>CM062294.1:51781470-53239197 GCA_031216915.1 Pictodentalium vernedei
GGGACCCCAAGTGCACACTCCACCAATCCCTGTGTGTGAATTCCCAGTGGTGGGACGGGAGGGGGGATCTTCAATTCAAATACAAACTGTCACTTATCCCAAATACAATCTGTCACTTACTGTTTTTAACATCTTTCATTCCCAGGAGGCATCAGAATCGATTTCAGTGCTTCAGAATTTGAAAAAAATATACGTAGAGGGGCTCCAGACCCTCAACCGTGGGGGAGGGGGGGATACGCCCAATTCCATGGGTCAGTCCTTCAAATATGTCAGCGTTATATCGAACTTGCCCCCCCCCCCCCCCACATCCCCATTTCGAAAATAGAGAAATCGTTTATATATAGTTATATACAATATAGCAGGGGCGTAGCCCGGATTTTATAATTGTCTGTGTGTGTGGGGGTGGGGGGCTAGCCAGTTTGTTTTCGTTCTTAAAGTATGTGTGTGTGTGGGCAACCTTGATATTTGAAATGACTCGGTGGGATTTCGAAGGTCCCCCTCAATTCTAACTAGGACCTCGGTCATTCCACTCCTCGTACGTCCCTTCAGGGAAGTAGGGGGTGAGGCAATGGCATGAAGACCAAAACAGAATATTTTGCAAAACTCCCGTGCTTTAAGATTCAATATGAAGTAATTTTAGTGTGTGTAGCTCCATTGGGGGACAATCATGATTTGGGGAGTTTTTGTTATGTGAAAACATGGTCATGATCACCTTATCCCACCCCCACCCCCCCCCCCCCCCCATCCCAAGCCAGGCGGCTAGGCGACTGATTTCTGTAGACCACGACGGAAAAGTACCGGGAAATATTACCGGAAAATAGCATTGTCTTTTTTTAAATGCATTGTCGAGTTACACCCTTGTGATAAATAGAGACTGTTGCGTTTGTTTTCCTCAACAAAGACTAAGATTAAGGGAGGATTGAGAGAAATGCCTTGTAGCACTTTTTGGAAGTGGGGGTGTGGGGCTGGGGGGGCAAAGTGTTATATCGTACACAATTCATTGTTTGTTAATTCCAGTCTCCTGCTAAAACACATTATTGTGTATCATACACAATATGTATAGTGGGCGATGGGAATCAAGGACCAATTACTTCATGCCCAATCTGTGCCAGTATCTGTGAGAGAAAGGTAGTAAGGATTGTGCCAAGACATCAGCTTCAATGGTAATCGTATGTGCTAACTGGTCAAGAAATATAAAGAAGAAAATTAGATGTACACGGATTGGACACTAGCCGAAGTGTCCAGAGACAGCGGGTGGACACTCTAGGGAGCAAAATTCACTAACCTTATATAAAGTGAAAGAAATTACTTCTGGATGATAAGTTTGTTTCATTTTGTATAAACTTAGTGCAGTCTGACATTTCAAATTCTGAAGCTCTGAGATCGATTCTGGCGCCTCCCGAGGAAAGATGGGGTTAAAAACAGTAAGTGGCAGTTTGCGCCTGGGTCCACCTGCCCTCTCCCCACCCCCATCACTCCATGGCCCACCACTGGAAGCTCATACATAGGGATTGATGTATATATCAGTGTTAGCAATTTATTGAATGATGTGACGATATTTCGGCATCAAAACTAAAATTATCGCTAATTACAAAATGTGTGAGTGAGTAAAAATAAAACTACTTCATCTTTCAATGACAATTATAAGTCAATCATTACAAAACCCTATTTCGTAACAATCGTCTGGTTTATCAATAAAAAATCTTGAACTCTTTCACTGGGTTTCAGTTGCATAATACAATCCGAGATAATAATAAAGGACACGATGAAAAGCAATGTGCATCAAGTGGTCATTTACAGACAAACAACACTTATTGTTTTTCCAACGCTTGACCGATGTGGCCCCTAAAAGGGGTGGGAGGGTGAATCTTAGGATTTGAATAATCTTACATTTTAGGGCGCCACCATATAACGCCGTTTGTTCCGCGAGTTACGGCCAACAATTACGATTTTGGACGATTTGGTCACATTTAGGGTCCATTGTGGTCCCTAAAAGGGGTTGGAGGGTGAACCTTAGGATTTGAATGATCTTGTATTTTTGGGCGCCACCCTATGACGCCGTTTGTTCCGCGATTTTCATCAATAATTACGATTTTGACCATTTTGTCACTTTTAGGGTCCAATCTGTCCCCCTAAAAAGGAGTGGGAGGGTGAACCATAGGATTTGAATAATCTTGTATTTTAGGGCGCACCCTATAACGCCGTGTGTTCCGCGAATTTCGGTCAATAATTACGATTTTGACCATTTGGTCACTTTTAGGGTCCAATGTGGCCCCTAAAATGGGGTGGGAGGGTGAACCTTAGGATTTGAATAATCTTGTCTTTTAGGGCGCCACCCTATAACGCCGCGTGTTCGCCGAATTTCGGTCAATAATTACGATTTTAACCGTTTGGTCACTTTTAGGGTCCAATCTTGGCCCCTAAAAGGGGAGAGAGGGCAAACCTTAGGATTTGAATAATCTTGCATTTTAGGGCGCCACACTATAACGCCGTTTGTTCTGCGAATTACGGTCAACAGTTACGAGTTTGACCATTTGGTCACTTTTAGGGTCCAATATGGCCCCTAAAAAGGGGTTGGAGGGTGAACCTTAGGATTTGAATGATCTTGTATTTTCGGGCGCCACCCTATGACGTCGTTTGTTCCGCGAATTTCTATCAATAATTTCGATTTTGACCATTTGGTCACTTTTAGGGTCCAATCTGGCCCCTAAAAAGGGGCGGGAGGGTGAACCTAAGGATTTGAATAATCTTGCATTTTAGGGCTCCACTTTTAAGGCCGTTTGTTCCGCGAAATTCGGTCAATAATTACGATTTTGACCATTTGGTCACTTTTAGGGTCCAATGTGGCCACTAAAAAGGGGTGGGAGGGTAAACCTTAGGATTTGAATAATGTTGCATTTTAGGGCGCCACCCTATGACGCCATTTGTTCCGCGAATTACGGCCAACAATTACGATTTTAACCATTTGGTCACTTTTAGGGTCCAATGAGGCCCCTGAAAAGGGCTTGGGGGGTGAACGTTAGGATTTGGATGATGTTGTATTTTAGTGCGCCACCCCTATGACGCTGTTTGTTCCGCGAATTTCCGTCAATAATTACGATTTTAACCATTTGGTCACTTTTAGGGTCCAATCTGGCCCCTAAAAAAGGGGTGGGAGAGTGAACTTAGGATTTGAATAATCTTGTATTTTAGGGCGCCACCCTATAACGCCGTGTGTTCGCCGAATTTCGGTCAATAATTACGATTTTGACCGTTTGGTCACTTTTAGGGTCCAATCTGGCCCCTAAAAAAGGGGTGAGGGTGAACCTTGGGATTTGAATAATCTTACATTTTAGGGCACCACCCTATAACCGCCGTTTGTTCTGCAAATTACGGCCAACAATTACGATTTTGACCATTTGGTCCACATTTAGGGTCTCAATGTGGCCCCTAAAAAGGGGTGGGAGGGTGAACCTTAGGATTTGAATAATCTTGTATTTTAGGGCGTCACCCTATAAGGCCGTTTGTTCGCCGAATTTCCGTCAATAATTACGATTTTGACCATTTTGTCACTTTTAGGGTCCAATCTGGCCCCTAAAAAGGGGTGGGAGTGTGAACCTTTGGATTTGAATAAGCTTGCATTTTAGGGCGCCACCCTATAACGCCGTGTGTTCGCCGAATTTCGGTCAATAATGCGATTTTGACTGTTTGGTCACTTTTAGGGTCCAATCTGGCCCCTAAAAAGGGGGTAGGAGGGCGAACCTTAGGATTTGAATAATCTTGCATTTTAGGGCGCCACCCTATAACGCCGTTTGTTCCACGAATTACGGCCAACAGTTACCAGTTTGACCATTTGGTCAATTTTAGGGTCCAATATGGCCCCTGAAAAGGGGTTGGAGGGTGAACCTTAGGATTTGAATGATCTTGTATTTTCGGGCGTCACCCTACCAACGCCGTGTGTTCCGCGAATTTCGGTCAATAATTACGGTTTTGACCATTTGGTCACTTTTAGGGTCTAATGTGGCCCCTAAAAAGGGAGAGGGAGGGTGAACCTTAGGATTTGAATAATCTTGTCTTTTAGGGCGCCACCCTATAATGCCGTGTCTTCGCCGAATTTCGGTCAATAATTACGATTTTGACCGTTTGGTCACTTTTAGGGTCCAATCTGGCCCCCTAAAAAGGGGTGGGAGGGTGAACCTTAGGATTTGAATAATCTTGTATTTTAGGGCGTCACCCTACAACGCCGTGTGTTCCGCGAATTTCGGTCAATAATTACGGTTTTGACCATTTGGTCACTTTTAGGGTCTAATGTGGCCCCTAAAAAGGAGAGGGAGGGTGAACCTTAGGATTTGAATAATCTTGTCTTTTAGGGCGCCACCCTATAATGCCCGTGTCTTCGCCGAATTTCGGTCAATAATTACGATTTTGACCGTTTGGTAACTTTTAGGGTTCAATCTGTCCCTAAAAAGGGGTGAGAGGGCGAACCTTAGGATTTGAATGATCTTGCATTTTTGGGCGCCACCTTATAACGCAGTTTGTTCCGCGAATTACGGCCAACAGTTACGAGTTTGACCATTTGGTTACTTTTAGGGTCCAATATGGCCCCTAGAAAGGGGTTGGATGGTGAACCTTAGGATTTGAATGATCTTGTATTTTCGGGCGCCACCTATGACGCCGTTTGTTCCGCGAATTTCCATCAATAATTACGATTTTGACCATTTGGTCACTTTTAGGGTCCAATCTGGCCCCTAAAAAGGGGTGGGAGTGTGAACCTTTGGATTTGAATAAGCTTGCATTTTAGGGCGCCACCCTATAACGCCGTGTGTTCGCCGAATTTCGGTCAATAATGCGATTTTGACTGTTTGGTCACTTTTAGGGTCCAATCTGGCCCCTAAAAAGGGGTGGGAGGGCGAACCTTAGGATTTGAATAATCTTGTCTTTAGGGCGCCACCCTACAACGCCGTTTGTTCCGCGAATTTTCCGTCAATAATTACGATTTGGACCATTTGGTCACTTTTAGGGTCCAATGTGCCCATAAATAGGGGTGAGGGGGGGTGAACCTTAGGATTTGAATAATCTTCTATTTTAGGGCGCCAACCTATATCGCCGTGTGTTCCGCAAATTTCCATCGATAATTACGATTTTGACCATTTAGTCACTCTTAGGGTCCAATCTGGCCCCTAAATAGGGGTGGGGGTGAACCTTAGGATTTGAATAATGTTGCATTTTAGGGCGCCCACCCTATAACGCCGTTTGTTCCGCTAATTACGGCCAACAATTACGATTTTGACCATTTGGTCACTTTTAGGGTCCAATGTGGGCCCTAAAAAGGGGGTTGGAGGGTGAACCTTAGGATTTGAATGATCTTGTATTTTCGGGCGCCACCCTATGACGCCGTTTGTTCCGCGAATTTCCATCAATAATTACGATTTTGACCAATTGGTCACTTTTAGGGTTAAATCAGGCCCCTAAAAAGGGGTGGGTGGGTGAACCTTAGGATTTGAATTATCTTGTATTTTAGGGCGCCACCCCTATAAGGCCGTTTGTTCCGCGAATTTCCGTCAATAATTACGATTTGGACCATTTTGTCTCTTTTAGGGTCCAACCTGGCCCCTAAAGAGGGGTGGGGGAGTGAACCCCAGGGTTTGAATAGTCCTGTGTCTTTAGGGCGCCACCCAAGAAGGCCATTTATTTTTCGAATTTCTGCTAAATTTAGAAAGTCGAATAAGGAACTGGGAATAAGTAACGGATTTCACAGCGCTTTCGAAATATTAGTAATAGGGCTACGTTAAGAAAAAACATTACTTCTACATTTGTTTCGTCCATACTCGATTTATGTCCGTTGCGATAATCCCTACTGCCCTGATTGCACTTAGTAAATTTTCAAATAATCAAGGATAGTAAACTACTAAGAATTTAAACAGACTCGCATTAGAAACACACTAGTCGTGCGATGTGTCTTAACCTGGTATCCCTCGTCCAGTGCAACTGCTGTGTTTTTCTCTAGTGATCACACTAACTTCGAGTAGAGCTAGAGCCAATTAAGAAGCTGTAAACAATATTCTTGGGCAAAAGATTTGCAGTCTGGAACATGTACATGGCAAGTGCTGGGTCCACCTAGCTGGAGTGAGATGGTTCGCGGCATTCGCCTCCCTATGGTGCGCCTGTCGACATAGACTCCTCGCCCAAGCTTAAAGATTATGTCCTTCTCAAGTCGGAGTGATACTAACCACACGATTGGTCTGGTTGTGGGTCTCGAACACCGCTAGCTTTTTATACTGGATCATATGTTTGGCGCAAGAAACGAAAAAAAACGACATCCCTATCAATAGATCAGATGAATCGCTCCAAGTTTATTCATTTGGTCACAACCTGTTCGCGATTTCTCTTTCCTTTAGGGGATGACAGGCTATACCCCCCCCCCCCCCCCCCCACGGTATGCTATTTATTATTATTCTTGTATAATATGTGTATTTTTGTTAACCGCATTACATATATGAAAGCCGTGAATAAAGAGTCTGAATCGGATCTGAATCAGTTTGTCACTGGAGGGGGGGGGGTGAACAGTGCCGGTGCCCCCCCCCCTTCCCACCCAAAGAAAAGCACTACACATCTCCCAAGTAATGTATCAACGTCGACTGCTGAGTGAATTTTGCCCTTGCGCACTTGGAGCACAGGAGCACCATTTGATCAGTGTTGACATGTCCAAGATGTGAAAGTGGGATGTAATGTATGTTTCAGGTATAAGCTGCGGAACCTCGGTGCAGGACTTCAGAGTTGACGTCATGTCACGTGAGCCAGTTAGGTCATGTCGGGTTGTCATGGTAGCCCGTATGAACGTCCATGTGGTGACCTATACCAAATGTGCACCCGTGTTGTTAGGGTGACACATGTTTTCGTCGTCCATTTTGTATACTGGGGCGCTATCTTGCTTTCTACTGTAGCATATGGTCGCTATGAACCTGGGAGCTTCTTAATGAACAGGGGTATGTTTGGGGAGTGTGCTAGATTCAATGGAAGTAAATCGAATTACCAAAATAGACCCGTCAATTTCCACAAATCACCAAAACCCACCCAAAACTATCGAAACGGACTTTATTTGGTACGGATCCCCGCAGTTTCTTTCTTTTTTCCAATAATAGGTGTGTTATTTTGTATGAGAGAAAACCTAATTACCACCAATGACCCGACAATTACCCCAAATCACCCAAAACTGTCTAAAATTCTAACCCTAGTTCATCTAGTCCTGGCTACTCTTGACAACCCTTTGTTACGATCTCTTCCCTCGTCTAAGTCTTATAATCACCAGTCAGATTGCTTGGTTTCCCATAATATGTGCCTAACCAAATAGTTATCTTCCTTCTGTACAACCGTGAAGGAGGCCTCTATTATTCCCCCCCCCCCCCATCCCCCCCCCCCAAAAAAAAACAATCGAACAGTTACTGAAATGTCATTGTTCAAACGACTTGAATCCCATTGAGCAAGTGAGCTAACAAGAAGTTGCTCCATGATAATCCCTTTTCAGGATATATATGTGGTTACAGAATCCCTTTTTCGTCGTATGTGCCTCTGTAAAGACCAACACGGGCTTTGATGAATGGAGCAGTCTGGTTGCGCTTGTAAAATACCTGACTGAGAGCAGAGTCGAGACATGATCCGCCATTGCTAGGAAGTATGAAATAGTGCTACAAGTCAATAATAGTGGTACAAGTCTATAAGGGTGGTAGTATTGGAATAACAATAGTGTTGGCTCACGCGATAGATGGTGGTGGACTATGGACAATTCAGCAGTGGTGGATTAATCTTTTACCTAACATGAAATGCAGACGACACTTGCAAACAAAATTCTTGAATAACTTTTTTTGTCCATTTTGTTTCAAAAACATAGGTTATGACCCCTCATCGGAACGAGCTCGACGAGCTCGTTCCAAGAGGGTCATAAAACTATGTTTTTGAGACAAAAAAATGAAAACAAAATTAAAACTGTATGGTGATTTTTGTAAATAGCGCTGGCCGGTTTTGGCCGTTACGCTGGGGTAAAAGGGTTAAGACCTATGATGGTGTTGGAGTGGCCTTGGAGCGCGGTGGCTCAGTGTTAGACTGTTGGACTTCTATGCTAGAGGTCTCGAGTTCGATGGCCGTCCGGGAGAACCCGCTTTGTGTCCTTGGGCAAGGCACTTTATCCCGGTTGCCTGCCACGGGGGCATGATGCCGCCGTGTACCAAGGCGTACTGCACATCGATGGAGCACATGTTTTCAACCGCTGTAATCCTGCTTGAGCGGAGCTTGAACAGAGTTAGAATGTTGAGGAGCTGGACAGTTGCTCGTCGATGCTCGGTGCTTCCCTCCGGATACTCCGGATTCCTCCACCCCGTAAAACTGTCAGGGTCACGATTAGCCATTGTGCATAAGTATGTGACCTTAAAACTCAATAAATAAATAAATATTAAATAGTTGAAGTGGCCTAGAATGCTGAGCCAAACAGACACTAGAGCCATAACAGCCTTCAGATAGATATCCTCAAAAAAGTATCATGCAAAAGGTATCATCAAAAGGTATTCTCAGGTGATACATTACCATGTCGATAAGTATCCTCAAAAGCCCAGATGAGTCGCACAGTAGTGTTGGGAGTCACTCTTTCTATCAAATGCTCCTATAGCTCATTTGTTCGATGAGATTAGAGTTGCAAGAGAATTTATTCATGGAGCAACTCCTCGATAGCTTCTTTACTCGATGCGGTTCGAGTCGTTCGATCAATGACTTTTCAGAAACAACTCGAGAACTTCCTTGGGGAACTTGGAATATGTATGAAAAAGTTGTTCGAGCAAGCAGTAGTGGAAAGCTAAGCTAGTAATATGAACCGGGGCCATCGGCGGCCTTAATGTACTTAGAGCCGTAGTAGTGTCACAAGTTAGTAATGGTTAAGATCCAGGACAGATTAGTGGTAGCCATAATTGTACAAGGCCTTAACCCTTTACCCAACGTAAAGGCCAAAACCGGCCAGCGCTATTCACAAAAATCGCCAGTTAATTTTCATTATTTTTTTCATTTTTTTACCAAAAAACATAGGTTATGAGCCCTCTGTGGAAGGAGCTCGTTGAGCTCGTTCCCATAAGAGGTCATAACCTATGTTCTTGAGACAAAAAATGAAAAAAAAATTATTATTCAAGAATTTTGTTTGCAAGTGTCGTCTGCTTTTCATGTTAGGTAAATGGTTATTATTTATTTATTGGTGTTTAAGGTCATATACTTATGCACAATGGCTAATCATGACCGTGACAGTTTTACGGGTGGAGGAAGCCGGAGTACCCGGAGCGAACCACCGAGCAACGACGAGCAGCTGCCAGCTCCCCAACATCGTAACTCCACTCTGCACCACAGGCAGGGTTAGATTGATTGAAGACATGCGTAGCATCGACGTGCCGTACGCCGTAGTACACCGCGTTATCGTGCCCCCATGTGGACAATCAGGGTTAAGTGCCTTACCCAAGGACACAACGCGGGCGTCCCATTTGATCGTTCAGACAGTCACCCATCCAATGATTAACCCTTTACCCAACGTAACGGCCAAAACCGGCCAGCGCTAATTCTCAAAAATCGCCAATAAATTTTCATTATATTTTCATTTTTTGTCTCAAAAACATAGGTTATGACCCCTCGTTGGAACGAGCTCGTCGAGCTCGTTCCAAACGAGGGGTCATAACCTATGTTTTTGAGACAAAAAATGAAAAAAATTAGTTATTCAAGATTTTTTTTTGCAAGTGTCGTCTGCTTTTCATGTTAGGTAAAGGGTTAACCGGGCTCGAGGTAAATGGTTAATAGTCGGTAGAAGAGTATTGGGTGAATGCAGGCTTATCATTGGACGGATGATAGTGACTATGGACAAGTAGCGGCTTGGAGCTATGAAGGTGATGGGTGGTCTAGAAGCTGTATAGGAGCAAGGAGCCATATAGAAGCTAGGAGTTGCATAGGAGTCATATCATAGGTATCCTCAAATATTGAGATGGGTCGTAGTGCACTATATGGAGTCACTCGTTCGAGCAACTGTTCGATAGCTCATTTTCTCAATGGGATGCGAGTCATTCGAGCAATGACTTTTCAGTAACTGCTCGATAGCTTATTAGGAGAAATCGGAATGGGTGTGAAAAAGTTGTTCGACAAGCCATAGCGGGATGATGAACTGGGTCCCGTAATGTACTAAGAGTCGCAGTAGTACCACACGTTAGTTATGGCTGAGACACAGGACAGAATAGTGATAGCCAATACTAATGGTACAAGTCCTTAATGGCACAAGACTGCAATGTTGGTAGAACACTAAAGGGGAATATAATAGAGGCTAATCAAAGGACTGATGGTGGTGTCCCATGGGCAAGTGATAGCCTTGGAATTGTGAAAATGATGGGTGGTCTAGAATCCTGGCGCTGTTTTGGCGCCAGGATCCATATAGAAGCTAGGCGCTGTGTAGAAGCCATGTTGTAGGTATTCTTAAGGTCTCACAGAACTAAATATTTTCCCATAGGCGACCATTATAACGTTCAGGTGGAAAAAAATATGATCGCATCACTTTAATTTTGGCATTCAAATATCTCTGTCAAGTATAGCCCTTCAGACAACTTTTTCTGATCTGAAAACCGGGGGTCATGCAACAAATAAGAGAGAAAAACTGACACAAAGGGAAGTACCGGTCACGTGCACATATTTTTCAGGGAATTCCCTACAAAAACACACAAAAAGTAAATTGTATTTTTTAGGTCCAAAAGTCATCAAATCACCCTCTTTTTTATCAGGAATATTTAACAATAATGCAAGATGTCAATAGAATGTTTCAAACTTTTATTGAAACAACGGATTTTCCCAAGGCTGTTTATTTTTAGAGATTGCGTCATTTCCGAGTGCAACATTTTAAGGCGGTTCACTCTAATTTCAATATTTAGTTCCGCGATACCTATAATCATCCCCAACCCCACCAAAGAGACATTTTACCACTTCCATGAGATAAAAGAGTCATTTCTGCATTAGAATCCAACTTTTGGCTTTGGCTGAGTCAAAAACATGGAAAATTTGCTCTTTTAAGGAAAAGTGTCCAAACTTTGTCAAGTGGGCTTGAAAACTGGTATTGCCTCCAAAAGATTTTTCTATCCTGTTACTTTATAAATTAACTGAGAAGGATGAGAATGTACAGCTTTCTTTAAAAAACTACCCTGATCCCAAAATAAAACTAACATCTGCATCAGCACAAAATATTTTTAGAAAAAATCTGTCTCATTTAACCATACTGCAAGCAAAACAGTGTCCCAACCCCCATGGAACAATATGGATGTCAATTTTGTTTCCAAAACTGGGGATGCAGCTATATATTTCACCAATATGAGAGGACTCTACCAGTTTATCCTAACAACTGATGTCAAATTTTATTCCACCATCTTATGTAGGAAAATTTTGCCCTGAATAGGACCCCCCGGTATGCCCCTTCTCATCAAAATATGTGATATAATTCATAATTTAATTGATATTGACCCAAAACAAACCTACTGTGATATGAACTTTCCCATCTGTAATAGTTTTTAATCACAGTCTGGCTTCTGAAGACATTTCACATTGTATTGATGAATATTTTGCAATTTTTGTAAAGGAAAAGCCTCAGTTCTCTCAGTAAAGGCACATAGAGTCATTGGTATGGCACTGACAAAACATAAAACAGTGTTTTTTTCCAAAAGAATGACCAGTACCTGCTACTGTGATATCTTATAACACTGGTAAGATGCCTAAAACCATCAAATATTGATTCTATAGTGCTATGCTTATGCTGCAAGTTCCCATAAGTGCACTTTCATAACCTTTGTTTTAATCCCCACAGACACCCATTCTGGCAAAAAGATTGAAATTGTTGAAAACATGTTTCCAAAGAGGATGAATCAGACATTTGCTTCAAGAATATAGTGGTATTTGAAGTTTAATATACTTGTGTGTGTGGGGGTGGGGGGGTGTGAAAGTTAGTCAGCTGCCAATTATTGAAAATGTAGATCCAGGCAAGTGAAAAGCAAAGAAACACCATGTCTGATGAAGAGACAGACACACAGACAGACAGACAGACAGACAGACAGATAGGCTTGCAGTCACACATGTAGGAGGTCTTTATGAGAGTACTGAATGGCATACAATGAAAACTATAGTGGAAGAGCCAGGGCAAGGTTGTTAAATTGAAAAATAACTCAGTGGACCATGAGTGCTGAAGCCTCAAAGTAAATCATAAGAAACTGAAAGTGTATGATACTAACTTCAGTCTCTAAAAACATGCTGTTCAGTCTTTCCAAATGTTTATCATCAGCAGAAGGGTTAAATATGTGTGGGAGAGAGGACTTGGTTCAGGGAAAGAGCAATATTTCACAACTGTCACTGTAAATTTATGCTGTATCAGGGGAACCATGGCAGCACTAGTACTAGACAACTATATTGGTAGCTATGCACAAATGCCATTCACTCACATTTGTAATTTTATTATGTTATTTTCCACTGTAGCCCCCACCCCTTCCTCAAATTTGTGTTCCAGGATACTCTTTCAATGAAGGAATTGTTTTCCAACATTTTGAAGAGCATAACATAGAAGAGAAAAACTTCTAAATAATAGTGAATAGAAGGGCAGTGTAGGTTTTCTGTCTGTGTTTGAATGGTGATTTGGGAGGGGGTTGGAAGATTTGGAATCCTCCCTGCCCCTAGAAATATGAGGAGAAACCATGGTTTAAATAAATATGTTAAGAGGGTAATATAGGCTGTTAGTTAGCAGCTGCCAGAGGTTATAGTGTGCTCCTGGGGAATACACTTGCTCAAGATGTGAATTTTCTTGCATGAACAGCCTTAGTTTTGGAAATATATAGCTTTAATTGCTGACTGTGACAAAAATGTAACTTCTGAAAACAATAAAATGGTTTGGTAAGGTGTATGGTCCCCAAATAAATATTTAAGGGGTCGTCCAACCTAACTTTGGTCAATTTTTTGACATTTTTCCCAATGCCTCAGAAACAGATAAGAGAAGTAAGGAAAGGCAAATTATATATCAAAATAATGAGTAAAGTGCATAGAAAAGGTACATATAATTTTTTTCAGGAAAAAAAGTGAATTTTATGATTTTGAAGAAGATTAATTTGCAAATGGCATAAGTAACGAACCGGTAAAACCACAAAATAATCGGTAATTCGAAAGCCTTGTCCTCAATATAAGGATAACATACTACAGACTCGGAGAAAGCATGTTTTTGACACACACTCTGGTGGGTTTTGACGTTTGAATGTAATAACATCAACACAAATTTTTGATGTTCCGGATGTGGCCATGCTTCAACGATGTTTTTCCGGTCATGTGATTACGATGTGGTTCTTGCAGAAATACTCAATTTGGGCAATCGTAAGAATGCAAAGACGCGATCACGCCCTTTATTTGTTCGAGACAATGTATGAGCGGATTTGCAAACAGGTGACAGCAAGTACTTGAGCTGTTAATGTCATAACTGCAAAATATGGTTCGAAATTCCCTCTCGCGTTTACAGGCCGTCTGAACTTTTTTGTTGACAAAAAATCTGAATTATTGCGCACTAGAAAGACAACATGAACCACTTGTAAAAAAAATAACCGAGTGTATAAAATCGGGACGATACACACAAAACAAGGCAATATTCATAACAAAGTAAGCAGAATGCTTCAGAAATCACTTTTTCACGAAGTATATTCCAAGTGACCTGGAACTATATTGAGCGTGTTAATTTCCCCCTGTCGCTGCGAAGTTATTTACTTCCTAGTAACCATGGAATTTGAAGGCGGGTATGTTTGATGTCTGCAAAGGACCGATTGAAGATGGGTTGAAAATGATGCATTCGTGCTTTTAAATAAGGTGCGCTTGGACGATGCTGAGAATTTAGTTTTTTCTTGCAATCAACCATAGTAATACAAGCGTCGATCAGTGTCTTTTGACATCGTTTTACACTGACAAATGTGACAAATCTCCTTCACCGGAAACCATCCCCCAATTTGCATATCACAATAAACATAACCGCTGTCACGGAGTGTCAGCGTGGCCGTGTGGTCAAAACCGAAACGAATTATCGAATGCACGGTCAATATTAGCTGCAATTGGCTTTTAAATAAATGAAATACACGAAATATTCGCAATTTCTTCATTATTCATGTCGAGTTACTTTTTAACCAAACCACATGCGTTCAGTTTCGTTTGTCGGCATCAAACTGATATTGTTTGTGGTAATTAAATAGTACGAGAAGGCGCAGGAAGCCAAATATTTTCCATCATCTATTATTTAATTCAAATTGATAATTTCTTTTATTTTACTGAAATTATGAACTGATAAGGTGGGTGTGTTGCGATTATTATGCCCCAGACCTGGAAGTTGGAAAATCAAAGGTGCATCTAGGGCCGTGCAGTGGTGACCCCTGTCCTCTTAATCTTAGTCTTACCCATTCATCATTACATGTACGAACATTCCCCCTTGTATCTCAACCATTGCTACTCCAATTTGAAGGATATTTGGTTTTGTGATCAAGCATCATGGGGAAACAATGCCTGTGTAGCTGCTGTAGCATGTGTTTCTTCCAACATTTTTTCAGAGTTGTGGTACTTTTTCACTCTTTTGAGTTAGAAAATTTTGTTTATAACTAGTTGATTTGTTACAATTTGTTGCAAAGTGCCTGCTAATACCCTTAATTGTATTGCTACAGAATTTTCTTGTGAAGATTTTGTTCCTATTACTTATCAAGCAACAACCTAATGAATATTCTGTATAAAGCCACCAATCTGATGTTTGACACTTTTATCGGAGCTGTTTTGAAGGCTTATGGAACTCGAAATGTTGATTATGGCAGGACTTTTCTATTCACCCATTAATTGATAAATTAAGTGTTATAGTTGGAAGTAAGAAGCATGAAAGGTCCAGAACTAAAACTCTAAAAAGAATGTTTTGCAATGTAACATGATTTTTGCAGATACACTTATTTGGAGGTTTACCTGTCTGATAGTGTTTGGAACATGTGTGGCCAGGATCTTCAAAAAGAAAAAAGAGTTAAACTTTGAGAAAAAAGGCATATGCCTTGAGTGCCGGAGGTAGAGTCATACAAGGAAGAGAGCCCCCCCCCCCCCCCCCGAAATTTTTTGTGTCAAATGGAGCTCACTTGTCATCTTTTTGGGATTGCTTTGTGTACTGCGTTCTTGAAAAAAATATGTGAGACCCTCTGGATGTGCCCTTCTGATCTCAATATGTCAATAAGCCTCCTTGGGGAAAGTACATGCAATAATGGTTATGTAAGGTTGATTTGATGTGTTTTGAATAACAATGCACTTTTAAGTACATTAGATGGTTTATTGCAGTGACAGGTTACAGTTACCCTTATTTCTTCTCCAACAGATATCATGAGTGTATTGGTGTTCAAGAGTTAAACAAAGCTAATATACTTATTGATAAACCAGACAAATTTAACAATTTAATCACTATCAAATTGATGCATGGGATAAAAGGGGTTACAGTGCAAGGGGTTTGTATATATATTTATTCAACTACAATGTATGACTTTGCAGTGCATTCTACATAGGAGAATATCATATTTTCTTTCCAAACCATTACAGTAACACATAATCTTGATATTGGGAGACACTCTTTTGTCCTTCCATACTTCTTCTGCTGGACTCCTTCAAGTTGACCTTTGTTGAACTCCCCAAATCAAAACATAAACAAAAGAAAATGTCTGCCTTCAATCAGTGAGCACTCCACTTATAAAATTTGGTCTCAATCTTCATTACTTTCATGAATTAGGAAAAGATTTCTTCGAGTATGTACTTCAATGTTTATAGAATACAGCTGTTATTTTATTTTGAGGTATTTTATTGTAAAAATTTTGTTCTCTTACTTATGCCATAGCAGACTTTCAGGTGGTGCTATTTACACATGGCAGCAGTTCCATGGCAAATTTTAGTTTCCACATGTTCTATGTTTCATTCCAAGCATTTTGGTATATAATTTATTGGGGTTATTCATTTTGGGCCTTTTTTAGACTTGAAAGAAAATTACATGAAATTTGACCAAAGTTAGGTTGGACGTCCCCTTAAATGTGAAAAAATCCCCCAAAATAATAACTGAATCTGGCCTGGAAGCCAAAAAACATATTTCCTATAGGTCTCACAGAACTAAATATTTTCCCATAGGCGACCATTATAACGTTCAGGTGGAAAAAAATATGATCGCATCACTTTAATTTTGGCATTCAAATATCTCTGTCAAGTATAGCCCTTCAGTCAACTTTTTCTGATCTGAAAACCGGGGGTCATGCAACAAATAAGAGAGAAAAACTGACACAAAGGGAAGTACCGGTCACGTGCACATATTTTTCAGGGAATTCCCTACAAAAACACACAAAAAGTAAATTGTATTTTTTAGGTCCAAAAGTCATCAAATCACCCTCTTTTTTATCAGGAATATTTAACAATAATGCAAGATGTCAATAGAATGTTTCAAACTTTTATTGAAACAACGGATTTTCCCAAGGCTGTTTATTTTTAGAGATTGCGTCATTTCCGAGTGCAACATTTTAAGGCGGTTCACTCTAATTTCAATATTTAGTTCCGCGATACCTTAAACACCGAGATGAGTCGTAGAACAGTATGTGGTGTCACTCGTTCGAGCCATTGCCCTACTCTAAAACACATTTACTCGATGGAATTCGAGTGGCAGGAGCATTTGCTCATGGAGCAATTGCTCGAAAGCTCATTTGCTCGATGGGATTCGAGTCGTTCGAGCAATGACTTTTCTGTAACTGCTCGATTGTTTTGGGGGTTTGAGAATCATAGCATCACAGTCAGACTGCCTGATTTCCCATAATCTGTACCTAACCATACCTCTGTATGGTTAGGTACAGAATATAGGAAATCGGGCAGTCTGACTGGTGATTATAAAGCTTGGACGAGGGCATAGTCAAGAGTAGCTAGGCCTAGGTGAACTGCTAGGGGAAGAGGAGCTAGAATAACGTCTGCAATACTCATTTAAATTGGGATTATGCAGGAGTCCGAACCAGAAAAGTACTCTTATTCAATCGAACGCTCTTTATAGAACTACGTGCTGTTCTTATAGGCCCAAAATGTGGAAATCCGTACCAAGTAAGGTCTGTTTCGATGATTTTAGACAGTTTTTAGCAATTTGGTGAAATTGTCGGGTCTATTGGGGTAATTAGATTGACTCTTATACAAATGAACGTGCCTTATAGCAGGGAAATCTGTACCAAATAAAGAATGTTTCGGTAGTTTTAGATGGTTTGGGGAATTTGGAAGGATTGTTGGGTCTATTTGGACAATTAGATATACTTCCAGTGAATCGAACACACCCTTCGAACATACCCCCGTTCTTTAAGAAGCCTCATAGCAACCATATGCTACCATGGAAATCAAGATGGCGGCCACAGTATACAAAGTGGACGGTGGAAACATGTGTCACCCTAGACACCACGTATCACTGTTGTAATTACGTCACAACATGGCCACTCACGTGGGCTACCATGACAACCCAACATGACGTAGCTGGGTTATATGATATGATGTCACTTCCGAGGTCCTGCAACCTATATCTGAAACATACAATACAGACCACTTGTGAATTCTGGGCCTGTAAATTATGTTACTTGTGTTGCTAGGATAATCTGGCACTGCTCTCTTTTTGGATCTAGGTCGTCGGGGTTGCACAAGTCGGTGGAAAAGAGTGTTGGTAAAAGTCTACTCGACACGCGACCACTTCTCAAATCACCCTGTGAGTACTGTGATGCACTCGATTATTATATCGTTATGAACTGTGGGAAACAATACGGTCCCACTGGAAGGAGCTCAAGGAGCTCTCTCCGATGCGTGGTCGAGGCAATGCATTTCTGTGACAAGTAATCAACAATTTTAATAGTGACCTAACGAGAATACCGGTAGGAAATGTTATTGGGATTTTGGACTGGTTTGGCAGTGAGCCTCCACATAAACTAATCAAGGGCTACTACTAGCCACTCTCCATATTCTAATCTGTAATGGCTCCTTACCGAAAAGTCAACTTTATGTATACTCACGGCTTTCAGATTTCAGACTATGACCATTCCAACGATATATGCTACCTGGTACCAAATATACCAACCCCCACCACAAACCATCACTCACCCACTATACCAATGCTTGTTCTTTGTTCATTGTACAAATGTTCGTTTTTCATTTTACTCGTTCAAGTTTGCTTCTCTGCTTTCTCTATATGTCTTCACTTCCATTCAAGATATCAAGAATTGCAGTTGTCTAGCTTTAAAAACACTCCTCATGACGAGGTAAATCTTATAACCTATATCCTCATCTCGCCTAGTAATTATACTTTTAGCCTCCATTTAAGCGCCTTTCTCAAGCATTACCTGCTGACCTCCGTTGAGGGTCCCTTTGGATGTATTTTAAAATGTATCTCCTCCGTTTCGAAACACAATGGGGATAAATATAGAGCAGTATCGAATATCCATCGGGACTTTCGGCGGAGGTAGCGGGCGTGCTTGTGCCATAATTTCTAATGTTCTACATAATGTGAGGCTCTCTGTCCGTCTCTCATTTCTAGGCCTGTTGTTTCTGTTCGCCACTTGCCTTGTATGTTGTGGCGATATAGAACCGAACCCTGGCCCAACCGATAACTCTCACGAAAACCTCCAGAGGTCCCTATCCATTCTCCACTACAATATACGTAGTATCCGAACAAAATTAAGCAAAATCGAAGATATAGTTCAAGAATATGATGTGGTTTGTTTTACCGAGACACATCTACAGAATAGTTACAGTTCCACCAATATCCTCATTCCAAATTTTTCGGCCCCAGTTCGCAAGGACAGAAACCACTCTGGTGGAGGAATAGCCGTTTATTTCTCGAAAAGACTAAACTACAATCGTAAGACCGAGCTGGAATTTGATGATTCCATAATGTGGTTCGAGATTTCTTCGATATCCAGCACAATCTTGATGTCAGTAACCTATAGATCCCAACAGTTAATTTCAGCTAATCCCGAATATTGGGAACTGTTCGATGCTTCAATTGAGAATGCCCTAAATGTCCAACAGGCTATAGTAATAGTAGGAGACTTAAACTCTGACCTAAGAAATCCGCTCTCCAAACTAAATGAAATAATAAATCGCTACAACCTCCGTAATGTTATCGATAAGCCAACAAGAGTTACGCCAACCTCCCAGACACTTCTTGATCCAGTAATCATTAGTGAAACAGTGAACCTTGTTGAGGTTGATACGCTTGACTTGGGCATGTCCGATCATTATGCAGTTTATATCTATGTCTCATTCGAACTTGACAATAGACAGGCTTTCTATCGAACCGTTCGAAATTATAAAAAGGCAAATTTTAAACGAGCAAACGAACTGATCTGTCAGAAAGACTGGAAATCAATAATAGATGACCACGCAGATGTTAATGTGTCCCAAAAAAATTCTGTGAAAATTTTATGGAGATAATGAACACCACAGTCCCAAAATCAACAGTCCAAATACGCCCTAATGACAAACCGTGGTTTACTTCGGAACTCCGACTCGAGATTAGGCGTAGAGACCGTTTCAGACGAAGAGCTCTAAAAACAAAAGAGCCACACCATTGGAACTTGTACAAACATTCACGAAATACTGTAAATAACATGAAAAACACGCAAAACAAATTTACGAAGATAACATCCAAGACAGATTATCGAACGCCCCCAGCCCCAGAGCTTTTTGGCATATTATTCGAAATTTGTTAAACAAAACTGACGAAAAAATAATCCCGCCCCTTTATCGTGGTGATAGCCCCGATCCATCCGTTTTAACAACGGACGACCTAGAAAAAGCTGTAATTCTGAACGAAACTTTTATAAAAAACAGTACAATTGATGATGAAAACACCCAACTTCCAAACTTTCCTACAAAAAGTCACGTTATCCTTTCGAGCATTCTCTTTGATATAAAAGATATTGCAGATGTTCTTAAGTCGCTAAATGCAAACAAGGCCCATGGCCATGACGAGATCAGCATTAAAATACTGAAGGGGACTGTCGATACCATCGCAGCACCATTGAGTATGCTCTTTCAAAAAAGTTTCGATACCGGAACATATCCAGACGAATGGAAGAAAGCCAATGTAATCCCCATCTTTAAAAAATTAGATCCCGCGGACAAAAACAACTATCGGCCGATCTTCCTTTTACCTTTGTCTTAGGGAAAATCTGTGAAAAAGTGCTCCTGAAATCGGTTTTTACTCATTTTCATCAGAATAATCTTCTATATAAATATCAGTCCGGCTTCATCCCTGGCCACTGCACTACGTTTCAACTTCTTGAACTATACCATTCGTTATGTCAGTCACTAGATGAACGACTGATGACTTGTGCTATCTTTTGTGATATCTCAAAGGCCTTCGAGGGGGTATGGCATAAAGGTCTTCTCTATAAATTAGAGCAATATGGAATCTCAGGTCCTCTGTTAAAATGGTTTGACAGTTACTTGAAAAATCGTAAACAACGAGTATTGGTGAATAACACATACTCTCCATACAAGCTAATACAAGCTGGAGATCCTCAATGATCTGTCCTGGGACCTTTCCTCTTTTTAGTCTATATCAACGATATTGCAGACAATTTAGAATCCCTTACGAGATTGTTTGCTGATGATACATGTCTCACTAACGGTAAAAGCTCCAGTTCTGAACTAATAACCATTTTGAATAATGATCTGGCCAAAATATTCTCCTGGTCTCAGAAGTGGATGGTGTCCTTCAACCCATCTAAAACGCAAGCTGTCTACTTTTCTCGAATCCCTAATCATAACCATCCAGATTTGTTCTTTAACGAAACTCCGATAAATTTCTCCGATTCACATAAACATCTTGGTTTAATCCTGCAGTCAAACTTGAAATGGGATCGCCAGATAGCGGAAATTTACAAAAAAGTTAATGCACGCTTGTCCAATCTGAGAAAACTCAAGTATAAACCTGGGAGGAAAACTCTGGAACAAATATATTTCTCATTCATCCTGCCACTCATTGATTACGGTGATACCGTCTGGGACTGTGCTCCTAAGCTTCTTCTAATGAAACTAGACCGACTACACCACGATGCAGCAAGAATAGTGTCTGGTCTCACACGATCTGTTTCATCCGAGCGTATACTCTTGGAACTTGGATGGCGCTCACTCTATGAGAGAAGGCACCATCACAAACTGTGTGCTTTTTTTAAAATATCTAATAACGATGCTCCAGATTACCTTGTTGAATTATTACCTCGTACTGTAGGTGAAACAGCAAATTACAATTTACGTAATTCTAACAACTTATCCATGTACCAAGCGCGAACTGAACAATTTTCAACTAAATTCTTCCCTTCATCTTCGAAAATTTGGAATGAGCTCCCAACTAATACCAAAACTGCGTCAACACTTTCTGTTTTTAAAGGCAACCTTGCTAAACTGAACCCTTCCGTTAAACCACCTTCATATTTCTATACAGGGACCAGGAAAGGAAAGGTTCTTCACTGCAAACTACGAAACTGTTGCAGTGATTTAAACCACGACAAATTTAACAATTTTATCTCCTTTACCCCACAATGTACCTGTGGCAATCCCCAAGAAGATGCACACCATTTCTTCTTTCAATGCCCGAACTACCACCCTCAAAGATTGACCTTTTTTAATGCTGTTATCACGCTCAATATATCTGATGTCGACGAGCTACTTTATGGAATTTAACAACAAAGCAAAACGAACTTTTATTCAGGAAAGTTCAAACATTCATCCTTGCAACTGGCAGATTTGAATAAGATCACCTGAACCCAAACGATGCATATTGCACCCTTGGTTGTGTACTAGCGTGCGTTGGGACAACCGCGGTGTGCTGTGGAACTGCATTTTAATTTTAATTTCCACCAATTTGTTCTTAACTTACACGCTCTCTTTTTCTAAAGACGATAGAGATCCAATAATGCAAAAGTCAGCAGGCGAGCCAAGACAACGGCAATCCTTCACTCTCTAATCCTATAACTCTTTAACACCTCGAGCCCCGGTGGCCCTTTTTCGGACAAAGCCAGTGGAACACCCCGTTTTCCGTGACAAAATAATGTTAAATAAATAAGTAGTACAGACCAACCACTGTTTCCAACGTGTGGCCTCAAGGCTCCTCGTTGGAAATACTGATTGGTCAGCTCTAAAATATTGAAAATATTGAAAATAGACCCTTCTAGCTAATTCTACTGAACTGATGTGGAAGATACCACCGGAGCTCAAAACGGTTAAATCATTATCTCTCTAAATCTCCAATCTTCAACCCTTTAGCTGATGACTACACTAATTCTTAGTATTTCTATATTGTATATAATTGTGCCGCAAATGTTTAATTATTCTTGTTTAAGGAGAGGAGTTTTTGTAAGTTGTGATAACTTGTTCTCCGATCCTTTTTGCTGTATATAGTGGCAAATAAAATATGTTTAAACTAACAATACAAAATATAGAATGCAGTGGTATGTTCGCAGGATGAGTTCGATGGAATAGGAGTAAATTTAATTACCCTAATAGACTCGACTATCCTTTCATATCACCAAAATCCGCTTTTATTTACTACGGATTCTTCACATACCCATGTCCTTTTAAAAGCCTTTGGATAACATAGCAACCACGTGCTACCATAGAAACTAAGATGGCGGCCTCCAGTACACAAAATGGACGACGGAAACACCTATCATCCTAACAACACGTGTTGCGCATGCGCACCAACACCACATATCACTATGTGGATGACGTCTCTAGATGATGATTTCACACGGGCTACCATGACAACACAACATGGCGCCACTGGGTCACGTGACTATGACGTCACATGGGATCCTCCGATGACCCCCCCCCCCCCCCTCCTCTCTCTTGCAAGTAACCTATGTAGGCAGCCAAGACTTGCCTGCAAGCAAATGCAAATCGACGGGATGAAGACTGATAATATGTAGTCACAAAAAATATTTCAGGTTTGGGTGAAAATTTTCACCGTTGGAAGAGATTTACAGGAAAGTTAGCTCCCTTTAATCTTCAAAAGCTGTCAATACATTTGCCACTTGGGAGCGAGGCAACTCAGTGGTTACTGCATTGAACTTCAAACTGAAAGGCCCACGGTTCAATCCCCGTCAGGGATAACGGCGTTGTCTCCTTGGGGAAGACACTTGATCCCGATTTCCCACGCGAGGGCACTGTGACCATAAGTACTAAGGCGTTCTGCACGTCAATGGTGAACTTGTCCGAGTGTTGCATTAACACTTATCGAGTTTCAGTTCACTTTACTACAAGTAACTAACCAATCAGATTTCTTGATTTCCCATAATCAGTATGCAGAGTTATAGTTATCTCCCATTGTGTATAACAAAAGCCTATATCATTCCTAAAGCCAGTAAGCTATCGAGCAGTTACTGGAAAATCATTGCCCAAACGACTTGAAACCCTTCGGGCATGTGAGCTTTAGAGCAACTGCCCGATCGAGTGACTTCACATGTTGCTCGAACGACTCGAATCCCATCGAGCGAATGAGCTATAGACCAATTGCTCGTTCGAGTGATTTGGAGGGATTATCGGATTGTTTGTAGTAATTCTCCGAAGTATCCGAGGTTTGGGAGAAAAGAATTGAGAAAAAAGCCCAATCTGTGGTTTCATATCAAATAAAAGTTGTTTTTGGTGATTTGGAGGGATTGTCGGGTCTATTTGGGTAATGCTACGAAGTATCCGAGGGTTTGGGGAAAATCCGAGACTGAAAATTACTCTAGTTCAATCGAACTCACCCCGGGGCCCCTCAGTACTATTATAGCCGATAAAATGGGGGAATAGAAGTCCGTTTCGGTAGTTTAGGGTTGAGTTTGGTGATTTGCATGTATTTTCGAGTTTATTTGGGTAATTCTACGAATCGGGAAATTACTCTTGTACAAAGGAACATACCCTCCGAACACACCCCTGTCCTATAAGAAGGTTTTGGGTAACATAACAACGACGTGCTGCCATAGAATCCAAGATGGCGGCCTCCAGTATACAAAATGGCCGACGGAAACTCGTATCACCCTAACAACACGCGCTGCGCACTAGCACCACGCATCACAATGGGGATGACGTCACAAGATGGCCACTCATGCGGGTTCCATGACAACACAACATGGCGCCAGTGGGTGACGTGACTGTGACGTCACATATGAGATCCAGTATGAGATCGGCCAATAAGGGTCGTGTCATCGCTCTCCTTCTACTCCCAGTTCCCATAATTCCCACCACATATAATGCTTCAGTACCTACCCCACTCTAGTACCTATACAACGAGCTTCCAGTATTGAGGTGTGCTGTGTGTTGGGACATTGCCGACAACCAACTTCCATTGCCTCTTTTCACCGTGGATTTGTGCATGTGGCACTATTCTTTTCAAAGTATCAGTAAATTGCCCAGTCCGATACCAATTGTAAATTGCCCAGTCCGTTACAAAGTGTAAATGTTGCAGTCCGTTGCATGAGAAAAGGTGAGGGTAGGCACAACAGAGTCACTGGAAGCAACCGTGGGAGTTGTTATGTTAACCCATGGAGTATGTGGCCATGGTAAGTGCAATCCGCCTAGAAATAGTTCTCGTATCATTCCAGTCTACAATTTATATCCAAGTACTGGAGTCATGTAGGTGGTCCTCATTGTGTATTTAAGTTTGTTTGGAGAGGACCAATATATGTAAGTAGGTAGCCAATTCGGGAAGGACAGTGTTTGGACAGTGATGTTTCTGACTCATCCATTGCTAGAATCAAATCCAGTCTGATTGGTTCAAAATGATAAGACTATAATTATACATGTCAGTACGACAATGGTTTGGGGATGCAGTATGTGCCTAAATTGAGTATTGCGTACTGTGTCTCCAAAGTACTGTAGTGCGTGGGTTAAAGCCCATTGTTACTTTTCCGGAATTTAATCCGCAATGTATTTGGAGGGAGAGTCACAGCGGAATGCATTTTTTCTTTTCTAAGCTTGTTGTGCTGTATTGGTCTGGAGACAGTTCGGTAGTACAGGCTAACATTGGTGATACAATAAATACGATAAATGAGTTCGAATTTATCGGCGACCTTTATACAATTGGTGGTCGGTTAACTGTGATATAGGCGTTGAGAACGCCTGTGATTTACATTAAATAAGAGAAGCACACGTTACTTGACTACACGAAGCGTGATTTGTGGATCTTGAGTAACTACTGCATGGACGCGTATGTTTTCCACTTAGTGGACTTAGCCTATATTATACGACGGCATGCGTAATAGTCGATGGCACTGGTTGAAGACCAAGGGTGAATGACTTAGCTCCCCGTTTCCTTCACCCAACCCTAGCCCTCGCTCTAAGGCTCATCTGTGAATGCATGTTACATTGCGAATGCACGTGCTCCACTGGTTGTTTTGCAAAATACGACGCCGGGCTGTCAATGTTTCCAGTAAATGTTATTAGGTCGGTACAATGTTTACACATCGAGTCGTATCAGTTTAACCCTTTACCTAACATCAAAAGCAGACGACACTTGCAAAAAAAAATTCTTGAATAACAATAATTTTCATTTTTTGTCTCAAAAACATAGGTTATGACCCCTCATTGGAACGAGCTCGACGAGCTCGTTCCAATGAGGGGTCATAACCTATGTTTTAGAGACAAAAAAATTAAAAAATAATGAAAATTAATTGGCGATTTTTTAGAATAGCGCTGGCCGGTTTTGGTCGTTACGTTAGGTAAAGGATTAATTCAGATTACTGTTGGTGATACGATAAATGAGTTCGAATTTAATCTGCAATGTACTTGGAGTGAAAGCCACAGCGCATTACATTTTGTCTTTTGTAAGCTCGTGGCGCTCCAAACTCGGAATAAAAGACCTGGTTTCAATGTACTGTAATTAAATTTATATTTTATTCGGTATATGATTAGCTTGACCTGAAGCCCATTGATACTTGCCCGGAATTTAATTCGCAGAGTATAACTAGTTTCAACCTTTACGGTTTAATCAAATAAACAAACACCTCTAGACTTCATTTTTTTTTTTTTTTGTAGCAGGCCTTCCAAACGCTGATTGGACAATAATAAACTGCAATTTTCAAATTTAAAACGAGATCAGTGAATTTATTGCAACAATTATTTCCTGTACAAGAGACAAATGTCATACAAAATGAATCATACAGAAACATAAACAATTTAACCCTTTACCTAACATGAAAAGCAGACGACACTTGTAAACAAAATTCTTGAATAACTATTTCTTTTCATATCTTGTCTCAATAGGTTATGACCCCTCATTCAAACGAACTCGACGAGCTCGTTCCAAAGAAGGGTCATAACCTATGTTTTTGAGACAAAAAATGAAAATATGATGAAAAAAGTGGCGATTTTTTAAAATAGCGCTGACCGGTTTTGGCCGTTACGTTGCGTAAAGGGTTAATAACAAGGATATAATTTTCAATAAAATATTCGTTTCAGTAGTAACACAAACCAACGAAAAAATATATAAATTTACAGTGACTATCAGCGACGTAAGAACCAAGGGGCACGGGTGAGCACGTTCCCCTACCGTTTTTCCAAAAATAGTTCAGATAGAGTGAGAGAGACGGAGAGTTTTGGTCAACATTATCTTTATCTATTGAGGTTTAACGACACTTTTGGCAGCCAGGGCCACCTCGTGTCGGAGTTTTACAGGTAGGGGAAGCTGAAGTGCCCGGAGAGAACCACTCAGCAGCAGCGGGCAACTGTTAGACTCCTCAACATACTAACTCTGGACAAGAGGGTTGGCAATGGTTGGAGACAAGAGCACCAGGTGCGGTGCAGGACGCTTTAGTACACAGCGCCACAGTGCACCAACAAAGGCAATCTGGATTAAGTGCATAACCCAAAGACACAGAGCAGTTACACAGAGCAGTTACGCTTGGTGGGTATCGAACAGTGGACCTTTCAGTTTGAAATCCAATGCTGTAACCACTGAGCCAACGCAAAGTTGTTAACCCTTTACCCAACGTAACGGCAATAACCGGCCAGCGCTATTCTCAAAATCGCCAATTAATTTTCATTATTTTTTTTCATTTTTTGTCTCAAAAACATAGGTTATGACCCCTCGTTGGAACGAGCTCGTTGAGCTCGTTCCAATGAGGGGTCATATCCTATGTTTTTGAGACAAAAAATGGAAAAAATTAGTTATTCAAGAATCTTTTTTGCAAGTGTCGTCTGCTTTTCAAGTTAGGTAAAGGGTTAAATATGGTGTAGTGCTGAAAGCCCATATCTGGGCTTTGTTTTGAAGTGCAGGTACTTGCAACTCAAGGGCTTTATATTATCTTGGAGTGAAATTATTTAGTTTGGATTGATTTGCCTTTTCACCATTTATGGGAGAGTGCCCTCTGGAACTCTCTCGTGAATTGTTACAGGGCAAAGACATGAACAGTTTTTGATAACCAAAAATAATTTAGCACTCTACCAGTTAAATAAGGAACCAAAA
Source organism: Pictodentalium vernedei (assembly GCA_031216915.1). Taxonomy (NCBI): domain Eukaryota; kingdom Metazoa; phylum Mollusca; class Scaphopoda; order Dentaliida; family Dentaliidae; genus Pictodentalium; species Pictodentalium vernedei. The sequence continues at coordinate 51,808,979 of CM062294.1, forward strand.
TAGGTATTTTTCCCAATGTAGAGGTGCGTGAGTCCCAAACCTATCTTTGTGTACTGTATGTACCATGTCATTAAGACACATACAACATCACTAATATCAGATGCCACGTTGATAGAATTACATGGGTGGGGGGGGGGGCGATGCCTCAGTTGTAGAGGTGCAGGCTGCAAGCCGAGAGGTCCTCGGTTCGAATCCCACCTGCGGCAACCGCGTTGTGTCCTTGGGCACGACACTTCACCCCCATTGCCCACGTGGGGGCACGGTGACGTTGTGTACTAAGGCGTACTGCACGTCGATGGTGCACCTGTCTTCAACCAATGCTGACCCTGCTTGTCTGGAGTTGGTATGTTGGGGAGCTGACAGTTGATCGCCGTTGCTCGGTGGTTGTCTCCGGGTACTCCGGCTTCCTCCACCCGTAAAACTGTCACGGTCATGGTTAGCCAATGTGTAGAAATATGTGACCTTAAACACCAATAAATAGATAGAATTACATCGTGAGGCTATATATATATCAGTGTGTGGGTGCCTCTGTTTAATCTCACGATGTTATGCTATTAACAATATTAGTGGTGTTGTATGTGCTTCAGTGGCATGGTAGGATAGAGTACTCAAAAATAGGTTTGGGATACACGCACCTCTGCATTTCGTCTATATATATATATATATCAGTGTGTGGATGCCCTTGTATAGCCTCACGATGTAATGCTATCAATATGGCGTCTGATACACACATACACACTTCCTACACTTCCATGCTGCTGACAAAAGGAAGGTGAACCAAGTCATCCCTCTTGAAAACTAGATTCCAGCCAACGTTTTTTGACGGTGTGCACTGGTCAAGTGGTTTAGGCGTTAGACTTCTGATTGCTGGGCGGGGTTGCTGAGGGTTCAACTCCAGACAGAGGATAAGAAACTAACATTCTAAATTCCGATAAAACATGATTGTGTCCATCGAAAAACACACATAAAATAGAGATTGGAACCTGTTGCTACTGTTTTAAGAAATCCACCAAACTTTGGGACCGTGACAACCGTTACTTATTTTCAGTACAGATCCTTATTCGACATTCGTGATCAAACGATTTTCAGTTGATAACGAATGTTGAATATTGATCTGCGCAGGAAAAAAGTAACGGTTGTCACATCTGTTCAACGTTTCATGACAAAATCAGTTCGAGAGTACGTATCAGGATAGCGTCGCTTCTCTTATAAGATAAACATCACAGGAATTTAAAGCATGCAAACCATTAGTCTCATGGTTGCATTTGTCATTGTTAATGGGACAACACGATAACAAGCGCCGATCAGAGGGGATGGTGCCAGAGGAGTAATCCAAGGTGCTGGGGAGGGGGGGGGGGGGCACTTGGTGGGGCCAGTTGCGGTCAATAAAGGGTGAGGGCTACCAGCGGCATCTCATGGAGGCGGAAAAAATATGTAACCCAACAGACCCATGGAATCGATGTGTCTATATTAAACAAGCTATCAAAAAATTCCTAGCGATGCATGGGAATAGGGCGGCTCCTAAGTTTGGCCCTATGCTTGTCCGTCACTGCCTGGCCCAGAACTAGCAACGAAAATTGACCATTCAATTGAAATAAAATCCACCAGACATTCAGAGACGAAATGCGCTGACATGGAGAGTTTTACGTTCCAAATCCGGAACATCTGCTGAGGTGTCATACCCCAGAAAGTTTCACGAATTTGGACTGCAAATGCCGTAGATATTCGTCTTGGTATCCCTGGTTACCCCCTCTCATACTCTTCTTGCCGTTTCGAAATTCAGACGATATTGTCGACGACCTACGACTAGGGATGTGGCTAGAGGTTGATAGTTCTCTGTTCTCTGTGGTTTGGGAAATATGGTCATTTCAAAATATTTCTATTTTTAGCTCGGGAGGTTTCAACGAGGACACCGGAAATTGTTGTTGCATCAATCAATTCCTTATGGCTCTATAATATCACATACCAAATTTGATTCAAATCAGATCATTGGCTCAGAAAATGGCAAAGTTCGGGCGGGGCCAAATATATTGCCTCTCCCATTACAAAGGCAAATATTGCTCCACGAACTTCGTTTAAGCAAACTTGATTCTACACCTCAAAAGGAATCTCCATACCATATATCAAGTCATTGTCCCCACAGGTTTATGAGAAGATTTTTAAAAAGATCGGAGCAATTTCCCACATCCCCTCCCTATGGGGCTCAGCAAGTTGATTTGAACAAAAAACAAAATGCGATGTCAGAACAAGCAATCGCCTCAAAATTAACTGAAATCAGTTTAGCGATTTTGCAGAAGGTGCAAACACCATGTTCACGAACGTCAGACGACGGACGACAGACGACGGACGAGGAGTTATCACTAAAGCTCATCCTAACTTTCAGTCAGATGAGCTAAAAATATATCATGTGAGCCCTCATGGGAACGAGCTCGTCGAACACGTTCCAATGAGGGGTCAGGTGAAATGATTTTGTTGGAATTTTTTGAAAGATTTGAAAATAACAAATTTTGATTATTTATTTATTGGGGTTTAACGACACTTTCGACAGCCAGGGCCACCTTGCAACTTGCATCTCTACCTACTGAGCCACCGCGATCCCAACAAATTTTAATAATTATGGTGTGAGTTGGGTAAAGGGTTGAAGCATAACGCATTGTGTAACGGAAGAGTAGGGGACGCGGTGGCGTTGTGGTAACCGGTTCTCGTCAGATCACCGAGGTTAAGCAACGTCGAGCCCGGTTAATCATTGGATGGGTGACAGTCTGAGCGATCATTTCGGACTCCCGCGTTGTGTCCTTGGGCAAGGCACTTAACCCCGATTGTCAACATGGGGGCACGATGCCGCCGTGTACTAAGGTGTACTGCACGTCGATGGTACGCATGTATTCAACCAATCTAACCCTGCCTGTGCTGCAGAGTGGAGTTACGATGTTGGGGAGCTGGCAGCTGCTCGTCGTTGCTCGGTGGTTCTCTCCGGGTAGTCCGGCTTCCTCCACACGTAAAACAGCCACGGTCATGATTAGCCATTGTGCATAAGTATTTGACCTTAAAACACCAATAAATAAATAAATATAACGGAAGAGTAGCAATTACAAAATACATATTAATAAAATGCATACATTGATAAACTTGATTATCTAAAGATATCTTACATAAGAACAGGGAGTAGCCAGTAAGTGTAAAATTATCTGAGAAAGAAATGTTCTCAACATTACAACATGTTTTTATTCCCTAGCTCCCAAGTCAAGATTAAATTTTCTACCAATAGTTGATGAATAATGTAAGTGACTGTTATTCTTTCAATTTATTGTTGTTTAAGGTCACATATTTATGCACAATGGCTAATCATGGCCGTGACAGCTTTACGGGTGGAGGAAGCCGGAATACTCGGCGAGAACCACCGAGCAACGACGAGCAGCAGCCAGCTCCCCAGGATCGTAACTCCGCACTGCAGCACAGGCAGGGTTAGATTGGTTGAAGACATGCGTACCATCGACGTGCAGTACGCCTTAGTACACGGCGTCATCGTGGCCCCACGCGGGCAGTGGAGATGAAGTGTCTTGCCCAAGATCACCACGCGGTAGCCGCAGGTGGGATTCGAACCGAGGACCTATCAGTTTGCAGCCTGCACCTCTACGTACTAAGCCACCGCGCTCCCACTGTTATTCTTTCAATGTATTTTGAGAGAGAATGCAGTTAAAGTGATTACAAAAGTGGGGAATGGGGGGAGGGGTAGATTTTCTTCCGGATTGCGATTTGGAGAGCCGTCAAAAACAACACCATGACAGATGAAAACTGCACGCATGAATGATTTTCGAAACAGCACACACAGTACGTGGAGAGTGGATTGTATCTAAATCACCCGCAGAGTGGAGTTATCACCCATTCTATAACTTTCAAATTGTGTACATATCGACAAAAAACACAAGCAATGTTTCAGCCAATGGACCTCAGGGTTTAACCCTGAGGTCCATTGGCTGGAACTTTGCTTGTGCTGGTTATGCTTTGCAACAAATTTACAATTATGGCTTGGGTGGAATCTCCACTCTGCGGGTGATTTAGTGATAACACACTCTCCACGTACTGTATGTGAACAAACAACTGATAAAAATGCACATCTAACGAGGGAGCACAGTGACTAAGTAGTTACAGCATTGGACTTCAAACCAAAAGGTCGACGGTTCGATCACCGACAGGGGCAACTGCGTTGTGTCCTTGGGTAAGGCATTTAATGCCGACTGCCCAGGTGAGGGCACGGAGGCGCTGTGTACTAAGGCCGACTGCATAAACCTGCTTGTGTGGAGTGAGTACTTGTGGGAATCTGACAGTTGCGTGGCGTTGCGCGGTGGTTCCCTCCGGGTACTCCGACTTCCTCCACCCGTAAAACTGTCCAAGACGAGGTTACCCTGGTTATCGAAAGTGTCGTTAAATCCCAATAAATAAAGCTAATGAGGACGTGTGGCTAGGAAGACGATATAATCTGACGGGCGTGTGCATTTTCGCTATATTGTAGATCTACACATAAACCCGCAATCTTTTTGATGAATTTACCATAATTTCTCCATGTTTATGTCATCGTAAGATTATTTATTTATTTATCTATTTATTTATTTATTTATTTATTAGTGTTTAAGGTCACATACTTATGCAAAATGGCTAATCGTGACCGTGGCAGTTTTACGGGTGGGGGAAGCCGGAGTACCCGGAGGGAACCACCGAGCAACGACGAGCAGCTGTCAGCTCTCCAACATCGTAACTCTGAACTCTGCACCGCGGCACAAACAGGGTTAGATTGGTTGAAGACATGCGCACCATCGACGTGCAGTACGCCTTAGTACACAGCGTCATCGTGCCCCCATGTAGGCAATCGGGGTTAAGTGCCTTGCCCAAGGACACAACGCGGGAGCGCGAATCAGTCGCTGAAATGGTCACCCATCCAACTACTAACCGCGCTCGACGTTGCTTAACTTCGGTGATTTGACGAGAACCGGTTACCGCGACGCCACCGCGCCCCCTCGTCGTAAGATTAAAGGGTACTCATGAAACGGGGGAGAATATTTAATAATGCCAATTGGGAGCCCTATGGCTGAAGGTTGAAATTATTCATGGTCTTCTTCCGGTAATAAATAAGGATCTTCCAAATACACCAATGATTTAATAAGGAAGATACCCCTCGAAATATAAAGTGGTTAACCCTTTACCTAACACGAAAGGGGGACGACATTTGCATACAAAATTCCTGAATAACTATTTGTTTCTCATTTTTTGGCATCATAAAGATGTCTTATGACCATTCATTGGAACGAGCTCAACGAGCTCGTTCCAATGAGGGGTCATAAGCTATGTTTCTGAGAACAAAAAATTGAAATGATAATCAAAATTGAATGGTGTTTTTTTTATGAATAGGTTTGGTCGGTTTGGGGCGTTACGTTGAGTAAAGGATTAATGGAATATTTTAATAAATGTTATGTGAAATATTTAATATTTTATATACACGTATAACAAATGCATAATGTAAAATAACTAATATGGATATAAATGAACAGTAAAATCAAAATCTGAAAATAATTAATAATAAAAGTGAGCAAGTATGTGACAAAAACATTGAACAATATTTCGTCCACTGAGTTCCAGTATGTTCTATGTGCCTACTGGCGTACTACTGGCCTACAGAACACATTGGAACTCATGGGACTATTTGTTGACCTTTAAGAATATCCCTTGATTTGATTTTCCCATCTGACTTGAATACATGAAAACTGATGGCAAAATAACAAAATTTCAAGAAGCCAATTTTTCCCATAATGCAATAGGAAATTAACCAATTTATTCTTGTTTGACGGAGCTCTTTTAGCTGTGGAAACAAGATAGAATTGGTTAAATTCTAAGTGCATGATGGGGAGAATGTGTAGATGAAATTTGGATATTTTGACATCACTGTGTGGAGGATTAAAACTGGCCAATTTTGCGCTTCTGAACCACGGCGGGTCCTCACTTTATAATATTAGATTTTAGCTCGGTGTATATGGGTATATTATTAGTTACACATTCTGTTGGTGGCCTAATATGGTATATATGGTGTCAGTTAATTTCTTGTTGGACGAGAGCGGAGCTCGAGTCCAATATGGAATTAACTGACACCATATATACCATATTAGGCCACCAACAAACTGTGTAACTAATAATATATTTTACCGACTGCTGCATCGATGCACAGAACTAATAACAACAGCGATCAAAATTAAATGTGAGAATTCTCACAATGTGTTCACGTGTCTTTGCCTTGTTACAATTTATGGGAGAGTGCCTACTCTCCCATAAATTGTAACAAGGCAATTTCATACATACCAAACAGTTTCTTTCCGAAGGTAACATGACACACATCCACAGAATATGAAGCCTTTCAAGTTACCTAACCTGCACTTCAGACCAAGTATGGGCTTCCAACACTCAATCTTTCAACTTGAAGCGTTTATCGGCTGCCGCCATTTTGAATAATCAATGAACAAAGGGGAGATTACCCATAGCTGTCAGCGTATATTGATGTTGACAGGCAGTATATGGTTTTATATGCAGTCTGCATGTGACGTCTTTGAACCAATGAAATTCCCAGATACTTGTAGGAGGTAAGATATATGGGTATATAGACGGATTTTATACCCATTTGTTTCTTAAAAGCTTCTCAAGCTGGACATTTTGGAGCTCCGTTTGAAAAAACTTTCACATTGTAAAATTTGATAGAGTGCTGACTCCTTTGTTAGCATTTTAGAAATATTTACGCTGCTTGCATTATATCCTAGATTTTGGTTTGAACCGCCAAAACAGGAAGTAGATGACAACTGTTACTTATTCCCAGTTCCTTATTCGACATCCGTTATCAGCCGATAAAATCGGTTGATAACGGATGTCGAAAAAGGAACTGGGAATAAGTAACAGTTGTCAAGTCCGTACAAATAGCAAACTGTTCTATTTTTTGCGTCGCAGTTGCTTTCGATATCGTCCAAAAACTTGAAGAGAAGAGCCGGTACCATTGCATTGCATCGCTAAGAATTGAAGAGGTAAAGAAAGGAAAAGCGGGTTTGTTTGAAATTGAAACCAGGAAGAGGTGATGTGCCTGGTGCTGTTCTGTTATGTTCGCCGTGACAGCGGCCATCATCGGCGAATATTCGCGCAAAAACATCGGTCGGACCGGTGTTTTTGTGCGAGTATTCACCGGACCGTCACTCGCACCCAGTGTAAAAGCGCCTTCAGAGATTCTACAGACTCCATTAAAACTTTAAACGAATTTCCCCCGCCCTTCCCTTTTTTTCAGAAAATATATTTCGGGATGCAGCTTATTAAACCTGTGAACTGACGATGGAGGCGTCAGGTGATTGTCAGGGAAACAAAACTAATGAAAAGATTCACGAGGAACAAAATCCAAGACACCTGAACTACGGGTGAAGTATTTGCGCCACCGACACTCCGTCCAACTGAAAAATATGAAAAAATATATATGAAATAATATTAACTTTGAGCCAAAGTGAGGCAAATCAGTTTACAACAGGCAAATAGATCTTATTTTGGAACGTTCCAGACAGGAACTTTGTCATTCGTTTTACGAATCTAATCTATCTTTCTCGTAATTTGTCCTCTGAACTCGGTGTCCACTTGTCCCTAACAGTACTTCACTTCTCTCAAAACATAACAAGACGAGTAAAAAAAAAAAAATGCTGCAAGCCGAGAGGTCCTCGGTTCGAATCCCACCTGCGGCAACCGCGTTGTGTCCTTGGGCGAGACACTTCACCCCGATTGCCTACATGGGGGCACGATGACGCCGTGTACTGAGGCGTACTGCACGTCGATGGTGCGCATGTCTTCAACCAATCTAACCCTGCATGTGCTGCGGTGCAGAGTTCAGAGTTACGATGTTGGAGAGCTGACAGCTGCTCGTCGTTGCTCGGTGGTACTCTCCGGGTTCTCCGGCTTCCTCCACCTGTAAAACTGTCACGGTCACGATTAGCCATTGTGCATAAGTATGTGACCTTAAGCACCAATAAATAAATAAATAGTAAAAAAAATAACAAGGCGAGTTAAATATGGAATAAACGCATAGTGTTTTCAAGAAAAAAAATTATTCTACTCGTAGGATTAAGAATGAAACCGACGAGCCTCTGGCTCGTCGGTTTCATTCTCCATCCTACGAGTAGAATAAATTTTTTACTTGAAAACACTATGCGTTTATTCCATATTTAAAAAGTATAGTGTTTTCAAGTAAAAAAATGAAATTTATGAAGTTCGGATGTACCGGTACCGTATTAAGTTAACTATTGTCAGTCGAGTTTATTATGTTATGCCAATGAATTAATTAATGTCGCTGATAACGGTACTTAATCCAGCTGGCCCAGAGGGATAAAGTTATGCATACAGTTTTGTACACTTGTTGTCGATAGAGGATGCAGTTAATTAAGGTCATTGATAACGAATTTAATCCAGCTGCCAATGAGAATATGTTACACCTATAATGCTTATGTTGTTTTTTGATATCCGGTATAACAAGTATAATGTATTGTATAACAGGTCAACGAGATCAGCCAGAAAATGTTTCAGAACATTTACGAACTGTCACGTTTATTCAGTTATTGGACAAATTCAAAGTAGAACTTGAACGGCGTTTTTTGCCCAGCAGTTTGACTGTAATGAAAGGTGTCGATTCACTTCTGGGGTTTCCATCAGGTGCCTTTTTAGAGTATGAAGCGACGATAGCACTATTTGTTGAAATGTATTCGGATAGTTTGAAAATTGACACTGTTCTACTGAAAGAAGAGTTAGCTGTAACAGCCAATTTGCCTACGCATACAATTAATACTGACTTTAACACTTTACCCAACGTAACCACCAAAATCGTCTGCGCTATTCACAAAAATCGCCAATTTTTATTATTTTTTCATTTTTTGTCTCAAAACCATAGGTTATGACCCCTCGTGGGATCGAGTTCGTTCCAACGAGGGGTCATAATCTATGTTTTTGAGACAAAAAATGAAAGAAATTATATATTCAGGAATTTTGTTTGCAAGTGTCGTCTGCTTTTCCTGTTAGGTAAAGGGTTAACAAGAATTCCAGGTACTTGAAAGACAATTCCTTGCACAACACTGCCAAATTTACATGAAAAGTTAAGCTTGCACTCACCATACCAGTGTGTTCCACGTCATGTGAACGCAGTTTTTCAGCTCTCAAATATATTAATGACACTGTAGCTCAACTTGACAAACTTGAACTTGGTAAGTTAAAAGTGAAATGGCAAAATTGAAGATCATTGGTACCAATGTTATTTGGTGAAATTTCAACATAACAGGATTGTGTGTGCACAACGTCAGAGTAACCCATGCATTTTAAATGTAAACTATAAGACTGTCTAAAGGAAGAATGTTGATACACAAACGCAGTAAGTTCAGAGGTTATTGTAAACGGCAACTTTTTTCCCAGAAATGAATGCTAATCAATAGCTCTTATCTAAAGGTCTCACCTAATGCGCACACCAAGTTCAAAAACAATCCTATAATAAATGTGGCATGTAGGCCATGTCAAAGAAGAATGTTGATGCACAAAAGGAATGAATTCAAAGATTTTTGCTAGCAGCAACAGTTTTTGATGGAAATGAAAAGAAAATTGATAGTGCCTATCTTTGTCAACCTGCATAAGCATACAAAGTTTCAAAACAACCTGATAATGAATGTGCCCTCTGAGGCATGCCAAAGGAAGATGTTAATGCACAAATGCACTAAGTTTGAAGATCATTGCATGTGGCAATGTTTGTGTAATAATAATAATAATAACTTTATTTGCAAAAGACATTATAATACATGTTTATAACATAATTGCCCAAGACACAACAAATAGTATTAATAATATATCACATCTAGGATTTATGAAGCTACATATTTGTCTTCTGCAGGGAGGTGACATAGCCAGCTGGCTGTATTACTGTCACCCACCTCAGGGAAAGGGAAAATGTAGAGTATGAGAAGACAAAAAAGTGGGAAATAAAAAAGCAACGAATGAGGGAAAAAAAAATGAAGAGAGAGAGAGAAAGAGGGAGGGAGAGGAAGAGAGAGAGAGAGAGAGAGAGAGAGCGAGCGAGCGAGAGAGAGAGAGAGAGAGAGAGAGAGAGAGAAAGAGAGAGGAGAATCGGCTGCAACTGAAAATAACATGTGCAGTAGAAAAAATGAAGTAAAATATAGATATATGTAGGGAATGAACTCTGCAGTCCTGGTGATAAGTGGAATTTGGTTTCATTCTTGCACTGAGAAGGGGGGCATACATGGGAATGTGATATTTAGCCCAGAGCCAGCTGAGAGATTTGAGTTCCTCGTTGGCAGTTTGTGTTCTGGAGTTTTCAGGAACCAACCCTAATTAATAAGGACTTTTCGGACTTATTCAGTGAGTATGTAGTGTCGCGGGAGTCGGTACTTCCCGACATTCGTGGCATGATCTGTTACTACATTTGACAGAGGCTTCATACGAACCTAGAAACGTGTTGGTCATCTTTTTTTTAAACTGTGCTCGTGGTAAATTTCGAACCAGTGGGTCAATTTGTGTCTCTCTTTTTTATGGAAATTCATAAATATACTCTGTAGAGAGTGTAAAACGGATAAGTTGCTGCACAACTGCAGTAAGTTCATTGGTGATAACGACAATATTTTTTATGGAAAGGAAAGAAAATCAATACCTCACATCTAGAAGTCACCCCGAACACACATACCAAGATTCAAAGTGATCCGATCATAAATGGGCCCTGAAGGGTGTGCCAAAGGACAACATTGAAGCCTAACTAAACTGAGTTCAAAGGTCGTTGCGAGCGGCAACATTTTCTTTACAGAAATGAAAGAAAATGGAAAACCCTCATATAGATATCACCCCACACAAGCACACAAAGTTTCCAAGCGATCCAATCATAAATGTGCCCTGCAGGGTTTGTCAAAGGGAAATATTGATGCATAACTGCACTAAGTTTTTATTAAGTTCACCAGAGGTTGTTGCCAATGACAACAATTTTTGACAGAAATGGAAGAAAATCGATAGCTCCCATCTAGAGCTCACTCCAAATAAGCATACCAAGTTTCAAAGTGATCTGTTCAAAAATGTGCACTGCAGGGTGTGCCGCCAAAGGGACATATGGATGCATAACTGCACTAAGTTCATCGAAGGTCGTTGCCAGCGGCAACATTTTTTGACGGAAATCGACGAAATTCGATAGCTCCCATCTAGAGGTAACAACAAACAAGCAACCAAAGTTTCAAAACGATCTGATCATAAATGTGCCCTGTGGGGCATGCTAAAGAAATATATTGATGCCTGACTAAACTAAGTTCAAAGGTCGTTGCCAGCGGCAACATTTTTTGATGAAAATGGACGAAAATCAATAGCTCCCATCTAGAGGTCACTCAAAACAAGCATGCCAGATTTCAAGCAATCCGATCATAAATGTGCCCCGTAGGGTGTGCCAAAAGGAAATATTGAGGTCTGACTAAACTGAGTTCTAAGAACGTTGCCAGCGGCAACATTTTGTGACGGAAATGGAAGAAAATCGATAGCTCCCATCTTGAGCTCACCCCAAACAAGCACACCACGTTTCAAAGTGATCCGATAATAAATATGCCCTGCAGGGTGTGCCAAAAGGAAATTTTGATGCATAACAGCACTAAGTTCATCAAAGGTCGTTGCCAGCGGCAACATTTTTTGACGGAAATAGAAGAAAATCGATAGCTCCCATCTAGAGGTCACCCCAAACAAGCATGCCAAGTTTCCAAGCAATCCGATCATAAATGTGCCCTGTAGGGTGTGCCAAATGGAAATATTGAGATCTAACTAAACTAAGTTCTAAGAACGTTGCCAGCGGCAACATTTTGTGACGGAAATTGAAGAAAATCGATAGCTCCCATCTAGAGGTCATCCCAAACAAGCATACCAAGTTTCAAAGTGATCTGGTTAAAAATGTGCACTGCAGGGTGTGCCGCCAAAGGGACATATGGATGCATAACTGCACTAAGTTCATCGAAGGTCGTTGCCAGCGGCAACATTTTTTGACGGAAATGGAAGAAAATCGATAGCTCCCATCTTGAGCTCACCCCAAACAAGCACACCACGTTTCAAAGTGATCCGATAATAAATATGCCCTGCAGGGTGTGCCAAAAGGAAATTTTGATGCATAACAGCACTAAGTTCATCAAAGGTCGTTGCCAGCGGCAACATTTTTTGACGGAAATAGAAGAAAATCGATAGCTCCCATCTAGAGGTCACCCCAAACAAGCATGCCAAGTTTCCAAGCAATCCGATCATAAATGTGCCCTGTAGGGTGTGCCAAATGGAAATATTGAGATCTGACTAAACTAAGTTCTAAGAACGTTGCCAGCGGCAAAATTTTGTGACGGAAATTGAAGAAAATCGATAGCTCCCATCTAGAGGTCATCCCAAACAAGCATACCAAGTTTCAAAGCGATTTGATCATAAATCCGACCTGTGGGGTGTGCCAAAGTAAATACGTCCGGACGTACGCCGACGGACGAGAAGTGATGGCAACAGCTCAGCTTGACTTTGTCAAGTTGAGCTAAAAATTATCAGAGAAACAAAATGGCCAACCAAAGATTGTCAGACTGAGGGGTCATATATATGTCATCCGAAAGGAGTAAAATGTACCTAGAGAATCCATATGATGTTGTTGATAATTATTTATTTATTTATTTATTTATTTATTTATTTATTTATTGGTGTTTAAGGTCACATACTTGTGCACAATGGCTAATCATGACCGTGACAGTTTTACGGGTGGAGAAAGCCGGGTACCCGGAAAGAACCACCGAACATCGACGAGCAACTGTCATGTTGTTCATAAATGTGCAAAACGAAATGGTAACACTAGAATATGTCCATATTGACCACCTTAGCCAGTATTGGTGTTCTGTACAAGTCGAAATAAAAAGTAGCATAGCCGCTATAAACTAAGAATCCCACTGCCACTATACCAATAACACAAAAACCTGACAGCATTTTCTGGAAAGCCCTCTATGAGAACTTTTCAGAAAATGGGGTAATGTTGTTGTGTTTTGTGTAGTTAAAGAAAGATGCATAGTTTATAGAGGTTATTCTACAATTTATTTCGACTTGTACTGCACGATGATTGACTTAATAAAAATGTTGTAAAGTGTGAAGAATTATTTATGTTTTTGGTGCCCCCCTCCCCCCCCCCCCTCCCCCCAAAAAAGACACACTCTGGTTACGTGCCTGAATGGAAATGACATGGGATAACCACTGAAAATGTTTACGCTACACGACCGAACTGCGCCTGAGCTCGGGTTGGCATAACCAGAAAGCTGAAAATAATGAGTATGGAAACAAAATATGGCATCGAGTTCCAGCAGACGATATCGGTGTGTCTATTTTGTTAGCAGTCTCCGCAAAACTCCAGATCAACTTGTTCTCGCCCTTCAGAAATATTAGCAGACGGTTGTATCTAATGATGTTTTCACAGCTCCTCGGGCCTTCCTCATCTCAGGCCAACTTGTTCTCGCCCTTCTCAGATGTTAACAGAAGGGTATAATTATCTAATAATATCTGCGCTGCGCCTCTGGCCTTCCTGTCATACCTGGCCCAGAGCCCAGGTAGGCGTGCGGTGAGAATTACAACTCACTAGATATATCTTACAGCTGATATGAAAGAGGGGCGCAATACAAAGTGTACCTCAGTTGTAAGTAAGGTGCGTCAGAGAAGCGCGAGCGCGATATTCATTTCTTTACTGGTGTTTAAAGTTACTTTCATCATCTATGGTTATTTCATGACCGTAACAAAACAAAACGCAGTACGTATTACGGAACGTCGACAACATAATGAGAATTATGCAGCACATTCAATTTACCATTTTACAACAATTTCGACTTTGTGCGCCGAGTAGTACCGTAGTTTCTAATTGTTAACTGACGAGGGGCACGTACATACTGGCCATGTACTTCGTAAAGGCTATTGTATACAAAGTCTAGGGACCGCAGACAGTCCTTGTATACAGAGTGCATAGTCCTTCAACATTAAGCGAACATATCGTCCCTTGAGAGCACCAAGGCACCATCTGCAATGCTATAGTATTTCAGATGGCGCCTTGATGCACACAAGAAACAAACGTTTTCTGTGGACAGAAATCCTGTCTGCATTGGTCATATGTTGGGGTAGGTGCTCTCAGACAAAATGTTGTCTGTGGAATAGCTGTGCATCGCTACCGATTTCAAAGTGTACACATTTTGAAAGCTGTTATGCACTGGACGTGATACGAGGCATACGAACGTTCCAATTAAACAGTATTTGCAGGTATATGATTAGTGCATGGCGTACGATATCTCGATGTGCAATTTTAAATAGTGAGAGAGAAAGAGAGACAGAGAGACCGAGAGAGACAGAGAGACAGAGCGAGAGACAGAGCGAGAGACAGAGAGAGAGCGACAGCAGGCAGCCAGGCAGGCAGACAGACAGACAGACAGACGAGAGTTTAAGAAGTTCAGAATTTGAGTGACTTTTGGGCCCATGGTGTAAAAAACACATTTTTATTAGTCAGTATCGGGTCTCGGACTTTTAAGCACGATAGACACCCGTTTTGAATGAAAATACAAACTTGGTCCTGATCAGTTTGATCCCATCCCTGTACAAGAATGTCAGACCAACATTTCTGGCCACTCTTACAGCTCATCTACCAGCCTGATAATGCATGAGGACACGGGATATCCTGAGCAGATAATATTCCATCCCGAGGCCATGTATAGACGTGTTTAAAGTGTGTAAAAGTCACCAAATAAACAGATCAAACGATGAAATGAACAGAGATCAAATGCAATACATGAAGCAAGTCAGTTTGTGATTTTCAACCCTTTACCTAACATGAAAAGCAGACGAGACCCTTACAAAAGAAATTCTTGAAAAACTATTTTTTTCATTTTTTTGTCTTAAAAGCATAGGTTATGAACTCTCATTGGAACGAGTTCGACGAGCTCGTTCCAATGAGGGGTCATAACCTATGTTTTTGAGACAAAAATTGGAAAAAATAATGAAAAATATTTGGCGATTTTTGAGAATAACGCTGGTCAGTTTTGGCCGTTACGTTGGGTAAAAGGTTAAAACACTAACCCTGGTCTACTTGTTTGCCTTTGTAACGGTCAAACGTGCATGTAGACCAACTTCAAAATTAATATTTTCTTTTGAAACAATCGGAAATCAAGTCTTAATTTTCATAAAACATTCGGCCAATTATATTTTCGAAAATATAGGGCAAACAGGGTAGTTCAAAGTTTTTTGTGTAGAATATTTGGCATGGCATCAGAACTCCGTCTATATCTAATCCTAACCTACACGTAGCGTAACGGTATTTCTCGTTCAGTACTACTCTCAAAAATCACCTTTCTATTTTTTAAGTCTTTTGTTTAATTTTTGCCCCAAAAACATAGATCATGACCCCTCATTGGAACGAGCTCCTTCCAATATAGGATCATAAGGCTGACGAAAAACTGAAATTGTTCGGGTTTCTCTATCGAACCTACTTTCGTGCACGATACTACTTTTTTCTGAGCTCTTGAACAAAAAAATTATCTATATATTTAAAATTAGATCCGAAGAAATTTATCTGACGTCAAATGCATGAACACCGTGTTTCGTATATGCAGGGACGTAGCTAGAGAGTTTTGGTTCGGATGGGGTATGCCCCCTCCCCCCCCCCCCCCCCCCTTCTGATTTTTAGACTTTATTGTATGCTAGACTGTCAATTATCGCAAATTATCTGAACGATATTTCTCTATATCTATCGACTTGATAGATAACGTGCAACATCCCTCAGCAGCTTCATAAATAACGTTACGCTTCCGCGCATGACGTCGCCTTGAAGGGACGATCAGCTGATCTTTGTTATTATTTTGAAACGTACGTGTTTGGGGTCGAATTGGGCTGAATAATGCGCATTAAAATGTCACGTAGCATATAATAAAACGAAAAACTACGCTATTTTAGAGAAAATCGGGTATTATCTCATTCGTGTGGTCCTGAAAATATTATTTTCACTCGCGCAAGTGCTCGTGAAAATAAAACTTTCATGTCCACTCTCATGAGATAATTCCCGATATTCACTAAAATAGCGTAGACATCCTCTATTTATACCATGATTACCTATTCCACTAAATATAAAAAGCCTAAGACATAAATTTTTAGCTTTACACACCAACTGTGGTGAACACGTCAGCAATGGGATTTCAATAGTCAAAATTTACACCTACAGTGGATCAACATCCAAGTTGGCCTTTGGTGACGTCAGCCTGAATGCGAACTTGTCTAAATTTATGACCCCGACATGAATGCAAACTCGTGAAGAGTGAAATGAAAGCGGCAATTATTTATTTTGTTTTTAAATGAGTTTGCCTCATGCGATACCAAAGATTAACAAACATCCGTTGTCTTATTTTAATAAAGCATCCATAACTCGAAATAGTATGTTATTATGTTACTAAAATGAAAAAGGCCCTGTGATTTGCGGGTTTTCAATTTCGTTTCGGCGATAAACTTTACAGCGGAAGTACCGCCCACCCGTGCTCATGTAAATAAAAGCAGATTCGCACGTAGCGGGCATGTTTAGAATTTAATATTGAATATTGTAATATTTGACATTTAACCCTTTACCTAACATGAAAAGCAGACGACACTTGCAAAAATAATTCTTGAATAACTAATTTTTTTCATTTTTTGTCTCAAAAACATAGGTTATGACCCCTCGTTGGAACGAGCTCGACGAGCTCGTTCCAACGAGGGGTCATAACCTATGTTTTTGAGACAAAAAATGAAAAAAATAATGAAAATTAATTGGCGATTTTGGGGAATAGCGCTGGCCGGTTTTGGCCGTTACGTTAGGTAAAGGGTTAAACTCTTAATAATCTGGTGATCATGGTACAAATAAAATGTACTGAAAGTAGCTTGGTGTACTAAATGTTCACCACTCGTGGTGAACATTTGGTACACCAAGCTACTTTGGGTATATTCTACATGTATCCCCACAATGGATGCCGAACTTTCAACTTTTGCGAAAACTATTTCTACCCTCCCTCCCCCCTCCCTTAGTGAGGATTTCCCAACTGCTACCCGTGAATTTTTAGAGTTGGAAATGGTCTCTTAAGACCAACAATGCGACGCTTGCACATCACCACCTGAGTTTCAATATGTTCTGTGCCTATACTGGCACATAGAACACATAGTAAATCAAGCGGGCGACATAGCGCCTTGTCGCACTCAAGGAACTAAATATTGACTCCGGTTGGAAAATCAAATAAAATGTGGTTAAAAAATTACAAAATGTCTATTTCAAAATGTCAAAGTAACAGATACAATGCCACGAAATATATACTACAATAGGGTTGAGAATTTCCGAGTGTTGTGATTTGAGGTTTAAACTAATCAATCAATCGATCAATCAATCAATCAATCAGCCAGTCAGTCAGCCAGTCAGTCAGTCAATGTACCTAGGTTTAAACAATATTATACACGAAGCACAATTTTAACATGTGGTACATTGCTGGGAGGCAACATGGCCAGTTGGGCCGTCTTCTTGCTGCCCCCATTGCAGAAATTGTTTTTACAGGAACAGAATAGTGCAAGTACTTTACAATTTTTTAGGTAATTCGTATACTGGTCGCATAATAGTTAGAGGTAAAAAATATTTTCTTTTTTCTTTTTTAGTTTAGGTGAATAGTTCTTGTAATCTCAAGATCTGAGCCATTCAAATATTCATATGATCCAGTAAAAGATGAGCATCAGTAAACTGATGGTAATCCTACCGATTGTGTCTTTAATTATTCACGCAGTCAGGGCAGTCTGAATTGTTGCAATTAACAAGAGTCTGGCCAGCGGGTGAGACACCCCATTCCCATCCCCACCCCGCCACCACTTTCCTGATTATTTTTTTGTTAATTTTGTTAAGGAAACAAATGAATAAAGTTCATCTTGTCTTTGTTGTCTTCTCATTCTAACCTTTTCTGCCTTATTGACTGGTCTGGTGGCTAAAATGGGGCAATGAGAACGCGACGTATTCACCACTTTGCCGGATAGACTGAGTGACAAGACTCCATAGTGGTCGCTAGACCAGTTCCCTCCCAGTAAGATAGTTCGATCAATTTATGCAAAAACACGGTAAAACCATGCAGCCGGTTTTTACTGGTTTTTTCCGGTTCGTGGGAAAAACCCCGGAACCTAACCGGAAAAAGCGCCCAGCGCTAATATAACAATAACATGTTCTTTTGAGGGCGTTATGGTTCATTAACGGCCCTAGAAAAATGATTAACAACCCGAGGGCCACTTAAAGGCCCGAGACGAAGTCGAGGGCCGTTAATGGTTCCGAGGGCTGTTAATCATTTTCCGAGGGCCGTTAATGTACCATGACGCCCGAAAAGGAATATGCTATTACTATTATTACCACTTACCAAAGAACGCCGTTTCAAGCCTTGAAATTTCTGGCTTTGAACTCATTTCTAGATTATCAAGGCCCTCTTCATCTAGCTCGCTGTTTTGAGGCATTTTTGATTTAGAAATAGAAGAATCGGATTGTCGTCTGTTTATTTACAAAGGTAAAGTTCAAAGTTGAGTACAATTTATCTGGATGACTCGAAAATAGGTTTGCAGGAATCTGGCTGAAGCGCTTTAACTACAAACTCACGCCGTTATTTACAAAATGAGATTATTTATCGTATCAATACTCACCACCACTTTTAAATCCTAAATGAAGTTAATAATCCGAAATAAATCATGGTTTAATCCGATTTGTTGGAATAAATGGACAACACAATTTCGAGCACATTAGTGTCATTTTTTCCGGAACATAAATTACCCATAATTCCAGGCTAGCGAGCCGTTTTCATTATTAACGCTATTTTTGCGGACTGTTATTGAGTCTTATCGTCCACCTCAGATCATTTTAATAACCCAAGGAGCGCCCTATAAAGTGGTAATAATTATATATAGAATAAATAGGTACTAGGGCTGGTAATCAGATTTAAACCATGAGTAGGATAAGGGTTTTAACCACTCGGCTTGCCGAGTGGTTAAAACCCTTATTCTACAAATAATTTTAATCTGATTACGGGTCCTAGTATATATTTGTTTTATTTATACCATGCTCTGAATAAATAATCGACTTTGTCACTTGAAATGGAGAAAAAACGTCACTTTCTATCGCAAACACACGGGTTTGTTTTGTTTACATCTACGCCGATCGTGGGCAGTACTACCGACTGCACGTGAATGTTTGATTGACAGCTAGACACATCGTCAAAGTTGATTGGATTTACCTTGCTTTTTAAGTCAGATTATTATTATCAATTCGTAAGTTTTATTTTAAATATTTTAATTGTAGGTATTTTAAACTTAATAAGTCATTGCACGCAGTAGATAGTACCGCAAAACGTCGTTTGTTTGAATGAAACATCGCGAAGTGTTCATATATCGAAGTTGACAAATTAAGTCATGTCAAAGGTCAAGTTGGATGAATTTCCTTCTACTGGTGTATTTTTTTTTAAACCGCAGAAGCTTTTACACCGGTAGTGGGGTCAATAGACAGAACGCGATGTTGGAATGGTGTAGTCATATTTCGCGACAGCCGTTTCAACGAGTTACGCCATTCCAACGAGTTAAACAACCCAGTACATTAAAATGCATTTAAATAAACAAATTTTAATTCCAATGTTTAAACCCAAAGGTGAAGAGTTAGTTTGTTTTGACTGAAGCTGTACTGCCTACAGATCAAGTGGATCGATAAAAAAATGAAAACAACTTTTTCAGAACCAGTGTTTGTTGAAATTCGTATCGCTGTTTCTCTTCGGTTGGTGCCTATACACGCTAAACCTTTTGGTGGCTATTACAGTTAGTAAAAATATAAGTACCAATTTGTGCAGATTTACAAAACAGCTGGGAGAAACACTTTTAAAAGAAGTTCGAAGCATGTCAAGATGTACGAAGATTTACCGAAATAAAGTTGACCAATTTAGATATAACAGATCCACAAAACGAGACGGCCACGGGACTGTGCTAATGTTCTGGATGGAAGTGACTGGGGGAGGGGGGGGGGGGGTAAATATTATCTCATTTTTGGTTAAATGTTTGTGAACCGACTTTATTTTGCTTTGGACGTTTTCATTTTCACACTGTCAATAATTGTATAACGAAATTTGGAAACTTTTCGAAGCGTAACGAATGACTCGATGGGAAAGGAATCTGTATGAACGGTGCTAAGGAAAAAGTTTCGGCTTGTTCATCACCAGTAAGGAGCGCGGTGGCTCAGTTGGTAGAGGTGCAGGCTGCAAACCGAGAGGTCCTCGGTTCGACTCCCACCTGCGGCAACCGCGTTGTGTCCTTGGGCAAGACCCTTCATCTCCATTGCCCGCGTGGGGGCACAATGACGCCGTGCACTAAGGCGTACTGCACGTCGATGGTACGCATGTCTTCAACCAATCTAACCCTGCCTGTGCTGCAGTGCGGAGTTACGATGTTGGGGAGCTGGCAGCTGCTCGTCGTTGCTCGGTGGTTCTCTCCGGGTACTCCGGCTTCCTCCACCTGTAAAATTGTCACGGTCATGATTAGCCATTGTGCATAAATATGTGACCTTAAACATCAATAAATAAATAAATAAATAAATAATCACCAGTAAAATACAGAAACATTTATGTCATAGCGGCTATTCCATTAAATACAGGGGTTTAAAGTTGAATGGATGTGTAATAAAAAGCTAAACTTTAACTTACAGGCTTTTCACAGGTAGTAGTAAAGGCGAGCAAGATGTTTATTAGTTACACAGTTCATTAACTGGTTGAGGGCTACATTATTTTTGGTGGTCTCAATTTAATTAAAATTTGTTTTATTACAAATTATTGAAGAGTTCCAATAGGAACTCTTCAATAATTTGTGATAAAAACAACTTTATGTAAATAAAATATTACTTGCGTTTAACTGAATATTAAACATGAGCAAGGAAAATGTAGGCTTTTGCTCTGGTACCTTCATTTTTTGAAAGCCCTGATAGTGGCTTCCAGCACTTAACCAGTTAATGACTTAATATGGTATATATAGTGTCAGATAATTCCACGAGCCCAATAGGGGATTTACTGAACCCAAAAATACCATATTAGATTGAGCCATGCGAAGTTTCCAAATACGATTCGATTCGAAGTCGTCTAGATTTATTTATTTATTTATTGGTGTTTAAGTTCATATACTTATGCACAATTGCTAACCATGACCGTGACAGTTTTACGGGTGGAGGAAGCCGAAGTACCCAGAGAGAACCACCGAGCAGCTGCAAGCTCCCCAACATCGTAATTCCGTACGCAGCACAGGTAGGGTTAGATTGGCTGAAGACATGCGTACCATCGACGTGCAGTACGCCTTAGTACACTGCGTCATCGTGCCCCCATGTGGGCAATCGGGGTTAAGTGCCTTGCCCAAGGACACAACGCGGGAGTCTGAATTGATCGCTCAGATGGTCACCCATCCAATGATTAACCGGGCTCGGCGTTGCTTAACTTCAACGATCTGACGAGAACCGGTTACCGCAACGCCACCGCGTCCCCAATCGGCTCGATGGGCCGAGTCGATTCGTTTCGAGTGCTTCCGATTCATAAAGTTACGAGACGCCGAAATGGTCGCAAAATTCTAACAGGTATGTCCTCTTGAACTCTTCCTCTGTCATCAGGTCCCATGTACAGGTCATTAGATTGCACTCTCCTGTACAGAAGACCTGACGATAGAAGAAGGGTTCAGGGAAGCTGCGTTTCCGAAGCTTTTTTTTTATCCCGTTTCTCGGGAAAATTACGCTTTCTTGATTTTCTTTCCTAAATATACGAGTCTCCTTTTAATACAGCACACGAGTGGAGACAGACATCATTTGCTCTATTCGCCAAGAATATAGGTTAATGTGTGCTTAACGGGCGGTTACGGTGTCATATGAGACGAAGCAAAAACAATATTGAGCGAGGCGGTACGCCTCGCTCAATACTGTTTTTGCTGAGCTTCATATGACACCGTATCCACCAACTAGCACACCACAATGTATTTATTTTACCAGCCGCTGGTTTGATTTTACGAGAACGGATTTGCAGCCCGGTCGCTAGATTTTGTTGTGTTTTCTGAGTGTACTTTCCTCTTATTCTCCGCTATATCCTATTCCACTATTTTCCGAAACGTTTAATTCATGTTTCAACTGACCCATTTTACACGTGTGTGTTTTTTGGGGGTTTGTTTTTTTTTTTTTTTTTTTTTTTTTTTTTTGTTTGTTCAAAAACAAAACATCTGCTTCGTGTAATACAAGGGCGCTAACTCTGTTTTCGCTGGAGTTATATTTCATCCATCGGTGTTTTAATAGCTCAAGCTTGCATTCAGATATGTTCGCGTCGCACTCTCGGTGTCGTGTATGTATTGGAGGCGAGGCGAGGATATTTATTTGGAATCCAAAAGGGCCTTTACGCATCTCATATAGATCCACATGGATGACTTCATCTGTGAGGTGACAGTATAATTATGGTTCAGTCTTGAGTGACTAATACTGCACGCTGATTTGTTAAAAGAAGTTTGCTGGTAAAAAGTTTACTACCGTTCAACTTGAAAAGCAGTGAGGTTCAAGGTACGATTCGACCCGACATTTGAGATTCGCAGAGACTAGAGCACTAATACTATGTCACATAATTAAGGAATATATTATATAACCGACCACATTTCCTATATACTAAACTAGCAACTGTGCTAAATAAAAAACGATATAATTCTTGCTTGTTTAACGTGAAGTGGTTAACGTCTGTTGACATTCTGAAAGATGGAGATCAACGGGGAGGTCACTCTGATTATCAGCCGTAGATTTCAATTGACTGTACATAGTTTATACGCAGCTTGTATGTGACGTTTTAGAACCAATGGAATTCTCGGAAGCTTGTCCGAACAATAAGATTCCCTATCCAATACAGACCAACAACACACAGGTATTATTTATTTATTTATTTATTTATTTATTTATTTATTTATTTATTTATTTATTTATTTATTATGGTTTAACGCCACATTAACAGTCAGGGTCATATTATGTCGGTGACAGTTTTACGGCTGGAGGAAGCCGGAGTACCCGGAGAGAACCACCGATTAACGACGAGCAGCTGTCAGCTCTCCAACATCGTAACTGTGAACTCTGCACCGCAGCACGGGCAGGGTTAGATTGGTTGAAGACGTCGACGTGCAGTACGCCTTAGTACACAGCGTCATCGTGCCCCCATGTAGGCAATCGGGGTTAAGTGCCTGCCCATGGACACAAGGCGGGAGCACGAATCAGTCGCTGAACATAGGGTATTGTGGCACATTAATATACATATATATCAGTACTTATTGATGTTTAAGGTCACATATTTATGCACATTGGCTAATCATGACCGTGACTGTTTTACGGGCGGAGGAAGCCGGAGTACCCGGAGAGAACCACCGAGCAACGACGAGCAGCTGGCAGCTCCCCAACATCGTAACTCCGCACTGCGGCACAGGTAGGGTTAGATTGGTTGAAGACATGCGTACCATCGACGTGCAGTACGCCTTAGTACACAACGTCATCGTGCCCCCACGCGGGCAATATATATATCAGTGAAGTGGAGCAGAACTTGATTGCAGTATAAACAAGTCCTGCTTTACTGGTAAAAGAAGACCCGGAATCAACGCCTGGAGTGGAAGTACTCTAAAGTGGACAGCATAGGCACGAACAATTAGCTAAACTTGACTTCATACCTACAGTTAAAACTAGAAGTCCTGTCACAAAATGTGCGCTTATCTAGGCTTAATTGCGCGTTGGAATTGCGCACAATTGCCATATCGAATGACATCCAAAGCACGGCAGGTTCTCCTGGTTACTCATAGCAAACACATGCAATGTTTCTGCCAATGGACCTCCGGGTTACCCGGAGGTCCATTGGCTGAAACATTGCTTGTGCACAGGCCATATGTAAAGAATTTGATAGCTTTACTTGGGCCATAACGCGTACATTAACGCGCATATCAACGTGCTATTTGTGCGCATTTCATGACAGGACTTCTAGTTTTAACTGTATCTTGAGGACATGATATAGCCAAAGATGCTGAAAGTTACCTTGGACACCAATAAATAAATAATTTGCCATTAATACTTCTTAGTTTTTGTACACATATTATGCGTTCTCGATATATCTCTGCATCGTATTTGATCAGTAAGATGGGGTGGGGGCAAAACGGGTACTGATCCAGGCATGTACAAAATTGGCTAACTATTGTTCCGTCGGTCTATCATTTGTCTCAAAAGAAAAAAAAAAGGCGATGATGTTTCATTCGCCAACATTACTTAACCTTAGAAACAAATTAGACCACAAATGCTTTTGGTGTTCATTTATTACCACTTCCTGAACCACGTTTAATTTCATAATGATGGTAAACCTTTGCGTTATTTGGCTGTGGATATGAGGTGCGTGACGAAAAATTTTATTAGAAAGGGATCTGAGAGCAACACCTCATCGGTTTATTGAAGGAATTCCCCAAAATAAGCTGCAATATTCTATTTTCCTCATCTCATCTCATATTAGCCTCTGTACTAACACTAGTAAACAGGCGATAATTTTTCCACCTTTCACTTTCACGACCATCCATCACCCGATTGTTCTGCCGCCCCTGTCTACCAAGTTAGTGAATATATTTGAGTTTGTCAACTCAATAACCCATGCTAAGACACTATAAGATATAATTTGGAACAATTAGGTGCCATTATATTATTGCAGACATGAAGTATTTATCTTATTGATCTCCAGATTTGCTCAAAATCTGCTCTGGCAGTTTTTTTAATTTTTTGTGAATTATCTCCCTTTTTGTGTTAGAAAAATGGAATAGCAGAAACGGATCAGTAATATGACTGAAGACCGGACAGTTTTGTGTTGACGATTCATTGTAGGGGGGTTGATAGCGGTGGGTCTCCTTTAGTAAAAAGGAAAAACAATTTCCTCCCAAAAAGGAGGTGGTGGGTGGTCTTGGGGCGCAAAAATTATTTTTATGCCTTGTGGAGAGCAATTTTTGCAGACCCCTCCTCTGAACATAGGATAGTTTACTTACATGTTCAACACAGACTTTTCAGATAAGAAATATCCCTTCGTGTTTTTTTTTCGAAATTGTTCTCTGCAGACCAACAGATTAATCAGCACACGAAAATCATCTCCAGTTCGTTGGTGTTTGTTCGGAATAGGAAAGTCTATCCGGGTCCAACCCACAGTGCTCTTGAAGCTCGATTTCATTACAGGTGGGTCTCCTTCAGATGGAATCTACTTGGATCTATAAATTTGGGTCGTAGGAAAGTACACGAGGGTGATATTTAGAGGTTAACCCTTTACTTAACGTAACGGCCAAAACAGGCCTGCGCTATTCTCAAAAATCGCCTATTAATTTTCTTTATTTTTTTCATTTTTTGTCTCAAAAACCTAGCTCGTTCCAATGAGGGGTTATAACCTAGGTTTTTGAGACAAAAAATTAGTTATTCAAGATTTTGTTTTGCAAGTGTCGTCTGCTTTTCATGTTAGGGAACGGGTTAATATATTTGGTAAGTTTGATATCAGCTGAGATGTCAGCCATACGTTCTCATTCTTTTCATAAAATTTCCTCTTCCAGTTCAGCTACTCGAACGTATCGGCTCCCACAGTGGGGGAATCCGCGACTTTCGAATAGCTGAACTATCTCTTCTCTCACCAGGGATGTGGCGACATGGGGATCATGGGGTGTGTCACCTTTTAGCACACAGAACACATTGGAACTCAGGGGTCGATTTTCAGCTATTCCAATTATAATTGCCTTGCACGATTTGTAGAAAACTCCAGTAAAATGTCGCTTCTGTTTAAAAATAGTCAGTCAACGATTTTCATTTTCCGCGTCCTTCAGTGTTGATGAAGATTGGTATTACATGGATCGGGCGTGTAATAAAAGATAGAATGTAACACTTCGTACCCAGCAGCTCTGGTGATACGTCGTTGCAAGCAAGTTATCCATGCCAATCTCAATACACTGTCTGTCAGTTCTCCCCCAACCCATCATAGGAATTCTTTAATAGATTACAGTCACTATTTTTTTATTTTTTAAGGAATGGAAAAAACGAGAAAATAAAGCGATGCGTTGCAATCAATTCTCTGGAAAAAAAAATCTGTCTAAACTTTCCCCACATAAAAACATATAGTCATTCTTTGAAAATGTGTTGGATCAACAGTTTATAAGATCCTACTGTTCCCGTGCCTTGGTAAACACTTATTATATAGACGACTTTGAAAACAAGTGGCAGCTATAAAATTTGGTATCTTCATAAGAAAGGCTTAGAAATTGTAGCAAAAAGTACAAATAAGTTCTGGCAAGATGTTCTAAATTTATTTTCCCATTTAGATGCGCAACTAACACTAGATGAATCGTCAGAGGAAGTCTTCTCTGAAACATTATTTTATAACAGTAGAATTCGAATAAACAATAAATCTTTTTGTAGTAAAATCTGGTGTGAAAAAGGTGTCTACTTCTTTAAAAATAAAACTTTCAGGTCCACACTCATGAGATAATTCCCAATACTGACTATTATATGCTACGAGACATTTTATTGCACAATATTCAGACCAATTCGACCACAAATGCGTACGTTTGAAAACAACAACAAAGATCAGCTGATCATTCCTTCAAAGTGACGTGATGCGGCGTAGCGTGACGTCATTTAGGAAGCTACTGAGGGATATGTATAGAATATACCCATAGTAGCTTGGTGTACCAAATGTTCACCGCGAGTGTACATTTGGTACACCAAGCTACTTTGGGTATATTTTATTTATACCATGCTCGTCAGATTATTAAGAGTCGCTATTATTTTTTCTCGATTTTACTGAGTAGCAGACGTACATACGTGCAAATATGTTTTTGTTTACATGAGCATCGGTGGGCGGTACTTCCGCTGTCAATTTTATCACCGAAACTTAATAGAAAAAGAAACAGGGCCTTTTTCATTTTAATAACATAACATACTATTTGGAGTTATGGATGCTTTATTAACATGAGACAATGAAAGTTTGTTAATTGTTGGTGTTTTATTGGGGTAAACTCATTTTAAAAACGTAACAAATAATTGTCACTTTCATTTCACACTTTGCGAGGCGACGTGCGATAAATTTAGACAAGTTCGCATTCAGGTCGACGTCACCAAAGGGCAAGGATGTAGTTCCATTGAATAGGTAACCATGGTATAAATATGGAATAAACGTATAGTGTTTTCAAGTAAAGAATTCTACAGGTAGAATTAAGAATGAAACAGGCGAGCCTCTGGCGAGTCGTTTTAATTTCTACGAGTAGAATAATTTTTTTACTTGAAAACACTACACGTTTATTTTTTTTCTCCCATAAATCTTTTACAGGGCAGTCGGGGCGAAATCGTTCTGTTACTCGCTACAAAATACAACGAGAAGTGAGGAGGACATTGGTCCAATTCGAACAAGCAAAATTGCCAAAAATAAACAAGGCGAAGTGATATATTTATGTCTAAAAATATTCTCCTACAAACTTGAGCTAAACTTGCAAAAATACTTTTTTATAAAATGAACAATCTTTCTTATCTTTTTTGTTTTCGTTGTTTATTGTTTTCTCGTCGTCGATTGGACTTCAGTGCGGAAGCGTTGAGGCTCCAGTTGAGTATTATTTCTATCTTGCACGTGCAAGTTAGCTATCTTGCACCTGCAAGTTACTATCTTGCACGTGCAGGTTAGCTATCTCGCACCTGCAAGTTACTATCTTGCACGCGCAGCTTAGCTATCTTGCACCTGCAAGTTACTATCTTGCACGTGCAGGTTAGCTATCTTGTACGTGCAGGATAGCTATCTTGCACCTGCAAGTTAGCTATCTTGCACGTGCAGGTTAGCTATCTTGCACCTGCAAGTTACTATCTTGCACGTGCAGGTTAGCTATCGTGCACGTGCAGGTTAGCTATCTTGCACGTGCAGGTTACTATCTTGCACGTGCAGGATAGCTATATTGCACCTGCAAGTTAGCTATCTTGCACGTGCAGGTTAGCTATCTTGCACGTGCAAGTTACTATCTTGCACGTGCAGGTTACCTATCTTGCACGTGCAGGTTAGCTATCTTGCACGTGCAAGTTACTATCTTGCACGTGCAGGTTACCTATCTTGCACGTGCAGGTTAGCTATCTTGCACGTGCAAGTTACTATCTTGCACGTGCAGGTTACCTATCTTGCACGTGCAGGTTAGCTATCTTGCACGTGCAAGTTACTATCTTGCACGTGCAGGTTAGCTATCTTGCACCTGCAAGTTACTATCTTGCACGTGCAGGATAGCCATCCTGCACCTGCAAGTTAGCTTCTGCAAGTTACTATCTTGCACATGCAGGTTAGCTATCCTGCACCCTGCAAGTCTATACTATATTTTAGAATGTCTATAAGTCTGTCCCTCTCTCTGTCTGCCTCTCTCTCTCTCTCTCTCTCTCTCTCTCTCTCTCTCTCTCTCTCTCTCTCTCTCTCTGCACGTGCAGGTTAGCTCTATCTTGCACGTGCAGGTTAGCTATCTTGCACGTGCAGGTTAGCTATCTTGCACGTGCAGGTTACTATCTTGCACGTGCAGGATAGCTATCTTGCACATGCAGGTTAGCTATCTTGCACCTGCAAGTTACTATCTTACACGTGCAGGATAGCCATCTTGCACCTGCAAGTCAGCTTCTGCAAGTTACTATCTTGCACATGCAGGTTAGCTATCCTGCACCTGCAAGTCTATACTATATTTTAGAATGTCTGTAAGTCTGTCCCTCTCTCTGTCTGCCTCTCTCTCTCTCTCTCTGTCTGTCTGTCCGCTATAGAAATGAATACGGGGCCATCCAGAGTGCCCAAAATGAGTCTACTAGGGATACTTTTTTATTTTTATGGCGGAGATCCTCGTCAGGTTTAAGAAAGTGTGCTGGGTGGGGTGGGGCAGGGAGGGGCACCGAAAGTTATGACCAAATATTTTTTCACCGATATAGGTCTTCAAAGGGGTCTACTTGGGGTACCTTTTTATCAGGAATCTCATGGTGGTGTTTAAAAAAGTGGCGGGGTGAGGGTGGGCAGGGGCAAAACTGGTGGATTTCACCGATATAGGTCCTCAAAGGGGTCTACTAGGGGTAACTTTTTCCAGGAATCTAATGATGGGGGTTTAAAAAGTGACGGGATCGAAGGCCCCAGCCCGGAGGGCGAGGCCGAGTGTGTCGCCCTTAGGGCGGTCTGGGTTGAAAAATACGCGGCCCCTATTTTTTTTTTTTTTTTTTTTTTTTTGTTGTTTTTTTTTTTTTTTGGGGGGGGGGGGTACTTTTTATGGCGGAGGTCCTCGTCAGGTTTAAAAAAGTGTGCGGGGTGGGGTGGAGGCAGGGAGGGAGGGGCACCAAAAAGTTAGACCAAATTTTTTTTCACTGATATAGGTCTTCAAAGAGGTCTACTTGGGGTAACTTTTTTATCAGGAATCTGATAGTGGTGTTTAAAAAATTGGCGGGGGTGGGGTGGGAAGGGGCAAAATTGATGGATATCACCGATATAGGTCCTCAAAGGGGTCTACCAGGGGTAACATTTTACCAGGAATCTAATGGTCGGGGTTTAAAAACTGACGGGATTGAAGGCCCCGCCCGGGCAACGGGGTCGAGTGTGCCGCCCGTAGGGCGGGCTCCGTCGAAAAATACGCGGCCCTATTTTATGTTTTTTGGGGGGTACTTTTCATATGACCCCTAAATTTTCCCGTGCAATGCAGGGTAACCCTGCTAGTTAGTTATATTTGAGGAACATCATTTTAGTCATATTTGAAGTCGAGTCCATCAAAATTATTATATAAGGGTCCAACCTAGCCCCAATTTGCCTGACATAGGTTCGAATTTGCCGAACCCCCTCCATGACTACGGAAATTTCTATCCCGGAGACAACCACTATAGGCTCATTGGCCATGTCTAGTCGCCTGGCTATGTACGTTTCGCGTCGTTTGCATCGCAGGCTAGGTGTGGATGCTTTATGTTGGGGGTGTGAATGGGAAACGCCAGGTATAAAGAGCAAAATGGTTAGAATTGCAATGACGACGGCGACGTCATGGTGAGCTCGCGATGTCATGACGACGCTGACCGCTGTCGATGTCCACAGAGATGAGTGACTGGCACCTGCAAGTTGCTATATTCCACCTGCAAGTTTCTATCTTGCACGTGAAAGTTACTATCTTGCACCTGCAAGTTACTATTTTGCACCTGCAGGTTAGTTATCTTGCACTTGCAAGTTAGTTATTTTGCGACACCCACCCTATCTCAGAAGCCCCGGCTCCCCATACTTGCCCCAGTGGCTTACATTTCCATATTTGACAGCCATCCTATTTCAGAAGACCCGGCTCCCCATACTTGCCTCAGTGGCTTACATTCCCGTATTTGACACGGTGACCTTACCTCTGCCGCTTGACCAAGAGCGACACAATTGCCCTCCCCCTTCTTCCAGCAGCCCTTCACGCCACGATTCCCTAACCCTACCTTCTCAACCAAATACCCTCGTCACATCAGAGACCCGTCGACCTTATTCCACGATCCCAGGCCTCCACGACCTGCGCCAGTGAACCAGGAACCCTACACCGAGCGTTCCGATTAAAAACGGCACAGTCTCTCTTCCCTTCTTTGAGTACCCCTACCTCAACAAGTTCGAACAGTCGCCTGACTGGTCAGTCATTGCTGGTGATCACAATAATCCAGATGTAGAAGAATCGTTCGAAGAGTCGCTGGGACTAACTCTTTGATTACTAATTTTCTTCTCATTTCAGGGAGTCGTTCGAAAAGCTGCTTCTAGAACAGCTCCCCAGTTACGCATCTGTATGAGTCGTTCGATGTGTCAATTTCCGAGGGAATGCTCTAGTGGCTCCTTGTTTCGAGCCCTTCGAGCCGACAAAGTAGGACAGAGTCGATCAGGGAGAAGAAGGATCGAAAGGCTGTTCCTGTTAAGGGGTACTGAGACCCAGCCCAGCAGGGTCTACCCAACGGCATGGCTACCAATAGGGAGACATCGGCTATTCAAAGACCCTACGGACGTCCAGTCACTCACCTCTGTGGACATCGACTGCGGTCAACGTCGTCATGACGTCGCGAGCTCACCGTGATGTCACCGACGTCATTGCAACTCTAACCGTCTTTCACTCTTTATGCCTGACTTTTCCCATTCACACCCACAGCATAAAGCATCCACACCTAGCCTGCGATACAATCGATGCAAAACGTACATATCCAGGCGGCTAGCCATGGCCAATGAGCCTATAGTGGATGTCTCAGAGATAGGAATTTCCGTAGTCCGGGAGGGGGTCCGGCAAATTGAGGCTAGGTTGGACCCTTATATACTACTTTTGATGAACTCGCCTTCAAATATGACTATAATGATGTTCATCAAATATACCTAACTTGCAGGTGCAAG
Source organism: Pictodentalium vernedei (assembly GCA_031216915.1). Classification (NCBI taxonomy): domain Eukaryota; kingdom Metazoa; phylum Mollusca; class Scaphopoda; order Dentaliida; family Dentaliidae; genus Pictodentalium; species Pictodentalium vernedei. The sequence goes on from CM062294.1 coordinate 51,840,478, forward strand.
ATAGGTAACCTGCACGTGCAAGATAGTAACTTGCAGGTGCAAGATAGCTAACCTGCACGTGCAAGATAGCTAACTTGCAGGTGCAAGATAGCTATCCTGCACGTGCAAGATAGCTAACCTGCACGTGCAAGATAGTAACTTGCAGGTGCAAGATAGCTAACCTGCACATGCAAGATAGCTAACTTGCAGGTGCAAGATAGCTATCCTGCACGTGCAAGATAGCTAACCTCCACATGCAAGATAGTAACTTGCAGGTGCAAGATAGCTAACCTGCACGTGCAAGATAGCTAACTTGCAGGTGCCCCCGCCTTTGACAATCGAACCTGTATGCTTTTCAACGCAGAGTTTCGATTAATTTAATTTGTGTTTTCTTTGTTAATTGTTGTTCGTTTTATTGTTAGAGTTGAAATGTGTCATATATTCTAAAACTAAACATTTAAGCGACGGCCAGCGTTTGATAAACGTCGGTTCATTATGTCTCCCACAAGCGTAAAACAGGTCACGACAACACGAATGCGGTAGAGGTCAACAAGTCCGTCTCTATTGTAGGAATACATTCTTTCAGTGTTAAACCTAACGGGAAAAGTTATCACCCTACTCGGTGAATAAAGCAAAAATTTATCCAAGGCTTTTATTGTTCGAATAAACTGCCTTTTATGGGATAATCCTAGATATCCATCGAGTCGATGGATATCAAGAAATATTTTTTAGATAATTTGTGATAATTCACAGGCTAGCATATAATAAAAAAAATATCCATTCATTGTACTAAAGCGCGTTATGTAATGCACGGGAGAATATCTAAGGTTACCTACCTTTCGATTCAACACACATATCATGATTTATTATTTTATCAAACGTTTCCAAAATACGGTCGTTACATCCAACTAAATGCGGTCTCGTACAGTTTTCGAACTCGCCCATGTATCTGTAATCATAAAAGGACTAACACGTGAGACCCCTTCGTCCCTGACAGTGTTACAATCTACACAAAACCATCTGCAGGAGCGGGTGGCGGTGAATTTATTGATGATTAAAGAAACCAATGCCAAAAGTTTTATAAGTTTTTAAAGTTTTATTTCTAAATTTCAATTCGTGAGTTCTCTTCATAGGTCTTATTTTGAAAAAACAAACGACGAAGGTGCTGTATAAGTAAGGAAAATTAGTGTATTATACGCCTGTTTCATGAAATCCCATCTACAGCAACACTAAACCGTGCGGAAAATAAAAATCTGTTCGGAAATCGTTGACGGACTATTTTAAATAGAAGCAAGATTTCACTGGAATTTTCTACAAATCGTGTACCGTAATTACATTTTCAATCCCTAGCGATAGCTAAAAGTCGTCCCCTGAGTTCCAATGTGTTCTATGTGCCAGTAGGCACATAGAACACATTGGAACTCAGAGAACGAAAGAATAACACAAGTTCCCCTCGCAAGTTTGGTTGGCGACAAAATGTTTTCTTTTTGGTGATAATTACCAAATGAATTGTTGAGTGCCCTAATAATTGTTTTATAGACGTGAAGGCGTGTAATAAACACAGAACGACACACGCTCGTGAATGGGTTAATCGATATGCCATTTATGCCATCGCGGAAAGATAAAACTCGAGGCCTCTGGCCTCTCGTTCTATCTTTCCGCGCAGGCACTCGTCCCACATCGATTAACCCATTCACACGCGTGTGTCGTTCTGTGTATTTACTTTGAAATTCAAGTCTAATATTCCATAAACCATGATTGGTGTATAAAACTAAAATTGTTGTCATAGTCTTTTCACATATAATAGAATAAGTAATCATGGTATAAATATGGAATACACGCATAGTATTTTCAAGTAAAAAATTTATTCCACTCGTAGGATTAGGATGAAACCGACGAGCCTCTGGCATACACAGAGCCCCCCCCCCACCCCACCCATCTCCATATGGTTAAAGAGGGCGTACCAGCAAAAGGGTTAATTCCAGAACCGAAGCTACTGGGGTGTGTGTGTCGGTGGGGTTGGTAACGTCGGTTCATTATGTCTCCCACAAACGGGAAACAGGCCATGATAACGCGAAAGTGGTAGAGGTCAGAGGTCAATAAGTCCGTCTCTACTATAGGAATAAATTCTTTCAGTGTAAAACCTACGGAGAAAAATCATCACCCTACTAATAGCTGCAACTAGGTGAATAAAGCAAAAATGTATCCAGACTTTTATTGTTCGAATAAAAGTCCATTTATGGGATAAATATAAAATAAATATACACAAATTATGGATCGTCGGGGAAATTCTGGCGCCACGCCTGGTTAATGCTCCAACCAATAATTCACCATGATTTAGTTAATATATAACGAATTGGAAGACAAGTGTGACTACTGAGTGGCCTTTCCTCTCACAATGATGAACAATTAGCAATGGGAAGTACATAAAGTACCATGTATATAATACCAGTAAGTAATCAGAACCAGAACTCGTACAAGTGTCCGAAATAACAGAATTAATCCCTTTTCTGTCCAAATGTTGTCCTACATAGAACGCAATTTATATTTGTTTTCATTCAGACAATGCTTATTATTAGGTATGTAGGGGTGCGGTGGCGTTGCGGTAACCGTTTCTCGTCAGATCACCGAAGTTAAGGGGTCGTCCAACCTAACTTTAGTCAATTTTTTTACATTTTTCCCAATGCCTCAGAAACAGATAAGAGAAGTAAGGAAATGCAAATTATATATCAAAATAATGAGTAAAATGCATAGAAAAGGTACATATAATTTTTTTCAGGAAAAAAAGTGAATTTTATGATTTTGAAGAAGATTAATTTGCCAATGGCATATGTAACGAACCGGTAAAACCACAAAATAATCGGTAATTCGAAAGCCTTGTCCTCAATATAATGATAACATACTACAGACTCGGTGGGTTTTGATGTTTGAATGTAATAACACCAACACAAATTTTGGATGTTCCGAATGTGGCCATGTTACATTGATGTTTATTCCGGTCATGTGATTATGATGTGGTTCTTGCAGAAATACTCAATTTGGGCAATCGTAAGAATGCAAGGACGTGATCACGCCCTTTATTTGTTCGAGACAATGTATGAGCGGATTTGCAAACAGGTGACAGCAAATACTTGAGCTGTTAATGTCATAACTGCAAAATATGGTTCAAAATTCCCTCTCGTGTTTACAGGCCGTCTGAACATTTTTGTTGACAAAAAATCTGAATTATAGAAAGACAACATGAACCACTTGTAAAAAAATAACCGAGTGTATAAAATCGGGACGATACACATAAAATAAGGCAATATTCATAACAAAGCAAGCATAATGCTTCAGAAATCACTTTTTCACGAAGTATATTCCAAGTGACCTGGAACTATATTGAGCGTGTTGATTTCCCCCGATGTTGTGAAGATATTTACTTTCTAGTAACCATGGAATTTGCCGCGGCTGTGTTTGATGTCTGCAAAGGACCGATTCAAGATGGGTTGAAGATGATGCATTCGCGCTTTTAAATAAGGTGCGCTTGGACGATGCTGAGAATTTAGTTTTTTTCTTGCAACAAACCATACTAACACAAGCGTCGATCAGTGTCTTTTGACATCGTTTCACACTGACAAATGTGACAAATCTCCTTCATCGGAAACTATCTCCCAATTCTCATATCACAAACATAACCGCTGTCAGCGTGACCGGGTGATCAAAACCGAAACGAATTATCGAATCCACGGTCAAAATTAGCTGCAACTGGCTTTTAAACAAATGAAATACACGAAATATTCGCAATTTCTTCATTATCCATGCCGAGTTACTTTTTAACCAGACCACATGCGTTCAGTTTCGTCTTTCGGCATCAAACTGATATTGTTTGTGGTAATTAATAGTACGAGAAGGCAAAAGAAGCCAAATATTTTCCATCATCTATACATTAATTAAAATTGATAATTCCTTTTATTTTACTGAAATTATGAATTGATAAGGTGGGTGTGTTGCGATTATTATGCCCCAGACCTGGAAGTTGGAAAATCAAAGGTGCATCTAGGGCCGTGCAGTGGTGACCTCTGTCCTCTTAGTCTTACCCATTCATCATTACATGTACCGACATTCTCCCTTGTATCTCAACCATTGTTACTCCAATTTGAAGGATATTTGGTGTTGTGATCGAGCATCATGGGGAACAATGCCTGTGTAGCGGCTGTAGCATGTGTTTCTTTCCACATTTATTCAGAGTTGTGGTACTTTTTCACTCTTTTGAGTTAGAAAATTCTGTTTATAACTAGTTGATTTGTTACAATTTGTTGCAAAGTGCCTGCTGATACCCTCAAATGTATTGCTACAAAATATTTCTGGTGAAGATTTTGTTCCTATTACTTATCAAGCAACAACCTAATGAATATTCTGTATAAAGCCACCAATCTGATGTTTGACACTTTTATCTGAGCTGTTTTGAAGGCTTGTGGAACTCAAAATGTTGATTATGGCAGGACTTTTCTATTCACCAATTAATTGATAAATTAAGTGTTATAGTTGGAAGTAAGAAGCATGAAAGGTCCAGAACTTAAAGTCTAAAAAGAATGTTTTGCAATGTAACATGATTTTTTGCAGATCCACTTATTTGGAGGATTACCTGTCTGATAGTGTTTGGAACATGTGTGGCCAGGATCTTCAAAATGAAAAAAAAGAGTTAAACTTTGAGCAAAAAAGCATATGCCTTGAGTGCCGGAGGTAGAGTCATACAAGGAAGAGATACCCCCACCCCCACCCCCATCCCCCACCCCCCACCCATCCCCGGGAAAATTTTTGTGTCAAATGGAGCTCACTTGTCACCTTTTGGGGATTGCTTAGTGTACTGCGTTCTTGAAAAAAATATGTGAGACCCTCTGGATGTACCCCTCTGATCTCAATATGCCAATAAGCCTCCTTGGGGAAAGTACATGCAATAATGGTTATGTAAGGTTGATTTGATGTGTTTTGAATAACAATGTACTTTTAAGTACATTAGATGGTTTATTGCAGCACGGACAGGGTTAGATTGGTTGAAGACATGCGCACCATCGACGTGCAGTACGCCTTAGTACACAACGTTATCGTGCTCCCATGTGGACAGTGGGGGTTAAGTGCCTTGCCCAAGGACACAGGGTGGGAGTCCGAATCGATCACTCAGACGGTCACCCATCCGAGGACTAACCGGGCTCGACGTTGCTTAACTTCGGTGACCTGACGAGAACCGGTTACCGCAACGCCACCGCGCCCCCTTTAAACCCTAATAAATAACTCAATAAATAAATATTATTAGGTAACAACTTTATGGTACACAGTAGGTTGACACTTACGCTGCCGAAAGCGACCATTGCCACCTATTTTATGATGATTATCTGTACGTTCTGGTATGCGCAGATCAAATCTACCATCTGATTAATTGTTGGAAAGGGCTGAAAGAGGTGATAGAGTTTCAAGTATGTCATAAATTTTATTAAACTTCCTCGCATACAGGCATACATAGAGGTTCTCCATCTCCATATATCGTCCCCTGAGTTCCAATGTGTGTTATGTGCCATTAGGCACATAGAACACATTGGATCTCAAGAGACGATATGGCTAAAGTGGGCGTAGCAGCAAAAGGTTTAATTCCAGGTCCGAAGCTACAGGGGCGGCTGTGGCGGCGGGGTTGACCCGCAGGACCATGTTTTTATTATGCAAAAATGCCCTCATGTTTTATATATGCTTTGTATGAAAACGCTCGTTATTAGTAGGATTAACGTCCCTTGAGTTGCAATGTGTTCTATGTGCCTACTGGCCTACTGGCAGCCTACTGGCACATAAAACGCATTGGAACTCAGGGGACGTTATGACAATCGAGTAGTCATATTCATGAAACAATTTCGTATATTATTGTTATTTTGACACTTACGCTGCCGAAAGCGACGATGGTCACCTATTTTATGATGATTAGTGGAAAGTGTGTTATGAGCGACAATTCTCCAATTGTTTATAAAAATTCGAGGTCCCATTGTCTGTGGAGGGCACATTCAAATATTAACCGTGTACCTTTATCAATTACTAATCTTAGATCCATATTTATTCATTTCCGGTGTTCACATTTATTTTTTTTTTACATTTTTTACCCTCAATTTGAAAACTCATCACGCTGTCGGCATCCATAGAAGCGAAGATGCTCACAAAAACATCCCATTGACTACTATTCATGCCGAGAAAATCATACATGAAAACTGAAAAATCCAATGGGAGAATGAGGAAATGTTTGTGCGAGTCTCGCCGTGTCTATGGACGCTGACAACTTGATGAGTTTCCAAGTGACGGCTAAAAAGTGTATTTAACGGTAAATGTGAACTTCAGAAATGAATAAATGTCAACCCAAGATTGAAAATTGACAAAGGTATACGGTTAATATTTGAATATGCCCTCCATAGACATTGGCACCTCGAATGTCATAATAAATCGGAGAATTGTCGCTCGTAACCCACTTTCCACTGAACAGCATCTTGTCCATCCGACTAAATGTTTTTCGGCCTTTTCTGTTCTGTGACTTTTCCCAGTTATTAGGAACAACCCAAGAACATCCAACGGTCGTGTTATACACAATTGTAAAGCTTATTCATTCCCATTTCCACTGACACCGGGTACTGCAGGATACGTTGGATGAATCAAATTTGAGGGGGGAAAAAATGAAGATGAGTGCTATCGTTTTCGAAAAGCGAGTTGTGTACCTTAATATTTATATACTATTATGGGGGCACGTCAACATCGATTCAAAAATGCTATCAGATATCATTTTTCTTTCGATTTCACAGCATGTGCCGAGTACCTGCACTGTAAAAATTACCGTAATTTTTTACGGTCATATAGCTGCAGCTAGTGTCCAAGCATACGACCGTAAGCGTTACGGCAAACCGTAAACAAAAATTCACTGTAATCTGCCGTATATTCCCGTAATTTTTATTCACGGTTTGCCGTTATTTGTACGGTCATATGCCTAGAAACTAGCTGCTGGACATATGACCGTAAAAATTTTTAACCATCATTTGCCTTATTTTCCCGTAAAAATTACCATCAAAATAATTACGGTCAAAATGACCGGTGGCAGTGTTCCAGCCATATGGTCATTTTGACCGTAATTTAATTCCAGCCATCATTAACCGCATTTTACCTTGAACCAATAAAAGCATATGGGTTTGCCGGCCTTAGCGGAGATCCGTGGCCACAAGCCATAAGATCCATCGAATATCTGTGACGCAGTACAAACAGTCTGCTATTCTGCATGATTACCGAAACAATTATACGTTTGACATTGTTTGATTTTCATGTCCAAGACTGCAAGGAACATGATTCTCTTGACCAGAAACTTACAAAATGATAATAATACGTTGTTGTTCGTCTTCAAAAGCATCGGCCATCCTTCTTGGAAATGGCGACTTCCAATGGCAAGGCCGATCCCATAATTCACCATTTTTACCGCCGTGCGAGGTAATTGGATAGCGTGACGGGAGAAATACGTTAAACGGATCAAATTCGCGGGTTTTTCTACGGCAGCACCATTAAAATTAATTAACGGCTTCGAGTCCGTTGTATTTGACAGTCATTTGACAGTAGTTAATAATAGAATTACGGTAAAGTTTTACGATTTTGTTTTTTGATGGAAATTCGTGGTATCGGGTGATTTGCGCATGTCTGTCGAACATAGAAACCATCTTCAATACAAAAAATGCAGACAGTGTTGTCCTTTTCCCAAATGCAGTCCTATCGCTGCATTCGAAAGTGTTTTGAATGCCTAGGTTTGTTATTGGATATCTGAAGCACATTTGGCCGCAAGTTGTCCTCGTGAAAAATTATTTTATTATCAGTTCTGGTACGAATACGGTTGAAGACTTCCAGGAACCAGAGGTGCCTGTTTTCAATTCTGTGAGTTGATCACATATGTGTTTCGTGTTCTATACATCTCAATCTTCATTTTGATGCATAATTTGTGTACATTTAATTTGAATTTTAGGAATATGAGCGGTGGAAATTTCAAAATAAACAAAATTCCGTTACCTACAGTTAAAACTATAAGTCCTGTCACGAACTGTGCGCTTGTCTAGGCGTAATTGCGCGCAATTGCCATATCGAATGGCATCCGAAGCACGGCAGATTCTCCTGGTTACTCATAGAAAACGCAGGCAATGCTTCTGCCAATGGACCTCCGGGTTACCCGGAGGTCCATTGGCTGAAACATTGCTTGTGCACAGGCCATATGTACAGAGTTTGATAGCCGTACTATGGTCATAACGCGTAAATTAACGTGCAGATCGATGTGCTATTTGTGCGCATTTCATGACAGGACTTCTAGTTTTAACTGTGTATAGAGGTTAAGTTGAGAACTCACCTTCCGCACAAGTCGTCCATACTGATGTTGCCATTCTTGTGTTGCTGCAGGTAATCCACAAAGATGTTTGCACACCACGAAAATTCTAGATGTGCGCATTCACCGCATATCAGAGGTAAAATGTAGCCTACAATATTTCAAATAAATAAGAATGTATTACACCAACGGACGAACACAACAGAGACCGATAGAAGTCGCGGGATGAAGATTCCTCTTCTCTTGACCAAATCAACACTGGGCTTCTAAATAGGATGAACTATAGCAACTGGCCATAGCAATTGGACGAATCGATTTCGTATTTCTAGAGAGGTTCGGTAATATGTTAATCCAACAGCAGGGACCGATCAGGACTATTTAAAATACGCTCTAGCCTCGGAGCCTATTTTTTCAATTCATGCGCCAGATTTCAATTTACGGAGTCACACTGCTGTTTGTAACACACACTGCAGGTATGTAATAGCTCTCATCATTTTCATTTAGTACACTGTAGCAAACATTAATCTTCGCGGTGGTTTCTGATCAAGTTTTGGCTGCCTATTTAGGCAGCCAAGACTTGATCAGAAACCACAGTGAAGATTAATGCTTGGTAATTAAGACTTGAAGTATTAACTTAAGCACTCTACAACAATGATAAATGATAATCATATATATAATACATGTAAGAGTGTCTCTCTCGATTATCCATCGAAAGAATATCAAAATATGATCTGAGAAGTTACGCGCCAACTGAGAAGCCTATTTCTGAGATTTAAGAGCCAGGTCCTGATGTTTCAGAACCAAAAACGCACTGGCACATGCCCAGGTCGGTCCCTGCAACAGGCCCACGGAATGAAGAAGGAAGGGGACGATCCGCGTTTATTTTATTAATTGTTTGGTTTTAAAAGACACATTCAGCATTAAGGAATCTCGAGTGTCAAGAGAAAAACTCCATGTGGTGGGAAGTAACTGTCAGAAATTTCATGTAACCAACCGATCCACACTTGTCAAGCTTTATATCAATTCGCAATAGTTGGAGGCATGTCCACTACAGTTCTCCCACGAGCAAGTCATGTCGAATGCTGTTTTAGCTTTATGTTTACACTCAAAATTATTATTTATTTATTTATTGGTGTTTAAGGTCACATATTTCTGCACAATGGCTAACCATGACCGTGACAGTTTTACAGGTGGAGGAAGCCGGAGTACCCGGAGAGAACCACCGAGCAACGGCGAGCAACTGTCAGCTCCCCAACATACCAACTCCACACAAGCAGGGTTAGCATTGGTTGAAGACAGGTGCACCATCGGCGTGCAGTACGCCTTAGTACACAACGTCACCGTGCCCCCACGTGGGCAATGAGGGTGAAGTGTCTTGCCCAAGGACACAACGCGATTGCCGCAGGTGGGATTCGAACCGAGGACCTCTCGGCTTGCAGCCTGCACCTCTACCAACTGAGCCACCGCGCCCCCTTTACACTCAAAAATCAGTCAGGTTAGAAATTAACCCAAATCGACTGGGTGAGTGAATATGAACCCAATTGGCTGTCAATAACAGTAGCGTGAGATCTGATGGTTGTACTTGGAACCAGGGACGTGGCTAGAGGTTTCCGACTTGGTGTGTAGGGTAGTGAATTTCCGAGTAGGGGGAGACCGGGAGGGGGAAAACCCCTCCCAGTCCCTCCCTCTAATTGGAAATTCACTACCGAGAAAGAGTTTGAAAATGAAGCCATGACAGGTGGCATAAAATTGATTCCAGTAACTGAAATGGTAACACATTTATAATAGAATGATCAGGATATTATTTGGTATTCTTCTGGGAATTGAATATGAGCTAAACAAATGCTCAAGCTTATAGACGTTTGAGCAATTCACACTGTCCTAGCATTAAATCAGATCTTATGCAGGAATGATCAATTTGCGATGTTTCATCATTTTGTAACAGTGAATGATGGAATAAACTCAGAATAATCATTTGCATGATGTGATTTAAATGATTTTATTGAAGTGCATTTTGAGGATTTATTTTTATTAGGTTAGCAGTTGGACGCCCTTGGACGACCTGACCGATATCTGTCATCACCATTGCCTGTCTGACGGTAGCGCAACCACAACCTGCTAATCACCGATTGAGTAACGTTGAGAATTTGAGCCAATGCAGTCTTCCGTTGCCAGCTTCCAACATGCTAACGGCACGTAAACGTACGTCAGGTGTCAGTTTTCACATACCTCAAAAATTACGTTTCCACCGGAAACTATTGATGTACAAAGAAAAGAACGATGAGACCTCCGAAAAAGCTCGTTCAGTGCAAATGAAAATTTCAAAACGTATACCCCACAGACATTAGTGCGGCGCTTGTGCGAAAAACCTGCACGAAGTTTTCGTGGGCCAGTGACATTCACGATCCACACTAAACTTAGTAACATATTGATGTGTCCAATCACGCGTATCCAATATCATTTTCCGAAAATATCATCATCAGTTTGGATACCCCCTACTTGTTTGAATAGTATATAATCAGGGGTGCGGTGGCATTGCGGTAACCGGTTCTCGTCAGATCACCGAAGTTAAGCAACGTCGAGCCCTGTTAGTCCTTGAATGGGTGACCGTCTGAGCGATCGATTCGGACTCCCATGTTGTGTCCTTGAGCAAGGCACTAAACCCCGATTGTCAACATGGGGACACGGTGACGCCTTGTACTAAGGCGTTCAGCACGTCGATTGTGCGCATGTCTTCAACCAATCTAACCCTGCCTGTGCTGGAGTGCGGAGTTGCGATGTTGGAGAGCTGGGGAGCTGGTAGCTGCTTGTCGTTGCTCGGTTGTTCTCTCTGGGTACTCATGGCTTCCCCCACCCGTAAAACTGCCATCGGCACGATATGACCTTGGCTGTTAAAGTGTCGTTAAACCTTAATAAATAATTCAATATAAATTTAACTATAATCCGGATTAACTAAAGGCATGCCTTGGTGATTTAGTTGGAATACCAGTCAGTCGGGTCCTGGAAATCCTGGAATATCCTTGAATTTAAAAGCTGGGTTTCAAGGACCTTGAAAACTCTTGGAATTTAGGGTTGATGCTAAAAATCCTGGAAAAGTTCAATATCGTGTCCGTTTCCAACATCCCTATTTCTACTTTTCTATTAACATCACAGCTTGAATATCCTGTTCAGAGCCAACCAGTGATTGGTTGTTTAAAGAGTCACAGTCCATTTCATGGGAACAGACTCTAAATACAATTTTTTACTTGAAAGAAATAAGCTTCAAGGTCAGTACTATCATGAATAAATATAGCCAGATATGTGACAAGTAAAAGGTCTTTATATTTGTTTGGGGCGGGAAGGGGGACTTGCTTTGCAAGTTCTGTATCGGTACGTTCTTGAAAATCCTTGAATTTTGCCCCAGACTTCCTTGAAACTTCTTGATTTTTTCTTGAAAAATCTGGGGGTATTCAAGCTAAAGCAGGTTTACCCCTCCCCTTCCCAATCGAGCAATTTTGCGACGCCCCTGGACATAAACAATGTAGTTTTGAAAGCAAAACCTCAACTTTGTTTTTCATTCATCGAATTACAATATAGATAATGTAATTTGAACCGAACCTCCGTAGCGTGACCCCGTGAAAATGCTCCAGGCACCAAAATGCACCAGCAGCTTTGTCAGTTATCTACATTTGTTGATCTTTCGGGGGGGGGGGGGGGAGGGGTGCAAACATTTTATGCCGCAGGCGTATACTGAAGATCGAAATCTTGAGTTGGTGAAGGTGTTACTGGAGTGGGGGCGGGAGATTTTTTCAAAAACTTTCTTTGTGGGGAGGCCAAGGTTCCTTTATCTGTCTTACACCCTACTTACAGGGACGTGGCTACAGGTTTCCGATTTGGGGGGTGTAGGGTAGTGAATTTCCAACTGGGGAGGGACCGGCAGGGGGAACCCACTTCCGGTCCCTCCCCCTAGTTGGAAATTCAATACCGCTAAAGATTTTGAAAACGAAGCCATGAATGGGGGCATAAAATTGATTCTAGTTACTGAAATGCCAACACATTTATGATAGAATTATCAGGTTATTATTTGGTATTCTTCTGGAAATTGAATACGTGCTAAACAAATGCTCAAACTGAGAACTTCAAGCAATTCACACTGTCCTAACATTAAATCAGATCTTATGCGGGAATGATCAGTTTTCGATGTGTCATCAATTTGTTACTGTGAATGATAGAATTAACTCATGATAACGATTTTACATGATGTGATTTTCTTGAAGTACATTTCCAGGTTTTTTTTTTATTACGATCAGTGACGTACCAATCTCATACCGATTAACATCATGTGTATTTATGAAGCTGGATATCGGCATATTGCGTACACTGCAGTTGTAAACAGTAACAGTTAGAATTTTTGCTAATTTGAAACCGAGTTGGTATTTTGGGAAGTAAAGGAGACATCAGCATCACCAAAGAAGCTTGACAATTCAGATAGATGGAATTTCCAACAACTCATGACTTGCCCTCCAAATTCCCAACTATATGAAATTTTGGCCAGGATTGGGACGACGACACCCCCCCCCCCCCCCTCCCATGTCGCCATGTCCCTGAATGGGGGTGGGGCAGATATTTTCAAAAACTTTTTTTGCGGGGAGGCCCAGGTTCCCTCTTACACCCTACCTTCCACACATTTAAATTCACGGGATACTGAAAAATAAATCAATCTAAAGATACTCACAGATAACTGCTAAGATAATTCTGAAACCGATGCTTTGTGGTAGAAAGTTCATGTTTGTTGTGAGAAAATTGTGTCATGTTTTGAAACCGTAAGCATAGTATATAACCAGCTTCCGATTGCACTTAACCTACTGATGGTATAGAGTGTTTGATTGTGAAACATCTGTCCTAATTGTATCCGCAATAAGCAAAGTTCGTGTGGTCAAGACAGATAAACATGTCAACATCATCATTATTTCTTTGTTTGAAGTGTTCATGTGACGGGCGTAAGCGTCTTCAGAAAACGAACTGATACTAGCACGCACGTCCTTCATTCCAAAACCCAATAGGACACAAGTAGTGACTTCATCAATTCATCAACAACTGTTTTGTTAACCCTTTACCCAACGTAACGGTTAAAACCGGCCAGCGCTATTAACCCTTTACCCAACGCAGACGATATAAAAATTTATTATTTTAAAAATAATTTTTTTAAATTTTTCAAAAAATTTCAACAAAACCATATCATGTGACCCCTCATTGGAACGAGCTCAATGAGCTCGTTCCAATGAGGGGTCACATGATATGGTTTTGTTGAAATATTTTAAAAAATTTAATTTTTTCAACTGCTCAATTTGCATATTACGCGGGCGGATGCGGGCGATTCGTTAGGAAAAGGGTTAACAAAAATCGCCAATTAATTTTTATTATTTTTTTCATTTTTTGTCTCAAAAACATAGGCTATGTCCCCTCTTTGGAATGAGGAGTCATAACCTATGTTTTTGAGGCAAAAACAAAATGAAAAAAATTAGTTATTCAAAATTTTTTTTCTCAAGTGTCGTCTGCTTTTCATGTTTGTTAAGGGGTTAAAATCTCTGATGAGTATGTCCAACTGTCTAATAATAACATCATCAATATTTCTTTGTTTGAAGTGTACATGAGACGAGCGTAAACGTCTTCAAAAAACGGACTGATACTAGCACGACCATCCTTCATGCCAAAACCCGACAGGACACAAGTAGTGACTTCATCAATTCATCATCAACTGTTTTGTTAACCCTTTGCCCAACGTAACGGCAAAACCGGTCAACGTTATTCTAGAAAATCGCCAATTAATTTTCATTATTTTTTACATTTTTGTCTCAAAAACATAGGTTATGACCCCTCGTTGGAACGAGGGGTCATAACCTATGTCTTTGAGACAAAAAATGAAACAAATTAGTTATTCAAGAATTTTTTTTTTGCAAAAGTCGTCTGCTTTTCATGTTAGGTAAAGAGTTAAAATCTTTGGTGAGTATTTCCAACTGTCTAATAAGCGAAATTTATTTATTTATTTATTGATGTTTAAGGTCACATATTTATGCACAATGGCTAATCATGACCGTGACAGTTTTACGAGTGGAGGAAGCCGGAGTACCCGGAGAGAACCACCGAGCAACGACGAGCAGCTGCCAGCTCCCCAACATCGTAACTCCGCACTGCAGCACAGTCAGGGTTAGATTGGTTGAAGACATGCGTACCATCGACGTGCAGTACGCCTTAGTACACGGCGTCATCGTGCCCCCACGCGGGCAATGGAGATGAAGTGTCTTGCCCAAGGACACAACGCGGTTGCCGTAGGTGAGATTCGAACCGAGGACCTCTCGGCTTGCAGCCTGCACCTCTACCTACTGAGCCACCGCGCTCCGAATAAGCGAAATAAGTCTATTTGAATAAAGTATATCGTTTGCTTCTAACCAGGAACACGTAGGGAACATTTCGAACATGGTGCGGGGGATGGTGCTATAGAAGGACAACAAAAACTGATGTGTATCGGTGGGGGTCCATGTGCCTTAGCGACACGATAAGATTAAATACGCACAGCTGTATTTGGGGCTAACCCACCTCTACATTTAGGAAAATGCAAGTAGTAGGGCATGCTCTAATCGTGCTTGGTGGATCTCATTTGGTGGATCTCATGTGACGTCGTATTACATTGCATTACGGGTATCACGTGGTTGCCATGGTAATCTGCGTGTGCGACCGCGTTGTGACGTCATTTTCATGGTGATGGGTGATGTGAATGCGCATGCGCAGCTCGTGTTGTTAGGGCGAAACGTATTTCCGGCGTCCTTTTTGTACGAAGGAGGCCGCCATCTTTGTTTCTATGGTGACACATGGTTGCTATGTAACTCATTGCCCTACAATAAGGGGTCTGTTCGGAGATTGCTTTCGATTCAATTGGAGTAAAACTAATTATCACAAACAAACCAATATTCTCCCCAAATCGGCAAAAAACACCGAAACTGAGCATTGGATTGGTAGCATCTTAACAAACACTACTGGCAGAATCTAGCGGTAGTGGGATGGAGTATGGTCGATGCTTCTATAGCTGATACTAGCGTAAGTGTCCCTGAGATAGTTGTCCATTGACAAAAGTAAATGCAATACAGTATACTGGTCCTCAAACCTTGGTCCTCACTAGTCCCCCTAGTCCCCACTAGTACCCAAAGCGTGGTCCCCACTGGTCCCCAAAGCCTGCTCTCCAATGGTACCCAAAATATGGTCTTTGCTGGTCCCCAAATACTGGTATGTACGCATGTACTGCATGTTTTGTGCGCCCGTTCTGCACATGCACACAGGCACATATTGGTACATTTTAATGTGCTGATGTGCTGCATGTGCTATTATCACATTGTGTACAAGAACATCTCAGAGTAACAGTGCTGAATGTAGCAGGGGCAGCATAAGCCAAGACCGTAGATGTAAACGGCAACAGTGTTGGTAGCAGAAGCTTTAGTACTGAGTTAAGACGGTGGTTAGACAATATTCCTGACACTGGTCCTCAAACCATGGTACTCAAGCCTTGGTCCCCACTAGTCCCCAAAGCCTGGTCCCCAATAGTTCCCAAAATATAATCTCTGCTGGTCCAGAAATACCCGTATGTGCGCATGTGCTGCATGTGTTGAGCGCACATTGTGCACTTGCACACGGGAACATATTGGTACATTTTGCATGTGGTGACGTGCTGCATGTGCTATTTGCATAAGCAAATCTCCTAGTAGCAGCGGTGAATTTAGCAGCAGTCAAGTGACGGATTGGATGATCTGGATAAATGAAACATGCTGTTCGAAACAATAACAAGAGTACTCGGAATAGGATTAGAACAAGCCAGTACATGCCAGAAAAGCTATATGTATAGTAACAATAAGCAATGCTGTTCCAACTGATAAGGTCTTCTATTCTACTTGAGTATACTCCAGAACAAACAAACAGGGCTGGATAGACAGAAACTATAGCATATTAACCCTTTACCCAACGCAGACGATATCAACATTTATTATTTTAAATGTATTTTTTTAATTTTTTTTCAAAAAGTTTCAACAAAACCATATCATGTGACCCCTCGTTGGAACGAGCTCGACGAGCTCGTTCCAACGAGGGGTCACATGACATGGTTTTGTTGAAAGTTTTTGAAAAATAATATTTTTTCAACTGCTGAATTTGCATATCACGCGGGCGGATGCGGGCGATTCGTTGGGTAAAGGGTTAACAAAGATACATAGATAGAAGCAGGGAATTCCAAAGGAATCCGATGTAGTAAAACCTGTCGGGTCTATTTGGGTAATTCTACGAATTAAACGAAGATTCTGAGGGAATTCGTTCCAGAAAAATACTCTTATTCAAAAGAACGCGTCTTATAGCACTACGTACTACTGTTATAAACCCAAAATTGGACTTCGCAAAATCAGTTTCGGTGTTTTTTGCCGATTTGGAGACATTGTCGGTTTTTTGTGGTAATTAGTTTTACTCCAATTGAATCGAGCACGATCTCCAAACGTACTCCTCTTGGTCTTATTGTAGGCCATTGAGTTACATAGCAACCACGTGCCATCATAAAAACAAAGGTGGCGGCCTCCTTCATACAAAATGGATGGCGGAAACACTATAACCCTAACAACACGAGCTGCGCATGCGCACTCATATCACCCATCCCCATGACAATGACGTCACAACATGGCCTCCCACGCGAGTAACCATGACAACCACGTGGTACCCGTAATGTAATGCAGTATGACGTCACATGAGATCCACCAAATGAGATTCACCTGACCGTGCACTAGCAGAACTTATCTACTACTGATGCACCTTTCGGGTAATTTCGTCTTCGTAAGCCTATTTAACGCATTTCCCAACCAAAACAGTGACATTTGTAAAACATGGAGCCAAAAATGTGCATTCTTTCGGGATAATTTCCAATAAGATTGCAATGACGGGGTTGGAAAAGATCAACTTGGGTAATCTCTCTCTCTCTCTCTCTCTCTCTCTCTCTCTCTCTCTCTCTCTCTGTCTGTCTGTCTGTCTGTCTGTCTGTCTGTCTCTGTCTCTCTCTCTCTCTCTCTCTCTCTCTCTCTCTTTCTCTCTCATATCTACAAAAATGCCCCACCCCCACCCCTGGTTGCTACATCGATAGCTGAAATGTCAAGTGAGAGTAGAGTAAGATCCTGAGCAAGTTCCAGGGGGTAACGAATGTCAGACCCCAGTGGAAACCCAAAGCCTAAGTTAGATATTATCGAAAGCGAGACCTCGTCCCATATAATTTTGGCGTTTACTGAAACATGACTGGAGAACAACGATCCCACATCCGATATATTATTCAACGGGTTTCATGAACCATTGCGACAAGATCGATCGTCAGGGAGAGGTGGTGCTGCTAGCTACTAAAATAATACTATCTCCTTTCGGTGGCAGCCCGATCTCGAGGTACAGAACACCGAGTGTCTATGGGCTGAACTACTCAATAAACACAAGAACTCCTTATTGTTAGGGGTCTTCTACCGCCCACCAAATAGTTCCCCAGAAATATGGGATGCCATATCAGCATCGATCGAAAAAGCCCGTGACACGTCAATTGCCGATTTAATTGTTACCGGCGATTTTAATGATAACCAACTGGTTTCCTCAAAAGGCGGTTTTGCTGACATAAGAAATGTTTTAACCTGAGACAGCTTGTGAGTGAGCCAACCTGCTTTACGGAGTTCGTCTGCCTCTCTCAAAGGTCTCTATTCTGTAAGCGACTCGGTCAGGTTAAAAGATTGCGAGGTCTTAGAACCAATCATCCCGAACATGATACGCTACCACTGTCCCGTGTCGATTGAGAGTTTTTTTTCTAAATCTATCTCTTTGTCAAATAGGAGGAGGATGTGGCTGTATTCTCGGGGTGACTATGAAGTACTTAATGATGCCCTCGCCGACATCGACTGGAATTCTCTTTTTGATAGCAGATGCATTGATACCATCACCTCTGACTTCACCAATAAAATACTCGACGTTGCATCTAAACATATCCCTAAAAAATAATTACTTCGCGACCGGAGCAGCCGAAATAGTACCACAAAAAAATCAGACTTCTGATAAGACATAGAAAGCCATTTTATTACACATCCATTAAACTTTAAACCCTTGTATTCAACGGAATCGCCGCTATGGTATAAATGATTCTGTATTCAACGGGTGATATACAAGCCGGAACTTTTTTACCGCACCGTTTAGTTACGCTTCGAAAAGTTTCCAAATTTCGTTATACAATCATCGACCGTCTGTCGCATTGTGTGAATATGAAAACGTCCAAAGCAAAATAAAGTCGGTTCGCAAAAAATTAGCCAAAAATGAGATAATATTTTTTTAAAAATCCAATCATTTCCAACCAGAACATTAACCCAGTCCCGTTGCCGTCTCATTTTGTGGATCCCATTATATCTAAATTGGTCAACTTATTTCGGTAAATCTTGACATGCTTCGAACTTCTTTTAAAAACGTTTCTCCCAGCTGTTTTGCAAATCTGCACATATTTGTACTTATATTTTTACAAACAGTAATAGTCACCAAATGGTTAGGCGTGAATGGGCACCAGCCCATTCACGCCTAACCATTTGGTGTCTATTACTGCTAGTAAACAGCGATAGGAATTTCAACAAATACTGGTTCCGAAAAGGTTGTTTCGATTTTTTATCGATCCATATGATCAGTACAGCTTCAAACAAACTCTTCACCTTTGGGTTTAATTATCGGAATTAAAATTTGTTTATTTTAATGCATGGGTTGTAATAAACACAGAACACGATGTGTGTTTGAATCGGCTCGAGAGAATTATGATTACGCCATTCCAACGAGTTATGTAAAACACCCACCGATTCAAACACACATCGCGTTCTGTCTATACATCGAATAGCGAAAAGCAATGGCCTTCCGTCTGCATTGGCAAATATAAACGTAAACGAAATGAAGTCGTATCAGCTGCCAGGAAGGCAAAATCATCGTATATTTCCAAAGTCCAAACTACATTAAGAAGCAGCAACCCGTCATCTTCCCTGTGGTGGAAGACAATCAGAACGCTCATCTGCACAAATAAGGCAGTAGCGGTCGCAACTTTTGTTTACCTAAATAAAATTTATTCCTCTAATATTGAGAAAGCTGAGGTCTTAAATGAGTACTTTAGTTCAATCTCAACAGTTGATGACACGAACGCTTCCCCACCCAGCTTTGCATCTAACGCCTCACAAGGTATTGATAGTATCACTTTACAATGTAGTAAGGTATACGAAGCCATGAAATCAGTAAGGGTATCAAAGGCGTCCGGTCCCGTTCTTGTCAGTCCTCGTCTTCTCAAAGAGTGCAAATCATCCTCATGTGAGCCTCTCACAATCTTGTTCAATGTGCTATTGAATAACTCGTACTTTCCTCTACTGTGGAAAAAGGCAAATGTATCCCCAATCTTAAAAAAAAAACAACCCACAAACTCAATTACTAATTATCGACCGATATCATTGCTTAGCTGCGTGGGTAATATATTTGAAAGATGTGTTTTCAAACGGTTGTGGCAATTTTGGGTCGATAATAATGTACTTAGTCAATTCCAATCAGGTTTTACGCCGGGTGTCGCGACTGTCCTCCAGTTGACCGACCTATATGACGAATTCTGTCGAGCTCTTGATGATGTCAAGGAGGTTATGGTAGTTTTCTGCGACGTTAGTAAGTCTTTCGACAAGGTATGGCACGTTGGTCTTATTCACAAGCTGGAGAGAATCGGTGTCGCGGGTGAACTACTGTCGTTCCTAAAATCATATCTTTCGGATAGGTCACAACGAGTAGAAAATATGATCCGATGCCTCAACATGGAGACCCATTAATGCTGGTGTTCCACAGGGCTCGACACTCGGTCCTATACTGTTTTTAATCTTTATCAACGACATCACCGAAAACTTATTCAGTAATATCCGTCTATTTGCTGACGATACTTCCCTGTATTTAAAAGTAGAGAATCCTGAGCAAGCCCCGACTTTAATCAACCAAGACTTGGCCACAATTGAACATTGGACCAAGACATGGCTGATAGAGTTTAACTCTTTACCCAACGAATCGGCCGCATCCGCCTGCGTAATATGCAAATTCAGCAGTTGAAAAAATATTATTTTTCAACAATTTTCAACAAAACCATATCATGTGACCCCTCGTTGGAACGAGCACGTTCCAACGAGGGGTCACATGATATGGTTTTGTTGAAATTTTTTGAAAAATTTGAAAAAATGATATTTAAAATAATAAATTTTGATATCGTCTGCGTTGGGTAGAGTTTAATCCCCATAAAACATATAGTATGATGATATCGCGCAAAAACATCCCTGTTGCCCACCCAACACTATTCTTTAGTAAAACGCCGATGTCTGAAGTAAAAAATCACAAACACTTAGGAGTCATATTAAACAGTTCTTGTACGTGGGACGATCACATTGACCACATCTTCTTGAAAGCTTGGGTTCGTTTTGACTTATTAAGAAAGCAGAAATTCAACCTTGATCGTGACGACTTAGAAAAAATTTACTTTGCCTTCATCAGGCCATTACTTGAATATGCGGATGTTGCCTGGGACAACTGTTCTTCAGCCGAAGCTGAAAAATTATAGAAAATACAGACTGTAGCCGCGAGAATCATAACCGGGGCAACAGTTAGTTGCAGTAAGCGTCTACTTAATACTGAAACACGCTGGGACTCTTTACAAGAAAGACGTCGCAAACACAAATTGTTACAATATTTCAAAATGAACCATCGAATGTCGCCCCCGTATTGCCAATAAGGTCCCTCCAATCATCTCATCATCAAATTTATCGCAAAATCTCCGGTTATGTAACAACCACAGAATTCCTTTCTGTCGGACACAATTGTATCAGTCTTCCTTCATCCCCAGCGTTACGAGGCAATGGAACAGCCTGCCCATGTCTGTGCGTGAAAACTCTTCACTGCCCAACTTCAAGATATTTTCACGTGCTGGGAACCAAAGGCCTCCAATGTTTTATAGTGGTGCAAAGTCCCGCAAAGCTCAAATTTACCACACCATGTTACGCCTGGGTTTCAGTTGCCTTAATTCCCACCTGTATTCAAATCACATGTCGTCTACCTCTTTATGCCAGTGTGGGGTGTGTGAGACCGTGGAAAACTATATTCTCCATTGCCGAGTCTTGACAAATGCTCGTGATAATTCCATTAAGCTACTACCATTCTCAATTGATGTACCAACGCTTCTTTTTTGGATCTGAATTTTTCAATAACCAGCTTGTTTTTGAAGTGGTCCATGACTTTATTTTATCAAGTGGACGTTTTTGCTAACTGTGAAAATAGAATTTCTTCAAAGATGAATCTTCCTCTGCTCTCTTTTTAATCGTTCTCTGTGCCGATCACACTGTAAAATACCTCTGCCCCCGCCCCATCCCCAAGTAAGGTGCATAGGCTGCATATACTAAATAATAACTGTTACGAATATATAGGCAACAGACATCGTGTTCAAGCTGGTTTCTCTGTCCGTTCTTGTCTCTTACTATTTTTCCATCTTTCTTATTTTTCTGACATTCATGGTTTAAGCATTATCTATTGACTAAAGTGAATTTTTTGATTTGATTGTTTGATAGATACATGGTAGGAGACCATATTCATTGAAACCCACGATACGTCCGCCCAGCCACTGACAAATATCCCATACCCAGTGGAAGCCTCGTTCCGAAATCTACAAATTGCCCATACCCCGTAGAAGACGCGTCATTCCAGTTTTACAGTGTACATGTATTATATTTTAATTTTTTATCTCCAAAATATAGCTCATGATCCCTTATTGGAATGAGCTTGTCGAGTACTCTCCAATGTGGGGTTCATAAGCTATGTTTTTGAGACAAAAAAGAAAAAAAGAAATTCAATAATTTTTTTTTATACTAGTCATATCGGCATATTTTCACAAAAACTCTTTTGCACAAAAATTCCACAGAAACCTGTATGGCTCAACAATGGAAGATAAAAGATCTCATGCTGTGTGTGTTCACACATGAAACAGACTGTACTTCTAAAACGGAAAGTCAATAGATAAATTCGTTACCCAGTGTCTGATCACGTGGTACGGGTTTTTACCTACCCGAAGCCAGCCGTATCCCATGAGGCTTCGGCCTCATGGGATACCGCTGTTTTCGGGTAGGTAAAAACCCGTACCACGTGATCAGACACGGGGTAACTAATAATATCAGGTAGAGTCGCCATATGTTCCGACAATTCACGTTTAATTTCCTATGCTTCAAGCTAACTTTAATCAAACTATCAGCCTTGCACTGGCCGGGGAATCACACCTATACACTGTTGTGTTCATGGATGCGACGCCTCACCCAGTTAGCGGGGCACCTGCCCAGACTATATTAAATTTTGAATATGGGTCATGACCTTAGGTAGCTTTCGACAAGTTTAAGTAGTGTTTTCTACCACCTCAGATAATTGATATATTTCATGGTTTAGGGAGATGACTCACATAAGCTTTCAGCTTTTTGTCAAATGCCTCCATTATTCTGTTACTCTACATTGTTGAAAAAATGTTATATTGTAAGATATCTGATCCTACTTCGTTACTTTTTGTAAACATTTTTGTTACATATTACATTTTTTAAAGACTAAAATATTGTTTAAACCAAGCCCATGGAAGTGGAGCAGTGGTAAACAAATTCTGCTTTATTGATAAAATAGGACCTTTTCACTGCATCTTTCGGTTCCAAGTACAAAAGCAGCAAAAGTAAGGTCGGGTTCCTGACAATAAAACTAATAAAAAATGAAAGTGGATGAAAATGTTTTTCATTTATTTTGTTTAATATGGCTATTAAGTAATCTGGTTCTAAACTCGTCAAAGTGTTTCTGAATGGTCAAATCACAACCCCCTCAAAAACATGCCACGGTTTAGCGCCCAGGGAAAATTATTTTACAAAATATTTATATTCTGTAATGGAACACTTCTGCGGATGACAAAATTCGCTTTGTTCGCAGAGCACAATTTAGGTAAAATTGGTTCGGGAACGGTCAAAAAACTGTAGATTTTATGAAGGCATGTGGGAGCGGTGGCTCAGTGTTAGTCTGTTGGACTTCTATGCTAGAGGTCCCGAGTTCGATCCCTGTCCGGGACGACCCGTGTTGTGTCTTTGGGCAAGGCACTTTATCCCGGTTGCCAACATGGGGGCACGATGACGCAGTGTACTAAGGTGTACTGCACGTCGATGGTGCACATGGCTTCAGCCGCTGTAACCCCGCTTGAGTGGTGCTTGAACAGAGTTAGAATGTTGAGGAGCTGACGGTTGCTCGTCGCTGGTCGAAAAATAGTTCTCTCTGGGTACTCCGGCTTCCTCCTCCCGTAAAACTGTCATGCTCGCGATTAGCCATTGTGCATACGCATGTGACCTTAACCCCCAATAAATAAATGAATAAAGGCATGTACTCGGTCTTCCGGAAAAACTCTTATCCATTTAACAGTTTTGTTTATTGTGAAAGCGTGTGCATGGGGTGGAGTAGGGGTAGGCTCGCAACACCTTAATCCCCAATCTAACTTAAACAGTAGGGGACACTTGCCAAAAAAAAATTCTTGAGTATCTAAAACTGTTTATTTTCTTTTCTCCAAAACATGGCTTATGATCCCTCGTTGAAACGAGCTCGTTCCAACGAGGGGTCAAGGGCCATTTTTTTTTTGGGGGGGGGGGTAAAAATTGAAAAATAATAACTTTTGCATTACAATTTACGTGAATATCGTTAGTTGTTTTTTTTATTTAATGCTCAGGCATCAATTCACGCTGAAAAATTAAGTCATATTCCCCTGTCGGTCGGCAAAACGAAATATCAAAATGATATTTAGAAATCGATATTTCATCGTAGGTTCATTTCCACTGTCTTCGATGTTCAGTGGCAGCACGTTTAATGGGCCGATAAACATTTACATGCAATCATCACAGAGTCAGCACATCAGTAATGAATTCCAGAGTCCCAAATACAAACGAATTCGAATAATTGATAGTGACAGTGACTAAATCAATTCATTAAATCAGCGGTTTCAAAGTTTGACTTTCTCATTCACCTTCCAGCGAAAAGCCGAAATCACTTTCAAATTTCTTCAGTTCAACTTCACACGTCTTCAGTGCATTGAGTTCAAAAAAAATAAAATGACGTGTCTTGTTATTGAAAATAAGAAAGTGGTGTTTTTTGTTATTGTTCTATTTCTTCGAAACACATTGCGATTATTTCAATTCGCCAGCCTTGGTAAATCGTAAAGTTAGGGGAGAAATAAGACGGGACTACTTTTTGTGCGGATATTCACACATTCCAATGGTTGGAGTTTGGTTGTTGTAATTTTTGTATGGACGCCGGTTCGGCACATAAATTTTGCGCCTTAATGGCAAATAAAGGCCTCAAATTGGAGAGTTTGTAGTCGTAGAGCATTAAATAAAAAGAAAATTCACGAAAATTTGATGAATACCGAAAATATCTCGTTCGTGGCTACAAGAAATATGAGGATCTTCACGAGCGACTGCGTCGCTCGTGAAGATCCTCATATTTCTTTGTAGCCACTCACGAGATATTTTCGGTATTCATCAAATTTTCGTGAATATCCTCTATTTATTTACTGTTTTGTTATGGACATTTTTTTTCTAATTATTTATTGGTGTTTATGGTCTCTTTCTGTATCTCTAGTTATACTATGACCGCAGCATAGGTATGAAGTCAAGTTTAGCCAAACGTTTATACATAAGGATGCTGTCAACTGTGGGGGACTTCCACCCCGCCGTTGATTCCGGGTCTTACTTACCAGTTTACCAAAGTAAACAAGCACTGCTCCACTCCTCGCGTTTTCCACTATGGGGGGGGGGGGGGGGGATTTAGGACCAAACCCACTTCTAAAACTTCAATTATCTATACTTCGGAATGAAAATGCTAACTTCCCGCATAAAGTGTTTACAGTCACGCGTGTTAGATTTCCGAGAAACGCATTTTTCGAGGTATTTACTTTTTTAAGGCTCCTACGTTAACTTGTCATTTATATGTCAGTTAAAATTGTTTAACATGTTATTAATAATACTATATATTTACAGTTTATCAAATGTATCCGGGTCGTGACGTCGTCTGTATCAATTCTCAGTACTGTATCACCTCCACATAATTTGAATAATCAAAAAATAATGTATTTGTATTCAGTTGGCAAAACCACGGTAGTCACAGCAGCATACCCGTAGGTCGGTGTGGTCCATTTCCTGAAACTTTCATTTTCACAGACTGGAAGTTGACGGTATGTTTATATCGCAAACAACAGATTGAAGGATCGCAAGCGTTCTTCATTAACCCTTTACCTAACATGAAAAGCAGACGACACTTACCAACAAAATTCTTGAATAACTAATTTTTTTCATTTTTTGTCTCAAAAACATAGGTTATGACCCCTCGTTGGAACCAGCTCGACGAGCTCGCACGGGTTCGAGACTGACAAGACGAGATATCTACATTCGATTGTCGGAAATTTCTCGTGAAGTTCGGTTTACGAGACTCTCCGACGGACTGACTAAAAATCGCCGACGGGGGTGGGGGTGGGGGTGGGGGGCTGGTCCTCTCCGACAAGGGGGCTGTAGCCCCCTAACCCCCCCCCCCCTTGGCGCCACCACTGAGGTGCAGGACGCCTCATTACACAAGTCCGCTGTATCCCCATGTAGGAAATCGGGATTAACCATTTACCGAACGAACTGACCGCATCCGCTCACGTAATTTACAAAGTGAACAGCGGAAACAAGATATCAACAAAAACATATCATGTGATCCTTCAATGGTAGGAGATTGATGTTTGTTCCATTGAGTGGTCACATGATATGCTTTTATTGAAAGTTTTTGGAAAATATGGAGAAAAACCAGAATTTAAAATAACAAATTTGATATTGTCTGTGTTGGGCAAAGATTTAATTGTTTTGCCCTGGTCAGGATCATACTCGTTATCCGACTCAGTCGTGCTCGGAGGATGCATCGAGAAGAACAGGTGAGTCAAACTTCTCCAAATAAGGCCTAAAAATTTAAAATCTGTTTCTCAGGCCCTGCCGTATGCTCATTTTGGCTGCCGCGTGCTCTCTTTTTATAACCAATGCAAACTTAAAAAATAAAAAACTGAATGGTTTATGTATGATATTTTACCCAAGTTGATAAAATTGATAAATTTGTCCCCTTGAATGCAACAAGGCTTTGCAATGCTTTAGCATTGCAAAGCCGTCTTGCACTCAAGGAATGAAATAAACCACAACCCATGCTATTCTGTAGTTTATGAGGTCTAAAACATAAAACAAACCAAGAATATGAACTTTTTATGGCAAAGAAATAATTACAAAAATAAAGTAAAAAAAACGTTTTTATAAAAAATGGCCTGAGAAACAGAAGATCTACTTTGTGGGGCCTAAAGGTAATGTTTTGCCGGCGAATAAAGAAACAGGCGGCCATACCATTTTCAATGGGTGTTGCCACGCCCACACGCAACGTTTGTCCTCTCAAATGCACCGTTTATTAATATTACTGCCAATTTGAAACCAATAAATTCTGTTTTCGAACAGACTTTCGCCACTTCAGTGAAAAAAAAGCGGCTTGACGTAATTTTTTAACATTTCTCTGATGCAAATACTTTTGACGCTGTTTTCATCTGTTGAGCTCGATGTTTGATACAGTTTTCTTAGAAAAACGTCCTGTTTCAAAAGCTAAGTGCGAATAAATATATGATAATACCATAGTGTGTTTTGATATGTTTGATATCTCAACGAGTTGCCGAGGCTTGCCGAGCAAAAAAAAACTCACTTTCAACGAGTTGAGATATCAAACATATCAAAACACACTATGGTATTGTATTTATCTTGTACCGACCATTTTTGTTCTTTTCTGCATTTTTAAAAGGGTTTTGGGGATGATTTCGTGTCAAAATGTCGACTCATCTGGAGTGGAGTCGACTGCTTTCTCTTGTTTGGCATGAATACATGTGATGTGCCCGGAAAAGCTGTTGGTGCGTAACAAGGCTACAAATTCAAGTGAATGATAGAGTATTGTTCCCCTTAGAAAGTGGCCCTGTAACTGGGAAAACAATTACAGAAAATATACTTACGCCTCAATTCTTATGATTTATGACAAAATATGTTTGATAATCAATTTCACCAGATTTGACACGATTTATAAACAATTTTGCGAATGTCATCATTATATTATAATATAGAAAAAGACTATAGTCCGTTCTCCAATCTATATGACACAGGGGTATGTGTTATAGATAATCTATAACACATGGGCTATATCTTCAACAGGTATAAGATAAATAGACAATAAACATATAGTGTGTTTTTATATCTGTGTTATACAACGAGTTGAAATATGGTTTATTTTTTCGAGGCTTCGCCGAGAAAAAATAAACCATATTTCAACGAGTTGTATAACACAGATATAAAAACACACTATATGTTTATTGTTTTTATCTGATAACAAACAGACACCCGTCTCGTGCGTCTACCCGACTTATATATGCTTCCCACGGGCCTCCAAAGAAAACCAGTCTACGAGACAAAAGAAATAGGACAAGACGCATATAGTTGTGTCCCTTACATTACAAAATCGATGACGGCGATTGTAAAGTGCGATTGCACTTCTTGCATCATGTAACTGCGCTGGAACAAAATAAATTTCAACTATTTTATTAACAGTAACAAAACGGTGTTTCAGTAGAGTTATTCTTTTTTTTGACATAGTTCCAGTTTTCTTCCGTGTTTTATGCTGTAGTCCCAATATAACAAATAATTTTGCGTTTGTTTACAATTTTTACGAAGTGTTTTTTTTTCAGGTAGAGCAGACGAACTTTTAATTAGCGCAGTTCCGCGAGTACTTTTGATCGAGGCCGTGACTATAAATAGTTCGCAGTCGCCGCATACTAATTACTATTAACATTCAAGTAATTTCTACAATGTTTTGAAGCAAAATTTTAGGTTGCCTTTATTGAAGCAAAATAAATAAGAAATGACACCATCAGAGGATTTTGACAAAGTGCAATAAGCGTACAATTAAAACCTGCCCTGTGATATAACGATGTTTCATGAATGAATGAATGAAAATGGAATTGAAAGAGGTCAGAGGTCGTTCGCATAAATTATAATTATATACAACACCCGTTGTATATACTTCAAGTATATACAACGGTTGTTATACTCTATGGTTATCAGATAAATATTGATAACATGTGCTCACCTGGAACTACCGGAGATTATAATTGTCCGTAAAAATTATCACTCAGTGAGCAAAGTTGGACATATTTATTTATTAGTGTTTAAGGTCACATATATCTGCACTATGGCTAATCATGACCATGACAGTTTTACGGGTGGAGGAAGCCGGAGTACCCGGAGAGAACCACCGAACAACGGCGAGCAACTGTCAGCTCCCCAACATACTAACTCCACACAAGCAGGGTTAGCATTGGTTGAAGACAAGTGCACCATCGACGTGCTGTACGCCTTAGTACACAGCGTCACCGTGCCCCAACGTGGGCAATGGGGGTGAAGTGTCTTGCCCAAGGACAACGCGGTTGCCGCAGATGGGATTCGAACCGAGAACCTCTCGGCTTACAGCCTGACCCTCTACCTACTAAGCCACCGCCCCCCCCCCCCCCCTCCGCAAAGTTGGACAACATATCCGTGAAGATTATGAGCGTTCAAATATGCTTTCATATAAAATTTCCCGATATTATTGCGATAAGAGGTGACATTTCAGTGTGAATATCAGCAGTGCGCATGGTATAAATCCATAAGATTATGATTTCTCAAGTCAAATATACTCTCCCAAAAAAGAAGTGTGCATGCTAAAATATAACACTAAAAAAGATATATATCATTTTCATTCATGGAAATTGTATTCAATCACAGATGAATCACTTTGTGATCAACACGAGAAATTTCATTACGCTACGTCGAATACTCTTGGTGCCATGGAGAGTCAAAGACACCAAGGGTCAAACACAAAAGTCACACACTCAATATCTGGTATGACCTCCGTCTGCATCGACTACTGCTGTGCATCTACGCCTCATGGAAGCGAACAAGTTAGCATGGAAGTGTTGTGGGATGTTGTTCCATATTCTGATAAGCTGTCTTTGGAGTTACACAAGCGTTGACGGTGCATGGGGAAGCCGGCGTAGCTGACGTTTCATTTCGTCCCATACGTGCTCAATGGGTGAGATATCGGGCGAATTTGCGGGCCAGGGAAGAACATCCACTTGTTGTTGCTGCAGATACTGTGAACAACACGAGCTGCGTGGGGTCGGGCGTTGTCCTGCTGTAGAATGACGCCGGGGCCGTGACGTTGCAGAAATGGGACAACAACAGGTGTAAGCACTTCATCACGATATCTGGCTGCACTGAGATTGCCATCAATAATGACCAGCTCAGTTCTGTTACAGGCAGTGATGCCACCCCACACCATGAGAGACCCTCCCCCATAACGGTTTCGCTCCACGACACATGGATCTGCGTAGCGTTCGTTTCGACGTCTGTACACTCTCTGGCGGCCATCTGATGATGAAAGATGGAAACGACATTCATCTGTGAATAAAACACGTCGCCACCAGTGTAAGGGATGCCTGAGATGTTGTCTACACCACTGCAGTCGAGCACGACGATGACGTAACGTCAAAATCGGACGAATTGCAGGTCTTCGAGGACGTAAGCCGTATTCTCTCAGCCGGTTGATTACTGTTTGAGGATGTATCCGTCTCAGGCTAGGGATGTTCCTGGCTGTCGTCGTTACCGTTTGTTGCCGGTTCCGGAGATGGACGACACGGATATACCGATCTTGTGCAGGGGTGGTAACTCGGGGTCTCCCGGAGCGGGGTCGGTCTCGAACGTCATCATGTTGTGCATGTCGATGGACTAGCCTGTCTACAGTGTTACGGTGGCATTTCAAATGCTGGGCAACCTCTCTGTGTGTTCTGCCAGCTCTAATCATACCCAGGGCAAGGAGACGTTGATTCATTGTCAATCTTGGCATGCTAATGTGGAGTCGTTTTAACAGCACCGCAAGTTTGAATGTGAACGATAGGAAGGCCTTACTTTAGTGTTTAAATACCCAAGGATTCACACTGCTGCATGAATTTTCAGACGCTCCACGTGCAAAACATGCCTTTTCACAAACGTGCAGCACGTCATTTAACGTTAATGCAATTTTAACGGGGAAAGCTGTTTTTGTGTTCAATATAACTTACTCATGAACAGGTTAACACTCTTTACACCTACGGAATTATTTTTTTGGAGTTTGATCAATTTCTGCAATGCACACTTTCTTTTTTGGGCGAGTATTCTATAATTTACTCATCCTAACGCGTCATACAAATGGGAGCAATGGAAATCACTTGTTGGCATCTTTAAGTTTTGAAAAAACTTTCTGTACTTAACCCCATTTAAACTGAGAGCCATTATTCCGTCCAGTAACAATGATACGTCATAATTTATTTGTTTATTTATATATTGGTGTTTAAGGTCACATACTTATGCACAATGGCCAATCATGACCGTGGCAGTTCTACGGGTGGAGGAAGACAGAGTACCCGGAGAGAACCACCTAGCTACGACGAGCAACTGTCAGCTTCTCAACATCCTAACTCTGTTCAAGCTCCGCTCCTGCAGGGTTACAGCGGTTGAAGACATGTGCACCATCGACGTGCAGTTCGCTTTAGTACACGGCGTCATCGTGCCCCCATGTAGGCAACCGGGATAAAGTGCCTTGCCCAAGGACACAACGCGGGTCAATCCTGACGGGGGTCGAACTCGGGACCTCTATAGCATAGAAGTCCAACAGTCTATCACTGAGAAACTGCACTCCCTCGTCATAATTTCATTAAGTAGGATAGCTGATAAGTGAATATGTGGGATAGAAAATATTAATTGGTGTACCCTCAAATGATGAAAATGGACTCTTCCGATTGATGTCATTGAACGGACATGGACGATACCACCAGTGTTCATAGGGTTAATTGAAATGAACCGCCACTTACCTTCTATTATATTGTAATTACAAGATACTAAATTATATTTACGAGATACTAAGTTGTAATTACAAGTTACTATCTTGTACTGACTTGTAATTGCAAGTTATTATCCTGTAATTTCAATTTTGCTAACGTATTCTTTCACGTTAGCTAACTTTTAATTACAATTTAATTATTTGCAATCACAGATTATTAATTTGTAATTACAACTTAGCTAACTTGTAATTACAATTTAATACCTTGTGATAACAATTTAGCTAACTTGTAATTACAAGGTAATAGCTTGTAATTACAATTTAGTATCTTATGCGATTATATGGGGTGCACTTGTGTGTCTAGTACGGTAGTATAGGATGGATTGTGTGTGCCCCTTTTAGTCTAATGTTACTTCTAGGTATCAGCTACTCGTGTTGTGCTTTTTACTACTCTATGGTTGCTATGGGTAGTACGTAATGGTAGGCCGTGCGTCGATGGCTCATGCGGTAGAGATACAGAATGCTAGTCGAGAGGTCCTCGATTGGAAGCCCACTTGCGACGAACGCGTTGTGTTCTTGGGTAAGACACTTAATCTCAATTGCCCACGTAGGGGGGGGGGGGGGGCGGTCGCGTTGTGTACTGAGGCGTACTGCACGTCGATTGTGCACTTGTCTTTTACCAGTGCTAACCTTGCTTGTGTGCAGTTAATACGCTACGCTGGGGAGCCTGACAGTTGCTCGCTTTTGCTCGGTGCTTCTCTCAGGGTACTCCGGCTTCCCCCATCCGTGAAACTGTCCGTCACGAGGTGACCCAGGATGTCGAGATTGTCATTAAACTCAAATAAATAAATAAATAAATAAATAAATAAATAAATAAATAAATAAATAAATAGGGCGTGCGGTGTAGTGGGTTCTGCCCGGTTGTCTGGTATGGTAGCACAGTATAGGGTTTCTGTACTCTACTGGGGCCTTAAAGCCTTGGAGACGCCCTATTGACAGGCTGAAGCCATACATCTACCGCCCCGGTGGTTTTATGCTATTTTCCTACAATTTGCGTGTTTGGGGCACAGTCAGGTACCGAAGAACATCCTTCATAGCTTCTACATTATCGCCTTTATGATTTCTAAAGCCTTAATTGTTCCTATGGACTAGTCTGGATTAATTTGGATATTTGTAGTCTATTGTGGACCAATCCCAGAGGAAGATGAATTTATCACACACCTGTTCTATGTAATCGCCATCTTCAGCAACATTAAACCATGCGGAAAATGAAAAATCATTGACGGACTATTTTAAAAAAGAAGCGAAATTTCACTGGAATTTTCTACAAAATCGTACAAAGCAATTAAAATGTGAATCGCCTGCGATAGATGAAAAACGTCCCCGGAGTTACAATGTGTTCTATGTGCCAGTGGGCGCATAGAACACATTGGAACTAAGGGGACGAAATAGCAACACGGGTTCCCCTCGCAAATTTGGTTGGCGATAAAATGTGTTCTTTTTGTTGATTGTTGTCAAATGAATTGCTGAGTGTCCTAATAATTGTTTTGTTTTGTAGACGTGAAGGCGTGTAATAAACACAGAACAATACACACGTGTGAATGGGTTAATCGATATGGCACTTGTCATTCTGTGTATTGGTGGCTATTCGGATAACTGGAGATTGACGACAATGGTTTGGAAACTATTGTGGACCTAGTTTTGAGGTCTGATGTAAGAGGTTTGGAGACTACTCCAGACTTTTCAGGACCGAAGAAAGTGGTGGCTTGGCAACATTGGTGGCGTGCCTGAAATTACATAGGACTTAAGATAGTGGGTGATGGTGTAGTTGTTGTTGTTGGTGGTGGTGGCGGTGTTATAGCTGATTTTTTGTCTTTGGTGTGGTTGGTGTTGGTGTGTTCATATAGTTGTAGTTGTGGTTATCGGGTGTCAGTGCTCTTTCGGATGGTGTAGTTGCTGTATCGTTTGGTATTGTAGGGGGCCTGCGTAGATTTAGTGCTTTGGGTTGTACTTGTTGGTATTGTAGGTGAACTTGTTGGTGCTGTAGAGGTCGGTGTTACAGTTGTTGATGTAGTAGTGGTCGGTGTTGCAGTTGTTGTGTCAGTTGCAGTAGTTGTAGTTGTGGTATTTAGTATTGTAACGATTGGTACAGTACTTGTGTTTGGTGCGGTAGTTCTGTGCCAAACACTACAACTACCACGCCAGCTACTACTCTATTAATCGCTTCTACACATCTACACTACAGGGATGGGGTATTCGTATTCGTATTCGGTATTCAGTCGTATTCAATACATTTTTTCAAGTATTCAAATGTATTCAATATTCATGCAATTTTAAAGTATTCGTATTCGTATTCGAATACAGTCAAATTTGAGGTGTATTCATGAATACTTTTTGAATACTTTTTGAATACTTTTCTTGTTTTTAGTACACATGTATACAGTATTTGTAAAAAAAATATTGTGATTATCTCTGTTAGAAAGTAGTAAAGAATTAAACTAATACTTTTGAAGTGCACATATCAGGTCCATCAAATAGTACATCAAACTTCATACTACACATGAAGGTAAGTTCAATTATTACCATATAGCAGGGCGTTCCCTAGTGCATTAACAACATTTCTGGGGTCAATCAAACTGCACAATGCACGTCGCACTGTGTACTTGGCGAATAATGAAAACGTCATTCCATTATCCGCCAAGTGCACAGTTGTCACGTGACTCCCTGACTTTTCGTTTTCCCACTATTCTCTGTCCTTGTTGTACCAGCAATGCCCGGCTGCATCGTTCTTCTCGTGAACAACCAGTTTAAATGGAGTTCGCCCTAACAACGGAAATAAATTAATTAATTAAATAAATTAAATAATTACTATTCTGTGCCTAAGTGAACTTTCATCTGTTTTTGTTTTGATCGGAAATTGATCCTGTTTACAAAATCAACAGACTTCTGATTTTGTTGTTCTTTAAATTCTCATCTTATCATTTCAATTAAATCATTATCAGTAATATAGGCTTATTTCGATAGAGTTGTGTGTGAGAAGATGAGTGGTAATAATAGTAATAACATGATTTTACTGGGCATTACGGTCTATATTACCCGCCAAGTAGAAATAGTTGACAGCCCTTGGGCCAATTAGCGGCCCTCAACTTCGTCTCGGGCCTCTCATAGGCCCTCGGGCTGTCAACTATTTCTACTTGGCTGGTAATAGACCGTAATGCCCAGTAAAATCATGGTATTGTATAATTGTTGTTACGGCACTACAAACAAATTTGTAATCATATTTAAAAGTGTTAAGTTTCAGTGGCAGTCAGTCCCTTAATTATTTAGGTGGACCCAAATCTGTGAAAGCAAAGCAAAAGAATTAATAACCTAAATCACATATCAGCAACATGCAGCATACTAAGACAAAATACCAGCTAGTGGCCCACTTCAACGATGATTTTAGCACGTTTCCCATACAGTGACCAGTATTTCTCATAAAATTATTGCAGTGCAGAATGAATTCTCGTTGTATTCACGAAATTAGGGAACTCGACATTATAAACAATTATGCCCGTTATTGATCATAATATCATACCGTAGCAAGTGCATTCTAGGAATGGCACTAATGTCTTTCACCAACCTATCTGGTATTTAATACGTATTAAGACGTATTTTAAATAAACGAGTGCATTTTGTAAACACGAATGCGAGTGAGTTCAGACTTTTACCAGTTCGGCCCAAGTGATTTCGGCCCAGAAAAGTGAGTTCGACCCACGAAAGTGAGTTCGGACAGGGTGAATTCGGCCCAGTGAAAAGTGAGTTCGGCCCCATTGATATACAAATACAAACAAGGTAAAACAACATTCACTGACAAGAAGGAGCGTACAATTTGAAACATTTTTAAAAAAGTTTCTTTGTGGAAATTTCCTCCTTGCTAAATGATTCCCAAGAGTCAAACAATTCACTTTGAATGTTTCTATATTGCTTCCTTTGGTAGCGTTGAAGCTTATTTTCCGACACAAGCCGGATCTCGACAGGGATATAAATTTACATTCACTGAATAGTTTTTCTTATAATCTATAAAATGGGAGGCCATTTTATGTTGGTTGATACGGTTGTGCCAACCTTCCACACCATTATTGGTTCACACTGATTGAAAAAAAAAACGACCAGTCTTTGGATTGCCACATATCCCCATCTATCCAAGTGTTTCTGACTTAATTAACAAATGATACTAGTTTCTCACCAGTGGCTTCCTCAGACGATCGTTCGAACATTGTTGGTATTTGTTCAGCGGGGATAAAGCACAATGCCATTATTTTCCTCACAAATTTATGGAGGCCTCTATTTTCCATGTAATCTTTACTTAGTCCTACCTGAACCTTTCTCCATAAAGCCTGAGTCCAGTGAAACGCACAACCTACTGCAGAAACTTCTTGAAATTCGCGCCAAGCAGCAAACCACATAGCTGCTTCAAAATCCATTACAACTCCCTGAAGCTTGATTTGTTCGCCTAAAATTTCTTTTATTTTGTTGAAAACTTTTTTTGTAGTCTTTTTTTCGTTTACCTGACTTTTTAGGTCTTGTGGCTTGTCGTTGATAATTTGCATTCCTGGCAAGATATGATGCCAGGTTAGGAACAGCCTCACATGGTTGATAAGCCGTGAGAATTGCAGTTTAGACTTACAACCACAAATAGAATGGAGTAATGATTGTACAGACACGATATATAAAACAGCAAAAGACTAATCAGAATGTTTTTGTTTTTGACGTTTTTTCAATTGTTGGACAAAGCTTTGAAAGTAAACTGAAAAGGGCTAAGTCACTGGAAACAATGATTCAGCTGTTTTTAATTTATAACTTGGCCGTATGTGGTTGGAATGGAGATTTATGACTGGGCCGAAGTCACTTACACGTTGGCCAAATTTACTTGTACATGTACAGAACTCACTTGGGACGAAATCACCAATTGGGCCGAAGTCACTTACACGTGGACCGAACTCACTTGGGCCGAACTCACCAAATGGGCCGAAGTCACTTGGGCCGAACTGGTAAAAGTCCGAACTCACCTGCTTCCTGTAAACACCAATTTCGATCTGTATTCTCGTTGTGTGAGTTTGTGGTAATTTTGTGCCCACTTCGATCGGCTCGATCGTCATATTATGACTTTATTGCAGTCAAACGTTATTATTCCCAGGTTGAATAAATACTTAGTTTGCATGCATGATCACCTAATCTGGTCTTCTTGCATTTGAATTGTATTTATTTAATTCGAGAAACGGGACATCCATCTCCGTAACATTCATTTTTCGTACTGTTCTGCACAAACTTCGAAGCGAGAATGCTGTTGACAAATTGGGGGAAATAAACGATTCTGATTGGTCGAAGCCAGCCCCAGGGGGTATAATCCGCTCAGCGCTTCGTGGCTTTTTCGTCGCTTGACAGCAGCCAATCCTAACGAAATTAGGAAAGTTTCGCAACAATTCTGTTGGCGAAAATTTAAGATTATATTTGCCGGTGAAATTGAAATATTCAACATGCAGTCCGAAGTTGGAATGGTTAGTTTCGCCAGCAATATCAAAATTGTAAACCGAAAGTAATGGTAGGATAAGCTCGGTGGTGAGACGGACGTCGGTTGATCGTCTGCCGGTGAAATTCCACCAGCAATAAAAAACATTCTTCGCCAACGCCAGTCTAAAACACCCAGACCTATTTAAATACATGGAAAAGTTGTAATTCAACACTTTCTCATTTCCTCCCTCTGAAGTTCTTAGTTCAGATAATCATTTTGTTCAGTTTCACCAGGATTTGGGCGAAACTGAATTCCACCAATATATTGGCGTAGCCTCCGCCGGCATCCTGGTGGACTCCACCAACGTGACGGCGCTCGCTCCACCAGCATTTTGGTGAATATTTTAGTTGCATATAATGCAACCTTGGTGTCAGAAATAAATACTACAAAAAACCTATCCCCCCTTCTATGCTTCTCCTCTGCATTTCCCTTGTTAGTTTTCAATAAATCTTTGACAATCATGACTCGTCAAGCTTCCACCGGGATGCTGGTGAATTTCCACCGGCATTTGGGTGAAAGTCTCTAAAACCTTAGAATTCCCCCCCCCCCCCCCCCCTCCCATTGTATATGTAGAATCACAAGTCTAGTCCCATAATTCCCACCTACTGGAGTGATCAATCACTACTTAATATGTGTACGTCGTGTGAATACTACTCACGAAGAGAGAAGAAAATTTTCAACTCGGAACTGTTTATAAGTATTGTTTTTAATATTAGTTTTATTTCAGGGAAGTTTTTATATATTTAGTTTTGCAAGTGTGTTTGGGAGGATCGTACGGTGTAATAAGGAGGTTTAGGTGATAGGTTTTTCCGGTTTTGTTGTTTGTTTGCCTTAGTTGCCTTTCTTCGTGTGTGTTTGTTGCTCTGGTGTTTTTGTCGTTTTTGTCGTTTTCGGTCATTGTATAATATTTGTAGTCATGAATGGTAAGTGCACGACGGGTGTTCAGACGGAGGTAAGTATGGGTGTTAAGGGAGGTCTGAGGGAGGTGAGTCGAGGGGTGCAGGTGGGGGAGAGTGAGGATCCGGAGGCATGCAGACGGTGTAATATGAGGTATGGTGGTGGTCGGTCAATGCAGAGTAGTGGGGTATGTGCGAATTGCAGGGATATTTTACAGTTGTTAGAGAAGTGTGTTGGATTTGAGCGGGAGATTGCAGAGCTGAGAGGGAGGTTGGGGAGGGCCGGTGTATCTGGAGTTACCCCGTTGAAGGTTGCCTACGATGGTGAGGTGGAAGGTGGGTGGAAGGTCGTTGTGGATTCAAGGAGGAAAGTGGGAAGCAGGAAACGTGGGGGATTAATGCTTGATGTGGGGGGTTTAACTGAGGAGGGGGGTTCTAGTAGGAAAATCCGGAAGGTGGCGTCAAGTCAGGGCTGCGTCGAGTCCGGAAGCCAGAGTCGGCGTAAGGCTGCCAAGGTTGCTAGGCGGTGTTTAGAAAACAGGTTTAGTGTTTTAGACTCTGATACCCCTGCGGACGAGAGTGAGGGGGAAAGTGTGGGGGGTGAGATGGTTGGTGATGATGATAGGCCAGTCGGGGTAAGGAGGGCGGTCAAGAGAAAGAGGGGGCCAGGAGCTTGCAAAACGAGAGGAGGTGCAGATGATATAGGAACTGGGGCCAGAAGAAGAAAATTAGTTGTAGCGGGAAGCAGCATTGTACGTGGGATTGACAATGTTGTTTGTGGTCCTGATAGTTCCAATCGAACAGTCTTGTGCTTTCCGGGGGCGAAGGTGGAGGATCTCAGGGACCGGGTAGACGGCATTGTGGCAGGGTCAGGGCCGGAACCGGTAGTGGTGGTCCATGTGGGGACCAATAATATCAGGGAGAGAAGGTCAGTAAGTTTGGTGGAGTCGTATAGAGGCTTAGTCGGCAAACTGCTAAGTAGGAATGCAAGGGTAGTCGTATCCGGGGTCCTTCCTGTCCTTGGAGGTGGGGACGAACGGAACTCAAGGATTTTGGCACTAAATGAAGAGTTAGAGGACTACTGTGTGATCTGGGAATTCCCTTTATCGACCATTGGGACACGTTTTGGGGCAATGGGAGCATGTACGGGCGTGACGGGCTGCATCTTAGCAAGGCGGGGAAACGGGTATTAGGGGATAAAATTCTACGGGTAGCAGAGCCTTTTTTGGAGAGGAGCGGGGTGGGAGGTCAGAGGCAAGTATAACGAGAGTGGACATAGGTGGGTGAACAAGAGTGAGGGGGACAGAATACGTTTACCAAGACTAGCACCAGAAAACAATGGGCCCAGTAGGCGGAAGCCAATGAACCTCGGTACCAGAGAAAGTGGGTTATAGCAACATCCAGGGTCTCCACCGGAAAGTAAGTGAAATTGCTACATTGATCGAGGCAGAGGAGTTTGGTGTCATGGGCTTAAGCGAGACGTGGGTAAGACACGAGGAACGGGTAGACCAAGTAAGCGGGTGTGTGTGGATAGGTGTAGGGCGAACGGAAGGCCAGAAAAAGGGGGGAGGGGTAGGCATGTACATTAAAGAGGATTTAAAACCGTCGCTGATTACAGATCTGGAAGATATCATCACCTCGGCTGATGTGTCAAAAGAAATTGGATGGGTAAAGATCAGTCTGAGAAACAAAAGTATTGCCCTTGGGATTGTGTACTGTGCGGTGGAGGGAAGTAAACCCGAGTGGAATGACTCGATATACTCAACACTAAGGTCCAATATCACTGAACTAGAAAACAGGGGGCTCGGTATAATTCTGATGGGCGACTTTAATGGACACATAGGTGACAAGGAAGAAGGCATAGAGGGTGGGGACAAGAAAGTCAACAGGAATGGAAGGAAGCTGTTGAACTTCACAAATGAGCTCGGTCTGAAGATTCTGAACAGGGACGCTAGATGTAAGGGGAAATGGACCTGGGAGAGAAACGACAGAAAATCAATAATTGACTACATTCTCATAGATATGAATTTATGGAGGGAGGTGATAAGGGTAGAAGTGGATGATGAGGGCAAAATGGAGTTGGATAGTGATCACAACTTGATTACAGTGACGATGAGGGCCAAAAACCTAGAGAAAAGGAAAGGAAGCTTCAAGGAGATTTGGGAACTCAAAAAGGATGCCGACTGGGCGAAGTTCGAAGAAAAACTGAAACCAAAGCTTGCAGCCGTACACAAGGGGGGTAGTATCCAGAAGATGGCCGACGCCATAGTTGCGAGCCTAGTGGAGGCAGGGAAGGAAAGTGTAGGAAAGATTAGGGTGCCAACACGGGAACTTGGGTACAGAGTGAACGAAGAATTGAAAAGGGCCATAAAGGTTAGAAAAGATAAATGTGCTGCATACAGGAGAAGTAGAAAACTTAAGGGGGTGGAAAGCAATGAGGCCATGGTGGCAAAGGAAGAATACCAACAAGCACGAAATAAAGTAAATAAGATTAAAGACGACAACCGGAGAGTGCGAAATAGCAGTCTTATTAGGACGATAAGAACGACAGGGGGGTCGAGTTCGAGCGTATTTTGGAAATGGGTGAACAAACGTAACAAAGGGAATAACCAACAGAGCATTAAAGTAGATGGCAGAGTTACAGAAGAGCGAGATCAAATCGTATTAGAACTAGTCAAGCACCGGGAAAAGGTAAACGATAAGCGATGGGGCATGGGGAACCCACCGGAGTGTCCGAACCAGGTCGAGGAAAATCTCTCGGACTTCGTGTGCAGCGAAATCAAAACCGAGGAGGTGCGAAGGGTGATCTCAAAATTGAGGAATGGAAAAGCGGGAGGGGTGGACGAAATTCCTAACGAGTTTATCAAAAAAGGGGGAGAGGAACTCTTGGAAAGCCTGACTGCCCTATTCAATTTAGCCATAGAAAAACAAGAGGTCCCAAAGGAGTGGAGGGAAAGCAAAGTGACGTTTATTCACAAAAAGGGGGAAAAAGACGTTTTGGATAACTATCGAGGGATCTCTGTCAGTAGCAACATTGGAAAGGTTTTCTGTAAAGTCCTTTATGGGAGACAAGAGGAGGTAATTGAGGAGAAGGGTTTTTTGGGAGAAATCCAGAATGGCTTCAGGAAGGGAAGGAGAGTAACCGACCATCTTTTCACGCTATCCCAAATGATAGAATCCGCGAAAGCAAAAAAGAAAAAGATGTTTATGGCCTTTTTGGATGTCAAAAAGGCATACGATAGAGTATGGAGGGAGGGTATGTGGCGCAAGCTGGAGGCTCTGGGCTTAGGAGGCGAGTTTGTTGGAATTATGAAAGCATTATATAAAGATGTACAGAGTGAACTTAGTCTGGGAAACATTACAACAAAACGTGTGCCTATGGAGATAGGCCTAAAACAGGGGTGTATCCTTTCGCCAATCCTGTTTGCATTGTACATCAAAGGTTTAGGAGATGAACTCCTGCGTAGCGACGAGGGGGTAGCAGTTGGGAACTTGAAGATCCCAGGGCTATTTTTTGCAGACGATATGGTTCTAGTGTCAGAAAGCGAAGAGGGGCTAACGAAAATGCTGGGAATTGTTAGGAAATCTAAATTTTATAGTAAATTTCCTTTCTTATTATACCTACCACAATTGTTTACTACAGGCTTGCACTACAGTGGAAGTCCCTAACTCGGATAAAAAACTCTCTATTTTTGTCTTTCCCAAGCAAGTTGGGAAAGAAAAGTGGTGCAAAAGCACCAATAAAAATAAGCCAAAACTAGGTCGAGTGCAACCGGCGCAGACCCAGTACGGGACGCTCTCTCCCAAGTACAACTCCACGACTTCCGTTGCCAGTGCGCATATACCGCCTCTAAAGACTCATTCTTTTTGAATCCGTAAACGTTAGAGTTATGTGAACAGCGGGGAGGAAAGATTCTTTACCCGTAAAGAAGACGGGAGGGCCTCCATGTAAACAATTGTGGTAGGTATAATAAGAAAGGAAATTTACTATAAAATTTAGATTTCTTATCAACCTACTCACAATTGTTTACTACAGGCTGAATAGACAAAAGGCTGGAGGGAATCGCATAACCAACCCCCACATAACCCTAGTGCACTGGAACCGTGAAGTAGAAGGAAGAGGTCCCGAGGCTTATCAACCATAATGTCGCAATCATTGGTAAAGGACAATGAAAAGAGACATATGAGCCTGTGTGACACACAGACAGAAAAAAAGGGCAGTAACAGCACAAGGCTGAAACTGACCTTCAAGAAGCCTAATGGCTATGGCAGACAACAGCCTGAGCAGAAGAAAGAGGACCCAAGGCAAAAAGGTCCTCCGACTGCTCCTGCAACTGGCGTAAATAAAAGGTGGAGAAAGTAGAAGCATTTCTCCAGTAGGCTGCCTGCATAACATCCGACAACTTGACGGAGTTAGAATAAGCCCAAGAGGTAGACAGTGCCCGCACCTCGTGGGCAGAAATACGATTGGTAATACAATCGCCAGCTGCTAAACGACTATAAGCCGTACGAATAGCAAGACAAATCCATCGAGAAATGGATTGAGGAGAGATCTTCTGTCGACCCGGAATGAGAGACAGAAAAAACCGTTTTCTGCCCTTCCGTATGAAGCGTGTCCGATCAAGATAAATGCGAATAGCACGGACCGGACAGAGTAAAGGGCGAGTACCCTCAACAGAGGGAAGAGCCCTGATACAGATAGGAGGAGGAGTAGTATCTGGTAACTGATTCTTAGCCAAAAAGGAGCAATCAGTGGTAAAAGTAACACTGTTGGGAGAACTCCTAAAAAAGGCCGGGTCAACCGAGAGGGCGTGAAGCTCACTAACCCGTCTGGCCGAAGCAAAAGCCATCAGAAAAGCCGTCTTGTATGTGAGAAATTGCCTATCCACCTGGGATAAAGGTTCGAACGGCGCCCCCCCCCCCCCCCCCCCCCCCCCAAGCAAAGCAGCACCCACGAAAGATTCCATCGTGGAGTAAGCTGCAAAGTCCGAGGCCTTTTCAAAGAAAAGTGCCGAACAAGCTTGGAGAGGTAAGGATTAGTGCCGATACGACGCTTCCCCACATAAGAAAAAGTCTCTGAAAGCATAGACCTGTAACCCTTGATGGTAACAGGCTGGAGACCCCGAGAATCAAACAGATATACCAGAAACTCCGCGATCTGTGAAATCGAAGGATTGGCATAATCAACAGAGTGATCAGCACACCATCGACAGAAGACCTTCCATTTAGCTGCATAAGCTAAACCAGTGGAGTACCTCCTTGAAGAAGAAATGCACTCCACTGCTCGTCTCGAAAAACCTCTACGGAGGAGACAGGACCTGACAAAAGATATGCGTGAAGGCACAATGAAGTCGGGTCGACGTGAAACCTCCTCGGGCGACCTTGACAAAGAAGGTCGCGACGTAGCGGGAGACGTGCCGGAACCGCCGCCATCAGCGAGCGGAGCTGATTGATCCACACCCGCTGAGGCGACAGGGGAGCGATCAGAATGATTCGACAACTGCAGGTTCGAATTTTGGCGAGAACCTGAGGAAGAATCGGAACCGGCGGGAAGGCGTAGCCGACTAGACCGTTCCAATCGAGTGACAGAGCGTCCACGGCA
Source organism: Pictodentalium vernedei (assembly GCA_031216915.1). NCBI lineage: Eukaryota > Metazoa > Mollusca > Scaphopoda > Dentaliida > Dentaliidae > Pictodentalium > Pictodentalium vernedei. Next base: position 51,883,896 of record CM062294.1, read on the forward strand.
AAAGCCAGAGGATCTGGACACGGGGACACGAAAGTGTCCACCTGATGGTTCCAACGAGTCGCAAAGAGATCGATGTGGGGACGTCCCCAGAGATCGCAAAGCGACTGGAACACTGCCCTGTGAAGCATCCACTCGGTGGAAATAACCCTGCCCTGTCGGGACAGGGAGTCGGCTAGGACGTTCAGACGACCGGGAATGTGACGAACAACCACTCCGGCGTGAACATCCTGAGCGAGCAGTAAAACATCCCGAGCTAACTCGTACATGGGAAGCGAGTGCGTGCCGCCCTGGTTCCGAATGTAAGCAACCACTGTCGAATTGTCGGATAGTAGAAGGACCTGGCGATTCGACAGGTGAGGGATCCACTGCCTGAAACTCAGAAGAAGAGCAAGAAGCTCCTTCTGGTTGATGTGTAGAGCTGCTTGATCCTGGTCCCACATCCCGTGTAGGGAAAGACCGAGAGGATCCAACGTCGCACCCCATCCGAGATCGCTGGCATCTGCCGTCAGAACGCGATCGGACGTGGGTAAGTCCAGCGGAACACCCTGCGTAATCCACTGAACATCTGCCCAGGGAAGAAGGTGAGGATACAGAGAGTCCGGAAACGGAAGCACCTGATCCAGAGAATCTACATTCGGTCTCCATCGACTGAGCAGAAAGTGTTGGAGAGGTCTGACACGCAGCCGACCTAGAGGAATGAGATCCGTCACCGAACCGCAGAGACCGATCAGCCGGAGAAAACTCCGAGCGGTCGCGGACCTGGACTGGGACAGAGTCAGAGCAAAAGCTGAGAGAATCACAGCCTTGGCCTGGGGAACAGCCACCAAATTGAATTTGGTTTGGAAAGACATCCCCAGATGACAAAACGACTGAGAAGGGACCAGGTCCGACTTCTCCTCGTTGACTTTGAATCCTAGCGACGTGAGCAAGCTCAACAGAGTGGCGACATCCGATTCCAGTAAGGCAGCATTGGAATGCCTCTGGAGGATATCGTCCAGATATGCCGAAGTAGTCACCCTGGACTGTGTGCGATGGAACGCTATCACATGCGACATCAGTCTGGTGAACGCCCAAGGAGCCAGGTTGAGGCCGAAAGGCATGGCCTTGAACTGGTAAACTCGCCCCAGAAAAGCGAACCTGAGATACTTCCGTGACGCCCGATGCATCGGAACGTGGAAGTAAGCGTCTCGCAGGTCGATGCTGGCTGCGAAATCTCCCTGGTGAATTGATTGGCGGACCGACCTGAAAGTCTCCATGCTGAACTTGGGAGCAATGATAGACTGGTTCAGGATGCTCAGATCGATAACCGGTCGGAGTCGGCCGTCCTTCTTCGGCACCAAGAACAGGCGGGAATAGAAACCCACTGACTGAACGTTCTTGACGACCTCGATCGCCCCCTTTGCCAGGAGATTGGCAATCTCCGTGGACAAAAGTTCCCGACGTAAAACGTCTGAAGGAACTGTGGTTGGAAGAGGCACCCTTGACAGAGAAGGGTGCCGTCGGAAGGATATGCGCAGCCCGGACCGAACAACATCTAACACCCATGGATCGGATGTGATGGTGGTCCAATGGTCTGCGAACTCTGCTATCCTTCCTCCAACCTGGGACGAGTCGAGGTGAGGACCTTCATTTCGAGCCCCGACGAGGCCCGCGAGAGGAGAAACCACCTCCTCTGCTAAATGAAGAATCTTGAGACTTCCCTCGATTCTGCCGACCCCTACCTTTACCCCGTGAGTAAGAAGTAGAGGCGGCGGCAGAAGGACCAGCCTTTTGCTTCACAGAGGAAGCAGAAGGGTACTTGTTAGGCTTGGAACGGCCCTTGCCTCCCCGAGAAGGCTGATCAAGCTGACGAAACAGCAGCTGATCTTTGGAATGACGTAGGACGTCATCCCGGACCGTCGACACGGAACCATGGAAAAGTTGCGGACCTGCCAAAGAAGCAGATCGAAGAGTAGCACGCTGCTCCTCGGGAAGGGATCGTCCTGTGTCCAGCACAGCGTCCCTTCGAACTAATTCCAAATTGGCCGTGTTACAGGCATGCGTGTGAGTAAGGTGCATAAGCGCCTTGGACAGCACACGCAAAGGAGCCTGTACCTCGTCAAACTTATCTGGAGGCAGATAAGCAGCCAAAGCTGAGACGACGTGATCTGAGAGAGAAAGCATGCCAAGCATCTCTCTAGATAAGCCCAACGTGGACTCCAGAGTCGTCATTGAAATGACGGCAGACTTGGGCTTGGAAAGCCCGAGGGAAGTGGAGTCCTGATCCAGAACCGTCAAAGTCTGGCAGACTGACGGATTGGCGGAATCGTAGGAACGATAACGCACAGGAGGCAAAAAGGTGTCAACCCTGGTGAAGAACGAAGTCTTCAAAGCCTTGGAATTCAGCTTGGCATCCAATGCTGAAAAAGCCTCAACCACCTGTACCGACTGGCATGGTCGAAGGCGCCCAGAAGCAGGTTGCTCCATAGGCTGTTGGCGCGCGACCGATGATCGCGGCCAGGCTGACACTGTCGGCTGGTTAGCAGGTTTGAGCTCAGGCAGAAACCCAAACACAAAGTCAAGAGCCGCCCCCAAGTCCGAAGACTGCTGGCCCTCGACCTCAAGCATGTCGGACTCCTCCCCAGAGTCGGAAGACACATAGCCCATCGTGGGCAAACCAGCCGACGCCTCCCATGGTGACGGGACACCAGAGGAATCGGAAACCGGCCTGTTTCCAATCCCGGGAGGCGGCGCCATAGGAGGCGCCTGGAAACCACCCATAGCCTCGCTGGAAGCAACAGGAAGGCTCTTTGAGAGAACCTGAGTGAGTAAGGAGAGGGCCTCCCTAAGCTCACTGCCTGTACCGACCGGTTCGACAGGGGAGCGAACCGGCAAAGTGGCTTCACCTCTGACCCTCTTAACCAGCGAAGGGTCACGATCCTCCAAAACACCCGACGCGGGACGACGGGCGGCAGCCGAAACATCTGAAGGCAGACGTGTATAGGGGTACGATGCACCCCAAGGATCAATATTGCGAGAACTCATGAAAGTCACCGCGGACCTCTGCGGGGCAGAAGGTCCAGGCTGCACAAAAAGCGATGGTCTCCCAAAACTGGTCGTGTGACCAGAGTGAGTGGACGGAAACGCCACGGAGTTCATAGTGTTTCCACTACGAACATCCGAATCCAAAGACATAACTGTGGTACTCGACGGCGACGAGACCACAGCGATGGGCTCGGCCGGCAGCCCCTTCCGACTTCGCCGAGTTGAAGTCAGGGAAGGCTGGGGCCGATATCCCACGTCTACAGTATCGGACAGTCCTGCAGTCCCCTGCAGCGAAAAGCCGAGGCCGGCTGAAACAGACAACGAAGCAGACGGACCAGCAGCAGTAGTAGATACGTCGAGAGTCGTTGAGGCTGGTGAAATAGTGGAGAGAGCACACCGGCTCGGCTCCGAAGGAGGAGTCACAACCCTAGTGACAGCCTCAGATGTCGACTGGAGGGGGACCGTAGTCCCGGAACCAGGCATCTCTACACCAGAACACTCAACGGCTCCCGCAGTATCCACCACAGGAAAAGACTGCACACCCCCCACGGAGGAGGAATAACTCTCACCAGACAAAGTCGGCTCGGGAGGCCCCGAACGACCACGTTCTCCTTTCCCGCGGGAGCGGGAGGCACGGCCACGAGAACGAACGACACGATTTACTGACGCCCAGAAGGTGGAAGACCATGTTCCACAGACACCACACGGCCGCTCGGCCGAACACCCATTACAGGAGGAACACGACGAATGTACATCGTCCACATGCTTAGGCAGCAGACACTGCCCACAAGGAATTGTCCTAGGCATGAAAGAGGTGAGAGGAGCAGAGAAGGTGAGATCAGAAAACAGAACACCCCCAAAGAGAGAAAGGTGACAGAAACAAAGACCCCAGACGGTCGACCGGGAACCACCCAACAGGAAGACTACTCTCAACAGAAAGAAGAAACACTGTAGGAGTGGTACCCCCGCTGACACCTAACTCTAACACAATTAGAAAAATTTGCAAAAAAAGCATGAACAATAATTGTGAAAATCTAAGTCCGAACCGCGTGGCCCGCGAAAATCGCGCGCGACCCGAGAGAGAGCAAATAAATATACATTATGGACATATAATAGAAAAAAGAGAATATAAAACACTGTTCCTGAGAATACAAAGGATACACTGTGGTATAATGAATCAGGAATCATCAAACATCGAGCTGGTGGAACACTGATAAGCGTGCAAAAACATCTCGACACGAAGCGGATTTTAAAAAGAATGAGTCTTTAGAGACGGTATATGCGCACTGGCAACGGAAGTCGTGGAGTTGTACTTGGGAGAGAGCGTCCCGTACTGGGTCTGCGCCGGTTGCACTCGACCCAGTTTGGGCTTATTTTTATTGGTGCTTTTGCACCACTTTTCTTTCCCAACTTGCTTGGGAAAGACAAAAATAGAGAGTTTTTTATCCGAGTTAGGGACTTCCACTGTAGTGCAAGCCTGTAGTAAACAATTGTGAGTAGGTTGATAAGAAATATGGGAGCAAATGGAGACTCGAACTTAATGAAAGCAAGAGCAAAGTTATACCTGTGGGCCGCAAAGTGGACCCCACTCGAAGGTGGAGAGTGGGTGAGTTCTGCATTCCGGAAGGGAGCAGCAAACTTCTCAATGTAGGAGAGACAGGTGATTACGAGTATTTGGGGGTAAATATAAACATTACAGGAAGAGGCATCTACCGAAACCACACAAACAAATTGATTCTGAAGGGGAAGCGAATCCTTAACCAAATGAAACTTATAGGGAGAAACAGTTTCAATAAGGTTTTCGTGGGGAAAACCATTTGGGAAATGGTGGGGCTGCCAAGTATAACATACGGTACGGAAGTGGTACCTCTAAACCAGACGGCCATAAAGAGCTTGGAAATCTTACAGAACGATGCAGGCCGATGGATAACGGGGTCGAGCAATGCCGCAGCGCTAGAAGCAATCAGGGGTGGGCTTGGGTGGATGAGGATCAAGGACAGGATAGACCTGTTGAAACTCGGTTATCTTAATTATTTGGTGAATCTCCCCGACAGCCGATGGTTTAAAGTAATGTTCCTGCAAATCTTCAACTCAAATATCAAAACGGGGTGGATGATCCAAGTGAGGGAGCTAGTAGAGAACTACTCATTGGAGATCTCGGACCTGGACGTTGGGGCAAACCAGGGTAAAAAAATCGTCAGAGAAAGGGTCTTGGAGGATTGTAACCGTAATTGGCGAGAGGGGGGCAAATCAAAGAGGTCTTTGGGTGGCCTGCGTGATACAGAGAGGCCAGGTTTTGAAGAGTACCTTGATGGCACCTTTGGGGGGTCACTGCTGTTCAAGCTGCGGTCGCGATCCCTGGAGCTGAGGGGAAAAATTGGGAAAGACGGTGAAAGGGAGTGCCAGGTGTGTAACTTGGGCATGGTGGATACCCTGGAACACTTCCTTCTAGAATGCCCAAAGTATCAGTCTAAAAGAATGAGATTCACTGGGAGTATAATGGGGAAGTGGGATGGGAGAATGAAGGACATGTGGTTAGGGGGAGACTCAAAGGAGAGGGTAAATGTGCTAATCGGAGAGATTGGGAAGAATGGGGCAAGGGATGTCATCAAGCAGTTCGTCTCCGAATGTTGGGAGGAGAGGAGAAGCGTGGGAACAGGGAGGCAGTTGGGAGTTCAGGGGTAACCAAGGCCTTCTCGTTCGAGAACCGCGACAAATCAGCGGCTGGCCAAAGTGTTATTATTATTATTGGAACTAAATAAACAAGAAGTTATCATCTCTTGAAGAGATATTTTAATGACATTATGTTAATTATACAATAACTTGATTTTTGAGGGCGTTATGGTTCATTATCGGCCCTACCGGAATGATCAACAGCCCAAGGGTCTATTATCGGCCCGAGACGGAGTCGAGGGCCGATAATAGCCCGCGGGCTGTTGATCATTCCGGTAGGGCCGATAATGAACCATAACGCTCGAAAAGAAATCATGTTATTTTTATTATTATCACTACCGTGAGGTTATATATGGATAAGAGGGAGAAAACATCAGATCATCAATCATTTATATATGATTCATCAGAGGTGAACAAAAATGAAGATCATGAAGTTCAACAATAATACTAGTCACTGTCCAAATTTTGCAAATCAGCTTCATTTAACTCACTTGATTGTGACATTATACCGGTAATACTTTTGGTTTTCAGATTTTAAGAAATCGCATGTGTCGTCTGTTTATCAACAGACGCCGGTGATATTTATAGACAAATGCGGTCACGTGATGAGTGAGTTGACCTCTCGAACTTTCAAATAAATTACAGCGAAATCTAGAAAGGCAACCGAATGACGAAGCTAAACAATGTGCTAACAACATATTTCAGACACAGTGACTAACTATTACTTACCAAATATCGATAGTAAGATCCCATACGTGTCCCATTTGGAAGGGGTTTCACCTAAACATGTAGCTTTGCGATGAAAAGGAATGAAGAAAATTGCACATTTTTCGAAACAAATCGCGGCAGCCGAGGAAATTGAATTGAATTGAAACATTACGTCACATGGTAAAAGATGTGCATCATGTTACCGGTGCCGGAAATGGCCCGCGGGCCATATTGAGTCGACTTTTTCAATATTGGCCCGCAGCCCAATACATCCTGGACAATATGACTTTTGTGCAGCCCCAGAAAATGAAAATATTCGCCAAGGAGTGCCCTGTAAAGTGATAATAATAAAGTTCATCAACTTTCAAACAGGTGTTTTCATTTAGCCTTACCCATTGTTTCATTGTTTGCATTATCACCTCTCTATTTCACAGTTATCTACGGTGGCTGATTTAGGCCACCCTCAATACTTTTTTTTATCTCGAGATCTCGAGATAATATCTCAAGATCTCGAGATAATATCTCAAGATCTCGAGAAACTATCTCGAGATCTCGAGATAATATCTCAAGATCTCGAGAAACTATCTCAAGATCTCGAGATAATATCTCAAGATCTCGAGATAATATCTCAAGATCTCGAAATAATATCTCGAGATCTCGAGAAACTATGTCGAGATCTCGAGATAATATCTCGAGATCTCGAGATAATATCTCGAGATAAGCATATATAATCGGTGTCTCCCTTTGATCATTTGCATGAATTCACTCCTGTCACACAAACTGTTTATTTACTTGTCGCATCTTTTTCGACTGCAACATATTCAATTACACGAATCCACTCCTGTCACTCCGAAAAGTGAATAACTTATCAACCAACCACTTTGTTGCGTATAAGTTATGAGAGCCCACCAAATCTAAGTCCAGCACTAATATAAACCGAGTCCCGTCATCCGAGCTTGCACTTGCTGGTATCTTGTTCCCATTCCAATCCCAAAGTGTCAACCCAGCACCCGGTGCCTCCCAGTACCTACTGTAGCGCCTTTTACCCTAAAACACAGCGTTTTCTCACTACTTTACAAGATGAAAAGTTTGTGTCTGTCTAACACTCCAAATCCAAAGTGTTGATCCAGTACCCGGCACTTCCTAATGCATACTGTAGTGTTTTTTACCCTAAAACTCAATGTTTTCTCACTTCTTTTCCTCCCAGCACCACGCTGATTGTAGTGATTTTTACCCTAAAAAACAAAGTTTACTCACTACTTTACAAGACACACACCCATAAATACAAAATATTTCCTTCCAGGTCCACATTGAATGGAGTGATTTTTACCACAACTCACAAAGTGTACTCACTACTTTGCAAGATACAGACCCGTAAATACCAAATAGCTCCACCAACTCCACTGAAAGGTTTCACCCCTACAGTGAAACCAATCACCCACTCCCTTGGTGGATTTTTCACCTACTTTCCACTTTGGTAACTGAGACACATCGTCTCTTGACACGCTGTTATTCCACGCACCCGTCATACAGCATAACTTTAACCCCATCCCGCGTCCATTTTGACCGAGCAAATCGACGATGCTACTGGGTGTATAATAACCTTACATCAGCGATAGTTATAAACCTACCGTCGGATTCCCTTTCCTCTCGTTGGTTTGAAAAGTCCGGATTAGGCGTAACTAGTTACCCCCTGTGGATAATGCTTCCGGACGAATGATTAAGGCCCTCACGTATTACCAACGTCAGTGTTAGAAAAGGGTATGCCCAGTACAAGGCTGCAGAAGCCAGACGAAACCGACAATTTATGGTCAATACCCAGCAATCTCCTGACCCCCAGGACCAAATTGAAAAATTGAAACCCATAACCGTGAGCCCAAGAGGCGAATGGAATCGCCCCCCCCCCCCCCCCCCCCTCCCGCCGGGTGAATCCCAAACCTGGCAGGGAGGGCATGACTAACATTGTTTCCACACAAAACCCAATTACATGCAGTAATGAAACGATTGACCTTTCACCCGACAAGTCTCAACGGTCCATACACCTTTCGCACTTATCCAGGGAGATAACCGGAAGTGACAACTCCAACAGTGAAGTATCCAGTCCCGCGCATATAAAGAAGGACAACTTGAGCCCGATTCCCAGTATCTCCGGACGAGATTAAGCCCCCTCAACGTCGTTTACTGGCAGTTCTTAACCAGCTACAACATGACACCCCATTTAACAATACGATCATCCGTGATCCCATACTCTCCACCGGTCACAGGAGCGCCCCCCCCCCCCCCCCACACCTAGTACTTGTGACCGCTATCTTCAATATCAACTCATGAACCGACAGTAATACAGGACATCCCGGTCATCATTGGTCCTGGGGGCGCCCTGGCTCAGTAGGTATACGTGCAAGCTACAAGCCGAGAGGTCCTTGGTTCGGCAACCGCGTTGTGTCCTTGAGAAAGACACTTCACCCCCATTGCCTACGTGGGGGCACGGTGGCGCTGTGTACTAAGGCGTACTGCATGTTGATGGTGCACCTGTCTTCAACCAATGCCGACCCTGCTTGTGTAGAGTTAATATGCTGGGGAGCTGACAGTTGCTCGCCGTTGCTCGGTGGTTCTTTTCGGGTACTCCGGCTTCCTCCACCCGTAAAACTGTTATGGTCATGATTAGTCATTGCGCAGAAATATGTGACCTTAAACAACAACAAATAAATAAATAAATAAATTGATTGGTCCCCTATGTTCTTATCGGCTGAAACCCATTCCAGCCTGTGAAACCTTAATTTCGCCATCCTTAAGAGCATAGTTCCACCAGGACCACGTGCCACAGACCACTCCCCCTTAACTCACAAGGTGATACAGACACACACCCAAACCCCAACAGCGCATCACACCATTGATTTGTCCTCCGGCAATATCCAACTATGAATACGCTTCTTACTCCTCCAGTGGGACTCCCAACTATACTCCTCAAAACGACACCACTGCGAACCACCCTGCAATGATAGTTGAAACTCAAACTCGTGAACATACCGCCCGGTTTGACCTATCGCTTCTACAGCTCCCCAAAAAATGTTTGACCAATTGGCGGTCCTCCCAAATAAGCGAAAATGACCCTCCCGCCAAACAGTGAACCCTGCAATGTTGTGTTGAAAAGATGTCCCCGCGACATTTGAAACAACAAGTAGCACCCCACTTTCTATTTTGCTGCTCCCGGTTCCATAAAGGGATTTCCCCCCACCCCCAAAGATACCCATAGTAGCATCCCCACCGTAGATCTGGCCATTTGGTGCCTCCCTCCATCCGATATCACCCCCCCCCCTCCCCCTTGGGGAGCAACAACAGTTTCCCTTCCTCCTGGTACCCCAAGAAGAAAGAGGGACCATCCTCCAGAGGATTGAATCCTGCCAATGATATAAGGGAAAGATACTCTCATGACACGAGAGCATCGTCTATCCCTACCAGTTACAACGCATCCACCCCATCCTTTTCGCTACTCCCTTTCCCACAAAGGGCCCCTTTCCCGGCTGACCTGAGTAGCTCCCTAGATCTCTGATTTATCGGCAATCTGATGCCTCTTGGTCCCTATATGCCCTCCTCCCCGGAGAGTTCTGCCTAGCTTGGGTGCATCACCACCTCCTTTTCTTATCTGAGTCTAAACACTGAAAGTTCTGGAAAACTTTCTCATCCAAATGCTGCATGCGGGCGGTATGTTCACGGGTTTGAGTTTCGACTATCATTGCAGGGTGGTTCGCAGTGGTGTCGTTTTTGGGGGGTATTGTTGGGAGTCCCACTGGAGAAGTATGAAAGGTGTATTCATAGTTGGGTATTGTTGGAGGACAAATCAATGGTGTGATGTGCTATCGGGGTTTGGGTGGGCAAGATGTTGCTCTCATAAATTGGGTGTGTGTCTGTGTCATCTTGTGAGTTAAGAGGGAGTGGCGCGTGGTCCTGGTGGAACTATGCTCTCATGGATGGCGAAATTAAGGTTTCCCAGGTTGGAATGGGTTTCAGCCGGTGAGAACACAGGGGACCAATCAATCTTATGGGACGGGATGTCCTGTATTACTGTCGAATCATGAGTTGACGTTGGGGGTGGGGTCACAAGTACTGGGGGATCACCTGTGAGCGGTTGAGAGTATATGATCACGGAAGATCGTATTGTTAATTGGGGTGTCATGTTGTAGCTGGTTAAGGGTGGCAGTAAACGACGCTGAGGGGGCTTCATCTCGTTCGGAGATACTGGAATGGGTTCATGTTGTCCTTCTTTATATGCGCGGGACTGGATACTTCACTGTTGGATTGTCACTTCCGGGTATCTCCCTGGATAAGAGTGAAAGGTGTTTGGACCGTTGAGACTTGGCGAGTGAAAGGTCAATCTTTTCATTACTACATGTAATTGGGTTTTGTGTGGAAACAATGTTAGTCATGCCCTTCCTGCCACGTTTGTGATTCACCGGGGAGGGGGGAGGGGGGTGGGGGTTCCATTAGCCTCTTGGGCTCACGGTTATGGGTTTCAATTTTTCAATTTGGTCCTGGGGGTCAGGAGATTGCTGGGTATTGACCATAAATTGTCGGTTTTGTCTGGCTTCTGCAGTCTTGTACTGGGCATACCCTTTTCTAACACTGACGTTGGTAATACGTGAGGCCTTAATCATTCGTCCGGAAGCATTATCCGCAGGGGGGTAACTAGTTACGCCTAAACCAGACTTTTCAAACATGAGTTGATATTGAAGATAGGGGTCACAAGTACTGTGTGGGGGGGGGGGGGGGGGGCTCTCCTGTGACCGGTTGAGAGTATGGGATCACGGAGGCGTATTGTTAATTGGGGTGTCATGTTGTAGCTGGTTAAGGGTTGCAGTAAACGACGTTGAGGGTGCTTCATCTTGTTCGGAGATACTGGGAATCGGGTTCAAGTTGTCCTTCTATATATGCCCGGGACTGTATACATCACCACTGGAGTTGTCACTTTCGGGTATGTCTCTGGAGGAGTGTGAAAGGTGTATGGACCGTTGAGACTTGTCGGGCGACAGGTCAATCTTTTCATTACTACATGTAATTGGGTTTTGTGTGGAAACAATGTTAGTCATGCCCATCCTGCCACGTTTGGGATTCACAGGAGGGGGGGGATTCTATTCGCCTCTTGGGCTCAGGATTATGGGTTTCAGTTTGGGTGTGCAATTGTGAGAACGGCTCCTGTGTGTCAGGAGATTGCTGGGTACTGACCATAAATTCACGGTTTCGTCTAGCATCTGTAGCCTTTTACTGGGCAAGCCCTTTTCTAACACTGACGTTGGTAATACGTGAGGCCCTTAATCACTCGTCCGGAAGCAGTATCCGCAGGAGGTAACTAGTTACGCCTAATCCAGACTTTTCAAACTAACGAGAGGAAAGGGAATCCTAGGGTAGGTTTATAGCTGTCGCTTGTGTTGGGTTATTATACATCGGGTAGCACCGTCGATTTGCTCGGTCAAAATGGACTCGGGAATGGAGTTAAACTTATGTTGTATGTCTCAGTCAGCAAAGTGGAAAGTAGGTGAAAAATCCATCAAGGGAGTAGGGATGAAATCTTTCAGTGTGGAGCTGGGAGAGCTATTTGTATTTACGGGTCTGTGTCTTGTACAGTAGTGAGTAAACTCTGTGAGTTGTGGTACAAATCACTCCATTCAATGTGGAGCTGGAAGGAAATATTTAGTATTTATGGGTGAGTTGTGAGTAAACTTTGTGTTTTAGGGTAAACATCACTACAATCAGCATGGGCTGGGAAGAAAAGGAGTGAGAAATCGTTGAGTTTTAGGGTAAAAAAGCATTACAGTATGCACTAGGAGGTACCGGGCGCTAGGTTGACACTTTGGGTTGGGAGTGGGAACAAGACACCAGCAAGTGCAAGTTCGGATGACGGGACTCGGTTTATGTTAGTGCTGGACTGAGAGTTGGTGGGCTCTCATAACTTCGCAACAAGGTGATTGGTTGATAAGTTTTCTGAGTGACAAGAGTGGATTCGTGTAATTGTCATGGGGGGGGGGGGGGGGGGGGGGGCACGAATATGTTGCTGTCGGAAAAGATGCGACAAGTGAATAAACAGTTTGAATGAATTCATGCTAATGATCAAAGGGTGACACCGATTATATATGCTTTTCTCGAGATCTTGAGATATTATCTCGAGATCCCGACATAGTTTCTCGAGATCTCGAGATATTATCTCAAGATCTTGAGATATTATCTCGAGATCTTGAGATATTATCTCGAGATCTCGACATAGTTTCTCGAGATCTCGAGATATTATTTCGAGATCTTGAGATATTATCTCGAGATCTTGAGATATTATCTCGAGATCTTGAGATAGTTTCTCGAGATCCTGAGATATTATCTCGAGATCTTGAGATATTATCTCGAGATCTTGAGATAATTATCTCGAGATCTTGAGATAGTTTCTCGAGATCTTGAAATATTATCTCGAGATCTCGAGATAAAAAAAAGTATTGAGGGTGGCCTAAATCAGCCACCGTAGTTATCATCAGGGGACCCACAAACATGTTGCACTCTTAATATATTTGCCCACACCTTTATGAGATCCAGTTCTTCTGTGTAAAATAAACTTATAGAGAAGTTTATCCCCCAACCTTGAGAATTAGACTTGCTCATACAAGTGCATGAGGGTGGTTTCTTTTTAATTTGGACACTCTCAAACCCTTGTACTTGCAAGTCACCTTTTGACATTCAGCATCCTGACAGTAGCTGAAATAGTATCTCTTGGAGGAAGCCGATACTAGGGTACCGGCCCGCAACATTTGGTGTCAGAAGTTCGGATGCATCAAATTTGTTAAGACATAAAATTTGAATTTATTTGGTGAAGTTTAATTAACCTCTTGATAGTGAATTAAAGAGTAAAAATGGATGAATCAGATGAAATTACATTCAATAATAATGCAAACAATGAGTCTGTTGACTCAGAAGATACAGTTATCTATGACTTCTCATCTAATGGTGAGGGGGATAATAAAAAGTCACTCAATTTAGATGACCAGATGGAAAAGTTTGACAAATGGCTTGATGCCGAGATGATGAAATTTGATCAAAAGATGAATGAGAAATTCAAGTTTTGGGCAGACAAACTTCATGTCCAGATGGAAACTGTACTAACAAAGCAAAGTTCCATGATGGACAGGTTTGTCTGTCAGGAACCTAGTAGTAAGAGTGGTAACTCTGATGAATCTGGAAAATTTGATCTTACTCAAAATGAAACAAATGAAACATTAAAGACTGATCAAGCTAAAGGTCAACAGGAAATGTATAGTGGAGATGATGATTCGAGTGGCAATGAGAGAGTGAGCAAGGCCCTAAGGTGGGGGCCCCCTGTAATCCAGCCTGAAATGTGTCCAATCGGGGCTGACAGGAGTAGTTTCACAAGTAATGCTCAAGGGTTGGATTGCAGCAGTAGTGGGGTAACTGGAGCTGGAAATTACACACTCCCCCCAAATCTAAATGCAAGCCCATTCAGGGACTTGAATGGTGGCCAGTTCAAAATGCTTGTTCCAAAGGGTAATTCTACACCCTGTGGATAAAATATTGGAAGCCCTTTTGGTTATGTAAATGGGGCTGGTCCGAATGGGTCAAACTGGTCTTTTGGTCTTGGTGTCAATAATAGTAATGTCACAATTCGACCTCAACCATATGATGGGTCAGAGGACCTGGAAGAATACCTTGCACAATTTGAAATTTTAGCAGAAATAAACAAATGGGGTTACACAACAAAGTCTCTTTATCTGGCTGGGAGTCTAAAAGGAGATGCTAGGGCTCTATTGAGTGAATTAATGAGTGGTCAGAAACGTGATTTTAATTGCTTAGGGCCATGCACTGAATAGTCACTTTGGATCGATCAATCGAGCTGAAATATACCGAGCACAATTGCAAACAAGGGTGAGGAGGAAGGATGAAACCTTACCTGAGCTTGCCCAATCTATAAAGAAGCTAACTAGACAGTCTTACCCAGAGACTTCCACTTCAATGATTGATGTTCTTGCATTAGACTATTTTATAGATGCTATATATGATAGTGATATGAGGCTTAGATTGAGAGAATCAAGGCCAAAGAACATCAGTGAGGCAGAAACCTTAGCGGTAAGGCTGGCTGATAGACAACGGAGTAGGACTATACGGAGTATAGAGTCCAGTCAATCTAGCCAAGCCCAGAACGAATGTATGAGTCCTGAGTCTCTTGCTAGTAAGAATAACTTTGATATCCAAAAACAAATGGAAAGTTTCAGGAAGGATATTGATGGTCTTACTAAAGAGATAAAAATGTTAAACAAGAATCCATTTTCCCCCAATTTTGACAAGAATTCTAATTGGGAGAATAGGGGTAGCAAAAATGTTCAAAATGGGTATAAACAGAATTATCAATCTAGGTGAGACAACTCTAGAATGAATCAGAATTTCCATGTAAATGGAAATGGTCCAAACAAGTGGAATCAAAATTTCCCTAACAAACAGAATAATTCCAGAACTTGGAATAGAAATTTTTCTGATAAGGGAAACAGACAGAGGTTGGACTCGGGGGCCACAGTTCAACAAGCTCTGACTGGCCCACAGTAGTTAATCTTGGCAGTTTTGGGGCTAGTGGAGAGAGATATTTTGTATCATCAAGTATACAGCATAGCCCAGTTGCCCTGTTGGTAGACACAGGAGCAAATGTGACTATACTGAGTAGTAAATTTATTGACTCATTGGCACTCTCCCACTGTCCCAATATAACGCCTGTGAAAGTTAATCTTGTAACAGCAACAGGAGATGTCACACCATTTATAGGTGAAGCAAAAGTGAAAATTAAACTGTCAGATTTTGAGTTTGAACATGATGTTCTTATTGCAAACATTAAGAATGAAGGAATTTGGGGAATGGATTTCCTCCAGAAAAATAAATGTGATATAATGCTCAGTAAAAATTATTTGTCAATAAATGGTTCAAAAATACCTTGTTGCAGGGACACAAATGAAATCAAACTACAATGTTGTAGGATAGCTATAAATGATGAGATAACTGTGACCCCTGAGTGTGAAATAATTGTTCCTGGGAGGTCACTGGACACATATCATCACAATGTGGTTGGGATATTAGAGCCGACCACTAATTTTGTGGAAAAGAACAAAATGTTTGTTGCAAAGAGCTTAGTGTGTCTCGGGGAAGGAAATGTTCCTTTAAGATTTATGAATATAAGTAAAGATACCTTAACAGTTCACAAAAATACAGTTGCTGCTGTGTTTGAACCCATTGATAAGATAGTGGAAACTAATATGAATAATGACAGTGAGAGTGTTAATATCAACACAACAAATCTTGTGAATTTAAATGGTGAGTTGCCTGAGCATTTGAAAGATCTGTTTGACAGGAGTTCACAGAACTTGAATGCACAGCAGACAACTCAACTAACAAGCCTATTAATTGAGAATCAAAATGTTTTTTCAAAAAATTCTGGGGACATTGGGCATACCTCTTTAGTTGAGCACAAAATTGATGTGGGGAATGCTAGGCCAATCAAACAACACCCAAGACGCATACCCCTAGCAAAAATAGAGGATGCGGAGAATGAGATGAAAGATATGGCTGAGAAGGGTGTAATAGAAGCATCTGACAGTCCCTGGTGTTCACCAGTTATTCTAGTCACTAAAAAGGATGGCAGTGTCCGATTTTGTGTCGACTATCGAAAGTTAAACAATGTAACCATCAAGGATTCTCATCCCTTACCGAGAATCGATGATACATTGGATGCACTCTCAGGTTCAAAGTGGTTTTCAACCATGGACCTCAAGAGTGGGGTTGGCAGCTAAACGTCAATAAATTTGATCAACCTAAAACTGCATTCTCAATACCTGGAAGTGGCTTGTGGCAGTTTACAGTCATGCCATATGGTCTTTGTAATGCGCCGGCCTCGTTCGAGCGTTTAATGGAAAAAGTACTGGCAGGCTTGTCATGGAAAAAGTGTTTAGTTTATATTGACGATATAGTCAGTTTTTCAAAGACATTTGAAAACCAAGTAGAAAATTTAAGAGAGGTTTTAAAAAGACTTAAACAAGCTAATCTTAAACTTAGTCCCAAGAAATGCACATTCTTTCAGAAAGAAGTAACGTTTTTGGGGCATATTATCAGTGAAAAAGGGGTATCAACAGATCCTGAGAAGATATCAGCTGTTAAAAGCTGGCCTCCACCCAGGAATGTTAAAGAGGTGAGAAGCTTCTTAGGTCTGTGCTCCTATTATAGAAAATTTGTACACCACTTTGCAGAAATTGCAAGACCCTTGCACCGATTGACAGAGCTTGGGTGTAAATTTCTGTGGACAAATGAATGCCAGTCAGCCTTTGACAGGCTGAAGCAGGCCTTAACAGAGTCACCAGTTTTGTCATACCCCTCAAGGGAGGGAACATTTATTTTAGATACTGACTGCAGTGGTTTTGCACTAGGATGTGTTCTTTCCCAAGTACAAGATGGGAAAGAGAGAGTCATTAGCTACTACAGTAAAGCACTTAGTAAACAAGAGAGAAGATACTGTGTGACGAGACGGGAGCTCTTAGCTATTGTAGCCTCAGTTCGTCATCTACACCATTATCTGTATGGCCGACATTTTAAAATTAGGACTGATCATGGTGCTTTGCGCTGGCTCCTTAATTTTAAAAGTCCTGAAGGCCAGACAGCTAGGTGGCTAGAATTACTGGCCACCTATGACTTCACAATAGAGCATAGGGCAGGTAGAATCCATTCCAATGCAGATGCATTGTCCCGTAGGCCATGCTATGGAAATAATTGCTCACATTGTGCACGTGCAGAGGAAAAAGAAAAGAGTTTTACAATGGAGGAAGGTGACTTCAGATTAGGGAACACAGAAACGCCAAATGGCAGCACTGATCTCACTGGTCACACAATGGGGACAGGGAATCGAGATACTTCTCTTGAAGTATATTCCTGTCAGTTTGACTTGCAGTGTGTTGAAAACTCTGTCAGGTTGGAGGTTTTGGGCAGTACTGGAAGTACTGGTCACACAACTGGGATAGGAACCCGAGATACTTCAGACAAAGTATATTCCTGTCAGTGTGAAAACCAGTGTGTTGAATCTTCAGTCGCAGTTGTTGATAGCATGAAGAAGAGATGCTCCAACACTTCTACCAAAGACCTCCACTGTTCCAGTAACCTTAGCAAAACTCATGAACTGAATAGCAGAGATGCAGGGGTGCTTGAAACTCCAGCATATTTCAGTCAACATTCCGATCCTCTCGTAAACACAGTGAGTACCAGGGCAAACACAAAGAAATGTTTAGATTTGCCATCAGGGGACATAGATATTCAGGTTGAGAATGGTCTGCTGGCTGTAGAAAAACTCAGTGAGCTACAGAAAAATGACCCCAAAATTGGACAAGTAATAAAGTGGAAGCTCAAGAAGGAGCGACCACAGTGGTCAGATATTTCTTCTTGTAATGTATCTGTAAAATACTATTGGTCTCGATCGATAGGATTCATTATTCCTGCACAATGATGTTCTGTACATGAAATTTGAATCCGAAAGGGGAGATTTAACTGACTGGCATATTGTGCTTCCTGAGAGTCTAAAAAACTTTGTCCTGAAACAACTGCATGATAACCAAACAGCAGGACACTTAGGAATTAGGAAAACCCTTTTCAAGGTCAGAAACAGGTTTTTCTGGTTCGGCTTGAGATCTGATGTAGAGCATTGGTGTAAAAGTTGTGATGTATGTTCATCAAGGAAGCAACCCTCAAAAATACCCAAAGCTAAACTAAAACAATACAATGTGGGTGCTCCAATGGAGAGAGTGGCAGTGGACATTATGGGTCCTTTGCCACGAAGTAAAAATGGAAATAAGTATTTAATGGTCGTCGGTGATTATTTCACCAAGTGGCTTGATGCGATACCACTAAGAGACCAGGAGGCGACTACTGTAGCTTCAAAATTAGTGGATAAATTCATATCTATTCATGGTGTGCCAAGACAAATTCACTCTGATCAAGGTAGCAACTTTGAATCAGCGGTATTCAAATCAATGTGTGACATACTTGGTATAGATAAGACCAGAACAACTCCAATGAGACCCCAATCCGATGGAATGATTGAAAGGGAAAATCGAACCATTGAAAACATGATTTCGGCCTTTATTAATAAAAATCAAAATGAATGGGATAAGCACATAAATATGTTAATGATGGCATACAGGTCATCTGTTCATGAGGCAACAGGTGTTTCACCTTGTCAAATGGTATTTGGAAGAGAGATCAATTTACCTATTGACTTGATGTTTGGAAAGCCTGATACTGATGAGGAGATATATGACTGTGATTATGCTTATACCCTGTCTAAGCGTTTGGAGGCAATTCATGAGATTGCTCGAAACCATTTGACTATTAATAGTGATAGAATGAAAAAACAGTATGATCATAGAGCAATAAATCACACTTGTTACAAGAGAGGCGACCCTGTTTGGCTTCTTGACAACCAAAGACGAAAGGGGATCTGCTCAAAACTACAAAGGCCATGGAAGGGACCGTATCTTGTTGTTAAACAAATGAATGATGTTGTCTACAGGATACAAGAGACCCCCAAGTCTAAACCTAGGATAGTGCACCATGATAGACTCAAACCTTATAGAGGGGAGGATGTCCCATCTTGGTTGTGAGATGATTAGTGTGAATGTAAAAATGTCTAATGTGAGACATAAAAGTTCAAAGAATGGAACCAGCTGTACTTACAGGTAACACAGTCTTTTACTTGTATAAATGATGTTAATAATAAAGTAAGCTGCTTTGAAGATGTTAAAATTTAAAAGGAGGGTTTGCCAAATGTTTATTTTATTACTTTCAGGTCACAATGTACAAATGTTCCATATGCAAAGATTTTGAGAACGTTGTGAAGTATACGGTTGAAAGGCACATTGTGGAACAACATTCAGGATATGGTTTCCGATGTACCAGGTGCTGCAAAGTTTTTATGCGCCCAAACCAAAAACACTCAAAATGCAGCAAAGGGGTTACTGGAACACAAATGGAACTTTTTAATAGAATCACGGGAGAGACTGGCATCAAAGCAAGAGATGGCCTGCGGGCATTCAAGAAAACCCTTGACAAAAAGGTGGCTGAGGTTAAAGTTCAGCCACCAAAGGAGAAGGTTGTAACTTTGAAAATTCAAAACAGGAAGCACACCATGGTGGAGAAAACAGATGGGCCAGAAGAAAGTAAGAAAAGGAAGGTGGATCAACAGCCCTCTGCTAAAACTATCGCTGTTTGGAGAAGTTTAGGGAGGAAAGATGACACACCAGTGATGGATGGGTCTGTGTTGTCTCCACTGAGTAGTGACTCGGTGGAGAGCTCTACCGAGATTATGAAGGCGAAAGAAGTGAATGGAAATTTTGTCATTCATGACACCCTTAGCCTGAGGGCAGGGTATGATTTTGAGAGGGCGAGTGTGGTCCCTCTTGCAGGGTCACCAAGGGTGACCGATGTGCCTCTCGTCAATGGTAATTACACCAATGATAAAGAGGGCGAACACCTTGTTGTCTACCTCGATTCTCTGAGGGAGATTCAGGATGAGCGTATTATCCTGAACATTGGCGGTCAGAGGTTTGAGACCTCCAGGGCTACCCTGAGGGCTGATCCAAGCTGCCTGTTGGCTGCCATGGTGTGCCGGGGTACTGGCATCGACCCCTACAAAGAACATGGGGTTGATACCTATTTCGTGGATAGAGACCCAGTGCATTTCCGGCATACTCTAAACTATCTGCGGAATGCCGGGTCTACACTTCTTTCCACTCTCCCAAGGGAAAGGAGATTCCTTGAGGAAGTCAGCAGGGTGACAGAATTTTTCCACCTCTCAGGTCTCAAGGACAGTATCGAGAAGAAGATGGCACAGATCGTTGAAGAGTAGAAATTCGGGAAATCTACAAAAAAAAAAAATAAATAAAAAAAAAAAATTTGTTACTCATGAATAATATTTATGCCATCTCTCTGTCTCTGATATCGGTCTCTGTTGCTGCCTTTATTGTGAGGACAAGACACCTTGTCATGTTCGCATAGTGGAGGCTGCGACAGAACTGATATCAGAACATGTAAATTTGGAAATAAATAAAGCTATGAAAATTTTTAGAAACAGAAAATACTGGTAGGAATATCTCTCTCGTGTAAATAGTTTTTTTATATCACCAAAGTTTTATATGGTTATGAGCAATTTTTTTTTTTTTTATCATTCCTATGGAATACAAAATTCTATTAAATTGTTCCCAAGGGGACAACAAAATTTTCCTTTTGGAAAAGAAATATTCTAATTTAAATAAATTCCTGTGGAAATGTTAGGGGATGGCAGTATCATTCTGCCAAATTTTGTCACCTATTCAGACTGGGATGCCTCTACTGCAGTTCATCAACTTCTTAGTCATGGATTTTATGCATTTCAAATGGCTTCTAAGCGGATGAAATGGAAAGTTGTATCTCTGTTGGGGTGTGTGGTCTTTTGTCTTTTGACCCTTGCCATCTCCTTATCTCAGCTCATTATCTGAGCTGTTAAAATTTAAAAAAAAAAAAAAATATTTGTCGAAAATATATCTTATAATGACTGCACCTGATTTTAAAGCTTGTATTGCTGCCAACATGTGTGAATACTGAACATGCAAATGTGCAATTGTAATATGGACAACAGCATCATGTACAGGATATCGAACTATTTGTGTGGCCTTCATAATACATTTTGTGTATTATGAATGCCATGAAAATGGGATATAATGCACAAGTGTAAAATACCCGCTACTTTGTGTAACTTAACTCAAATTATGCATTTATGTCAAAACTTCTTTTTTTTTGATCCAAATTTGGATTGGGGATATGACCGCTGTCTGGCAATATGCTGTCACCCTTGCCGCAATCGAAATTTGGAGACCAAATTTATAAAGATGGGGGCAGTGTTACGGCACTACAAACAAATTTGTAATCATATTTAAAAGTGTTAAGTTTCAGTGGCAGTCAGTACCTTAATTATTTAGGTGGACCCAAATCTGTGAAAGCAAAGCAAAAGAATTAATAACCTAAATCACATATCAGCAACATGCAGCATACTAAGACAAAATACCAGCTAGTGGCCCACTTCAACGATGATTTTAGCACGTTTCCCATACAGTGACCAGTATTTCTCATAAAAATTAAATTATTGCAGTGCAGAATGAATTCTCGTTGTATTCACGAAATTAGGGAACTCGACATTATAAACAATTATGCCCGTTATTGATCATAATATCATACCGTAGCAAGTGCATTCTAGGAATGGCACTAATGTCTTTCACCAACCTATCTGGTATTTAATACGTATTAAGACGTATTTTAATTAACGAGTGCATTTTGTAAACCCCAATTTCGATCTGTATTCTCGTTGTGTGAGTTTGTGGTAATTTTGTGCCCACTTCGATCGGCTCAATCGTCATATTATGGCTTTATTGCAGTCAAACGTTATTATTCCCAGGTTGAATAAATACTTAGTTTGCATGCATGATCACCTAATCTGGTCTTCTTGCATTTGAATTGTATTTATTTAAATCGAGAAACGGGACATCCATCTCCGTAACATTCATTTTTCGGGTTTACTGACGTTTCGTACACAAGACGTTTCGTACACGCGACGATTCGTACACAAATAAGACGTTTTGTACACAAAAATTGGACGTTTCGTACACGAAGTGAGCGTTTCGTACACGTATTTAATTATAGGTTTTAGACCTTGTATTATAAAATTATTTATTATTTTTGTTACATTAAATTAATATTTTTACATTTATGAATATCTCCCGTGAATATTTATGTAAAATTATTCTTTCTTTTATAGATACTATTGGTGTTTAATTGCATGTTGAATAGGTTAATTTTCCTTGATTTCTTTGATTTATTGTTTGATTTACTGTTTGATTTTACCGATGAGTGACTTGTTCGAATATTGCCGGGATGTTTTTAGGTTATTTTGTTTGTTTGTCTGTACATGCGATGACTAATCTAGTCAGCGGTAAATTGCAAAGAGTCTGACAAGCTTTCACTGGAGTCTACAAGTAACCTTTGACTTGGAAAAACAGCAAGCGCGGTGTCCTGTCAAATCTGAATTTAAAAAAAAATGATCGGCTATATATTGGGTAGGTAAAACAGTTTAGTATAATGTTGGGAGCAAACAAAGATGTGCTTCACAAGCTCTACAAAACATTTATACGTCCGGTACTAGAATGTGGTGCCATAATAACAAGTGACCTGAGCAAAACCAACATTCAGAAGCTACAGTTCCACTCCTTTTTTGTAATCGCTATGGTCATATACCGGGGCCGCTACCAAACCGGCGTTGCTGTTTGGTTTTCTTTTCTCTTCTTCCCTTAAATTTGCCATCGCACAACATTATATTCTGGCTCGCCACCATGGTGGGACTCAAACCTCCACCATCCCCGAGCTGGAACCGAATCGAGCCCACTCTCTAATAGTCTTAATGGCGTTGAGGGATTGAGTATTGACAATCTATCACTCCAACGTAAACTGCCTCAGACCCCATTTGAGGCAATAGGAAAGCTAGGCCTGTGTGATCCAGGTGAAATAAAATAAGGTTAATCGGGTCGCAAGGGATTTGTAAATTCCACATCGTCCGTGAGCGCCTGCGGCGCACTAAAACCTTTCATTCATTCACATCTTTAGCATAATGCAATAAGGTGATTCGCCGAAAATGTACAGTATCGCTGGAGATAAGTTGTCATAAAAACGCAATAAAATTTTATCGACATTTGCCCTTCAAAGATTGTACTAGTCTCTGGTTCCATTTCACGGGAATCCCCTGGACTTTCCATTAAATGACACCAAATACTGTTGCTATCAATAAAGGGCAAATGTCGATAAAATAAAATCAGTTTAGCATAATGCAATGAGGTGATTCGCCTAAAATTTACAGTATCGCTGGAGATAAATTGTCATAAAAACTAAAATCACCACGTATTTATTGGAAAATAAAATTATTTCATGCAAGAAAATAGTCTTCTTTCTTGCTTTTAAACCCAAAATCTGAAATTAGAAGGAAAAAAAGTGAGATATAAAGAGAAAATGCGAAATTAAAATCTGTGAACGAAACGTCCAGGCGTTTTGTGTACGAAACGTCCTAAATTGGCCGTGTACGAAACGCCCGTGTACGAAACGTCCAGCACCCCATTTTTCGTACTGTTCTGCACAAACTTCGAAGCGAGAATGCTGTTGACAAATTGGGGGAAATAAACGATTCTGATTGGTCGAAGCCAGTCCCAGGGGGTATAAAAGGCCTCCGCTCAGCGCTTCGTGGCTTTTTCGTCGCTTGACAGCAGCCAATCCTAACGAAATTAGGAAAGTTTCGCAACAATTCTGTTGGCGCATCACCATTGATCAAAAACTGTCCTTCAACAAACATACCGACGACATGGCGAAAAAAGCTACCAAACGAATTAACCTACTGAAAATGCTTAGGGGAACTACATGGGGGGCCAACCAGTCCACCCTACTCAAACTATACAAATCCTTTGTGCGCCCAGTACTCGAATACGGTGCAATCATACTAACTGATCTCAACCAAACTAATATGGGCAAACTCCAGAGGGTCCAAAATCACGCGCTTAGAGTTGCCCTCCGCGCCCCATGGGACACACCCATCAAAACACTCCACGACAGGGCCGATATCCCCACCATTAAAGACCGTCTAGCCACCCTCGCCGCGAAAAATCATGATCGGTTAACCGACAGCGAACTAATCTCCGAACTGGGAGTAATTTGCGAAAGCCGACAAAAGCCCAAAAATTGTAACCATAACTAAGACCGCTCGAATAAAAACTAGGAATGACAAGGTTAACTGCGATCCCCGACGCCCCCGAATACCCCTAAACTAAATTAAATAAATAAAGTCACTTCCAGCGAAGGACACAACAGGAAAGAAACACCCTCGGGTGTGGTCTAGTGTGCTAGACCTGTTACCGTCCCGCTGCAAACCAGGAAGTTCAGCCCACTTAAAACGCCGGCGATACCCGGCACCTTAAAACTAAACAATAAATAGGGAACGATTGGGGTCCCAAGCACGAGAGGATGTTACTGCCCTTACGAATGTAAAAATTCGTGCATTTCATACTCTCCCCCTTAGCGACAAGCACACACACAGCACAATACCACACGAGAGTATGTTACTGCCCTTACGAATGTAAAAATTCGTGCATTCCATACTCTCCACACACACACAGCAGACACCACAAGGACACGCAACTAAAGAGGTGCTACTTTTATCTTTACAGTTTACATATTCTAATGAAAACTAACTCTACTTTCTTCTTTTAAGCAGGTACACAGAAGATGTTTTTTGGACCAGCACCCCAATAACCGCTACAGACAGTCTAACCGTTATGGAAACAGTCACCCCCGGTTCCTGAACATCCTCCGCTCCATCCCTAAAAGTGGTCAGCCACTTAAAGGGAGGCGAGCGTTGGTCCTGCGTCCCGCCTCTGCCCCTTTTTGTAAGCGCAATGCGCATCTTTTGTCCCAACCCAATAGGATTACAATGCAGGCCTGCCCCCGAACCAGGGAAGTTCGGGTCTTCTTCTTGGTGGTCCCCGAAAGGGGTCGTTGTTGTTTTCCTCCAAAGAGTCCAACTATAACAGAGACAGCCTGAGGCAGATTATACTTGCCAGTGATGGCCATCACTCATTATCATCCTCGAAGCGGCAGACTATACTTGCCCGAAAATCCAGATCGACTGCACCCTCGGGGAGAGGTAGTACCTTTGTGAGAGGACCCAACCTCCCACACTGGTCCTCACTCGAGGGTTCAACCGACATCTGCCAATGGTACTACCCATCCACAACTGAACACCACTGGAGACACCTGCCGAGTACCGGATCCTTTTCCTTCTTCAACACGCCTTGACATGTGAGAGCCATCCTATACAGTCACAGAGGGTCGAAAGGGGCTTGTCCCCTATACCGTCCCTGCGCGCCTTCGGCGCGCGAAATCATCATTTCCGGCTTCGTGGCTTTTTCGTCGCTTGACAGCAGCCAATCCTAACGAAATTAGGAAAGTTTCGCAACAATTCTGTTGGCGAAAATTTAAGATTATATTTGCCGGTGAAATTGAAATATTCAACATGCAGTCCGAAGTTGGAATGGTTAGTTTCGCCAGCAATATCAAAATTGTAAACCGAAAGTAATGGTAGGATAAGCTCGGTGGTGAGACGGACGACGGTTGATCGTCTGCCGGTGAAATTCCACCAGCAATAAAAAAACATTCTTCGCCAACGCCAGTCTAAAACACCCAGACCTATTTAAATACATGGAAAAGTGGTAATTCAACACTTTCTCATTTCCTCCCTCTGAAGTTCTTAGTTCAGATAATCATTTTGTTCAGTTTCACCAGGATTTGGGCGAAACTGAATTCCACCAATATATTGGCGTAGCCTCCGCCGGCATCCTGGTGGACTCCACCAACGTGACGGCGCTCGCTCCACCAGCATTTTGGTGAATATTTTAGTTGCATATAATGCAGCCTTGGTGTCAGAAATAAATACTACAAAAAACCTATCCCCCCTTCTATAATGCTTCTCCTCTGCATTTCCCTTGTTAGTTTTCAATAAATCTTTGACAATCATGACTCGTCAAGCTTCCACCGGGATGCTGGTGAATTTCCACCGGCATTTGGGTGAAAGTCTCTAAAACCTTAGGAGAATTCCCCCCCCCCCCCCCCCCCCCCCCATTGTATATGTAGAATCACAAGTCTAGTCCCATAATTCCCACCTACTGGAGTGATCAATCACTACTTAATATGTATGTTTATTGGAACTAAATAAACAAGAAGTTATCATCTCTTGAAGAGATATTTTAATGACATTATGTTAATAAAGTTCATCAACTTTCAAACAGGTGTTTTCATTTAGCCTTACCCATTGTTCCATTGTTTGCATTATCACCTCTCTATTTCACAGTTATCATCAGGGGACCCACAAACATGTTGCACTCTTAATATATTTGCCCACACCTTCATGAGATCCAGTTCTTCTGTGTAAAATAAACTTATAGAGAAGTTTATCCCCCAACCTTGAGAATTAGACTTGCTCATACAAGTGCATGAGGGTGGTTTCTTTTTAATTTGGACAGTCTCAAACCCTTGTACTTGCAAGTCACCTTTTGACATTCAGCATCCTGACAGTAGCTGACATAGTATCTCTTGGAGGAAGCCGATACTAGGGTACCGGCACGCAACATTATTTATCTGCCTTTTGGTAGCAAACTCTTCATTGTTCAAAATTTGTTTCATTGTAAACTGAACATTGTAATTGTACAGATTTTTCTTTGGACAAAGGATATCAGTCTGGCCAAAGTAGTGATTTTTAATCCCTAAACAACTCCATTATCCAATTAATACTAATCTAATATTTTTCGACAGTAATAGTAGAAATAAGGTGTAGACTGATAGATCTGTAAAATTATTGTGCTTGAATTACAACATTTTTTCCAATAGTGCAGTAATTGCTTAATTGATTTTTGTGAAAAGCACTTGCCAGTTTTTTTTATTCTCACCAGCAATGTATGTTTAAATATTAATAAAAGACATGAAGCAAAGAAGCCACAATTAGCCACAATTAATAGACATTATTGGGGGTCATAAAATGCAGTTTAGAAGAAAAAAACTTTAAAAAAATACATAAAAAATTGTGTAAATTTCTCACAGTTCTCTATTTAACTGGTAGAGTGCTGGAAGCCCTATTTTGGGCTTTACTAAAAGTGACAGGCAATAACTAACTGTCTGTAGCTACATTCTGCCTGAGGAAGCCTTTATTGTCCCTGATATGGATCAGATTTTTTATACAATACCTTGCTCTCTGACATTTAATTGGATAGTGCCTATAAGGCACTATCCAGTTAAATGTAATAGAGCAGTATATGATGAGCTTTGATTTGTTGTCAGAAAAAACTCAGCACTTTACCAGTTAATGATTACTGTGTATGCACTAAACAACAAAACATTGGATGAGTACTGTGCACATTTTGCTAATTGTTTTCTAAATAAATTGATATTTGAAATTGTTTTTTTATTTCTTTTGTTTGTCATTAATACCAACTTATGTCTGTTGATTGGGTTCTAAAGGATTAAGAGATCCACCTTCTGAAAAACTAAATCTACACCTATAATCCCTTATACCCTTAATCCCAATAAGAATGATCAAATTATCATCCATTTACAAGAAAAAATTCTGAAAAGTATTCAAGTATTCATATTTGTATTCATGAATACATTGTAAAGTATTCGTATTCGTATTCAATACATTTGAAATTTGTGTATTCGTATTCGTATTCATAAAATTTCAAAGTATTCGTATTCGTATTCAATACATTTACAACGTATTCGCCCCAACCCTGCTACACTAACAACAGCAACTCCTTCTACCAAAAAAACATCTACTACAACAATCTTTTCTGCACCAACCACCACAACTACCCCTTCAACAACTACTCCAACAACTGTAACAACAAAATTCACAACACCAACTACACCGAAATCAGGACAATACTACCAATCATCAAACTACCACAACAACAATCACAATCACAGTGCAAAGTACAGCAACTATTCCACCAATATCTACACCTACATAACCAACTACAACTATACAACTACAACACCAATCACTACAACAACTAAACCGACCAACTACCACAACTACAACACCAACTATAGAATCAACAACTACAGTGACAAAACCAACTATAGCACCAACTACAACAACTGAAACACCAACCTGTACAAGACCAACTTTTACAACAATTTCACCAACATCTACGACACCAATCAGCATAACACAAACCATTACAGTCCCCGTGGGAACCTCTGGAAGTAAGCAGCACTTATTTACTGTGGTAAACCAGTTCCGCTTTACTAGTAAAATAGGACCCAGTCACCACTGCTTGGGGTGTAAGTCCTCTAAAATGGGCAACATGTAGATCAACGATTGACTACCCTTGACTTCATCTCCATGTTGTGTCACAATTAGCCATGGTGCATAAATATGTGACGTTAACCACCACCAAACAAACAAACCAAACAAACCATTACAGCCACAATAATATCCACAATACTAACCATTATCACTACTAAACTGATCATAACTACAGCTTCAACTACTCTTATACATATAAAATATACCCATAATAGCTTGGTGTACCAAATGTTCACCACGAGTTGTGAAGTGGTGTTAACCGCGAGCCTTTGGCGCGCGGTTAACACTACTTAACCACGAGTGGTGAACATTTGGTACACCAAGCTACTTTGGGTGTGGGAGCGCGGTGGCTCAGTAGGTAGAGGCGCAGGCTGCAAGCCGAGAGGTCCTCGGTTCGAATCCCACCTGCGGCAACCGCGTTGTGTCCTTGGGCAAGACACTTCATATCCATTGCCCGCGTGGGGGGCACGATGACGCCGTGTACTAAGGCGTACTGCACGTCGATGGTACGCATGTCTTCAATCAATCTAACCCTGCCTGTGCCGCAGTTCGGAGTTACGATGTTGGGGAGCTGGCAGCTGCTCGTCGTTGCCCGGTGTTTCTCTCCGGCTTCCTCCACACGAACAACTGCCATGGTCATGATTAGCCATTGTGCATAAATATGTGACCTTAAACATCAATAAATAAATAAATAAATACTTTGGGTGTGTTTTATTTATACCATGATCGTCAGATAAATAAGAGTGTAAATGTTAAATAAAGAAATATTCACACGTGCGAATCTGTTTTTGTTTACATGAGCACCGGTGGGCGGTACTTCCGCTGGCAATTTTATCACCGAAACGAAATAGAAAACGAAACACACAAATGACGGGACCTTTTTCATTTTAATTACATAAGAACATACTATTTCGAGTTAACATGAGACACAGTATGTTTGTTAATTTTTGGTATCTTATGAGGTAAACCCATTTAAAAACGTAATAAATAATTGCCGGTTTTATTTCACACTCCACGAGGCGACGGGTGATAAATTTAGAAAAGTTTGCATTCAAGGCGAGGTCACCAAAGGTCAACCTGGATGTATTTCCACTGTAGGTGTAAATTTTAACTCTTGAAATCCTATTGTTGGCGTGTTTACAACGGTAAAATTTATGTCATAGGCTTTTTAGATATAGTAGAATAGGTAATCATGGTACAAAAATAACCACAACCACAACACCAATAGCCACAATCTCACAAACCACTACAGTTACTTGACCAAAAACAAATATTGTACCAGCCTTTACCACAACCAATAAACACAACTACAACACCAACAACTTTCAGCACCACTTCAACGACAACATCTACTAAAACCACTACCATCCCTACCACTACAGCTACTACACTAGCCGAAAGCTGACAACAACTACCACAGCTACAACACTAAACACAGTAACACCAACAACTACAACGCCAACCACTGCAGCTAGGACACCAACCAACAAGCTCAACAGTAATCCATACAAGTGCTACATAGGGTTGGGCGATATGGGAATCTGAATACCGGTAACGATATCAGAAAAAATATCGCGATATACCGGTATATCGTGCAGCAGTGTGTGAAACGCATATTAAGTGCAAGGGATATCATGAATAAAAAATATATTTTTGGAGCAAAAGATAGAAATATCACTTACTGCTCTGGAAAAATGAGTGATTTGAATGGAAGACCATAATAATCCATGTCTACAAAGTTATTGAACCTATTGTTTAATACGAAAATAAGCCATAAAATTATCATGGGTTTACTGGCTTTCATCTGAATCTGGGATACAAGTAAATTAGTCTTTGTCAATTTAATTCCTGTAAAAACATGGCCAGCCTCTCTTGACTGATAAGCGTTTAATAACTGAGCCAGTCAATTGTCACATTGTGTTAATTGCGTATGTGTGGCTTCATGAAAACAGTGGCAAACAAAACTTTTTATCAAAACAACGGGTATACAGTTGACGGGATTCCGAGGGCCTGGTTTCACAAAGAACCAGTAGTAGCTCCTCCCCTTCTCCTATCTTCCAGCAGTGAACTTCCTCAGATGACAATGTCATCTGTCACATGTCAGGCCAGTCGGTCTGTTGATATTAAGCACACCTCCAAGACGTGACCACCCTTCACTTTCATGATAGTCTGCAGGTGTCAATCACCAGGCGACAATGTTTCTCCCAGTGATGGCATCACACCTCTGTCATATTTGACAAAAAATGTTGCACATTTCGCAATTGTGAATATGTGTGATTTGAAACATTTTTGTGTCAGATTGCTGACAACGAATTAAGCGATAAGTATGGCTTGCTGATTACAATTCACACAAATGCGACCAACAGCAGGTGACCGTGTTTTTACAGCGTGACAGTCGGGTGTGTTTTCCGTGTAACATACTAACAACAAACTATTTGTGTGATGTGTGCTACTTTAATTATTCACTAATTAAAAATAATCAAACAAATTTAGCAAACAAGTATTAAATTTTTTTTTCATAATTTCTCCATGAATGCTTGCATGTCGGTGACGATAAACGAGATAGAACGTTACTCTCATCATCTCTCGTTGTTTATCATTTGTTCACGAAATAAGGAAAGATAAACTTCCTGTATTTTCAAAGCAACTTTCTGTGCGATTTTACGAAAAAACACATGTTGAAATTTTATTATCATGTGACCCAAACCAATATCGTTACAGACGATATACCGGTATTGTCAAAAAATAGACGATATTTAACCGGTACCGATTTCAATACCGGTATTTACCGGTATATCGAAATATCGCCCAGCCCTAGTGCTACACCAGCCATTATTTATTATTTTATTGGTGTTTAAAGTCACATATTTCTACACAGTGGCTAATCGTCACCACATACTAGCCACTACAACTACTACTAGACCAATAACTAAACAACAATCCACCACCCCAACAACTACTACATATGTGTTCACCAACAACCGCTATTGTATGTCCACAATAGTTCTAAATACTCCTCAAAAGTCCCTGAGCCACTATGTCCTGATCCATTTAAATCAGTCCAAAAACTTGGTCTTCAATAGTCCCCAAACCACTATCTTCTGACATCAGTCCCTAGTAGCCTGAATAGTCCCCAAACCATGTTCCTTTGAGACTGGTCCCCAACAGTTCGCAAATATCCATACTAATCCAGAGTGAGCTGTAGGAATCACAAAGACGGCTATGATCATGGATCTAGGTGTCATAAAGGCTATAATGTAGAAGCTTTTAGGGCTCTTTTACACTACTGGAGTGCACATCAGAACAATCGAAATGTACGGAAATAGCGCCAAAACCAACAGGGCGGTACATTAGATGGCTTTAGGCAACCAGTAGGAGGTCATCAAGGCTAGAAGACCTCAAAAGTACAGACAATCCATACTATGCTACCATACTAAACAACAAAGCATCATCAATAATACCTCCTACTCAAGCATTACGAACTATCCATACAACCACGAGAGAGTAAAAAGCAAAAATTGAGTGACTAGTACCAAGAGCTAACATACACACAGTCCATCCTATACTACCAATCAAGCATACCCTACATAACCGCATGACAAGATACTAAATTGCATTTACAGGTTATTAAATGTAATGACTTTAAATTACAAGCTATTAAATTGTAATTACAAGTTATCAAATTGCAATTACAAGTCAGTTAACTCGAATTACAAGTTGGCTAACTTGAAATTTCAAGATAATAACTTGTAATTACAAGATAATAGCTTTTAATTACAAGTTAGTATATTATAATTATAATTTAATATCTTTCAATTGTAAGCTAGTATCTTAGAATTTTAATTTAGTATCTTAACATTACAAGTTAGTATCTTGAAATTATACTTTAGTATCTTGTAATTACAAGTTAGTGTCTTATAATTATAATTTAGTATCTTGTAAATACAAGTTAGTATTTTGTAATTATAATCAGTATCTTGTAATTACAAGTTAGTATTTTGACTTTAAATTACAAGCTATTAAATTGTAATTACAAGTTATCAAATTGCAATTACAAGTCAGTTAACTCGAATTACAAGTTGGCTAACTTGAAATTTCAAGATAATAACTTGTAATTACAAGATAATAGCTTTTAATTACAAGTTAGTATATTATAATTATAATTTAATATCTTTCAATTGTAAGCTAGTATCTTAGAATTTTAATTTAGTATCTTAAAATTACAAGTTAGTATCTTGAAATTATATTTTAGTATCTTGTAATTACAAGTTAGTGTCTTATAATTATAATTTAGTATCTTGTAAATACAAGTTAGTATTTTGTAATTATAATCAGTATCTTGTAATTACAAGTTAGTATTTTGTAATTATACTTTAGTATCTGTTATTAAAAGTTAGTATCTTGTAATTAATAGTTCGTATTCTGTAATTATATTTAGTATCTTGTAATTACATGTCAGTATCTTTTTATAATTTAGTATGTTGTAGGTAGAAGATAGTGTCTTATACTTCTAATTAGTATCTTGTAATTACAAGTTAGTATCTTATAATTATAATTTAGTGTCTTGTAAGTACAAGTAATTATCTTATAATTATAATTAGTATCTTGTAATTACATGTCAGTATCTTATTATAATTTACTATGTTGTAAGTATAAGTTAGTGTCTTATAATTACAATTTAGTATCTTGTAATTACAAGTTCGTATTCTGTAATTATAATTAGTATCTTGTAATTACATGTCAGTATCTTATTATAATTTAGTATGTTGTAAGTATAAGTTAGTGTCTTATATTTCTAATTCTAATTTAGTATCTTGTAATTACAAGTTAGTATCTTATTATTACAATTTAGTATCTTGTAAGTACAAGAAATTATCTTATAATTATAATTAGTATCTTGTAATTACATGTCAGTATCTTATTTTAATTTAGTATGTTGTAAGTATATGTTAGTGTCTTATAATTACAATTTAGTATCTTGTAATTACAAGTTAGTATCTTGTAATTACAAGTTAGTATCTTGTAATTACAAGATAATAACTGATGGTCAGTGGCGGCTATACGCTGCCGTAGATTCTGTATTTTTAACATTTAGTCTATTCAAACCCACATGAAATGTATCAAAACCGTTCTCAGTAGGTGAATGCAGTATCGAATACTTCATAAATGGAGAGGCAACAACCATTACATTTTCCCAGTCCATTATTCGACATTCGTTATCAACCTATAAAATCGGTTGATAACTGATGGCGAATAAGGAACTGGGAACAAGTAACGGTAGTCACGCCCGTTCCATAAACAGACTCAGTATATCAGTACTTCATAGTTCACACGTACATTTTTAGGCTTTTTCCTCTGGAAAAGACTATTGTTTTTCTACGGATTATTATATTTATTTTTATTTTATTTTATTTTTTTTTTGGGGGGGGGGGTGGGGGAGGGGGGGTTCCACGCATGTTGTCCGTACGATTCAGAAGCCATTTTTGGACCAATTTTCACAAAGTTTTTCACACGCATAGATGGGCACAAAATCTAAAAATGTACCGAAGCGGAAGTTTCGATTTAACCCTTATTTCGCCAGAATTGGCAGACAATTGTCAGAATTAGGGTTTATAGGCACTTTCTCGAAACGCGTCTTGTAGATTTTTTTAAACATTCATCCTTGTTAGACCTGTCTGTGACACGACCATTCATTTACAAGAGGTGTTAGGCAATGTATATTTTAACCCTCAACAGGCTGCCAAACATCGAAATTTTGATGAAATGTGCTGTATTCGGCGCCCTGCAGCACCCAAACGACACTCGGGAGATAAACATAACTTCATTTATTGGAAGTGGGATTCACCGTGGATCATTTTTGCAAGTAATAAGGGTATTCAGAAAACCGAGCGTTAACTCGTTTCGGGCTGGTTAAACAGCAATACCCCTCAAAATCTAAAAAATTCATGTTTTCTGTGGATTTCTCTAAACGAGTCTTATAGATTTTCAAGAAAAATTGGCCACGCGCAGGTCTTGGTGTGACAATACAAGATGCATGGACAAAATACTCCGGTGAGCATTTGTTAACCCTAAAAGTCAAAATTGTGATAAAATGGGCTGTTTTGGACACCAGCAGCACCCAACGGGTACGCCACAAAAAAGTGCCTTCTTTTAAGGAGCGCAAAATTTATTCGGAAACATTTTTGTAAGAAGTAAGGCTATTCAAAAGTTGAAGTCTTAACCAATTTTCCTAATGGCTAAAGAGAGATACCCTTTAAAAAACCTTAAAATTCCCATTTTCGTTGGATTTCTCTAAAAGCAACTTGTAGGTTTTCAAGAAAAATTGACTATTCGCAGGTCTTCGCAAGTCTTTGTGTGACATTACAAGAAGCGTGGACAAAATATTCCGGTGATTGTTTATTAACCCTCTACAGGCTGCCAAGCATCGCAATTTTGTTGAAATGGGCTGTTTTCGGACATCTGCAGCACCCAATGTATACCCGAAAGATAAACATAATCTCCTTTGTTGGAAGTGGAATTCACCGAGTACTATTTTTGTAAGTAATACGGGTATTCAAAAAACCAAGTGTTAGCCTCTTTTTGGGTGGTTAATAGCGATACCCATTAAAAGCTTTTTCATGTTTTTCCTGGATTTCTTTACAAACATCTTGTAGGTTTTCAAGAGAAAATGGCCATTGACAGGTCTTGGTGTCACATTACCAGCTGCATGGACAAAATATTCCGGTAAGCATTTGTTGACCCTCCATGGTCTGCTAAATGTCAAAATTTTGAAAAAATACTCCGTTTTGGACAGTAACAACATCACATGGGAATGCCACAGAGAAAAGTAACTTCTTTTACCGGACTCAAGACTGATAGGGAAACATTTTTGTAAGTAGTAAGGGTATTCAAAAATCGAGGTTTTAACCCATTTTCGACAGGTTAAGGAGATATATCCATTAAAAGTTTAAAATTCCCCTTTTCTGTGGTTTTCTCAAAAAAATATAGTTAGTTTTCAAGAAAAATTGACCATTCGTAGTTCTTGGAGTGCCATTACAAGTTGCATGGACGAAATATTCCGGTAAGCATTTGTTAACCCTCCAGAGACTGCCAAGCATAGACATTTTGAGAAAATGGGCTGTTCTTGAGCACTCATAACACCCAATGTGTACCTGCGAGATAAACATAATCTCCTCCATTGGAAGTGGAATTCACCGAGGATCATTTTTGTAAGTAATGAAGGTATTTATAAAACCAAGCATTAACCCGTTTAGGGCTGGTTACAGAAGGATACCCCTCAAAAGGTTAAAAATTCATGTTATCCGAGGATTTCTCTAAAAAACATCTCGTAGATTTTCAAGAAAAATTGGCCATTCTCAGATCTTAGTGTGACATTACAAGTTGCATGTACAAAATATTCCAGTAAGCATTTGTTAACCCTATGCAGGTTCTCAAACATCAAAATTTTGATAAAATGGGTTGTGTTTGTGTACCCACAGCACCCAAAGTTATGAGGAGAGATCAACATAAGTAGAAGTAGAATTCACTGAGAATTATTTTTGTAAGTAATAAGGGTATTCAAAAAACAACCCTTAACCTGGTTTGGGCTGGATAAACAATCATACCCATCAAAGGCTTAAAATTCATGTTCTCCCTGGATTTCTCTGAAAACATCTTGTAGATTTTTAAGAAAAATGGCCATTCGTAGTTCTTGGTGTGACATTACAAGCTGCATGGAAAAATATTCCCGTTAGCACTTGTTAACCCTCTACAAGCTGCCAGACATCAATATTTTGGTTACATTTGAAACAAAATGGGAGGGGGGTGGCGGTGGCTCAGTAGGTAGAGGTGCAGGCTGCCAGCCGAGAGGTTCTCGGTTCGAATCCCACCTGCGGCAACCGCGTTGTGTTCTTGGGCAAGACACTTCACCCCCATTGCCCATTTGGGGGCACGGTGACGATGTGCACTAAGGCGTACTGCACGTCGATGGTGCACCTGTCTTCAACCAATACTAACCCTGCTTGTGTGGAGTTAGTATGTTGGGGAGCTGACAGTTGCTCGCCGTTGCTCGGTGGTTCTTTCCGGGTACTCCGGCTTCCTTCACCCGTAAAACTGTCGTGGTCATGATCAGCCATTGTGCAGAAATATGTGACCTTAAACACCAATAAATAAATAAATAAATAAATAGAAATAAAATGGACCATTTTCAAATAGCCAGCACTCAGTGGGTATGTGTCAAACAAACGCAACTCCTTTTGTCGGTGATTAACTTGCCAGACGACGATATTGATATTAACCCTCTCCACCATTAATGATGGTTTTTACCTAAACATTTTTTTTATCAAACTGAGTCATTTGAGACTATTATACCCATCTTTCTCATAATATCAAAAAAGGAACTTCAGACAGACAGTTAAATATGGAATATACCCATAGTAGCTTGGTGTACCAATGATCACCACGAGTTGTGAACATTTGGTACACCAAGCTACTTTGGGTATATTTTATTTATACCATGATCGTCAGATTATTAAGAGTCGCTATTATTTTTTCTCGATTTTACTGAGCGCAGTCGTAAATACGTGCGAATTTGTTTTTGTTCACATAAGGATCGGTGGGCGGTACTTCCGCTGTCAGTTTTATCACCGAAACGAAATTGAAAAAGAAACAGGACCTTTTTCATTTTAACAACATAATAACATACTATTTCGAGTTATGGATGCCTTATTAACATGAGGCAATGCATGTTTGTTAATTTTTGGTGTTTTATGGGGTTAAACTCATTTAAAAACGTAATAAATAACTGTCGCTTTCATTTCACTCTTCGCGAGGCTACGTGCGATAAATTTAGACAAGTTCGTCGTCACCAAAGGTCATCTTGGATGTAGTTCCACTGTAGGTGTAAATTTTAACTACTGAAATCCCATTGCTGGCGTGTTCACCATTGTTGGTGCGTAAAGCTAAAATTTATGTCATAGGCTTTCATGTATAGTAGAAAAGGTAACCATGGTATAAAAATAATTCATCAGACACTCTGGTGTCATCAAAAATCATGCTATCTCATCTGGAAAAGCCATGATTCTCCACAATCATGAAGTCTAATTCATTCGTAAATTTTTAATCGTTGGAGTAGGCGTATACAATGACTGTTATTAAGTTATTTAGCGATGTTGAAACGACTTTAGTGATTGTTGGCCGTCTCTCCCTCTACCAGCATTTAAAAGTACATTCCTTTGACCTACATTCAACAAATTTGGCATACATATAGCAACGCGGTTTATCTGGAAGGCATTTTGTGTTTTTCAAATTTCGACCCTTGATGCTACCGACGCGACTTTTGCTTGTTATTTTTTAACATCAACACTTGTACCAAACACCCTATTTCAAATTTCGTAAATATCCCCACCAATCAAAAATCCTATATAAAAATGTGGGCCCGACCTGGCAAACTCTCAACTGATGCCACGTTATAGGACTAAATTGATTAAAAATTAAAATGTGAAAATGTCTCGGACTTTTTTGAAATCTGTGTAAGTTGTAGAGCTCAAACGAGAAGAATCTGCTTTAATCCTTTACCCAACGCAGACGACATCATTTTTTTTTATTTTAAATATCATTTTTTTTCAAAAAATTTCAACAAAACCATATCATGTGACCCCTCTTTGGAACGAGCTCGTTCCAAAGAGGGGTCACATGATATGGTTTTGTTGAAATTGTTCGAAAAATAATATATTTTCAGCTGCAGAATTTCCATATTACGCGGGCGGATGCGGGCGATTCGTTGGGTAAAGGGTTAAAAGGCTGATGGTCGATTTATCGCCATTTTTTTAGGTTTTACTCTTGGTGACAAGCGTAGCTCCATATCTATAAGGGATTCAGTTTTGAAACTTTACACATCGTTCTCAACTTGTGAAGTGTCTTTACTTTTCTGACTTTCGACCAACCATGCGTGCGATGCGAGTTTTTCAATTGTTTATTAATTTCTTAATTTCAACTTTATTTTTAAGTTCATACTGTCGAAAATTTGTGAATATCATCTCTTGCCAAAACCACACAGTACCTGTGGAGTGTTTTATCAATAAATTATGCACGGAGTGGAGATTCCACCCAAGCAATAATAGCAAATTTGTTGCAAAGCATAACAAGTACAAGCAAAGTTTCAGTCAATGGACCTCCGGGTTATAGCCCGAGGTCCTTTGGCTGAGGCATTGCTTGTGTTTGTTCTCCACATGTAAATAAACTACTTTTTTGATTCCAGTGGTGGGAACCCCGGGAAGCAAAGCAGTCCTCGTTTACTCTGGAACACAAGATCTGTTTTACTGGTCAAATAGGACCCAGTCACCAGTGCTTCAGATGGAAGTACTCTGAAATGGACAACAAGGCTACAAACAATTGACTAAACTTGGCTTTATCTCCATGTTGCAGTTGTGATATGCCATTGTGCAGAAATTTGTGGCCTTCACCCTTTACCCAACGAATCGCTCGCATCCGCCCGCGTAATATGTAAATTCAGCAGCTGAAAAAATATTATTTTTCGAAAAATTTCAACAAAACCATATCATGTGACCCCCTTTGGAACGAGCTCGTCGAGCTCGTTCCAAAGAGGGGTCACATGATAGGGTTTTGTTGAAATTGTTTGAAAAAATTTGAAAAATGATATTTAAAATAATAAATCTTGAAATCGTCTACGTTGGGTAAAGGGTTGAATCATAATAAATAAATATTAACAAGATTTAGTTACATGCTGGGGAGCCCACTTAATTGTATATCTCTTATTTGAATAACCCACCATGTTAATTATCCCTCAGCCAAACCAAGTTTGGTAGGGGAAAAAAAGGGCTCTGCTTATTCTTCCATCTGCACATATTTTATTGAAGGTACACATACAGTCTGTGGAGAGTGTATTATCACTCAATCACCTGCAGAGTGGAAATTCCACCAAAGCAATAATAACAAATTTGTTGCAAAGTATAACAAGTACAAGCAAAGTTCCAGTTGATGGACCTCCGGGTTATACCCCGAGGTCCATTGACTGAGGCATTGCTTGTGTTTGTTCTCCACATGCACAGAATTTGAAAATGATACTTTGGATGATAACTCCAATTCCCGGGTGATTTAGTTACAATCCACTCTCCACGTACTGTATGTACATGTAAGAAAGTGTTGCCGTCCTTGCACATTTCTAACCGTTAGGCCCGAACTCTGAGGAGGCGCTATGGGGAGTGGGGGGGGGGGGGTCGGTAGGGCATAGGGTTAAAAATTAAAATGTGTCTGATTTCTTTTTTTTAATTTTAGTATGTTTTTTGAGCTCGTAAAATTAGAAGATATGTGTGTTTAGTTTGTCTATGTAACGCCGTTTTTGACATATTTGAAGTTTAGCCTGTTATGAACTGCATTAAAAGGCGTAATTTGGTGACAAGCGTAGATCCCTACTTCTACAGGATATATCTTTAAAACTGTACAATCTCTTTTCACTTATTTGAAATTGTGTTATGCGTTTTTACTTTTTGAAATTTTCATCAACCATGTGAGCCATGCGAATTTATCAAGTTTTTATCTTTGATTTCATTTTTTAGGGTGCTTTAGAAAATTTGGAAACATGACCTCCAACAAAAACCATATCTAAAAACGGGTTGCCGCCCTACCAAATTCGTAACTGTTGTTGCCGAACTGTGAGGTGACGTCATTGGGGGTGGGGTCATATGGTCAAATATTGAAATGCATGGGATATTTTTAACATTTTAGTAAGTTGTGAAGCTCACAAAATTTAGTTGTTTTTAAGTTTTGGGATTCATTTCTATTTTTACGTGTTTTCGTCATTTCAAACGATGACCATTCCTTAAATATTTATAAAAAAACTCTAAGGATTTTGCGGGGTTAGCAAACGTTTTGCAGCCCCAAACCACCACACACACATACTTCACCACACAAAAGGCAATTAATATAGGTGAGTAGGAAACACGCATACCGACATACAAACACGCATAGAGATGCATTTCATGTTCCTGCGTCCAACAAGGAGGAAACTGGGAGGAAAAACGGAGCAAATACGTGGGGTTCCCAGGGGTCTCGCGGGTTCTGTCTACAGTTCAAAATAGTAGAACATAGTCCCTAGAAAAGAAATTCACAATTTGAAGTAGCTGCTCCTAGAAGTTTCGCCACAGTTTACTCTCAAAGGGCGGTACTGTAATTGTAGTGTGAGATACGCGCCTTTTTGAGGCGGCAGGGATGGTGATAAACTCCTTTCGAGGAGGCATTTTAAAAGGAAAAGGCAACCAACACCTCCTAGCAGTGCCGACCATTCGGTGATGGAGTGTTTTGTTGAATGAATTCTGAAATTTCGCTTAGCAATTTCAAAATAATCTATTTAATTTTTCTTGTACCTTCATTTGCATTTGACATTATTTTCATATCTTATGAATAATTAACCCCTTATTCAAAACCGGCCAGCGCTATTCACAAAAATCGCCAATAAATTTTCATTATTTTTTTAATTTTTTGTCTCAAACACATAGGTTATGACCCCTCTTTGGAACGAGCTCGCCGAGCTCGTTCCAATGAGGGGTCATAACCTATGTGTTTGAGACAAAAAATGAAAAAAAATAGTTATTCAAGATTTTGAGAACACGGTGGACGTAACATAGTTGCAGAAAATGGAAGAAGATACCCATAATTACAGACTGGGACGTAGCATTCACGGGGGCATTGGCTGCTGCCCTCCCTGCGTTCAGACCACGGGGTGAGAAGATCAGATAATGCCCCTTCCAGGGTTCGTCACTAAATTTTTCAATGATTTATTCTCGAAGTAAAGCCAAAAAAACAAACCAAATCCGTTCTAGGTGGGAGCTTTCAGAATTCAATTCGGGAATTGGGGGAGTTTAGAATCAGGTGCCCCAGTGGAAGGGGGCACCTCCTCCTCCCATCTCTAGCCGTCTTCGGTATGTCATGGTGGAGCTGCTAGTGCGAGTAAATGACCTTTTCCTAGGGACCGCCCCCCACCCCCGCCCCCGCCCTGAAGTTCTTCCGGCGCACGTGATTACACAGATTATCGAGTTTTGAGAATGTTTCTTAATAGTCGGGTTCGGACATTATAAAATATACCTTGGCCATTTGATTTAAGCCTTTACCCAACGTAACGACCAGCGCTATTCTCGAAAATCACCAATTAGCCTAATTTTCATTATATTTTCATTCTTTTTTTTCTGTCTCAAAAACATAGGTCATGGCCCCTCTTTGGAACGAGATCGTCGAGATCGTTCCAATTAGGGGTCATAGCCTATGTTTTTGAGACAAAGAAAAATGAAAAAAATTAGTTATTCAAGAAGTTTGTTTGGAAGTGTCGTCTGTTTTTCATGTTAGGTATGGGTTAAATGGTGAAATGAGAGTATTTGATCTAGAGGGTTGCCAGAAGTTGGATATTTTTTTTTTTAACACATCAAATGGTTACAAGAACGTAAAATGCAAAACATTATGAGTATCTATTCAGTGTTTGACATCACTTCTGTACACTGATAATAAACGACACTGAAAATTCGGGAAACGCAACAGCCTTCCAGAAACCGCCATTTGCTGGTTCAGACTGTACTATCACGTGCTCTTTTAACAGATGACAACCTCCGGGCTGACGTCCATTGAAGCTTGTAGATTCTTGTTAGAGTATGGGAACGTTCTGGTAGAGGAACTTCTTTGACAATGGGTGCCTCATGTCACCTGTCTGCGAACTGTCTTGGTCGAAAACTGTGTAGAAAACTGCCAGCAGAATCCCAGAACAGACACCTCCGGTCATACTTGTAAACGGTACGCTATTAGCAATCCTGCACACATTAAATGAAATATTCTTCTGGGCAGTAAGTCATGACTGTCCTGAGGGAGGAAAATATGGTCATTTTGGCCGTTACGTTAGGTAAAGGGTTAAATAATATAATTATTGTTAATAATGAAAAGTAATAAACAGAGTAATCGCTTGACAGGACTGGTTACGTGAAATAATTCATTCGAGGCGAGGGACTATATTGCAAAAAACACTCGTGCGCATTCGTGTTTGTACAACGTCCCTCACCTCTCATGAACTATTTCACGTTACCAGTCCAGTCAAACGATTACTCTGTTTATTACTTTTCATTATTAACAATAATTTATATTATTTAACCCTTTACCTACCGTCAAAACCGGCCAGCGCTATTCTCAAAAATCGCCAATTAATTTTCATTATTTTTTCATTTTTTTGTCTCTAAAACATAGGTTATGACCCCCCCCCCCCCCCCCCCCCCATTGGAACGAGCTCGTTCCAATGAGGGGTTATAACCTATGTTTTTGAGACGAAAATGAAAATAGTAGTTATTCAAGAACGGTTGAGAACGAGTGTAATAAGTAACGTTACGGTTGTCACTTTCCCTGATTAATGACTGGCCAACCTCAGTTGTCTTACTGACAACTAAGAGAACACATACTCTTTATAACTTTAACACATCGCCCACGCACTTTAAAAAGGTATAATCTGATTTATTTATTTATTTATTTATTTATTTATTTATTTATTTATTTATTTATTTATTGGTGTGTAAGGTCACATACTTATGCACAATGGCTAATCGTGACCGTGACAGTTTTACGGGTGGAGGAAGTAGGGGAGAACCACAGAGCATCGACGAGCAACTGTCAGCTCCTCAACATTCTAACTCTGTTCAAGCTCTGCTCAAGCAGGGTTACAGCAGTTGAAGACATGTGCACCTTCGACGTGCAGTACGCCTTAGTACATGGCTTCATCGTGCCCTCGTGAAGGCAACCGAGATAAAGTGCCTTGCCTAAGGACACAGCGCGTGTCGTCCCGGGCGGGGATTGAACTCGGGACCTCTAGCATAGAAGTCTACCACTCAGTCACCGCGCTCCCTTTAAAATCTGATTAATAACCGGCAAATTTCAGTTGTCTTGCGGGCAACTACCAGAATAAAAATAGAGAACTCCCTTTAAGTAAATAATACAAAAAAGAGCAGAGTGAAACGTCTCAGAAGCCCCTCCTGCAAAACCACGAATAGCATATACTGCTTGTTGTTGTGGTGGCATTTCTCAAGATGGTCTAAATGTCTGTCATTTGAAAAGACAAACGCACGCACCTGCAGGCTAACTTGGATACTTCCCTGCATATTCAACATGGGCGATATTTATTTATTTATTTATTGGGGTTTAACGACACTTTTGACAGCCGGGGTCACCTCATATCGGACAGCTGTATGGGTGGAGGAAGCCGGTGTATCCGGGGAGAACCACCGAGCAACGGCGAGCAACTTGCCCAAGGACACAACGCAGTTACCTCTGGCAGGAATCGAGCCGTGATCCTTACGGTTTGAAGCCCAATATCGTATACACTGAGCCATCATGTTCCCAACATGAGCGGTATAAACTTATTTATTACACGCCTGTTCTATGTAATCCCCATCTACAGCAATACTAAACCGTGCGGAAAATAAAAATCTGTTCCGCACATACGTGCGGAACGGAAATCGTTGACGGATTATTTTTAAAATAGAAGCGAAATTCCACTGGAACTTTCTACAAATTGTGCCACGTAATTACAATTCGAATCGCTAGTGATAGCTGAAAATCGTCCCCTGAGTTCCAATGTGTTCTATGTACCAGTAGGCACATAGAACACATAGAACACATTGGAACTCAGGGAACGAAAAAGTGACA
This sequence comes from Pictodentalium vernedei, assembly GCA_031216915.1. NCBI lineage: Eukaryota > Metazoa > Mollusca > Scaphopoda > Dentaliida > Dentaliidae > Pictodentalium > Pictodentalium vernedei. The sequence continues at coordinate 51,927,964 of CM062294.1, forward strand.
CGGATTCCCCTCACAGATTTGTTTGGCGATAAAATGTGTTCCTATTGTTGATAGTTGTCATATGAATTGCTGAGTGTCCGTGTAATCGTTTTTATAGACGTGAAGGCGTGTAATAAACACAGAACGACACACGCGTGTGAATGGGTTAATCGATATGGCACTTGTGCCATATCGATTAACTCATTCACACGCGTGTGTCGTTCTGTGCGTTTATTTTTATTCAGCTATTCCATAAAAAGTACTCCCATGGAATATCCTTTCCCCCATACTGATCCAAGACCACACCAAAGGACATCAAACGCCGACAACCAATGCTCAAGTTAGAATGCAAAACGTTGATTGGGACAGTTTTGTAAGTATAACAAGGGACATAACTCTGGTATGTATGTATGCATGTATGAACCCGCAAAATGCGGAAAGTCCCAAGCCTTTTCCCCACCATATCAAAGGACAACAAAATTCTAAAACGGTTGCTTGAGTTATAATGCAGAACATTCGTACGGGAAGTTTTATAAATGTAACAAGGATCATAACCCCGGAAAGTATGTGTGAACGACGTCCGCAATAGTTGAATATTCTTTCCCCCATGCTAGCTTATGTTTCCGTAGTCTATTCCGGATTACATGGAATAGTGTGACATGCGCAGTGAAGATACAGAATAGTAATCGCGAGGAAACAGCAAATTGCCCTTTAAATGTAAACCAGAATGGAATTTGAGGAAGTGGCGCTCGCAATTTTTGTTGATGGTGTTGTCAATGACAACATAGATGCTGTTTTTGCTCATCGCAGTGCCGCATCTGTATAAAACAGCATAGCTCTCCTATGGATAGGTAGGTCAATATGACCAGATTAAAAAGAAACAAAAAATTTACAAAGAAACGCTGGACAGAGCACTTGAGTTTTATTATTATTTCGACTCCCATTTGTTCAGGGGCGTAGTCAGGATTCTATAATTGAGGGGGGGGGGGGTAGCCATTTCTTTTGTGGGGGCGGGGGCATACCATGATATTTGTAGTGTTGTGGGGTTTCGGGGGTCAGTGCCTAGTCCAAGCTAGCACCCTCCCGTCGTTATCCCTCCTCCCACTTCCCTTCATGGAAGTGGGAGAAGGGGGTAACGACCGGAGGCCCAGTTAGTACAAGGACCTGGGAAGAGGCGGGTGACGACCAGAGGGGCCTAGTTTGAACAAGGCCCTCTCCGAGAAAATTTTGCAAAATTTAGTACTCCAAGATCGAATATGAGGCAATTGTAGCCTGTGTAGCCCTATATTGGAGAGCATTTGGGTCAATATTTTTTTATTTAGGTGTGGGGGGTGCTAAAGCTTTAGGTTGACCTGGGCCTCCAGCCCCCCCCCGCCCCAGCTCCCCTGGCTACGCCACTGGTCCAGACGCCGGGAGATTGGGGACAGGTTCTCGCCATTGTGTCCATTCAACTCTGCTCGTTGACGTTATTTGAGCGAGAATTTAAAAAAAAAATTCAGTATTTGGTGTCCACAATTTGTTGGTTATGAGTATACTGAGAACCAGCAAAGCCTGTCTGTGCACTCTCACCACAGAGTTCCCGCGAACAAGAAGGCCATGAATGCACCGCCGCGTTGTTAAGGTTCAGTAACAATATCCGATCTCACCAGGGAGAAGGTGGGGGAAGCAAACCCACACAGCTTGGCTGGAGCGTTAAAATGGGGCGGGGTGTGGTCACACCCCTCAAATTTCTAACTGGTGGGAGCGGGTGGAGAAAGATTTCCAGATCTTCAGTTTTCAGAGTTTTGGCGTCTGTAGGATTTGAGCCTTGTAATCAAGTTGGTTGTACCCCCCCCCCCCCCCCCCCCCCCCCGCCTCAACGTTCATCATTTTAGGATTTCACATCCAGATGTAATGTTCTGTCACAATAATCAGGGTTTCGGGTCAAGGGGAAATAAATGAGTCAGTTATGAGCGGTCAAGAGTGGTCGCTTCGCAAAAAAATGAATTCTAGGGTTCAAAAAAATCATTTATTCAATTTGGGGGTGGGTCAGCGGCCCTGTTGTTTAATTGAATTAACTCCATAGATCTATCTCTTTATTTTCATCAAATATTTGTGGATATGCTATGTTTAAATATTTTGCTGAATTTCATGTATTTAACATATTTGTTATTGTCTTGATCACTCAAACGTTTTTGGAGAATACAACGAACAGGGAAATATTTTCCACTATTTGTTGATAATTGCGCATGTCAGGAATAAAAGGTAAACCATCTAAACCTGCTCGGGAGGTGGTTTACTCAGAATGATTCGGAATGATATTCCAGAATGACGGTTTGAAAAGAAAACAACCAGATTGGTAATCCAAGTTGTCTGCGCATTTGGTATCCCCCCATTAGTCAGACACCCCAGTTGTCAGACAGTTTATAATCACAGATTATTGGGTTGTTTGATTCATTCTCACGTAGCCAACATTTTGAAATTAGCTAGCAACATTTTCCATTTCACACCTTTAGGAGATTTGATTATGGTCTGTTTCTGATTAAAATTAAAACCTTCAGCTCAGCAAAACATAATATTTTTTTTGTTGAACTGTTTTCAATGAAAAAAGACTTTTGGCTTGGCAATTAGTTGTAAAAACATAGGTGTTCTTTGAACCTAGTCATTGTTTTATCTGTTTTTGATAGTTTTGATAGGTTTGAGATGACTTCAATACTTTATTATAAACTGTTGCTTTTATCTTTTTTGATTAGAAGATTTATTGTTTATTCAATAAACCTATATAAGTAAAGAATCAGACAAAATATGATCATAAATTTATCATGGCCACTGCACAGATTGATGTTAATTTCTTGGAAAATGGTAGAGGTGGTCACTTTTTGATTCATGCTGGCTATAAATTTTCAATTCGGACAAGAAGAAATGAAAGGTGTTATTGGAGATGTGTAATTCGTGACTGCAGAGCCAAAATTGTTACAGTGGATAACATTCCAGTGTCAATAGGACAAGATCACAATCATGACAGTGACAATATGGCCCTTGCTGCCAGTGCTTTTCTAAATAAAGTTAAAAAAAGATGCCGTGATGAGGTTTCTCCCATTCCAAGAATATACGACGAAGAACTTGGCAGTCTCAGAGATAATGAGTTTGATGAAGTGACTGCAGATATGATAAAAAAAATTCCAACATTTGACAGTTGTAAAGCTGCCTTGTATAGAAGTCGTGCAAAAGTGTTGCCCAAATTACCAAAAACACAAAGAGAGATAGAGTTAAATAATTCCTGGAAAGAAACATCAGCTGGAGAAAGATTTTTATTGTGTGATAATACCAGTGAACAGGGTCATAGAATTATCATTTTTGGCACTGATGAATATCTGAAACAATTGTGTGATTCACCTGTCGTGTTTGGAGATGGAACATTTTATTCGTGTCCTGGCTTATTTTACCAGCTGTATACCCTTCATGGTAGAATTGAAGGATCAGTATTTCCATTAATATTTGGCTTATTGCCTAACAAGACAGAACAAACTTACCGCCGTTTTTTCTCTTTAATTAAAGACGCTGTTATTGAGCGAAATTTAACCTTTGAACCAGCGATATTTCTAATGGATTTTGAGGTAGCTGCAAGAAATGCTGTGGTCGCTATCTATCCTTCCGTTTCACCAAAAGGATGTTTTTTTTCATTTTACACGGTGCATATGGAGAAAAACACAAGCTGTTGGGCTGGCAGCCAGATACAGAAATGACGAGAACATAAAACTGCTGGTGCGTCGAGCAGCAGTCCTGCCGTTAGTTCCCATCCACCTAGTTGAGGATGTGTGGTTTAATGCTTTAAAGAGTAGTGAAGACAATAGTTCAGAAGTGACTCAATTTACAGATTATGTGACTGAGACATGGGTTGAAGGTTCACCCTTAGAAATGTGGAATCATTTTGATAATGACGGTGCCCGTACCACAAACAACGTTGAAGGGTGGCACAGCAAAATAAACAAATTGTGTGGGCATTCACACCCAAATATATTTTCATTAGTGACTTTATTAAAGCAAATCCAGGCAACAAATGAGGCCAGAATTATTCAGCTGCAAGCTGGGGGAGTACCACGCCCCAAAAAAAGAAAATACAGGCAATTGGATTCTCGTCTTTCATTGCTGAAAACCCGCCTACAAATGGGAGAAATTGACATTATGACATATGCAGATAAGGCTTCAGATTTAGTTCATTTAGAATAAATTTGGTGCTAGATTTTACTTGCAGTGCTCAATGTTCAGTGTTGTGTATCTTCTGATTTTTGTTTTTGCATTTATACCACTGTGAATAAAGGATTGTTTGTCCTTAACATATCTGTTCTTCTCTATTGAAAAATTCTAAGGGAACCTGTCCCAGCTCTTCTTCACTTTTACTGTTTCTGTGTTACAAAAGCTATTAATAAAAATTTTAATAACACAGAAACACTCTGCTGTCAGAGAAAATTAATAATCACCAAATTTGAAACAGAGTATAGCTTAATTGGGGATTAACACCTATTGTTCTCCTTAACATCAATTCTCACTCAGCCAACATTTTTCAGCTTATCTGGTTACCCCAAAATTAAAAATGTTGGCTCCGTGAGAAGACACCGGTTGTTTGAATAGCTAATCCCTTACTTATCACCTTCAGAATAAAGTGGGATATTCCAATAAGTCAGACAGAAAAGAAACAATTAATAAGCTATTTGTGATTTATTTCTTTACCAATGTGTTTTAGGAATGAACAGAAAATAAATAGAATATAAATGACAATAAAATAAAAAAAAATATGAAGTACAATAAGAAAGAGTACTAGGCACAATAGATTAACATTTTTAAATAAATGACAATAAATGACAATGACATGAATAATAGCACAAATAAATAATATCTTTTGTAATAAATAAACAGAAAATTGTATTTTATGAAACAAAGAAAATAAATAGGAAATAAATGACAATAAAATATGAAATACAACAAGAAAAGATTTCTAGACATGAATAATCATACAAAATAGTTTTTTGATTTAAATAAACAGAAAAAAACAATAAAATGAAAAATATGAAGTACAATAAAGAAAATATTTAGACTTATTTTATTGTAAATAAATAAAATAATCATATTTCATGATAACTCATTTTTAACGTAAATAACATGTTTTATAAAAAAAAATGTAACAAAATGAAAACTGTGAGGTACACATCATAAACAAAGGTACAATATTACAATGACAAAAAAAAAATGTACAAAAGGAATATTAATTTACAAACAAATCATCCCATTCTTAACAGTTTTCCAGCTACATCAAGGAACTCCCTTAGAGACTTTGTTCTCTGTCCTAGTTGTACCTAAAGGCGGCCCAGGTGGTTGTCAATTTCCCTGCAAACTTGTTTCCGCGAGGTGAAGCAGCACCAAAGGCTATTTGAGCAAATTTGATTTTTTCTGCCTTTTCAATGTTCTTTATTATATTTATGAATCTGAAGAGGTTAGGATGTCGAAGAAGTACACTGCAAAAAATATAGGGTCTCTTTAGAACCAAAACTGGTTCTAATTTTGTCCCTGAGATGGAACCAGTTCTGTTTAAACAGTATTTATTTCAAATCAAATAAATGTACTAAGAGAGCTTATTCAACGCAGTCGCCAAACATTTTGAAACAAATAGTATAGAACCAAAACTGGTTTGATATGCCAACTGTTCATATCTCCTTTGCTTAATAATGATTTGAGACAACCTCGCATAAGCTCTAAACTTACGCATGAAACCCCCTCAATTTATGTTTAATTCTGTTAATATTTAATGTTAATCTTTATAAATTTATTTGATTTGAAATAAATAGTGCTTAACAGAACTGGTTCCATCTCAGGGACAAGATTAGAACCAGTTTTGGTTCTAAAGAGAACCTATATTTTTTGCAGTGTAGTGATGAATTTAGGCGATTATCCAACTTCAGATTCTTCTCTGTAAGGTCGGGCATGACCAATATCTTGAATTTTGCACCAGAAAGCCTGAATTTATCAGTGTTATTACACAATATATGTGTGATTTTTATGTTTTGATTATTTTTCAGAAAATATTTAAAAGGTATTTTGATTATATGTCAACAAAATACAAAAAAAAGTACCAAACAAAATGTTAAAACTAAATTTAATTCAAATTGTAAATACCTGGGTTGTTCCATTTATAACAATAGGTAATCATCTATTTTAACTTCAGCTAATCCCTAATTAACTGCCTGACAGCTGGGGTGTATGACAAATGGGGTGTCTGACTAATGGGGGTAAACCGCGCATGTATTCTGGAATGGACTACGGAAACATGAGCCTAGTCTGTCACCACACCAATGACATCAAAATTCAACAGCCGGTCTTGCGTTATAATACAAAAAGTTTATGCAGAAAATTTTCCAGGGGTGTTATCAAGGGCCATAAATCTGGTACGCATGCATAAAACCCACAATACATGAATCCCCCCCCCCCCCCCCCAAGGCTGATCATTCAGCATACCCAACGACATAATGAATCCCGCAACAGATGCTTGGGTTATGTTGCAAAATGCCCGTACGAACAGTTTTCTAAGTTAACCCAACGTAACGGCCAAAACCGACCCCTGCTATTCACAAAATTCACCAATCAATTTTTGTTACTTTTTCATTTTTGTCACACAAACATAGCTTATGACCCCTCATTGGAACGAGCTCAACGAGCTCGTTCCAATGAGGTGTCATAAGCTATGATTTTGACGCAAAAAATCAAAATAATTAGTGCTTCAAGAATTTTATTTGCAAGTGTCGTCTGCTTTTCGTGTTAGGTAAAGGGTTAACAAGGGGCATAACGCTGATATGTGTGCACGGACGAAACCAGCAATAGATGGATATCCATTTCTCCATGGTGGTCTGTCACCATGCCGTGATAATGAGAAATGTTTCTACGGAAGTGCAAAAGTCTACGGGCGGACGCACGCACGGACGGACGCACGAACGGAAGCAAATATATATACCACCGGGGCATAATAAAATACATGGATGAGATATTAATTGCTGTTTGGATATACTTTTCAAATGCCGGTCTCTCACCACACCAGAGAACATCAAAATCCCACAACCGGTGCTTTAGTTATAACGCAAAACGTTGGTGCGGAAAGTTTTCTAAGTGTATCAAGGAGTGGGGGGGGGGGGGAGCGGGGGGGGGGGGGAGGCGGTGGCTCAGTAGGTAGAAGTGCAGGCTGCAAGCCGAGAGGTCCTCGGTTCGAATCTCACCTGCGGCAACCGCGTTGTGTCCTTGGGCAAGACACTTCACCTCCATTGCCCACGTGGTGGCACGGTGGCGTTGTGTACTAAGGCGTACTGCACGTCGATGGTGCACTTGTCTTCAACCAATGCTAACCCTGCATGTGTGGAGTTAGTATGTTGGGGAGCTGACAGTTGCTCGCCGTTGCTTGGTGGATCTCTCCGGGTACTCAGGCTTCCTCCACCCGTAAAACTGTCGCGGTCATAATTAGCCATTGTGCAGAAATCTGTGACCTTAAACACAAATAAATAAATAAATAAATAAATAAATAAATAAATAAATAAATAAATAAATAAATAATAGTGTATCAAGGGCCATAACTAGAGTATGTAGGCATGGACGAAACCAGCTACAGGTGGATGTCCTTTCCCATACTGGTCTCCCACCATACCAAAGACATCAAAATAAAAAAAACCCAGAAGCGCCCCCTCTTCCACCCATTTGCCCCATGGTAGTTTTAAGTGAAGAAACAAGCACGAAGGTGTTCAGTTCTGCTATCGCTCGTCTAAGTATGTTGGAGTTTTTGTGAGTTATGATTTCGAGTTATTATTTCTACACCGTGTAGTACTAAGACAGAACACAACGAGGGTTGAGTACGTGACACTGGAATCAATGACCCAAGTTTCAGTTTTTTCCTGTAAATACATGAAAAACACCAACAAGGGCAGTTAATTCCTGTACCCTATACTCTCTCCGAGTGATGTTCTGTAATCTGAACTTATACCACGAATCATCTTGCAATGAGTGCGTAAAGTTGATATTTTTAGAGAAAAATATCACACTCAATGGTCTGTTTACATACATTCTTGTTTTACACTTTTGTATCAAAGTATTTCGCTCATGCCATAACGTCACTCAGCTACGTAACAGCCAATAGGATGCGTTCTGGCATGACGTTCTCACTCGTAAGACTGATTCCCCGCGTGATATACCACACACATTTCTCAATATCTGTATCTTGATAGATTAACATTAGTTTCCACCTTGACATCTGAGAATGATATGGGTCGCCAGTTAGCTTTGCGGTTATTGTTCTCAGTGCAGGAGGTGTTCCACTGGACATTATCGATTAAACACATTATCTGTCTCTGTTGTCTGATGCGGCAGAATTGAATTTTTTTAAATTTCATCCTCTAAAAGATAGCTCGTTCAAATTTGGTAGGAGGGGGATATTTTTGCTAAAAATTGAAAATATTCAGGCATTCCATAATATTTGCTGAAGGCGTCTGCTATTCGTCATAGAAACATGTATTTTTTTTTTAATTTATCAAAAGTGGTGGGGGCCAAAATATATTAGCGAAAAAATGGACCCTCCTTACCGTTTCGCTGGCATTAGCCTCGTTGGCCCGTACGTACGGAGTTGGCCAAAACTGTGGATGTTTCATTCCCCCAAATCCAGTGAGTTTTGTGAGATTGAACATCTAAGCTTTGAACTGAACCAACAAGTCGATTCTCAGCGTAATCCACGGAAACCTTTGTATTCAATTTTTAAATAGTTCCTCAAGGTTGTAATCTAATCGAATGTTAGTCAGTTCAGTCGTCATTTTCTTTAAATGGGCAGTTTTTATTTCGTCATCACCAACTGTCCTCCGTGCCTGCCAGGAGGTGCTGCTCGCCAAGAGTGCAACGGGCGAAGGCCTCAAGGTAAAGCAGAACATCAATGTTAGAAACCCAAATAAACGCTATTTTGTATCATCGCCGTTAGGTGTCTTTTCAACTCACTCTAAAATCAGTTGGGTTAAAACTTAACCCCAATTAACTGAGTTGAATGAAGAGGAACCCATTTGGGTTCATAATCACTCAAAATAGTTGATTTGGGGAGGGGGGGGGGGTTGATTTTTAACCCAACTGATTTTAGAGTGAAGTAATTCGATCAGACTAATATCAACACGTCTATTCTTCAAGGCGACCCTCTTCCACACAATTTGCGAAAGACAGTGGCGGCGCTACGGGGGGTGGGGGTGGGAGTGGGGGGGCATTCCCCCAACGGAGGCTTTGCCCCCACCCCACCCCTGTTGCCCCCCCCCCCCCCAACCATCTCGCATGCATTTCCATCCACCCTCACACACAAACACATTCAGTCACTCTCTCTCACACACACACACACCTCTTTTTTTTATTCCCAATAATTTCCCATACACACTTAGCCCAAAGCCTCAGGCTAGCTGATGAACACATCCAGGCAGTAGAGATTTAAAGACTCGGATGCAGATACTTATAAGTCATAATTAAGTTATGAGCCAACAAAGGCATGTCTATCCATATCCCTTGTCTAAAAAAATTCATGGATTTCGCATTATGACAGACGGCATTATGAGTGTCTCTCTCTCTCTCTCTCTCTCTCTCTCTCTCTCTCTCTCTCCCTCTCTCTCTCTCTCTCTCTCTCTCTCTCTCTCTCTCTCTCTCTCTCTCTCTCTCTCCCCCCAACAAAGGCTTTGCCCCCCTGTTGCCCCCCCCCCAACCATCTCGCATGCATTTCCATCCACCCTCACACAAAAACACATTCAGTCACTCTCTCTCTCACACACACACACACACACCTCTTTTTTTATTCCCAATAATTTCCCATACACACTTAGCCCAAAGCCTCAGGCTAGCTGATGAACACATCCAGGCAGTAGAGATTTAAAGACTCGGATGCAGATACTTATAAGTCATAATTAAGTTATGAGCCAACAAAGGCATGTCTATCCATATCCCTTGTCTAAAAAAATTCATGGATTTCGCATTATGAGTGTCTCTCTCTCTCTCTCTCTCTCTCTCTCTCTCTCTCTCTCTCTCTCTCTCTCTCTCTCTCTCTCTCTCTCGCACAGACCCACCAGACGCGGATCCAGGATTTTTTGAAAGGAGGACCGCTAATTACCATTACATTTAGTCAAAACTTGGACCCAAAGTCCGAAATAAAATTTTTTGGTTTGGTACGTCCACAGGACGTACCAAACCAAAAAATTATATTACGGACTTTGGGTCCAAGTTTGGACTACCTCATCACAAAGTAATGATATGATCCTTTACGTATTTGCCCCCCTTCATGGGAGTCTGCCCCCCTAGTTGCCCCCCACAAAAAAATTTCTGGCGCCGCCACTGGCGAAAGACTTCTTTTTGGAACTACGTCTTCCATCGCAGATTCAGTTCAGTATACTTAGCCTTTACACTGTATACTTTATTTGCGAGGTTCCTGTACGTATCTGTCTGTGGGTCACTGCAAGTGATATCGTCGCCTGAGTGCGAGAATGTCCTATGTCCTATGGGGGAGATAATACATAGTCTTATAGGGACATAGGACATTCTAGCCCTCAGGCGACGAAATGTTGATAAGCTTTCTTTTTTTTCCCCGGTTTTTCCAATACCTTTCCTGTGTTGAGTGGTGGGACCCCAACATTCTTTCTCAGCTTTAGGATATTCCCTTCAGACCTGTGGACTTACCTACTTTCCCTGTCCATAGAGATTTTGTCTACTGTGTAATCTTAAGTTGGTTAGTAGTATAGCATGTGCAGATCTGCCTCGGTTACCAGGATCTCGGGATTCTTCAAAGGATGTTTCAAACTCTCCCGCAGTGCATTGTGGGACATTACCTTGATAGGGCTCTGCGGTAAAATAAAGTTTTGCTCGACTGCACACAACTTGATGCAATTTACTCCAAAAAACATCAAAGTCACATTTATGACAAGTCGAGGCAGCACATCTCAACTTCACACTCCAACCTGTTAACAAACCACGCTCATGAATGTTACAGAAATTGTCTACTTATTAAATGATATACATGTTGCAAATATCGAAACAGATTTCTTTGTTCGTTATTTTATTTGCAGTGAGAGTGAAACAGATCAAATTTTAATTATCATTTTAGTAAGACAATAAATGATCACTTTAGGAAGACAACAAATGATCACTTTAGTTAGCAAATAAGTGATCAAATGATCACACAAATGATCACTTTAATAAGACAATAAATGATCACTTTAGTAGGACAATAAATGATCACTTTTTACTTATTTACTTACTAAAGTGATCATTTATTGTCTTACTAAAGTGATCGTTTATTGTCTTACTAAAGTGATCATTTGTGATCATTTGATCACTTATTTACTTACTAATGTGATCATTTATGATACAAGGCGGGGGGGGGGCTAACGGATTTGGGCGTCGAGGTCAATGACTTCGAGGTCGGATCCCGAGATCCTGGTAACTGGGGCAGAACTGCACATGCTATACTACTTTGGTTTGTCTTTTGGGTAATGAATAATTGGATACAAACTGTTCGGATATCATTGATGCCTCATCTGCGAATACACTGAACTAAATTATCCGCTTTCTCTGCCCGACGTACCGGTATATAGACTTAATCTGTAGCATTGCCCTTTGGAGCCAGCCTGTGATACGAGGGTGTAGAAAATATTTTCTCAAATGTTTTTCCCAATCTGGATAATAGTGATTCTTTTGCTGCCCATGTTCTATAATACAATGTCCAAGTACAGCATATGTTGCAACATTCCAACTAGCAGGGGTCGTCGTGAAGATTTCGGGTTGGGACGTAAATCTAATTTGCCCCGACTGTCGATATTCAAGTCCCGACAGATAAATTATGTTGACTACATGATAATGACATGCCTTTGTTGAAGGCATGCTTTGATGATGTAATTGAAATATTTATCAGTCAGGGTTATAGAAAAAAATCTCGAGGAAATTTGTTTATGTATATAAATACATGCGGTAGCCATGATGCATGGGCTTCCCAGCTTCTTAATGAATTAGTACGGACCCGACTCAAAATTGGTACCGCTGGGGCAGAAATAGCCACAAACCTCCATTTGCATGAGACTGACTGCCTGTATGACGTAAGTTCGTGTGGTACATCTAGTTTCGTAACAAAGTATGTGACTGCTTGCAAGAGCAATCAACCCAATTAATACGAAAATGGTCCGACTGGGCAATTATTGCAAATAGTTACACCCCAGAACCCTGGATCGTTATCACATTTCTATTTATCAAGATAGGGTTCAACCACTGACCAACTGTAACAGCCATTTTCGTACGACTTCTCCATTTTCTAGGCTTGGTACCGTTTCATATTTTCAATAAATAGTAATTATTGCTTCATAACACCTTCAGTTGATTTGATTGGTCAGTTCCAAAAAGAACACTTTCTAATTGGATAAATTAATGCTATTTCAAACCATCAACTTGCTGATCTTGACATTCTTGTACTTATGTTATATTGATTTATGACGTCACAGTCAAATGTGAAATTCCATTCTTTAACCCTTCTTTTTTACCTAAAAGGTGTGTGTTTTGGTAACTGTGGTGTCATATGATGAACAGAATATGTAATTCGTCATTTGGTCACTCGATATTTATGAAACTCTTCTACGAATTTCCTGTTTTGCCTCACTAGGGGCTCGACAAAACGGAAAATCTTAGACTTATTTCATAAATATCGAGTGACTAAAACACTCATTCCATATACTTTATATCCGGTCATCGCTTTTCACAAAAAAATCGTCATTCAACAGAGAGTAATCGCTTGACTGGACTAGTTACGTGAAATAATTCATGGGAGGTGAGGGACGTTGTACAAACACGAGTGCGCGAATGCGCACGAGTGTTTTACATTATAGTCCATCGCCTCGAATGAATTATTTCACGTTACCAGTCCAGTCAAGCGATTACTCTGTTTATTACTTTTCATTATTAACGATAAATATATTATTTAACCTTTTACCCAACGTAACGGCCAGCGCTATTCTCAAAAATCTCCCATTAATTTTCAGTATTTTTTTCATTTTTTGTCTCTAAAACATAGGTTATGACCCCTCATTGGAACGAGCTCGTCGAGCTCGTTCCAATAAGGGGTCAAAACCTATGTTTTTGAGACAAAAATTGAAAATAATAGCTATTCAAGAATTTTTTTTTTTTTGCAGGTGTCGTCTGCTTTTCATATTAGGTAAAGGGTTAAAAAAAACCCCAAAAAACAATGAAGTCCCCATTACACCCACGGCAAACCGTCTTCGTTTGCGCGCACGGATACATGACACAATTGTTGATTGCATAATTCACTTGTGAAGTTATCGTTTACAATCAGACCCGGAAATCCCAGTAAATCACACTTTGGGAAATAATAAAATTTTATTAATATGTGGCCCCATAACATACTTTATGACCCCCACATCGGGCGAGGTTTCAATAAGCTATCATTTAAGTTATTCAAGAATATTGTTTTGCAGATGCCATTTACTAGTCGTGTTAGGTAAAGAATTCAGTATCGCTCAAGCGAGTTAGGTCGGGGTGGGAAGCGTATGCAATGTTTGGCATTTTTTCACCCATGCATTTTTGTATCCACCTTTTGTCACTTATGATGTAGCATAGCACCATATCTGTGATTGTCGATCCACATATTCCTGGTCGCAACATCACATGATCATCCAAAATCATATTTTGAGACAATAGACAACTATATAAAAACTTAAATAAAACGATGAATGCCATTGTCTATTCGAGTAGCAGCGTTACTCTTAAAGTAGAAGTAGAACAGAGGCATGAATGATGATATCTGGCTGATTTTGTTGAAAAAAGTACTCACTTACAGTACGTGGAGAGTGGATTGTAACTAAATCACCCGCAGAGTGGAGTTATCACCCAGGCTATAACTTTCAAATTTTGTACATATTGACAAAAAACACAAGCAATGTTTCAGCCAATGGACCTCCGGGTTTAACCCGGAGGTCCATTGGCTGAAACTTTGCTGGTGCTGGTTATGCTTTGCAACAAAATTGCAATTATTCCTCGGGTGGAATCTCCACTCTGTGGGTGATTTAGTGATAATACACTCTCCACGTACTGTAATAGTAAACCTAGCTGACGAGGATTCAGTAATAGTTTGTCAAGTATAGTCATCTCGTTGTAGATGTTTAGGTTATTAGGTAGGTGCCAGCTAAACTGGGAAGAATATTAGTAGTATTGCTCTCATATGACAACATAGTCACGTGGACCAGTAACGTCATGTTGGGTTGTTATGTTAAGGAATGGGAGAATAAGCAAAAGAATAGATCAGGATATGCACAAAAAAACGAGGATTCTGGAAGTTTTCCCGTTGCTTTGGATAATTGGCCACACTCTTATACAATCGAACGCACCTTTTAGAGGCCTGTGGCACTTCGTGCTATCCATACTATCACAAGAAAGCGTTTTTCCGGGCCCATTTCATTAAAAAGATGAATCCAAACTAAATTAAGTCGTTTTGGGTGATTCGCTGTGGGTGTTGGGTTATTTTGGGTGATTGGATTTACTCCAATCCAATGGAACGCATCCCCAGAACACACCCCTCTTTAATTGGAAGTCTTCCAGGCTCACTCATAGCAATCACGTGTCATCAAATATGGTGGCTTTGCCTGGTCTGTTTCTGTGACTTTGGGTAGTTTAAGATAGTTGTCGGGTCCATGTGGGTAATTAGAACACACCCTTCGAACACGTCCCTTCCCTATGGAGGCCTTCCGTGCTGTCACTTCTCATAGCAACCACGTGATGATGACGGCATCCAGTATACAAAATGAACGACAGAACACCTAACCTTAACAACATGCATTGTGCGTGCAGAATAAGACCGCATATTTCTATAGTAATGACTTAGCTCACGCGGGTTAACTATGACAACCCAACATGACGTAACTGGTTCACATGACTATGTCACACGAGATCGTTTATGAGATCATCCAACCTAGAGGTGAAAAGTGCGTGCACTACTACTAATATTACTTCTGTGGTCATCGTCTGAAGGGGAATAGATGCATTGATAGTAACCGTTAGTTGATTGTATCCCCATGTTTTATGTTATTCAATATGACCCTGCAGGTTGTGCTAACATTGAACACCATGTCATCAATTAACCAATCAGTCAATCAATCAATCCATGAAGTCCATGAAATTAGAATTAGTTTTATTCGACATTAGTCACCTTAACCACAGTGCTGTGCGGAGGTTTTGTTACCCATACCATTTTCTGTATAAGTACCGACTCCCACACTAACGCATCTTGGGTGATTCTCATAAAAACGTATAGTAAATTGTTTTCCAAAAAATAATTTTCTCAAGTTGCTTCTTGGATGACAATTCTTTCCCGATACAAGGTCTGAGACGTGAGTGGTTAGAAAATAGTAATGGTGCATTGAGCAGAGTACATTCTTCTAAAGTAGAGACCTTCTAAATTACTGACTCCCGTACATAATGTCAGTGGTGTTTATGCACAATGTGGACCCATAACACAGTACCTTGAGTGAGATACACATTTTGACTCGTCCATTTTTTCTGCATGTAGGTTTCTGGTGTGAAAGAGGAGTTACCAGTCCAGTTCTGTTGTGTGGCAGCTGTGAAAGCCTCAGATTGCATCAAATCCTCAACAGGGAGCAAATTAGTCAAATGAAGGAACTCCCTGCATTTTGAAAAGTATTGGGGATATCAAAGCCATATAGGATGTTATCTGTTTATATATACTATTACTATATGGTGTAGTACAAGGACCTGGGAAGAGGCGGGTGACGACCAGAGGGGCCTAGTTTGAACAAGGCCCTCTCCGAGAAAATTTTGCAAAATTTAGTACTCCAAGATCGAATATGAGGCAATTGTAGCCTGTGTAGCCCTATATTGGAGAGCATTTGGGTCAATATTTTTTTATTTAGGTGTGGGGGGTGCTAAAGCTTTAGGTTGACCTGGGCCTCCAGCCCCCCCCCCCCCCCCCTCCCCAGCTCCCCTGGCTACGCCACTGGTCCAGACGCCGGGAGATTGGGGACAGGTTCTCGCCATTGTGTCCATTCAACTCTGCTCGTTGACGTTATTTGAGCGAGAATTTAAAAAAAAAATTCAGTATTTGGTGTCCACAATTTGTTGGTTATGAGTATACTGAGAACCAGCAAAGCCTGTCTGTGCACTCTCACCACAGAGTTCCCGCGAACAAGAAGGCCATGAATGCACCGCCGCGTTGTTAAGGTTCAGTAACAATATCCGATCTCACCAGGGAGAAGGTGGGGGAAGCAAACCCACACAGCTTGGCTGGAGCGTTAAAATGGGGCGGGGTGTGGTCACACCCCTCAAATTTCTAACTGGTGGGAGCGGGTGGAGAAAGATTTCCAGATCTTCAGTTTTCAGAGTTTTGGCGTCTGTAGGATTTGAGCCTTGTAATCAAGTTGGTTGTACCCCCCCCCCCCCCCCCCCCCCGCCTCAACGTTCATCATTTTAGGATTTCACATCCAGATGTAATGTTCTGTCACAATAATCAGGGTTTCGGGTCAAGGGGAAATAAATGAGTCAGTTATGAGCGGTCAAGAGTGGTCGCTTCGCAAAAAAATGAATTCCAGGGTTCAAAAAAATCATTTATTCAATTTGGGGGTGGGTCAGCGGCCCTGTTGTTTAATTGAATTAACTCCATAGATCTATCTCTTTATTTTCATCAAATATTTGTGGATATGCTATGTTTAAATATTTTGCTGAATTTCATGTATTTAACATATTTGTTATTGTCTTGATCACTCAAACGTTTTTGGAGAATACAACGAACAGGGAAATATTTTCCACTATTTGTTGATAATTGCGCATGTCAGGAATAAAAGGTAAACCATCTAAACCTGCTCGGGAGGTGGTTTACTCAGAATGATTCGGAATGATATTCCAGAATGACGGTTTGAAAAGAAAACAACCAGATTGGTAATCCAAGTTGTCTGCGCATTTGGTATCCCCCCATTAGTCAGACACCCCAGTTGTCAGACAGTTTATAATCACAGATTATTGGGTTGTTTGATTCATTCTCACGTAGCCAACATTTTGAAATTAGCTAGCAACATTTTCCATTTCACACCTTTAGGAGATTTGATTATGGTCTGTTTCTGATTAAAATTAAAACCTTCAGCTCAGCAAAACATAATATTTTTTTTGTTGAACTGTTTTCAATGAAAAAAGACTTTTGGCTTGGCAATTAGTTGTAAAAACATAGGTGTTCTTTGAACCTAGTCATTGTTTTATCTGTTTTTGATAGTTTTGATAGGTTTGAGATGACTTCAATACTTTATTATAAACTGTTGCTTTTATCTTTTTTGATTAGAAGATTTATTGTTTATTCAATAAACCTATATAAGTAAAGAATCAGACAAAATATGATCATAAATTTATCATGGCCACTGCACAGATTGATGTTAATTTCTTGGAAAATGGTAGAGGTGGTCACTTTTTGATTCATGCTGGCTATAAATTTTCAATTCGGACAAGAAGAAATGAAAGGTGTTATTGGAGATGTGTAATTCGTGACTGCAGAGCCAAAATTGTTACAGTGGATAACATTCCAGTGTCAATAGGACAAGATCACAATCATGACAGTGACAATATGGCCCTTGCTGCCAGTGCTTTTCTAAATAAAGTTAAAAAAAGATGCCGTGATGAGGTTTCTCCCATTCCAAGAATATACGACGAAGAACTTGGCAGTCTCAGAGATAATGAGTTTGATGAAGTGACTGCAGATATGATAAAAAAATTCCAACATTTGACAGTTGTAAAGCTGCCTTGTATAGAAGTCGTGCAAAAGTGTTGCCCAAATTACCAAAAACACAAAGAGAGATAGAGTTAAATAATTCCTGGAAAGAAACATCAGCTGGAGAAAGATTTTTATTGTGTGATAATACCAGTGAACAGGGTCATAGAATTATCATTTTTGGCACTGATGAATATCTGAAACAATTGTGTGATTCACCTGTCGTGTTTGGAGATGGAACATTTTATTCGTGTCCTGGCTTATTTTACCAGCTGTATACCCTTCATGGTAGATTTGAAGGATCAGTATTTCCATTAATATTTGGCTTATTGCCTAACAAGACAGAACAAACTTACCGCTGTTTTTTCTCTTTAATTAAAGACGCTGTTATTGAGCGAAATTTAACCCTTGAACCAGCGATATTTCTAATGGATTTTGAGGTAGCTGCAAGAAATGCTGTGGTCGCTATCTATCCTTCCGTTTCACCAAAAGGATGTTTTTTTCATTTTACACGGTGCATATGGAGAAAAACACAAGCTGTTGGGCTGGCAGCCAGATACAGAAATGACGAGAACATAAAACTGCTGGTGCGTCGAGCAGCAGTCCTGCCGTTAGTTCCCATCCACCTAGTTGAGGATGTGTGGTTTAATGCTTTAGAGAGTAGTGAAGACAATAGTTCAGAAGTGACTCAATTTACAGATTATGTGACTGAGACATGGGTTGAAGGTTCACCCTTAGAAATGTGGAATCATTTTGATAATGACGGTGCCCGTACCACAAACAACGTTGAAGGGTGGCACAGCAAAATAAACAAATTGTGTGGGCATTCACACCCAAATATATTTTCATTAGTGACTTTATTAAAGCAAATCCAGGCAACAAATGAGGCCAGAATTATTCAGCTGCAAGCTGGGGGAGTACCACGCCCCAAAAAAAGAAAATACAGGCAATTGGATTCTCGTCTTTCATTGCTGAAAACCCGCCTACAAATGGGAGAAATTGACATTATGACATATGCAGATAAGGCTTCAGATTTAGTTCATTTAGAATAAATTTGGTGCTAGATTTTACTTGCAGTGCTCAATGTTCAGTGTTGTGTATCTTCTGATTTTTGTTTTTGCATTTATACCACTGTGAATAAAGGATTGTTTGTCCTTAACATATCTGTTCTTCTCTATTGAAAAATTCTAAGGGAACCTGTCCCAGCTCTTCTTCACTTTTACTGTTTCTGTGTTACAAAAGCTATTAATAAAAATTTTAATAACACAGAAACACTTTGCTGTCAGAGAAAATTAATAATCACCAAATATGAAACAGAGTATAGCTTAATTGGGGATTAACACCTATTGTTCTCCTTAACATCAATTCTCACTCAGCCAACATTTTTCAGCTTATCTGGTTACCCCAAAATTAAAAATGTTGGCTCCGTGAGAAGACACCGGTTGTTTGAATAGCTAATCCCTTACTTATCACCTTCAGAATAAAGTGGGATATTCCAATAAGTCAGACAGAAAAGAAACAATTAATAAGCTATTTGTGATTTATTTCTTTACCAATGTGTTTTAGGAATGAACAGAAAATAAATAGAATATAAATGACAATAAAAAAAAAAAAATATGAAGTACAATAAGAAAGAGTACTAGGCACAATAGATTAACATTTTTAAATAAATGACAATAAATGACAATGACATGAATAATAGCACAAATAAATAATATCTTTTGTAATAAATAAACAGAAAATTGTATTTTATGAAACAAAGAAAATAAATAGGAAATAAATGACAATAAAATATGAAATACAACAAGAAAAGATTTCTAGACATGAATAATCATACAAAATAGTTTTTTGATTTAAATAAACAGAAAAAAACAATAAAATGAAAAATATGAAGTACAATAAAGAAAATATTTAGACTTATTTTATTGTAAATAAATAAAATAATCATATTTCATGATAACTCATTTTTAACGTAAATAACATGTTTTATAAAAAAAAATGTAACAAAATGAAAACTGTGAGGTACACATCATAACAAAGGTACAATATTACAATGACAAAAAAAAAATGTACAAAAGGAATATTAATTTACAAACAAATCATCCCATTCTTAACAGTTTTCCAGCTACATCAAGGAACTCCCTTAGAGACTTTGTTCTCTGTCCTAGTTGTACCTAAAGGCGGCCCAGGTGGTTGTCAATTTCCCTGCAAACTTGTTTCCGCGAGGTGAAGCAGCACCAAAGGCTATTTGAGCAAATTTGATTTTTTCTGCCTTTTCAATGTTCTTTATTATATTTATGAATCTGAAGAGGTTAGGATGTCGAAGAAGTACACTGCAAAAAATATAGGGTCTCTTTAGAACCAAAACTGGTTCTAATTTTGTCCCTGAGATGGAACCAGTTCTGTTTAAACAGTATTTATTTCAAATCAAATAAATGTACTAAGAGAGCTTATTCAACGCAGTCGCCAAACATTTTGAAACAAATAGTATAGAACCAAAACTGGTTTGATATGCCAACTGTTCATATCTCCTTTGCTTAATAATGATTTGAGACAACCCTCGCATAAGCTCTAAACTTACGCATGAAACCCCCTCAATTTATGTTTAATTCTGTTAATATTTAATGTTAATCTTTATAAATTTATTTGATTTGAAATAAATAGTGCTTAACAGAACTGGTTCCATCTCAGGGACAAGATTAGAACCAGTTTTGGTTCTAAAGAGAACCTATATTTTTTTGCAGTGTAGTGATGAATTTAGGCGATTATCCAACTTCAGATTCTTCTCTGTAAGGTCGGGCATGACCAATATCTTGAATTTTGCACCAGAAAGCCTGAATTTATCAGTGTTATTACACAATATATGTGTGATTTTTATGTTTTGATTATTTTTTCAGAAAATATTTAAAAGGTATTTTGATTATATGTCAACAAAATACAAAAAAAAAGTACCAAACAAAATGTTAAAACTAAATTTAATTCAAATTGTAAATACCTGGGTTGTTCCATTTATAACAATAGGGTAATCATCTATTTTAACTTCAGCTAATCCCTAATTACCTGACAGCTGGGGTGTATGACAAATGGGGTGTCTGATTAATGGGGGTAAACCGCGCATGTATTCTGGAATGGACTACGGAAACATGAGCCTAGTCTGTCACCACACCAATGACATCAAAATTCAACAGCCGGTCTTGCGTTATAATACAAAAAGTTTATGCAGAAAATTTTCCAGGGGTGTTATCAAGGGCCATAAATCTGGTACGCATGCATAAAACCCACAATACATGAATCCCCCCCCCCCCCCCCCCCCCCCCAAGGCTGATCATTCAGCATACCCAACGACATAATGAATCCCGCAACAGATGCTTGGGTTATGTTGCAAAATGCCCGTACGAACAGTTTTCTAAGTTAACCCAACGTAACGGCCAAAACCGACCACCGCTATTCACAAAATTCACCAATCAATTTTTGTTACTTTTTCATTTTTGTCACACAAACATAGCTTATGACCCCTCATTGGAACGAGCTCAACGAGCTCGTTCCAATGAGGTGTCATAAGCTATGATTTTGACGCAAAAAATCAAAATAATTAGTGCTTCAAGAAATGCAAGTGTCGTCTGCTTTTCGTGTTAGGTAAAGGGTTAACAAGGGGCATAACGCTGATATGTGTGCACGGACGAAACCAGCAATAGATGGATATCCATTTCTCCATGGTGGTCTGTCACCATGCCGTGATAATGAGAAATGTTTCTACGGAAGTGCAAAAGTCTACGGGCGGACGCACGCACGGACGGACGCACGAACGGAAGCAAATATATATACCACCGGGGCATAATAAAATACATGGATGAGATATTAATTGCTGTTTGGATATACTTTTCAAATGCCGGTCTCTCACCACACCAGAGAACATCAAAATCCCACAACCGGTGCTTTAGTTATAACGCAAAACGTTGGTGCGGAAAGTTTTCTAAGTGTATCAAGGAGTGGGGGGGGGGGGGGGGGAGCGGGGGGGGGGGAGGCGGTGGCTCAGTAGGTAGAAGTGCAGGCTGCAAGCCGAGAGGTCCTCGGTTCGAATCTCACCTGCGGCAACCGCGTTGTGTCCTTGGGCAAGACACTTCACCTCCATTGCCCACGTGGTGGCACGGTGGCGTTGTGTACTAAGGCGTACTGCACGTCGATGGTGCACTTGTCTTCAACCAATGCTAACCCTGCATGTGTGGAGTTAGTATGTTGGGGAGCTGACAGTTGCTCGCCGTTGCTTGGTGGATCTCTCCGGGTACTCAGGCTTCCTCCACCCGTAAAACTGTCGCGGTCATGATTAGCCATTGTGCAGAAATCTGTGACCTTAAACACAAATAAATAAATAAATAAATAAATAAATAAATAAATAAATAATAGTGTATCAAGGGCCATAACTAGAGTATGTAGGCATGGACGAAACCAGCTACAGGTGGATGTCCTTTCCCATACTGGTCTCCCACCATACCAAAGACATCAAAATAAAAAAAACCCAGAAGCGCCCCCTCTTCCACCCATTTGCCCCATGGTAGTTTTAAGTGAAGAAACAAGCACGAAGGTGTTCAGTTCTGCTATCGCTCGTCTACATATGTTTGAGTTTTTGTGAGTTATGATTTCGAGTTATTATTTCTACACCGTGTAGTACTAAGACAGAACACAACGAGGGTTGAGTACGTGACACTGGAATCAATGACCCAAGTTTCAGTTTTTTCCTGTAAATACATGAAAAACACCAACAAGGGCAGTTAATTCCTGTACCCTATACTCTCTCCGAGTGATGTTCTGTAATCTGAACTTATACCACGAATCATCTTGCAATGAGTGCGTAAAGTTGATATTTTTAGAGAAAAATATCACACTCAATGGTCTGTTTACATACATTCTTGTTTTACACTTTTGTATCAAAGTATTTCGCTCATGCCATAACGTCACTCAGCTACGTAACAGCCAATAGGATGCGTTCTGGCATGACGTTCTCACTCGTAAGACGGATTCCCCGCGTGATATACCACACACATTTCTCAATATCTGTATCTTGATAGATAAACATTAGTTTCCACCTTGACATCTGAGAATGATATGGGTCGCCAGTTAGCTTTGCGGTTATTGTTCTCAGTGCAGGAGGTGTTCCACTGGACATTATCGATTAAACACATTATCTGTCTCTGTTGTCTGATGCGGCAGAATTGAATTTTTTTAAATTTCATCCTCTAAAAGATAGCTCGTTCAAATTTGGTAGGAGGGGGATATTTTTGCTAAAAATTGAAAATATTCAGGCATTCCATAATATTTGCTGAAGGCGTCTGCTATTCGTCATAGAAACATGTATTTTTTTTTTAATTTATCAAAAGTGGTGGGGGCCAAAATATATTAGCGAAAAAATGGACCCTCCTTACCGTTTCGCTGGCATTAGCCTCGTTGGCCCGTACGTACGGAGTTGGCCAAAACTGTGGATGTTTCATTCCCCCAAATCCAGTGAGTTTTGTGAGATTGAACATCTAAGCTTTGAACTGAACCAACAAGTCGATTCTCAGCGTAATCCACGGAAACCTTTGTATTCAATTTTTAAATAGTTCCTCAAGGTTGTAATCTAATCGAATGTTAGTCAGTTCAGTCGTCATTTTCTTTAAATGGGCAGTTTTTATTTCGTCATCACCAACTGTCCTCCGTGCCTGCCAGGAGGTGCTGCTCGCCAAGAGTGCAACGGGCGAAGGCCTCAAGGTAAAGCAGAACATCAATGTTAGAAACCCAAATAAACGCTATTTTGTATCATCGCCGTTAGGTGTCTTTTCAACTCACTCTAAAATCAGTTGGGTTAAAACTTAACCCCAATTAACAGAGTTGAATGAAGAGGAACCCATTTGGGTTCATAATCACTCAAAATAGTTGATTTGGGGAGGGGGGGGGGTTGATTTTTAACCCAACTGATTTTAGAGTGAAGTAATTCGATCAGACTAATATCAACACGTCTATTCTTCAAGGCGACCCTCTTCCACACAATTTGCGAAAGACAGTGGCGGCGCTACGGGGGGTGGGGGTGGGAGTGGGGGGCATTCCCCCAACGGAGGCTTTGCCCCCACCCCACCCCTGTTGCCCCCCCCCCCAACCATCTCGCATGCATTTCCATCCACCCTCACACACAAACACATTCAGTCACTCTCTCTCACACACACACACACCTCTTTTTTTTATTCCCAATAATTTCCCATACACACTTAGCCCAAAGCCTCAGGCTAGCTGATGAACACATCCAGGCAGTAGAGATTTAAAGACTCGGATGCAGATACTTATAAGTTATAATTAAGTTATGAGCCAACAAAGGCATGTCTATCCATATCCCTTGTCTAAAAAAATTCATGGATTTCGCATTATGACAGACGGCATTATGAGTGTCTCTCTCTCTCTCTCTCTCTCTCTCTCTCACCCTCTCTCTCTCTCTCTCTCTCTCTCTCTCTCTCTCTCTCTCTCTCTCCCCCCAACAAAGGCTTTGCCCCCCTGTTGCCCCCCCCAACCATCTCGCATGCATTTCCATCCACCCTCACACACAAACACATTCAGTCACTCTCTCTCTCACACACACAAACACACACCTCTTTTTTTATTCCCAATAATTTCCCATACACACTTAGCCCAAAGCCTCAGGCTAGCTGATGAACACATCCAGGCAGTAGAGATTTAAAGACTCGGATGCAGATACTTATAAGTCATAATTAAGTTATGAGCCAACAAAGGCATGTCTATCCATATCCCTTGTCTAAAAAAATTCATGGATTTCGCATTATGAGTGTCTCTCTCTCTCTCTCTCTCTCTCTCTCTCTCTCTCTCTCTCTCTCTCTCTCTCTCTCTCTCTCTCTCGCACAGACCCACCAGACGCGGATCCAGGATTTTTTGAAAGGAGGACCGCTAATTACCATTACATTTAGTCAAAACTTGGACCCAAAGTCCGAAATAAAATTTTTTGGTTTGGTACGTCCACAGGACGTACCAAACCAAAAAATTATATTACGGACTTTGGGTCCAAGTTTGGACTACCTCATCACAAAGTAATGATATGATCCTTTACGTATTTGCCCCCCTTCATGGGAGTCTGCCCCCCTAGTTGCCCCCCACAAAAAAATTTCTGGCGCCGCCACTGGCGAAAGACTTCTTTTTGGAACTACGTCTTCCATCGCAGATTCAGTTCAGTATACTTAGCCTTTACACTGTATACTTTATTTGCGAGGTTCCTGTACGTATCTGTCTGTGGGTCACTGCAAGTGATATCGTCGCCTGAGTGCGAGAATGTCCTATGTCCTATGGGGGAGATAATACATAGTCTTATAGGGACATAGGACATTCTAGCCCTCAGGCGACGAAATGTTGATAAACTTTCTTTTTTTTCCCCGGTTTTTCCAATACCTTTCCTGTGTTGAGTGGTGGGACCCCAACATTCTTTCTCAGCTTTAGGATATTCCCTTCAGACCTGTGGACTTACCTACTTTCCCTGTCCATAGAGATTTTGTCTACTGTGTAATCTTAAGTTGGTTAGTAGTATAGCATGTGCAGATCTGCCTCGGTTACCAGGATCTCGGGATTCTTCAAAGGATGTTTCAAACTCTCCCGCAGTGCATTGTGGGACATTACCTTGATAGGGCTCTGCGGTAAAATAAAGTTTTGCTCGACTGCACACAACTTGATGCAGTTTACTCCAAAAAACATCAAAGTCACATTTATGACAAGTCGAGGCAGCACATCTCAACTTCACACTCCAACCTGTTAACAAACCACGCTCATGAATGTTACAGAAATTGTCTACTTATTAAATGATATACATGTTGCAAATATCGAAACAGATTTCTTTGTTCGTTATTTTATTTGCAGTGAGAGTGAAACAGATCAAATTTTAATTATCATTTTAGTAAGACAATAAATGATCACTTTAGGAAGACAACAAATGATCACTTTAGTTAGCAAATAAGTGATCAAATGATCACACAAATGATCACTTTAATAAGACAATAAATGATCACTTTAGTAGGACAATAAATGATCACTTTTTACTTATTTACTTACTAAAGTGATCATTTATTGTCTTACTAAAGTGATCGTTTATTGTCTTACTAAAGTGATCATTTGTGATCATTTGATCACTTATTTACTTACTAATGTGATCATTTATGATACAAGGCGGGGGGGGGGCTAACGGATTTGGGCGTCGAGGTCAATGACTTCGAGGTCGGATCCCGAGATCCTGGTAACTGGGGCAGAACTGCACATGCTATACTACTTTGGTTTGTCTTTTGGGTAATGAATAATTGGATACAAACTGTTCGGATATCATTGATGCCTCATCTGCGAATACACTGAACTAAATTATCCGCTTTCTCTGCCCGACGTACCGGTATATAGACTTAATCTGTAGCATTGCCCTTTGGAGCCAGCCTGTGATACGAGGGTGTAGAAAATATTTTCTCAAATGTTTTTCCCAATCTGGATAATAGTGATTCTTTTGCTGCCCATGTTCTATAATACAATGTCCAAGTACAGCATATGTTGCAACATTCCAACTAGCAGGGGTCGTCGTGAAGATTTCGGGTTGGGACGTAAATCTAATTTGCCCCGACTGTCGATATTCAAGTCCCGACAGATAAATTATGTTGACTACATGATAATGACATGCCTTTGTTGAAGGCATGCTTTGATGATGTAATTGAAATATTTATCAGTCAGGGTTATAGAAAAAAATCTCGAGGAAATTTGTTTATGTATATAAATACATGCGGTAGCCATGATGCATGGGCTTCCCAGCTTCTTAATGAATTAGTACGGACCCGACTCAAAATTGGTACCGCTGGGGCAGAAATAGCCACAAACCTCCATTTGCATGAGACTGACTGCCTGTATGACGTAAGTTCGTGTGGTACATCTAGTTTCGTAACAAAGTATGTGACTGCTTGCAAGAGCAATCAACCCAATTAATACGAAAATGGTCCGACTGGGCAATTATTGCAAATAGTTACACCCCAGAACCCTGGATCGTTATCACATTTCTATTTATCAAGATAGGGTTCAACCACTGACCAACTGTAACAGCCATTTTCGTACGACTTCTCCATTTTCTAGGCTTGGTACCGTTTCATATTTTCAATAAATAGTAATTATTGCTTCATAACACCTTCAGTTGATTTGATTGGTCAGTTCCAAAAAGAACACTTTCTAATTGGATAAATTAATGCTATTTCAAACCATCAACTTGCTGATCTTGACATTCTTGTACTTATGTTATATTGATTTATGACGTCACAGTCAAATGTGAAATTCCATTCTTTAACCCTTCTTTTTTACCTAAAAGGTGTGTGTTTTGGTAACTGTGGTGTCATATGATGAACAGAATATGTAATTCGTCATTTGGTCACTCGATATTTATGAAACTCTTCTACGAATTTCCTGTTTTGCCTCACTAGGGGCTCGACAAAACGGAAAATCTTAGACTTATTTCATAAATATCGAGTGACTAAAACACTCATTCCATATACTTTATATCCGGTCATCGCTTTTCACAAAAAAATCGTCATTCAACAGAGAGTAATCGCTTGACTGGACTAGTTACGTGAAATAATTCATGGGAGGTGAGGGACGTTGTACAAACACGAGTGCGCGAATGCGCACGAGTGTTTTACATTATAGTCCATCGCCTCGAATGAATTATTTCACGTTACCAGTCCAGTCAAGCGATTACTCTGTTTATTACTTTTCATTATTAACGATAAATATATTATTTAACCTTTTACCCAACGTAACGGCCAGCGCTATTCTCAAAAATCTCCCATTAATTTTCAGTATTTTTTTCATTTTTTGTCTCTAAAACATAGGTTATGACCCCTCATTGGAACGAGCTCGTCGAGCTCGTTCCAATAAGGGGTCAAAACCTATGTTTTTGAGACAAAAATTGAAAATAATAGCTATTCAAGAATTTTTTTTTTTTTGCAGGTGTCGTCTGCTTTTCATATTAGGTAAAGGGTTAAAAAAAAACCCAAAAAACAATGAAGTCCCCATTACACCCACGGCAAACCGTCTTCGTTTACGCGCACGGATACATGACACAATTGTTGATTGCATAATTCACTTGTGAAGTTATCGTTTACAATCAGACCCGGAAATCCCAGTAAATCACACTTTGGGAAATAATAAAATTTTATTAATATGTGGCCCCATAACATACTTTATGACCCCCACATCGGGCGAGGTTTCAATAAGCTATCATTTAAGTTATTCAAGAATATTGTTTTGCAGATGCCATTTACTAGTCGTGTTAGGTAAAGAATTCAGTATCGCTCAAGCGAGTTAGGTCGGGGTGGGAAGCGTATGCAATGTTTGGCATTTTTTCACCCATGCATTTTAGTATCCACCTTTTGTCACTTATGATGTAGCATAGCACCATATCTGTGATTGTCGATCCACATATTCCTGGTCGCAACATCACATGATCATCCAAAATCATATTTTGAGACAATAGACAACTATATAAAAACTTAAATAAAACGATGAATGCCATTGTCTATTCGAGTAGCAGCGTTACTCTTAAAGTAGAAGTAGAACAGAGGCATGAATGATGATATCTGGCTGATTTTGTTGAAAAAAGTACTCACTTACAGTACGTGGAGAGTGGATTGTAACTAAATCACCCGCAGAGTGGAGTTATCACCCAGGCTATAACTTTCAAATTTTGTACATATTGACAAAAAACACAAGCAATGTTTCAGCCAATGGACCTCCGGGTTTAACCCGGAGGTCCATTGGCTGAAACTTTGCTGGTGCTGGTTATGCTTTGCAACAAAATTGCAATTATTCCTCGGGTGGAATCTCCACTCTGTGATTTAGTGATAATACACTCTCCACGTACTGTAATAGTAAACCTAGCTGACGAGGATTCAGTAATAGTTTGTCAAGTATAGTCATCTCGTTGTAGATGTTTAGGTTATTAGGTAGGTGCCAGCTAAACTGGGAAGAATATTTGTAGTATTGCTCTCATATGACAACATAGTCACGTGGACCAGTAACGTCATGTTGGGTTGTTATGTTAAGGAATGGGAGAATAAGCAAAAGAATAGATCAGGATATGCACAAAAAACGAGGATTCTGGAAGTTTTCCCGTTGCTTTGGATAATTGGCCACACTCTTATACAATCGAACGCACCTTTTAGAGGCCTGTGGCACTTCGTGCTATCCATACTATCACAAGAAAGCGTTTTTCCGGGCCCATTTCATTAAAAAGATGAATCCAAACTAAATTAAGTCGTTTTGGGTGATTCGCTGTGGGTGTTGGGTTATTTTGGGTGATTGGATTTACTCCAATCCAATGGAACGCATCCCCAGAACACACCCCTCTTTAATTGGAAGTCTTCCAGGCTCACTCATAGCAATCACGTGTCATCAAATATGGTGGCTTTGCCTGGTCTGTTTCTGTGACTTTGGGTAGTTTAAGATAGTTGTCGGGTCCATGTGGGTAATTAGAACACACCCTTCGAACACGTCCCTTCCCTATGGAGGCCTTCCGTGCTGTCACTTCTCATAGCAACCACGTGATGATGACGGCATCCAGTATACAAAATGAACGACAGAACACCTAACCTTAACAACATGCATTGTGCGTGCAGAATAAGACCGCATATTTCTATAGTAATGACTTAGCTCACGCGGGTTAACTATGACAACCCAACATGACGTAACTGGTTCACATGACTATGTCACACGAGATCGTTTATGAGATCATCCAACCTAGAGGTGAAAAGTGCGTGCACTACTACTAATATTACTTCTGTGGTCATCGTCTGAAGGGGAATAGATGCATTGATAGTAACCGTTAGTTGATTGTATCCCCATGTTTTATGTTATTCAATATGACCCTGCAGGTTGTGCTAACATTGAACACCATGTCATCAATTAACCAATCAGTCAATCAATCAATCCATGAAGTCCATGAAATTAGAATTAGTTTTATTCGACATTAGTCACCTTAACCACAGTGCTGTGCGGAGGTTTTGTTACCCATACCATTTTCTGTATAAGTACCGACTCCCACACTAACGCATCTTGGGTGA
The DNA here is from genome assembly GCA_031216915.1 of Pictodentalium vernedei. Taxonomy (NCBI): domain Eukaryota; kingdom Metazoa; phylum Mollusca; class Scaphopoda; order Dentaliida; family Dentaliidae; genus Pictodentalium; species Pictodentalium vernedei. The sequence goes on from CM062294.1 coordinate 51,957,829, forward strand.
TTCTCATAAAAACGTATAGTAAATTGTTTTCCAAAAAATAATTTTCTCAAGTTGCTTCTTGGATGACAATTCTTTCCCGATACAAGGTCTGAGACGTGAGTGGTTAGAAAATAGTAATGGTGCATTGAGCAGAGTACATTCTTCTAAAGTAGAGACCTTCTAAATTACTGACTCCCGTACATAATGTCAGTGGTGTTTATGCACAATGTGGACCCATAACACAGTACCTTGAGTGAGATACACATTCGTGACTCGTCCATTTTTTCTGCATGTAGGTTTCTGGTGTGAAAGAGGAGTTACCAGTCCAGTTCTGTTGTGTGGCAGCTGTGAAAGCCTCAGATTGCATCAAATCCTCAACAGGGAGCAAATTAGTCAAATGAAGGAACTCCCTGCATTTTGAAAAGTATTGGGGATATCAAAGCCATATAGGATGTTATCTGTTTATATATACTATTACTATATGGTGTGTATGTGGACGGAAAGTGTTCAAAAACATGTGACATTGGAACTTGTGATCGACGTTTTATTAGTGATAACACCACTGACCATGAAGTAACACCACTGACTCCCAAGTAACACCACTGACAATATCGATCGTTTTTAGCATTTTGACAATAGTTATATACCAGTTTATCACACAATCACCATCAAATTCTGATTCGAGTCGAGACGTAACTGCTCGATAGCATATATGGGGATCTTGGAATAGGTATATCTTGTGTTGGCCTATCCTCAGATAGATATCATGCAAAAGGTATCCTGTAAAGGGTATCCTCAAATGGTATCTTATAAAGGGTATCCTCAAATGGTATCTTATAACGATATCCTCAAATAATACATCACCATGTCATAGGTATCCTCAAATATCGAAATAAAGATGATAGTCGTATGTGGAGTCACTCAAACGAGAAATTGCTCTGTAGTTGATTTGCTCAATGGGATTTGAGTCGTTCGAGCAATGACTGTTCAGTAACTGCTCGATAGTGCATCCCCAAAATGTATCCTCAAATGGTATCCTGAAATGATATATCGTGATGTTTCATCAGGTATCCTCAAATATCGAAATAACGGGGCTTCGCCAGGCTCGTTTCGATAGTTTATGGGTTGTTTTGGGTAATTTGGATGAATGCCGGGTAATTCTATGAAGAAAACGAATCGGGGAAACTACATCCATCCAATCGAAAATATATTCCGAACATACCCCCGTCCTATTGTATCCCATTGGGTCACATAGCAACAACTTGCTACCATAGAAACTAAGATGGCGGCCTACAGTGTACAAAATAGACATTATCATATCACTGGATTGTTCAAAAGTCTTAAATATCAATTCACTCCTCTGGTATTCAGTCACTTTCTAAATTATTATGGGAATACATATTCTTCTTGGACATATGTCAAACATTTATGCTAATTAATTTGTAACCTGGCAAATTGGCTGTTTTTGCCATCGTTTCTGCACTAAAAAATTAAATTAACCCAAATCTTGTGCTTGTAATTCGGTGATTATTTAAATAAACAAGATATATTGCAGAGAAAAACATTATATTTTTCCCAAAACGTTCTGGAAAAAGGCTGAGAGTCAATGGTGTTACCTATTGTTCTGTGGTGTTACTTCCAGAATTAACACCACTGACATGGTAACTCCACTGACTTTTCAATAACGTTTGAAATCATCTCCCTGTATAATCTAGTGAGATCATCTGACTTCATTAAATTAGAAAATAAACTCCCAAATGCATCATTTACTGTTGTTTTTGTTCAATAAATGTGATGGGTTGTGTCATTATTGTGATTAACACCACTGACAGAAGAAGGTATAATTTTTTTATTCACCCGTTTTGCGTCTTTTTTGTAGTTTTCCTCTTGAAAGTGTCAAGAAACATCACCTCCACATTGGAAAGTCTCTACTGGAGAGTCGTCCAAAGGGGACTCACTCCACTCTTCTGACCTTGAATTGAAGTAGCCCTCTATTATTTTTCTTTTTTGATAACACCACTGACCAATTTTCTAGCTACAGCTAGACGACACGACTGATAATGAAAAATGTCATCTTTGACGCACCCTTATTTTTGAGGAGAAACAGGATGTCTTCGATTCACGCTCACGGCAATTTCACGAGATATAAAACTCGTTTTGTAGACTAAACAGTGAGTTTGATATGGTGAAGACCTGTCTGTACAGGTAACACCATTGACATGTCGGTGGGTTGTGATTTAAAAAAAATAAGGTCACATTAATCTGAGAAAAGGGTAAAAGCATTTTATCGGCTGGAACCACCTTTTGTTTCGAGAAAATCGAGATAAGTATCGGAATAGGTATACTATTGTCGGGTAAAAATGGGCTGTACACAAAATATACACTTTGGTGCCACCCTCTTACCTATTAGATCAAAACATGTTTAATCGCTTTGGGAATCAATCAATCAATCAATCAGTCGATCGATTGATCGTCAATCAAATACAATAGCAAAGGTACAGATATAAAGTCACACAATCATTCATAGTTTTGTTCATGTGACCCACCCGCACCCCTTTCCCCCACACTCCGATTTTTGTAACTCAACCATCTTTCCCCAAGTACCGAAATCCCAGCTCCCATCTGCGTATTGTGACTCATGACTGAAAAGTTAAACACACCCAAATAAATCAATAAATAAATAAATAAATAAATAAATAAATAAATAAATAAATAAATAAATAAATAAATGGAACCGCATTCCGCCACGGTTGACCTGTGTTAGAGACTTTCAACACAAGCATGTGTTATCACTCCCTTTTTATACTAACATTACATTTATAGGTGACATTCCAACTAACTTAAAATTTTGTTTCGATTAGATCCATGCTTGTACAACCATCTGCCTCGTGGACCTTCTGGGGATTATATAGCTGTATTTCATTCTGTCTCCTCATTGAGGGGGTCACCATTGGCCTATGATATGATTCTGTGGAGCTTTTTATACGTTGGGTAAAGGGTTAGAATGACATTCAGAGAAAATGTCTGTATTCGAGCGAGCAGATAAACGTGGTTAGTGGGTGTGGAACTGCCCCAACACCCCCACTTCCCGTCCACGAGCACCTCCACCAGCTTCACATCTGTATTCGACTCTGCGGCTCATTCGTATCCTGGCTTTTTGGTTCTCCTATTCACTTGTTATGCATACATGTATATATGTCCTCCCATACCACTAATTTGATTGCCTAGTGTTGAAGTGTTCATTAGTGTGGCCTTCTGCCTTTTTACTATTAGTCTGACCACGTGTCTTGATAGGTTCAATGGGCGTGATAGTTGAGTGTAAAATGTTATTTTTCGAGGCACTTTTATTTCATTAATTATTACCTTCCTTCTTTCTATGAAAAATAGTCCAATTTGCTTTTTAAAAAAACTTGGGATCTTGCTGATTTATTCAGTTTTATTTTTCATACTCACTCTTGTCGCTAATGATATAACATCAGCCCAGGTCGAGGTCTTGGCGCTAAATATTTCGGCTTTGGCGCCGCATTGCCTATCCTTAGTCATACGACGTAGACCTACATAAACACGTGACGATGGTAATTATGTATTTATTAAGTAGAAGGAATGTAGATTTATAGTAAATGTTGCTGTTCCCGGGCCAAGTTAACGTCCCGATTATGTGTGGCCACTAAACCACGAACGATGCTCTAAGGGTGTGTTTTTTCCCAAGAAACGTGTCTTGTTTTGAATCCTAGAGTATGTTTCTCCCCATGCTGAGCAAAGTCAGCAGACGAATTTTGTAAATTCTTGTTTGTGCCACATGCAGCTCTTTAAGTTTTATAATAACATTCATAACAACAACAACAACAACAACAACAAAAGTGGCCCTTTGGAAGGTGACAGTTGAAAATATGGAGTCCGTTGTAATGTACAAATAAGTGTTGTGTTACTGTTGGGCAATGAGTATATAGATTTATAGTTGTACTTTTTGACGAGTTTAACTTAAGTTTAAGCCTTAACTTAAGTAGTCTTTGTAACTTGTAAGACTGTGACCCGGGGCCCTCCTGGCCTCGGGTCACAGTCTTACAAAGACTATAACTTAAGGTGCCATATAAGTTATGGAATTTTTTTAAATTTTGAAATTCCAACCTTTGACTGATATTCCTTGAATTCAAATTAACTATAATCTTTATACAAAATGTGCATCAAAATGAAGGTTGGGAGGTATAGAACACGAAAAATTTATGAAATCCACTCATAGATTTGACAGCAGGCACCACTGTTTCCAGGAAGTCTGCTACTGTATTTGTACCAGAACTCATATTGATAAGTAAATATTATTTCACGAGAACAACTTGTGGCCAAATGTGCTTCACATATCCAAGAACAAAGCTTGGGCATCAAAATTCTTATAATGCTGTGGCAGAGGCCAGAGCTTTCCAAAACTTTCGCTTAGAACTGTTTACATTCCTACCTATTTTAATTATGGAACACAGGTTGGCATATCATTGGAATCAGCTCAAAGAGCTGATTCCATGGATATGTCAACCTGTGTGTTCCCCTAAAAGTATTGCCCTATAAACACAATCTGTCTGGTAAAAGAACCTTTGCTGGAAGTGCTTTATTGTACAGACTGAAAAAAACCCTGTACATGTATAAAGCTGAAGGAAATAACTCCTAAGAGTGAATCCTGGAACTTGAAGCCTTTTTTCTGAAAACAGGAGTCAGGAGACAGGATTTAAATACTAGGGCCAAATGCTTGCTGGTTTCTTGCCAGGTTGGTCCCTGCCTTCCCCAAGAAAGATTAGGAATTGAACTAACCCCCCCCCCCCCCCTCAGGTTCCACTCTAGCAGGGCGGTCTCCATAATTTTCCAAACATATCCAAAAAATTACATGCCACACACTCTCTTCAAATGCAAAGATTGTCAAACTTAGTTACCTCGTCCATGACATGTATTACATTTTCAAAATCCACTAAACACAGGCAACACCATCCGACCAAGTGCAAGAAAAGAAACTTTATTAGGCAGGAATAATAATCCACTGTCATATGAAAGGCTTTGTCTGAGATAAATGCATGAGAAAAGCTGAAGCCAGCCATTTTCAGTCACTAAGAAACCTGAAAAGCTGAGTTTTGCCACTGTCCCCACCTACGTACTCATCTCCTGTTTTGAAAATGTATAAAATCATATCTTTCCATCTCTTTTTTTTTTCATTACATGCCTCTGAACAACTCTGTGTAATAATGACATCTAAATACATAGCAAATTTTCCAAAACCACCGTTTGCCATAATTCCTGTGGTAATTTACTTACGCGTCCATAAGGCTCCAACTCGGTGACCAAAAATATATATTCTGTCATCCAACATATAGCCTTAATTGTGCTATCACATATTTTATACTAAGAACACATCCTCAGTTTCCATGCATTAGTTTCAACACATGTGCCAAGTTTAGAATTTTACCATGTGCAAAAGTATGAAATTGTATAATGGAACCTCATGTCATACAATGATACATGACTGTGTTGTATGGAGAATGAATATTAAATTAATGTGGCCTCAGTGATATTGAGGTCATGTAATTGAGGTCAGTATGTAACTCTTCGTTTCAAAATAGAATTCAAAGGGAACTAACTGGGTTCTGATCTTTGCATGCCTAAAAAGTAAAAACCTGGTTAGATCACTTTTTTATCAGTTTGAATTGTGTTTTTTTTAGTTTTCCAAGGCCTTTTCCAGCAGGATTTAATGCTGGACTGGATATTTTTGTTGTTGTAAAAAGCCAATTTTATTTTTTGCAAAATCCCCCTTAAAATTATGGATGTTTGAATTGATAGAGATGAGCATTTTTTTTTACTATTTTTATTCCAACTTTGATAAAACAGCAGTTTTTTAACTTTTTGCATGCTGCTGCAGGCCTGGAATTTTCAGGAGAGCGATTTATTCGCTCGCCTACTGCTCGCCCTAAAAAAAATAAGGAGGGCGAAAACTAGCCATCCTGGCCTTAGAAAAAAATTATTACCATAACAGCCTATTCCTGAAACCCACATCTTTTCAGATCTCTGCTATGTTAGTGGTCTCTGTAAGATGGCCACACTGCCCCTCTCATACCTCCAGACCTTGTTGAGGCCTGGAGGTGTGGGAGGGGCAGTGTAGCCGTCTCACAGAGACTACCTTGTTAGCATCACCAAATAAAATGTACAAAACCCACATCACAGAATTCATTAATAGAAAAACTTCATTTTGACACTTTCAGCTTTTGTAAGGTTGAATTGAGGAGATCTAATCGCTCCCCTAGGCCATGCAAGGGGAGCGATTTTTAGCCCTCCTGCATTTTTAAGAATGCCAGGCCTGCTGCTGGTGGATATTTCTGCCCAGGGCAGATTTCTCTTCCAACTGAAATGAGCAGAATTTGGGCACATTTAATCAAATTTCGGTCCTGAAAATTGAATGGATTTTTTCACTAGGGCTGTTACGATTAATCAATTAATCGATTGGCGATCGGTCATGCCAAAATCGATTAGTATTTTTCGGTTTCGCCGAATCGCTAAATTTCACCCCATTTTAGACATTTAATAATTAAAAAAAAATTGGATGAAAAAACTATTGTTGCTAAAGGTGAAAGGTCAAGAACGTTGACGTTAAACCTCAAAAAGTTGATAGAAGCATTTATCTTTCAGGTACATCAAAGCTTTGATGTTCTGAACTTTTGAACCGTCAGTGTAATAATCAAGACCGGTTGGCAGTTGCGAACTTGCACTGACGGTTCAAAAGTTCAGAACATCAAAGCTTTGAATGTACCTAAAAGAGGATCGTCTTTGTTGTTCACTTGAGGTTGGTCAGCTAACTTAAACTTCATTTTTAGTGACTTCAAAGGGGGGGGGGGGGGGGGGGGGGGGAGGGGTGGCATCCAGGTACGATTAATTGATTATTATCAATTATTTGCGACGATTAATCGATTCCTAAATTAAAAAATCGTGACAGCCCTATTTTTCACCAATGGTTCTTTGAGTTAAATTTAGAGGAACTTTCTAGCAAATCTTATCATGGCTGCTTCACAGATTTGATGAAAAATGTCTTGAAAATACTCAGCGGGTTAAGAGTAACAAAACAATACATGTACATAACAATGATGCTATTTACACATGAAAAATTGCTTTCTTCAAGAGATACTCAGATCAAACATTTTGTAATCCTAATAACAAAGAACAGTATATTCGACCATAAAACTTGAATTTGGGACATCTGCCCCCTGGACATCTGCACTCCCGACAAAATTCACACAACCGGACGTCTCCCTTCCCCTAGATTTTGTAAGGTAAGATATCTGCCCTCCCATAGGTTGTGTAGAGTAGGACATCTGCCGTCCCATGGTTTGTGTTGGGTAAGACATCTGCCCTCCCACAGATTGTGTGCGGTAGGAAATCTGCCCCTTGCTAATATTTATACCAAGGACACTGACATCTTGGCTGGTATATTTTCTTAAATTTTTTTATAAAACCTAATTTGTGACAGTTTATAGGAGAATGCCATTCTCCAATAACTTGTCATAAATTAAGTGTTGTGAACAAATATATGTTCAACACTAACAATCTCTTAAAGTATGGAACCTATTGCATTTTAGTAGCACAAATATATAGTCAATACATTGAAGTTACAACCTAATAGTTTGGATTGTTTGAATGACTTTTCTCACTCCCCTTTGTTCAGATTCAGTCAATGCTGCCAACTGATCTTTTTGAATGCATGAATGTTGTGATTGTACATGTTGCTTATGTTTAACCAGCTGAAATGAATGAAAAATTTGAGCGTGCCGAAGGCGCACACAGACAATGTAGGATTTGAAATAATGAAATCCCTTGCGACCTGAATAACTTTATTTACTTATGAATACACACGACAGACGAAAGCGAGGGCCAATAATCTTATTTGATTTGAGTGTGTGCACTGGTATTAAGGTACTGGGGTCAGATCCCCAAGAACCTCGAACAGGGAGGTGGCTTGAAATTGTGCATAACTACAAGAATTCTGCTCTGTGTTTTACTTAGAAAACGTGGGGATATTTATGGTAATAGTGAAACCACAGTTTGATGATTGTTTAGAAAGAAGAAAAAGAAACCCACACAGTCACTGGTTTTGGAGCAGCCTCAGCATATAATCCATAAAGGTCATAAACAAAGGAAAAAATCCACCAATATGTGTTTTTGAAAGCTGGGAGTCATCCATCAGCCTACAATGTATGGGGGAGAGTTGATGCTGAACATTCGGCATCTGGTCTACCTTCAGGGGGAACAGATGACAGGGTGATCGGATATATAAAGAAAGATCATACACTCACAGACACACCTCAAAAACAAGAACCCTAAAAAGGGCTGTTATATCTTTATTCATATGTTTATTTATTTAAAATGTACAAAATCTTGCTACTGACAATTTTTATTACCTGGTAAACGCCTGCGTGGACATCACTGCCCACTTGTGCATTATCACCACTCCACTGCACTTGTACTGCATGTTAACAGGAAGCTTGTTCCAATCCCATGTGCGCTTCGTCAACTTTTTCCATGTGTCTTTTTGGTTAGAGTGTTTCAAGACAATTTTAGAGTGTTGAATTAGAAAAGGTAACCATCTGTTCAGTGCACCTACACTTTTTAAACAAATATGGGGGAAACTTCAAAAAGATAACGGTATGGGCTCATTTCCTTGTTTTAGCTTGTGTTTGTTTTTTAAGAAAAGCATGCTGATGTAGCTTATATTTATATAACAGCCTGTTCAGTGAACAAAACTTTAAAACATTTATTTTCTTTGTGATAGGATCATCGAGTTCATTGGGCACATTTAAGAATGAACATTTTTTTTTACTAATAGAGTGTGAAAGAATGTGGAAGGGGGGGGTTGGGGGGGGTCCCTTTTGTTAAGTTTAATGGGAGGGCAGATGTCTGAGGGGGCTGGTGTCTGTATCCCTAACACTTTATTGGTGACAAATTAAACAATAAGGCACTGCAAGTCGAGTGGAAGTGAAAGATAAGCAGTGTCAGGCTGAAGACTGAAGACGAAACCCATAATCATGGACAAAGGGAATTAACTCAATTAACATGTGATCATTCATTTTACTCAATCATAAATTTACCCAGGATCGTTTTCTGTAATTGTTCAAGGCAGAAAGAGAAAGCTTTTTCTTTTTGGCCAAAAATTTGCTAAATGGAACTTTTATTTGCAAAATAAGATTTTTTCTTGCATTTTGCAAATGGCACCACAAATCTTGTTTTCCAATCAAATAACCTGGAAGCTCTAAGGACACTAAATTTAAATTTAACTTAATTCAAAGAAATTTTACCAGAAAAATTTAATTTTTGTTAGGCTAGCAGGCCTGGCATTCTTTAGGAGTGCAGGAGTGCTGCACGCCTACTGTGTGCTTAGAAAAAATTGAGGAGGGCAATTTTTTGCACCCCTTGATTTTCTGGAATGTCAGACCTGTTTGAGACTGCCTTTAAGATCTATTATCATTTCGTCCCCCTGAGTTCCAATGTGTTCTATATGCCAGTAGGCACAAAGAACACATTGGAACTCAGGGGACGATTTGTCAATGTTGCATTGATTCGCAATAATTCATGACCCATTCTGTGTCGCATCAAGATACATTTTGAGTGTAGAAGACAGTCACATGAGAATTGAATGCAACATTTTGAATAATGAGAAAATGTGTTTGCCAAATTTTCCACGATGTAACTGAATGTAGTACAATTTTTCAGTCACAATATTAATACCTTGAAGTGAATATAACCAAAATAGCATACAAGTTTTTGCATTGAAAATTTCAGGTGCAATTACTCTCCCAAGCAATCTGAGGAAGGCAACTGTTTTGCACTCCTTGATTTTCTGGATTGCCAGGCCTGGGCTAGAAGAAAGTGAAATTGAACCCTCTCGTTGGATATTTTTCTAGAACTGCAGTGTCTTGTAAAGTATGAGATTTTTGATTGATGTATATTCATTACCACATGTTTTCAACAAAGCATGATTACAATACAGAGTCTGTTTATTATATTTGTTTTGTAAACATCTAGTTTGTTCTGTTCTTCAGAAAATAACTCACATATTATGTAGATGGTATTTATTTTTCAAAAAAGGTGCATAAAAATAACTAAACAGTAAACACAAATGTTTTTCTTATAGGGCTGTCACGATTAATCGATCAATCGATTGTCGATCAGTTATGCCGAAATCGATTAATATTTTATGTTGTCGAAGAATCAGTAAATTTTACTCCATTTTAGATGTTTAGTAATTAAAAAAAATTGGTTGAAAAAACTATTGTTTCTAAAGGTGAAAGGTCAAGAATGTCGACGTTAAACCTCAAGAAGCCGTTAGAAGCAATTGACTTTTAGATTCATTCAAAGCTTTGATGTTGTGAACTTTTGAACCATCAGTATAATAATCAAGACCGTTTTTCAGTTGCGAAGTTCGCAACTGACGACCCGTCTTGATTATTACACTGACGGTTCAAAAGTTCAGAACATGAAAGCTTTGAATGTACCTAAAAGAGCATCGTCTTCATTGTTTACTTTGGGTAGATCAACTAACTTGATCTTCATTTTTAACGACTTCAGAGAGAGGGTAATCTAGGTACGATTAATCGATTATTTGCGACGATTAATCGACTCCTAAATTAAAAAATCGTGACGGCCCTAATTTCTTATTTCTTTATTAAATGATTGAGTACTTCAAGTCCAAATTTGGGCTTTATTCTGAAGTGCAGCTACCACAACATAAGGACTTCATATTCTGTGGATGTGCTTAATTTATTTATTTTTGGGGGTTTAATGACACTTTCAACAGCCAGGATTATGCATTGCATCGGTTAAACAGGATCACCTCGTGTCGGACAGTTTTACGGGTGTACGAAGTACCCAGAGAGAAGCACCGAGCAATGGCGAGCAACTGTCAGACTCCCACGAAACATACTAACTCCACACCAGCAGGGTTAGCATTGGTTGAAGAAAAGTGAACCATTGATGTGCAGTACACCTTAGTACACATCCCCGCCATGCCCCCACATGGGCAGTTGGGTTTAAGTGCCTTGCCTAAGGACACAAAAGTGTTGCCGAATGTGGGATTTGAACTGAGAACGTCTCGGTTTGCCTGCATCTCTACCTACTTGGCCACCGCACTCCCAGATGTGCCTAATAAAATCTGTGAAGTGAAATTATTTAGCCTACATGGATTTGCCTTGTTCCAATTTAAAGGAGAGCACTACGGATAACTGGATGTTAACCAGTTGTAGCTCTCGGTTAGTCGGTTGTGAAAATGAGCCAACCGTTTCAGCCCTACATTTGATCACTTTGTACCATTTAGCATTTGTAAATCCTCATTCTCTTCTTATTCACAATTGGATATCCATAGAAAATCACTTTTGAATTTTGGGGTGGCTTTTGACTGCTATCGCAGGATATGTTGATTGCTCTTGAGCAGTTTCATCTTGTGTACCTTCGGAATTCTTCTAAACATTGACCAATTATCGAACATACAAATTGACTATATTCATTCCTAAGTTGGATTTACTCAGTTTCTGCAGCCAAATTAGATGCCATTTTGAAAAATTGCTGAAAAAATTCTCCCCAGGCCGATCTTGTAGATGTTCATCAGGGATCAATCCTGCATCCATTGATACCAAATTTAATTTGTTATTAATTGTTTCGCTCTTACCGCCAGAGTAGTGTTAGTTACAAGGGGCATTTTATTATTGATCATTATTCTGTTTGTATTGTAGATGTACATGTAGCTGGAGCACTGGTCTCTATACAGCCAATGGCGTAGAGATAAAGGGGAGCCGGGGGGCAGAGCCCCCCCACCAGAAGTTTTGTCGGAAATTTTTTGGGACCATTTTTATTTAGGCGAATGTATGCCTAAATACATTAGAATGCTGGCTTTGGGGATAAAAACATGCCATTTTGGGTAAATTTTTGGTAAAAAAGACCAATTTTCAGTACATTTGCAGTAAACAACAGATTCTTTCTGTTTGTTTGGGTTTTTGTTGTTGTTACACTGTCGGAAAATTTTCGGTCTGTCGGAAAATTTTGGGCTTGCCCCTCCGCCAGCGAAAAGCTATCTACGCCACTGTATACAGCTGGATTTCTGGAATGCTCATTGGTTACATACAGAAAAGTGTCTTTACCATTACCATCCTGAGAGTCCTGGGTGGAGGGTGGGGGGAGTTGAAGTTACTTTAAATAAACAATGGTTAACAAAGAAAATGTTCTCAGTTTCCTGACACATCGTAATCACTGATTACTTTTTAATGAATATACTTTGATGTCTATAGAAGTTAACCCTTTACCCAACGAATCACCCGCATCCACCCGCGTAATAATCAAATTTAGCAGTTGAAAAAATATTATTTTTCAAAGAATTTCGACAAAACCATATCATGTGACCCCTCATTGGAACGAGCTCGTCGAGCTCGTTCCAACGAGGGGTCACATGATGTGGTTTTGTCGACATTTTTTGAAAAATTTTAAAAAATGCTATTTAAAATAATAAATTTTGATATCGTCTGTGTTGGGTAAAGGGTTAGATATGATGTTTTTAGTGACGATGCAAATTGAATATTTACAGCATATTTTAGTTATTATTGACAAACACAACTTATGCTGTAAACCTTTGTTATCCATAGGGCTACTTTGCCACTAGAGCTTAAACGGTTAACCGATTAATCAATGATCAACATCTTGATCGATCCAAAAAGTAATTGATCGATTAACTGTTACTTTTGAACTACTGTATTATATGGGTTAACAAAGGAACAAACTTATTTACTCTTTATATATAACAACACATACAGCCATGTTTGTTTGTTTGTTTATTGGGGTTTAAGAACACTTTCAACAGCCAGGGTCTGACAGTTTTACAGGTGGAGGGACCTGGAGTTCTTAGAGGGAACCACTAACCAGCAACAAGCAATTATCAGACTCCCCAGCTTGCTTCATGTGAGACTGCATGAGTAGAGTTAGCAGCAGTTGAAAGCAAGTGCATCATCGATATGTAGTATGCCTTAATCCTCAGTGCCATCATGCCCCCACAGTAATATTTCCTTTGTGCATCACATGGAGGATATACACAGAATGACACGTGTGTGAATGGGTTAATTGAGTGCCAGCACAAATGCCATTCCGATTAACCTACTTACATACGTATGTCATTCTGTGTTTATTACATGCCTTCACATGTATAAAAACAAGTATTAGAAGGACACTCAGCAATTTGACAACTATCAACAAAAAGAACACATTTTATCACCAACCAAATTTGCAAAGGGAACCCATGTTACTATTTCATCCCCTGAGTTCCAATTGGAGTTTTAGCTATCGCTAATGATTCAAATTGTAAATTCGGTGCATGATTTGTAGAAAATTCCATTGAAATTTCACTTCTATTTAAAAATATTCCATTAACGATTTTCATTTTCCACATGGTTTAGTTTTGCTGTAGAAGGGGGTTTCAAAGAACAGGCATGTAATAAAAAAGTGTTGTGACAAATGATATGGTGAAACTACACTGTGGGTATATGGTGGAAATTACTTGTCAGTGGGATCCACTTCCCCATGGGAACTCCAGGAAGTGAGGCAGTGATTGTGTACTGTGATAAGCAAGCTCTGTATTATTAGTAAAATTGGACCAGGTAATCACTGCCTGAGGTGAAAGGTCTCAAAAATAGGCATCAGGGGTATAAACAATTTGCTGGACTTGACTTTATATCCATGTTGAGGTCACGATTAGTTGTTGTGCAAACATATGTGAGTTTAAACACCAGTAAATAAAAAGTAAATGGGGTCCCACTGTTCTGTTTCCCAAGTGAATGTAATGTCTTCCATAAATCTGATACATGATCAACATCTTCATAGAAAGTGTGATGAGGTGGCAAAGAAACCAGGTCCTGGCAGACCTTTAGATCAGTCTAATTTGGGCACAATGGCAAATATAGATGTGGCCTGCATGGTTGGAGATTAAGCACCAGAATTTTCTTCTGTTTGGCATCTGTTTTAGGTCCTCTGTCTTAAAATGCTAGTTTACAACCCCTTGTTATAGGCCTTCATCATTATCACTGGTTCCCTCTCACCATCCTTTGATGTAAGTTTACTTGACTAACTCAAGAAGGCTTGTTAGTTTTTCTCAGTGTCGAGCAAAAGGTTTATTTGAATGTAAATTTTGCATGGTGTTCACTGAGAAATGTCACAAACATGAATATAATAGATCTCAAGCTTTAAGTGCACGACACTGTCAATGTCAATTGCTTTTCTATGGCAAACTCTGTGGGTTTTTAAAAAAAAATATTTATCTGTTGCATTGTTTGATTCTAGGGTAAGCTCTAAGCAACATTGCAAACATCAGGGGAACGTGACCAAACTATATATTGACGAAACACTGTAAAGCATTGGAAAAGTTTCAAACTCTGCATAATTTGGGTGCAGTTATCTTATTTGGGCACGGCGTTTACCGTCGTTAGTTGGGAAGAATTTAAAGGCCTGATAGAAAGTGTGATGAGGTGGCAAAGAAACCAGGACCTGGGGTTACTTTGCCCCCACATGTTTTCTGTTTAATACTTCAACACTATCAGGGCTTACATTTCATCTAAACTTGAGAGAATCCATTTGGATACTCGCGAAAATGGTTGTGAGAATCCATACCTGCTATGAGTGTCTCAGGATCCCATTAGGCCACCATGGTTAAACCCCTGCTGTATACCATAACACATCTTAGCCCCGTTCCCACAACAGCTTTTTAATTTTTAAAATATAAACTGAGTTTGATAATGTTTTAAAAAATAAACAGTAATTATCAATAAAATCTTACAAATATCAATGCCATTGGAACCAGCTCATTGAGCTCCATTGACAGCCAATTTGTATAATTGTATTAACAAAGTGCCAGAATTTTTAGATCATGTTAGCCTTGTATTTGTTTATTTGCTGCTACCATGTCTGGTAAAGGGTTAAATTGACTCAATTCTTTGACATGAATCCTAGCAGAGGAGCAGCGAGAATGTGCATGGATTCTCGCTGGCTTTGTTGCACGAATCTTTGCGTGAATGGATTCTCGGATTTTCGTTGAATTATAAGCCCTCACTATCCAGCATTGGGAAATTTATAACCACCTAGCAGAATGTTGATAGAGCATTTGTATCTAAAATAAACGTACACAGAAACATTTCTCAAATTCTCCAGTATAAAAAAAAACCCACCAGCTATGCAAACATTGAAAATGTGGCAAAGTAGTCATGTTTTGCCAAGACTTCAAAGTTGATAGAGTGTTATCAGGGATTATTTTGGTTACCGGAAATGTTTATGGTACCCTTTCCCAATGACATTTGGACATGCTTTTTTTCAATTCTTAACCCCAAATTTCCCAGTCTCACGTCCCACTCAAATCAAAATTTAGTGCACAACTGGTGCCCTGAACTGGGTAGTTGGTTTTCTGAAACCTAATCCCCCCCCCACCCCTCAGTTCAGGACACTAATGGTACATTAAATTTAAATTGCTTGCTTACTGAAGTCTTGTAATATTCAAAGATGAAAGTTCTTCTTTAATAGTATAAGAATAATTTGATAGAAACTACAGAGACTGCGTGAACATGGTTCCATGTTACTGTTTGTAATAGTATTCACTTGTATGCATGTAGGTGCTTAGGTACTGGTCTTAATGTTCTCTGCTTAATTCAAATGTAAAATTTCTAAGTCTTTATATGTTTTTCCCCTCCAAAACAAATTCTCAGTTTGAGCCCCCACATCGCAAATCTTTTTCACTAATGTTCCAGCAATCCAGTTGTATAGAGATCAGTGAGTGGGAGGAAAAAGGTTTTAGTTTTATATAGAGAGTAATCGTTTCACTGGACTGGTTACGTGAAATAATTCATGAGAGGTGAGGGACATTGTACAAACACGAATGCGCACGTCCATCGCCTCAAATGAATTATTTCATGTAACCAGTCCAGTCAAGTGATTACTCTGTTTATTACTTTTCATTATTAACAATAATTATATTATTTAACCCTTTACCTAACGTAACGGCCAAAACCGGCCAGTGCTATTCTCAAAAATCGCCAATTAATTTTCATTTTTTCATTTTTTGTCTCTAAAACATAGGTTATGACCCCCTCATTGGAAAGAGCTCATCAAGCTCGTTCCAATGAGGGGTCATAACCTATGTTTTTGAGACAAAAAAATTAAAATAATAGTTAGTCAAAAATTGCAAGTGTAGTCTGCTTTTCATGTTAGGTAAAGGGTTAAAAAACAAAAAACAATGAATCCCCTATTACACCCATAGCAAAGCGTCTTCATTTGCACGTACGGATTCATGACCCAATTGTTGATTGCATAATTATTTGAAGTTATCGTTTTTATGTGTACCCATACTATGTATGGTACACATAATGCCGGCATCCGGGGTGACCATCAGTCGTTCGTCCATCCTTTGTCCGTCCGTCTGTCCATCCATCTGTCCGTCCGGCGTCCGTATCCATTTCTTTGTCATTCGATAACTTGAAAAATATTGCTTGGATTGTCAAGTTACTTTATATTTGTGTTCAGGTTACTGATGTGCCAAGCTGTATAGTTTTTGGTGTAAATCGGATAATTTGATCCTGAGATATTAACCCTTTATCCTTCAAATTGAAAATTCCTCCAATCCCTTTGGCATTCGATAACTTGAAAAATATTGCTTGGACTGTCTAGTTACTTTATATTTTTGTTCAGGTTACTGATTTGCCGAGCTGTATTGTTTTTGGTGTAAATCTGATGATTTGATCCCGAGATATTAACCCTTTATCCTTCAAATTGAAAATTCCTCCAATCTCTTTGGCATTCGATAACTTGAAAAATATTACTTGGATTGTCAAGTTACTTTATATTTGTGTTCAGGTTACTGATGTGCCGAGCTGTATAGTAATTGGTGTAAATCTGTTATTTTGATCCTGAGATATTAACCCTTTATCCTTCAAATTGAAAGTTTCTCCAATCCCTTTGGCATTCGATAACTTGAAAAATATTACTTGGATTGTCAAGTTACTTCATATTTGTGTTCAGGTTACTGATGTGCAGAGCTGTATAGTTTTTGGTGTAAATCTGATAATTTAATCCTGAGATATTAACCCTTTATCCTACAAATTGAAAATTCCTCCAATCCCTTTGGCATTCGATAACTTGAAAAAGATTGCTTGGATTGTCAAGTTACTTTATATTTGTGTTCAGGTTACTGATGTGCCGAGCTGTATAGTTTTTGGTGTAAATCGGATAATTTGATCCTGAGATATTAACCCTTTATCCTTCAAATTGAAAATTCCTCCAATCCCTTTGGCATTCCATAACTTGAAAAATATTGCTTGGATTGTCTAGTTACTTTATATTTGTGTTCAGGTTACTGATGTGCCGTGCTGTATAGTTTTTGGTGTAAATCTGATGATTTGATCCCGAGATATTAACCCTTTATCCTTCAAATTGAAAATTCCTCCAATCCCTTTGGCATTCAATAACTTGAAAAATATTACTTGGATTGTCAAGTTACTTTATATTTGTGTTCAGGTTACTGATGTGCCGAGTCGTATAGTTTTTGGTGTAAATCTGTTATTTTGATCCTGAGATATTAACCCTTTATCCTTCAAATTGAAAATTCCTCCAATCCCTTTGGCATTCAATAACTTGAAAAATATTGCTTGGGTTGTCAAGTTACTTTTACTGATGTGCCGAGCTGTATAGTTTTTGGTGTAAATCAGATAATTTAATCCTGAGATATTAACCCTTTATCCTTCAAATTGAAAATTCCTCCAATCCCTTTCGCATTCGATAACTTGAAAAATATTGCTTGGATTGTCAAGTTACTTTATAATTGTGTTCAGGTTACTGATGTGCTGAGCTGTATAGTTTTTGGTGTAAATCTGATAATTTGATCCAGAGATATTAACCCCCTTTATCCTTCAAATTGAAAATTCCTCCAATCCCTTTGGCATGAGATAACTCAAAAAATATCAATCCGATTGTCATGTTACTTTATATATTTATTCAGGTTACTGATGTGCTGTGCTGTATAGTTTTTTATGTAAATCTGATAATTTGATCCAGAGATATTAACCCTTTATCCATCAAATTAGACACTCCTCCAATCCATTTCTATATGTAACCATACCTTGTATGGTGTACATTATGTCAGCATCCATGGTGGCCCTCCGTCATACAGCTTTCTACTAATTGTGCGTATGGGTACACATCTGACAATTTCATCGGCCTATTTTTATCAAACCTGGAAATCCCAGTAAATCACACTTTGGAAAGTAATAAAAAAGTATTTTATTTTTATTACAGCTGTGACATTTACAAGATGGATACAGAGGTTGGAAGCATAATATCTGACACTACCATGGGAACAAATCCTACTCCTTCACCACTTTTGCTGAGATCATTACAGATGTAGGTTCAATTTTATTTTCTGCTGTTCATAGTTAACTAACTGGGAGTGTAGTGGCTCAATATAGCATTGAGCTTCAAATTAAAAGGTCCAAGGTTTGATCCTGGCCAGCAGTAACCACATTGTGTCCATTTAATTTCAAACTTTACATAAATTATTAACTGCTCACCTGCACAGTGGAGTTATCACCCAAGCTGTAACTTTCAAATTTTGTACATATCGACAAAAAACACAAGCAGTGTTTCAGCCAATGGACCTCCGGGTTTATCCCGGAGGTCCATTGGCAGAAACTTTGCTGGTGCTGGTTATGCTTTGCAACAAATTTGTAATTATTCCTCAGGTGGAATCTCCACTCTGTGGGTGATTTAGTGATAATACACTCTCCATGTAGTGTAATTGCATATAACCATTCAAACTGATTACTGTTCTATATCAAGTGCTTACTCTTGTGTTCCAGATAAAAGTAAATCTGGGAATAAAAGTACGGGTGGAACATTTATCAAAATTAAATAAAAATACAGACCCAAATAATAGTACAGGGTGGAAATCCATGGAGAGGTTGGGGGACTAATGCTTGTTAAATTTATCTAAAAGTCAACTTATTTTCCAGTATTGTAGTTAGTTTTATTAAAGAAAACTAATAGGTGTTTAGGCATCATGATTACAACAATGAATACACTGCGCTAAATAAAATCCTATCACACAATCTAGTAAAGATTTACTAATTTCTGATGATCTCTCCATTGGAAGGGCAATTTAATAAACATACAGGCCCAAATAAGGTCCATACAGGGTGGACCCCTCCCAAATTAATAAACATACATGTATGTTTATTAGGAACACAAGTGTAAGATTATCAACGTAATGGGGGCGCGCGGTGGCTCAGTAGGTAGAGGTGCAGGCTGCAACCCGAGAGGTCCTCGGTTCGAATCCCACCTGCGGCAACCACATTGTGTCCTTGGGCAAGACACTTCATCTCCATTGCCCACGTGGGGGCACGATGACGCTGTGTACTAAGGCATACTGCACGTCGATGGTACGCATGTCTTCAACCAATCTAACCCTGCCTGTGTTGCAGTGCGGAGTTTCGATGTTGGGGAGCTGGCAGCTGCTCGTCGTTGCTTGGTGGTTCTCTCCGGGTACTCCGGCTTCCTCCACCCGTAAAACTGTCACGGTCACGATTAGCCATTGTGCATAAATATGTGACCTTAAACATCAATAAATAAATAAATAAATAATCAACGTAATGGAAACTCTGGCTCTCAGATACTTAGACTTTGAATTCAGTCCTGGTAATCTAGAAAATCAAGGTGTGCAAAACAGTTGCCCTCCTCAGATTGCTTGGGAGTGTAATTGCACCTGAAATTTTCAATGCAAAAACTTGTATGCTATTTTGGTTATATTCACTTCAAGGTATTACCATTGTGACTGAAACATTGTACTACATTCAGTTACATAGTGGAAAAATTGGCACACACATCTTCTCATTATTCAAAATGTTGCATTCAATTCTTATGTGACTGTCTTGTACACTCGAAATCTATCGAAATGCGACACAGAATGGGTCATGAATTATTGCGAATCAATGCAACATTGACAAATCGTCCCCTGAGTTCCAATGTGTTCTCTGTGCCAGTATGCACAGAGAATACATTGGAACTCAGGGGACAAAATGATAACAGATTTTAAAGGCAGTCCCAAACAGGTATGGCCTTACAGAAAATCAAGGGGTGCAAAATATATATTGACCTCCTCAATTTTTTCTAGGCGTGCAGTAGGCGTGCAGCACTCCTGCACTCCTAAAGAATGCCAGGCCTGTGAATTGTCAGTTTTTATTGATTGTTGTTGATAAGCTAAACATTTTATGGTGTTCACAGCAGTTGTTTTTCGCTGACCATAGGGGAATGAAATTTTATGTTGCTTTTATTATCATCTTTATAGGTTGAATAGCCATCAGAACAGTATAACAAGTCCAGTAGTTGGTATGTTAAAATATCTAGAAAATTTACGTGTAAGGCCCCCACAAAGTAGATCTTCTGTTTCTCAAGCCATTTATTGTAAAATGGTGGATGGTTTTTTATTTCATTTTTACCTGCGTCGCCAGCGGCAGAGCAGGTCTAGTAACCGCTCGACTCCGTCCGTCCGCCCGTCCATCAGTCCGTCCGTCCATCCGTCAGTCCATCCGTCAGTCCATCCGAAACACTTTTTCCGTCAAAGTTTTTTTGGCTTCTATGAAAGGGAATGATTTTATATTTGGTCTGCTGCTTCATAATGATGAGTTGTATTGTGTAAGCAATTTTCAGATCTGCCGTGCAGCCATTTCCTGTTTGCCGATACTTTGAAATTTTACTGTACCCACTGAACATTGAAATTTTCCGTCAAGGTTTTCTCAGCTTCTATGCAAGGGATTGATTTTATATTTGGTCTGCTGCTTCATAATGATGAGTTGTATCGTGTAAGCAATTTTCAGATCTGCCGTGCAGCCACTTCCTGTTTGCTGATACTTTGAAATTTTACTGTACCCACTGAACATTGAAATTTTCCGTCAAGGTTTTCTCGGCTTCTATGCAAGGGATTGATTTTATATTTGGTCTGCTGCTTCATAATGATGAGCTGCATCGTGTATGCAATTTTCAGATCTGCCGTGCAGCCACTTCTTGTTTGCCGATACTTTGAAATTTTACTGTACCCACTGAACATTGAAATTTTACGCCAAACTTTTCTCGGCTTCTATGCAAGGGATTGATTTTATATTTCATCTGGAGCCTGATAATGATCAGTTGTATCGTGTATGCAATTTTCAGATCTGCTGTGCAACCACTTCCTGTTTGCTGATTCAATTGCATGCAGCGACGCAGGTCCAGACCCGGTATTGGTCTTGTTTATTTTTGTAATTATTTCTTTGCCAGCAAAAGTTCATGTTCTTGGTTTGTTTTATGTTTTAGGCCCCAAAATCTACATTATAGCATGTGTGGTGGTGTATTTCATTCCTTCAGTGCAAGAAGGCTTTGCAGTGCTAAAACATTGCAAAGCCTTGTTGCACTCAAGGGACAAATTTATCAATTTTATTAACTTGGGTAAAATATCAGCCATAAACCATTTAATTTTTATTTTTTTTTATATATGCACTGCTTATAAAAAGAGAGCCTGTGGCAGCTAAAAGAACCATCTTTGAGGGCCTGAGAAACCGATTTTTAGCTCAACTTTGGCGAAGCCAAATTTGAGGTATTGTCATGGCCCGTCTGTCCGTCATGCCATCAACACGGCTCGAGCTAGAGGCCCTATTTATGAACCGATCTTTACGAAACTTCTTGGGTACCTTTGTTATCACTGTGGGATGAGAACAAGTGTTTTGGGGTCCGGTCCGAATTTCAAGATGGCCACTGGCAGCCATTTTGTACAAAATTAGGTGCAATCAGATTTTTGCGCAGAACCTCCATATGAAAGCTCTGATTTGAATAATTTTTTGTATGAATGTTTAGTACCATGGGATACATCACATATAATACAGGGTTTTTTCTCGTGCATAAATTATGCAAATTATACTAACTTTGATTTATATAATGTTACTTTCAGCACTGTAAGTGCAAATGCCAATACGGCTTGGGCTGGAGGCCGTATTTATGAACCGATCTTTACAAAACTTCTTGGGTACCTTTGTTATCACCGTGGGACGAGAACAAGTGTTTTTGGGTCCGGTCTGAAGTTCAAGATGGCCACCTGGCAGCCATTTTGTACAAAATTAGGTGCAATCAGATTTTTGCGCAGAACTTCCAT
The DNA here is from genome assembly GCA_031216915.1 of Pictodentalium vernedei. NCBI lineage: Eukaryota > Metazoa > Mollusca > Scaphopoda > Dentaliida > Dentaliidae > Pictodentalium > Pictodentalium vernedei. The sequence goes on from CM062294.1 coordinate 51,980,015, forward strand.
ATGAAAGCGCTGATTTGAATAATTTTTTGTGTGAATGTTTAGTACCATGGGATACATCACATATATACGGGGTTTTTTCTCGTGCATAAATTATGCCAATTAGGCTAACTTTGATCTATTTAATGCTACTTTCAGCACTGTAAGTGCAAATGCCAATACGGCTCGGGCTGGAGGCCGAGAATGAGTGGTTTAGGGTGCAATCTGCAATTCAAGGTGGCCACCAGCAGCCATTTTGTACTTTAGTTAGTGCAATCAGTTTTTGTACAGAACTTCTGTATGAAAGTTCTGATTTGAACAAATTTTTGTATGAATGTTTAGTAATATGGAATACATCACATATAATACAGGGTTTTTTCGCATGCAAAAATTATGCAAATTAGATGAACTTTGATTTATTCAGTGCTACTTTTCCACAGTGAGTGCACGTGTCAATACGGCTCGGGCTAGAGTCTGTATTTATGAACCGATCTTCATGAAACTTGTTGGGTACCTTTGTTATCACCTTGGGACGAGAACGAGTGTTTCTGGGTGCGGTCCAGAATTTGAGATGGCTGCCAGCAGCCATTTTGTACCAAAATTAGGTGCAATCAGTTTTTTGTACACAACTTCTATACAGCTCAAGCTAGAGGCTGCATTTATGAACCGATCTTTAGAAAGCTTCTTGGGTACCTTTGTTATCACCGTGGGACGAGAATGAATGTTTTGGGGTGCAGTCCAAAATTCAAGATGGCCGTCAGCAGCCATTTTGTACCAAAATTAGTGCAATCAGTTTTTTGTACAGAACTTCTGTATGAAAGCTCTGATTTGAATGAATTTTTGTATGAATGTTTAGTAACATGGAATACATCACATATAATACAGGTTTTTTTCTCGTGCAGAAATTATGCAAATTAGATGAACTTTGATTTATTCAGTACTACTTATAGACTGTAAGTGCACATGTCAATACGGCTAGGGCTGGAGGCTGTATTTATGAACCAATCTTCATGAAACTTCTTGGGTACCTTTGTTATCACCTTGGGATGAGAACGAGTGTTTTTGAATGCGGTCCGAAATTCAAGATGGCTGCTTGCGGTCATTTTGTACCAAAATTAGTGCAATCAGTTTTTTGTACAGAACTTCTGTATGAAAGTTCTGATTTGAATAAATTTTTGTATGAATGCTTAGTAACATGGAATACATCACATATAATACAGGTTTTTTTCTCGAGCAGAAATTATGCAAATTAGATGAACTTTGATTTATTCAGTACTACTTATACACAGTAAGTGCACATGTCAATACGGCTCGGGGCTAGAGGCTGTATTTATGAACCGATCTTCACAAAACTTGATGAGTACCTTTGTTATCACCATGGGACGAGAACAAGTGTTTCTGGGTGCGGTCCAAAATTCAAGATGCCTGCCAGTGGCCATTTTGTACCGAAATTAGGTCCAATCAGTTTTTTGTACACATCTTCTATACAGCTCAGGCTAGAGGCCGTATTTATGAACCGATCTTTACGAAACTTCTTGGGTACCTTTGTTATCACCGTGGGACGAGAACGAGTGTTTTGGGGTGCAGTCCAAAATTCAGGATGGCCGCCAGCAGCCATTTTGTACCAAAATTAGTGCAATCAGTTTTTTGTACAGAACTTCTGTATGAAAGTTCTGATTTGAATAAATTTTTGTAGGAATGTTTAGTAACATGGAATACATCACATATAATACGGGTTTTGTTCTCGTGTAGAAATTATGCAAATTAGATGAACTTTGATTTGTTCAGTGCTACTTATACACAGTAAGTGCACATGTCAATACGGCTCGGGCTAGAGTCTGTATTTGTGAACCGATCTTCACGAAACTTCTTGGGGTACCTTTGTTATCACCTTGTGACAGAAACGAGTGTATTTGGGTGCCTTTGTTATCACTGTGCTATGAGAACAAATATTTTGGGGTTCAGTCAGACCCACTCTGGGACTTGAAGATTTCTTTTCTAGTTTAGCATCTAACAGTCCCCCACCTTTACAATACTTTACCTATGTATTTCTTACAGGCTATGGTCAGCATTTATGTACAACCGTTACAATACTTTACATGTACCTTTGTTATCAGGTCATTACCTAGATGTTTGTCATTGCTGTGTCACATACTATACATGTACATGTTTTAAACAAGTTGAGCTACAGTGTCATTGACACTTTCATTTCACTTTTTTTTCTCCTAACTGGTGTACATTTTTTTTATCACATAATAAACAACAAATAGCTCATAATGGAAAATATCGCTCACAACTTGTCTTATATGGGAATGTCATCAGAAGTCGATGTCGTAACATGGTGAGTTGGTTTTGCAAGTAGAATTGGATTAATCTTCTCTTATGTTTCATTACCTGTTTCCCTATTGAAAATAACAAATGATAATTGCTAAAAAAAAACATTTCCTAAATAACTTAACACTTTCATTTTTTGCCTCAAAAACATAGCATATGACCTCTATTGGAATGAGCTCGAAGAGCTCATTCCAATAAGGTCACAAGCTATGTTTTCAAGACAACAGTTGAAAAAATAATAACATTTGTTTGGTGATTTTAGCATTGGCCAGTTTAGTCATTACTTTAGGCAGAGGGGGTGCTGTGACGTCGCGGTAACCGGTTCTCGTCGGATGACCGAAGTTAAGCAACATCAAGTGTGGTTAGTGGTTGGATGGGTGACCATTTCAGCGACTGATTTGTGCTCCTGCGTTGTGCCCTTGGGCAAGACACTTCACTCCGATTGCCTACATGTGGGCACGATGATGCTGTGTACTAAGGCATACTGCACGTCGATGGTGCGCTTGTTTTCAAACAATCTAACCCTGTCTGTGTCGCGGTGCAGAGATCAGTGTTAAGATGTTGGAGAGCTGACTGATGCTCATCGTGCTTGGTGGTTCTCTCTGGGTACTCCGGCTTCCTCCACCCATAAAACTGTCACCGACATGATATGATCCTGGCTGCTAATGTGTCGTTAAACCCTAATAAAAAAAAAAACAAAAAAAAACGTTAGGCAGAAGGTTAAATTACACATTATGTGATAAAAAAATCTCAAATTTATCACAATTTGATGGAATTTCTGAACCTTGTTCACTAAAACCAATCTGAACCTTGGTAAGCATCGGCTCGGGTTAATTTTAGTGAATTTGGCACAGCCTTGGTAAGCAACGGCTTGGGTTGATTTTTGTGAATTTGGCATGGAGATTTTATATGAAATTGTGACTCATTAGAGATCCTGCCACATCCGAACTGGACCAGATATGCCTATAGTGAATACCCACATGTCAAATTTACATGCAGTCGACAGATGTATGCACATGCAGCTCCAGGTACAAAGGTGCATATACAGTCCTGTACTAGATATCCCTTCAAGCCTGAAAATAAGCAGACTGTCATCTTCAAAATGTGGTCCCCAGAGGGTGAATTTGGTGATGCTACCCTGCACAGCAGGGTAGCATCACAAAATTTACCCTCTGTGAACCTCAGTCTGAATCAAGGTCTCAAGACAAAACACAAAGATGTACCTGGAGGATAAATTGGCCCACTGTATAGGATAGCATCACCCAGTTCACCCTCTGGGAACCTTGTTTTGCAAATGACAGGTTGCTTATAATCCAGCTTGTATCCCTTGACAATAAAATTACAAATTATACACAAAAAAACATCATAATGCATGCAAAGCGTGTCATTGAATTATAAATATGAGTGTAATTTTCTGCTATCATGTGGCTTCATTTTTCACAATGCACTAAGTAGACTGTAATATCAATACAACTTCATACCATTTTGAACTTTCTTGTCCACAAAACCAATACTTTATTTGTAAACTTGAAATAACTTTTCTTCCATTACCTTGTAAAAACTGCATGTTTTTGATTTAACCCTGTTTTTGATTAACCCTTTACCTAGCACAAATAGACTACAACAGTTTTAAAAAAGAAACTAAACAATTTAATTTTTTGCCATGAAATAAATCGTGTATGACTCCTCAGTGGAACAAGCTATGTGAGGTCATTCCACTGAGGGGTTATGAGATATGTTTTTCGAAGCAAAAATTAAAAAAATATTATAAAGTGAGATTTTTGTGAATAGCACTGGGTGGTTGTGACCATTACCTTAAGTAATGGATTAAAGTTAAACTGTTTGAAGTATCATAGGTGATAGTCTGGATAACTTCATCACATGTCTGGAAGTCCCACTTGGGCTATTTCTTCAATTTAGGCTTCTTCTCTGTACTGTCCTCTTTGGAGATTTAAAGTTTTACAGTTTTTAAATAACAATTTCTCAATAATTTATAGTTATGTATAAAGAAATGTCTATTTTCATGGACAGTGTATCCAGTGAGATTTGATAATACAATATTTACATATTATTTATGTTTGTTATCTCTTTGTCACATGATCTGACATTGCTAAATCAAGTCAGGAACAAAATATTTTTCTGCTGCCACTGGCAGCAGAAAAATGTTTTGTCCCCTCCACCACATTTCAGTGCATCACTCCCCTCTACCACATTTCAATGCATCACTCCCCTCCACCACATTTCAATACATCACTCCCCTCCACCACATTTCAATACATCACTCCCCTCCACCACATTTCAATGCATCACTCCCCTCCACCACATTTCAGTGCATCACTCCCCTCCACCACATTTCAATGCATCACTCCCCTCCACCACATTTCAATACATCACTCTCCTCCACCACATTTCAATGCATCACTCCCCTCCACCACATTTCAATGTATCACCATCACTGCTCTTCATCACATTTCAATACATCACTCCCCTCCGTCGCATTTCAATGCATTACTCCCCTCCACCACATTTCAGTGCATCACTCCCCTCCACCACATTTCAGTGCATCACTCCCCTCCACCACATTTCAGTACATCACTCCCTTCCACCACATTTCAGCGCATCAGAACTTGTCTCCCTCTGCTTCATTTCACATCATGTTGGGTTAAGAGTGTGTATCACTCATAGGTTAAGGATCTTCTCTGGGGCCCAAAACAACATTTCATGCAATTTAGAGCTCACTTAGTACTTTTTAAAGGGTTAAGTGCCCAGAAAGTGAAGGAATAACTTTAGCAAAATGATCCAAGAAATGTCAGGATGACAGTACATGAACCAGATTTGGCATTTCATGTATTAATTTATTTAAGGTTGACTTTTTTCAGGAAAAGTGTGTGAGGGGAAGGAGACACATTCCCCCAATCCCTCCCCCCCCCCCCCCCCCCCCCATGGCTACACTGCTATGATCTGGCCCCTTTTTTTTTTACAATACAACTTTTACTTTAAAATTTGTAAAGTATAACCATTTAATAACATTACAGAGGTAGCCCGAGGTGTATGCAGTTCTATCTGTGTACAAAACTTGAACCCGGACCTCTTGTTGTGTTTGCTTTTCATATTCTACATATCCCAAAAATATGGCTTTGTGTTCTGAACCATTGTGATGAAAAAACTTTTATTCACTGCTTCACAATATCTAGGTCATTACGGACTCTGGCAAATAACATAATTCACGTTCTTATTGGAATCATTATTTGGTTCTTTGATCCATTTAGGCATCCTTTATCAGGTTTTGGATTAATTGATAAAAAAAATGTTTAACATGTCCTCAGTTTATAATGAAATTTATCCAGTATTTTAGTGAACACGTTTTGTAAATTTAATTTTAAGCTCGGAACTCATTAGCAATCATGTATGCATAGATGTGTTTCAAGGTGAGAGAGATTTTGTGATAATGAATATGACATCATGCCCATTCTATTCTATGTAAAAACACATTTGTGAAAATCTTTACAGGAATCAAATTCTCTGATTCTTTCTTAATTTTGTCATTGTGCTTTATTGAATAAATTGAAGGGTTTTTTAGCTCAACTTTGGCAAAGCCAAATTTGAGGTATTGCCATGGCCCGTCATCCGTCTGTCCATCCGTCGCGCCATACACTCGGCTCGGGCTAGAGGCCGTATTTATGAACCAATCTTTACGAAACTTCTTGGGTACTTTTGTTATCACCGTAAGACGAGAACGAATGGTTTTGGGTCCGGTCGAACTTTAAGATGGCCGCTGGCAGCCATTTTGTACCAAAATTAGGTGCAATCAGATTTTTGCGCAGAACTTCCATATGAAAGCTCCGATTTTAATAATTTTTATTGATGAATATTTAGTACCATGGGATACATCACATATAATACAGGTTTTGCGTAACTTATGCAAATTAGACTAACTTTGATTTATTTAGTGTTACTTTCAGCACTGTAAGTGCAAATGCCAATACGGCTCAGGCTAGAGGCCGTATTTATGAACCAATCTTTACGAAAATTCTTGGATACCTTTGTTATCACCGTGGGACGAGAACGAGTGTTTTTGGGTCCGGTCGGAAATTCAAGATGGCCACTGGCAGCCATTTTGTACAAAATTAGGTGCAGTCAGATTTTTGTGCTGAACTTCCATATGAAAGTGCTGATTTGAATAATTTTTTCTGTGAATGTTTAGTACCATGGGATACATCACATATAATACAGGTTTTTTTCTCGTGCATAAATTATGCCAATTAGACTAACTTTGATCTATTTAGTGTTACTTTCAGCACTGTAGCTGGAGGCCGTATTTATGAACCGATCTTTACGAAACTTCTTGGGCACCTTTGTTAACACCTTGGGACGAGAACGAATGTTTTTGGGTGCAGTCCGAAATTCAAGATGGCTGCCCATGGCCATTTTGTACCAACATTGGTGCAATCAGTTGATTGTACAGAACTTTTGTATGAAAGTTCTGATTTGAATAAATTTCTGTATGAATGTTTAGTAACATGGAATACATCACATATAATAAAGGTTTTTTTCTCGTGCAAAAATTATGCAAATTAGATGAACTTTGATTTATTCAGTCCCACTTATACACAGTAAGTGCACATGACAATACGGCTCAGGCTAGAGTCTGTATTTATGAACCGATCTTAAGGAAACTTCTTGGATACCTTTGTTATCACCTTGGGATCAAAACGAATGTTTCTGGTTGTGATCCAAAATTCAAAATGGCTGCCAGAGGCCATTTTGTACCGAAATTAGGTCCAATCAGTTTTTTGTACACAACTTCTATACGGCTCAGGCTAGAGGCCGTGTTTTTGAACCAATCTTTACGAAACTTCTTGGGTACCTTTGTTATCACCGTGGGACGAGAACGAGTGTTTTTGGGTGCAGTCCAAAATTCAAGATGGCCACCAGCAACCTTTTTGTACCAAAATTAGTGCAATCAGTTTTTTGTACAGAACTTCTGTATGAAAGTTCTGATTTGAATAAATTTTTGTAGGAATGTTTAGTAACATGGAATACATAACGTATAATACAGGTTTTTTTCTGGTGCAGAAATTAGGCAAATTAGATGAACTTTGATTTGTTCAGTGCTACTTATACACAGTAAGTGCACATGTCAATACGGCTCGGGCTAGAGTCTGTATTTATGAACTGATCTTCACGAAACTTCTTGGGGTACCTTTGTTATCACCTTGTGACAGGAACAAGTGTTTTGGGGTGCCTTTGTTATAACTGTGCTATGAGAACAAATATTTTCGGATTCAGTCAGACCCACTCTGGGACTCAAAGATTTCTTTTCTAGTTTAGCATCTAACTGTCGCCCACCTTTACAATACTTTACCTACACATTTGTTACAGGCTACGGTCAGCATTTATGTACAGACCGTTACAATACTTTACATGTACCTTTGTTATCAGGTCATTACCTAGATGTTTGTCATTGCTGTGTCACATACTATACATGTACATGTTTAAACAAGTTGAGCTACAGTGTCATTGACACTTTCATTTAAATTAATTTTGCTGAGTGTTTTTGTTTTGTATCTTAGATGATGGCTGCTGTTCTCTTTCTATATTATCTTCACCAACAATTCCAATGATGTCCCAGAATGAGAAACATAAGCTGGAAAAATTTCTTGATGAGGAGGTTGGTATTTACTTTTTAGCTCACCTGAGCGAAGCTCAAGGGGAGCTTAACTAATCACTTTCTGTCCGTCGTCCGTCGTCGTCCGTCCGGCGTTAACTTTACATTATCGACTTCTCCTCCTAAACCACTAGCCCAATTTTATTCAAATGTTGGCTAAATGTTTATTACCTAATGCCAATTCAGATTTGTTCAAATGAAGTTGCCCCTCCTCCTGGGTGGTGCCACACCCCCAAGGGGCACCAAAATCTTTGTAAATCTTCTTCTCATGAACCAGCAGTAGCAGAGACTTGATATTTGGTGTGCAGCTTCCTTTTGAGGTGTAGACTCAGATTTGTTCAAGAGAAGTTTGTGGGGCTATACTTGACATTGTTATGAGAGGGGCAAAATTTTTTGCCCCGCCCAAAATTTCTATTTTCCAAACCGAGAGGCTGATTTGAACCAAATTTTATGTGAGGGCTTATTGGGTCATGAGTACTTGATTTATGCAAAAAAAAATTTTCCCGCAGCCCCGTGGGAACCACAGGAGCTAAAAATAGAAAAAATTTAAAACGCCCATATCTCCAAAACTGCACGACACTGAGAATTTTTATTTGGTGTGCAGCTTCCTTAGGACCAACAGAAAGGATTGGTAAAAAAAAATTGCCATCGGTTTTATCATAGGGTACAGTTTCGGGACTTTGAAAAAGTGCTGAGTCAGCACTTTTTAACACTGTAGGCAATGGGAAAAACATTAAAAAATCTTCTTCTCCAGATCCAGCAGGCAGAATCTTTTGATATTTGGTATGCAACATTGTAGGGTGGATCTGATTCAAGTTTGTTCAAATCGGCCCCCTGGGTTCATATTTGGGCTCAGTATAGGAGCCCGATTTCGAACTTAGTGCATTTCAGGCAAATTTCTTAAAAAATCTTCTTCTCCAGATCCAGCAGGCAGAATCTTTTGATATTTGGTATGCAACATTGTGGGGTGGATCTGATTCAAGTTTGTTCAAATCGGCCCCCTGGGTTTATATTTGGCTTCAGTATAGGAGCCCAAATTTGAACTTAGTGCATTTCAGGCAAATTTCTTTGAAAATCTTCTTCTCCAGATCCAGCAGGCAGAATCTTTTGATATTTGGTATGCAACATTGTAGGGTGGATCTGATTCAAGTTTGTTCAAATCGGCTCCCTAGATTCATATTTGGGCTCACTATAGGAGCTCGAATTCGAATTTAGTGCATTTCAGGCAAATTTCTTCAAAAATCTTCTTCTCCAGATCCAGCAGGCAGAATCTTTTGATATTTGGTATGCAATGTTGCGGGGTAGATCTGATTCAAGTTTGTTCAAAACGGCCCCCTGGATACATATTTGGGCTTACTATAGAAGCCCGAATTCGAACTTAGTGCATTTCAGGCAAATTTCTTAAAAAATCTTCTTCTCCAGATCCAGCAGGCAGAATCTTTTCATATTTGGTAAGCAACATTGTGGGGTGGATCTGATTCAAGATTGTTCAAATCGGCCCCCTGGGTTAATATTTGGGCTCAGTATAGGAGCCCGATTTCGAACTTAGTGCATTTCAGGCAAATTTCTTAAAAAATCTTCTTCTCCAGATCCAGCAGGCAGAATCTTTTGATATTTGGTATGCAACATTGTAGGGTGGATCTGATTCAAGTTTGTTCAAATCGGCCCCCTGGGTTCATATTTGGGCTCAGTATAGGAGCCCGATTTCGAACTTAGTGCATTTAGGCAAATTTCTTAAAAAATCTTCTTCTCCAGATCCAGAAGGCAGAATCTTTTGATATTTGGTATGCAACATTGTGGGGTGGATCTGATTCAAGTTTGTTCAAATCGGCTTCCTAGATTCATATTTGGGCTCACTATAGAAGCTCGAATTTGAACTTAGTGCATTTCATGCAAATTTCTTAAAAAATCTTCTTCTCCAGATCCAGCAGGCAGAATCTTTTCATATTTGGTAAGCAACATTGTGGGGTGGATCTGATTCAAGTTTGTTCAAATCGGCCCCCTGGGTTTATATTTGGGCTCAGTATAGGAGCCCAAATTTGAACTTAGTGCATTTCAAGCAAATTTATTAAAAAATCTTCTTCTCCAGATCCAGCAGGCAGAATCTTTTGATATTTGGTATGCAACATTGTGGGGTGGATCTGATTCAAGTTTGTTCAAATCGGCTTCCTAGATTCATATTTGGGCTCACTATAGAAGCTCGAATTCGAACTTAGTGCATTTCAGGCAAATTTCTTAAAAAATCATCTTCTCCAGATCCAGCAGGCAGAATCTTTTGATATTTGGTATGCAACATTGCGGGGTGGATCTGATTCAAGTTTGTTCAAATCAGCCACCTGGATTCATATTTGGGCTCACTATAGAAGCTCGAATTCAAACTTAGTGCATTTCGGGCAAATTTCTTCAAAAATCTTCTTCTCCAGATCCAGCAGGCAGAATCTTTTGATATTTGGTATGCAACATTGCGGGGTGGATCTGATTCAAGTTTGTTCAAATCGGCCCCCTGGATTCATATTTGGGCTTAATATAGAAGCCCAAATTCGCACTTAGTGCATTTCAGGCAAATTTCTTCAAAAATCTTCTTCTCCAGATCCAGCAGGCAGAATCTTTTGATATTTGGTATGCAACATTGCGGGGTGGATCTGATTCAAGTTTGTTCAAATCGGCCCCCTGGATTCATATTTGGGCTTAATATAGAAGCCCGAATTCGCACTTAATGCATTTCGGGCAAATTTATTAAAAAATCTTCTTCTCCAGATCCAGCAGGCAGAATCTTTTAATATTTGGTATGCAACATTGTGGGGTGGATCTGATTCAAGTTTGTTCAAATCGGCTTCCTAGTTTCATATTTGGGCTCACTATAGAAGCTTGAATTCGAACTTAGTGCATTTCAGGCAAATTTCTTAAAAAATCTTCTTCTCCAGATCCAGCTTCAGAATCTTTTCATATTTGGTAAGCAACATTGTGGGGTGGATCTGATTCAAGTTTGTTCAAATCGGCCCCCTGGGTTTATATTTGGGCTCCGTATAGGAGCCCAAATTTTAACTTAGTGCGTTTCAGGCATATTTCTTAAAAAATCTTCTTCTCCAGATCCAGCAGGCAGAATCTTTTGATATTTGGTATGCAACATTGTAGGGTGGATCTGATTGTGATTCATGAACGTATTTATTTGTAAAGTTGATAGAATCTTAGACAAAATTTGCAGAAAAGATCTACTATAGAAGGGGTGGTATCCAGGGTGAACCGTTTACCCAAATCTAGCAGTACTAATGCATTATTCACACAAATCTTCGTTCAAATTTTATGACCCCTCATTGGAACACACGCATTCAGCTCATTCCAACAAAGGTCATATGCCATGTTTTCGAGACAAAGGAATAAAAATTTTAGTTATTCATGAAATTTTTAGGCAACTGTTGTCTGTTATTCACATTGCTTCATGAAATTTCAGTACTTTTAGAAGTTACCTCAGTAATCAAGGGTTAATTCCCCTTAATTAAATGTCGCCTCTAAAAAACAACCACTTTGCATATCTTACCTTTTTACCAGCATAACTGCCAAAACTTGTCAGCATTCTTCGCAAAAATCGCTATTCAAATTTTAATTTTTGTCTCTTAAACATACATGTACTTATCGCTTGTAAATACCCCATTGGAATGAGCTTTTTGAGCTCATTCCAATGAGAGGTCGCACACCATGCTTTTTGAGTCAAAAAAGCAATTTTTTTAGTTATTCCAGAATTTCGTACGTAAAACACAGCTTTATGACTTCACATTAAAATGAGCTCTCTAAGCTTGTTCCAATCAACATTCACGCACTATGTCTTTCACACAAAAAATAAAATTTTCCATTTATTCAGGAATTTTGTTTGCAAGAACACTCTTACCCCCCCCCCCCCCCCACAAACACACACACACAAACACACACACACACACACAAACACAGACACACACATCTAAAAGTTCGTCAGCAAAAAAACAGTTACTTCAATTTTTAAATGCATTATAGGAACAACTTGCCTAATCAAATTTAAATACTTTTGCATCATTCTGTATCTAGAACAAACCATTTACCATATCTTTACGCAAAATTCTCCAGCATCATTCACAAAAAAACACCATTATTTATATATTCACATTTCTGTCTCAAAAATATACCTGATCTTCCCATACCCCTATTGGAATAAGCTGTTTGAGCTTGTTCCAATGATGATAAAAAAAAATAAAATTTGTGAAAATTTTTGTTTTCTTGCATGCAAATATATACATGTAGCACATGGAAGATATCCACAGTTGGGGAGAGATGTCCAAGGCTATCTCTTCACATTCCTTGTTTGTGCTTCATGCTAAACCAGTTTGTCTGCAGAGATAAATTTGCTTTATTAAAAATCATTGGAGATTGGCCACACACCAATGATTTTAAATAAAACTAATTTTAGGTAACAAATGTTGAACTTCAAACAAAATCTATCACTCAACCAGTTAATGTTGATGAGGCATGACATGGTGAAGGTGACCTAAAATACTTCTTAGAGTCACTTTGTCAGGTGAGCGATTAAGGCCACGTGGGGCCTCTTGTTTTTATATGCCTCTCATTGATATGGACAAGATGTTTTACATCTTCATCATTGTACAAATGCATCAGTTCATATTTCAACGAATAGTGTCAAACGTACATTAGATTTGTACCAGATTCATTGAAATTATGAGGTAGATCAAGTCCACCCAGGTCAGGATTGAGGTAAAGTACATTGCATATCATCAACTACATCAAAATGTTTGTCACCTGCTTTCGTCGAAAATGGATTTGACAGATTCCGTAATCAAGATGCTAATTTTTGGCAATTTACTTCCTGAGGGCAGGTATATAATAAAACATTCATCAGAAGAGTGAAGTTTTCTGGTTTGCTGTAAAGCATCTCGCGGACCTTCACCTACTCTGACTTGTGGGACACTGCATGGTTGAAGGCCCTGAATTTGAAGTGACACAGCACTACAGAAAACTTCACTCGTTGAGGACTTTCATCGAGCAATATCGCGCTCGTCAACTACACAGATTCAAGTGATAATGATTGGTTGAAGGTTCTCAGTTTGATGTTATTCAGCACTCCTGAAAACTTTGCTGTACTGCTAATCTCTATTTAACCCTTTACCCAATGAATCGCACGCATCCGCCCGTGTAATATGCAAATTCAGCATCTGAAAAAATATTATTTTTTATGAAAAATTTCAACAAAAGCATATCATGTGACCCTCTTTGGAACGAGCTCGTTGAGCTCGTTCCAGAGAGGGGTCACATGATATGCTTTTGTTGAAATTTTTTGAAAAAATTTAAAAAATGATATTTAAAATAATAAATTTTGATATCGTAAGCGTTGGGTAAAGGGTTAATATATTCAATTACCACAAATATCCCCTCAATACCACTATTGATTGCCCATCAGTTCTGGCCTGCCAGAAAACAATTCTCCGCATTCAGATTTATATGTCTGTCTTTAATGAGGCTGATGTGACATGCACCTGAATTTGGGGGTCTCAGTTTCACAAACGCTGAATGAAATCTCGTATTCATTGGGGCTGGACAAACCGTCCATTCAATGTCTGTTTGAAAATTCTCCACTTATCAGGGGTTTTTTTTCACCAACATATAAGAAGAGAATTTGTGTTCTTTAAAATGAGTTGCAATAAAGTTCATTTTAGAATTCCCGAAAAGATTACTTCATGATAAATATTTTCAATTTCAGGAGGTATTGTTTAACACTTTACCCAACGAGTCGCCCAGATCCGCCCGAGTAACATGCAAATTCAGCAGTTGAAAAAATATTATTTTTCAAAAAATTTCAACAAAACCATATCATGTGACTCCACGTTGTAACGAGCTCATCGAGCTCGTTCCATCGAGGGGTCACATGATAATGTTTTGTGGAAATGTTTTGAAAAATTTAAAAAAATGATATTTGAAATAATAAATTTTGATATTGTCTGCATTGGGTAAAGGGTTAACTCTTTTCATGCTGCTTGGCAGGACAGAATTTCTCTTGTCAGTGAAATAAGTATAATTTTGGCACATTTGATTAAAATTTCCCTCATAAATTGAATTAATTTTTTCACAAGTGATTTCTTGGGTTAAATTTGGATGAATTTTTCATTAAATCTAGTCATGGCTGTGTTTGTCAAGTATAGCCCTTCTGACAACTTTTTCAGATCCCAAGCAGGGGGTCATGCAACAAATAAGAGAGAAGAATTGACAGCAAAAAAGGGTGGAGGAAGCCGGAGTACCTGGAGAGAACAACCAAGCAACAACGAGCAGCTGCCAGCTCCCCAACATCGTAACTCCACACAGCAGCACAGGCAGGGTTAGTTTGGTTGAAGACATGCGTACCATCGACGTGTAGTTCGCCTTAGTACACGGCTTCATCGTGTCCCCGCGTGGGCAATGGAGATGAAGTGTCTTGCCCAAGGACACAATGCGGTTGCCGCAGGTGGGATTCGAACTGAGGACCTCTCGGCTTGCAGCCTTCACCTCTACCTACTGAGCCACCGCGCACCCAACAATATGAATGTCAATTTTATTTCAAAAATTGGGGCTGCAGCTATATATTTCACCAATATAAAAGAACTCTGCCATTTTATCCCAAGAGCTGATATAAAATTTTCTTCTACCTAATCATGTTGTAAAATATAGCCCTGAATAGGACCCCCTGGTATGCCCCTTTTCATGAAAATCTATGACATAATTCAGAAATTAATTTATATTGACCCAAATCAAAACCCCCTGTGATATTAAATTCCCATTTGTGATAGATTTTAAATCACATTCTGGCTTCTGAAGACATTTCACCTTGTGTTTGATGAATATTTTACAATTTGTGTGAAAGAAAGCATCAGTTTTCTCAGTTAAGGCACATAGAGTCATTGCTATGTCACTGACAAAACATAAAACATTGTTTTTTTCCAAAAGGAGAGACCAGTACCTGCTATTGTGGTAACTCATAACAATGTCAAATGTATAAAACCATCAAATATTAATTCTATAGTGCTATGCTTGTGCTGCAAGTACCCATCAGTGCACTTTCACAACTTTTGTTTCAGTTCCCACAGACACCCATTCTGACAAAGAGTGAAATTGTAGAAAATATGTTTCCAAAGAGGATGAATCTGGGATTTGCAACAAGAATATAGTGGTCTTTGATGTTCAATGTATTTGCATGGGTGGGGTTGGGGGAGGGGAAGATAGTCAGCTGCCAATTATTGAAAATGTAGACGCAGGTAAATGAAAAACAAAGAAACAACTTGTCTGATGAATAGACAGACAGATAGATGGACAGACAGGAGACCCCCTGTGATATTAAATTCCCATTTGTGATGGACAACTTTTTCAGATCCCAAAACAGGGTCATGCAACAAATAAGAGAGAAGAATTGACAGCAAGGGAAGTACCGGTCACATGCGCATATTTTCCAGGGAATTTCCCACAAAAAGTCCAAAAATCATCAAATCACCCTCTTTTTTATCTGGAATATTCATCAATAATGCAAGATGTCAATAGAATGCTTCAAACATTTATTGAAACAGTTTATTTTCCCAAGGCAGTTTATTTTTAGGTATCGCATCACTTCCGAGTGCAACATTTCAAGGCGGGTATTTCTAATTCAAATATTTAGTTCATTGATACCATTAATAGTCAGTTCAATCTGTACTGTCATATTATGACTCTGTGACAAAACCACGTCTATAAAAGTTCGGGTAAGGGGGTGGTGGGGGGGGGGGGGTGCATTTTTAATCCTTAAGTTTAATAGGGAAGGGCATTAATAGTCAGTTCAATCTGTACTGTCATATTATGACTCTTTGACAAAACCACATGTATAAAAGTTCGGTTAAGGGGGGGGGGGGTGGGGGGTGGGGTGCATTTTTAATCCTCAAGTTTAATAGGACAGGGCATTAATAGTCAGTTCAATCTGTATTGCAATATTCTTAATCCTTATGTTTAATAGAGCAGGGCATTAACAGTCAGCTCAATCTGCATTGCCATATTCTTAAATCTTAATCCTTAAGTTTAATAGAGCAGGGCATTAATAGTCAGTTCAATCTGTATTGACATATTCTTAATCCTTAAGTTGAATAGGGAAGGGCATTAATAGTTAGTTCAGTTAATCCTTAAGTTTATTAGGTCAGGACATTAATAGTCAGTTCAATCTGTACTGTCATTTTATTACTCTGTGACAAAACATATCTGTAGAAGTTCGGGTAAGGGTAGGGGGTGGGGTGTATTCTTAAGCCTTAAGTCCCCAAACAGCCCTTTTTATATTGCTCAGAAAACGTCCCAAGTGTATTCTTCCTTGAGAACCCTACTTGTAGGATGCAGATGTGTAGAAACACTGTTAAGTCATCTGCAGCTGTGCACTTGTATGTATGGTATGTACAGTAATCATTTTCATAAAATTAATCTCAGGACTTAATGGTAAATGTTTAAAAAAAAACAAAAAAACTTTCATTCCATTTGCTGAATGAAAAATTTCATGCTGAAGTTTTATGTAGATTTTGTTGTTGGACAAATTGAACAGTGTGATATTCCAACAGAAGGATTGTATGAGACAAAAAATGGATTAACAGGATTTGTCATCATGCATAAAACTTATTTTCATTACAATATTTAATAAAACGACCTGTAGTCAAAGAATTCCATGTGGGCTAGCAGATGCATTTTTCATACACAGTTGGATGGGTTTTTAATGAAAAAATTCAACTAAATAATGACAAAAAACTTTTCTTGAAGTTTCCCTTCTGGTTCACTGTTTATGAGGGATTTTCACTTTCCCACCAAAATTCAATTCCAGTAAACAAAACATAATTTGCTCTTTCAATTTCTTGTATTTTTTGACCTAGAAGAATAGCTTATGACCCCTCCTTGGAGTTAGGTTATCAGGCTCATTCCAGTGATGGGTCATAAGCAATGTTTTGAGACAAAAGATGTAAATGTTTAGTCAATGATGAGCTCGTTCCACTGAGGGGTTCACATGATATGGTTTTGTTGAAGTTTTCAACTGCTCAACTTGTAAATTACCTGTATGGATGTGGCTGATTCTTTAGGTAAGGCTAAAAAAAAATAATGTTTTGATTCTCAGGCCCTCCCTCGTTGGATCTGAACCTCCTCATTAGGCATTTTTATTATGTCATGTTTTTTAAAGCATTTGTGAAAACTTGGAATGGTCATTTTTTCACATTTCTCAACATATAATTATTTAGCTGTGTTTGCAGTAAATCGTTTTTTCTTGTTGCAGTTTATGGGAGAGTGCCCAGAGGCACTCTCCCATAAACTGTAACAAGGCAAATTCTGATATACTGGATCATGATTTAATTATTTATTTATTTGCTGGTGTTTAAGGTCATATATTTCTGCATAATGGCTAATAATGGCCGCAACACCAATATAAACTCAACTTTAACCAATCATTTAGAGCCATATTTCCCATTTTAAAGGTCTCCTGCCCCAAGCATTGGTTACTGGGGCCTATTTTAATGGACCATGATGCTTGACAGATCTATACCATTAAAAAGAATAATAAAATACACATCCTTTTAGTTGTTGTTACATCAGTTAGTTATAAAAGGTATACTATAATTACACTAAAATACAACCTTTTCTCTTTTTCAAGTGGAAAGACAGAAAAAGATTTACTGAGTATACTGAACCCTTTACCCGAAAAAAAAAATTTAAAAAAAAATATAAAAATAAAATCCTCCCTCCCTCAATGATTTGAAAAAAAAATTGCCTGAGAATCAATTCATTTTTTTTATTTGGCCTAAAGGGTTAAATACATACGACACTCAATGTTTTTTTTTATTTCTTGTGTCAATTGACTTTATGTTTAACACACCTGATCAACCTGATACATTTATATGTGCCACTTAAAATTGAAAGAAGCCCCTCAGGTAAAATCCTGGTACCAGTAATTGTCACTTTTCCAAACTGCTCATTGAAACGCTATATGTTTTACCAAGCAATGTTTTAAACCAATGTAAACTTTCATAATTTCAAGGGTTGTGATAAAATACGCACTGAAGAACAAAGTAAAGTCAGTTCTCAGGCAATTGTTCTAGAACTTTTCAATGAATGAAGGCGGTCTTTTTTATCTAAATAAAACAGTACTGAAAATAGTATAGTATGGTATCTGTGTCATCAATTTTCAGATGTGCAGCAGAGAGAATTATGAAAAGTCTGTAATAAATTATCTCCCTTGATGCACTCATTGCTGCCTATTCTCTCCTCATTATTGTTCATTGATACACAGCTCATTAACCAGACTTTTACTTTGGATAAGCTATAGTAGCAAGCATCAGTGGCAGACCGAGACCCTGCTGTAAGTCAGGGCATTATCTGGAGAAAAAAAACAACACAAGGAGTATAACATAACATAGGCTATTATGTGAAATCAGTTGCATAAAAATAGATGCAGTTATTTTCTTCATGGACCTCATGTGGGGGCAAGTGTGTTCTTCCCCCATTCTCCCTGTGGATCCACAGCAAACATTAAGCATCACAAACTTCAGTGAATCACCTGTATTTATGATTTTATCCATTTCACACATGTGAAATTTTTACTGAAAGAGTTGTATTGATAAGTTGTGATAACAGTCCGAAGCTTTGTATTGTTTGCATGTTACATTTTCCTCTAGAAGTAATCAGTATCAGCTAGATATCAGTTTCTCTTTGTACAGTTTACTAGAGAGTTTCTGTAGACACTCTCCAATAAACATTAACAAAACCATTGTTGATAAATTAAGAGTATTTGCTAGATTTTGATTTCTTTTCTTACAATTTACAAGAGAGTTCTTGCAGGCATTCCAATAAACTTGAAGAAATCCATTGTTAATTCTGAGTCGAAGGATTAAGCTGGTACTCTTCCAGTTTAGAACGGCTCGAATTTGTCTTAACCCTTAATCCTTTACCCAATGAATCGCCCGCATCCGCCCGCGTAACATGCAAATTCAGCAGTTGAAAAAATATTATTTTTCAAAAAATTTCGACAAAACCTTATCATGTGACACCTTGTTGGAACGAGCTCGTCGCGCTCATTCCAACGAGGGGTCACATGATATGGTTTTGTTGAAATTTTTTTAAAAAATTGAAAAAATGATATTTAAAATAATAAATTTTGATATCGTCTGCGTTGGGTAAAGGGTTAACCCTTTACCCAATGAATTGTCCGCATCCGCCCGCGTAATATGCTAATTCAGCAGCTGAAAAAATATTATTTTTCAAAAAATTTCAACAAAACCATATCATGTGACCCCCCTCTTTGGAACGAGCTCGTCGAGCTCGTTCCAAAGAGGGGTCACATGATATGGTTTTGTTAAAATTTTTTGAAAAAAATTAAAAAATGATATTTAAAATAATAAATTTCGAAATCGTCTGCATTGGGTAAAGGGTTAAAGGTGTGGGGAATTTTATACATTTTTGCTACACTTTGACAGTCTGTATAGCATGGCTTTGCAGCTGTTTCTAGGCAAGTCTTGGCTGCCTCTGTAGACAGCAAAGACTTGTCCAGAAATAAATGTCAGTGTACTTAGAATTTAGCAAAATTCAGGTTTGGGGCACTTCTTGTGTTGCTGCAGCAAAAAAGTGTTAAGCTCAAAATTAGACCTTTAGGAGTTGAACAGAATTAAACACTTCTCAGATAAGTTTGTTCCCGACTGTATAAAGAAGGCTCACAACCCAAATGCTTATGCAACCTAAAAAATAAATACATATCTTACTTTGAATCAAGCTAAGCTCTATATCAGATTTTGGAAGAATTTTTATTTTTCTCTTGTCTTTCTTTATAGAGTGTATTTCATTCTTTGAAAATTTTCAGATTAGATTTCAAAATTCACAATGGGCAAGTTATGGGTTTCATTGCAGCAACATTCTGACAGATTGACTGTTTTATTATATGCTAAATGATAGATTATCAAAGAAATTGCGCAAAGATAGAAATCATATCTCCCACTGTGAAGATATAGAAATTTTCACTTTCATGGTATCGATCAAATTGGCTGCTTTCAAAGCATCACTTTAAGGTGAATACGAGTCAAATTATCACTGGAAATAATCAGTTTGTTTTAGAAACATATAATGAAAAGAAAATCTGGTGTTTTTGAGTGGATGCTGTTCATTTCTGGCAATAATTCAACACATATTTACCTCGAATTGATGCATGAAACCTGCTAGTCCAAACATGGCATGGAAGTCCATAATATAAGTTTTTGGTTTGGTATGTCCTTTTAAACTGAAAACTTATATTACGGACTTTCAGGCCATGTTTGGACTCGAAAACCACCTACTGACTCAGATTGCAAGATGCTCTATCAGTGATTCAATGTGCAGTTTACATTCATGCATCAATTCAAGGTTGAAATGAGTGGAATTATCAGATTCTTATAAAAAGCGTATAATAAAAAGAAAATCTAGTGACTGGATACCAAAAATTATCTCACTTGTGACTGAGACAAATGGATATTTTCGCTTGCGCAAGCACTCTCAAAAAATAAACATTTGTCTCGGTCACTCACGAGATAATTTTCAGTATCCTCTTAAAAATGCTAGATTTCCTCTATATATTTTACAGGTGTTTGGCAGGAAGTGCAACGTCAAAAAAGTATATTAGATCAGGCAGATTAGATTACATTTTTTAAGTCTCCATAATGAATAGTTGGGAGCATATTGGTTTACCCCTGTCCATCTGTCCATCCATCTGTCAGTCCATGTATCTGGCCATCCACCCATCTGTCTGTCCATCCGGCCATCTGCCTCTAGAGTACATGGTTTGTCTGGCTAACTTCTCTCACAGTTTTCAAGCTAGGACTCTTTTATTTCACAGGATGTTTGAACATATACCAGAGGTGTGCATATTGTCAGGATTTTGATTGCTTTAATATTTCACAAAATTATAGGTTGTTGAACTTGGTCAATTTTTTGTACAATTTCACCCTTATGATACGTGGTTTGTGTGTGGTTGACTTGTCACTTTGCAGGGACATCGTATGTGTCTTAAAGACACAGCTCTTGTATGTGTAACAAATCACAGTTTGCTCTTCAACCTCCTGTGTCCATGTGCAGTGCAGGGGCATGCTTCAGTCTAGTTTTGCATCAGTTCTGCTGTACATCAGTATATCGGCTATACAGTGAAGCCCACTTCTCTGGATATCCCTTAATTGAATAACCTAAAGAATAAATTCCTTGTTAATGGAATAAAAAATTTTGAAATAATTACTGAATTTCCCTTGTTTATACCGTATTTACTCTATGTATTGGGACAGCTAAAAATAAATATTTTCACAGGTGTCCCAATTCTTAGAAAATGGGGAAAGAACAGAGCCTGGTCTTGATTTGATGCTGAATAAAGTTGTGTGTGATTCATTTTCCATCACTATATACGAAAATCGCCGTCCAATTTTTTTTTATATTTTCATTTTTTGCTTCCAAAACAAAACTTATGATCCCTCATTGGAACGAGCGCATTGCGCTCGTTTCAATGAGGGATCATAAGCTATGTTTTGGAAGCAAAAAATGAAATTTTTGAGTGTCGTCTGCTACTAGCGACGGGCCAACTGGAAACAAATCTCCTGTATGTCCCAAACTTTGGAGCATAAAAATATATAGTTTTCTGGAAAAAATGTGTGTCCCAAATCATAGAGTGTCCCAATACATAGAGTAAATACAGTAGTCCCTTTTGACCTCTGTAATCTAATACAGGTATATGATCTATCATACCTTGTTTGACAGAGCTCCATGAGGATTATCTCTAGAATATAGGAAAGTGACCCAATCTCTGTTAATTGGATACTCCTGTTAACTGAATAATTTTCACTGGCAAAGTGTCGATTCAGTTAGCAGGGTTTTATTGTATTATTGTTTTTAGATTATTTTAGATCAAGAATTGAATAACTTATTGGAAACATTGTAGCTATGACTTTCGTGCTTCATTTCTGAGGAACTATCACATTAGCACACCTGTACCTATGACATGTTATTTGCAACTGATGTACACACTCATTCTCATACACTTAAAATATTAGCAGTAGCATTTATCTAATAATTTCTGTGCCAAATGCCAGACCTACCTGGGCTCTATGTCATGGGGGTGTTGTAGAAATTATTATCCCCTGCCACATAGTGGGAAGGGGATATAGGAATGGGGTCTCTCCAAGTTCTGTTCAGCAATCCTTCCATCAGTCTTTATGTCTTGCCATTGTTCCTTCCATCCATCTTCCCCATTTATTACATGCCTGTTCTACGAAATCCCCATCTACAGCTACACTAAACCATGTGGAAAATGAAAATCTGTTCGCACATATGTGCGGAACTGAAATCGGTTACGGACTATTTTTATAAAGAAGCGAAATTTCTACAAATCGTGCAATGCAATTACAATTTGAAAAGCTAGTGATAGCTAAAAATAGTCCCCTGAGTTCCATTGTGTTCTACATGTATGTGCCTACTAGCAGATAGAACATGTTGGAACTCAGGAGACGAAATAGTAACACAGGTTCTCCTCGCAAATTTGGTTGGTGATAAAATGTGTTCTTTTTGTTGATAGTTGTCATATGAATTGCTGAGTGTCCTTCTATTAATTGCTTTTATAGACACGAAGGCTTGTAATAAACACAAAATGACACGGGTGTATAAATGGATGAATCAATATGGCACTTGTGCCATTACGGCCTCTCGTTCTATCCTTCCGTGCTGGCACTCATGCCATATCAATTCACCCATTTCCACACCCGTGTCGTTCTGTGTATTTCTTGTCATCACATTTAAAAGAAAATTGTTCACTGTTCAGAATATTTTTCTCTAATTTAATATATAGATTTTTGGTGAAAATATCATGACTGGGATTGCAAATCAGCACTGTCCAAGTGTTTCTTCAAGAGTTATTGCCATTGTTGAACTTAGGCTTTCTTATCATCACATTACTGATTCTTGTCATCACATTTCGAAGAAAACCAGTCAAGATTATTTTTTTTCCAAATTTTAATACAGTAAAACCTGTCTTGAGAGACTACTGTCTCTCACTGGGATTGCAAATCAGCACTGTCCAAGTGTTTCTTCAAGAGTTATTGCCATTGTTGAACTTAGGCTTTCTTATCATCACATTACTGATTCTTGTCATCACATTTCGAAGAAAACCAGTCAAGATTATTTTTTTTCCAAATTTTAATACAGTAAAACCTGTCTTGAGAGACCACTGTCTTGAGAGACCACCTGTCTTGAGAGACCACATCTACCAGGCACCGATTGGTTTTACTCTATAATGGACCTGCTATGGGAGACCACCTGTCTTGAGAGACCACCTGTCTTGAGAGACCACCGAACGAAATGGTTTGACGCGCCGAAGGCACGCAGGGACGATTTGGGGGACAAGCCCCTTTCGACCCTCGGTGACTGTAGATGGTTGGTTTCATATGTCTATGTGTGTCAAAGGAGGAGAAGGTTCAGGTACTCGGCAGGTGTCTGTGATGGTTTTAGCGCCATCTATGCCGTTGTTTCTTCTTTTTGGGTGGAGGTGGCTGGGAAGGAGAGACTGTGGTAGTTGTTGGTGTAGTTGGGCTGTTGATAATGGAGGACTGACTGGGGTGGAAAGGTCTAGTCCTTGCTGCCTCAGGAGTGTTGGTGCTGTGGCTGTTGCTGTTGCGTTGTTCTATGAGTGCCGTCGTGGTCTTGTTGTGGTCTTTAGTTTCTTCTATTGTTGCCCTGATGTCTTTTCTTAGGCTGCGAATTTGCTCAAAGAGTATCCGTGCCTGTTCCTGATCCAGAGAGGGGGTTGAAATTGGAGAGGGAGACTTCAGAGAACCAGTTTCCGATTCTGTCTCCGACTCGCTGGTGACATCGTCATCCTCCAGGTTGCCCCTCAAAGGAGAGGCAGCTGGGGAGTGGATGGGAGTCACAGGAGTTGGAGGGGAGGAAATGGTAGTGGCCTCCTCTGTCTTCTCTTCCGCTTTCTCTTCCTTCTTCTTTTTCTGGAACGTCTCCAGCCGCCGGGCATTCCAGCGCCAGGTGAATGGGCTCTTTTTCTTCTTGCTCTTCTTCTTTACAGGGCCAGATCCAGGCTTCTTCGGGTGAGGACCAGTGTGAGTGGGGTTCCTCTCACAAAAGGTGCTACCTCTCCCGAAGAAGGTGTGGTGGTGTTGTGCTCTTCAACGATGAACTCCAAGTTCAGATGGACTCTTTTGCCTGTCTCCTGGACAGTCCAGGTAACAGGGCAAGAGATGCCCAGAGCTGCTATTGTTCTCTTCAGTCGCGCTGGTGGTTCCAGTGTTTCCATAATTAAGGTGATAATTAGGATGCTCGCATTCTGAGTTCAGAGGTGCGAATGGAGCGTGAGAGACCACTGTGACCTGGTACCAACTTGTATTTTTATGCCATAATAGACCTGTCTTGAGAGACCGCCCCTTTGAAGACTGAAACCATGACAAAAACTTTCTACCTGTTCTGGAATTGGAAAATCCATTGTGGTTATACTAACATAATTAAATGTATTAAAAGCTCTTAATTGGGTTTCAGTTGCTAACTCATTACAGATTGAGATGTTTTTATAAGACCCTGTGAAAAGATTAGGATTATTGCTGAATAAACAATTTCATGCATACCTGAAATGTGACAGATAGAAATAAAAATAAATTTGTGTTGAAAAACTTTTTGCAACAAATTGAAATGGACTGTTAAAAAAATTCGAAAAATAAATTAGTGTTGAAAATCTTCAATGAAGATTTTCAACACTAATTTATTTTTATAATTTTTCATAACAGTCCATTTCAATTTGTTACAAAAACTTCATAAAAACAGAACTACAAAGTAATTACAAAAATCCATTCTTCTCCATTTCTGAATTTTGTGGTTGGTTATTCACTGATTTGAGAAAACCTGAAACCTGTTATGAGAGACCACCTGTCTTGAGAGACCACTTTTGTGTGGCCCGAAGGGCGGTCTCTCAAGACAGGTTCTACTGTATATAGATTTTTTGTGATAATATCATGAATATTGGTGGTAATATCAAAGAAATACATCCAAGTTTGTTTTCAAATTCAATATATACATGTAGCTGGTGAGTCTAAAAAAGGTTGTAGAGAGAAGATACAGACAGAAGAGACAGTTAAATGGAACTACGATGCCACATTCAGTCATTCACCATCTTAGTTATTCAGTAGGAGATGATCTATAGAAGTGCATTTAACGTTACAGATGACACCTATCGCAAGAGTTTACAATTCAAAATGCTACACAGAATATTATATACCAATACAAGACTACATAAATGTAAATTGTCCGAAATTGAGTTATGTACCGGTACCTTCTGCAACAATACTAGAGAATCTATTCAACACTTGCTCTTTAATTTTCCTGTCTCTAAATCAATCTTGCTAAATTTTTTAAACTAATGAGTAACATATGTAACATATCATTTCCACTTTCCCTCAAATCTGTTGTTTACGGATTTCGGGAAGCACAAGATGAAGATATTCTGAATATCGTGATACTAGTGTACAAAAAATATATATATGCCTGTAAAGTGACAAAGCCCATGCAAATATTTTCACTTTTATACAAACTCAGAAATATTTCGCAAATGTTGAACGTATATCATCTTACAAATATCCTTTAAATAAGGCCTAAAAAAATAAAAAATCTGTTTCTCAGGCCCTACCGCATGGTCCTTTTGGCTGCCGCATGCTCTCTTTTTATAACCAATTTAAACTTAAAAAAAATTAAAATTAAATGGTCTATGCCTGATATTTTACCCAAGTTAAAAAAATTGATGAATTTGTCCCTTGAGTGCAAGAAGGCTTTGCAATGCTTTAGCATTGCAAAGTCTTCTTGCACTCAAGGGATGAAATACACCACCACCCATGCTATTCTGTAGATTATGAGGCCTAAAACTTGAACCAAGAACATGAACTTTTGATGACAAAAAAGTAATTACTGAAATAAAAAATAAAATTAAAAAAAAAACGCTCGCCCACATGCAATTTCACAAATAATGGCCCGAGAAACAGAAGATCTACTGTGTGTGGCCTAAAGCAAATAAAATAAACACCAAATGGAATCACGTACAGCCAATTTTTGTCCCTCAAAAATTGTACTCTTAAAATAGCCGTTATCCATCCATTTCTGAATGACTACTTGGGTGGCTAGGATTTTGCAAAAATGTACATTTATGTGTCTAATTTCTGTTATGTGGCTAGCCACATAACAAAAGTTTTTAGACATCTAAAAATCATCTATGTGACTAAATAAGACACATGGCATCATAGTCACATTAAAGGTTGGAAAGCTGATGTCCAAATTCTTAGGCATCCATCCATTGGCAGCCACATAATTGATAGCCACATAAATGTTGAGAAGCCACTTAAAAATATAAGCCTCATAAAATTATATATCGACAGCCACATAAAAGTTGGGAAGTCACTTAAAAATATGGACATTGGACGCATAAATAAACATTTGTTATTAAAAAAAGCCACATAATTGGCAACCGTATAATTGATAGCCACTTAAAATTCTAGAAGCCACATGAAATATGAATGGACATTCTACACATAAATAGCCATTTGTTAGAACAACGGCCACGTAATTTTTAAGACAACTTAAAATATAAGCCACATAACTATTGGTTAGAAAAAGCAGCCACATTAATTTGAGAAGCCACTTAAAAATATAAGTCGCAATACTACTTTCAGCCACATAATTGATAGCCACATATATACCCATCTGTTAGTACGTCTGTTTGTCTGTTCGTAAACTTTTCTATTTCCGGATGATAAGTTGAGTTTGGATTTACAGATCAGGACCAAACTTGGTTTGTGCCTCAGTTGTATCAAAATGAAGGTTAAAGTCTGTCCCACTTTGGTTTCCTGATGATAACTTTAGTTATCGTTGACCAAATCAAATGAAATTTGGTATGTAGGTGTATCAACATAAAATACAGGTCAAATTTGAATCAGGGTGTGGTCTGACAATTTCTTTTACAATTGTGCCTCTTTATCGACTTTGAAAACTCTATTTTTTTAGTTTCCAACCAATAACTTAAGTTGTAATTTACCGAATCACATAAAACTTGTTGTGTAGGTGTATCAACATAAAATACAGGTTATGTTCAAATCGGGGTTTGGTCCAATATTTTTGGCCAGAGTTATGTCGAAAAAGTCAATTTTTTTTGTCGGAGAACGTGTGGCCAAGTGGCCTTTTATAAATGTAACGCCCGAGCAGTGTCCAAATATTAGTATTCATTCAGACTGACTCGATAGGTTTTTTTCTGTTTTTTTGAGTTTTTTTTTTTGTTTTCTTTTTCTTCACAGTGTTTCACATGTATTCTTTGATGCATGAAACCAGCCATTTTTCTCTACTTTGTTGATACCATTACAAGTACACCATTACTTTGCGAGGCTCAAAGGTTATGTCTATTGTAAATAAACTATATTATAATTTCTTATACACTTACTTTGAGCTCATTGTATTTGTTGCATATTTTTTGTAATGATGTTTTGTTATCTGAATAAAAATACGAAAAAAAAAATAAAATTAATATATAGCTGATTGGTCATAATATCATGAAGTGGATTGTGAACCAGCTGTGTCCAAGAATTTCTTTGCGAGTTACTACTCTTGTTGGACTAAGATGGTGGGGATATCCAACTTCTGATATTTAAGCAGTGTGAGAAAGGTTGGCCCAAGATGAGGCACAAGTGATAAAAAGACTACTAGTAAAAGGGGAACAACGATGTTACTCACATGAACTGGATGCAACATTTTCTTTCAACATTAATTTCTACTTCTTGTCTATGCATATTTCACACTGCCCAATCAGTTCCTGGATTCTATGAGCAATCGGAGGATTCTCTGTTGCTGTTCATAAGTTTCTGTGTTGAAATTGTGTCTTTTCACCCAGCAGATATGGTCGCAGAGTAGATTTCTAGTAACCCAAGTAAGATGGAAAGGGTATGTATCAACCCCTTTGCATTTATCAAGTAGCAGGGTTATCAACTGAGGCTCAGTTCATCTGGGGGAGAGGCAAGTTATGTTTTATGCAGGAAAATAGGCTGCACAAACCTAGAGGGGTCTGGTAAAATGTCTATCTTATTGACAATCAGGTGGATTTTTAACCAATTTGTGGGCATAATTTTAGAAATTTTGAGTTGATAGGTTGGAAGCGAAATATATTGGGAATGAAAACAAATAAGTTGGGCACCGTGAATTGTTTTAAAATATGCACAATTTAGACATCAGTCAGTATGGTACACAACAAAAAGTGGTTCAGCAGATTCTCTGTGGCCTGTGTGGAGGGTTCTCAATGTTCTGTGCTAAACATTTCAATGGTTTGCATATACAGTACGTGCCAGGTATTTCATCTCAAAAATGCCTGTCGGTGCGGCAGCAACAATGGGTGGACTGGATTAAAATCTGTGGCTGACCGCTCGAACTAATAATTTATCATTGCAAACGCAAGTGTTGAGGATTAGGGCTTCTTCTGGGAAATGATCAAATTTTAATGAATGGAAAATGCTTCTGTACGGGTGATCTGCCACGATGTTGTGTGATTGGGATTAAATTTAATTCATGCCAATAATTATGCCACTCAAAGAAAGAACTGATTGTTTTGGTTGTAGCAAACATGTTATTATTGAACATGTAACAACATACATGTATGTGTGCACGCGTTTAGTTTATCCTTCATGTGAGAATATCATTCTCGCTTTACTTTATTTTGACGGCGACTGTTCGTCAGACGTTTAACAAATAATAACAAAACAAATCTTGTTTCTTAAAATCCAATGTATGTTTGGTATTTTGGGAAGACGGGGGTGTATTGGATCTGCGACTTGTTTCCAAAGACACAGGGTTAGCTCAGGCTAAAGCATCACCCTATTTTGCCCCACCCCTGGACTTGTTGGCAGTTGATAACCCTGCTACTTGATAAATGCAAAGGGGTTGATAATACCCCCCCCCCCCCCCCCCCCCCCCCATCTTACTCAGGTGACTAGAAATCTGTTCTGCAACCATATGAACCAACTGGGCAGTGTGTATTTGATCTCAGATGGTACGCAGGCCTGTGATGAGATGTAAATTATAAAAATCCTGTGATTGTCATGCAAGTTACTTTCATTTGAGTTCATCATGTTCAGGGACCAGCCGTGAGGGCGACTAGGGCGATTATGTCGCCCTTCTAAGCCCAAAGTCGCCTAGAAAAATAGTCGGGGCGATTACAAGTCGCCCTCTAAAAATTGGCCAAAATGAGAAAAGGCTGAACTGAGTGATGCGAGGTTTACATGAAAACGAGTATTTTCAAAAATCGAATGTGCTCGAGTGTGATAAATGGGCAGTTTAATTCATCAAATAAACGTCCATTTATTTGAAATCACACGACAATCAATTGTCCATTGTCGCTTTTGGCGGATTTTTTCATTTCTATTTTGTTGCGTTCCAGTCGGAGCTTCAAGTGTCGAAACGAAAATAGGTGACTTACGCGACTCAACAAAACAACCCAGCTTGAAAGTAGGTTACGTCGCTTAGGATGCCGAAAATGTATACACAACGGACGTATTTTATAACACATTATTTTCATTTCGATTTGCTGACGACTGTTAACTGTTGGGATGTCTATTCCCAGAAAAACACGAATGGAATTGAAACACATGAAAAAAAGCTTTAGTGATGTCAAGAAAAGCTTTGTACAGGACACAAGTGTGCAGGTGGACGATCTTGAAAAAGGGTCCTCCTAAACATCGGAATGACATGAAATGATGCGGAATGACACCGGAATGCCATAAAAATGATGCGGAATGACATTTCTTTTACAAAATACTCGACCCCAGAATGTATTTTGTTTATTAACTAACAAAGTACCTCCCAAGCAACCTTCTTACATCTGGTCCTGTTCACACTTTCAGACTTAGGAAATTATTAGCTTAGTAGACTTTGTTGAAAGGCAACCACAGGAGGGTGATGGGGGATTGGCACGAAGAAGAGGTGAGGGGTCATGAAGGAGAAGGTAGCAGTGGGGGATTTTCAGTCAATAATTACATTGTGATTTTTTAACCTGGCACAGATGCATCATAGACAACTGGACCTGGATTATTTGTACGTTAATGGAGGACCACAAATTGAAAATATGAAGGGGCAGCGGGGGTGGTACATGAATATTCTTAATTATCCCCACTTGCCTATGAAGTCTCCCTACATGACTCTGCAGTCTCCCTATTTTTTCTGGAGGGAGACTTGAAGTCTCCCTAAAATTCCCCCCTAGGCTGGTCCCTGATCATGTTATAACATCTTTAGTGGAGTCCACTTAATTGGGTATCTCTTAATTGAATAACCCTGTTAACTGTATATAATGTCTTAATGGAAAACCATTTACCATACCTTCAGCACAATTTGACCTGTTATTGGAATATTGGTTATTTAGCAAACACCTGTTAATTGAATAAAAAATCTTGTATTATGTCGAGAAATTACACCAGACAATCACCAAATTCCCTTCGATTATGTACCTGTTTGACCTCAGTGCACCGAATACAGGCATTTAATCTATTTTATACCATGATAATGATTATCTATTCAACTATATATGAAAAGCCTATGACATAAATTTTAGCTTTATACACCAACCGTGGCGAACACGCCAGCAATGGAATTTCAGTAGTAAAAATTTACACTTATAGTGGAACTACATCCAAGTTGACCTTTGGTGACGTCAACTTGAATACGAACTTGTCTAAATTTATCGCACGCCGCCTCGCAAAGAGTGAAATGAAAGTGGCAATTATGTATTACGTTTTTAAACGAGTTTACTCCATAAGACTAAGACACCAAAAATTAACAAACATGCATTGTCTCATGTTTATAAAGCATCCATAACTCCAAATAGTATGTTATTATCTTATTAAAATGAAAAAGGCCATATTTCTTTTTCTATTTCGTTTCGGGGATAAAATTTACAGTGGAAGTACTGCCCACCGATGCACTTGTAAACAAAAACAAATTCGCACGTATGTACGTCTGCTGCTCAGTAAAATCGAGAAAAAATAATAGCAACTCTTGATAATCAGACAATCATGGTATAAATAAAATATACCCAAAGTAGCTTGGTGTACCAAATGTTCACCACTCATGGTGAAGTGGTGTTAAACATGCACCAAAGGTTCACGGTTAACACTGCTTGTGGTGAACATTTAGTACACCAAGCTACTATGGGTATATTCTATATATATCCAGAGTCCTGTCAACAAGATATAATAGAATAAATTCTCAGTTTTTCTCTGGAATACAGGAAAGTGACCAAATCTTTGTTCATTGAATGGTCCTAGTTTAACTCTAGAATACAGGAAAGTGACCAGATCCATGTTAATTGAATGTTCCTGTTAATTGAATAATTTCCATTGGCAAAGTGGTTATTCAATTAACAGGATTCCACTGTATTGACATAGAAGCTTATAAGTAAACTTCTTGATAATTTTTCTTGTATAAAATACATAAACACAAAGATAATAGTACATGTAGGCCGATGAATAATGGGGTCGAGTAATGCTGCAGCGCTAGAAGCAATCAGGGGTGAGCTTGGGTGGAGGAGGATCAAGGACAGGATAGACCTGTTGAAACACTGTTATCTTAATTATTTGGTAAATCTCCCTGACAGCCAATGGTGTAAAGTTATGTTCCTGAGAATTTTCAACTCAAATATCAAAACGGGGTGGATGGTCCAAATGAGGGAGCTAGTAGAGAACTACTCATTGGAGATCTCGGACCTGGACGTTGGGGCAAACCAGGGTAAAAAAATTGTCAGAGAAAGGGTCATGGAGGATTGTAACCGTAATTGGCGAGAAGGGGGCAAATCAAAGAGGTTTCTGGGTGGCCTGCATGATAAAGAGAAGCCAGGTTTTGAAGAGTACCTTGATGGCACCTTTGGGGGGGGGGGGGGGGGGGGGGGGGGGTCACTGTTGTTCAAGCTGAGGACGTGATCCCTGGAGTTGAGGGGAAAAATTGGAAAAGGCAGTGAAAGGGAGTGCCAGATGTGTAACTTGGGCATGGTGGAGACCCTGGAATACTTTCTTCTAGAATGCCCAAAATACCAGTCTAAAAGAATGAGATTCACTGGGAGTATAATGGGGAAGTGGGATGGGAGAATGAAGGACATGTGGTTAGGGGGAGACTCAAAGGAGAGGGTTAATATGCTAATCAGAGAGATTGGGAAGTATGGGGCAAGGGATGTCATCAAGCAGTTCGTCTCCGAGTTTTGGGAGGAGAGGAGAAGCGTGGGAATAGGGAGGCAGTTGGGAGTACAGGGGTAACCAAGGCCTTCTCGTCCGAGAATTGCGATAAATCAGCGGCTGGCCAAAGTGTTATTATTATTATTATTATTACAGTAAAACCTGTCTTGAGAGACCACTGTCTTGAGAGACCACCTGTGTTGAGAGACCACTGTCTTGAGAGACCACCTGTCTTGAGAGACCACCTGTCTTGAGAGACCACATCTGCCATGCACCGATTGGTTTTTACTCTATAATGAACCTGCTATGGGAGACCTCCTGTCTTGAGAGACCACTGTGACCTGAAAGGAATGATTTCGCGCGCCGAATGCGCGCAGGGACGGTATGGGGGACAAGCCCCTTTCGACCCTCATTGACTGTAGCTGATACCAACTTGTATTTTTATGCCATAATGGACCTGTTTTGAGAGACTGCCCCTTTGAAGGCTGACACCATGATAAAAATTTTTACCCGTTCTGGAATTGAAAAATGCATTGTGGTTATACTAACATAATTAAAAGTATTAAAAGCTCTTAATTGGGTTTCAATTGATATTCAGTTACATAACTCATTAAAGATTGAGATGTTTTTTTTATAAGACCCCTGTGAAAAGATTATTGCTGAATAAACAATTTCATACATACCTGAAATGTGACAGATAGGATTATAAAAATAAATTTGTGTTGAAAATCTTCGATGAAGATTTTCAACACTAATTTATTTTTATAATTTTTGTAACAGTCCATTTCAATTTGTTGCAAAAACTTCAAAAAAAAGAACAACTACAAAGTAATTACAAAAATCCATTCTTCTCCATTTCTGAATTTTGTGGTTGGTTATTCACTGACTTGAGAAAACCTGAAACCTGTTATGAGAGACCACCTGTCTTGAGAGACCACTTTTGTGTGGCCCAAAGGGTGGTCTCTCAAGACAGGTTCTACTATATGTTCCCAAATCGGTGCGTGGACAAAACCCCATGGGACAATAACCCATGCGGACAAAAACCATAGGATAATAACCCATGCGGACAAAAACCCATACTAAGCAGACAATAACCCATGAATTGAAATTTTTATAAAGAGGCTTACTTTGTGAATTACGTGGGCGGACACTTCTCCAGGAAAATTAACAAAATTAACAACACTTTTCATGTTAATCTTTTTTTATTTTACTTTCAGTTTCAAGAGAAAACACATCGTCATATAAATAAAAACAATAACAAAAGACCATTTCGAAGTAGCACATATTACATTTAAATTCAGACATTGACAGAATTTATATATACATGTATTCAAATATAAATTACGAGTGCTCATTTCAATATATTTCAAGGCGTTTCTTATAATGCTACGTTTTTTTTTTCTTCTCTTTTTGCACCAATAAACCTGAAATATATTGGAATGACTACTTGTAATGTTTATGTACGTGTTTTAAACTGCCACAGTCCCTTAGAAATTTAATTGTGTTTACATTTAATTGATTCAGATTCTCAACATTGGTGTCTAAACAATAAAGAAAGCCACATTATCAATCTCCATATTGTTATTGTCACTCTCTGTCTTTTTTATCTGATCCGTAAATAAGCTTCACTCTTGGAACACAAAGGCTGATCCTATTTACGCATAGTTAGTTACTGTCTGTACTGTACGGTATCTACCAGAAACATATGTGGCATCAAAGTAGGAAAGAAAGTCCTCCAAACCTTCTTGGGTATTTTGCCTTAAATGTTCCATCCCCAGAGGAACATCGTCTAATGGTAAGAATGCCAGCCCATCTACCATAGCACAAAAGTGTTTCACTTCAATATTAGTTTTATATAAATTCACAAGGCCCAAGTCTTGAAGCTTTCTCCAAGTACTCTGTGTTAAGTGGTAATAGCAACCTTGGGTAATGACGTGATCACCAAAGACACGCTTGATGGCATGAATAGCAGAGATTTCAAAATCAGTAACAACAGTCTGGGTTCAAGCTCAAAACCTAGGTTGTTACATCGTGACTGGACAGCTCCCAACATTTCCTCATACAATGCTTGGGATTTTCCAGGGAGCAAAGCATATACACATGAAACAGCAGCATCCCCTAATGGCACTCTTATCACATACAATTGTTTATATAACTTGGGGGCCAAGGAAAAGGTTCCATCCATGTGCCACTGGTCAGATCGGCTCAAGAGTCGTAAGCCAATCTCTGAACCAAATATCAGTATCCTATTGCTGGTATCTGCACCACCATCATAAATTAGGAAAAGTTTTGGATCTTCCTCTCCTGTTGTTATCCAGCACCCATTTAACTCAATCTCCTGTTGGGTTTTTTGGTTCTGTTGGCCGAATGCCATGCTTTACGCGCCTGATTTGACGCTGAATGGTGTCTGGTTTCCCCATTGTAGTACGTACATTGTCATTAGCAGACAACACTGCCTCTGCTAAAATCTGAGTTGTTTTAACTTTCTTGTTTCCTGCATCATTTTTGATTTTGGCACATAGTTTAGCAACAAGTACGTCTCCTTCTTGTAGTTCGTGGTTGTGATCTTTAAAATTAGATGATGTTACTAAAGCCAAGTCTGTTGTTTTGAACCACCTTTGTTGTTAACTATTACCTCCATATTTGATAAAAGTTCAACATTATTTACCCATTCTTATACCTTTTTGCTGAAGCCACTCAAGCTGTTGAGAAGAAATGTCGGCGATCGCAAAGCGAGTAAATGTTATCAAAGCATAAAAAATCATTTGGTACCTTCCGACATTGTGATTGTTAAAGAAACAAAAGTGACAACTATAAATTGCAATGAGAAAAAGATCAGTGCCAGCATCTAATTCTAATCAACACTGGGAGAAAACAACAAACAATGCATTGAACAATGCATTGAACAATTCATAAAAAGTCAGCTCCAAAACAAGCGGATTTAATCCTGCCATATGGGCATAGATGTAATATTATTAAGAAAACAAAACAAAAAAAAAAGAGAAAATACAATAGAAAAAAGAAAAAGAGGAATAAGTTTAATCCAAAGTGAAAAAAAATCAGTGAAACAAAAATAAAATAACCGCAAAAACCAAATAAACTCCACAATTAAAAAAAGGGGGAAATGTCCACTTAGTATGGGTTATTGTCTGCCTAGTATGGGTTTATGTCTGCATGGGTTTTTGTCCCATGGGTTTTTGTCTGCATGGGTTATTGTCCCATGGGTTTTTGTCCGGCGTTCCCCAAATCACTTACATTGACTGTCAATCATGATAATTTTTAATCACCATGTTTTTACAGAATTGAAGCACTGGACATTGTTTGTAGTTATTAATTTTTTCACAGTCTGATAATGGATCATCACACCCTGTGGATACTCAGTCTGCAAACAATCCAAGTATGTCTCAAAGTCAAATGATGTTGTTGACTGGAACACATCAGAGTGGTCGGGACTCAAAGAATGTTATGGCAAGTGCTGTTACAGCAGAACATGCTGCAGCTATGAGAAATAATGTCGCAGGTGCAGTTGATGTGAAACATGGGGATTCATTATCATATAGCAGTAGTGATGACAGAGATGAAAGAAGTCAAAGTTTGTTGCCACAGGTAACTCCAACATGGAATGAATCTTCAGGTAAATATTACAGTGTAGATTTAGTTAGAGGAACATTCTGAAGAAAAGGCTATTTTGTAATGGCTATTTATTGCATGTCTATGCTTTTATTTTCATAAAATACCCGCTTTTTCTGCCAAAACCGAAGTGACCAGTAAATTGTTTTGTATTGTCCTTGAACAATACGGATCACGTGCACAGACTATTTAACTGTTTCTTTTTTTTATGTTTGGGTTATTTTTGGCAATAATTCGTGTTTTTAATATTTTTTTAGTAAACTGTGCAATAAATACAGAACAGCATACGCGTTCGAACTGTCATTGTTTACCACACTCAATCGATTTTGGCAGAGAAATAATATTGAACAAGAAGCCAAAGGCTTCAAGTTCAGGATTATCCCTCTGCCAAAATCGATTCATATATTTTTTTAAGTAATCTGTAGGCATGCAATAAATACACAACAGCATACGCGTTCGAACTGTCATTTTTCTCCGCACTTGATCGATTTGGGTGGAGGGATGATATTGAACCTGAAGCCTTCGGCTTCTCGTTCAATATTATCCCTCAGCCCAAATCAATCTTGTGCAATACAAAATGACAGTCCAAACGTGAATGCCATTCTGTCTATGTCTACAGAACACACCTCAGGAAGAGTAGAGGATTCAATTATCCTTGGTGGAGTTTTTCCTGTATTTCACAGGTGCCTTTGGCACGCATGAAATACAAAAAAAAACACCACCTTGCATCATTGATTACAGTGCCCCATACTCCACTCCCATTGTGTTCTTTTTATTATTGCTGGTTGATACTGTAAAATGAGGTGAATTTTGATAATGGGACAAATTCAACGCATATGCCAGGAGAAGGATTTGAGAACTTGTAAGTACAGTAGAATCCTCTTAATTGAATATCCATTTTGCCAGTGAAAATTATTCAGTTAACAGGAGTATACAATTAACAGGGATTTGGTCAGTTTCCTGTGTTCGGGAGGTATACTGAGCATTTATTCTATTATATATTGTTTGACAGAGCTCATAGAGCTCTGTCAAACAAGATATAATAGAATAAATTCCTGTATTGGATGTAGTGAGGCCAAAAAGGTTGATAAATAAGGGGAATTTGGTGCGTGTCAATTTTTTCGACATATTACAAAAATTTATATATAATTAACAGGAGTTTACTCTACAACCCATATGCAATTAACAGATCAAATTTGTACTGAAGATATGGTAAATGGTTTTGTGTTTGAAAATTATATTCAATTAACAGGGATATACAATGAAGAGATATCCAATTAAGTGGGCTCCACTGTATCAAGTAGCACTCTTGCGTGATTTTGCCACAATGTCTGAATTCAGATAGTGGTGCTATAAGCCAGACATTTTGTGCTGAGCGATCACCCTCACCCTTTGTAGCTCACCTGATGTGAAAATAATAAGAGCGGCAAATGGCCATCCAGAAAATCTTGATAACCTATGGGATTCTTGAAGATGTTTTTGCACAGTAAACAGGCCTGGGCTTTTGAAAAATCCAGGGGAGCTAGTATGGCTCCCCTAAACCTGTGCCAGGAGAGTTATTTTGTGCTTAGTCAGATTTTTAATAAGGGAATTGAAAGGAGAGCCATCACAGCTGTTAAGGAGAGCAGTTACGGCTCTCCTTCAATTGATTTTGCAGAAGCCATGGAGGGCGGGATCTATAGCTCCCCTCAAAAGACCAAGTCTTAATAAACCTAATGGAAATGTACCTAGTATCCTTTAACCCTTAACTGGTAGAGTGCTGGATGCCCATATTTGGTCTTTATTCTGAATTACAGGTACAGCAACGTAAGAGCACCATATTCTGTGGATATGCTTTGTATTATGTCCGAAGTGAAATTATTTTATGTACATGTATATGGATTTTCCTTGTTGCAATTTATGAGAGAGTGCCTCTAGGCACTCTCTCATAAATTGCAACATGCAAAAAAGCATGTGAACAAATTGTAACAAATAAAAATAATTTAGCACCTTACCAGTTAAGAGAGTGGTTAGTTTTCCTGACTTTTTACCACACAAGATCTTGTGACTCAAGTGGCTTAGCAGTGATTTCTAACAAAGTCTTGGCTGCCTCTGCCAAGGTAATTTGACTATTGTCTACAGTACCACTTTGTGATTGTATGTTAAAATGCTTGTTCTGAGAGCACAAGAGTTTTATCAAAGTCGGATGAAGACTCTGATGCTTAACAGCTTCCAATGGATGGTGTTAAAGAAAAGCCTGTTATACTATGGGGGCATTTGTCCTCTCGAAACAAATGTTGGCTGAAGCAGTTGGGAGCGCACACTTTGTGTTTGTACTGAGACTCAGTAATAACTTAATCCAAGACCCCAATCTGGTTATATGATTAAATTACAACTGATCCGCCTCAATTATCTTTTATTCACTTTGAGGTGAGCTATCCCCTTCGTCTTTTCCTTTTATTGCTGGCCTGATTTGGAAAATAAGGAGAGCAGAAAATTCACACCTAGAAAATCTTGATATACTAAAGGATAATATTATAATGGAGACATATTGAGTTTAACCCTTTAGACCGTGATGGTATATTCCCAGACCAGAAAATAAGCTGACTGTCATCTGCAAAATGAGGTCCTCAGAGGGTGAATTTAGTGTTGCTACCCTGCATAACAGGGTAGCATCACTAAATTTTCCCTCTGTGAACCTCAATCTGAATCAGGGTCTCAAAACTAAACAGAAAGAGGTACCCAGAGGATAAATTTGCCCGCTGTATGGGATAGCATCATCAAATTCACCCTCTGTGGACCTCATTCTGCAAATGTCAGACAGCTTATTTTCAGGCCTGTATATTCCATGTCAGTTCAGAGCCATCAAATGATAGAGTCTGTATTCGTTACTTGGGGAAGGCCAATCAATATTTTCAATGTGCAGCTTTTGGTCTACCTCATTCATGGAGCAACTATCTACATTATGAGTTCAGGTCATATCCCGATCCTTCACCGGAAAATCAGCCTTTTGGGTTCAAAGAGTTAACTCTGAAGGGTTTGGGTAATGTTCCAGAAGTTTTATTGCACCACACCATGTGAGCACAGTAATGATAAACCGATAATTGGAATCGGCTGTTGGAACCGGTCGGTTATGGGGCATCGGCCGATTATGACAACTGGCAGTTTCCAGTTATTCTATATTTAACACTGACTTTTAAAATATCTTTGATACCTCTTTGATATCTGGCCATTTCAATAAAGTTTCCCCATTAAAAACATGTGTAGTGCATATCAGAATATTTATGGGTTTGTAGAGCCGAGATATTATAGAATTTTCCATCTGCAATCGGTACGAGATCGCCACTATTCCTAGCTGATCGAAGTCACTGGTCTTCAATCATGGTGCTGTACAACGTTGCATTGGACAGATGTATAAATAAAATGTGTTCAGCCAGTAGTCTGTAGTATGTCATGATAAAAGAATCACAATACAATAAGAAAGTAAAATTGGAGAAAAACTAAAAAAACACTCTTTTTTCGATGGTACCGTATATGTCCGTGTATAAGTCGCATCTTTTTGCTTGGAAAAACGGGACCAAAATTGGGGTGCGACTTATACAAAGGTAATTATTTTTCAGCAAGTTTTCAACAGCGATATGAGGACTGAACGGACACCAGATCGGCCCATGTCGACGGTTTGTATCACGGCGATTCACCTGCTTTGAAAATTTGTTTATTTTATTTCACCTCTTTATTTCTTATTTCTGTGTTGTGCATTAACTTGATCACAAAATAAAATTTTTAAAAAAATAAATATAAAAAAAAATAAAATAAAAATAGGAGATTATACCCAATGTGTTCTTGTTGATTTTTTTTTTCTCGGTGACCCAGTGAGTGGAGGGGTGGTGAACGATCGAAAATTCGAAACCACATGCAATTAATTTCCTTCAAAATAATTACGGTACCTGTTCATGTCTTCAACATCTCCAGTAATAATTCACAATAGAATATTCCATGGTTGTATATCTCAACATATTTTGGATATTGGTATGAGTTATTTACGAAATTCGCAAGGCAATCAAATTGTTTACACAGCACACCACGTGCGTTTTTAAGGGGAATTCCCTTTGAAGAAGATTAACAAGAATCATGCAGTTACTTCCCTTTCATGACCTATTTGTTCGCACGTGCAATTCGTTTAAATGGCATGGGAATAAAGCCTTTTTCTTTGTAGTTTTACATTTGGATTTACCATTTGAATTCAACTTACCTCGTTCTTACCTGAACACATGCACCGGAGCATTCCTTCTTTTACCGGCGTGAGTAATAACAAACACAGTTGACATATATCTTTTAATAAATACGATACACGAGTAATAACAAACACAGTTGACATATATCTTTTAATAAATACGACACATTGAATGTATCAATGAAGTATACAAACAAATATAATTTATAAATATACTGTAATCAGTCATCAAACCTCCCTGTTCAGCCCACAAGACTTCCAGTCCTTTAGCCAAATTTACGGAATTGTTTTAACATTTTTCAACCCAAATCGGGGGTGCGACTTATACAAGGGTTATAGGCGCAGGGGGGATATTTTGTATGAAAAGTAGGGTGCGACTTATACATGGGGGCGACTTATACACGGACATATACGGTAGATGATTGTTACGCAACATGTAAGTCACATGAATGTCACAAACACATTTTCAGTTTGTCATGTTCATTTTTTAATTCAGTTACCTCCCTTGATGTTTCTCTCCAATGTTGATTGCAGAGAATATATAAACACTGAAGAAACACATCAAGGGAGGTAACAAGTTGAGCAATGAACATTAGGTAAAAAATTCTGACATCGCAAGTGTATCTGTAAACAATGTGCCATACAATTTTACAATTCAGATTAACATCAAAGTTATTATTCAATTAAGACACAAAGTATGTGTGCTCAGTATCTTCCTGGTTAATACAGCCAAGTGTATTGTATTCTTACACAAAAACATATTAATACTATTTACCAGAATAACACACAATCATCACAAGAGAACAATATCGTGTGATTGTATCGTTTATAATGATCTTCCCGCACCCCAACTCCCAAAAATGCAAATATTATTTTGCCTAATATTGCCCAGCACTAAACATGCATACTCTGAGAACTTATGTGGTATTAAGCTTTCGTAATTGGTGATTTATCAACGAAATTCTGCCGTATAAGAGGCACTAACAGATTTTCTTCTGGGTCCTATTTCAGCCATCGGAATCAACATCGAAATCGGCATCATCGGCAGAAAAATCAGTAATCATAGCATGTTTTGATAATCGGTTCATCACTAGAACATAGTGGCCAAGCAGTGATTTCTAGCCAACTATTTCAGGGCTTATATTTAACTAAATTTGGTGGAATCCAGTTGGATTCTCGCGAAAATAGTTATGAAAATCCATACCTGCTACAGTTAAAACTAGAAGTCCTGTCATGAAATGCGCACAAATAGCACGTTGATATGCGCGTTAATATACGCGTTATGGCCCAAGTAAAGCTATCAAATTCTGTACATATGGCCTGTACACAAGCAATGTTTCAGCCAATGGACCTCCGGGTAACCCGGAGGTCCATTGGCAGAAACATTGCATGTGTTTGCTATGAGTAACCAGGAGAACCTGCTGTGCTTTGGATGCCATTCGATATGGCAA
This sequence comes from Pictodentalium vernedei, assembly GCA_031216915.1. Classification (NCBI taxonomy): domain Eukaryota; kingdom Metazoa; phylum Mollusca; class Scaphopoda; order Dentaliida; family Dentaliidae; genus Pictodentalium; species Pictodentalium vernedei. The sequence goes on from CM062294.1 coordinate 52,021,526, forward strand.
TTGCGCACAATTCCAACGCGCAATTAAGTCTAGATAAGCGCACTATTCGTGACAGGACTTCTAGTTTTAACTGTAGGAGTGTCCTGGGATCTCATGAGGCCACCATGGATGAATCCCTGTTGTTTACTGATAACACATTTAACCCTTTACAGCTTTTCAATTTTTAACATGTAAGGCCACACAAAATAAATTAATTGATTCTCAGGCAATTTTTTTTTCGAATCAGTGAGGGAAGGTGGTGTTTTTTTTATTTTTATTTTTCTTTTGCAAAAAGTGAGCAAACATAGAGAGGATTTTGGCTATCTAGTTTACGCAAAGAAATATAGAAAGTGCATATTTATACAAATAAACTCATTTTTAATTTGAAAAATAAAACATTCCTCTAAAAACAAACTGTAGGTACTGCAATTCAAAGGCTTCATATTCTTTTGATGCTCTTCATATTATCTCTGAAGTGAAAGTTTTTAATCTATGGGGATTTGCCTCGTTACAATTTAACAAGGCAAACAACATATTGGAGACACAACTAAATAAATATGACCAGTCAAAAAATGTAAAAAGTTTAGGGTCTCCCTGAGTTTGTACTAATATTGGAAGACACTGAAAGGCAATAAAAATGTCCAATGAGGGGGTTCAAATTCAGTGAGGGATTGCCTGAGAATCAAAACACTATTTTTAGCCTAAAATGAATTTGATAATGTTGTACATCGTCTCTCATCCATGAACATGGTGTTCACGACTTCTCCGACGAAATCTCTGGACCTATTTCAGTTAAATTTGAGATGATTGTTCTGACATTGATTGCATTTTGATTTTGTTCAAACCAACAATATATACAGACATTGGGAAATGCGCTAGATACACCACACATGGAATCCAGATTATGCACAAGAACGTCATGTAAGAATGCATCTCATTGGACGTTACACATCCCCATTAGGTGGGAAGGGGTGGAAAATGCTCCAAAACTTTTTTAAAATCTTCTTCTCATGAACTGATGGGTACAATGACTTGATATTTGGTACTGAGCTTCCTTTTGAGGTTTAGAATAAAGGTTGTTCAAATGAAGTTCACAGGGTAATATTTGTAATGGGAGGAGGATTCGAAAAAATGCTGAGTCAGCATATTGAAAAAATATTTTACTGATCAGAATCTTTTGATATGTGGTATAGATCATCCATTAGAGGGTTAGATACAAGTTTGTTAAAATTAAACCCTTTGGTTTATATTGGGACTCCACAAGCCAAAATTTTAACTTTCTGCAATGTGAGAAACTGCACCGCATTTTGTTCTATATTTTTACCATGATTAAACTTGAATTAAATGAATGAAGCTGGTAATTTTAAAGAAAAATATAATCTTTGGCGGTCTCTAATAACCTTTTTGCTTGACACTGTTTTGTGTCAAAGCATTTCATTCACATTATAACATCACTCTGACATGTAACTTTCAATCAGATGTGTTCTTACATGATGTTTTTATGCTAAATCCGGATTCAACATGTGATGTATATCTAGCCTAATGTCTGTATTATGGTATAAAATTGTTTAAACCTAATTTATCATGCACTAAAATGAACAAAAAAACTAAACTACTCCAGCATTTGGATTTTAAACCCTGCCCTGTCATATTTTGGGAGGGGGGGGGTACACTTGTTTTAATATTATATTTTGAATTTGTCTCCCGTCAGTTCATACCTTTTTTTGTAATTTCCACACATTCGCCAAGTCCCAATGATAAATACTATGATGAGTCTGAGTGGCATGCTTACCACACTGACCCAGGTATAAGCCCATAATCAAAAATAAGCACCACTTTTAAGATTTCAGTATCAGGAGTCCCCTCCTTGTAAATAAGCCCAGTTCCTGAGTTTGTAATGACAACACCCATGACAGCAGTGATAACACATGTGTAAGTTGTTACAATGAAAAAGAACCCCTTACCCAATGCACATGATATCAAAATTTGTTATTTTCATTATTTTATATGTTTAAAAAAATTTCAACAGAACTATATCGTGTGCCCCCTCATTGGAATGAGGTTGGCAAGCTCATTCCAGTGAGAGGGTCACATGATATGGTTTTAAAAATTGTTTTACATTTTTTCTTCAACTGTTTAATTTGTAATTTATGCGGGCACATGCAGCCTATTCGTTACATAAGGGTTAATGTATCTTTGTTATGGGATTGACAAAGTCACCTAGCTTTAGGTCAACTTTGCATCCAAATTCTCCTGCAGGCTTGACCTCTTGAGAATGAACCCAACCATATACTTTTGCCCCCTTTTACTTCACGCATCCCTTGAGCTTACGCCGGATCATTGCGGTAATTCCAGTCATTCAGAACAGTGTTCATCATGTATCGTGAGAGCATGGTGGCTTATTGGTTGGAGCATTGGACTTTAAACCAAAAAGGTTGCCAGTTCGATTCTGACCCACACCATATGCTCTCTGTCCTTGGGCATGACAGTCCCCACTGCCCTCGTGGAGGCATGATAGTTCTGTGTACTAAGACATACTGCATGTTGATGGTGCACTTGCCTTCAGCCACTGCTAACTCTGCTTGTGTTGGGTTTGCAAGGTGGAGAGTGAGAGTTGCTCGCTGCTTCTCTGCAGTTCTCTCTGGGTACTTAGGATTCCCCCACCCATAAAAATACCCAACACGATGTGATCCTGGTTGTTAAAAGTGTCATTACACCCCAATAAGGGAGTGCGGTGGCTCAGTAGGTAGAGATGCAGGCTGCAAGCCGAGAGGTCCTCGGTTCGAATCCCACCTGCGGCAACCGCGTTGTGTCCTTGGGCAAGACACTTCATCTCCATTGCTCGTGGGGGCACGATGACGCCGTGTACTAAGGCGTACTGCATGTCGATGGTACGCATGTCTTCAACCAATCTAACCCTGCCTGTGCTGCAGTGCGGAGTTACGATGTTGGGGAGCTGGCAGCTGCTCGTCGTTGCTTGGTGGTTCTCTCCGGGTACTCCGGCTTCCTCCACCCGTAAAACTGTCGCGGTCATGATTAGCCATTGTGCATAAATATGTGACCTTAAACATAAATAAATAAATAAATACACCTCAATAAACAAACATCCTGTATGGTAATAGAGAATCGGCGATGTATCGTAAATCATGCTCCCACCTTAGATCAGATATCTATCTGCATCCGTGGGCAAGACAATTCCTGCTGCCCCAGTGGAGGCATAATAGCCATGTGTACTAAGGCATACATATTGATGTTACACTTGCCTTCAGTCACTGCTAACACTGCTTGTGTTGATCTTAGTATGAGCGGCAACCACGTTGTGTCCATGGGCAAGACACTTCACCCCCATTGCCCACTGGGAAGTGGGGCACAGTGTCATTGTATACTAAGGCATACTGCATGTTGATGGTGCACCTGTCTTCAACCAATGCTAACAGCTAACCTTTGCTTGCCATTGCTCAGTGGTTCTCTCCGGGTACTCTGGCTTCCTTCATCTGTAAAACTGTCATGGTCATCATTAGCCATTGTGCAGATATATATGACCTCAAACACCAATAAATAAATAAATAACATTAATATCTTAGTACGATGGAGAGTCTGACATTTGCTCGACACTGCTCAATGGTCTCTCTTTGTACTGTAGCTTCCTCCACCCATAAAAGTGTCCCACCCAATGTCACTCTGGTTGTTAAATCTGTCATTCAACATCAGTAAGCAAACATCATGATAATATGATGATAGAGAAGAGGCGATGTATCATAAAACATGCTCCCACCATGCATCAGCTATCTGCTCTGTCCTTGGGATAGACAGTCCCCCACCTCTCTAAGGAGGCCCGGTAGCCCTGTGTTCTCAGGCATGTTAATGGTGCACTTGCCTTCAGCCACTGCTAACTCTGCTTGTGTTGGGTTCGCAAGTTGGAGAGTGACAGTTGCTCGCTGCTGCTCCGCAATTCTCTCTGGGTACTTAGGCTTCCTTCTCCCATAAAAGTATCTGAGACAATGTAACCTTGATTGGTAAAAGTGTCTCTAAACCCCAATCAACAAACAAACAAACATCATGTATGATGTATCGTAAATCATGCTCCCACCATAGATCAGGCATCCATCTGTGTCCTTAGGCAAGACAATCCCTCCTGCCCTCACATGGGCATGGAAGCTCTGTGTACTAAGATGTACTGCATGTTGATGGTGCACTTGCCTTCAGCCACTGTTAACTCTGCTTGAGTTGAGTTAGTAAGATGTAGGCTCTGACAGTTTTGGGACACTGCTGGTTGGTCTCTCTGTGTTCTCTAGCTTCCTCCACCCATAAAAGTATCCAACACGATGTGACCCTGATTGTTAAAACTGTTATTAAACCCAAACAAACAAACATGTATGGTAATAGAGAATCAGCAATGTATCGTAAGCCATGCTCCCACCATACATCAGCTATCTGCTCTGTCCTTGGGTTTGACAATCCCCACTGCCCCTGTGAGGTAGCCCTGTGTTCTCAGGAATACTGCATGTTGATTGTGCACTTGCCTTTAGCCACAGCTAACTCAGCTTGTATTGATCTTGGTAAGATGGAGAGGCTGACAGTTGCTCGACACTGCTCAGTGGTTCTCTTTGATTACTCAGGCTTTCTCCACTCATAAAACTGTCCAACACTATGTGATCCTGGGGTTGTTAAATTAAACCCCAATAGACAAACAAACAAACATCATGTAACACACTATTAATTGAAAATAGAATATGCTTTCATTTTTGGAATTCACTAAAAAACCTTTCCACAATTCACTTTAATTAAGGGCCATAAGTTTAGAATATTACTGGTTGGTTTTAACCATTGCATTGAGTAAAGAAGTGCTGTAGATGAGATTTACACTCAGACTGTGCAGTGGATAGGGTTAGTCACACTGTAGTTATAAAAAATTAGTAACTGTCATATTACACACTACATGAGAATATTATTATCCCTGGTGGGTGAGGGTGTGAGATGGGGAAATCTCACCCAACGGCAAGATATTTGGGGAAGACATGAGACTTACTGAGTGTCTGGACCAAATATCTTGTTCCGAGTGTGAGATTTCCCCATCTCAGACCCGCCCCCATCAGGGATAATTTTTCTCCCCCCACCAAAACAGTCTGTCATCAAATGTAATTCAGGGGCACGTGCAGCTATATCAAACAATTTTGTTGTCCATTTCTGAATAAAACTGATTTGCTTATCGGAAAAAGCACACAAAAGTTCTCTATATACCACAGGTATATACCACAAAAATAAATCCCAATGCTGGCAAGACAGAGGTTAAAGATTTGTAGTGAAATGAACATTGACACATTCCGATTATGTCATATAATAAATTCTGCAACATATTTGCATAACTTTTCGAGGGAATTTCGTGCAACTTCCTCCACTCAAAATGGCGTTCATCCAAAAATTCATATAAAAAAGTCAAGTGTCTTTTGGTTTTGCGGTCTGTGTGTTTATTTCTATTTTCTTTGATAAACGTTTGTCTGATAATATTTTCGAAACGTGACACCATGTTGTTTGTTTATAGAAGAACGTGCGATGATTGAATAATCCTGCGCTTATTAGATATGCTAATAAGCCAATATAGGTTGGTCACATGGGTGGGATGAGATAGCTGTCACGTGGGTGGGGTGAGACAGGCATATCTCTCCCAGCTGTCTCACATGACTTTATATATGTCTCAGTACCTTAGTGGTGGGAGAATGTACACTCTCTACAGCTGTGCATGCACAGGTTTAGTCGAATAAGAGAAATGGTCTTATTTATAACCAGAAAGAAAAGAGTGAGTACATGACCTTGTGCATTACAAAGATTTAGTTGGAAAGCTAATACAGTGGAATCCTGTTAATTGAATAACCACTTTGCCAATGAAAATTATTCAAGTAACAGGAGTATTCAATTAACAGGGAGTGTCATTTTCCTGTATTCTAGAGATAAACTTAGCATTTATTCTATTATATCTTGTTTGACAGTGCTCCATGAGCACTGTCAAACAAGATATAATAGATTAAATGTCTGTATTGAATGTACGGCAGCCAAATAGGTCTTTAACCCTTTACCTAACATGAAAAGCAGACGACACTTGCAAAAAAAATTCTTGAATAACTAAATTTTTTCATTTTTTGTCTCAAAAACATAGGTTATGACCCCTCGTTGGAACGAGCTCGTTCCAACGAGGGGTCATAACCTATGTTTTTGAGACAAAAAATGAAAATATTTTGAAAATTAATTGGCGATTTTTGAGAATAGCGCTGGCCGGTTTTAGCCGTTACGTTGGGTAAAGGGTTAAACAAAGGAAAACTGGGGAGAGTCAGGGTAATTTCTCGACAGGTTACAAGATTTTTTTTTTCAATTAACAGGAGTTTACTCTATAACCTATATTCAATTAACAGGTCAAATTTGTACTGGAGGTATGGTAAATGGTTTTGTGTTGGGAAATTATATTCAATTAACAGGGATATACAATTAAGAGATATCCAATTAAGTGGGCTCCACTGTATTCACTTGCTGACCATAGGCATTGCACAGAATTAGTTGATCGGCTGCCATATCACACACTGCATGAATATATACACTAAGGCTATAAAAATGCATAGGATTAGTTGGTTAATTGTTTCATAGGGTGCCGGATTCAAGGCACTAATGAAACATCTTATGATGGATTGTGGAAATTTTTTTAAAGTGAATTCCATAAATGAAAACATATTCTATTTTCAATCAATAGTTTGTTATGTACAGTAAGAGAGAATCTGCGATGTATCCTACACAACAAGGTGAACAATTAATTACGTAAATAAAAATTCCATGTGAATGAACTAACCACTTACATTATTAATATATGCAACAGTAATGAACCACTATTTTTAAATTTACTGGCCTGTTTTTGCTTGCACAGGGATACTTTCTTAATGGATAAGAATTGTTTTTCCAAATGGGGATTTCTTTTATAATCAATATTCTATTAACTTTTTGCCTAACATGACTAGAACACAACAAAAAAAATTTCTTGAATAACTAGCAGATTTCATTTCTCACCTCCAAAACATATTTTTTGACCTCCTTGGTGGAATGATCTCCCGAGTTCATTCCATTGTTGAGTCATAAGCAGTGTTTTGGATGCAAAAATTTTAAAAAATAATAAAATTTGAATGGTGATGATTTTTGTGAAAAGCACTGGCTAGTTAGTATGGTAAATTTAGGCAAAAGTAAATAGGCCAAAGTTCTATCAAATTTATTAATTATTGTGGCGAAAAGACCTATCAAGAACTTGGATATTCTATCAACCAATATCAAATGGAGTTAGTGTCATTTTCATGCCTTTGAACCCTGGGAAGTGAAGCAGTGCTTGTTCACTGTGGTAAACATGCTCTCTGTTACTCGTAAAATAGGACTCAGTTACCAATGCCCTCTAAATGGACAACATGGGTATAAAAAATTGACTAAACTTTACTTTATCTCCATGATGTGGTTACAATTAGTCATTGTGCAGAAATATTTTACCTTAAACACCAATAAATAAATTAATAGAATGTGAACCCACCAGGCTGACAATGGTATGGTCTGGTGGGAGAGAAAAAATGCCAGTACGTGTACAAATGTACTTTCAACATGCATACTTTTATAGCATCTTTGTTTTTGGGTCTTCCCTGTAGTTATGTAGGTATTGGGCTCCCTTTTTAGTTTATGCTAACTCCAGAAGGTTTATTTTCTTCATGTCACACAAAATTGTTCTCAACTGCTTGAGTGCTAGAAGCCACTATTATTGCTCCATTGGAAAGTATGAAAAGACAATGTATTGGCTTTATACTTCATTCATTAGTCTGTTGTTTGCTCAGCAGAAGAAAGAAGAAAAAAAATATTTATCTAAAATTGTTTTGTTTTAATTTATTTGATTATGTGAAGCAACCTGTGTCGACAGTGTCATATTCAACACAAACTACTTTATACTGACAAACTCAGAGGTATTTTGGTAACTTACTTTTCGGTTTAGTTTGTTTTGTACAACACGTAACTATGTATATTTGTGGAAAAGTGACCAAACTATGAACAGAAGCCAGTCTGCAAATAACCTCAAAATTGATATCTGATAAAATGTCAGGCACCAGCAAGAGGTTGTAAACACCTTTAACGAAATGTAGATGTATTTTAAAAGAAAATAGTTCACTTTGATCACTGCTATGCTATTAATTTTTTGCCTAGTTAAATTCCCCTTCTCACGGTGGTTTCTATGCGTGAAAGGCTAGCGAAAAATCCCATCAGGCCCTCACTGACTAAGAACAGTTCATAGTTCTCATCACATCTATATCAACTTATGTGCAACTGGTGCCCAGAACATAATTTGGAGCATGTATGGTAACCCTTTATCCAACGTAACGGCCAAAACCGGGCAGTGCTATTCTAAAAAATCAACGATTATTTTTCATTATTTTTTCATTTTTTGTCTCAAAAACATATGTTATGACCCCTCTTTGCAACGAGCTAATTGAGATTGTTCCAACGAGGGGTCATTACCTATGTTTTTGAGACAAAAAATGAAAGAAATTAGTTATTCAAGAATTTTTTTTGTAAGTGTCCTCTGCTTTTCGTGTTAGGTAAAGTCTCCCTGTAAGATTCCTTACAACCTCGGACCTACCTGGTCTTTGAGCTCAGGTGGGCCTGAGATATAAAGGAGTGTTATAGTGACATGGGGATGAGGGGGTGCCTGCTTGGGAGAGGGGATAACAGGGTCCGACATAAGCCGTAACCTATAGGTTAGGTTATGGGGGAGGTTACGTGTTTCTATAAACTCGAGACCTATTATTAGGTTATGAGAGGAAACTGATTACCTTAATAATTTACCTTATATCTACACTACGGAAACCTACAGGTTACGGTATGCTAGACACACCGTAACCTATTTTAAGGTTACAGTGTATGAAGCTTATATCAGTCCCTGGGATAAGGAGTCCTATGGAAACTAACCTCCCACACCCCACCTGTATGGGAGGGGAACATAGTGTGTTAGCAATTTGGGCAGGTCAGTGACCATGCTAATTTGCAGTCATGAACAAAACATTGAAAAACTTTTCAGAAATGTTTTTGATTGCCTCACAATTACAGTAAGTTGGCCACTGTGTCTACCATTGCTAATTTTGAGGAATTTAAAAGTCTGTATTAGAACTGTATACATTGTTTTTTTAGGCTTCAAAAATGTGAGAACAATACCAGAGTGTACAAATTTCAAAAATTTCTCAGAGAACAAAATGTCAGGAGTGAAGCCTGAAAATTTGGAGAGATTGGTTGGTTCCTGTTCAGCTCAGCATGTGGTGTTACCAGAACAGGAGAAATTTTCACAGTCATCTTCAAGTTCAAGTAACCTGAGCATTTCGTCTTCAAAGGTAGCTTATATTTCACTGCTTTGCTTCAAAGCATTACAGAAGGTGATCCATAGAGTTCCATGAAAAGTCTTTGAATTTCAGCCCTTTCCTTGAGAAGTGCTTGAATTTGTTTCTAGCCTTGAAAAATACTTGATTTTCCACCATCTTCCTTGAAAAGTACTTGAATTCAATTTACATATAACCCCGGAGGCAAAAAAAGTTTCATGATATCCTGTCTCAATTTGGTGCATACAGTATGGCTGCTGTTGACTGGGCACATTTCACGGGTGGGCAATATTTCCATGGATTGATTGATTGATTGATTTTGCAGTGTACATACATATATAATAATGTGGTACTAAAATATACAAACAGGCATAATTGAAAAGTACATAGCAGGTAGGGCCCAGCGAATCGGGAAATTTATGTTCGAATCGAATCTCGAATCGAATCGGGACTGATGTAGACATCGAATCGAATCTCGAATCGAATCAGGATAAACTCGGGAAATATCTATAACTGGCATTATCTTGTGCTGTAAGGTCCGGAAAGCACTGCGAGAAGAGATCGTTGACATAAGCTGACAACTTGGAGTTGTTTTAATTTTCTTTCTCGTTGAATGGCCATTCAGATATTCACTTGGCCGACAATAAATTCAAGACATAAATATGGACAGAAATTAAGGTGTTACTGCCCAGAGTCATTTGAGACAAACCACTAAATTGAAACATGAGAATTAAAAGCACAAATGTAATACAAGTGGCACATTAATTCCCATGGGTTGAAGTCTGCTACAGCCGCTAACTTCACGTACGTTAGCATGGCTACATACATGTACATCTTATAGGAACCTCATTATTGTAATGTTTGGTTGTTTTTGTATTATCAGGATTCGTGTCTTGTAGATTTCGGTCCGTTCTTAACTCAATAACTCTTAACTCCGTATACATAAAAAGCAGCGAAGGCGTTAAACTGTGTTAGTTTCTGCATTAGTTAACTCGAATATTGACGCAGTGCTCATTCACAAAAATTGCTTTTACTTCTTTCCAACTTCCAAGTACCAACGCCGAACAATGCAAAGAAACTACAGAGGTTTTCCTCCCACAGTTTTCTAACATAATAATGGGAGCGCTCCAGGCGACATGCCCCCATTATTGTGTTAGAAGATTCTGGGACTGGGAACGGGCCTTAGGCCCATAACTGGATATTTCAGTTGTATAGATGAGGCATGAACAGGTTACAAGTTAAAACAGCTCCAATTTGCAAAAGTCAAAAAAACGAACGTTTAATTTCCCGTTCTAAAGACTCAAAATATACACTGTCGAACACCAATTCGTTTTCCTCGAAGCTTCGTTTGACTAACAAATCGGCAAACTATTCGAGATCGATATACGAATACCAAAGTGATGTCGACATCGAATCGAATTCTCAAAGCTTCGCAGGGCCCTAACAGCAGGGAGGTGTCATAGCCAGATTGGCTGTCTACCTGACACCCCCCGAAATCATGATGATCAGGCATTGCAGAAGATTATGACAGTTCGTCAGGATATGTACTAATGAGTATTATGTTTAAAAAATTTTGCGATATGGACAAATGATTTTCTACTCTGATATTAAGAAATAATAATGTGTGTGGAGGTTTTATGGCCTAAATGAGAGATGTGAGAGTGAGGTCTAGAAGCGAGGGTACATGTTTTTGCCTAATCTCCCAGTGCTGATTTTATTAAAAATGTACATGATAAAGTCATGTTGCAGTTGAACAAAACTGTCTCGACCAGAGCAGGAAGTCAGGAATGGACGAGACCGCGAGACATACTTCATATATAGTTCCAGTGGCTGGCATCAGTCAGCATGAGTAAATGAGATTACAGTTAAACTATAAGTCCTGTCATCAATTGTGTGCAAACACCTCGCCATTTAGCGCATTTATCGTCGCATTAGGTCATATGGAAAGGCTATCACATTCTCTACGCAACCTATGCACAAGCAATGATTTAGCCAATGGACCTCCGGGTTCAACCCGGAGGTCCATTGGCTGAAACATTGCTTGTGTTTGCTGTGAGTAATGGCAAGACTCTGTGGTAATTTGAGTATTTTCAATAGGAAAATTGCGCGCAATTCCTGTGTGAAATTGTGTCAAGATAAGCGCGCAATTCATGACAGGACTTCTAGTTTTAACTGTAGGCACATTTTTCTCATGGATACAGTAATATTAGATTTCAAACACTAATTATACTAATAATCATCAAAAATTTAATTAATGCTTCATAAATTAAAATTTTGCTGATTTTGATTTGTATTGCCTGGTAAACACATGCATGGACATAACTGTCCACACGTGGATTACAACCAGTCCACACTTGACTGTACTGTACAATCTATTAATCAGTTTACTTCATTAATCTGATAATATTCAGGGATGTAAGACACTTTTGGAAAGGGCTGAGAGAGCCCTTTCTATACATGTATTACATCGCAGCATTTCATTGTCATGTCATCAAAGCAGTAGGTTTTATCATCATTATAAAGTAGATTATGGTTAACAAATAACATCGAGTGAAGATATTTGTCGAAGGTCTTGTAACGTGAGGGTATGAAACATCAGTCACCTTTTTTCTTTTTAGTTAAAGAGCAGGTGAACAAAACAATTTATCGTCCAATGCTCAAAAATATAACTCTTAACCCACTGAGTACTTCTTTAAGTATTTTTTATTTTTTATTTGCTGAAAAATCTTTTTCGTAATTTAACTCAAGAAATCATTGGTGAAAACCTTGATTTAATTTACAGGGGGTAAATTTAATTAAAAATGCCCAAATTTTACTTATTTTTGTGGTAAGAGATTATATCCATGGCAGGAATATCCGCAGCAGCAGGTAAAGAGTTAATTAAACTGCAATGTTCTGGAAACCTCATACAATTGAGTTATCCTTCTTTTAACTAAAGATAAAAGGACATACAGTAAAACCTGTCTTGAGAGACCACCTGTCTTGAGAGACCACATCTAACAGGCACCGATTGGTTTTACTCTATAATGGACCTGCTATGGGAGAGCACCTGTCTTGAGAGAAATGGTTTGGCGCGCCGAAGGCGCGCAGGGACGATTTGGGAGACAAGCCCCTTTCGACACTCAGTGGCTGTAGGTGATGGGTTTACACATGTCTAGGCGTGTTGAAGGAGGAAAAGGAAGGAGGAAAGAAGGTCTATCCCCTTCTGGCCTTTTTGCGGCTCTTCTTCTTTGGAGGTTGGCATGGTGATTGTGATGAGGCTGGTGGTGGTGGTGTAGAGCCGTGTTCTTTTAGATACTCTCTTGCTCTTTCCTGTGCTTCTTTGGACAACTCTATCTCTCTCATAATGGTCTCCATAGTGGTTGGTGGCTTTTCAGCTCCCGGGCTTTCCGGTAGTGAAGGAAGGGGGGAGTGAGGGGTGGGAGGTGGTGAAAAAGCAACTTCCAGTTCCTCCTCAGTCTCCACTGGACGTTCCTCAACCAACTGTACCGGCTCAGGAGCCGGCAGTTGATTGGGTGTACCAGTGGGACTAGGAGGGGAACTGGCGGCTGCCTCCAGAGCCTCCACCCCCTCAATCAACTCTTTCTTCCTATTCCGGAAGGCCTCCAAGCGCCGGGCGTCCCTGTGCTTGGTCGATGGGCTCTTCTTCTTTTTTTTTTTGTTCTGTCTCTTTTCAGGGCCATTACATGTACAGTCTCTGTAAAAGTTGTCTTCCAAATTACCCCAGTTGTTACATATGATTACATAATACAGTCACTGTTAATCCGGTTCAATTAAGATCTCTGTGTCTGTTTATAGAGGAACTTTTTATGAGTGGGCGGAGCTAATTAACAGGGTTTTCCAGCACTGGTCTGATAAAGCATAACACTTTTGAGATCTTGTTTATAACCTTTCTGACAACTTTTATTTATCAAACGTTATTAAATATCGTTTTGAAATTTATTCTGTATTTTGCTATAATTTATTGGGAATGCATATCTATCAATATATTCAATTAATTGTAATTTGTAACGAAAACAAAAAATCACATTAAAATAATCTTGGCATATAAAGTTCAAATGGAGAAATATTCAAGTCTAATTACTGTGTAATATTCATTTTTCCATTTAACACTTTACGTGACATAACTATAAAAATCGGCCAGAGCTATACACGAAATTCTTCATTCCCATTTTTTAGGTTTTTATCTTAATTTTTTGCTTCCAAAGTATATCTTATGACTTCTGATTGAAACAAGCGCGTAGCATCCGTTTCAATCAGGGGACATAAGCTGTGTTTTGGAATCAAAAAATATTTTGACAACTGTTGTGGTGGGGGAGGGGGGGCGTACATCTGTTATTTATGGGGGGGGAGGACTGGATGTTTTCCAATAAATTGTCGCCAAAATAAAATTCAAGCTTTGTTGTTGTGGTATAAAGTCTACAAAGAGTTAAATGGTGGGAAGTCGCCCCCAAATGAAGTCGCCCATGGGAGAAGTCGGCCAAAAATAAAGTCAGCAACTGAGGTATGCCCCTAAGTCGGGCCACGGATTAAATCGGCAAAGGGCTTTTTCGTAGTGCTAATATACATGTGCACGGTTAACTTAAGTGACAGGCCGAATGTTAGAAATTGAATTTTTTCTCATTGTGTTGCAACTATTTGTTGGAAAACACCACACGAGCACTGTCTTTTCCAATAAATAAATTCAAAATAATTTCAACATTTGTCGTAGTGCTAATAAAATTGTTAAATGGTAGGTCAAATGTTAGAAACAACATTTTCTTTACAAGTCGCAGTGCAAATATAAAAGTATATAGATATACATAATTGTAATTCAATTTAACCAGTTTCTGATGTTGGAAATCTCAAAAAAATAAACTTCATAGGAGTAATTTATGCTTTATCTATTGACACCAGTTAATGTTTTCATTGTGATCAGAGGCTGTTTCAGAAACAATCAGTAGCTATTGTCGGCTCTTATTTTACATCTTTGGAAGGGTAATTAAAGGATTAGTTCGGATTGGGAAATGTTATTGCTACCAAATTTTATTGCTGCAGCAAGAACTCAATAATTGATTGTGTTAAGTGTTGTGTTATATTCAGTTATATTACAACAGCCTGGGTCTACTTTTCTCAGTGGTCCAAAGCAACAAACCTCAAGCTATGCGCATCGTTTTTTAACGAAATATAATAAAATATATGTATATGTTTCTTCAAATTTTGCTGAGTTCAGACGGGAAACTGAAAACTCTCCCAAATTCTGCCAATTTATAATTTTTAATTGATCTCAGATACATTCAGATACATCGCGTCCCATTTCGCCACATAAAGAAGGGTCTCTGCTAAAATACTCGAGGAGTGAGGTTTCCACTCACACAATATGCTCTCAGCTTCGGTGGAAAAGGACACCGCACACAACATATTTCTGCAGATGGACTGTTGGTTGTCGTTCAAAGGAGACTCAGTTCAATGAAATGCTTCTTTCACTTGGGTTAAGACGATATATGTGTGAAAATTCCACTCTGTTAGTGTTTCTGTTTATAATTTCTCTCCATGTACCATTGATGGGTTCCAGGATATCCACAATTACAGTCTTGGTCATCCACAGTGTTTCAAAGGCCCTGCATGGTTCAATGTAAAAGAATACTCTGTTCACCTGAACAATGGGTCAACCGCATGCTGGACGAAACTGTGTTTGAGAGGATTTGACTCAAATTTCTCATCCCATGTGTTATTCAATCATAATAGACGATTTCAGCAAAGCACCATCTTACATCCGGGAACCGATATGTAGGTGCACGTGCGGTTTGTTATCAAATTTGGTTCCACATCTGAAATCAGTCTGGAAATTATTTCGGTCTGTCAGGAAATTTTGTTCCACCCCATACGACGAGAAGCAACACCTATATCGCACTTGCATATCCCACTTGATCCTGCATAAGATTCCCATCCCACCCAAGTTCACCGGGATTTTTTTAATAGGCCCAGGCCCACAAGTAGTAGGCTTACAGTAACACTGAACATTTGGAGACAGAACCTGTTAAGTCGACGTCAGCTTAATGCGAATACCTGGAAACGCAACCAAATTGTGTAAAGTTCTTTTTCATTACCTGGAATATGTCTACCACTGCAGAATAAAAAAAGGTGTGTGTTTGAATGACTCTTTTCGAAAGGTTCTTTAACCTGTTACAAATGAGATTTTTTTATTATTTCCATTTTTGGCGTAACTTCGCTAATAATAGTCGGATTGTAAAAATTCAAGGACGAAATCGCACTGAATTTTACTCAATATATTCGAAACGAAACGCATTTTTAAAATTTCCCTATGATATTAAAACTAGTATTTGCCCGACTGGTTGGAATAATGTGCTAATTGGTATCCAAAAATTACGGGATCAAAGAAACACCGACATCGACAAAAAGTAACGAGAAGGTCTTCACAAATATTCATGCGAGATCGAAACTGCCCTCAAAAGTCATTTTGTACGATATTTCGAAATAAATTTTAACGATTTTATTTTTATTTGTCTAGTTTGGGAGCGATGCGCTTTTTTCCCTAATTATCAATGGCCGTTTTGCAGAGAAATGATGTTTGGAGGTCCTATTTTGGGTCGGTAGCATAACCTTGTCACAACACTGGGAAACACTTCGTGCTAATTATAACCGATAGTACGTCTTATTGAAGTCACGTGGTTGGGTTTTGATACCCCACCTCATAGAGCAGTTAGTGGGGAGTCGATTGGCAGTGTTTTACAGGGAGCGTACACGTAATGGCCTCCGTGCCCCTTCGGGTGAGGACCAGTAGGAGAGGGGATCCTCTCTCCAAAGGTACTACCTCTCCCCGAAGAGGTTGGTGATGTTGTTGGCTTCTCAATTTCAAATTCCACTTTCAGGTGGACGCTCAAGCCTATTTCCTGGATAGTCCAGGAGACACGGCATGAGACGCCTAGAGCTGAAATGGCTTTCACTAGTCTATCTGGTAGTTCCATGGCTATCTAGGTGTTGTTCATGCTCTGAAGTCAGATGTGTGTGCATTGTGACCTTTTTTGGAAATGAAATGATTTCGCGCGCCGAAGGCGCGCAGGGACTGTATGGGGGTCAAGCCCCTTTCGACCCTCTTTAACAGTATGTGATTCGGTTTGTCTGGTCTGGCCGTGGTAAAGGAGGAAAGTGTTAAGATGCTTAGCGGCGTCTATGATTTCGTCTGCTTTTTGTCCCCCGACCCTTCGGGGGACTATTGTAATCAGCAGTGTCCATCCGTCCATCCGTCTGTCCGTGTGTGCATCCGTGCATCCGTCCATCCGTCCGTCACACCCTTGTCCGGATGATAACTTTAGTTTGGATGATTTTACTGAAACTAAATTTGGTATGTGTCTTATTTGGGTGGAAATGCAGGTCAAGTTCGAAAATGGGCACGCTCCACTGATTTCTACTGGATTTATTCTCCTTTTTCGACTTAAAAAATACAGTTTTTGTGTTGTCCGGATGATAACTTTAGTTAGGATCATTTGATTGAAACGAAATTTAGTATGCCGCTTATTTGGGTGGAAATGCAGGTCAAGTTCGAAAATGGGCACGCTCCACTGATTTTTACTGGATTTATTCCCCTTTTTCGACTTAGAAAATACGGTTTTTGTGTTGTCCGGATGATAACTTTACTTTGGATCATTTGATTGAAACGAAACTAAGTATGTGGTTTAACTGGTTGGAAATACAGGTCAAGTTAAAAAATGGCCATGCTCTGCGAACAAATTGCATCCTAACAGCTCCCTTGAATTTGCCATCTTGGTCGGGGGACCGGGGGCGTTGCCCTTGTCTTAGGAGGAGGTTGGTGATACCCCCTTTGGTGGTGTTGAAGGAGTGGTGGAGAGCTGACTCGGTTGGTAAGGTCTGGTCCTCGCAGCTGCCGGTGGTGAAAAGCTTTTTGGTGTTGTTCTCAAGTAGTGGTTGCTGAGACTCTCTAATCCTATCCTGAGCATGTTGCCTGCGCACCCGCGATCTCTCAAGGCCTTAATACGGGCTTGTAGAAATATAAGTTGGTCGTCGTCTCTGGCCTTTTCTCCTAGGATACTTTCCACGGACTCCGCGGTGTTTGCTTCCTGGATGGTGTCCCGGTCAGAAAAAGCAGGAAGAGCAAGAGTGGGTTTAGCGACATGTGCGATATCAGCCTCAACTTCCTGCTCCACAAACAGACTATCCTCCTCCATCTCCTCTTCGGGGGAAGAGTGTGATGGGCTGGAGGTTAGACTATTACCTGGCGAACCAGCGTCCTCCAGACCTTCCACCGGAGTGGAGGGTACCGAGCTGGACGTGGAACGGACATTGAGCGTTCAATGCCATGATTAGCCTCCCTCTCTTCCTTCTCCGTCCTTTTCTTTTCCATGAACACCGTCAGTCGGCGGGCATCGCGTCGTCTGGCGGAAGGTCCCTTCTTTCTTTTCCTTTTCTTCTTCTGGCTGTCCTTTGTCTGTGTTTGGCGCTTGTCATCATCCTTTTGCAGGTCCGAGTCACTTGGAGGGTGACCAGTGCGGGGGGAAATCCCCTCACGAAAGGTACTTCACCTCTTCAAGGACGTCGGTTCGGCTTCTCTATCAAAATCCACTGTCAGGTTAATTTTACCCTTGAGCACCTGGATACTCCAGGTGGTAGCAAGGGTAGCCTTCACTCTGACAAGTGTTTCCTGGATAACAAGTGGGAGCTCCATTGTTTAGTAGTTAGCACCTCAGAGTCCAAGGTGCGAATGTGTGGTCACGAAATGAAATGACAATCAATGGAATGCACTGTGACCTGGTACCAACTTGTATTTTTATGCCTTAATAAACCTGTCTTGAGAGTCCTCCCCTTTGAAGACTGAAACCATGACAAAAACTTTCTACCTGTTCTGGAATTGGAAAATCCATTGCGGTTATACTAACATAATTAAATGTATTAAAAACTCTTAATTGGGTTTCAATTGCTAACTCATTACAGATTGAGATGTTTTTATAAGACCCTGTGAAAAGATTAGGATTATTGCTGAATAAACAATTTATACATACCTGAAATGTGACAGGAATAAAAATAAATTTGTGTTGAAAATCTTTTTGCAACAAATTGAAATGGACTGTTATAAAAATTATAAAAATAAATTAGTGTTGAAAATCTTCAAATCAATTCAACACTAATTTATTTTTATAATTTTTATAACAGTCCATTTCAATTTGTTACAAAAACTTCATAAAAAAAGAACTACAAAGTAATTACAAAAATCCATTCATTCTTCTCCATTTCTGAATTTTGTGGTTGGTTATTCACTGACTTGAAAAAACCTGAAACCTGTTATGAGAGACCACCTGTCTTGAGAGACCACTTTTGTGTGGCCCAAAGGGCGGTCTCTCAAGACAGGTTCTACTATATAGTTTCATTATCTTTATCCAAAAATGACAGCTTCTTATCTTTATCTGGAGAATAATTAGCATCTAACATTGATAGTCTCTCATTAGGCATTATTACATTAACTCTCAATTATCATCACCACGCCATTCACATCATCATGTCAGTCAATTGTTATTGTCACAACAAAATGTAATTATTTGTTTATTACGAGCTGAAAATAAAAGTTCAAAGTTCAAGTTCAATTTCCTGTCTGATTTGAGGATTAACTCTTTACCTGCTACTGACGGATTATTATTCTCCCTGATGGCAGTGGGTGAAATCTCACCCAAGGGCAAGATATTCAGGCCAGACACAAGGCTTGCTGAGTGTCTGGATCACATCAGGGATAATTTTTCTCCCCCCACCCCCACCAAAACACTCTAACGTCATCAAAAGTAATCCAGGGGCACGTGCAGCTATATCGAACAATTTTGTTGTCCATTTCTGAAAAAGACTGATTGCTTATAGAAAAGAGCACACAAAACTTCTGTCTATACCATAGGTATATACCACAAAATTAAAACCAACGCTGGCAAGACAGGGGTTAAAGATTTGTAGTGAAATGAATACTGATACATTCCGATGACATCAGTCAGGCACGTGCATCAATCGATTGATGGAAATTCTGCACAGTCATTTGACATTATTTGCTTTCCATATTTATGTTCCTTCAAATGTCTATCATGCGATGATTAAATAGTCCAAGCGCTCATTAAATATGCTAATAAGCTGGTCACATGGGTGAGATAGATATCTTCTAGATGGCTTCTCACAGGAGACACATATCTTGCTTATGAAGTGGGGAGAAATTCCTGTCCTGGGCAGCAAATCTCATCGGTACAGCACAACTGTTGGAGTATGAATAGCCTTCAGCAATAGCTCTTGTTGTTTTGTCTTTCACCTATTAGGAAAAGTTAATAGTAAATGGATTTGGTACTAAGAAATATGTCTAGTTTGGATAACCATATGGATGTCTATGGGAGTTTGACAAGGTTGGGAGGGGGTGTCTGGGCATGGTTATTTCACCAATCATGTCCACCTTGCCTATTAAAAAAAACATTGCAACCATTTGTTAAAAGCAAATAGGTTTTATTTACGCCTTTACCTAAGGCCAAAAAAAGTTAAAAATCTGTTTCTCAGGCCCTCCCGCATGTTCCATTTGACTGACGCATTCAAGCTTAAAAAAGTAAAAATTAAATAGTTTATGTCTGATATTTTACCCAGGTTAATAAAATTGATAAATTTGTCCCTGGAGTGCAACAAGGCTTTGCAATGCTAAAGCATTGCAAAGCCTTCTTGTACTCAAGGGATGAAATACACCGCCACCAATGCTAATCTGTAGATTATGAGGCCTAAAACATAAAACAAACCAAGAACATGAATTTTTGATGGCAAAGAAATAATTACAAAAATAAATAAAATAAAAAACCGCCCACCCATGTGCAATTCTACAAAAAATGGCCTAAGAAACAGAAGATTTACTTTGTGGGGCCTAGCCATAACTAAGTCAAAACAATGACTGCAAACGTCCTATGAAAGTCTATGGGAGTTGAGAAACAGACAAGCTAAGAACCTTTCCAACAATTTTTTGCATTCAAAAAAATATTGCAGCCATTTGGAAAAAATAAATAGGTTTTATTTACACCTTTACTCAACCATGACCAAGTCCAAAAAATGGCTGCAGTTATCCTTTGAATGTCTATGGGAGTTTAGAAACAGACAATCTAAGAACTTTTCCAGCAATTTTTAGACTTTTTTTTTACCAGTTCATGTGGGGAAATGCTCAGGCCTGGGTATCTCCCCTCCCCACACATGTCAAAATATATAGAAAATGTGGAATAACTTCTTTTTTTCATGCAATACTAAACTATTAAATAATTACTACCGTATTTACTCTATGTATTGCGACAGCTAAAAATAATTATTTTCACAGGTGTCCCAATTCTTAGAAAATGGGGAAAGAACAGAGCCTGGTCTTGATTTGATGCTGAATAAAGTTGTGTGTGATTTTTTTTATATTTTCATTTTTTGCTTCCAAAACATAGCTTATGATCCGTCATTGGAACAAGCTCATTGCGCTCGTTCCAATGACGGATCATAAGCTATGTTTTGGAAGCGAAAAATGAAAATTTTTAGTTACTCAAGAATTTTTTTTATGAGTGTCGTCTGCTACTAGCAACGGGCCCACTGGAAACAAATCTCCTGAATGTTCCAAACTTTGGAGCATAAAAAAAATATAGTTTTCTGGAAAAAGTGTGTGTCCCAAATCATAGAGTGTCCAAATACATAGAGTAAATACGGTAGTTAATTAGAAACAGGCCTGGGTATCTCCCTCCTTACCCACTCAAAAGACACAGCAACATTTCAGTTTTATTTACACCATTACTAAACCATAACAAGTACAAAAAATGGTACATGTTCTATTAATATCTATGGAATTTTGACAAGTTTGGGGAGTGGGGGGGAGGGGGTGGAGAAGGCTTCCAGACATGAACATTTCCTCCCACACCCCAACTTGTCCAAAACAATTGCTGGACAGGTTCTTAAATTGTCTATTTCTGATTTACTGTATATTTTGACATGGGTGGATGAAAGTATAAATAAAACCTGTTTATTTTGTCCAGATGGTTGCTGTTTTTAGCTCACTTTGACGTAGTCAAGCTGAGCTTATCTTCTCACTCTCCATCCATCATCCGTCAGGTGTCTGTTGTCCATCAACACCATGTTTTGGACTTCTACTCCAAAACCACTGGGTCAATTCAAGTGAAACTTTGTTTGAGTGATGGTCCCAAATGGGCATTGTGTTTTTGTTCATCTCAACATGCCCATGCCCATCCCCACATGGAGGGGAAAAATACTCCAAAATTTTGTTAAAATCTTCTCATGAACCAATGGGTGCAGTGTCTTGATATTTGGTATGGAGCTTCCTTTTGAGGTGTAGAATCAAGTTTGTTCAAACGAAGTTCGTGGAGCAATATTTGCCTTTGTAATGGGAGGAGAAAGATTTTGGGCCTGCCCAAAATTTCTATTTTCTGAACCGATGATTTGATTTGAACCAAATTTGGTATGTGGCATTATTGAGTCATAAGTACGTACTTGACTCATGCATAAAAAAAATTCCTGTGTCCCTGTAGGAACCCCAGGAGCTAAAAATAGAAATATTTTCAAACGCCCATACATGTATTTCCCAAACCACACATAACAGAGAACTGTTATTTGGTATGAAGCATCCTTTTACGGACAAGGAGAATTGAATGGTAAAAACAATTTGCCACCACTTGTGTCAGGTTGTTCTGTAGGGGGCATCGGCCAGATACAAGTTTGTTAAAATAAAGCCCCTTGGTTCATAGTTGGGCTCAATACAGGAGCTCAGATTTTTAACTTAGGACAATATGGGGAGTAATCTTTAAAAATCTTCTTCAGAACCACCGGTCAGAACCTTTTAATGTTTGGCATACATCATTGTTATGATGGTCAGATTCAAGATTGTTCAAATCAAGTCCCTCGGTTAATATTTGGCCTTCGTATGGAAGCCCAAATTTTAACTTAGTGCAATATGGGGGATTATCTTTAAAAATCTTCTTCAGATCCACCAGTCAGAATGCTTTCATATTTGGTATACAACATCTCTTGGCGGGTGGGATTCAAGTTTGTTCAAATTGGGTCCCTGATTTCATATTTGGGCGACCTAGGGAAGCTTGAATTTGAACTTAGTGAAATTTGAGGAAATTTCTTCAATAATCTTTTTCTGATTCAAGTTTGTTCAAGTTGAGAGCCTGGGTTAATATTTGGGTTCCCTATGATAGCCCAAATATTAACTTAGTGGAATATGAGGAAATTTCTTTAAAAATCTCCATTTTGTATTCGGTATACAACATCTCTAGTTCACTATTCAGAACTCTTCATCTGATTTTAACCAAATTTGATATACAGCATAAATGGGAAACCGATATTTGATTTATATGAAAAAAAATTAACCCTAGCTATCACTGGACTTACTGTGTGCTCAAAATAGAAACATAATTCCAAGTTAATTTTATAAGGAGCCATGTGGCTGAAAAATGAGACATTTTTTATTTTATTAAGTTCCCTCTGGAGGTGTGTAACTAAGATTAATCCACATAGGTTGTATCAAGGGCCTCCATTGGGGAGCTCCACTTTTTACATTATGATTAATTGAAGAAAAGTCGTGATGCTTGGCCTATTTTAGTCACTCCTGAGGGTCTCAAGGATTGACAGTGGCTCTTATGGAGATTGATTGCCTAATGTAGATTCATTCTTGGCCTCTGCTCATATCAGGTTCTGTTCAAGGTGAGTGTTTCAGGCCCTGTGGGGCCTCTTGTTTTCTTCAATGTTAATTTGATGAAAATTCAGTATATTGATTGTCAAAACTTTATCTTTTTATTCAATATTTTTTTGGTGGGTGGGGAATATTTAGGATAGGGGAAGCTATACTAGGATATCTGTTTCCCCCCCTTCACAAGGGGAAGATATCGTGGCACACTGGAAATTCAATTTTTTTTTTAACACAACTTGCATATATCTTCAGCTTCCTGGTGAGAACATCTCGTATGCTTCATTTTCCTCTTGTTACTCATATAATTTTTGTGAAAAGCATTAAACTGTTATTAGTGAACTTTACTTCTAGGTTACAGGAAATGAAAGAGAGGCACTAGAGAAAATAAAAATCATTCACAGTCACATAGATCATAAATTACAACAACTTAGTCAATTTAGTTTTAAAGAGAGGTATGCAAAGGGTAGGTAATAGTTGTTTTTTAATGCACAGTGGAGCCCACTCAATTGGATATTTATTAAATAGAAATTTGTCCTGGGAGCACGGTGACTCAGTGGTTATGACCTGGACTTCAAACCAAAAGGTCCACAGTTCGAGTTTCAAAGAGAGGTATGGAAAGGGTAGGTAATAGTAGTTTTTTTAACCCTTTACCTAACGAAACGCCCGCATCCGCCCGCGTAATATGCAAATTAAGCAGTTGAAAAAAGTAAATTTTTCAAAATATTTCAACAAAACCATATCACGTCACCCCTCATTGGAACGAGCTCATTGAGCTCGTTCCAATGAGGGGTCACATGTTATGGTTTTGTTGAATTTTTTTGAAAATTTTTTTTAAAAAATATTTAAAATAATAAATTTTGATATCGGCTGCGTTGGGTAAAGGGTTAATGCACAATGAAACCCACTCAATTGGATATTTATTTATTAAATAGAAATTTTACCTGGGATCGGTGACTCAGTGGTTACGAAAGGGTAGGTAATATAACAAGAGAGAATTGGTTAAATTTCCAGTTGCAATATGAAAAAAAATTGCTTCTTGATATTTTTATATTATGATATCAGTGTGTAGAGGAATAAACTACAGGATAACATGGTGAGTGGTGTATTTTATCCATTTTATTAACATGCGGAGTTCATTTGACATAAAATATTTAATTTGCATTTTTTTTTGGTCATTGGTAATGAAAAGAGGCAAGGGGCAGCCATAATGACCATGTGGGAGGGTCTTAGAAACATATTTCTATCTTTTTAGGCTTTCTCAATTAGGGCCCTGCAAAGCTTCGAGATTCAATAAGATTTCGAATCTTAATGTTCGATTCAAAATCAGTTGCCGGATTCGCTTCCTGTCAAATCTTTTTCATGGGAATATAGCTTGGTATCAGTCATCTTTATCGTCTCACAAACTGTATAGTTCAGATGGTCAGATGGTCAGATGGAAAGCTGACATAAATAATGCTGAAATAAAAGAGTGTAACTTCCACTACAGTAACATAAATAACATCTGTACTTAGGCCACCAGCCATGCTAATTCCAATATCACTAGTCCCTACCACTGTTAAATACAAATTTAAGATTTCCATCCAAGCAATGTCGACGAAGAACTATAATCCTTACAGGGTAATATTCCAACTATATCATCAAGGCATACATTTGAAGAGGCATGCTTTGATGATGCAGTTGGATTATATTATCAATCGGGACTTGAGCCAACACAGTCAGAACAAATCAGGTTTATAGCACGCCAACCCCCAACACTGTATTTGAACAAATATGCATCCTTATAAAGAGTATAACCTAGGTAAGAAATGCTGAACAGTCATTTAATGCAGGCCTTACCTTTTTATCACAAAAAAAACTGTGTCATATTTTAGTGTGAATAAGAGGATTAAAGCAGCTATGTACACTGATGTCAAAAAATATTAAAACTGCTAATTTCTCCCATAGTGCAACTAGGTCAGGACAACACAAAACACCCCAGAAGAGTGTAATGAGTCTTACTGTTCAACGTACAGACACACAAGTACAGGTTAATTGTAATTTAATCAAGAGTCAGCACACATCAGCAGCCACTACCCAACAAACATAAAATAAACACCCAAACTGACATAAATGCAGAGGCGAGGATGGAGCAACAGCACAGAATAAAACATACTTCAGAGCACAATGATAAACAATTTGTGAGGTGAACACGAAAACACCGGAGCAGAGTATTTGGATAATTTGTAATTATTGAAAAAATGCAACACGCCCCCCCCCCCCCTTATGCTCCGCAAGTAACGGTGCAACCCCTGGGAATTGAAGTGTATACCATCTGATAAATATTGGACAGCCACGCCGTGAAGGCGGTGGTGTTTCCAGAACCGGAGCCGGGGTGAAATAGACGGCAATACAGTTTCCAAATAGTTGTTCAACATGTCCACACGAGCATTAAATTCAGCCACCGTCATCTCGCCACAATAGCGAGGAGAAACCCGGGACCGATGAAAAGCTTGACAAATAAACACCGCCTGCACGCCACACTCCTCAAGAAACCTGGAGGCCAGGTCATCGATGGAGCTGCCGACAGTAAGTGGATGTAAAGAGCCCAAATCATTAGTCCCAATTTGCTTCACGACCAAGTGGGGACGAAACTTACGAACTGCCTGGAGCTCAGTTACCTGGATTTTTTAACCATAGCACCGCTACACCCGTGAATCGACAAACAATTTTCCTGCTACCGTGACACGGCATATTAAAAAATGGGGCGAAATCAAAGTCACGTTGAATAGGCACAACTTTGTGAATATAATCAGCTAAATGGGCTACAAAAGAATGCCTCAGAATCAATACCTGGAAACAGTCCGGATTCATAGCGAATATTAAAGAGAGAATATACAACAACTCACCTTTGAAGAAGAAAAACATGATGCTCCACTGTGCTGTTGTAACAATAAAATGGCGACTAGATGAGGTCAGTTTATCACGAGACTTGATGGAATTGGTGAAAAGGCTTATTGGTCCGCGTAAGGCTAATTATAGCACTGAAACAAAGAACTGGTCAAGCTAAAACATAGTCCTTGATGGAGTAAAGTTAACACCAATCAGTCTGAGTGATATCACTATGCTGATTGGTGTGCACTTAGTGAACCATGTGCAACATGAACAGCGAGGTGTCTGCTTGACCGAAATAACTGATAATTACGTCATAGACTCCTGTCAGACTGTGGTGAAAAATCTCTGGAAGGAATATTTTGCTTCTACAAATGTGGCTAAACCTGTGGTGTAGCCACTCATTTATTTGTTATGGGGAAAAATTGTAACTTAGTATTTTGACATCATTGTGCGATGGGGTACAGTACAGTCGCTGTGGACTGGTCATAATCTATGTATGGGCAGTGATGTCCACACATGCATTTACCAGGAATTAAAAATTAATGAAGCACTGGGTTGTGCACAGTACCTCATTTATTAAATCTTTGATGATTATTCTTATAATTAGTGTCTGGAATCTAATATTATTGCATCCATGGAAATATTACTCACCCGTGGAAAGTGACCAGTCCACAACGGCCGTACTGTAATAATTAAACTATTATACTTGCATAGAAAAAGATGACAACGTTGCTGTAATTTTAGTGCCAGTCAGCAGAAGTAATATACATGCATTTTTTCACAAACCTTAATTTAGTAAGGTTAACCCTAAGGTCCACATACAGCCACAGACTGCCCCTTTTATACTGCACTGAATAAGCTGTTCCATGTGTATTCTTTCTTGAGATAAGTTGAGAACTCTACTGATAGGATGCATTTATTCCATAAATGGCCGGTTATTTGAACAATAAAGGCCTTGGATAAATTTTTGCATTATTCACCTAGTAGGGTGATAAATTTTCCCCATAGGTTTAACACTGAAAAAATTTATTTCCCTAATAGCGACGGACTTGTTGACCTCTGGCCTTTACCACATTTGTCTAGCATAATTAATAGTGCAATTGTTGATTTCTCTAAATCTTTTTGAAAGTATTACACAATGCCAGTAGAAAACACCACCCACTGCTCATATAATAAAGTATTTTTGCAAGTTTAGCTCAAGTTTGTAGGGGAATTATTTTTAGACAGAAATGTATTACTGAGCCTTGTTTATTTTTGCCAATTTTGCTGGTCGATCGAATTGGACCAATGTGCTCCTCACTTCTCGCTGTGTTTCGTAGCGAATTAGCACAATTTTGCCACGACTACCCTGCAGAAGATTTATGGGATAAACAAAATAAACGTGTAGTGTTTTCATGTAAAAAAGTTATTCTACTCGTAGAATTAAAAATGAAACCGACTCACCAGAGGCTCGTCGGTTTCATTCTTAATCCTACTCGTAGAATAAATTTTTTACTTGAAAACACTATACATTTATTCTATATTTATCTTGACATTGTTTTTACATCATTGTTGGCTTCCAGTACAGGCAGTCAACAATAATGGGAGCATGGTGGCTCAGTGGTTATGGCATTGAACGACTTCAAACCGAAAGAAAAGTCCATGGCTCAATTCTCACCAGGGGTAACTGCATTGTGTCCTTGGGCAAGGCACTTAATCCCAATTGCCCATGTGGAGGCACAGTGTCCCTGTGTACTTAGGCATACTGCACGTCGATGGTGCACCTGTCCTCCACCCTGCTTGTGTAGAGTCTGTATGTTGGGAAGTCTGACAGTTGCTCAGTGGTTCTCTCTGGATACTCTGGCTTCCTCCACTCATAAAACTGTCCAGCAAGAGGTGACCCTGGCTTTCGAAAGTGTCACTTAACTCCAGTAAATTAATAAATACGTCAGCAATAATGTAGAAACACTTTTAAGTCATCTGTGGGTGTGTACTTGTACATAAGGTAGTTATTACATAAAATTAATCTGAAGATTTAACCCTTTACCTAACATGAAAAGCAGACGACACTTGCAAAAAAAATTCTTGAATAACGTAATTTTTTTTCATTTTTTGTCTCAAAAACATAGGTTATGACCCCTCGTTAGAACGAGCTCGACGAGCTCATTCCAAAGAGGGATCATAACCTATGTTTTTTAAGACAAAAAAATGAAAATTAACTGGCGATTTTTGAGAATAGCATTGGCCGGTTTGACCATTACGTTTGGAAAGGGTTAAGGATTAAAAAGCTAATTTGAGTGGGTTCTAAAAGCAGCTTAAACAAAATGTGTTTGCACTGAGACAAAATTATTAAGCCCTGTTCATTTTTGGCTGAGACAAATTTTTCTAATTGACAGGGGTAAATATTCCCAAGGAAATTCTTTGATATCCTGTTTTTTATTTATTCCCATGGGAATTCAAACACTGTAACAGAAAGATAATAAGTAGCTTTCTTTCATTTTTGAAATAAAATTAACAAAGATCTGCAAATATTTTATTTATTTTCAACTGTAAAACAATCTCTCATATAAAGGCCACATGATATTTGAGTAATTAACCCTTTGAAACTGGATGGTATATTTCAGAGTAATTACCGTATTTACTCTATGTATTGGGACAGCTAAAAATAATTATTTTCACAGGTGTCCCAGTTCTTCGAAAATGGGGAAAGTACAGAGCCTGGTCTTGATTTGATGCTGAATAAAGTTGTGTGTGATTCGTTTTCCATCACTATATACGAAAATCGCCGTCCAATTTTTTTTATATTTTCATTTTTTGCTTCCAAAAACATAGCTTATGATCCCTCATTAGAACGTGCGCATTGCGCTCGTTTCAATGAGGGATCATAAGCTATGTTTTGAAAGCAAAAAATGAAAATTTTTAGTTACTCAAGAATTTTTTTTATGAGTGTTGTCTGCTACTAGCGATGGGCCAACTGGAAACAAATCTCCTGAATGTCCCAAACTTTAGAGCATAAAAAAAATATAGTTTTCTGGAAAAAATGTGTGTCCCAAATCATAGAGTGTCCCAATACATAGAGTAAATACGGTAACTGATAGAGTCTATATTTGTTACTTGGGGCAAGACCAATCAATATTTTCATATTGGAGCTGCATGTTGAAAATCTGATTGGTCTACCACACAAATTCACTGAGTAACTACTTTATAAATTCAGGCTGTGTTATAATCCTGGATCAGAAACGCATCCTTTCAGTTCAAAGGGTTAATGAAGGTAAATCGTTATGTCTATATTTGGCGAAGATATAGTTTTTCTCAAATATTATACCTTTTGTCCCTATATCCTGATAAATTCTGTCTTTTGATTGGTCAGAATGCCTTGGACAAATAGCCATGGCAAGGAGTGCACCCAGCATCCAAGTTATATGAGAGCATGCAACATCAAGGGTATAAGTGCATGGGAAACATTGGGGGTATATGGTTTAAATGAAAGCCTTTTGCTCACCTCTATATAAAAATTGAACCTGAATATAGTCACAAATATCATCAGATTTCTGACAATTCAATCATATTTTGCTATTATAAATTAAATAGTCGAATAATTAAATCAAGCAACTCAAGAAAAATGAAATAAGAGTAAATCTAATAACAAATTAGCCGATATGTTTACACATTTCCAAGGGAAAGGGATGTAACTCTATCTGTTGTCTTTTGTGTTTGTAAAAACAAAACAATTATTCACGCATTTGGTTTAACTGATTGTGGAGCATGCGAAACGCGTCCACAAATTTGTTTCCAGTAAGTTTCTATTGTGTTTCAAATGGAACAAAAATGTTATCTCCACCAACATGTATGGTATATGGAGATTTAATACATGGATGTCTCATTTAAACACCCCGCCTGTGGCTCGCTGTTTAAAAAACGACATCCAGGTATTAAATCTCCATATACCATACATGGTGGCAGATATAACTTATAATGTCTATATTTAGTGAAGATACAGTTTTTCTCAAATATTTTACCTTGTTTTTCAGTGTTTGATAGTACTATTTATTTTTTTAATTTCAGTTTCAAAATATAAAGAAAATTTATCATCCCTTCAACCATTCTTAACCAAAATAAATGAGGCCCATAAAGTCCATAGAAAATGTCTTGTGGATAAATTTAAATGCCAAAAACATAAAAAGGATAAAAAAAATGAATTGAAAGGAGAACTCCAGTCATTGGAAGATGGGCAGAGGACTTTATTAAAACTATTCCAAAAACAAAAACAACTTGGAATCCAAATTAAACATCTGCTGGAAGAGACTGAAGAAGAAAGATGTCCCTTAAATAACTCTCAGATGCAACTATTTTCACAATTAACTGCAAGTGGAAGTGATTTACAACAACCACTTATGTTGTCGCAACAGACAGTTTCTTCTACTGATATCAAGGACAACAGAAGACTACCAACCTTGGAAGTATTGACCACATTAAGAAAAGAACCTTCTGCAACAGACTTCATTTCACATTCAGCATGCCCACAGAATTCACAGTTTAATGCTAATTCTGTATACTTTAACGATGATTTAAATAAAGCAAAGACATCTGACGATATGACACCCTCAATGGAAAAAGGAAAGGGTGATACCACTTTCTTGATTTATAACAATCCCAGTGATAAACAAGTACAGAAGTCAACAGTCATGAATGTGGGAACAACAAAACGTAAAGCCGACATGGTAGGCTGTGCAGCACCCAAAAAGATGTCCAGCATTGAAGTTCAAGATGAGCATGTACAGATTTCTCACTCTGAGAATCATTTATCTCATAAAGCAGTAATAAATACTATGAAGTGTACTGAAAGTGTTCCTGTTCCATTCACTGTTAATTATGTATCGAAAGCACCTTGTAAGTTTACAAGTCCTCCAACACCAAGTGCTTTTTCTACATCAGATAAGAAAACGTTCTTATCACCCATAGCGAGCACTACTGATACATCAGATATTTTTCCTGTCAAATCGAAAGTCATCTCACAAAGACTGTCACAAAAATTTGGTAGGGGAAATAATGAGCACTTGACTGATAAAACAACGGAAGGAGGGGAGATGACAGTTCCTAACAGTAGCATCTTGATGGTGAAGAATCCATCTGTAATTACAGTTCAAGCTAATAGAAAGGAATTCGCTGTCCATAATCAGCCAACTGTTGTTAAACATGATGTACAGACTTCCTTACAGCTAGCAACATCTGTAAGTCTTCTTCACATCAAAAATTAACTATTTACCTAACAAATTGTGGGGATGCAATTAAATACAGTAAGGCCGCCGTGGACTGGTCACTTATTGTATTTCCATGGACACAATAATATTATATTGCAAACACTAATTACAGGAATAATCATCAAAAATTTAATTAATGAAGAACCGGGTACAACCCAGTGCTTCATTAATTAAAATTTTACTGATGATGATTTTGTATTACCTGGTAAGCGCATGCGTCCCATGCATGAATTATGACCAGTCCATGGCAACTATACTGTATATTTTTTTTAAAATGATTGAAAATTTTCTGTTTTTGCTTATTAAATATGGCCTATAATCTCTTCTCAGAATAAGCTCATTGACCTCCTTTTGATGAGAGATTATAACTTATGTTTTGAGCAGATATTGAGAAAATAAATGTTAATGGAGATTTTTGATTGTGCCTCCATACTGGATGCAGCATATGTTGCACATCAGGAGGTGGATGAAATGAAATGGTTTCGCGCGCCGAAGGGGCACAGGGACAGGGACGGTGTGGGGCAAGCCCCTTTTGACCCTCTTTGACTGTTTAGCGACACCTATGTTTTTTGCCCTTCTTTTTTGGTGGAGGAGGTTGAGATGGTGATACTGTAGTGGTTGTTGGTGTTGTTGGGCTGTCGATGATGGAGGACTGATTTGGGTTGTAGGGTCTAGTCCTGGCTGCTTTTGGAGTGTGCTGTATGTAGAGTTCTGCCATTAGTGCCTTCGATTTTTCCGTGCCTTCCTTTGCTGTTCTAGTTACTTCCTTGACTTCATCCCTCAAGCTTTCCAAGTATTTCATTATGTCCTGGTATCCAGGTTCCTGATCCAGATGAAGGGGAGAGTCTGGAGTAGGAGACTTTGGAGAGCCATGTTCCATTTCCGCCTTCGCCTCACTGATTATGTTGCCATCCTCCAGTTTGCCCTCCATAGGGGAGGCAGCTCGGGTCTGGATGGGGGTCACAGAAGTTGGAGGTGGGGAAATGGTAGTGGCTTTCTCTATCTTCTTTTCCACCTTCTCTTCCTTCTTCTTTTTCATGAACTCATCCAGACGCCGGGCATCTCGGCACCTGGTTGATGAGCTCATCTTCTTCTTTTTCTTTTCAGGGCCAGATCCAGGCTTCTTCAGGTGAGGACCAGTGTGAGAGGGGTTCCTCTCACAAAAGGTGCTACCTGTCCCTGAAGAAGGTGTGGTGGTGCGCTCCTCTTCGTCAAACTCCAGCGTCAGGTGAACGCTCTTGCCTCTCATTTGGAGAGTCCAGTTGAGAGGGCAAGAGACGCCCAGAGCTGACAAAGCTTTCTGTAGCTTAATTGGGATGTCCATACTTGCCATAGTGATTGCTCAGATGGTGTTCACACTCTGAAGTCAGAGGTACGAATGATGAAAATGTAGTTGTGTCTCCCTTTCAACTTATACTTTGTTTTGATCCTGCTGCCTGGGGGCACGGTGGCACTGTGTAGTAAGCAGTACTGCATGTCGATGGTGCAACTGTCTTCAACCCATGCTATCCCTACTTATGGGGAGTTAGTACCTTGGGGAATCAGTTGCTCACCATTGCTCAGTGGTTCTCTCTGTGTACTCCGTAAAACTGTCCGACATGAGGTGACCCTGGCTGGTGAAAGTGTAATTAAACTCCAATAAATAAATTATTAAATAAATAATTATTGGTCCTGCTGTCTTGACACCATTTTGTCCTTGGAAATTTGAGACAAATTCACAGTTGCAGTGCTGCATGGTGTTAATGGGTTGAGTATCCGGAGTGGACTGACTTGGGGTTGAGATTCAGGCATTCTCAATGGCTCCATAAAGGATGTGTAACAGTAAATACTATCCCACTAGAAATATTATCTGGGGCATCATATTTCCTAGGAAATTTTATCCTCAGGATAAAATTTCCTAGGAAATATGATGCCCCCGATACTATCCTCAGGAAATAGTATCCGGAGGATCATATTTCTTAGGAAATTTTATCTGGGTGGATAATATACTGCTCAAAGTTTGATGAGCACCAAGTACATCCAACTACCTGTTTTACGTTTTAGTTGAAATATTGTAATGAAAAGTGTATATATTTTTTATTTAATTATATCTTTAATGATTTAAGTACAGAAATTAAGATTTTATTTGTGTTTGCAATTATTTTTAGTTTTTGAATATGATAACAATGGAAAATGGATATTTTTAGTAAAAGAGGAAATTTTTCAGTATGCCAAAAAGTTGACGGAGCGAACTGGTATGGCTTCAGTATCGAGTATGAGACCCATTACTGTTAATTACTGCTTGAGAACGCCTTCTCATGCTCCCAATCAGGTTCCTGGTGGTCTTTTGTGGGATGTTGTTCCATTCTTGGACCAGCATGGCACCAAGCTCCTGGACACTTCTTGGCTGGACTGGACAGGCTGAAATTGCAAGCTACAATTCATTCCAGACATGTTTGATTGGATTGAGGTCAGGGGATCTTGCTGACCAGTCCATACGCTCAATCACCTCCCTCTGTCAGTGTTCCCAGACAGCATGGGCAACATTAGGGTCTGCATTATCATCCATCAGAATGAATCTATCACCCACTGCACCTGCATACAATCTGACGTGGATATGCAGGATCTCATCAATATTCCGTTGTGCAGTCAATGTACCACATTCGAGGACACAGAGCTCTGTACGTCCATCCCAGCTGATGCTGCCCCAGACCATGATTGACCCTCCACCATAGCGGTCATGCCTATCTGTGTGGTCTAGGCAGTACCTTGACTCATCTGTAAAAAGGACGGATCGCCAATCTTCTCTGGTACATCCAACATGGTCCATGGCCCATTCATATCGTGCCTGGCGGTGGTTCTGGGACAGCAGAATGCAAATACATGGTCTCGATCGGAGACCACCTTCGTGCAACTTGCCCAGATAGTCTGCATCAAAACATTTATCCCAGATGCATTCTGAAGGTCACTTCGAAGCTGGGTTGCTGTGTCAAAGCGGTTCCCACGGACCTGAATGATCAAAAACCGGTCTTCAGCTGCAGATGTTGCCCTGACTCTGCCACCACCATGCCGTCTTACTGGTGTGCCATACTGCTGACATCTTGCTCAGGCTCTGGTGATCACCGTATGGTGCACACCAAGGGCTTCACCAACCTGACGATGGGTAGCCCCTTGCTCCACCATCCCTACAGCCCGCCACATTTCTGCTTCAGACAAATGTCTTCTTACATTTGCATTTCCCATATTCAATCATTAAATCACAAGGGTTTGTGTTGAAATGAAGATTGAATACCCTACACATGTCATGTGCATGTAGACAGTACACGAAAACATCATGAAAATCAAGGGGTACATGTTTTCCATGACTGTGACGAAAAGTCTGTCTGTCAAGAGAGCTAATGTAAACACTGGGGACCATCTCAATACATTCCTAAATCATATCCACAAAAAATATCGCAAATATGTCACAAGCAAATTTCACAATGATGTGTCAAATATTTGGTGCTTAGTAAACTTTGAGTAGTGTATTTCCAGGGGATAGAATCTACTCTTACAGATGTCCCATATGTCAGGATTTCTACCAAATATCAAGAGACACGTGTTGGGGAAATGTTTCCCACAGGCATCAAAGAGTTGCAGTATAGGCCCAAACTTCCTAATCTCTTTGTATAGGGTGTAGATGCTGATAATTTCTGTCTTTTTCATACCTCAACAAATTTGCTGTCCAGAGGGATGTACTTTTTGCCCTGTGTTTTAGGTGTAAACAGAGATACATGGTTTTAACATTGTGCTTTGAGGAAGGCATCGAGGAGCATGTTTTCTGGATAATTTCTGTGTTTTTCATACCTCAACAAATTTAAGAATGTTTTCTCAGCAGTCCCACTGAGTGCAGATCTTGTAAATCTATTGGAGTTATCCAGGAAGGCAACCAAATCTTGCAGGATTTATGATGGCAAATATAAAAGCCTGGTAGTATTTTCTTATCTGTTTCCTTTGTGTAGAGATCTGTTGGAAGCTTGTTTTGAAAAGAAATGTGACCTATGGTTTGAATATTCAGCTGTGAACTTGATGAAGTGGTGTACTTTGTGGCAAAATGATCTCGGGGGATAGTATGGTGTCACTCCTAAGATTCTGTGAAAGGGTCACCGTTGATATGGTGCCATTATATAATTTATATAAAAAAAAGATTTATGCGCAAAAAGGGGAAGGGCATCTGAAACCAGAGAAAGTAAAGGAATAAATAAAAATTTACAAGATGCGGTTATAGAAAAGTTGGTTGAAAGAAAATCTGCCATGGGGGCACATTTTTCTATTCCTGTTTTCCACCCCCTCCACACCTCCAGGTATATTCTATAAAATTTTTAAATTGCCACTTTCATATTGAACACTAAATTTTAACAGCTAAAACTTGTAGCTTATGTAATTTGTGTAAAGTTTATTGCTTCAATTTCTAGATGAATTGGTGAGTTCATTGAGCCAGCTATTGAACCAGGTTGCCTGTGAAGTGTTGCAGTGACATTGTAGTGTTTATTTGCCTGGGCCCTTGTGGGATCATAAACTTCCATTTGAAAAAAGTAATTAAAAATATTATAAAATTGCCAGATTTGCATATTTTTCTAATCTCATAACCTCCTGGTTATAAAATTAAGTAAGGAATAATTAATTAAGAAGAGCCACATACATGTGAAAAGTTGTTGCCGTGAGTGATGTCTGCAAATCTGCAACTGCAACTCGATCAATGTATGCCTGTAATCCCCTTCATAGGTAACAATGATGTAATGTTTGACAACTTATTAATTTGACTTCCACCTTTTCAGCAATTCTTGCATCCACAAATAATACATTTTTAATCTCAAAAAGGAATAAAAGTTCTGTCTTAAACCTTGGGGCCTAATTCCAACTTTGATTATGTTTTACTGCAACTAAACAGGTGCTCTAACATGCATTCTTTGGGTAAACTTGCAAATTATATCCTTAGTACCTTCGCAATTGTTTCTGTGCAAGTCTTGGCTGCCTATATAGGCAGCCAAGACTTACCTAGAAACAACTCCAGTGACATAGGATATAGTCAAAGTGTTACAAATAGTACTGAAATGTTTAACCGGATAATCGGTCTGAAACCAGTTAGCTACCTAACCAATTAGAAAAAACGTCTACCGGTTATCCGAAATATCGATAGTGATTGTCATTCCATGTTTAAAAGGTAGTAAATCACCCACTTCTCCTTTGTGATAGATTACACATCGAAGCCGCGTTGTATATATTGAGAAATAATCAACTCTGGCATTCAAGACTTCGTTAATAATTGGCAGTTTCTGTGAGTAATGAGTAATCACAGAAACTATTCCCTAATGTGTATGCAAACAAATGTTGTCGAGTACTCGACAACGTTCGTTTGTGTACACACTACAAAATAGTTTGAGAATACTGCTTTCCCATTCCTATAGTTTGGATCCCATATTCGGTGAAGTAATGGCCACAGATAACCAGATATTATCCGGTTATAGCTCCCGATTAGTCAGTTACGAAAATGAGCCAACCATTTCAGCCCTTGTTAAAAAAGTGGATAAAAATATGTGAAGCCTTTAAGGGTTAATGAACACAAAACTTAAGTCATGTACTGAATTAGTTGTTGAACAGTCCTGTAAAATTCACAAACTGATTTAAATTAGTAGAGAAGTAGTTTATGCCTTTACAAATTTTATCTGTTGAAGTACCTGACACTCATTCACAAGATGTTCATAGAGCATTATTTATATTGTTATGAGATGTTTCTTAGAAAGGAAAAAAATAGTTCTTGAAAAAGAATGGCATGGCCCTTGAATAATACTCAAATACTGCTTGAATTTTATTTCTTAAAACATGAATGAACAATTTATCATTACCAGTATAACTTATGATGCCCCACTTGTTCATATTGAAAAATAGGCTGCTTTTTGTTGGGAGTTTTTTTCTGAATACTCTAGCTCACTTAATGCATGTAAAATGCTTTATAATTCTAGCAATTGAAAGTATCATTAAACTCAGTAAACAAGCAAATAGATAAGATGCTGATCATTTTGAAAGTGTCATTAACCTTCGATACTTTTGTACGTCTTATGACGTACGAAATCAAACGACACGTTGATACTTTGTGGATTTGTTATTATTTTTCAATTTTTTTGTATAAAGTTTTAATCTCAGTTCCTATTTTCTCTGGAATAGTGCTCAGTGACAATTGTTGAGCCAAATGTTATCGCAGCTTAAAATACTAACATAATCCTGCTGTCAAGACTTCTTAACTGGTTGAATGCTGGAAGCCACTATTAGCGCTTTCAAAAAATGAATATACCAGAAGCCAACACTTTCCTTGCTTATATTTCATAGTCAAACGCAAATGATATTTTGTTTATATAAATTTGTTTTGTTACAAATTATTGGAGAGTGCCTGTGGGCACTCTCCAATAATTTGTAATAAAACAAGTTTTGAATAACAAATTCAGACCACAAAAAATAATCTAACCCTCAACCAGATTATCACTAATGTGAAAAGAATCTTGTTTTTTGTACTTTCCGAAGTTTGACTTTGCATAGTAAAAAACGTTGAAGAAACTGAATTCCCAGTGACGTTTGAACGTCAGAATAATTAAAGTCTCAAAGGGTTAACTCATGAAGACTGGGCTCTACTCAAATATGCAGGATGTTCTTCAAATTCAATTTGTTCATAATGATTATTTTTTCTTAACCTTGTGCTTTGAGGAAATATGTTTTGATAATTTCTGTTTTTTGTAATACCTCAACATATTTTAGAATTCTCTTACCAAAAACAATATATTTTCGATCTCCAAAAGGAATAAAATCCTGTGTTACACCTTAGTGCCTAAGTCTGCTTTTGATATATTTTACTGTCATAAAACAGGTGTTCTAACATGCATCCTATGGGGAGCATAGTGGCTCAGTGGTTATGGAATTGGATTTCCAACTGAAAGGTCTACAGTTTGATCCCCTCCAGTGCTGGCTGTGTTGTGTCCTCTGACTGTGTTGTGTCCTTGGGTAAGGCACTGGAAAATCCTGTTTGTCAATGTGGGGGGCATGGTGGCGCTGAAAACTAAGGCATACAAAACGCCGATGGTGCACTTGTCTTCAACCTATGCTAACCCTGTGTGTGAGGAGTTAGTATGTTGGGGAGTATGACAGTTGTGCTTGCCATTGCTTGATGGTTCTCTCCAGCAACTCTGGCTTCCTTCACCCATACAAGTGATACGAGGTGACCCTGGCTGTTTAAAGTGTTGTTAAATCTGAATAAGTGAATAAATA
Organism: Pictodentalium vernedei; assembly: GCA_031216915.1. Classification (NCBI taxonomy): domain Eukaryota; kingdom Metazoa; phylum Mollusca; class Scaphopoda; order Dentaliida; family Dentaliidae; genus Pictodentalium; species Pictodentalium vernedei. Next base: position 52,059,958 of record CM062294.1, read on the forward strand.
AATGCATCCTTTGGCTAAACTTGCAAGTTACGATCAGTACTTTCACAGTTGTTTCTAGGCAAGTCTTGGCTTCCTAAATAGGCAGCCAAGACTTGCCTAGGAACAATTGTGGTGCCCTAGGATTCAGACAGTAAAACTGTTGCAAAAGTGTATAAAAATCTCAATAAAATGTAAAAATACAAAATGATATTATTGAGGCAGCCAAGACTTGACGATCACTTCTAATTTATTTATTTATTGGTATTTAAGGTCACATATTTCTGCAAAATGGCCAATCATGACCACGACAGTTTTACGGGTGGAGGAAGCTGGAGTACCTGGAAAGAACCACCAGGCAACTGTCAGCTCCTCAACATACAAACCCCACACAAGCAAGGTTAGTATTGGTTGAAGACTGGTGCACCATTGACGTGCAGTACCCTTAGTACACATCACCATGCCCCCATGTGAGCAATGGGGGTGAAGTGTTTTGCCCAAGGACACAACACGGTTGTCGCAGGTGGGATTCGAACCAAGGACCTCTCGGCTTGCAGCCTACACCTCTACCTACTGAGCCACCGTGCCCCTCATGCACAGGGTTAGTTGCATAATAGAGATGAACTAATTTATAACCAGAAAAGTATAGTGTTTCACCCTGTGGATTGCACAGAATTAGTTGTTACATTGGATAACCATAGGCATTGCACAGGATTAGTTTATAGGCTGTCATATCACACACTACATGAAAATATACACTGACTATGGCTGTAAAAATGTTACATACAGTTAAAACAAGAAGTCCTGTCACGAACTGTGTGCTTATCTAGGCTTAATTGCGTGTAGGAGTTGCGCGCAATTGTCATATCGAATGGCATCCAAAGCATGGCAGGTTCTCCTGGTTACTCATAGCAAACACAGGCATTGTTTCTGCCAATGGACCTCCGCGTTACACGGAGGTCCATTGGCTGAAACATTGCTTGTGCACAGGCCATCTGTACAGAATTTGATAGCCTTATTATGGTCATAACACGTAGATTAACCTGCAGATCGACATGCTATTTGTGAGCATTTCAAGACAGGACTTCTAGTTTTAACTGCAGGGTGCAAGATTAAAAAACTAATGGAAATACTTATACTAGATTGCGGAATTTTTTTTCAATTCCAGAAATGAAAACATATTCTGTTTTAAATTAATATTAAAAGGCTGTTTAAGATGAATTTTCTTTTATTTTTAGGTGAATTCTACCTTACAGATCAAGAACATGTCTGAATTGGACAAAACTAAGCCAGCATTACCAGAAAAAAGATATCCTACACTGAAAATGCTGCTGAATCAAAAGTGTATTGAATCAGGAATTAATAATATTTCCCTTGCTGTAAATGTGAGTGCAATTTTATTGTAGTTTTTTGGATGAGCAAGAGTGGTGGTTGTAGATAGATAGGAAGAGACTTTGTTATTTATTATGCCTCATCTACAAATGTTATGCTAATCCTGCATATAATCCCAATTATCCCATTAAACATTTCATAATGTTCCACCCGCAGTGAATAATGCTGGTCAATAATTTTGGCAGTATTGTTGCATGTGTGCATGATGAAATAGTTTCTTTACCAAATGCATGTTGTGAAATAATATAAACACACAAAATGTCAACCGGAATTTGCATTCGACATTCTCTTCTTTCTTATCAACCTACTCACAATTGTTTACTACAGGCTTGCACTACAGTGGAAGTCCCTAACTCGGATAAAATACTCTCTATTTTTGTCTTTCCCAAGCAAGTTGGGAAAGAAAAGTGGTGCAAAAGCACCAATAAAAATAAGCCAAAACTGGGTCGAGTGCAACCGGCGCAGACCCAGTATGGGACGCTCTCTCCCAAGAACAACTCCACGACTTCCGTTGCCAGTGCGCATATACCGTCTCTAAAGACTCATTCTTTTTATAATCCGCTTCGTGTCGAGATGTTTTTGCACGCTTATCAGTGTTCCACCAGCTCGATGTTTGATGATTCCTGATTCATTATACCACAGTGTATCCTTTGTATTCTCAGGAACAGTGTTTTACATTCTCTTTTCTATTATATGTCCATAATGTATATTTATTTGCTCTCTCTCGAGTCGCGCGCGATTTTCGTGTGCCACGCGGTTCGGACTTAGATTTTTCACAATTATTGTTAATGCTTTTTTTGCAAAATTTTCTAATTGTGTTAGAGTTAGGTGTCAGCGGGGTACCACTCCTACAGTGTTTCTTCTTTCTTTTGAGAGTAGTCTTCCTGTTGTGTGGTTCCCGGTCGACCGTCTGGGGTCTTTGTTTCTGTCACCTTTCTCTCTTCTTTGGGGGTGTTCTGTTTTCTGATCTCACCTTCTCTGCTCCTCTCACCTCTATCATGCCCAGGACAATTCCTTGTGGGCAATGTCTGCTGCCAAAGCATGTGGACGATGTACATTCGTCTTGTTCCTCCTGTAATGGGTGTTCGGCCGAGCGGCCGTGTGGTGTCTGTGGAACATGGTCTTCCACCTTCTGGGCTTCAGTAAACCGTGTCGTTCGTTCTCGTGGCCGTGCCTCCCGCTCCCGCGGGAAAGGAGAACGTGGTCGTTCGGGGCCTCCCGAGCCGACTTTGTCTGGTGAAAGTTATTCCTCCTCCATGGGGGATGTGCAGTCTTTTCCTGTGGTGGATACTGCGGGGGCCGTTGAGTGTTCTGGTGAAGAGATGCCTGGTTCCGGGACTACGGTCCCCCTCCAGTCGACATCTGAGGCTGTCACTAGGGTTGTGAATCCTCCTTCGGAGCCGAGCCGGTGTGCTCTCTCCACTATTTCACCAGCCTCAACAACTCGACGTATCTACTACTGCTGCTGGTCCGTCTGCTTCGTTGTCTGTTTCAGCCGGCCTCGGCTTTTCGCTGCAGGGGACTGCAGGAATGTCCGATACTGTAGACATGGGATATCGGCCTCAGCCTTCCCTGACTTCAACTCGGCGAAGTCGGAAAGGGCTGCCGGCCGAGCCCATCGCTGTGGTCTCTTCGCCGTCGAGCACCACAGTTGTGTCTTTGGATTCGGATGTTCGTAGTGGAAACACTATGAACTCTGTGGCGTTTCCGTCTACTCACTCTGGTCACACGACCAGTTTTGGGGGACCAACGCCTTTTGTGCAGCCTGGACCTTCTGCCCCGCAGAGGTCCGCGGTGACTCTCATGAGTTCTCGCAGTATTGATCCTCGGGGTGCATCGTACCCCTATACACGTCTGCCTTCAGATGTTTCGGCTGCCGCCCGTCGTTCCGCGTCGGGTGTTTTGGAGGATCGTGACCCTTCGCTGGTTAAGAGGGTCAGAGGTGAAGCCACTTTGCCGGTTCGCTCCCCTGTCGAACCGGTCGGTACAGGCAGTGAGCTTAGGGAGGCCCTCTTCTTACTCACTCAGGTTCTTTCTAAGAGCCTTCCTGTTGCTTCCAGCGAGGCTATGGGTGGTTTCCAGGCGCCTCCTATGGCGCCGCCTCCCGGGATTGGAAACAGGCCGGTTTCCGATTCCTCTGGTGTCCCGACACCATGGGAGGCGTCGGCTGGTTTGCCCACGATGGGCTATGTGTCTTCCGACTCTGGGGAGGAGTCCGACATGCTTGAGGTCGAGGGCCAGCAGTCTTCGGACTTGGGGGCGGCTCTTGACTTTGTGTTTGGGTTTCTGCCTGAGCTCAAACCTGCTAACCAGCCGACAGTGTCAGCCTGGCTGCGATCATCGGTCGCGCGCCAACAGCCTATGGAGCAACCTGCTTCTGGGCGCCTTCGACCGTGCCAGTCGGTACAGGTGGTTGAAGCTTTTTCAGCATTGGATGCCAAGCTGAATTCCAAGGCTTTGAAGACTTTGTTCTTCACCAGGGTTGACACCTTTTTGCCTCCTGTGCGTTATCGTTCCTACAATTCCGCCAATCCGTCAGTCTGCCAGGCTTTGACGGTTCTGGATCAGGACTCCACTTCCCTCGGGCTTTCCAAGCCCAAGTCTGCCGTCATTCCAATGACGACTCTGGAGTCCACGTTGGGCTTATCTAGAGAGATGCTTGGCATGCTTTCTCTCTCAGATCACGTCGTCTCAGCTTTGGCTGCTTATCTGCCTCCAGATAAGTTTGACGAGGTACAGGCTCCTTTGCGTGTGCTGTCCAAGGCGCTTATGCACCTTACTCACACGCATGCCTGTAACATGGCTAATTTGGAATTAGTTCGAAGGGACGCTGTGCTGGACACAGGACGATCCCTTCCTGAGGAGCAGCGTGCTACTCTTCGATCTGCTTCTTTGGCAGGTCCGCAACTTTTCCATGGTTCCGTGTCGACGGTCCGGGATGACGTCCTACGTCATTCCAAAGATCAGCTGCTGTTTCGTCAGCTTGATCAGCCTTCTCGGGGAGGCAAGGGCCGTTCCAAGCCTAACAAGTACCCTTCTGCTTCCTCTGTGAAGCAAAAGGCTGGTCCTTCTGCCGCCGCCTCTACTTCTTACTCACGGGGTAAAGGTAGGGGTCGGCAGAATCGAGGGAAGTCTCAGGATTCTTCATTTAGCAGAGGAGGTGGTTTCTCCTCTCGCGGGCCTCGTCGGGGCTCGAAATGAAGGTCCTCACCTCGACTCATCCCAGGTTGGAGGAAGGATAGCAGAGTTTGCAGACCATTGGACCACCATCACATCCGATCCATGGGTGTTAGATGTTGTTCGGTCCGGGCAGCGCATATCCTTCCGACAGCATCCCACTCTGTCAAGGGTGCCTCTTCCAACCACAGTTCCTTCAGACGTTTTACGTCGGGAACTTTTGTCCACGGAGATTGCCAATCTCCTGGCAAAGGGGGCGATCGAGGTCGTCAAGAACGTTCAGTCAGTGGGTTTCTATTCCCGCCTGTTCTTGGTGCCGAAGAAGGACGGCCGACTCCGACCGGTTATCGATCTGAGTATCCTGAACCAGTCTATCATTGCTCCCAAGTTCAGCATGGAGACATTCAGGTCGGTCCGCCAATCAATTCACCAGGGAGATTTCGCAGCCAGCATCGACCTGCGAGACGCTTACTTCCACGTTCCGATGCATCGGGCGTACCGGAAGTATCTCAGGTTTGCTTTTCTGGGGCGAGTTTACCAGTTCAAGGCCATGCCTTTCGGCCTCAACCTGGCTCCTTGGGCGTTCACCAGACTGATGTCGCATGTGATAGCGTTCCATCGCACACAGTCCAGGGTGACTACTTCGGCATATCTGGACGATATCCTCCAGAGGCATTCCAATGCTGCCTTACTGGAATCGGACGTCGCCACTCTGTTGAGCTTGCTCACGTCGCTAGGATTCAGAGTCAACGAGGAGAAGTCGGACCTGGTCCCTTCTCAGTCGTTTTGTCATATGGGGATGTCTTTCCAAACCAAATTCAATTTGGTGCCTGTTCCCCAGGCCAAGGCTGTGATTCTCTCAGCTTTTGCTCTGACTCTGTCCCAGTCCAGGTCCGCGACCGCTCGGAGTTTTCTCCGGCTGATCGGTCTCTGCGGTTCGGTGACGGATCTCATTCCTCTAGGTCGGCTGCGTGTCAGACCTCTCCAACACTTTCTGCTCAGTCGTTGGAGGCCGAATGTAGATTCTCTGGATCAGGTGCTTCCGTTTCCGGACTCTCTGTATCCTCACCTTCTTCCCTGGAAAGATGTTCAGTGGATTACGCAGGGTGTTCCACTGGACTTACCCACGTCCGATCGCGTTCTGACGGCAGATGCCAGCGATCTCGGATGGGGTTCGACGTTGGATCCTCTCGGTCTTTCCCTACACGGGATGTGGGACCAGGATCCAGCAGCTCTACACATCAACCAGAAGGAGCTTCTTGCTCTTCTTCTGAGTTTCAGGCAGTGGATCCCTCACCTGTCGAATCGCCAGGTCCTTCTACTATCCGACAATTCGACAGTGGTTGCTTACATTCGGAACCAGGGCGGCACGCACTCGCTTCCGATGTACGAGTTAGATCGGGATGTTCTACTGCTCGCTCAGGATGTTCACGCCGGAGTGGTTGTTCGTCACATTCCTGGTCGTCTGAACGTCCTAGCCGACTCCCTGTCCCGACAGGGCAGGGTTATTTCCACCGAGTGGATGCTTCACAGGGCAGTGTTCCAGTCGCTTTGCGATCTCTGGGGACGTCCCCACATCGACCTCTTTGCGACTCGTTGGAACCATCAGGTGGACACTTTCGTGTCCCCGTGTCCAGATCCTCTGGCTTTTGCCGTGGACGCTCTGTCACTCGATTGGAACAGTCTAGTCGGCTACGCCTTCCCGCCGGTTCCGATTCTTCCTCAGGTTCTCGCCAAAATTCGAACCTGCAGTTGTCGAATCATTCTGATCGCTCCCCTGTCGCCTCAGCGGGTGTGGATCAATCAGCTCCGCTCGCTGATGGTGGCGGTTCCGGCACGTCTCCCGCTACGTCGTGACCTTCTTTGTCAAGGTCGCCCGGTTTCACGTCGACCCGACTTCGTTGTGCTTTCACGCATATCTTTTGTCAGGTCCTGTCTCCTCCGTAGAGGTTTTTCGAGACGAGCAGTGGAGTGCATTTCTTCTTCAAGGAGGCACTCCACTGGTTTAGCTTATGCAGCTAAATGGAAGGTCTTCTGTCGATGGTGTGCTGATCACTCTGTTGATTATGCCAATCCTTCGATTTCACAGATTGCGGAGTTTCTGGTATATCTGTTTGATTCTCGGGGTCTCCAGCCTGTTACCATCAAGGGTTACAGGTCTATGCTTTCAGAGACTTTTTCTTATGTGTGGAAGCATCGTATCGGCACTAATCCTTACCTCTCCAAGCTTGTTCGGCACTTTTCTTTGAAAAGGCCTCGGACTTTGCAGCTTACTCCACGATGGAATCTTTCGTGGGTGCTGCTTTGCTTGGGGGGGGGGGGGGGGGGGGGGGGGGGGTGCCGTTCGAACCTTTATCCCCGGTGGATATGCATTTTCTCACATATAAGACAGCTTTTCTGATGGCATTTGCTTTGGCCAGACGGGTTAGTGAGCTTCACGCCCTCTCGGTTGACCGGCCTTTTTTAGGAGCTCTGCCAATAGTGTTACTTTTACCACTGATTGCTCCTTTTTGGCTAGGAATCAGTTACCAGATACTACTTCTTCTCCTATCTGTATCAGGGCTCTTCCCTCTGTTGAGGGTACTCGCCCTTTGCTCTGTCCGGTCCGTGCTATTCGCATTTATCTTGATCGGACACGCTTCATACGGAAAGGCAGAAAACGTTTTTTTCTGTCTTTCATTTCGGGTCGACAGAAGATCTCTCCTCAATGCATTTCTCGATGGATTTGTCTTGCTATTCGTACGGCTTATAGTCGTTTAGCAGCTGGCAATTGTATTACCAATCGTATTTCTGCCCACGAGGTGCGGGCACTGTCTACCTCTTGGGCTTATTCTAACTCCGTCAAGTTGTCGGATGTTATGCAGGCAGCCTACTGGAGAAATGCTTCTACTTTCTCCACCTTTTATTTGCGCCAGTTGCAGGAGCAGTCGGAGGACCTTTTTGCCCTGGGTCCTCTTTCTTCTGCTCAGGCTGTTGTCTGCCATAGCCATTAGGCTTCTTGAAGGTCAGTTTCAGCCTTGTGCTGTTACTGCTCTTTTTCTGTCTGTGTGTCACACAGGCTCATATGTCTCTTTTCATTGTCCTTTACCAATGATTGCGACATTATGGTTGATAAGCCTCGGGACCTCTTCCTTCTACTTCACGGTTCCAGTGCACTGGGGTTATGTGAGGGTTGGTTATGCGATTCCCTCCAGCCTTTTGTCTATTCAGCCTGTAGTAAACAATTGTGAGTAGGTTGATAAGGCCATCAAAAAAAGAACCTCTGTTTCTCAGGCCCGCGCGCATGGTCATATTTGGTGCGCATGCAACCTTTTTATGACACAAAAAAAAATCTTCAAAAAATTTGAGATATTGTGCTCATTTCGGTAAATCGATATCAATGCGTTCGCAAATTTTAAATTAACACACTTCAAGCTTTTTCTACATCATACCTTAATGAAGTGGGTGGGTTCTAGCAATATTCACGACAGAAAGTGTTTTATTCTGTAAAAGGTAAGTCATAATGACAGCAAGAAGGAAGGTGTCTTTCAGTCTGACAACAAACAGTCACAAAGGGGAATGGTCGATTTGCACCACGTTTGATTCGCACCAACCCTCAGAAAGTCTGCAAAGTCAGGTGCTATGTTGAATGGAACACAGTCTCCTGGCATTTATTTTTAGTAACATTTGTATTGTAAATGGCCGTCATTGGGAATTTGTGTACTGTTATTTGAAACCGTTACGAGTTTCCCAGTTAATTTAAATAAATGCATTTGAGATGCAGGATAATTGGATAACTAATAGTAACCATTGCTTGATATAAAAGTAACAGTCATAGTTGAAAATAAATCGCATATAGGCAGGTATGTGCGGTCGAATTGGTTAATAAAAACACGCAAACATTCGTTTTGTATTTCATTTTCAGATTTCAAAAAAATATGATTTATGGATGAACTGCCCGTTCAAATGGGTTGTGATAATTTTGAATATAATGGGGAAAAATTGCGATTCACGATTTTATTAGGCAGGTTGTGAAAGGATTTTTTTTTTTTGGTCAAATAAATCTCTGAAAGTTGGCACTTCGACATTTGATTTGTCCCAGAGACGTTTCAACCCGAGACGTTTCACCCACGAGGCGTTTCGTGACTTTCGTCCTGTGTTATAATTTTCATGTTTCACTGAATAAACAAACATTCAAACCCCACTTCATTTACGACCCAACACCCCTGTGGTGAATAACCAATATATATGCGAAATTTTGCATGGTCCACCAGGCGTTTGGGTGGGGGTCAAATTACCACAAACAACCTCTCGGGGAGAAAATAAAAAGAAAAAAAAAAACCTGCCCGCCTGCATGCTTTTTTGGAAAAAATGGCCTGAGAAACAGACAATCAACTTTGTATGGCCTAAGAAATCTACATTTTATAGTAAATTTCCTTTCTTATTATACCTACCACAATTGTTTACATGGAGGCCCTCCCGTCTTCTTTACGGGTAAAGAATCTTTCCTCCCCGCTGATCACATAACTCTAACGTTTACGGATTCAAAAAGAATGAGTCTTTAGAGACGGTATATGCGCACTGGCAACGGAAGTCGTGGAGTTGTTCTTGGGAGAGAGCGTCCTGTACTGGGTCTGCGCCGGTTGCACTCGACCCAGTATTGGCTTATTTTTATTGGTGCTGTTGCACCACTTTTCTTTCCCAACTTGCTTGGGAAAGACAAAAATAGAGAGTATTTTATCCGAGTTAGGGACTTCCACTGTAGTGCAAGCCTGTAGTAAACAATTGTGGTAGGTATAATAAGAAAGGAAATTTACTATAAAATTTAGATTTCCCTATTAAAAGTGAGGAACTTTGGTTCCTCTTCTATATATGACTCTGGGACAATAAACCTTAAATAATTGTATCAAGACGGAATCTTCATTCTGTAATTTGTATCAGATTCAAGGTAGTGTTTACAGAGAATCTGATACAAATTACAGGACATGCATTTGGTCATGATAATACATTTATCTAACAATTCCGTTACATAAAGCCTTTTTTCCATTTTTCAGTTTAAATTGGGTTGGAATTGGTCAAAATTTTGAATTTCATATTTTAATGCGTAATAACAATGCATGTAATGATATTATTTGTCTTTGCGCGGTGTTTACCAGAAGTTGAATCTATATGATACGGAATCAGAATGAGTCGCCTATATGATACGGAATCGGAACACATAATGTGATACGTACCGTATCTTGTGATTTTCAGGCCAAAATCTATATGATTGTTAGATAAAATAAAAAAAATAATGACAAGGCTTGAGGGTAACACCTGGGGAGATAATGGTCCCTCGGGGAGACAATCCACTTTGTTACCCTCAAACCCAGTCACTATTATTATAACACATACCTGGGGTTTTTTTGTTAACCATTTACTCAGTGCACTCAATATCAAAATTTATTATTTTAAATGTTATTTTTCAAAATATTTCAACAAAACCATATAATGTGTCTCCTCATTGGAATAAGCTTGACAAGCTGCATTGGAATGAACTCGACGAGCTTGTCTCAATAATGTTTGACATGATATGGTTTTACTGAAATTTTTAGAAAAAATAATATTTAAAATAATCAATTTTGATATCGTTTTTTAAAAAACTATGAGTTAGCATTCTATGTGGGAAAATAGAACAGATTCATTAGGTAAAGGGTGAACCCTTTACCAAAAATGATGAACAGAAGATGTCACTTTCCAAAACAAAAATACTGAGTAACTCAAAATATTCAGTTTTCACTTAAAAAATGGCTTATAACCCTCATTGGAATGAGCATATTGAGTTTGTTCAAATGAGAATGCATAAGCTTTGTTTTTTTGGAATGAAAATTGGAAAAAAATTTGAATGGCAATTTTCATCAATTGTGCTGTTCAGTCTTGGTAGTTACATTAGGCTTAACACTATTATTATACTGTGTTGGCTGGGAAAGGACATCATATGATTGTATTTTTCTTGTATCTCGATCGATTGACTTAGTACAGTGGAGCCCACTTAATTGGATATCTCTTAATTGTATATCCTTGTTAATTGAATATAATTTTCAAACACAAAACCATTTACCATACCTTCAGTACAAATTTGATCTATTAATTGCATATGGATTGTAGAGTAAACTCCTGTTAATTGTATATAAATTTTTGTAATATGGTGAAAAAATTACTGTGACACGCACCAAATCCCCCTTATTTATCAACCTTTTTGGCCTAACTACATCCAATACAGGCACTTATTCTACCCGGGCAATAATTGCAACAAATTTGCAATTATTGCCCGGGTGGAATCTCCACTCTGTGGGTGATTTAGTGATAATACACTCTCCACATACTGTACATGCTGCATATATAGTATGCTATGGCATGTATACAGTGATATTTGTACACACATGGCTATGGGTAGATAGTATGAGTATCTGATGGAATATTGATGGGGAAGTTGGGTTTTCTTTAAAGTTCCCTAGAGAAACGGTTGACATTGCTATTGTCATTGTGGCATCAAAATGTGCATGCGACATCATAGAAACGTTGGCATCTGTGGTTTGCACTGTACAATCTGATATGATGTTATTCAGGTAAGAGTGTGTAGGTCTTCTTGTATGGGAGTGATTTTGTAGTATAATATAGGCATTATATACCCCTGCAGGTCCTGTTACCCCTTGGTACTATTAAGCCACCTTTTACTTACGTTATCCTATGTCTCATATAGGTAATATGTAATGCTAGTTCAAGCAGTACTGTGGGGTGGGTGGGGGTAAAACATGGGCATCTACTGTAGGTACCCTGGTGGTCTACTTGGTAGTATAGAATGGTAGTATAGTATGGGTGTTATATACCCTCGTAGGACAGTTCCTATGGGAATTTATCACTAGCTGCTCCCACAAAGCTCTGGGTAATGAGGCACGAATTGTTACTTATATACTACTGACACTGCTTGAAAAAGCCTTTTCACTAAGTCAATTAATCGAGATATTAAGTCGATCAATCGAGATAGATAACTTGCTCGATTGAGATAATAAGTTGATCGATTGAGATGCTAAGTTGATCGATTGAGATACTAAGTCAATCAATCAAGATAGTAAGTCAATCGATCAAGATACTAAGTTGATCGATCGAATACAAAGGTGATCAATCGAGATAGAAAACTTTATTGATTGAGATTAGGCAATCGATCAAGATACTAAGTCAGTCGATCGAGCTACTAAGTCAATCTATCGAGATACTAAGTTGATCGATTGAGATAATAAGTCGATTGATCGAGATAATAAGTCAATTGAGGGAGATTCTAAAAGAAAAATAAAATTGTATGATGTCCTTTTCCAGCCACCATATTACACCTTTCATTGCTCAGAAATCTTTTCAATGAAAAGAGTTTTTTTTGCTTGTCTTATCTTTTGAATTCTCTTGTGACAAATGGACTTGATTGGCATTCTGTACTGCTCTTAATTAAAGTATCACTCAACAAACCTGTTTAGTGCATGGAGGGGTTTTTTTTCCAGGTTCGGTTTTGGTTTTATTTTTTTTTAAATCTTGGTTTCGGTTCGGTTTTTCGGTATTATTTCCAGGCCCTTCAGTTAATCTAAATCACTATCATCTTACTAGAAAAGGCCATAGAAATGTCACATGAGAGCTATTTAAAGTTTGCTTCGTCCTACTGGCAGTACTGGAACATAGCACACTTCTCTAGCACTGAGTTGACGAAATGTTAATATGAATTTGGGGTAGATTTTATGTCATTTGATTATTTTCTTGTTGTATATGTTCCATTTGGTAAATGCTATACATCAGTGGCAGCGCCAATGGGTGGGGACACACTCTCTCATGCCCACACCCCTGGCTTAGGCCTACAACATTTGGGAAGTGCCTTAGGCATCTCGACCTTGGATCTCCACATTTTACTTAGCACCCCCCCCACTCCCCCCCCCCCCCCTCCCCGAATCAAAATCCTGGCATCACTACTGCTATAACATTATATACCCGTTTTGTTATTTTGTGTTCAGTTTTAATTCTGATAAAATAAATCATTTGGACTTGTAACTTTTCTGTTATGTTTAACACTGCCATAATACAGGGACTCCATTCACTGTCCTGTTCCCCGATCCCTCACTGGACCTCTCGCCTCCTTCCGAGGTACAGAGTATGATCTCTCCCTCATGTTGTTATGACTTGTGTGCAAAATAAAATGGATTTACAGCATCAGCCGGTATCACATGGGGAATAAATGGTTAAAGTAAATAACCCTATATAATTTTGATTATTATTTTATTTCATGCATTTAATGTGAGATAAATATAACTGAAAAGAAAAAATGAAGAAAAAAAACGTTAACGTGTTCTGACACTCACCTTATTTCATGCAGTAAAAACCAACACTCAATGGCCACAGGCTATTTTCTCACAGTCGGGGTGTGATTTATACAAAGGTAATCGTCGCAGGGGAGGTATTTTGGCTGAAAATATTGGGTGCGACATATATGTGGCAGCGACTTATACATGGACATAACTATAGGGAAATAATCGCTTTTGGATTTGCCCGTTCTGCTGACGTTCGCTGTCATTTTCAAAATAAGATTACGAGGGGGTCATTGTAAATTTTTTAACAGCAAAGTATACAAAAAACATACTGCCAGGGTTTTTGCGGCTGTCGGTTCGGTTTTTCGGTTTGTGGCTGAAACCGACCTGAAAAACCTCCATGCTCTAAAACAGTTCTTAAGATTCACGATCTGGTGAGGTTTGGATTGGTCACAGGGTGATCATCCAAAAGTCAGTGGATAAAATGTGCATATTTTTGGTAGGAGCAGCGAAGCTAACAGAAAATAATATGCACACTTTTTGCAAAAGGTCTGTGTAGGTTTAACCCTTAAAGGTCTATTTCCGACTTTTACAATCTTAGAACAGGTGCCCTTAACATGCCATCATGAGGAGGTTTTGATAATAGGCAAATTATCTGGGCAGTGAATTCTAGTTACAGTCTTGGCTGCCAGCTAAGGCTGACAAGACGTAACTATAAATCACTGCTAAACCTTTCGACATATAAAGAGTGTGGGTTGGTGGGTATTCAAGACACTTGTCGAGAGCCCAAGGGTTAAAAACAAAAGTTTTCACTATTTGTCTGCAGTTTTTTTTTAAAACTAACCCTCCAACCCACTCTCCAATAAATTGTAACAAAACATTTTGAACAGCATATTCTCTTGCTGATACCATGGTATCTTTAGAAAAAATAATCATGTTATAAATGACTAATGAAAAACAATTTAGCTCTCGACCAGTTAATCTAAAGAATAGGGATCATTGTAGCTCACCGTTTAGTGCAATGGACTTCTGTTTTGAAGGCGGAGTGCCCGATGAGAACCACTGACCAACAGAGAGCAACTGTCAGACTCCCCAATGTACTAACTCCACACATGCACGGCTAGCATTGGTTGAAGACAAGTGCACCATCTACATGCAGTATGCCTTAGTAAACAGTGCCACCATGCCCCCACATGGGCAATCAGGATTAAGTGCCTTGCCCAAGGGCACAACACAGTTACCCCTGGTGGGGAATGAACCGTGGACCTTTTGGATGAAGTTCAGTATTTATTTATTTATTGGTGTTTAAGGTCACATATTTCTGCACAATGGCTAAGCATGACCACGACAGTTTTACGGGTGGAGGAAGCCGGAGTACCCAGAGAGAACCACCGAGCAACGGCGAGCAACTGTTAGCTCCCCAACATCCTAACTCCACACAAGCAGGGTTAGCATTGGTTGAAGACATGTGCACTATCGACGTGCAGTACGCCTTAGTGCACAGCGTCACCATGCCCCCACATGGGCAATGGGGGTGAAGTGTCTTGGTCAAGGACACAACGTGGTTGCTGCAGGTGGGATTCGAACCGAGGACCTCTCGGCTTGCAGCATGCACCTCTACCTACTGAGCCACCGCACCCCCAAATGTATAAATAACCAACATAAGGGCAAGCCTGAAAATAAGCAGACTGCCATCTACAAAATGAGGTCCTCAGAGGGTGAATTTGGTGATGCTACCCTGCACAGCAGGGTAGCATCACAAAATTTACCCTCTGTGAACCTTGGTTTGAATGAAGGTCTCAATCTAAAACAGAAAGGTGCACCTAGAGGATAAACTGGCCAACTGTATGGTATAGCATCAGCAAATTCACCCTCTGGGGACCTCATTTTGCAAATGACAGGTTGCTTATATTTCGGCTTGCATAAGGGCTAAGTAATACTCATATGAATATTTACACTTTATGATTGTAAATTCTGAGGGGATCAACCCATAACACTGCATCTCACTATTTGATTTTCTTTCAGCCAGCAGGTGGTATTCGTTGATGTGATAGTTACATCACAACATTTTATTGCCAGGGACATCACGAAGATCACTGATTTTCAGGGGTGGGGAGGCATGTAAACCTGATTTGTCCCAATTGTTGCTATCTCTCTCTCTCTCTCTCACTCTCTCTCTTTCCCTTTCCCTCTTTCTTCCAGCTTTGGGACGGGGGCCCCCCTTCTAGCCGGGACTCCCCGCAATGCGGGCCCTGCCAGCCCATCCCCTATGCCACTGGTGATGGCTCAAGTCTGGACTGATAAAATATTCCAACTACATCATCAAGGTATGCCTTCGATGATATAGTTCGAGTATCAGTCACTTGGAATTATAGTTAATAAAAAACTTAAGGCTTCTTGGAAATTTATTTAGTGTTAAATGAAATATATATGTAGAATATAACTGAAAATCCTTTCTGTTCAGGACAAATGGGATTAGTGTGCATTGCCTGCAGATCTATTGGACTTTGTACTTTGGCTTCTGGTTTCAGAGTATTGACTGTCCAGGTCTGAATGCTACTTGTGTTAGTTGTCTGTGTTTAATATTTAGGCTTTTCCCTCTGGAAAAGACTATTGTTTTTCTACGGATTATTATTTTTTTTTTTTTTTTTTTTTTAGGCTTTTCCCTCTGGAAAAGACTATTGTTTTTCTACGGATTATTATTATTTTTTTTTTTTTTTTTTTTTTTTTTGGGTTTTTTTTTTTTGGGTTTTTTTTTTTTTTTTTTTTTTTCCACACATTTTTGTCCGTACGATTCAGAAGCCATTTTCGAACCGATTTTCACACAATTTGGCACATGCATAGAGTGGCAAAAAATCTAAAAATGTACCGAAGCGGAATTTTCGATTTAACCCTTATTTCGCCAGAATTGGCCAAAAACTGCCAAAATTGGGGTTTATTGGCACTTTCTCGAAACACGTCTTTAGGATTTTTTTTAAACATCCATCATTACTAGACCTGCCTATGACACAACCTTTGATACACACGACATATTTGGCGATGCATATGGTAACCCTCCACAGGCTGCCAAACATCGACATTTTTATGAAATGGGCCGGTTTCAGACCCCCACAGCACCCAAACGATACCCGAGAGGTAAACATAACTTCCTTTATTGGAAGTGGAAATCACCGAGGATCATTTTTGTAAGTAATAAGGGTGTACAGAAAACCAAGTGTTAACCCGTTTTGGGCTGGTTAAACAGCAGTACCCCAAAAAAGCTCAAAACTTCATGTTTTTCAGTTATTTCTCTAAACGAGTCTTGTAGATTTTCAAGAAAAATTGGTCACCCTCAGGTCTTGGTGTGACATTACAAGTTGCATAGATAAAATATTCCGGTCAGCATTAGTTAACCCTCCCCGAGCTGCTAAACGTAAAAATTGTGATAAAATGGGCTGTTTTTAGACACCAACAGCACCCAAACGATATACCACAGAGAAAGGGGCCTTCATTTATCGGACGCAAAATTGATCGGAAAATATTTTTGAAAGTGGTAAGGGTATTCAAAATTTGACGTCTTAACCCATTTTGGGCTGGTTAAAGAGAGATACCCATTAAAATCTTAAAATACCCATTTTCTGTGGATTTCTCTAACAACATCTTGTAGGTTTTCAAGAAAAATCGGCTATTTGCAGGTCTTGGTGTGACATTACAAGTCGCATGAACAAAATATTCCGGTCAGCATTAGTTAACCCTAACCGGGCTGTTGAAGGTCAAAATTGCGATAAAATGGGCTATTTTTGCACACCAGCAGCACCCAAAGGGTACACCACAAAGAAAAGTGCCTTCTTTTATCGCGCGTACAATTTATACGGAAACATTTTTGTAAGTAGTAAGGGTATTCAAAAGTCGACGTCTTAACCCATTTTGGGCAGGCTAAAGAGAGATATCCCTTGAAAGCTTTAAATTCCCATTTTCTGTGAATTTCCCTAACGGTAACTTGTAGGGTTTCAAGACAAATTGACTATTCGTAGGTCTTTATGTGACATTACAAGTTGCATGGACAAAATACTCCGGTGAGCGTTTTTTAACCATCTACAAGCTGCCAAGCATCGTAATGTTGTTAACATGGGACTGTTTTCAGACATGCACAGCACCTAATGTATACATGAGAGATAAACATAATCTCCTTTGTTTGAAGGGGAATTCACAGAGGACCATTTTTGTAAGTAATAAAGGTATTCAAAAAACCAAGCGTTAACCCCTGTTGGGGAGGTTAACAGGGATACCCATCAAAAGCTTAAAAAATCGTTTTCCCTGGATTTCTACAAACATTTTGTGGGGTTTTCAAGAGAAAATGGCCGTTGATAGGTCTTGGTGTCATATGACCAGTTGCATGGATCAATTAATCTGGTAGGCATTTGTTAACCCTTCATGGGCAGCTAAATGTAAAAAAAATTGAAGAAATAGTCTGTTTTTGGACACCAACAACATCAAATGGAAATGCCACAGAGAAACGTAACTTCTTTTTTCGGACGCAAAACTGATAGAGAAACATTGATATTGATATTAACCCATTCTATCATTAATGATGGGTTTTACCTAAACATTTTTTTTATCAAACCCAAACCGAGTCATTTGAGACTACTATACTCACCTTTCTCATAACATCAATGAAGGAACTTTAGTGAGAGAGTTAAAAACAATTCATCAGACACTGTGGGGTCAAGAAAAATCATGGAATCTAATCGGGAAAAGCCATGATTCTCCAGAATCATAAAGTCTAGTTTTTTTTTGTTTTGTTTTTTTTTTTTCCACACATTTTGTCCGTACGATTCAGAAGCCATTTTCGGACCGATTTTCACGAAATTTTGCACACGCATAGAGGGGCACAAAATCTAAAAATGTACCGAAGCGGAATTTTCGATTTAACCCTTATTTCCTCAGAATTGACAAAAAACTGCCACAATTGGGGTTTATCGGCACTTTCTCAAAACACGTCTTGTAGATTTTGTTTAAACATTCATCATTTCTAGACCTGCCTGTGACACGACCTTTGATACATACGAGATATTCGGCGATGCATATGGTAACCCTCCACAGGCTGCCAAACATCGAAATTTTGATGAAATGGGTCGGTTTCAGGCCCCCACTGCACCCAAACAATACATGAGAGATAAACATAACTTCCTTTATTGGAAGTGGAATTCACCGAGGATCATTTTTGTCAGTAATAAGGGTGTTCATAAAACCAAGCATTAACCCGTTTTGGACTGGTTAAACAGCAATACCCCCATAAAGCTAAAAAAATCATGTTTTCCGTGGATTTCTCTAAACGAGTCTTGTAGATTTTCAAGAAAAATTTGTTACTCCCAGATCTTGGTGTGACAATAGAAGTTGCATGGACAAAATACTAAGGGGAGCATTTGTTAACCCTCCATGGGCTGCTGAAAGTCAAAATTGTGATAAAATGGGCTGTTTTTGGACGCCAACGGCACCCAATGGGTACGCCACAAAGAAAAGTGCGTTCTTTTATCGAGCCCACACTCTATACGGAAACATTTTTATAAGTAGTAAGGATATTCAAAAGTTGAGGTCTTAACCCTTTTTGGGCAGGATAAAGAGAGAGAGACCCCTTAAAATCTTAAAATTCGAATTTTCTGTGGATTTCTCTAAAAACATCTTGTAGGTTTTCAAGAAAAATTGACTACTCGCAGGTCTTTGTGTGACATTACAAGTGGCATGGACAAAATATTCTGGTGAGCGTTTATTAACCCTCCACAGGCTGCCAAGCTTTGTAATTTTGTCGAAATGGGCTGTTTTCGGACTCACACAGCACCCAATGTGTACCTGAGAAATAAACATAATCTCCTTCGTTGGAAGTGGAATTCACCGAGGACCATTTTTGTAAGTAATAAGGGTATTCAAAAAACCAATTTGTTAACCCGTTTTGGGTGGTTTAAGAGTGATTCCCCCAAAAGCTTAAACAATCATGCTTTACGTGGATTTCTCTAAAAATGTCAAGTAGATTTTCAAGAAAAAACTGGTCCGTCGCAGATCGTGGTGTAACATTATAAACTGCAAGGACAGAATATTCTGATAAGCATTTGTTAACCCTCCACAGACTCTCAAATATCAACACTTTAATAAAATAGGCTGTTTTCAGCCCCTCACAGCCCCTGTAGCTGGGAAATAAACATAACTTCCTCTCTTGGAAGTGGAAATCACCGAGGATAATTTTTGTAAGTAATAAGGGTATTAAATAAACCAAGCCTTAACCCGTTTTGGGCTGGTTAAACAGCGATACCCATCAAAGGCTTAAAAATTCAAGTTTTCCCTGGATTTCTTTAAAAACATCTTGTAAATTTCAAGAAAAAAATGGTCATTCATAGGTCTTAGTGTGCCATTACATGTTGCATGGACAAAATATTCCGGTCAGGATTTGTTAGCTCTACACCAGCATCTGAACATCAAAAGTTTGATAAAATGGGCTGCTTTGAAAATAATGCCAATTGTTTTATTTAGTGTGTATTTTGTCCGTATACAAAATTTCTCATTCACATATACCTAAAAATGATTCAATGATACGATTGGACATGTTTCTCTCATATAAAACATGCATAAAACGTGAAAAAAGACTTGATTTATTGCATTTTAGGATTGCACATGTATATTTTTAGAAGATTCTCTGTCTGTTTTTAATCTTCGGCGTCAGTCTTTGATCTTGTTTGGAACGATCAGTAATTAACACCTTTTCGACAAGAGCCATCGAAATTTAAAATAAAAAAAAATGAAATTTCACTAAAACTTTTTGCAGAATCGAGTTTTTCAGAAAACTCTGTCGCGATTGCGTGTGTCATTTTCAAAATTCCGATCAGAAATAATGAAATTATAAATATGTAGTTAGCAATAACAAAATTGAAAGCATGTCGACCAAACTTGCATGACGTCAGAACTCGATTCGGGTGAAATACTGCAGTCATGCACTGAAAGGTTGAGAATAAGGGACGCTGATATCGAAGTAGGCTTTAAACTGTCCATGGAATGGTCCTAAAATCAAGTTCATGTTTGCAGCGTTACTGCAAATAGGTTTCCCGTATTTCTTGTTAAAATGTTTTGGACCGCCTCACTTCATATTCCACACTGCACTGCATGATATTGTTTATTTATTGGTGTTTAAGGTTTGTAAATAGTAAGGGTATTTAAAAGAATGAAACTTAACCCATTTTGGACTGAATAAGGAGAGATGCCCCTTGAACGCTTAAAATTTACATTTTCCGTGGATTTCGCTAACTGCTTGCTGGGGATTTTCAAGAACAATTTGACATTGGCAGGTCTTACAAACTGCATAGATAGAATATTCCGCTAGTCGTCTGTTAATCCCTCTACAGGCTGCTAAACGTCAAAATTTTAATAAAATCGGCTGTTTTCGGGCAGCAAAATGGGTATGCAATAGATAAACATGACCTCTTTTATCAGACTTAGAATTCCTGAGGGATAATGTATGATAGTATTAAGGGTATTCAAGGGAGCCCGGTGGCTCAGTGGTAGACTGTTGTACTTCTATGCTAAAGGTCCCGAGTTCGATCCCCGTCCGGGACGACTCACGTTGCGTCCTTGGGCAAGGCACTTTGGCCCGGTTGCCGACATGGGGGCACGATGTCCCCGTGTACTAAGGCATACTGCACGTCGATGGTACACATGTCTTCAACCTCTGTAACCCTGCCTGAGCGGAGCCTGAACAGAGTGAGAATGTTGAGGAGCTGACAGTTGCTCGTCGATGCTTGGTGGTTCTCTCCGGGTACTCCGGCTTCCTCCACCTCTAAAACTGTGTGACCTTAAACACCAATAAATAAATAAATACATAAATAAATAAATAAATAAATAAATAAATAAATAAATAAATAAATAAATAAATAAATAAATAAATAAATAAGGGTATTCAAAAAACCAAGCCTTAACCCTGTTTTGTCGGATTAAAGACAGACAGCCCATGCCGTGTACGCTGCCTACATTACTTGTAAAATCGACACCCCCCACTAAATCTCCTGCGAGGTGCGGTTTCGGACCCAACCACCTGACGGTTCTGACCACATCAAATAACACACCTTCGTTGTATTTAGCAGCAAGAAATTTCCCCAAGAAGCAAAGACAAAATTACGTCTGCGGAAAATAATGGCAAATATTTTATTTAGCCTGTATTTTGTCCATATAGAAAATTTCTCACCCACATATACCTAAAAATGATTCAATGATACAATTGGACATATTTCTCTCATAAAACATGAAAAAACACTTGATTTATTGCATTTTAGGATTGCGCATGTATATTCTTAGAAGATTCTCTGTCTGTTATTAAACTACGGCGTGTCTTTGATCTCGTTTGGGACGATCAGTGATTAGCACCTTTTCAACAAGAGCCATGGAAATTGAAGATAAAAAAAAATAATCAAATTTCACTAAAACCTTTTACAGAATCGTGTTTTTCAGAAAACGCTTTCGCGATTGCGTGTGTCGTTTTCAAAATTCGGATCAGTAAGCACGAAATTATAAATATGTTGTTGTCAATAACAAAATTGAAAGCATGTCCGTCAAACTTGCATGACGTCAGAACTCGACTCGGGTAAAATACTGCGGTGTGGTGAAAGGACGAGAATAAGAAACGCTGATATCGCAGTAGGCTTTAAAATGTCCATGGAATGGTCCTAAAATCAACTTTATATTTGCAGCTTTATTGCAAATAGGTTTCCCGTTGTTTCTTGTTGAAATGTTATTTCCGTCAAGGCCAGGTACCATAGAAAATTTGGAATACTGGGCAGTGGGATAGGGCACCTGCCCCATGAACAACTGCCTGCTATTAAAATTAATTAGCGGGGACACCCCCCCCCCCCCACCCCCCCCCCCCCCCCCATGCTGTTTATTTTACCTAGGACACCTGCCCTCTGCTGTTTTTTTTTTACCTAGGACACATGTCCCCCCCCCCCCCCCCCCCCCCCCTACTGTTAGATTAGATTAAACATATTTTATTTGCCACTTGACAATGCAAATCAGGATTGGAGGACAAGTGCTTACCACTTAGAAGCCCCTCCGTTCCTGTACGGTGACTAATAATTTACAATATGGCAGAACGTATTCCATAAATAACAGAATCTAGCAAAATCTAAATATTATAAACATTATAGACAAACACAAATTAAACTGAGAGAGAGAGAGAGAGAGATCAAAAAAATAAATAGAATATAAAGAAAACATGAAATACAACATTAGATCCAGTGATGATGCCCGCCACCCACCCAATTGCATTCTATAGTATATTGGCCGTAATGGGAGTCTAAATTAACATCTTGATTACAGCCACTGAGCATAGGTTTTCACTTCTGGGGATGTTCACACAACTGTTTTTTCATCAAGTACACCTGTCCTGCCCCCGTTTGTTTGCTAACGGGCCCCTACCCATTGACCTTTCTATTTTTAGAAGCACCCGGGCCGACGGGGAGAGGGCGTTGTTGGGAGCATGGCTAGATTTTGCTATAAAATGGGGTTGAAGGAAGGTACCCTCAAATCTGGGGCGAAAGTGGCAAAAATGACAAAAGGCTACCTCAACGTATGGTAACGGTATAAACTACAGTCGATCTGGGCGATGTCCAGACGAAAAATCATACTCGCCGCCGATTTCTTTTCACTTCAACTTCTGACGATTATCTTAGGTTTAAAGATAGTGTCATGATACCCCTCCCCCGCCGCTCTTTTGGAGCTGGTTAGGCAATGCGGCACCGAAACCTGGGACGTTATGCTCAATCGCAGCTCTACAGTCGTCTACAACACTGCCCGTGTCCATTCTAAACTGATAGAGTCGGGACGAATAGTACTCTCACATTCCAAGCGATGCGTGGTGTTTTCCACGCGGTCCGGACACTCCAAACAGATCCCAAAATGTCGGCCAGGGTTCGTAGAACAAGTTCTGAAAATTTCAAGTCGCTGCCTCCAGCGGTCTGAACACCGTTCGTGTATGTCTGAAGTGCTATTTTAATGTCCAATATGCAAATCTTCGTCAATCTTTTCCTGCCTGCCAGAAACCCAATCACCGCCAATTTCTCTTGACTTTAAACTTCTGAGATTCTCGTAGGTTTAAAGGTTGTATTGGGATCCCTGGTGGCTGTCTTAAAGAAGCAACTTCCATTTACAGTCAACTCTCCACCAGTCACACACAATTGTAACATTTAAGTGGACTTACTCCAGCGAGGAGGCACTGAAGGATTCTGCGCCCATTCCCGACGTCTTTTTTCGAACTGGCTTGAAAAGGAAGGATCAAATTCAAACAATTACCTCCTCTCTCCAAAACGCCATATCTCAGCCAATTCTAGGCAGATTTCCATGAAATTTTCACTCCTTGTTCATGAATAGTTATGGCATCACTTTCCACGAAGAGCGACATGAATTTCGCATTTCGTCACGTCGAATTGGAAAAGGGCGTATGCGCAGGGATTTCTCTGAAAACATCTTGGAAGATTTTAAAGAAAAAATGGCCATTTGCAGTTCTTAGTGTGACATTACAAGTTGCATGGAAAAATATTCCTGTTAGTACTTGTTAACCCTCTACAAGCTGCCAGACATCAATATTTTGGAAACATTTGAGATAAAATGGACCATTTTCAAATAGACACAGCACTCAGTGGGTATGTGTGAAACAAACATAACACCTTTTGTGGGTCATTAACTTGTCGGACGACGATATTGATATTAACCCACTCCACCGTTAATGATGGTTTTTACCTAAACAATTTTTTTATCAACTGAGTCATTTGAGACGAACGAAATGGTTTGACGCGCCGAAGGCGCGCAGGGACGATTTGGAGGACAAGCCACTTTCATCCCTCGTTAGCTGTTTGTTGTTGTTGTAGGATGTCAAGGCGCGGTGGAGGAGGAAAAGGAAGGAGGGAGGTGGCTTAACCCCGTCTAGGCTTCTTCCGGCTCTTGTTCTTTGGAGGTGGTTGAGATTGTGATGTGGAAGTCGACGATGTTGAGTTTAGTGTTGAGTTTGGTGAATGGATTGCGTCTAATTCCTTTTTGAGATCTGCTTTGGATTGTTCCCTGAACTCGTGGGTTTCGGGGGCGATTCGGTTTCCCATCTCAACTGCCCGCCTTCCCATCTCTATTATTCTCCTTAATTCTTCGGCGGTGACTGCAGACTTAGGTGGCTGTGTTGCTGAGATTGACACACCCAGGCTGTCCGGTAGAGAAGGAAGTGGGGAGTGAGGGGTGGGAGGTGGTGAAAAGGCAACCTCCGGTTCCTCCTCAGTCTCCACCAGACGTTCCTCATCCAACAGTACCGGCTCAGGAGCTGGCAGTTGGTTGGGTGTACTAGTGGGACTAGGAGGGGAACTGGCAGCTGCCTCCAGGACCTCCATCCTCTCGCTCACCTCTTTCTTCCTGTTCCGGAGGGCCTCCAGGCGCCAGGAACCCCGGCGCTTGGTAGACGGACTCTTCTTCTTGCTCTTCTTCTTTACAGGGCCAGGTCCAGGCTTCTTCGGGTGAGGACCAGTGTGAGAGGGGTTCCTCTCACAAAAGGTGCTACCTCTCCCCGAAGAAGGTGTGGCGGTGGTGTGCTCTTCAATGACGAACTCCAAGTTCAGATGGACTCTTTTGCCTGTCTCCCGGACAGTCCAGGTGACAGGGCAAGAGATGCCCAGAGCTGCTATTGTTCTCTTCAGTCGCGCTGGTAGTTCCAGTGTTTCCATAATTATGGTGTTAATTAGGATCGAGCCAAGTCATTTGAGACTACTATACTCACCTTTCTCATAACATCAATGAAGGAACTTCAGTGAGACAGTTAAAAACAATTCATCAGTCACTGTGGGGTCATGAAGAATCATGGAATCTCATCGGGAAAAGCCATGATTCTCCAGAATCATAAAGTCTAGTGGCCAGATGTTCTTGTAGACATATCACAGCTTTATTGTTTTTGTACAGTTTTTTTTTCTCTTCTTCTTTTTCTTATTCTCCCAATCTCTCTTCACTGCACTTCCTTGACCTCATGATAACTCAAATACAAATATTCCTGTGTCATTGATTTTTGGCTCCTAGGTGCATTAGGGGTGTCGCATTTTATAACCTCCAATGCACCGCTGTAGTTCATACATGTATTTTTATACTCAAAAAAGTGAGCAGGGCAAAAAATATCCATTTCTGATTCCTTTATAGAACACATTGAATGTTGTGCACAGAAATTATTTCTTGAAAAACTTTATCTGATTTGTGTATAAAAATCTTTAAACCCTGTTTATGAAAATCCAATTTTGATTTCTTTAAAGATATTTTGTTCCCAAAAATAAGTCTCCATAAATTCTCTCTCTATATTATTTAGTTCTGATGCTTTCACAATTTTCACACAAACTCAAATTTACTGCTTACTGTAAATTCTGTTTTTGTCTTTGTATTGTTTTTGGTATTTGCAGTGGGTAAGTAAATATATTACTTTCCAAAGTGTGATTTACTGGGATTTCTGGGTTTGATGATAAACGATA
This sequence comes from Pictodentalium vernedei, assembly GCA_031216915.1. NCBI lineage: Eukaryota > Metazoa > Mollusca > Scaphopoda > Dentaliida > Dentaliidae > Pictodentalium > Pictodentalium vernedei. The sequence continues at coordinate 52,085,309 of CM062294.1, forward strand.
ACTTCACAAGTGAATTATGCAATCAACAATTGTGTCATGTATCTGTGCGCACAAACGAAGATGCTTTGCCGTGGGTGTAATAGGGACTTCATTGTTTTTTTTTTGCTTTTTTTTTTAACCCTTTACCTAACATGAAAAGCAGACGACACTTGCAAAAAAAATTCTTGAATAACTATTATTTTCATTTTTTGTCTCAAAAACATAGGTTATGACCCCTCATTGGAACGAGATCGACTAGCTCGTTCCTATGAGGGGTCATAACCTTTGTTTTAGAGACAAAAAATGAAAAAAATAATGAAAATTAATTGGCAAGTTTTGAGAATAGTGCTGGCCGTTTTTGGCCGTTACGTTAGGTAAATGGTTAAATAATATAATTTTCGTTAATAATGAAAAGTAATAAACAGAGTAATCGTTTGACTGGACTGGTTACGTGAAATAATTCATTTGAGGCAAGGGACTATATTTTAAAACACTCGTGCACATTCACACACTCGTGTTTGTGCAATGTCCCTCACCTCTCATGAATTATTTCACGTAACCAGTCCAGTCAAGCGATTACTCTCTATAAATACAATTGCAGATCATATAATTTACATGGTGTTGGTGATATCTTATTTTCAATACATTTCTCAAAGAACAGTGTTCTGCTCAGTGACAAGGACAATTAGGGCAAGTTCTACTCAGGGAAATAGTCCATTTCTAGGTTGGTCACAGACAGATGATGGGTCGTGTGTCTATGACTGTACTTGTTGAATTGCATTCTGATGTCATGCCAAGATCCATAAAACTACTTGAGCTTTAGACCATTGTAGCATTAGCCGCCATATTTTTTAAAGCTTAACCCTTTACCTAATGCACATGAGATCCAAATTTATTATTTTAATTATTGTTTATTAAAATTTTTCAAAACATTTCAACAAAATCATATCATGTGATCCCACATTGGAACAATCTCAGTGACCTCATTCCAATTATGGGTCACATGATATCGTTTTGTTGAAATTATTTGAAAAATATCGTTTTTTTTCAACTGCTTAATTCGTAAATTATACAGGTGGATGCAGTCGATTCATTAGGTAAAGGCTAAGAAGAATATACAAAATAAAAATTATTGATGAATTGATTCAAGAGTAATTCCCTATAGTGTTTGATACCTTTGGCCATTGAATAAGGTTTTAGGGCCTTGCTGTTACTGTTGTTGTAAACCTGTGACTGGTTTCATTTTATTCACGAACTTGGAGGTTTGTGAAAAGGCTCGATTTTGGCATCTATGTATATCCTTTCTGGGTGGTTGCCATAGCATTTATCATCTGAACAGTGTCCTGCTTGTTGGCAGTTGTTATTTGTTTAGCGATTTCACTCAGCAGTTCTTATGCCTGTCAGTGGTTGTCAGTTGTTTAATGGTTTCAATAGACTATTGTTATTTTGATCCACAAGTTGTCCTGAGATTTGTAAAAATGGGTCTCAGTACCCGGTCTGCGGGGTATCTCCATGCTGTTGTGATGTTACCTCATCAGACCTCATCTCTGGGTTTATATCAGCAAGTCTGTTAGGACAAGTCGATATATGACCTGGAGGCAAGGTCGAGACTACAATACACCATCTGGGAAACCCACATGGTGGTACAGTGGAACCCTGTTAATTGACTAGCCACTTTGCCAATGAAAATTATTCAATTAACAAGAGTATTCAATTAACAGAGATTGTGTCACTTTCCTGTATTCTAGAGATAAACTTAGCATTCCATCTATTATATCTTGTTTGACAGAGCTCCATGAGCTCTGTCAAACAAGATATAACACATGAAATTCCTGTATTTGATGCACTGAGGCCAAATTGGTCTATAAACAAAGAAAAACTGGGGAGAGTCAGGGTAATTTTGCGACAGGTTACAAGATTTTTTATTCAATTAACAGGAGTTTACTCTATAACCTATATTCAATTAACAGGTCAAATTTGTATTGGAGGTATGGTAAATGGTTTTGTGTTGGGAAATTATATTCAATTAAAAGGGTTATTCAGTTAAGAGATATACAATTAAGTGGGCTCCACTGTAATAACCAATTTATCATACAATATTCCTCCCTTTCTTGACTTGTTCACATAATGAAGGGATTGGGTACAGTTTTTAACATTGTCTGTTTTGACAAATATTTAGTGTCTTATGAATTGATTTTTTATGCATGAAGATCAAGGCATCATAGTATTGGGTTCTTGCACTTTGCATGATGTAATCCTGACTCGTTGTTCTACGTGTACTTTTACTGCTGAAGTTTATAGCAGTGTTTCAGCTGTGTGTTTCTTTGTTCTATTTTTCATGTTTCACACATGGTAGGCCAATATATACACAGAATGACACATGCTTGTGAATGGGTTAGTCGATATGGCACAAGTGGCAGCGCGAAAGAATAGAACGAGAGGCTGCATGCCTCGAGTTTTATCCTTGCACGATGGCACAAGTGCCATATCGATTAACCCATTCACATGCGTGTGTCATTCTGTGTTTATTACATGCCTTCTGGTCTATAAAAACAATTATTAGAATGACACTCGGCAATTCATTTGACAGTTATCAACAAAAAGAACACATTTTATCACCAACCAAATTTGCGAGGGGAACCTGTGTTCCTATTTCGTCCCCTGAATTCCAATGTGTTCTATGTGCCTACTGGCACATAGAACACACTGGAAGTTAAGGGATGATTTTTGGCTATCGCTAGCGATTTAATAATTGCGATCCACGATTTGTAGAAAATTCCAGTGAAATTTCGCTTCTATTTAAAAGTAGTCCGTCAACAATTTCCCTTCCACACATATGTGCAGAACAGATTTTTCATTTTCCGTACAGTTTTGTGTTGCTGTAGATTGCGATTTCATAGAACAGGTGTGTAATAACAAAAATATCATTATGTCAAAAAAGGATCTAGTCTAATTTATTTCATTGAGCTGGTGATTTATTTATCATTTAAGTACTGTTATCAAAAATGGTATCATCGACGTGTGTAATAACTCAATGCAAATTTGAGTGCATGTTAAAAACATTCTCTCAGTGAATCGAATGACCACATGTGCAGTTGCTACTCTCGATGCAGATTTATATTTTGTCTAGATGTTTTTACTTGTAGTGGGGGAAATACGTTATTGTTGTAAGATAAATTGCCATATGCAGATGATGTATGGTAAGTGACGGACGGATTTGGTGAGCCAATGTCTACGTTATAATGTTATAATGCAACCGTGGTGTGGTTGTTCACTGAGGTCCTATAACCCTCTTGTGACTTTTTAGCCCCTGGTGCTGTTAACTCTTTACCCAGTGCAGACAATATCAAAATTTATTATTTTAATTTTTTCAAAAAATTTCATCAAAACCTTATCATATGACCACTCATTGGAATGAGCTTGATGAACTTGTTCCTATGAGGGGGTCACATGATATGGTTCTGTTGAAATTTTTTGAAAAATATATTTTCTTCAACTGCTTAATTTTTTAATTATGCGGGCAGTTGCAACCGATTCATTAGGTAAAGGGTTATCCAGTGGCCTTACAAGTCTTGCATGCAAAATTTATCTTTTGTTGTTATGAAAAAGTCCAAACATCCCTGGCTACTCTCACATTAGGCTTTGGGGAACGTCATCCTTATTATGATGTCAACTCTATTCCAAAGTCAAGTACTCAATATGAGGTAAAGAATATTGTGAATGTACCCTTCAAGAACAGAAATAAGATGGAAAGCAATGGCAGTAAAGTTTGGTGAAAAAGAATGATACTGGAGTAACATTTGGTGGAAAAGAATTATTTTTGAGGAGTTACCACCCACCAACTTAACCGTTAAAGCCTCATTAATTTTTACGTTAATTTCCACTGCTCATGCATGTGCACAGTCAATGCCTTAACAGTGCTTCTGCATCATTGTCGGCAGCCTGTACAGTGAGGTAAAAACATTGCTGACATTACCATGATAAATGCCATCTGCTGAAAAATTCCAGTAACCTGTCATGCTTTTCAGCACCTTCAAGCAGGCCTGGCATTCTTAAAAATGCAGGAGGGCTAAAAATCGCCCCCCTTGCATGACCTTGGCGAGCGATTAGCTCTCTTCAAGCTCTCAAAAGCTAAAGGTGGCAAAATGAAGTCGTAGTGAATTAATGAATTCTACCAAGTGGACTTTGTATATTTTATTTGTTGCTGCTAACAAGGTAGTCTGTGTGAGACAGCTACACTGCCCTTCCCACACCTCCAGGCCTCAGCAAGGCCCAGAGGTGTGGGAGGGGCAGTGTGGCCATCTTACAGACACCACTAACATAGCAGAGATCTGAAAAGATGTGGGTTTTAGGAATAGGCTGTTATAGTAATCATTATTTTCTAAGACCTGGAGGGCTAGTTTTCACCCTCCTTATTTTTTTTAAGGCGAGCAGTAGTTGAGCCAATGAATCGCTCTCCTGAAAATGCCAGACCTGTTCAAGGCAAACAATCTATGAACAAAAACAATTTTTTACCCTTTGTAGAGGTCTAATTGTTATTTCTTTTCAATGTAGGGAAAGGAGTTTTCAGCATCCTTAGGACAAGATGGAGTGATAGTAACTGCTACAGGAGGAAGATTTAAAACACCAATGGGATGGCTATCCTATGTTACAGAAGGGAAAATGTTTAAAAGAGTAACAGCCTTTAAAAGGGTTTGTACAAGCTCTCAAGCTCCCTGTTAAATTCTTAAATGACTATGGCCTGGAACCAGTTTAGCCTCTAAATAGTCTATCACCTATGTTCAGATTCTATCGGATGGAATTTTTCAGTCAGTAAGAAAATCAAACCTTTCAGATTCACTTTTCCAACCAACTGAAATATTCCATCTGTTTAAATTTAAAACTAAAATAAACATTCATTTTCTTTGAATCAGCGTAAGAAATATTTCTCAACTGAGACTTGATGATTTGACCAAATCTTTAATGTCATTGCCCTTACTATTAGACATGTTTGCAATATTTTGAGTTGAAGTCAAACTCGACTTATAGTTTGGTGAATGGAGGGTGGGCGTAAACAATTGGTTTCTGGATGATAATTTGATAATGGTTTGACCCACATTCATGAAACTTCATAGGTAGGTTGGCATCAATGAGAGGATGAACCCTATTTATTTTGGACTTGCTTGGTCAAAGGGGTCAAGGTCACAGTGACCTTGAACATAGTAAATTGTAAACAATTTGTTTCCAGATGATAATTTGACTATGACTATGGTTCAACCCATATTCATGAAACTTCATATGTAGGTTGACCTTTGTTAGAGGAAGAACCCTATTTATTTTGGACTCACTAGGTCAAAGGTCAAGGTCACAGTGACCCTGAAGAAAGTAAATCAAAAACAATTGGTTTCCAGATGATAACTTGATAATCATTCGACCCACATTTATGAAACTTCATAGGAAGGTTGGCATCAGTGAGAAGAAGAACCCTATTTATTATTGACTTGCTAGGTGAAATGTCAAGGTCACAGTGACCTTCAACATAGTAAATCATAAACAATTAATTCCCAGATGATAACTTGATAATGGTTTGACCCACATTCATGAAACTTCACAGGTAGGATGGCCTAGTTGAGTGGAAGACCACTATTTATTTTGGACTTGCTAAGTCAAAGTTCAAGGCCACAGTGACCTTGAACATAATAAATCATAAACAATTGGTTTCCAGATGATAATTTGACAATGGTTCCACCCACATTCATGAAACATCATGGGTAGGTTGGCATTAGTGCAAGAAAGAGCCCTATTTATTTTGGAATCACTAGGTCAAAGGTCAAGGTCATAGTGACCCTTCACATAGCAAATTGTAAACAATTGGTTTCTGGATGATAAGTTGATAATGATTAAACCCACTTTTGTGCTGTCACAGCTCGACATTGGGTCCGTGATCCTATCGGCATTTTTTTTTTATCAAATCAACTTGCCCAACCCATAGGGAGGGGGTGGGGGGATAATTTTCCAATTTTTTTTTCAATCTTCTTCTCATGAAGCATTGGGTACAATGACTCGATATTTGGTATGGAGCTTCCTTTTGAGGTGTAGAATAAACTTTATTCAAACATAGTTCATGGAGTAATATTTCCCCTTGTAATGGGTGGGGCAAGATTTTTGTCCTTGCCAAAATGTCTATTTTCTGAACCGATGGTTCCATTTGAACCAAATTTGGTATGTGGTATTATTGAGTCAAGAGTACTTGATTCATGCAAAACAAAAATCCTGTGTCCCCGTAAGAACCCCAGGAGCTAAAAATAGAAATATTTTCAAATACCTATATTTCCCAAACCACACGGAACAGAGAACTGTTATTTGGTGTAAAGCATCCTCAGGACCAGTAGAATGGTTTGGTAAAAAACAATTTCCATTGGTTGTATCAGGGTGTTCTGTAGGGGAGGGGGGGGGGGGGGGGGTGGGGGAGCTCAATACAGGAATCTAAATTTTAACTTTGGGTAATATGGGGAATAATCTTTAAAAATCTTCTTCTTCAGAACCACCAGTCAGAATCTTTTAATGTTTGGTATACATCATTGTTATGAGGGTAAGAGAATTTTAACTTAATGCAATATGGGGAATAATCTTTAAAAATTTTCTTCTTCCGATCCACCAGTCAAAATCTTATGATAATTGGTATGCTGCATCCTTACAGGGGTTGGATTCAGTTTGTTCAAACCAAGTCTCGGGATTAGTATTTGGGCTCCCTATTGTAGCCCAAATTTCAACTTACTCCAATATGAGGAATAATCTTTAAAACTTTTCTCCAGAAACACCAGTCAGAATCATTTAATGTATGGTATACAGAATCCTTATAATCAGGGGCTCGAATTTGAACTTAGTTCAATATGGGGGCTAATCTTTAAAAATCTTCTTCAGATCCACCAATCACAATCTTTTGTTATTTAATATTTGGGCTCTCTATTGGAGCCTAAATTTTAACTTAGTCCAATATGAGGAATACTCTCTTCAAAACTCTTCGTCTCCAGAAACACCAGTTAGAACCATTTAATATATGGCATACAGAATCCTTACAGGGGTTGGATCCAATTTGTTCAACTCAAGTCCATCGATTAATAATTGGGCTATCTAAGGGAACCCAAATTTTAACTTAGTGCAATATGAGGAATAATCTTTGAAAATCTTCTTCTTAAGATCCACCTGTCAGAATCATTTGATATTTGGTATACAGCATCCTTAGGTAAGTCAGATTTAAGTTCGTTCAAATCAAGCTTTTGGGTTAATATTTGGGCTCCCTATTGGAGCCTGAATTTTAACTAAGTCCAATATGAGGAATAATCTTCTGCTTCCTGAGATACATTCAGAATCTTTTGATATTTGTTATAAAGCATCCTTAGAGGGTTCAGATTCAGTTTGTTCAAATAAAGTCCCTGGGTTGATATTTATGTTTCCTATGGGGGGGGGCAAATTTTAACATAGTGAAAAATTGGTAATATTCTCAAAATCTTCTCCATAACTACCAGTCAGAATCTTTTGATATTTGGTATACAACATCCTTCAAGTTTGTTCAAGTTAAGTCCCTAGCTTGATATTTGCACTCCCTACTTTTGCATTACTGAAATCTTGGCATTACTTCTGTGGTAGCATCCCAATACTAGAAAAAAATCAATTGACATGGACAACAGAGTTATAAATACTTAAATAACTGTATTCCTCTGTAGTGATAACTAGCCATAGATGCTAATTAAATCCTTTTTTAACTGGTAGAGTGCTGGAAGCCCATATTTGGGCTTTATTCTGAAGTGTAGGCACCACAGCTTGAAGGCTCATATTCAGTGCACATGCTTTGTATTATCTTTGAAGTGATATTATTTAGTTATTTATTTATTTATTTATTGGTGTTTAAGGTCACATATTTCTGCACAATGGCTAATCATGACCATGACAGTTTTACGGGTGGAGGAAGCCGGAGTACCCTGAGAGAACCACCGAGCAATGGCAAGCAACTGTCAGCTCCCAACATACTAACTCCACACAAGCAGGGTTTGCAGTGGTTGAAGACAGGTGCACCATCGACGTGCAGTTCGCCTTAGTACACAGCATCACCGTGCACCACATGGGCAGGGGGGGGGGGGGGGGTTGAAGTGCCTTGCTCAAGAACACAATGCGGTTGCCGCAGGTGGAATTCGAACCGAGGACCTCTTGGCTTGCAGCCTGCACCTCTACCAACTGAGCCACCGCGCCCCCATATTATTTAGTCTATAAGGGTTTGCCTTACTACAATTTATGAGAGAGTGCCCATAGGCACTCTCTCATAAATTGTAGCAGGGCAAAGACATGTGTACAAGATTTGATGACCAAAAATAATTTAGCACTCTACCAGTTAAACAACTATGGTCAGGTTAGTGCCTCAGGCCCCATGGAGCCTCTTGTTCCATTAAAAAATAGACAATTTTTGTCTGTACAAGTTCATAACTCAGCCGATAATTTTCTGATATTAATGAAATCTTACACAGATGTCCAGTATGATATGCGCTTTCAATCAGTGTTTCCTTGAACTTGAAGCTGAAATGCCAAACAAAAATAGATGGTTTTACAATTATTTTGTCTTCTTTGTAATATGTTATACTGTCTGCAAATTCCACTTGTGAGTTATTCCCATTTTTCCTTTGAGAAATAGACATTTTTTTGTCTGCACGATTTTACAACTCATCTTATTGTAGTCAGATCTTAATGAAATCTTAGATAAATGTCCTCTCTGACACATATAAAGTTACACTGTCTGCACATTCCATTTTCCATTGAGAAATAGACATTTTTTGTCTATATGAATGTATAAACTCAGCTAATGATGGTCAAATCTTCATCTTATTTAGTTTAAAATGAGTTTCAGAGGATTTGGAATGATTTTATCAGATTATGCATTGGAAGTGGGTGGGTCAGGTCCATTGGGTTCATGTTGATATTCTTTTTTGATGATGTCCATCCAGACACATCCCATCCCTCGACTTGGCACTGGTGTGGGTATGCCATCACCTCTGGTGCAGTTCTTGTTGCATTAATATACATGTACTTACTGACTGGAATATCTATAACTGAAGCATGAAAGAATATCTATATTTTGAGAGCAAAGGGATATCACCTTTCCTGAACCATTCATAGTCTGTGAACAAACTTCATGAAAAGTGGGTAAGCAAACAGCCCATAACCGCATCAGATTCCTTACAGATCGAGTTTGCCTTGTGGCCTGAGAGATTTGGGTTTATAATGCTTGTCAAATTTTAATATTTTAGTGTCATGTCAGAATTATTTTCAAGAACCTTGAACGGGGAAATAATGTCCAGAAAGCTTGCAGAACTTATGAAAAACTAACTGTTGCTCTGCAGTAATGCCACTTTATCATAAAATTTTGCATCTGTTTCATGATTCATCTAAAATATTTGCTCTGACAAGTAAATTTTTCCACTGCAACAAAAAATGAAATCTTGTTCATTAATCAAGCAACAAAAATTGGCAGTAGAATGATTGCATTTTCCAATCAAAACAGTACTTTCAGAGAAAATGTTGAAATGAATGTACAGATACCTAATCAGCATAGTTAATTTATAAAATTTGGAATGCCAATATCGAAAGCATCAAATTTTTACCAAAAAAGAAAGTCTGTCTATTGCTGATTAACATTTGTAGTTGTGCCTGTTGATGAGCTTGACACAAAAGTTGGAGTTAAGCAGGTTACCGTAAATTGTCATGGCAATCCATTCTGAAAATAAAGCAAGCAGAGTGGGATGATGCAGGCTTCTTAACCCTTTGCCTAACAAATTGGCATCACCTACCCACGTAATATACAAATTGGCATCACCTACCCACGTAATATACAAATTGGCATCACCTACCCACGTAATATACAAATTGGCATCACCTGCCCTCGTATTATACAAAAAGAGCAGTTGAAAGAAATATTTCAACAAAACCATGTCATGCTGCCCCTCATTGGAACAAGCTTGTTGAGCTGGTTGCAAATGAATAGTTATATGATATGTTTTTTTTTCTAATTTTTTGAAACATTCAAATCAAAAATAAAGAAAGGGGCAGCAAAACTGGGGGTGGGGGGAGGGGAAGGAGGGGCATGCTTCAGCCCCTCCACTTTATTGCCAGGCTATGTTTTTTTGTATGCATATATTTTAACACAACCAATGACTGGTGAAACAAGGGGTGGATCCAGAGCCTCCCCCATATGTTCGCCAGCTATGTTTCTCTCGTACTGGTTCACTTTCGATGGATTTCGGATCATTTTTTGCAGTAAGGGGCAGAAAATGCTAAAAAGTATACAGACTGTTAATAAAGCGGTTAATTGAAATAGATCGTAATCTTACAGACATACAAGTACCAAATCCACCCCCAGACAGTATAATCCACAGACAGTATAATTTCTGTGTAAGCATCTGATAAAGCATACAGGTGAGGGCTATTTATCAGCTTTACGACCAAAGCTGATAAATAGACCTCACCTGTATGCTTTACTGACGTTTTTAACGGCTCTATAAGTGTGTAATCTTTCAAAGACATCTCCTGAAAAATCTCAAAATATCCACTCAGATGCATGGAAATGGGGGTTTTGGGACCCTGGAATTTAAAATTTTCATACTGACAACCATCCATCGCCCAATTCAGCCCTCCCCCCCCCCCCCCCCCACACTTTGAAAATTGTTCCACCGCCCCTGAAAGATAACAGCCTTGACATTGTGTGTGGTGGGAGAAGGGTTAATGCTGGTCCTTAGAAGCTTATGGATTAAACAACGCAATTCCTACAGTTGAGTTTGTTTCCTTGAACTTGAAGCTGGAGTTCTGAACAGAAACAATTTTATGTTTGTTTTATCTCCTCTGTAATAAGGAATGTCCCAATGTTATTAAATGTTCTGCATATGTCTGTATATGAGTTGCATCATTTTTTTTTTTTTTTTTTGGTATTATTTATTTTAACCCTTTACCCAACGTAGACGATATCAAAATTTATTATTTTAAATACCATTTTTTAAATTTTAAAAAAAAATTTCAACAAAACCTTATCATGTGACCCCCCCTCATTGGAACGTGCTCGTTCCAAAGAGGGGTCACATGATATGGTTTTGTTGTAATTTTTCGAAAAATACTATTTTTTCAGCTGCTGAATTTGCAAATTACGCGGGTGGATGTGGGCGATTCGTTGGGTAAAGGGTTAAATTAAAATAAATCGACTTAAAATGAGTCACTAATGTATAAAACAATAAGAATGGCTGCAAACAATATTAGGAATAAAAATAGAATGTGTTGGGATCGGTTATCAGTGAAATATTAATTTGTCAGCTGTTTAAATTCCATTGGGATGATTCTGGTAAGAGACATCCAAAATATTGAATCAGCACAGCAGAATAAAATGTAGTGTTTGCGATGAATGAAGATTTGTCCTTTGTTTATTGAATTTCATTCAGAATACGTCAACACCTCATAACATCATTGAATTACCATGTACCAAATCTAATCTATTTTTAAACTCTGTTCTGCAAAGTTGCAGTTTGTATATTACAGAGATGGGCAGTATTCAGAGATTTTGATTTCAGTATTGGTTTCAGTATTTTTAGGGGGTGTACCTCGGTATCAGTTCAATATTCGGTATCTAACTTGACTGAGATTTGCTGATAGTACCAAAAGGAATTCACATCAGGAAAAACAGAATAAGTTGTTCTAGTATCATTCTACCACAACATTGTCAATGAGCTCAACAGTGTCATTCTTTTACGACCACAAATCATATCTACAGTAATTTTGTGACTTGTTCTAAACACACTTTGATGTTTAAAGATATTTTGCGTTCTCAGAGCATGTGCCCTGACCATGCCATCTTTAGGAGGTCCTGCTAACAACAGACAAAACACATGGACAGTGATTTCTTGTCAGGTCTTGTCTGCCTGCTGAGCAACTTGACATGTACAGGTTGTAGCCTAGTGGGAAGTCAGTACAGTTGCTCAGTCCATCGAGGGTTAACAAAACTGAAAAGAAAATCAGTCAATTAGGCCTCACAAAGTAGATCCTCTGTTTCTCAGGCTATTTTTTGTAAATTGCATGCGTGCGGGCGGCTTTTTATTTTATTTTTTATTTTTCTAATTATTTCTTTGCCATTAAAAAGTTCATGTTCTTGGTTTGTTTTATGTTTTAGGCCCCATAATCTACAGAATACCATGGATGGAGATGTATTACGTCCCTTGAGTGCAAGAAGGCTTTGCAATGCTAAAGCATTGCAAAGCTTTCTTGCACTCAAGGGACAATTTTATTAACTTGGGTAAAATATCAGACATAATCCATTCAGTTTTGATTTTTTTAAGTTTGGATAGGTTATAAAAAGAGAGCATGCGGCAGTCAAAAGGACCATGTGGGAGGGCCTGAGAAACAGATTTTTATTTTTACTAGGCCTTATTTTTCATGAAAATGAACCTTTCAACTGTTACCAAGCCTCAACAGAGACTTGAAAATAGCGAATGTAAGAAAATTTTAAAATTCAGATGGTATCTGTATTCATTGATTGGTTTGGTTCAGTTTTTCGGTATCTCGATGATATCAATTCTATTTTTCAGTATATTGCACATCTATAGTATATTAGGGGAGCATCCATCGGCTCTGCTGGTATTTTCTTGTTTACAAAGTTTCGTTTGGAAATGCCATTCTGGAACTACTGGCCATCATTATCATCCCATTTTATTACTTTTTCCACTGAACAATATTTTTGCAGAAGAAAAGTTGTCATTCTAAGAAATGCTGATATATATATTTTATTTAACTTGTCTTGAAAAAGAAAATGTTTACTTAAAACACAGTTTATTGAATACTAAATAATTGTGATTTTAATTTTTAGCTCAACTTTGACGTAAGTCAAATTTGAGGTTATGCCATGGCCAGTCATCCATCTAGCCGTCTGTCCATCAACAATTCAATATGGCTCAGGCTAAAGGCCGTATTTATGAACCGATCATTACGAAACTTCCTGCGTACCTTTGTTATCACCGTGGGACGAGAACGAATGTTTTTGGGTGCGGTCCGAAATTCAAGAGGCCCACCAGCATCCATTTTGTACTTTAGTTAGTGCAATCAGTTTTTTGTACAGAACTTCTGTATGAAAGCGCTGATTTGAATAAATTTTTGTATGAATGTTTAGTAACATGGAATACATCACATATAACACAGGGTTTTTTCTCGTGCAGAAATTATGCAAATTAGATGAGCTTTGATTTCTTCGTGCTACTTATACACAGTAAGTGCACATGTCAATACGGCTAAGGCTAGGGACTGTATTTATGAACCAATCTTCACGAAACTTCTTGGGTACCTTTGTTATCACCTTGGGACGAGAACGAGTGTTTCTGGCTGTGATCCAAAATTCAAGATGGCTGCCAGTGGCCATTTTGTACCGAAATTAGGTCCAATCAGTTTTTTGTACACAACTTCTATATGGTTCAGGCTAGAGGCCGTATTTATGAACCGATCTTTACGAAATTTCTTGGGTACCTTTGTTATCACCGTGGCACGAGAACGAGTGGCTTTGGGTGCAGTCCGAAATTCAAGATGGCCACCAGCTGCCATTTTGTACCAAAATTAGTGCAATCAGTTTTTTGTACAGAACTTCTGTATGAAAGTTCTGATTTGAATAAATTTTTGTATGAATGTTTAGTAACATGGAATACATCGCATATAATATGGGTTTTTATCTCGTGCAGAAATTATGCAAATTAGATGAACTTTGATTTATTCAGTGCTACTAATACACTGTACGTGCACATGTCAATACGGCTAGGGCTGGAGGCTGTATTTATGAACCGATCTTCATGAAACTTCTTGGGTACCTTTTTGTTATCACCTTGGTTCGAGAACAAGTGTTTTGGGGTGCAGTCCGAAATTCAAGATGGCTGCCAGTGGCCATTTTGTACCAAAATTAGGTACAATCAGTTTTTGGTACAGAACTTCTATATGAAGCTTCTGCTTTGAATAAATTTTTGAATGAATGTTTAGTAACATGGAATACATCACATATAATAATACGGGTTTTTTTCTCATGCAGAAATTATGAAAATTAGATGAACTTTGATTTATTCAGTGCTACTTATACACAGTAAGTGCACATGTCAATACGGCTCGGGCTAGAGGTTGTATTTATGAACCGCTCGTCACGAAATTTCTTGGGTGCCTTTGTTATCACCTTGGGATGAGAACGAGTGTTTCTGGGTGCAGTCCAAAATTCAAGATGGCTGCCAGTGGCCATTTTGTACCGAAATTAGGTCCAATCAGTTTTTTGTACACAACTTCCATACGGCTCAGGCTAGAGGCTGTTTTTATGAACCGATCTTCACAAAACTTCTTGGGTACCTTCGTTATCACCTTGGGACAGGAACTAGTGTTTTTGGGTGCCTTTGTTATCACTGTGCTATGAGAAAAAATATTTGGGGTTCAGTCAGACCCACTCTGGGACTCAAAGATTTCTTTTCTAGTTTAGCATATGACTGTCGCCCATCTTTACAATACTTTACCTATATATTTGTTACAGGCTACGGTCAGTATTTATGTACAGACCGTTACAATACTTTATATGTACCTTTGTTATCAGGTCATTACCTAGATGTTTGTCATTGCTGTGTCACATACTATACATGTACATGTCTTAACAAGTTGAGCTACAGTGTCATTGACACTTTCATTTATTCCTTTCTGCCACAGGATAAGTTTATTCCTTAGAATAATCTTTTGATCTCATTTTGGGTTACATATATTTCAGCGAAAACAATTGAATGAACTATGAGACTTTGAGTTTGTTGGCAGTGGTTTCTAAGCCCTAAAAAAAAGGCTGTTTATTTCTGGTAACCTGACCGACCCTATTTCAAACCGCCGAGTCAAAGCATTTCATTGAAATCACAAAAAAGGTAAAAAAAGCGGCAGCATTTTTGTCGCTTTCTAAATCGCGCCACATATATTGATCATCAAAATATTATAGATTTTATAAAAAAAAAAATGTAAAAGCCTGCTGGGCAATGGAACTTCTTCATAATATTATATTCAGCAGTGCTCATATTCTGAAGTGTGTGTTCGTATGCCCCACTTTATCACAAGAGGTGTTAAAAATAGCACACCTCAACACTTGAAATAAACTGCCTTTGGTAATGCACTGGTTTGTTAAGTATTTTGAAGGCATGATGCTATCCTGACGTCAATGTAGCAAACCGCCAATCACTTTAACGTACAAATGTCAAATTACAAGGCATCCCTTGGCATTTCCCATGAAAAATTTCCAGGTTTCCAGGTTTTAAATAGCAGCCATGCCATTGGTTGAAATGTACAATGTGACTAACTACGCATGCTGACTGGAATACTGTCTATGTGTCTTGTTTCAAATTCAAGGTAAACAATATTCAATCACGTGGATAATAATGGTCACTGTTGAGACAAAACACTTGAACAGTTGATAAAGGAAAGTAGTACAGAAACATTTCATGGTCTGTGAGGGCAGACAGGGTGGTAAAAAGGCAAAAAGACCCAAATTTAAAACAAATTTAATCCACACTAGTGAAGTAAAATCACTTCTTGTTTACTGTGATATTAAAGCAAGTTGAAATTTACATACCGCATTACCAGGATAAAAACTTTTTGAGGTACCAATTATGATTTAATTTGCCAGTATCAGTGACGGTATTGACAATTGTACTGATTATAGACTATAGTCGGAATACCGAAAAACCACCCAGCACTACAGAGGCCCATTTTATGTTAAAAAGGTTAAAAATTGGGTTAAGGGAACCTCATTCTGGAAAAAAAAAAATTTTTAAATAAAAAGTTTTTCCTACCTACCGACCCTATTTTTTTTCATTCCGTTAGCGGAAACAAACATCTTTTTTTTAGGCCTAATCATATATACTCTACTGCAGAGCAACAGGCCAAACCTCGTCATGGAAATTGCCCAGGCCTTTTGGGGTTAACCCCTTTACCCAATGCAAACAATATCAAAATTTATTACTTTATTATTTTTAGTCGAGTTGTGACGAAGTCAAACTCGACTTATAGTTTGGTGAATGGCGGGCGGGCAGGCGGGCGTAAACAATTGGTTTCCGGATGATAACTTGATAGTGGTTGAACTCACATTCATTAAACTTCATACGTAGGTTGGTCTTGGTGGGAGGAAGAACCCTATTGATTTTGGACATGCTACGTCGAAGGTCAAGGTCACAGTGACCTTGAACGTAGTAAATCTTAAACAATTGGTTTCCGGATGATAACTTGATAATGGTTCAACTCACATTCATGAAACTTCATAGGTAGATTGGCCTTGGTGAGGGGAAGAACCCTATTGATTTTGGACTCGCTACGTCAAAGGTCAAGGTCAACGTGACCGTGAACATAGTAAATCGCAACAATTCCTTTCCGGATGATAACTTGATAGTAGTTCAACCTACATTCATGAAACTTCATAGGTGGGTTGGCCTTGGTGCAAGGAAGAACTCTATTGATCTTGGACTCACCAGATCAAAGGTCAAGGTCACAGTGACCTTTACCATAGTATATCGCAACAATTGGTTTCCGGATGATAACTTGATAGTGGTTCAACCTAGAGTCATGAAACTTCATAGGTGTGTTGGCCTTGGTGCGAGGAAGAACCCTATTGATCTTGGACTCACCAGGTCAAAGGTCAAGGTCACAGTGACCTTGAACATAGTATATCGCAACAATTGGTTTCTGGATGATAACTTGATAGTGGTTCAACCTAGAGTCATGAAACTTTACAGGCGTGTTGGCCTTGGTGCGAGGAAGAACCCTATTGATGTTGGACTCACCAGGTCAAAGGTCAAGGTCACAGTGACCTTGAACATAGTATATCGCAACAATTGGTTTCCGGATAAGAACTTGATAGTGGTTCAACCTAGAGTCATGAAACTTCATAGGTGTGTTGGCCTTGGTGCGAGGAACTGTTGTCACAACTCGACATTGGATCGGTGATCCTGAGTGGCATTTTTTCAAATTTTTCACAAAAAAAATTTCAACAAAACCATATCATGTGATGAGCTCATTCCAGTGAGTGGTCACATAAGGTTTTGTTGAAATTTCTCAAGCCTCTGCTCTCTCTCTTCTCTCTCAATCTGCTGCACTTGATAAGAAATTAATTGAATACTCTGATTAGTTTTTGTTTGTGAACACCTCACAAGTGCAGCCGACAACAACTGCAGAAACCTACACAATAACCAGAGTTATAACCAAACTGTAAGAAAAAGACACTGTCTTTCATCTCGAAGGGGAACCATCACTGATGTTGTAGTTGTCATTATCAGAGATCCTAGTGAGAACAAATAAGAGTATGATGAATAAAACATTTGCACAGTAAGTAGCTGAGTACCAGTATAATGTAACATGTACATGTACAACAAAATAACTGGTGAATTGCTAAATTATTTTTGAAAGGTGATTTGTAGCATGTGTAATACCATTCCACCAATAACCCTTTGCCTAACACGAAAGGTAGACACCATTTGCAAATAAAATTTTTGAATAATTAATGATTTTCATTTTTTGCATCAAAAACATAGCTTATGACCCCTAATTAGAATGAGCTTAAAACAGTTGTTCTAATGAGGTGTTATAAGGTATGTTTTTGAGACAAAACATGAAAAAAATAATGAAAATTGAATGGTGATTTGTGAATAGCTCTGGCCGATTTTGGCTCGTTACATTGGTCAAGGGTTAATGGAGTCTTAGTTCAGCAAACTTTTGTTCATAAATAATTGTTTTGTAAGTTTATTGGAGAGTGCTTGATTCCACTCTCCAATAAATTGTTACAAACCAATTTGATAGAAACATTTTTCTTGCCACTGCCTAGCAAGCAATAAGCTAATGCATACAGTGTAAAGCTTTCAGCACTTTTGAATAGGGCCTTGATAGGGGCTTTTAGCACGCAACCAGCTAATGAAAGGCTTACAATATATTTTTTCAGGTAAAATACAGAGGAAAGCCTTTATCTTCATTCACATCTTTTACCCCACAAAGTACTGGTAAGTCATTTCTTTTCTCCATTCTTCAATTATTAAGTTCATGACAGTTCTTTCACTGATAAAGCTATATTGAATACAGTGGAGCCCACTTAATTGGATCTCTCTTAACTGAATAATCCTGTTAATTGAATATAATTTCCCAACACAAAACGATTTACCATACCACCAGAACAAATTTGACCTATTAATTGAATATAGGTTATAGAGTAAACTCATGTTAATTGAATAAAAAAATCTTGTAACCTGTCGAGAAATTACCCTGACTCTCCCCAGTTTTCCTTTGTTTATAGACCTATTTGGCATCCAATATAGGCATTTAATCTATTATATCTTGTTTGACAGAGCTCATGAAGCTCTGTCAAACAAGATATAATAGAATAAATGCCATGTTTATCTCTAGAATACAGGAAAGTGTCACAATCCCTCTTAATTGAGTACTCCTGTTAACTGAATAATTTTCATTGGCAAAGTGGCTATTCAATTAACAGGGTGCGTGGTGGCATTGCAATAACCAGTTGTCATCAGATCACCTAAGTTAAGCAATGTCAAGTCCGGTTAGTCCTCGGATGGGTGACCGTCTGAGCGATCGATTCAGACTCCCACGTTGTGTCCTTGGACAAGGCACTTAACCCCGATTGCCCACATGGGGGCACAATGACGCCGTGTACTAAGGTGTACTGCATGTCAATGGTGCCCATGTCTTCAACCAGTCTAACCCTGTCTGTGCTGCAGTGCGAAGTTACGATGTTGGGGAGCTGGCAGCTGCTCGTCGTTGCTTGGTGGTTCTCTCCGGGTACTCCGGCTTCCTCCACACATAAAACTGTCACGGTCATGATTAGCCATTTTGCATAAGTATGCGACCTTAAACTCCAATAAATAAATTCAATTAACAAGGTTCCACTCTATTATCCCCATGGGGATTTTGGAAAGTGACTCAGTGCTAAATTTTATGCTGCTCATTTTTCCCACAGTGTAACAAGAAATTGAGCTGTGTCAAAAAAAGATCAAATTGATTAAACTACTGGTAGTGATGAACTCATGCTACGCATGGTTTTTTGATAGGTGGGATTTTGAGTTACCTCCCTTATACTATAGAATGCTCTGAATCATAAAGTATTTTATCTACACTTATCTTGTGACACAATGTCAGATTGTCTATAAATAATGCACAATATTGCTACAAAAAATATTGATGTAGTTATATCAGATTGCCAGAAATACAGATATCTGACGAGTTTGAAGTTGATCGGGCCTGTAGAGTAGGGCTGCGACGATATGTTTTCTCACGATACAATGCATATCACGATACGATTCCCACGATTCAATACGTATCGTGATACGCTCGTCAGTCATCAAAAAGTTAGGACACAAGAGGCAAAACTGCAGTTATGGACCACCGGGTCCCCCGGTGGTCCGTAACTGCAGATTTGTTTCTTGAGTCCTCGCATTTCTACTGATCTGATGAGTAGAGGGAAAAGTCTAATATCCACCCACACGATGGCCAAATAACAAATCATCATACAGTTTTGGTCAAGTAGCTTCATTTCAATGAAATCTGATTCTCAAACTTCTTGACAACAAAACATCATGACACACTCTTCTGTTTCCTTGGAATTTGTGATTTGTTGGATCATAGTGTATAAAGGTTCAAGAGCGAGGTTAATGGTTTGGGCTATTCATTGCCAACAAATACCCGAGAGCAATGTAAATTCAGACTTCTACAATCCCGATTTCAAAGGAACAATAAATATAATGGATGCGTATATTCAATACTGAGGCCATTTTTGAAGTGGCATTAACAAAATATTCATGGAAGTTTGGGTCCACGTGTATCGTGTTACACTGCAAGCAAATCGTGATATATATCATCCGAGAATGAATCGCGATAGATTTGTTTCACGATTAATCGTTGCAGCCCTACTGTAGAGGCTGAAGAGATAAGGCACATCATGACAAACATATTAACTTAAATTATATTAATATCCCTAGCTGCATTATGTGAAAATGCCTGCTGGAAATTTTGGTACTTCAGGGTTTGATCCAAGTAGACTGCGATAGGGGCTTTTTTCTTGGTCTTGGGAAAATTCTGTTGATCATCTAAACATAAATCCACCTGGAAACTCTTTTCCAGAGAGAGATTACAAGTTAAAATGGGCATCACTTTATTAGGATTAACTATCAGAAGATCACGATGGCTACAGTACAAGTCAAAATAAGTTGTAGGATAACCACTATAAACTATGTATCTTTCTCTTCCTACACTGATAAGACCAGTTTTCTGGAAAGCTCTCAATGAGAGCTTTTCACAAAATGATGTCAGATTCTGATCTTATCAGTGCAGGAGCAGCAGTATACTTAGTTTATTGTGGTTATACTACAACTTATTTTGACTTGTACTGTATGTAACCTGATTATGCTATATAAGTTGTGGATAATAGCGTCAGAAATCTGGAACTTTATAGCATGTACCCATTCATAAAGGGGGCCTAATTTTGTGCTCCCCTCCCCCCCCCCCCTGCACCCCTCCAAAAAGGGCCTTGATTAAACCTTGGGTACTTTGATATCCATGTACAGAGGGTTAATTTCTTTACTTCAGAATGTCCACATTTAGACTTGATTGTTTGCTCAGTAGTTGAAACACAAAAATGTTAAAATTGTTTTATTACAATTTATCAGAGTGCCAAGCAAGTGAACAAACCTTACTAAACTGGGGCTCCTTTTGCTTGTAGCATGATAACCTTGAAAAAAATATTTGTGTTACAAATCGCCTTTGAAAAATAATTTAGACCTCTACCAGTTAAGAGATATACACTTAACTCCCTTCACTCTGATGTCAAAATATCCAAATTTCAAGTAGCGATTTTTCCCATAAAGCAACTGGGAATTTAACCAATTAAATCTTGTTTGACAGAGCTCAATGAGGGCCTAAACTTTAGATATTTAGACATCAGTGTGCAGGGGGTTGAGTGAGCCCCCACCATATGGCCTATCACTATATAATTGTTGATGTTTGACCGAGACCTATGGTTTGGCGACGGGTTGGTGTCAGCCCAGGCTAGGGCCCTGCGAAGCTTCAAGTATTCGATTCGATGTCGACATCGCTTTGGTATTCGTATATCGATCTCGAATAGTTTGCCGATTCGTTAGTCAAACGAAGCTTCGAGGAAAATGAATCAGTGTTCGACAATGTCGACATCAGTTGAAATAAGGAGCGAACTCTTCTAGTTTTAATGTTTCTATCAGGAAAATGGTCAAATTCATTGCAAATTTCTGTCGTTTCACTTTCAGTTTCAGATTCCCAGAAAACCACTCACCGCAAATTCGCTATTTATAGATTTCCAGGAATTCGTGTGAGAGTTATTCGCGGAATCCCGTTTGCTCAGTGGCTCTGTCCAAGTTGTAACCTGTTCACGCCCATCTATACAACCGAAATATCCAGCTATGGGCCTAAGGCCTGCTCCCAGTCCCAGAATCTTCTAACGCAATAATGGAGACATGTCGCCTGGAGAGCTTCCATTATTGTGTTAGAAAACTGTGGGAGGAAAACCTCTGTAGTTTCTTTGCATTGTTCGGAGTTGGTACTTGGAAGTTGGAATGAAGTAAAAGCAATTTGTGTGAATGAGCACTGCGTCACTATTCGAGTTAACTAATGCAGAAACTAACACAGTTTAACGCCTTCGCTGCTTTTGATGTATACTGTGTTATTGAATAGAGAACGGACCGAAATCTACAGGACCCAAATTCTGATAATACAAAACAACTAAACATAACAATAATGTATTTAGGCATGCTAACGTACCTGAAGTTAGCGGCTGTAGCTGACTTCAACCCATGAGAATTAATGTGCCACTTGTATTACATTTGTGCTTTTAAGTCTCATGTTTCAATTTAGTGGTTTGTCTTAAATGTCTCTGGGCAGTAACACCTTAATTTGTCCATATTTATGTCTTGAATTTATTGTTGGGCCAAGTGAACATCTGGATGGCCATTCAACGAGAAAGAAAATTAAAACAACGCCAAGTTGTCAAGTTATGTCAACGATCTCTTCTCGCAGTGCTTTCCGGACATCTCTGCACAAGATAATGCCAGTTATAATTATTTCTCGAGTTTATCCCGATTCGATTCGAGATTCGATTCGATGTCGACATCAGTCCCGATTCGATTCGAGATTCGATTCGAACATAAATTTCCCGATTCGCAGGGCCCTAGCCCAGGCGGGTGTCCGGGCATCCTCGCACTGTTAGCACAATAACATTTACAGATGTTCTCCGTTTTGACCAATATTTACCATACAGGTCTTTTTCAATAATATCTCAAACAAGTTCCAAAACTGGTCCCTCCCGATTTTATGTTACAGAGTTATGGCCCTTACTTAGTCAATTTTTACAAACGTTGAGTTTGTTAGCGCAATAATTTGAACAAAAGTTATTTGATTTGACTAATATTTGCCATACCGGTCTTTTGCAATAATATCTCAAGCGAGTTCGAAAACTGACTCGGCCCAATCTTTTGTTACAGAGTTATGGGCCTTAATTTGTCAATTTTTATAAATTTTGAGCTCATTAGTGCTAAAACTTGAACAAACGCTCTCCAATTTGACTAATTTTTGCAATACAAATTCTTTGCAATAATATCTCAGGCAAGTTCAAAAACTGGCATGGTTCGATTTCTCATTACAGAATTATAGGCCTTAAATTAGTCCATTTTTACGAATTTTGAGCTCATCATTGTTTACGAGTTTTGAGTTTAACGCGATGACATTTCTGATTTTCAATCAAGAGTGCATGAAGAAAGTAGCCACAACTTGACGCCTGCATCTCCGATACACGCCTCTTGTTTCTTTTATTTCCTTTTCAAAACTCAAAATGGGATTGATTTTTACATTTTGATTTCAGCAAATGTCCAGAACAAAGATGCTGAAAAGGGTCTATCATCTGATGCCCAGGACTTTGTTGTGACTGAAGAATGCACTAAATCTGATGTTGAACTGAAAAATATGAATAAAACATCGACTCCACTTAATTCAACAACAGAAAACCAGAATGGCGTATCTGTATTTGACAGTGTTTCAGTGAACTCAAAACACATCACTTTGAGAGAATTGCTGTTGAACTGCAAAATAAAATTGATTGACAACAATGAACTGACAAATGGATGTGATTTACCCACTGATTTCTGGAGTAAGCCATACAAGGATGTAATATTTAGTGAAAGTTTTATCAATGAACTTTTTGAATAATAAAGTTTGTGGTTAATGTTTAAAGCTGTAGTTAAATTTTTTTGTGTAATTCATCTCACATTTCACGTGTACACTACTGCGCAAGCAACTGTTACATGAATATCCTATGTCCGAGGTGAGACAAAAGTATTAAACCCACCCGAGATTACGCGGACAATGAAAGCAGTAATTAAATTGGACAAGACATTTGAAGTGAAAGGGATTGACTCCAGAGAGCATAATCGCGACATTAATTGTGAAATAGATTAGACCAAATAAACTACTGCATGTTGATGTCACAGAATGTCAGAATGATAACCAGTCATCAATAATTTTCTAAATCAAATTTATGTACGTTTGTGTCGGAATGTTGCAATTTGTCAAAATATAAAAAAAAATATTCTAACTGATTAAAAACGTAAGTATTTTATGAGTGTTGGTAATGGTAAGGCCAACGTCATTTCGTCGAGTTGAGATTGTTGAATTATAAATGTATTTTGACCACAATTTGGCACAAAATTGTGAGAGTCATGTAAAATATGACAATAAGTACATCCTTTTTGCTCAGGTGCCCTAGAAATTAATTACTGCTGTAATCTGTTTGACCGAGAATCACGGCGATTTTAATATCGTGTCGGACATTGACTCGAGAAACAATTGCCAATCTTTGTTGACGACTTCTCTTAGATCTTGAGTGAAGATATCGTGGACCTGGGATATTCATGTAATGGTCACTTGCGCAGTGGTGCATATGCCCTTCTGGGGATTGAATATTGCATATTGCAACAAGTGATTTATTACATGCCTGTTCTATGAAATCCCCATCTACAGGAATGCTAAACCGTACAGAAAATAAAAATCTGTTCCGCTCATATGTGTGGAATGGAAATCGTTGACGGACTATTTTTTAATAGAAGCGAAATTACACTAGAATTCTTTCCCACATAAAACTCCAAGTCTCCTGGATTACTCAAGCATTATGTCATCACATATTGCACGCCGAGTCTCATTCCAAAGTTGATGAATTGAAAAATTTCGATTCATGCTGCAAATTCACAGGTGAGTAGCTGTGTACTATAAAAGCCTGAGGCAACAAGCTATCACATCTTTTGTCATTGAGAACGCACGCCGGGTGACTTGTGTTACTATGCCTAAAAGGAAACTCTCCCCCTCTTCAGCTATGGCAAATAATCTTGGTGATCCTCTCGATTTACAAAAAGATTTGGATTCTCAGAATCCTACAACTTCGCATTCGCACAGTCACAATGATGACATGGAACGAGACGACGTTTTGAGCATTTTCGCCTCGGATAACGAGGATAGCAGCATTCAGGGTTATCTTAGTGGAGATTTTGTTTCGGCTTCAAATGCTCATTTTAAAGAGGTTGGCATCACAAAAAGACAGTCCAACGCGACTAAGTCGCATCAGAAATCAAGAAATATATCAAATTTTGATAAATCAAACCCGTCGTCTAGGAAACGTAAACTAAATGATCACATCAAGGGGGATAACTTTCTTTCATCCGGGACTAAGAAAAATAAACTTCCTGACCAAACGAAGTTGACTGACAACAATGCCTCAAATGGTAAGTCTCCTTCCCTCAGGGATTCTCGCGACATAATCGCTGTTCCTTTAACAGAACCACCCACAGGTGGGACGGCCACCGTACTTCAGGAGATTCTATCTTCTATTTCACTGTTAAATAAACGACTTTCCAAGGTCGAATCCACGGACGAATTACTGCAACGAGCCTCCAAATCGCAAACTTCATCAAAACTAAGGGCATCCACGACACAGTCGTACCTGCTCGACTCGCACGAGGCGAACACGCCAGATAGACACTATTCTGATTTTATTAAGAAGCCACACACTACTACTAGGTCAATGCTTGGTGATGCTGATCAAGACTTTATTAATGACCAATGTAGCCAATCTGACTCTGCCACACTAAAAATTACAACAAAAAATTCTGATGTAGCCGACAGTATTCAAGAAATAAATGAACTTTTTGGCAATGACTCACAGTCAAACTCTGCTGATTTTGATCACCCCCCATTAGATTTTCAGGAGGAGGACAATATCTTTGACCTTCCTGACATTACTTTAGAATATAACTCATTTCGCACGGGGCCCAAAATTAACGACAATATGGCTTTATATGCAAATAAGAATGCAATTAACCCTGGGGAGAAAGAAAAACTAGACAAACTTATCGATCGGTACCCAGTACCAGAAAATGCTGCCCTCATAGCACCACCTCGTGTTAATCCTGAAATCTGGTCTCAGATCAAAAATTCACACTTCCGGGCACGCGACTGCACTCTTCAGAAGATACAGCGCTCATTATCAGCAGCCACGGCTGCCAACTTACAACTTACTGAGCAACTCAGACACAAAAAACCAGACATGGGTCTTATCAAAAAATTGGCAATTGACAATCTACTGTTACAAACAAACACACAGTACGAAATCTCTATGCTTCGTCGCAACTTTTTTCGACCTATCTTCAAACTCCCTTACAAAAGTCTTTTTTCTTCCGATAATAAAATCACCAATTTTCTTTTTGGATCAGACGTTTGTAAACGTATCAAAGGTATCAATGAGCTAAACCGAACTGCTAATAGCAAAACTGTCAGTGAGTCTACTACCATGTCCTCTGGACCTTATAATCGTCCTTTTTTAGGCCGCAGCCAGTATCAGAGGGGGAGAATGCGTGGCGGAAACAGAGGCCGACGATCCAGTTACGGTCGCCGACAGTGGATACCAAAGTACAGAGACCACATTCCTCCAAACAAATAAAAGTAAGTGTTGATATTCCAGATAAACCATTACCTTTGAAGTTCTCTCCAGTTGCTGCTGGCAAACTGAGACACTATTTACCAGTTTGGAAAACTTTGACTAATGATCAGTGGATACTGAATACTGTTTGTGGGTACAACATTGAATTTGATACATTTCCGGTTCAAACACATGAACCGCAGCCTTTTCGGTTTTCGAACGATGAAAAGTCACTCGTCTACGAGTCCATTTGTGATTTACTTACTAAAGGAGCGATAGCGAAATCAATCGAACAAAATTCGCAATTCATATCAAACTTATTTCTCCGAGAAAAGAAAAATGGCACTTATCGACCAGTTATAAATTTGAAAAAGCTCAATGAATCTGTTTCATATGCCCATTTCAAACAGGAAACCCTTGAACTGGTTCTGAAGTCTGTCCGACCGATGGAATTCTTTACTTCAGTGGATCTGAAGGATGCCTATTTTAGCGTTCCAATCGCACCCTCAGATAGAAAGTTCTTGAAATTTCGCTGGGAGAATACTTTATTTGAATTTACATGCCTCCCATTTAGATTATCCTCGGCTCCTCGAATTTTTACCAAAATTTTGAAGCCAGTTTTTGCTTTTTTACGCACTCAAGGTGTTAAGTCATTCTATTATATAGATGATTCCTTACTCATTGATAAAAATTTTGATATCTGCCGAGACAATACCCGTCTTCTCCTACACACTTTGCAGTCAGTAGGCTTCGAGATCAACTGGGAAAAGTCATGTCTCCACCCGACTAGACAAATTAAATACCTAGGCTTTATTATAGATTCGGAGCAATATATGGTTCGTCTTCCTGCTGAAAAATTGAGTTTAGTCATTGACCAGTCCAAACAAATACTCAAAAAATGTAGATGCTCTATTCGAGAGATTGCCTCACTTATAGGCCTTTACACAGCATCAGTTCGAGCGATTTGGCTGGGGAATTTGTTTTATCGCATCTTGGATCATGAGAAGACTGCTGCCCTACAATGCTCCAATCAGGACTTTGATGCCAATTTGCAACTGTCTGATGGGGCAAAATCTGACATAACTTGGTGGATTGACAATGCAGAGTCTTTAAATGGTAGCAAATTATGCCCTCCAAATGTTTCACTCATTTTAGAAACAGATGCGTCCGGTCTTGGCTGGGGAGCACTCTGTAATGGAATTTCGGCTCAAGGACGATGGTCTTTATCTGAAACTAATTACCACATGAATTTGTTGGAACTCAAAGCAATGTTCTTGGGGTTACAACAACTCTGTGCTGACACAAAGGATTGTCATATCTGCATCCAGTCTGATAATACGACTGCTATCTCATACATAAATAATATTGGGGGAACAAAGCTTGACCTGCTTTCACTTGCAAAAGATATTTTTCTTTGGGCTCACAATCGAAATATTCATCTTTCATCCACTCATGTACCTGGGAAGTCTAATATTAGGGCTGACTGGCTTTCCAGGGACTTTTGTGATTCTACGGAATGGCAACTACAACACAATATCTTTAAGAAACTATGCAACCTTACTTTTCTTCCGGATGTAGATTTATTTGCTTCCGCACACAATTTCCAGGTGCAAAAATATGTTTCTTGGGTCCCCGACCCTTCTGCTTTCCATATTGATGCTTTTAGTCTGAATTGGTCAAGTCTTAATCCATATATTTTTCCTCCTTTCAGCTTACTGTACAAGATTTTGACCAAGATTCAAGAAGATCAGGTGAGCCAAGCTCTACTTATACTTCCGAAATGGCCCACTCAACCATGGTTCCCTGTGGTACTTCGGTTGCTTATTCGCATACCATATCTCGATGGATTGCTGCTTCTTTACAACAGGCAGGCATTAATGCCTTCTTTCGTCCTCACTCTATCCGTGGCGCAGCCACATCTGCAGCACTCCACTCGGGGGTTACACTACAATGGATTTTGAAAACAGCAAACTGGTCTTCCGCTCGGACATTTCACCATTTTTATTTCAGAGATACTGAAGATTCATGTACCACCTTTTCGGATGCTGTACTTCAACATCTGCGATGATATATGTACGAAATGGATGGGGCTTACTATTGACATTGAGTTGTGGTTATTGATGACATTGAGATCTACGGAAGTGTTGATATTTGTATATTGAAAGACTTTGTTTCTTCAACAGTAAATGTTCATCTCAACTACTAGTCTCCTGTTATTGTTCCTTCCCTCTTATGTTTCAGCAGAGTTCTGAGGTTGGTATGGTTAATATTTTATTGAGGGACATTAGTTCTCAGAATTGTAAGTTCTTTAAATATGCTTGAGTAATCCAGGAGACTTGGAGTTTTATGTGGGAAAGAATCCCCCTCTCATACAAGCATGTATGCGAGGGATGAGATGGATTCTTTCCTGCATAAAACGGAAAGTCGGAGGGATTACTACCCACCCAGTGGATACTACCCTCCCACTTTTTCCAAGTCTTTCCTTACAATTCTTTCTTTCATTGGTTCCTCACTTTAAAAGATGTGATAGCTTGTTGCCTCAGGCTTTTATAGTACACAGCTACTCACCTGTGAATTTGCAGCATGAATCGAAATTTTTCAATTCATCAACTTTGGAATGAGACTCGGCGTGCAATATGTGATGACATAATGCTTGAGTAATCCCTCCGACTTTCCGTTTTATGCAGGAAAGAATCCATCTCATCCCTCGCATACATGCTTGTATGAGAGGGGGATTTTCCACAAATCGTGCAACTCAATTACAATTTGAATTGCCAGCGATAGCTGAAAATCGTCCCCTGAGTTCCAATGTGTTCTATGTGCCAATAGGCACATAGAACACATTGGAACTTGGGGGACAAAATAGTAACACAGGTTCCCCTCACAAATTTGGTTGGCAATAAAATGTGATCTTTTTGTTGATAGTTGTCAAATGAATTGCTGAATGTCCTTCTAATAATTGTTTTTATAGACCAGAAGGCATGTAATAAACACAGAATGACACACGTATGTGAATGGGTTAATCGATTTGGCCCTTATGCCATTGCGGAAAGATAAAACTCGAAGCCTGTGGCCTCTTGTTTTATCCTTCCGCGCTGACACTCGTGCCATATCGATTAACCCATTCACACACGTGTCGTTCTGTGTATTTATGATCAGCTATCAATGTGATGCCGCTGCAACAAAGATGTAGATCAAATTTCTTTACACCAAAAACTATTCCCAGTGCTTCCTCGTCAATTTGACAGTAACTCCTCTGATTGAATCAGTGATCTTGATGCAAACATATTTATTCAGGCATTTGGATCCAACTGCTATTATATACAAGACTGAACCTAATCTGTGAGATGAGTCATCACAAGCTATCTCCAGGCAGGGCTCCTACTCAAATGAAAAGTGCTTGAATTTTGGCTCCTTCCTTGAAAAGTGCTTGAATTTGATTCAATCCTTGAAAGGTACTTGATTTTTCACCACACCCTTTGAAAAGTACTTGAATTCTGTTTACCTTTAACCCTTTACCCAACGAATCGCCCGCATCCGCCCGCATAATATGCAAATTGAGCAGTTGAAAAAATTAAATTTTTCAAAATATTTCAACAAAACCATATCATGTGACCCCTCATTGGAACGAGCTCATTGAGCTCGTTCCAATGAGGGGTCACATGATATGGTTTTGTTGAAATTTTTTTTTAAATTTTTAAAAATTATATTTAAAATAATAAATTTTGATATCGTCTGCATTGGGTAAAGGGTTAACCTCTCAGACAAAACGTTTCATGATAATCCACTTCACACACACGCGATGGCCCAAAAATGGGTAAGGAACCACATCTTTCAACACTCTAGACTGTCCCACTCATGGGACAAGGTGCCACCTGCAATGCTAAGGCATTGCAGATTGCACCTCATTGCACTCTGGGACAATATGTATCTGGCTAGTTGGGTTTTCCAGAAATAAGGCCTTCATGACTGAAAATCTTTCAGTTGTTCCTGGAGTTGAAAGTTCTTGTGAAAAGTGTAATAGTCCTTGAAAATTGTGGTGAAAGTCCTTGAAAAGTGCTTACAAAGTGCTTGGATTTGATTTTCTGTAATCAATGGGAACCCTGCCAGGGTTGGACCATAATGACATAGAACTTGATCTAAGGTAACCAAGTTTTTTGCTTTTTCAAATACCTGATTATAGTCTGGTGCCCATATCCATTTTGAATCTATTTCTGGAAGTTTATATCAGGGTTGGACTTCTGTTGGAAGGTTTAATAGGAATTTGTGTTAGTAATTCCCTAAAGCAAGAAATTTGCAAAACTGTGTAACATTCTTTGGTCTTTCTGTGTTCATTAAAGCCTTAATTTTATGTTCTGATCTGTGTAACCCATGCTTATCAATTACATGGCCAAAATACTCAATGCACTCAGTAACAAATGTACATTTGGATGTGTTCAGATGTAATCCAAATTCTGAAAGCCTTTGTTGCACATGCCACAAATTGCTAGTGTGTTCTTCGTCATTTTTTCCAGTAGCAGCCATGTCATCTCATATGCAAATACAGTAGAATCCTCTTAATTGAATATCCATTTTGCCAGTGACAATTATTCAATTAACAGGAGTATACAATTAACAGGGATTTGGTCAGTTTCCTGCGTTCTGGAGGTAAACTGAGCATTTATTCTATTATATCTTGTTTGAGATAAATTTTTGTGACTTTTGACTTTTAACACACCCAGTTCTGTTCTGGAATAAATGTGATTATTTCCAAATGAAACAAAATACCGTGTTTTGATTGGCTGAGAGGTACGGTGTACCTTGCAATCCACAGTAGTTTTTTTTTTACACCGTCATTAACTACAGTGTAAAAACAAGAATACACAAAAGCAGGCTATATGGCTAAACAAAGTACCCATTTTTAATTATTAATTCATACCTTCTACTCGGATATGTTAGAAAAATTATAAATACTGGAAATTTAATATTTATGTGCAATAAAATATTACAGATATGGATGTTATTGGGACTGGCTCATTGAGCCAGTTCCAATGACATCAATATTTGTCCAGAAATTTTCTCATACTTTTGTGGCGGTCGAGGTATAAAGACCATTTACCAACCAGCCTGGTTGGTCCAGATCTCTTAGTCTTGTGGTAAATCGGTCGCTTTGTGTGCTAGAGGTCGACGGTTCGAACCCCGGCTCCCACACTTATCTCTTCTCCTGTTACATTTGGGGGCCTGTCCGATCCTCAGCAGTTGGTGGCGTTGTGAACGCTGTAGTGAAGCATGGTGGATGTTTCGACCGCTCTGAGGTGGAATCTGGGTGAGATTCACAGTGGGTGAATCTCAAAAGAAGGGGAGAGTAGTGTAGCGGTTGAGGTATAAAGACCATTTACCAACCAGCCTGGTTGGTCTGGATCTCTCAGTCTTGTGGTAAATCGGTTGCTTTGTGTGCTAGAGGTCGATGGTTTGAACCCCAGCTCCCGTACTTATCTCTCCTCCTGTTACACTTTTCTGGACCAATCTGCTCAAAACTTGGTAAGAATGTTCACCACCATGGGAACCTGCGATTATAGTTACAGTCTATAAAAAGCAAAAAAGGATTTTGTCCGGAGATCTTCTCAGATGGTTATGAATCGATTCCTTTGAAACTTGGTATGGTTGTTCACTACCATGGGAACCTGTGCACCTGCAATTATAGTAGTGTTGAAACAACTAATCGACACCAATGCGATTTTTGTCAAATGTCGACGATTAAATCTGTAGTCGCCTAATCGGTAGGTTTTTTAGGCAGGGGGTGTGTTAAGACAGATAACCTAAAATACTGAAACAATGTAACTACACTGCATTGGTTTTATGTTTGTCTTCAAAACAAGAGTGTCAGCTATTCTACGAGACGATTCTGCATGTACAGTTCACTGTAGGCCTCGTGCTGCACTCATGATCAATGTGTCGGGGATGTCTTTGATCTGTCAACATCACAGCAAAATATCCGGTTCAAAGCCTGGTGAGGAAATCAAAAGAATTGAAACTTTTGAAATCAGAATTTCTGTCCGTGCTACACTTCTAACATCTTCCTAACTCAACTAAATTTCAATTTCACATGCACGTACCGCCCACCCCTCCCTTTATCGAATACATAAATGGCAATACTCATATAGAAAATTATTTTCAAAAATGGCTTCAAAAGGTTCACATCAGCGATAGCACACTTCGGACGATGGAAACATTTTAATCACCTAGACGAAAATTGCAGAAAAGTAGTTGAATGTGTGCAAATTAAAATACAATAATTCCAGCAGTGTCATGCAATCACACTTGGTGCACAAACATCCATCTATTCAGTCGTCCGAGTCATCTGAGTCGTCGGTTTCCACTGCAACGGCTGCCACACAGTCCACTCTTGATTTCCAAAGTAAGAATATCATATATCATCACTGCAGAATGTCAAGTAGTCCAATAATATTGGCCTCTGAGTGAGCTCCTTATTTTATATAAAAAATAATAATAAATGAGCACAGTAGGAGGCTAATATTATTGGACTAAATGCAAACATCCAATAGGGTTGCAGGGTACAAAACTCCAAAGAACAGAAGTTCAGAACGGTTGGTAGTCCAGGGGCCAGTACAAACCGTAAAGATGTGTATAAATGGCCAGGTACCAAATGACCAGGGTATGAAATGTCCATCATCCGTATTGTGTAGTCTATGGTTATTTCCGTTGTCAAGTGAGCATAATAGCACAGCAAAAAATTATGGCTGAAGTTGGAATGCCACGGCATTTGAAATGTTACTTATCAGTTTAATGGCCAATTTCAAAATTTGTTTTTCGTTAAATTCATTCAGTGAAACTACGTCAAGGTAAACCTATTTTGAGACAAAGTTTTATTGATGCCAGCAAGTGTTTCATGCAGAAGATCAGAGTCTATCAGCGGGTATCTTTATAATAGGCCTATAGAAAAGTTAAAGTATTATGATACAGAGTTCTGCTGATTAGTCGACTTCGACTTGATTTTCGGCCAGCGACTAGTCGACTCTAAAATTCAGAAGTCGTTTCAACACTAGATTATAGTTTCAATCGGAAATTTTTTCCAGAGTTATGTCCCTTTTCATCTTAGAATGTCTGAATTTTGCTGGAGATTTTCTCAAATGTTTATGTGTCAATTCCTTTGAAACTTGGTATGGATGTTTACTACCATGGGATCCTGTGTATTTGTGATTATAGTTTTGATCAGACTTTTTTTTCCAGAGTGATACCCCTTTTCGACTTAGAATGCCTGACTCACCTAGAATTTTGTCCGGAGCTTTTCTCAGATGATTATGGGTCGATTTCATTGAAACTTGGTAAGATTGTTCACTACCATGGGAACCTGTGCACCTGCGATTATAGTTTTGATTGGACTTTTCCCAGAGTTATGCCCCTTTTCATCTCAGAATGCCTTATTTTGTCTGGAGATTTTCACATATGTTTATGAGTCAATTTCTTTGAAACTTGGTATGAATGTTCACTACCATGGGAACCTGTGCACCTGTGATTTCTTGTCAGAGTTATGCCTCTTTTCTTCGTAGAATGCCTGAATTTTGTCCGGAGCTTTTCTCAGATGTTTATGGGTCGATGCCTTTGAAACTTGGTAAGGATGTTCACTACCATGGGAACCTGTGCACCTGTGATTATAGTTTCGATAGGACTTTTTTTTACCAGAGTTGTGCCACTTTTCATCATATAATAATTATGGTGGCAGAGGGTATGGACAGACCCATCTGGGACAGTCACACCTCTAGTTCCATTTGTGAAAATTCCTCATATTAAATTTTTTGTAGTTCATTATCATCCATAATAACTGTTTCCAGGACTGCAGCAATCTGATTTTTCAAGTGTTGAGTCTGACACAGATAACCCACACACAAATCTGCTTCTTAACCTTTTACCCAATGCAGACAATATCAAAATGTATTATTTTAAATATAATCTTTTTTAAATTTTTTTAAAAATTTCAACAAAACCACATCATGTGACCTCTTGTTGGAACGAGCTCGATGAGCTCGTTCCAAAGAGGTGTCATATGACATGGTTTTGTTGAAATTCTTTGAAAAATAATATTTTTTCAACTGCTGAATTTGCATATTATGCGGGCGGATGTGGGCAATTCGTTAGGTAAAGGGTTAATTGGTTGAGTGTTAAATTATTTTTCAAAGGTGATTTCAAAAATGGGCTTTTTTTTTTCAAAGATACCATCCTACCAGCAAGAGTAGCCTAAGTTTAGCAAGCTTTTGGTTCATAAAGTAATGTTTTGTTACAATTTATTGGAGAGTGTCAACAGGCACTCTCCAATAAATTATAACCAAACCGTTTTATAAAGAAAATGTTCTGCCAACAAACAACAAGCTAATGCATACAGTGTAAAGGCTCTAAAGTTGCTTGCAGAATTTTTCAGTAGAGCCATGATAGTGGCTTGTAGCCCTCAACCAGTTAAAGCGTCATTTAGTAGTTCTCCAAACTCGTAATTTTTTTTAAGCTTGTGAAGCTCTGTGGTATACTTTGTCTCTCTTTGAGATCTTCTGTGAAAATGAAAGCATAACAAGAGGTGCTGGTGGTAGAATGCACTTTAGGATTTTTACTATTTCATCATTACTTTTGACCTTTGGTTTAACTAGTGCAGTCAAATTCTGAAGACGTGTAAGTCTTCTCTCCATTAAACTCAACAAAATGAGAGCTTGTTAGGCAGCACTGACTTTATTGATCAAATGTTCCATATAGGATGGCCAGCTTTGAACAGCATCATCATAATTATCAATCTTTCATATGTATCTAGGCAAAGATCTCTGTCTTCCTCTAATTGTGGGGTGAGAGTCACAATCTTGTTGCCAATTGTCATGTATGTGGTAATAACAATAACAGAATGAGTATAGAAAATTTCCTAGCTGTTTCTCTTCTGACTTGACTTAATTGGGACAAAGAAGACATTACAATCAGTGCTAGAGTGTTTGGGACCACATGGCCAGTTGAGATTAATGACTCTTGTTTTTAAAAGTAAGTCACCGTGCTTATCTGATAGCAGATTTAGATAAATTACAATCTGATTGGTCCATCTAATGTATATAACAAGAAGCAGATAATGATCATGGGCACATTTTAGGTGACTGAAATGATAGTCATCTAAGTTCCTATAAAGAAGAATATTTTCAGCGTACCATAGGCAATTCAGACCTGGACAAAAATCAAACAGTGTTACTTTTAGCATTTTGAAATAAAAATTCTGATATCTTTCCATTAATCTTCGGAGACTTCGTCCCATGAGTTCCAATCTGTTCTATGTGCCTACTGGCACAAAGAACACATTGGAATTCAAGGAACGACTTGGAGAAAAAAAATTATTTCATCATTATATTGATATTGGTCATTCGCTTCCAATATGTCAGTATTTCTAGATTGCAGTCATAGGAAATAAATAAAAAAAAATGAGGAAATAGGCGGATGAAATGTTGAATGGAAGGAGGGGAACAAATACTTCTAATTGGAAGAGTCAGATGGTTAAAGTCCAAAAATTGTGGTGACTATACAAAAGTGAATAATGTCTCTAAACCTGTCTCTTTGTGGTGTTTTGGATATTGGAAATGTTGAACCAATACATCTTCCATTCTGGATTTAGTGAGTGTTTTCTGCTAAATACTGATTGATATGCCCAGTTCAAAAACAGCCCTCATAATGGTGTCTATCAAGGTAAATGAGTGCTCTTTGGATTACTGATGCTCCTAGTGGCTTTCACTGGTTAATGTCGCAAGTTTTGAGGGGCATGAATCACAGATGTATACAGATTACTACAACAGTCAATTGATCTGTGTTGTTGTTGAGATGAGATCATCCAGATCAAACGAGACGCTGCAGACGGAATACAACAACACAGATCAATTGACTGTTGTAGTAATTTGTTTATTATATGACAACACCTGAAAAATCAAATACAACAAGAATTATATTAGCCAAATAACCATTAATAATTTATGGAATTGGGGAATCCCAAACACGTAATATCGAATGTTCCTGTTGAACATGAAACTTGAAAGTCAAAATAATGAAGGCAAGACACAGATTCTCCTACGTTTTGTTGGATTCGCATCTTGAAAATAGTTGTTAATTGTTATTTTGCAAATGTTCAGCACGTCATTTTCAAATAGACCTCAACTGGAATGTTTGTCAATGGAGTTTAATGAGGAGACACTCGAGTTTATGTTCTGTGCTTATGTTCTATATTTATTTTTAGGTCACTGGTAGAAATAGTCTGTTCATGTGCGCCTTGTTTGTGACAGGCATGATAATGATCTGGAAAACTTGACACTCTTGTTTTCCGGAGAACTGATGGGCAAACTACAGTGGTATTGAGAGGCTATTAGGGGTAGTCATATAATAAGTATTGGTATCTGCTGATGACAGATTGTACAGCAGCATATACATTATTTGAATTCTATCAACACTCAGTGAAGCAAAGTTAATTTAGCTTTAATACAAACACCAAACGAACTCTAGCAGCTACAGAGATGGTTTATTTGGGTCATGTTTTGAAAAACACAAGTGTTAAGGCTGAAAATTGAAAGCTATATAGTGAAAATTTATCCAGTCACTCCAGTTCAAAATAATGTCTTTAGCTTTTTCGGGTAGAGTGTAACTTATATATTTGTTGAAGGATTTTCAAAAGTAGTATGTCCTTTAACCCTTTACCCAACGAATCGCCCGCATCCACCCGTGTAATATGCAAATTCAGCAACTGAAAAAATATTATTTTTCAAAAAATTTCAACAAAATCATATCATGTGACCCCTCTTTGGAACGAGCTCATCGAGCTCGTTCCAAAGAGGGGTCACATGATATGGTTTTGTAGAAATTTTTTGAAAAAATTTAAAAAATGATATTTAAAATAAAAAATTTTGATATCATCTCCGTTGGGTAAAGGGTTAACTAATCTACTCCAAAAAGATGTTGAATTTCTTTGGAATGGAAAATGTCAAAATACCTTTGAAGAGCTGAAGAAGTGACTTGCATCTACACCTGTTCTTGGATATCCTAATATTGAAAAACTGTTCATTCTAACAATTGACACATCTAACACTGCAACGGGGTTGTATATTTGGGCAATTAGATGATAACAGAGAAAGAGCGATTGCTTGTGGTGGAAGAAAACTATGTGAAAAATGGTGGTCATCAGCTGGGATGGAATGTCTAGCAGTTTTGGATGAGATTACCTCCTTGCATGCTGCTGACTGATATTCGTGGCTGGGACAGAATATTTTGTGCCACTAAAATAAGAATAGTTTGGTCAGTTTTAACCAACTTTTCCTCAGTAAATTGTATGAATTTATTGTTCAGTGATTTATTGAATTAAATTGTATTGAATTTTCCATGAAATCTGGATTTGATGGAAAATACTTTAAAATACAAAGCTGGTTAAGAAGGGTTATCTATTTGGCCAAAAACAAATTCAAAATTTTGTCTGATAATAATCCAACACAAGATGATCCTGGCTGTCGAAAGTGTCCATAAGCCCCAAAAAATAATAAGGCCATTTCATTTCTGAAAAATGTTAGACAAATCAAAAGGTAGATTGGCCAGGTGGTCGTTTCTATCCATATGAAATTTCTCATTATAGTGGTAAGAAGAATATAAATGAAGATGCTTTATCATGTCGAACATCCCCTAAAAAACCAAACCAAGGTACTGATGACTCAGAATCTAATTTTTTGAATGAAGTTCCACACTAGGCGTGCATCGATGCATCACAATTTCAATGCATCACGATTCATTCACTCTGCGATGCATCACATCATGACAAGAGATGCATCATGATGATCAGGTCATACGGATTATTAACGTGTTTTGTGCTGAAAGCCCATATTTGGGCTTTACTCTAAATGTGCAGGTACTTCAACTCAAAGGCTTCAAACTCTAGATCTGTGGATGTCCTTCATCTTTGAATCTAAATTATTTAGTCTGTATGGATTTCCCTTGTTACAATTCATGGGAGAGTGCCTATAGACAGAGGAGGAGATGAGCTCACATGGTCTATAGGCACTCTCCCATAAGTTGTTACAAGGCAAAAAAATGTGATGACTAAAAATAATTCAGCACTCTACCATTTAATGGAGAACTTTGAAAAGTTTGAAAACATTATTAAAACACAATATCATTTTGTGAGAATGACGAGCAGCTTCCATTTCCCCAACATCGTAACTCTGCACTGCAGCACAGGCAGGGTTAGATTGGTTGAAGACATGCACACCATCGACGTGCAGTACGCCTTAGTGCATGGCTTCATCATGCCCCATGTGGACAGTCAGGGTTAAGTGCCTTGCCCAAGGACACAACAGGGGAGTTTGAATCGATCACTCACATGGTCACCCATCCAACAACTAACCAGGCTTGGTGTAGTTTAACTTTGGTGATCTGATGAGAACCAGTTACCACAACGCCACCGCGCCCCCGTATAATTTGTATTCATATTTGACTAAAGGTAAGATTAACATAAATTCTTTCTTATTTTGAGCAAACATGAGGTGAAAAATAATGTGCTGAGAGCAATTACCATAACTTCTAGAAAACATATGGATCTAACAAGATTGGAGCTATTCCATGATGTACTTGCATCATGATGTGCATCGCATCATGAGCAAATAATCGTGATGCGCATCGCATTGTGAACAGCCGTATTGTTCCACACGTCAGTTTGTTCTAGCTCACCTGTTTCAGGCATCCTACATGACTTGAAGTAACATTGGTAACATTTTCCTACAGCAAGCAAAATTTGATGTAAGTATCAATATTAAAAGATGAGAGCTCAAGTCATCAAGACAATATTGCTGATGAAATGGACTTTTCATTGTCTAACCTTGAAAATCTAGAAAATTAAATTTAAAAATAAAAAACCGTTATCTCTTTTTATTTTTCAAGCTCCACAACATACTAAATTTTCATGTAAATTGGCCAAACATTAATTTTTACTACATTGATTGTCCTGTCATCCCAGCGGCAATCCAGACAAGTTTTTCATAAGCTGAAAACTACATTTCTATTAATGGTTTTTGCTGGAGAATGTAATTCCAAAATTTTTGGGAGTGAGCATTGCCAGATATTTAAACATTCATAAAAATACGTGAAATTAATTGTTATTTGAGATAAAGGTTCAGATTTGAAATTCTATCAAATGCATTTAATAGATCCATCATGAAAGTAAAAGTGTGTGAAATTTTATAGCTGTCTGTATTCTTTATACAGAGCTGTGCATTTTAGAAAATCTGCGGTTTCAATGAGAAATGTGCAAAATGACCCCTAAATTTGAAGTGCCATCAAAAATGGTGATAAATCAAAAAACTAAAAAAATGGTTATCTGCTAATTTTTTCAGTTCTACAACATACTCAGATTTCATGTAAATTGGACAAAGCTTAATTTTTACAACAATGATGACCCAACTTCACCACAATGGCAGCTCCAGATTGATTTGTTTTGTTGATTGCATTTTCAGACATGGTTTTTCTTTGGGTGTAAATTTGCAAAATTCCAAGTGTGAATGTTTCGGAATGTGGTAGATATTAACCCTTTACCCAACGGCCAAAACCGGCCAGTGCTATTCTCAAAAATCGCCAATTAATTTTCAAAATATTTTCATTTTTTGTCTCAAAAACATAGGTTATGACCCCTCATTGGAATGAGCTTATCGAGAACGTTCCAACGAGGGGTCATAACCTATGTTTTTGAGACAAAAAATGAAAAAAATTAGTTATTCAAGAATTTTTTTTGCAAGTGTCGTCTGCTTTTCATGTTAGGTAAAGGGTTAAACGTTCCTGAAAGAGACTGTTTTGGATAAATGTCAAAATTTGAAATTCTAACGATTGCATTTAACAGAGCCATCATTCAAATGACAGCATCTGAAATTTTCTAACTGTGTATATTATTTATACAGAGCAATGCATTTGAGAAAATGAGCATTTCATTGAAAAATGACAACCAAGAGCACTGCTGGGCATTACACAATACGCCCATGGTGTTCAGTTCTTATTACTTTCCAAAGTGTGATTTACTAGGATTTCCCGGTTTGATTATAAACGATAACTTCACAAGTGAATTATGCAATCAACAATTGGGTCATGTATCTGTGCGCGCAAACGAAGACGCTTTGCCGTGCGTGTAATGGGGACTTCATTGTTTTTTTAACCTTTTAACTAACATGAAAAGCAGACGACACTTGCAAAAAACCATTCTTGAATAACTATTATTTTCAATTTTTGGCTCAAAAACATAGGTTATGACCTCTCATTGGAATGAGCTCGTTCCAATGAGGGGTCATAACCTATGTTTTAGAGACAAAAAATGAAAAAATAATGAAAATTAATTGGCGATTTTTTAGAATAGCTCTGGCCGGTTTTGGACGTTACGTTCGGTAAAGGGTTAAATAATATAATTATTGTTAATAATGAAAGGTAATAAACAGAGTAATCGCATGACTGGACTGTTTACGTGAAATAATTCATTTGAGGCGAGGGACTATATTGTAAATTATATTGCATTCGCGCACTCGTGTTTGTATGACGTCCCTCACATCTCATGAATTATTTCACGTAACCAGTCTAGTCAAGCGATTACTCTCTATATATTGTACAAAGTTCTTTTTTAATTTTTGTAGTGATGGATGGATGTACAGATGGATAATGCCCTTACATAATATGTTCCATTTTTCAAATAGATGTAGTTGCATTGAATATAAAAACAGTTATCATTCAGAAACTTGAAATACATTAAATTCTATGTAAATAAAGGTAATGACTCCAAAATAGTATTTCATATTTTCTGTTCATACGGCAATATACAAATTCAGATTAGGTGTTTTGAATATAAATGAAGTTATCATCTAAAAACTTCAAATTTGTGGTATTCTAATTCAATAATGGGCAATAACTCCCCAGTGGAATATCAAATACACATCAAAATCAAATTTGACCTGTATTTACTTTTCATAAGGCCATATAGAAATTCAGATTAGATGTGCTGAATATAAAGGAATTTATCATCCGGAAACTTGAAATATAAGATATTCTAAGTCAATAAAGGGCAATAACTCTGCAAGAGAATATCAAATAAAGACACAGAATGACACACGTGCGTGAATGGGTTAATCGATATGGCACAAGTGCCAGCGCGGAAGGATAGGACAAGAGGCCACAGGCTGTGAGTTCTGTCCTTCTGTAATGGCACAAGTGCCGTATCGATTATCCCCTTCACGCTGCACACATGTCATTCTGTGTTTATTACATGCCTTCATGTCTATAAAAACAATTATTAGAAGGACACTCAGCAATTCATTTGACAACAGTTACAATAAACAAAAAGAACAGATTTTATCGCCAACCAAATTTGCGAGAGAGGAACCTGTTCAAGTACTATTTCGTCCCCTATTTCCAACGCGTTCTATGTGCCTATTGCCACATAGAACACATTGGAACTCAGGGGATGATTTTTAGCTATTTTTAGCGATTCAAGTTGTAATTGCGGTGCACGATTTGTAGAAAATTCCAGTGAAGTTTCACTTCTTTATAAAAATAGTCTGTCAATGATTTTAATTCCACACATATAGTGTTGCTGTAGATGGGGATTTCATAGAACAGACATGTAATAAACGTCAGAATTGACCTTGACCTGTATATTCTGTTCATAAGGCTAAATATCAAACCTATAAGCTGGACTGAACATTACAGAAGTTATCACCCAGAAACTTGAAATATATGAAATTGTAAGTCAATAAAGGGAAATAACTCCACACAAGAACATCGAACAAATGTCATGATTGAACTTGATATGTATTTTTTATTAATAAGAACATATTCCAAAAATGAATTGGATATCAGATGTACAGTAAAACCTGTCTTGAGAAACCACTGTCTTGAGAGACCACCTGTCTTGAGAGACCACATCTACCAGGCACCGATTGGTTTTACTCTGTAATGGACCTGCTATAGGAGACCACCTGTCTTGAGAGACACTGTGACCTGGTACCAACTTGTATTTTTATGCCATAATAGACCTGTCTTGAGAGACCGCCCTTTTGAAGACTGAAACCATGAC
Organism: Pictodentalium vernedei; assembly: GCA_031216915.1. Taxonomy (NCBI): domain Eukaryota; kingdom Metazoa; phylum Mollusca; class Scaphopoda; order Dentaliida; family Dentaliidae; genus Pictodentalium; species Pictodentalium vernedei. Next base: position 52,127,410 of record CM062294.1, read on the forward strand.
AAAAACCTTTTACCTGTTCTGAAATTGGAAAATCCATTGTGGTTATACTAACATAATTAAAAGTATTAAACGCTCTTAATTGGGTTTCAATTGCTAACTCATTAAAGATTGAGATGATTTTATAAGACCCCTGTGAAAAGATAAGGATTATTGCTGAATAAACAATTTCATACATACATAAAATGTGACAGATAGAAAAAAAAAAAAATTTGTGTTGAAAATCTTTTTGTAACAAATTGAAATGGACTGTTATAAAAATTATAAAAATAAATTAGTGTTGAAAATCTTCAATTAAGATTTTCAACACTAATTTATTTTTATAATTTTTATAACAGTCCATTTCAATTTGTTACAAAAACTTCATAAAAAAAAACAACTACAAAGTAATTACAAAAATCCTTTCTTCTCCATTTCTGAATTTTGTAGTTGGTTATTCACTGACTTGAGAAAACCTGAAACCTGTTATGAGAGACCACCTGTCTCGAGAGACCACTTTTGTGTGGCCCAAAGGGTGGTCTCTCAAGACAGGTTCTACTTATAGCCAAAGTTATCATCTGGAAACCAAAAGTCAATGCACAGAGATATATGAAACTATGTCAATAAAGGGCAAGGACTTCACAACAGAATATCAAAAAGTGTCAAAAATAAAACTTGATCTGTATTTTCTGTTTATAAGACCATATACTAAAAATGAATTGGATATCATATATAGCCAAAGTTATCGTCTGGAAACCAAAACTGAAAGGACAGATGGGTGGTGTGGCCCAAAGGGCAGTCTCTCAAGACAGGTTCTACTGTATAGCCAAAGTTATCATCTGGAAACCAAAAGTCAATGGACAGAGATATATGAAACTATGTCAATAAAGGGCAAGGACTTCACAACAGAATATCAAAAAGTGTCAAAATGAAACTTGATCTGCATTTTCTGTTTATAAGACCATATGCTAAAAATGAATTGGATATCATATATAGCCAAAGTTATCGTCTGGAAACCAAAAGTGAAAGGACAGATGGATGGATGGATGGATGGACAAACAGACAGTTGGATGGACAACACTATACTATATTACATCCCATTTTGTTCTGAAACGGGCATATAAAAATGAGGCCAAAATTTGAAATGACATGAAACGGTAAAAATGGTTTGAAAAAAAAAGAAACCTATACATCTATCTATTTTTACCTGCGTCGCCAGCAGCAGAGCAGGTCTAGTAACCGCTCGACTCCGTCAGTCTGTCCATCAGTCCGTCCGTCCGTCCGAAACACTTCTTCCGTCAAAGTTTTCTTTGCTTCTATGAAAGGGAATGATTTTATATTTGGTCTGCTGCTTCATAATGATGAGTTGTATCGTGTATCTAATTTTCAGATCAGTTGCATGCAGTGACGCAGGTCCAGACCCGGTATTGGTCTTGGCTTGTTTATTTTAGCTCTACAACACACCAAGATTTAATTTTTGGTGACAACAACGTCATAACGTAACCCAAAAATTGGATCATAATCATTGAGATCATTCATTTTTTGTGGTGTCACGTCAATAATGTCACCTAAAAACGCGGCAAGGGCTCTTCAGACAGAGGCGGTAGAGCAAGGGGGCACAAAGGGAAATGTGCCCCTCCACTTTTTTCCACAGATTTGTTTCGCAGTTACACAATGAGTTAAAATGGGCGCATGCAAACGTGTCAATATACAGGAATTCCTGTAAAATTATTTGCAATTCCAAACAATATTTACCCAAAGAATCCCACGTTGGGTCGCTTCGGTCCGTTTCTTCTACTTCAACTATCTTCCAACCCGAAGGTATGGCAGATGATTGAAGTAGAAGACTATACAGTAAAACCTGTCTTGAGAGACCACATCTACCAGGCACCGATTGGTTTTACTCTATAATGGACCTGCTATGGGAGACCACCTGTCTTGAGAGACCACTGTGACCTGGTACCAACTTGTATTTTTATGCCATAATAGACCTGTCTTGAGAGACCGCCGCTTTGAAGACTGAAACCATGACAAAAACTTTTTACCTGTTCTGGAATTGGAAAATCCATTGTGGTTATACTAACATAATTAAAAGTATTAAAAGCTCTTAATTGGATTTCAATTGCTGACTCATTAAAGATTGAAATGTTTTTATAAGACCCATGTGAAAAGATTAGGATTATTGTTGAATAAACAATTCCATACATACCTGAAATGTGACAGATAGGAATAAAAATAAATTTGTGTTGAAAATCTTTTTGTAACAAATTGAAATGGACGGTTATAAAAATTATAAAAATAAATTAGTGTTGAAAATCTTCAATGAAGATTTTCAACACTAATTTATTTTTATAATTTTTATAACAGTCCATTTCAATTTGTTACAAAAACTTCATAAAAAGGAACAACTGCAAAGTAATTACAAAAATCCATTCTTCTCCACTTCTGAATTTTGTGGTTGGTTATTCACTGACTTGAGAAAGCCTGTTATGAGAGACCATCTGTCTTGAGAGACCACTTTTGTGCGGCCCAAAGGGCGATCTCTCAAGACAGGTTCTACTTTAGTGAGTCGTGGTGCATTTAATGATATAGGATTGTAACCTTTCACACTCTGGGTCGAACCATGATAGCATTGTAAATTTATACCCTCTCCTTTTTTCAAGCTTCCGCCACCCCTGTCTTTAGAATTCCCCCGGGGCCGTTACCACATTTTTAGATATGGCTTTAGTTAGAGATGAAATTTCACAAATTTGAAAGAGGGGCACTTGATACAGGAGCTTATAATAAAAGGTCAAGAAAAATACGCAAATTGTATTGTAAGGTCAAAAATCAAAATAGGGGCTCTATTACATTGAAGCCCTGATCGCAGTTAACGTTTGTGCCAAACATTGTGACCATAGGTTGAAAACTGTGGCCATGATTTGGTAAATGAAGGGAAAAAAACAGGCTAATGATCACCAAGTCAATTCAGTTTTGCTGAATAACTTAATAATGAAAACACAAGAGTGAACTGTACCAAAGGTTGACATATATACAAACGAATCATCGGAACACTCACAATTTACAGTTACTTCCAACTCATATCTGATAACAACACTGGCCAGCCACTTATTTTCTCTAGTTCTCATATGATTTCTTGTACCCCCTCCTAACTCCTGCTGCTCCCACCCTTACCTCCTCCCAGCACTGAAACACAAGTGGTTTGATGTGATGATATCCTATACGCGACCATAAATAAAAAAAGAGGTAATGGCATACCCCAAATTAAGAAACAATCTTGGGGATTTACCACTGCTACTCTTCCGTAGGGTTAATATTGGTTAGAAATACACAGGGAGTGGGAGGTAACATTATGTATAGAAGGCATTGGTGTGTTTAATGGGGCTGGACTTATCAACCCAATAGGGTCGGCTGGTAGAGTGGGGCTAGGGTGTTCCCATTTTTATATCACTCATTTTGTAACATAGGTACAGGTAATGTATCAGCCCTAAAGGGTTTACTTGGGAGTGCGAGGTAACATGTATATTGTACATAGGAAGCATTGGTATGATGGAGTGTATTAACAGGATTAGGTGTATCAGCCCTAAAGGGTCTACTCTGGAATTTGAATTATGTACATTGTATAGAAAGCGTTGGTATGGTGGAATGCAATCACGTGGTTACATATCAGTCATAAAGGGTCTACTCGGGAGTGTTAGATAACATTATTTACATTGTGTATAGGAAGTGTTGGTATGGAGATGTGCAATAACAGGGTTAGAAGTGTCAGCCCTGAAGGGTTTACTTGGGACTGATGTAACATTATATGCATTGTGTATAGGAAGCATTGGTATGGTGGAGTGCATTAACATGGTCAGAGGTATCATCCCTAAAGGGTCTACTCGGGAGTGTGAGATAACATTGTTTACATTGTGTATAGTAAGTGTTCGTATGGTGGCGTGCAATCACATGGTTATGCATATCAGCTCTAAAGGGTCTACTTGGGAGTGCGAGGTAACATTATATACATTGTGTATAAGAAGCATTGGAATGGTGGAGCACATTAACAGGGTTAGAAGTACAGTAGAACCCTGTTAATTGAATAGGCACTTTGTCAATAAAAATTATTCAGTTAACAGGAGTATTCAATTAACTGCGATTGTTTAACTTTTTTATATTCTAGAGATAAACTTAGCATTTATTGAGCTCTATCAAACAAGATATAATAGATTAAATGCCTGTATTGGCTGTACTGAGGCCAAATAGGTCTATAAACAAAGGAAAACTGGGAAGAGTCGAGGTAATTCTGACAGGTTACAAGATTTTTTATCCAATTAAGAGTTTACTCTATAACCTAAATTCAATAAACAGGTCAAATTTGTACTGGAAGCATGATAAATGGTTTTGTGTTGTGAAATTATATTCAATTAACAGGATTATTCAGTTAAGAGATATCTTCTAATTAAGTGGGCTCCACTGTATCATCTCTAAAGGGTCTACTCGGGAGTGTGAGATAACATTGTTTACATTGTGTATAGTAAGTGTTCGTATGGTGGAGTGCAATCACATGGTTATACATATCAGCCCTAAAGGGTCTACTTGGGAGTGTGAGATAACATTATGTACATTGTGTCTAGGATAACAGGGTTAGAGGGATCTGCCCTAAAGGTCTACTTGGGAGTGAGGTAACATTATGTACATTGTGTATAGGAACTATTGGTATGGCGGGGTGCATTGACGGTTAGAGGTGTAAGCCCAAAAGGGTCTACTCGGGAGCGTGAGGTAACATTATGTATATTATGTATAGGAAGTTTTGGTATGGTGGAGTGCAATAACGGGGGTAGGCGTATCAGTTATAAAGGGTCTGGCCGGTAAAATAGGGGAAGGGTGTTCCTAGTTTTTACATTACAATCAACATATATTTTGTCTGTATTACCTCCACAACTGTCATGTATCCGACCCTCTGATACAGATGTTTGTATCAGGGGGTCGGATACAAGCACGTTCCTTTCGCGTGAGTTCCATTTTTTTTTCTTTTTGTTCATCCGTACGAATAAATAGTTCGTTATATATTCGTATACATTCTTGACTTATCCCCAATATATTGTAAGATGAAATGATTATTACCGTTATGTGGATGTACAAAATATGTATCCGAGTCTCGCTCCGGGTTCTAAGGGTAGATCACGACTCGTCTTCGACTCGTCGTGATCTGCCCTTAGAACCCGGAGCGAGACTCGGATACATATTTTGTACATCCATATAATGGTAATAATCTCTATTTATCATCGATCATTTTGTACCGTAGGTACAGGTAATGTATGTTTTCTCTCATGAAGAGAAATGTTATGTCATAATTTGTGCAACCACCATATTATAAAAAGAAGGGTGGGTCATTCAGTATAGAGTGACTCGATTATGGCAACATGGTAGTCATGTAACTAAAACTACTGGAGTCAACCGGCGAGGGTCAAGTATTTGTGGTTTTGGAAATCACTGCCGTCGGTCCATACATGTTCTTTCGAAATAAGGATACTTCAGTTTTGGGCAACCTGTACATCAAATGATAAAACGATTTTGTCACTGAGTCATCGGGTATACGTGGGGGAGGGGTCTGTTTCCATGTAGTCTCATATGATAGAAGTTAATGGTATACTTGTTTGCCTTATCAGCTAGGATGGTCTTGCATATTTGTTGTTGAAACACACAATGATGTTTCGTTTGGTGTCCCGTTTTTACCTTCGACTGTTATTATGGGCGTTTCTGCTTCAGTATTTAAATGGGGAAAGCTGGAGTGGGATAGGAGCTAGATATGGGGTGGACGGTTATTATCATCATCCTGATCACCATATCCATATCATTATCGACATCCCTGATCACCCTGGCGATCTGCCCACAAACCGATGTGTGCCAGGGGCACAGAATACAGTTGATATTGCATAAGGTTGATCCATTGTAAGGCGGATGCATGCTTGGCGATCGTAATGTATACATTTCAGTTCGACACCTTTCATTGGTGACTCAATCGGCCAGAAAAAAACAACAAAAAACCTATTCTGAAAAAAACAGATGCACCAGTGCTCTTCGGGGGATGGGAAAACAGCACAGACCTTGTCCCAAATGATGCCGTGCAGGGCGTACCTTTAGCTCACCCTTGCTAGTGTCCAGTTATTCTGTCCACTCCATCAGATGTAGGAGTGCACAAGCATCTACACTTCAGTTGCCATTGATCGCTACGTGGGTCAACCTGTCACTTAGGTGGCCAAAGCATTCAAAGAAAGGTTAAGCCTCACCCTGGCCTCGGTGGCTCTTAGATGACTGCACATGGGTTAAAAGCCTGGAAACTATCATGTTCAGTGACCAGGTGACGAGAGACGCTTGCCTTTTGCTTTTGCATTTTCGGTGACTTCCCAATCATGTTATACCCTTGGTCTCTGTCGCCAAGAAGCGATACTTCATTCTATTTGTCGAAAGTGATGGTGGTCTCGATGACCTCTAATTCAGTTAGGATACCACTTTTCAGAGCAGCCAGCAGAACTGTTGGAACCCATTCCTGCTTCTCGAATTGCTTCCCGAACTAGGCAGGCTTTAGGGTTCAAAGCCAGCCCACTCACAAATGTGGGCAAAAACAGTCCCTGCGTCTTCGGGAAAAGCGCCATTGGTCGTTACTTGGGTCATCCTGGTACTTGGATGGCCAAAGCACTCGAAGAAAGGTAGAGCCTCATTCCGAAACTGGAACGCACTGGATAGCACGCCTTCGTGTTGGTGCTTGTTGTCTTTGATGTGGTAATGTGCTGCAATCCAAAGGTTGCTGTTCCACACAGGCCCTCTGAACATTATCAATGAAAGGAGTTTGAATCGGTTTTCAGTCGTTTCTCTCTTTGGCTGTCTGCTGCTACATGGTTAATGCCAAAGACTCTGTCTATCAGAGCTCTGTCTCCCAAGTTTGTGCAGGCTTTTATTAAGGCGTCATGCTTTTCCGGTGTTCTGTGAGTCCAGCTGCCTTGCAACACAAGCTGGTCAATGTTGATCTGCTTCTCTTTTCACCCAAGAGCAACACTGCAACTGGTTCGTTTTGGGTGTCCTCGGCCAGACAGCACCCTAATACACATAGATGCTTAGCCTGGAGGAAGTGTAGGTTTTTTGACAGGGTATGATTGTTGTGTGTGAATAGTTCAGTGGGGCGACCCCTTCCGTATTCACCACTTTAGTCGATATCATCACTAGCGACATCTTTCGAGATGATGACATGCTTCTGGATTGTCTGTTGTTCAGCCACATCCTCAATTCTGATGCCAGCTCTATGGATCGTCTCTTCCCACTCCTATGTTTTCTGACACCTGTTGGAGATCAGATCCAGTCTGCTGAGGGCACTCTCAAAGTGTTTGACAACTCTCTGGGCGACGTAATTCATATCGCCATTCCTCAGTGGGGCATGGTTTGTGGGGTCTGTGTCTTTGGGGATACAAACTATTAACCACAGCTTAACAGGGAAGGAATTTTTGAATTATGGGCCGTCATTCCCAGTCAACGCGCCTGGCTGAGTGTCTTGGGTAATTCCAACAACATCCTGACCTTTCTTCCTTTCTGCCTTCACGGGGTCAAACTTGTCTTCATTTACCCAGGTCTCCCACACCTCGCCTTCTCAGGAACTTAAATGTCATGATACCATCCGCGATTTTTATATCTCCTAGACCAAATAGATCCCATCCCTCATCTCTCGGCGTGCTGAGGATCCCAGCAGCGTTGTCAAGTCCAAACTCGTCTTCGGCGTCCTTCAGAATCTCGGGACACTGTTCTTCGGCGGGTAACCCCAGAGGACGGAGGCGGAGGGTTGGGTGTCCAGGTCGGTGAACGTCTGTCCCACAGGGCGTATCTCTTCAATGCGGTTGGCCATAGGCATTGTGCTAGTATATCCTGGTTGATCTCAACCTCTGAATGGACGTTTTTCATCGAGACCAAATATCAAATGGGGCCGGGCGATCTTGAGCTGAACCAGTACTTCGCCAAACTTTATTACTACCAGATGTTTCTTGCGAACCGGCAAATACTGAACCCGACCTGCACTACATGGTTTACATAGCTTAGAATAGCTGGGACATCCCGGAAAGTCGAGGTAACATTTATTTATTTAGGTTTAATGACACTTTCGACAGCCAGGGTCGGTTAGAGGAAGCCGGAGTCCCCGGTACCCGAAGAGGACCGCCAAACAACGGCGAGCAACTGTCAGACTCTCCAACTCCACACAAGCAGGGTTAGCATTGGTTGAAGATACGTGCACACCATCGACGTGCAGTACTCCTTAGTACACCTCAGGTGGGCAAATGGGATTAAGTGCCTTGCCCAAGGACACAACGCGGTTGCCGCAGGCGGAATTCGAACCGAGGACCTCTCGGCTTGCAGCCGCCATCACAACCTACTAAAACACCGCGCTCCCGCCATGGTAACAGCTTTGAGAACATTCAGACCTAATAGCGTCTATTATATCCGCTGGCATTTCCATTGTCGGGGCGTTGATTAGGCATCTTCACATTCTGAAGTCAGATGTGGGGGAATGGCAAATAATAATAATAATAATAATAATAATAATAATAATAATAATAATAATAATAATAATAATAATAATGATAATAATATAACACGTGGTGCTCTACGGCTGGAAAACGTACGTTTTTATATCCATTTAACCCTTTACCTAACGTAACGGCCAAAACCGACCAGCGCTATTCTCAAAAATCGCCAATTTTCACTATTTTTTCATTTTTTGTCTCAAAAACATAGGTTATGACCCCTCGTTGGAACGAGCTCGTCGAGCTCGTTCCAATGAGGGGTCATAACCTATGTTTTTGTGACAAAAAATGAAAAAAATGGTTATTCAAGAATTATTTTTGCAAGTGTCGTCTGCTTTTCGGGTTAGGTAAAGGGTTAAAACATTCTCGAGGCTCAAATTCTTTCACAGTGTGAAGATAGATTTGGCGTAGATTGAGGTTTGTTGCTGCGATTATAAATCTCCTGTTTTGAGTCCATCGGGTTTGGGTCAAGCAACGAGCAGCAGCCATGCTGGCATCTGTTCATGGGTGGGGGACGTGGTGAACAGAGCCTATGCTGCTCGTCGCTGTTGTCTATCCGTATCCACTATGGTCTGGATGCGTATATGAGTTTCTAGCTGTTCTCGGGTGAGCGCGAGGGTAAAGTGATTTTGCAGTATACATCTTATGAGTCGGTGGGGGCAGGGTCAATCTACGAGTAGTTGCCAGTGACTATGTTGGCATCTGTTCGGGGGAGGGGGGGGGGGTGGGGGTGAATGAGATATAAACGATTGGCTGAATTTGAAATAAGGCCAATACTTGCGGGCGCAATTGCACCATGCAACTAACTTATTCACAAGTTTTAGGAACTTGAAAGGTGTGTATCAGGTACATGTATATAATACCTTGAGGGCACAGGTTGGATTTTGAAACCCTTTGCAATATAGTTGATTTGGTATCATTGTTTGGTAATTTTTACACGTTTTGATTTGTCGGTGTCTTTGGGGTTGGGGTTGAGAACAAGGGCACCTGACATGATCAGGTGGAAAAGTGAAGGTTTCCGCCAAGGGTACTAACTATGCATGCCATACAGACCGCGCAGTGCAAAATATTGGATTGTAGAGAATGTTTCTTCAATGAGCACTCTCCCCCTTCCCCGGTAAATTTCGTGGAAACTGAAACTGAACATAGCAGTGCGCCTAGGGTTATGAACTTCGGACCTCGTGTCGTCGAGCAGCAGTAGGGTAGGCGAAGTGAGTCGTCTTGCATAACAATGAGAGAATATCAGTTTCTTTTTTTTCTTTGTTTTTAAATCTAATTCTTGATGCCATCCCTTGGAAAGCTCTCAGGAAGAGGAATTAACGGTAGGAAGTGAGGTTATTAAATATGCCTGTCGAGTTTCTACAACCAGTGGCAGCACTAGATATCTTTTCTTGTTTTTGGTGGTAACCCCCACCCCCAACATCACCACTGCTTACAACCTGTTTTAGATGGCACTGTCTGCAGTACAAGTTACTGATATGAAGCATATTGTTTTCTCCAATGTCAGTTTTTCGATGGGTGGGTTTACAGGGGTTGCGGAACCGGGGGGGGGGGGGGGCGCTGGGGGGAGGGGGAGTCGGTCACCCCCCTCCACTTTTTTGCCAGGCCATTTTTTTGTATGCATATATTTTAACATAACCAATGACTGGTGAAACAAGGGGCGGATCCAGAGCCTCCCCATATTTTCGCCAGCTATGTCATGTTTCTGGTACTGGTTCAGTTTCGATGGATTTCGGATCATTTTTTGCAGTAAGTGGCAGCCAACGCTAAAATGTATACAGTCTCTTAAAAAATAGGTTAATTGAAGTAGATCGTAATCTTCCAGACATACAAACACCAAATCCACCCCCAGACAATATAACCCACAGACAGTATAATTGCTGCTAACGTCTGGTAAAGCATACAGGTGAGGTCTATTTATCAGCTTTGGTCGTTACGACCAAAGCTGATAAATATACCTCACCTGTATGCTTTACCGACGTTTTTTAGAGGCTCTCAAAGTGGGAAATCTTTCAAATACATCCCCTGAAAAATCTAAAAAAAAATTCAGCTCGGATGCATGGAAATGGGAATTTTGGGACCCTGGAATTGAACATTTTCGTACCACAGACCGAACCAGGGTCGTCCCACCGTACCGACAACCATCCATCGCCCGATCCAGCCCCCCCCCCCCCCCACACTCTTTGAAAAGTGTTCCGCCGCCCCTGGTTTATGTTTCGGGGGTTTCCCTCAGTAGTCGCGCCTAGATTTTTCAGACCGGGAGAGGGGGGGGGGGGGTGGTTGTCCTCCCCGTCTGGGTGTGCTAGAGTATTTTCCGACAAGCCCACAATAAAGAAACAAGTTTCCATGTCTTGGCAGATCTCCCCGGATGATGCGTATAGAGTACTCCCAAAACCCCCCATCTCTGCGCCACTACTACCCCCACCCCCCCCCCCCCCCCCCTCCCTCAGCTTCCGTTCCCGACCAACTACGAATCTGGTGTCATTTATGATGAAGGAAAGATGTAATTCCCGAGAAAAGTTTTCTTTGTGTATCTTACAACTTATGTTGACTGGTCACAGGTAGTCTGGGCGACAAGAACTGGTGGTGAATATTTTACAAGTTCGACAGTGTGCGTTGTGGGATGATCAGGAAGTTAAGAATAAGAGTTGGAATGAAGTTCAACTATGATCAAGTTTGTCCATAAGTTTGTCATTCGTATCACATTACTAAATATTGTTTTATGAAGAAGTCAAAGTGTAGCCTAAATAACAGTATATTATCAAATGTGATTGCCAATGTTTAATCTTTTTAAACGGGCATCCCATTCATAAACATTTTCCATTCCCTTCTCCCATTTTTCTGATTCAGAGCAACAACCTCTCACCCGGAAGTAAAATTTACTAAGGTGCTTTTGTCCGATTCGAAGGTGATAGTTTTTTCTATATTTTCGTGCATTGTGGTTACATTTAAATTGGGAGGAGGCGCAAGATTTAGTTTTTCGAAGTTGAACTAAATAATCAGGAAGTGAGTTTCGAAGTAATTTTTGGTAAAGAAGATGTTTGTGTTACATTTTGAAGTGCATAATTCAACTTCATGTGTTTCTAGAATTCGTGTCAAATGTCCTACTCCGAGTACTCGGTAGTTTCTTGCCAAGTGGCCGTGTAAAATTAAGAACTTACTGTAATAGTAATACTACATTTATTATCATCTCGTCCCGGCCATTTGACAAAGTAAAAATGCGGAGAGAAAATTTCCCCCTCCTTGTATTAGGGCGGGGCATTTTTCCTCACCAATTTCATTTCGTCAAATAGCTGGGAGAAGGTGTCGATCTGTTTTCATGAAATAAAAATACTGAGAAAAAATACCTCACCCTATATTATTACCATCACCAGCGTCCTGGGTGTGTATGGGGGTGGGGGGGGGGGTGGGGGAGAGGGAAACTGCCCCAGAGCCTTGACCCCCCCCCCTCTCCCCATTACTGGCACAAGAGGCCAGGGTTTTTTGGTGTTTTAAAAAATTGTCTGTTGACCTATCGATACATCTTGAGCTGAAAGTTGTGGGAAGGCTTTTGGAAATTTGGTATTGGCCTCGGGCTCTGACACTGGTGGAGGTGGCAACAGTATCATGTTTGTAGTTGTATTAGCTACTGACCAGGTTCCATTCATATAAAAAAAACCCAACCCATTATTATATTTCTACAGCTTTTATCTTTTTAAATAAAAACCATATCCTACTAGTACTACCACGACCTCGAAAGTGTTATTCAACTCCCATGGCAATATCCTACATTTGTACTCCCAGTCATGATGGACTACTTTTACCATTGCAGTTTTTCCGCCTCAAAATCCAGCGATAACACCCAAACCACTTCGACAAATATTCTTCTTGATTTTCCAACTGACAGCGAACAATAACTATGTACCCATCCACACAAAGTTATAAGAAGTTGAACATGACTACTCATTCATGGTGATTGATTGAATTTTTTCTTTCAAATGTGTTGATTTCCTTCATAAGTTCATATCTCCCGTCACTTGAATTTCCATTTGAAAACGAGCATCGTTGCATTCCTTTCTGATGACGTCATATTATCAGTTCATTCATTCATGTTTTTGTGTTCATGCGCCGATTTTTCTAACCGTCAAAACCAATTGAGTGACCTTGGGAAACTGCTCTTGGATGATGCAAGAGGGGTATTTGTGTTGCAGATATTATCAGGGAAATATAATAAACACAATAGGTCATTGCTTGGAGTAACATACAATGTTTATTCTCTTGTGGGATGCGGGGTTAATTTTCACTCGGCTAGCGCCTCATGAAAATAACCCTCCACATCCCACGAGAGAATAAACATCGTACGTTACTCCAAGCAGTGAACTATTGTCTATTTATTCCAGTTTGTTGGATTTCCACTGGTCTTTCCTGCATCGGATGGTCACAATTATCTTTTGTGAAAAAATGCACCATACAGTACAACTGCTGCAAAATGGTCACTTTCCACGGCTGGGCAATATTTCCCCGGATGCAATAGTATTAGATTCCAAATAGAGCTGTAGGTTAACCGAAACCGAACCGAGGTTTTTATTTTTTTTAAAAAACCGAAACCGTCGACATCCCGTAATCTAAGGTTTTTCGTGTTTTATTAAATACTCTCTTGCTGCAGAAATTCACAGAATGTAGCCATCCCAGCGAACTGAGAGTACCCAGACACTGCCAATGGCAGTGTCTGGGTACTCTCACTACTCTGGGAAGGCTACATTCTGTGAATTTCCGTCAGTTCAGTTTAGTTGTGTTTGCAGCTTTCCTCAAGTTGCGTGTAGGTGTCAGACCTCGCAAAATGGCCAAGCACAACAGAAGTTCTGTATATTTAGGTAATTATTATATTGGCCTTCCTGAATCTTCATGTATTATAGCTTATTTTGGGCATTCATTGAGTTTCACTCAATTTCACTACCATTCAGTTATGACTCCGGACATAAGAATGAGTTTTATTGAATTTTATTTGGCCTCGTGAACAAACCGAAAACCAAACCGAACCGAGGTTTTACTCCACCTGAAAAACCAAAACCGAAACCGAACAAGAAATTTAAAAACCTACAGCTCTAATTCCAAACCATAATTATAGGAATAATCATCAAACATTTAATCAATAAAACACCGGGTACAACACGGTGCTTCATTAAAATAATTAATTAAAATTTTGCTAGTGATGATTTTTTACTACCTGATAAACACATGTGGGGACCTCGCTGCCCATGCGTGGCTTATGACCAGTCCACAGTTTCGGTTTTGGTTTTTCAGGTGGAGTAAAACCTCGGTTCGGTTCGGTTTTCGGTTTGTTCATGAGGCCAAGTAAAATTCAATAAAACTCATTCTTATGTTCGGAGTCATAACTGAATGGTAGTGACATTGAGTGAAACCCAATGAATGCCCGAAATAAGCTATAATACATGAAGAATCAGGAAGGCCAATATAATAATTACCTAAATATATACAGAACTTTTATTGTGTTTGGCCATTTTTCGAGGTCTGACACCTATACGCAACTTGAGGAAAGCTGCAAACACAACTAAACTGAAATGTCGGAAATTCACAGAATGTAGCCTTCCCAGAGTAGTGAGAGTACCCAGACACTGCCATTTGCAGTGTCTGGGAACTCTCACTACGCTGGGATGGCTACATTCTCTAAATTTCTGCAGCAAGAGAGTATTTAATACTCCCCCCTTTGAGAATTCCTGTATCCGCCACTCCATGGGGGCACGATAATGCTGTGTTATAAGATGTACTGCACGTCGATGGTGTGCATGTCTTCAACCAATCTAACCCTGCCTGTGTTGCAGTGTGGAGTTACGATGTTGGGAAGCTGGCAGCTGCTCGTCATTGCTCGGTGGTTCTCTCCGGCTTACTCCAATCGTAAAATGGTCACGGTCATGATTAGCCATTGTGCATAAGTATGTGACCTTAAACACCAATAAATAAATAAATCTTATTTTAAAAATGACATTTATTTTCCTTGAACATTAGACAATGTACTGATGTGCTTTGGAAGCATTTGATTACCCTTTAAAAGCAGGAGGTGGGTACATTTCAAATTTGATTGGCAATCCTTTTATACAGTTGAACAAGTATGTACATGTATGATTAATAATTTTTAGCTCAACTTGACAAAGTCAAGCTGAGCTATTGCCATCACTTCTCGTCCGTCAGCGTACGTACGTACGTACGTACGTCTGTACGTACGTACGTTAGTATGTTAGTATGTTAGTACGTTAGTACGTACGTCCACAATTTCCTTTGGCACACCTCACAGGCAGGGCTTGATTTAATCTGAAAATTTTGAATAGCAATTTACTATTCACCCTGGAAAATTGATTAGCAGTTGATCCAAAAGCACTTGAAACTAATAAATCTTGAATAGCAAAATTCAGAAATTGGAGAGCAAAGTGCTATGCTAATCCAGTTAAATCGAGCCCTGCTCACAGGTCGCATTTATGATCAGATTACTTTGAATCTTCTTGTGCTTGTTTGGGGTGACCTCTAGATGGGAGCTATCGATTTTCTTCAATTTCCGTCAAAAAATGTTGCCGCGGCCAGCGTTCTTAGAACTTCGTTTAGTCAAACCACAATATTTCCCTTTGGCACACCCTACAGGGCACATTTATGATTTGATTGCTTTGAAACCTGATACACTTATTTAGGGTGACCTCTAGATGGGAGCTATTGATTTTCTTCAATTTCCGGCAAAGAATGTTGCCACGGCCAACGTTCGTAGAACTTAGTTCAGTCAGACCTCAATATTTCCCTTTGGCACACCCTACTGGGTACATTTACGATCAGATTGCTTTGAAACCTGGTATGCTTGTTTGGGGAGACCTCTAGATGGGAGCTATCGATTTTCTTCAATTTCTGTCAAAAAATGTTGCCGCGGCCAACGTTCTTAGAACTTAGTTTAGTCAGAAGACTCCATATTTCCCTTTGGCACACCCTACAGGGTACATTTATGATCGGATTGCTTTGAAACCTTTCATGCTTGTTTGGGGTGACCTCTAGATGGGAGCTATCGATTTTCTTCAATTTCTGTCAAAAAATGTTGCCGCGGCCAACGTTCTTAGAACTTAGTTTAGTCAAACCATAATATTTCCCTTTGGCACACCCTACAGGGCACATTTATGGTTTGATTGCTTTGAAACCTGGTATGCTTATTTAGGGTGACCTCTAGATGGAAGCTATCGATTTTCTTCAATTTCTGGCAAAAAATGTTGCCACGGCCAACGTTCGTAAAACTTAGTTCAGTCAGACCTCAATATTTCCCTTTGGCGCACCCTACAGGGCCCATTTATGATCAGATTGCTTTGAAACTTAGTATGCTTGTTTGGGGACACCTCTAGATGGGAGCTATCGATTTTCTTCAATTTCCATCAAAACATGTTGCCGCAGCCAACATTCTTAGAACTTAGTTTAGTCAGACCACAATATTTCCCTTTGGCTCACCCTACAGGGCTCATTTATGATTAGATTGCTTTGAAACCTGGTATGCTTATTTATGGTGACCTCTAGATGGGAGCTATCGATTTTCTTCCATTTCCGTCAAAAAATGTTGCCATGGCCAACGTTCTTAGAATTTAGTCTAGTCAGACCACAATATTTCCCTTTTGTACACTCTACAGGGCACATTTATGATCGGATTGCTTTGAAACCTGGCATGCTTGTTTGGGGAGGCCTCTAGATGGGAGCTATCGATTTTCTTCGGTTTCTGTCAAAAAATGTTGCCACTGGCAAAAAAACTGACATTGGTCCCAATGATCTTCAATTTTGCCATTTCATTTATAACTTACCAAGTTCAAGTTTGTCAAGTTGAGCTACAGTGTCATTGACACTTTCATTATTATATGCTAGCTTGTGAATTATCGCAAATTATCTAAAAGATATTTTTCGATATCTATCAGCTCGATAGATATCTAGAAATATTTCTCAGTAGCTTCCTAAATGACATCACCCTGCACAGCATTACATCGCCTTGAAGAAACGATCAGGTGATCTTTGTTATTGTTTTGAAAGGTACGCATTTGCGATTGAATTGGGCTGAATATTGTGCAATAAAATGTCTCATAGCATATAATAAAAAGAAAATCAACCCGATTTTAGTCAGTATCTGCAATTATCTCATGAGTGTGAACCTGAAAGTTTTATTTTTCACGCGTGCTTGCGTGAGTGAAAAATAATACTTTTAGGTCCACACGGTGATCTTTTTTCAGTACCTTCCTAAATGACGTTAAGCTTCGGTGCATGACGTCGCCTTGAACATCGCCTTGAACGGCGCCCTGGATGAATGATCAGCTGATCTTTGTTATTTTTTTCAAACATAACTGTTTGCAGTGAAATTGGGCTGAATATTGCACATTAAAATGTCAAGTAGCATATAAAAAGAAAATCTACACTATTTTAGTGAATATCGGGAATTATCTCATTCGTGTGGACCTTAAAGTATTATTTTTCACTCGTGAAAAATAATACTTCAAGGTCCACAAGAATGAGATAATTCCCAATATTCACAAAAATAGTGTAGATATCCTCTATATATTTTTTTTTATTCATTCCACTAACTTATTTGTGTTGGGTTCCTTGAAAATATTGAAAAAGTGCTTGAACTTCATCTTTATATTGCGATTTATTTAGATTACATAATTATAATGCTTTAAAGTTTCCAAAATTATGAAATGAAGCTAATATTGTGTGAATCATAATCTGAGAGAGAGAGATAATTAGTAATATTAGTGTATCTAAAACTAAACTTTTTATACGGCCGCTCGAGCAGCCCGTATTATGGTATGGCAATGTCCATCCGTTCGCTTTTGTTTGTCCACGCGATAACTTGAAAACAATACATCCTACAGATACTGTGTTTTAAAGGTTGATTAGTCATGACTAGAGGATGGTTCCTTTCGATAACCAGCATTCTGGCATATCCAATATGGCCACCACGGTAGCCATCTTGATCTTGGATTTTCTGAGACTGTTGATTGTCCACACGATAACTTGAAAACTATAGATCCAACAGATACTGCTTTTTTATGGTTGATTAATCATGACTAGAGGATGGTTCCTTTCGATAACTAGCATTCTGGCATATCCAATATGGCTGCCATGGCAGCCATCTTGGATTTTCAGGGACTTATGATTGTCCATGTGATAATCCAACAGATACTGTTTTTTTATGTTGATTAGTCATGACCAGAGATGGTTCCTTTCGATAACCAGCATCAGTGTCCATCTGTCTGTCTATCCATCTGTTAACTTTTGTTTGTCCACGCGATAACTTGAAAACAATACGTCCAACAGATACTGTTTTTTTTATGGTTGATTAGTCATGACTGGAGGATGGTTCCTTTCAATAACCAGCATCAATGTTCGTCCATCTGTCCGTCTGTTAACTTTTATTTGTCCACACGATAACTTGAAAACAATTCATCCATACGATACTGTTTTTTATGGTTGATTAGTCATGACTAGAGGATGGTTCTGTTCGATAACCAGCATTCTGGCATGTCCAATATGGCCACCATGGCAACCATCTGGGAGTTTTGGTGACTTGATTCTCCATGCAGTAACTTGAAAACAATATATTCAACTTTAATGGGTCATAAGCTAGGAATGTACAATTATCTTTGAAGGAATTATTGGCCTTTTGTTCAACTAAAAATTTCTTCACATGTGTAATTTCTTCATGGGCGACCGTATATTGATCCACCGCCTGGCAGTGCACTTGTTGTCAATAGGATCCTTTAATAAATGTGCAGGCAACTAAAATAAAAGTCTATTATGTGTTTAAATTCTCTGTTGTTTCACATTTTTCAACACCATTTTTATTTAAAAATTTGACTTCAAAATCCAGTGGGCCAAAACGTCCGATTTCCTAAAAATGTGGACCAAAACGTCCACGCACCATTATTATTAGCCCTTAAAACAGATTAATTTTACGTTGTTAACCCTTTACCTAACATGAAAAGCAGATGACACTTGCCAAAAAAATTCTTGAATAACTAATTTTTTTCATTTTTTGTCTCAAAAACATAGGTTATGACCCCGTGTTGGAACGAGCTCGTTGAGCTCGTTCCAACGAGGGGTCATAACCTATGTTTTTGAGACAAAAAATAATGAAAATTAATTGGCGATTTTTGAGAATAGCGCTGGCAGGTTTTGGCTGTTACGTTGGGTAAAGGGTTAACTACAGTAAAGTCACTGTGGACTGATCGTGATCCATGCAAGGGCTGTGATGTCCGTGCATGTGTTTACCACGTACATGTAACAAAAATCATCAGCAAAATTTTAATTACTATGAAGCACCAGGTTCATTAATTAAATTTTTGATGATTATTCCTTTAACAGGGTTACCCGTGGGTATGGCCTTGAATTCAACAAAGTGTGGTTCAAGTATATGAAATCCGGGAAAATGGTCATGGGAGCCTTGAAAATCCTTGAATTTTTACAAAATAAAAACGTGCCGATGATATGGCTAATTGACATCCTCCATCATTGGGTACACCAGTGATCATATATCATCATTCATGGCAGTAAGGCTTTGAAAATCCTTGAATTTGGTTGCTGTAAGACCTTGAAAAATGCTATAAAATTTCGGGAAATGGTCTTGAATAGCCTTAAATTTGATCCGTCCTTGCCTGCAGGAACCCTGTTTAATTATTTTTTGGAATGTAGTATCATTGCATCTGTGAAATATTGCCCACCTGTGGAAAGTGACCAGTCCACGACGTCTGTACTGTACCGGTTGTACATGTATATACCTTTTCGCAACTGCTGAAGATTTAACAGTGTTAATTCATTATTGTTGGCTGCCTACACAGGTAGCCAACAATGATGTAAAAACACTGTCAGCTTAAATACATCCTACCAGTAGAGTTCACAAAGAAGAATACAACTGGGACAACTTTTTCAGAACAATATTAAAGAGTCAGTTTGTGGCTGTATGGTAACTTAACCCTTTGGTGGTATCATCAGGCCTCGACAATTCAGGTGAACGATCGTTCAGTTCCCCTAGAGGTTACACAAACACAAATTGAGGCAAATGGTCTATCGGTTAACCAATAGGATCCATCGATTAACCAACTTTTTTACAATCGGCATATTAGATGCCTGAAGAGAAAGTAGTACACATACAAATATTAAATTTGTGCTTATTATTCAGCTGTAAGCGTAGTCCAAACATGGCCTGAAAGTCTGTAATATAATTTTTTGGTTTGGTATGTCCTTGAAAGGACGTACCAAACCCAAAAATTATATTACAGACTTGAAAGGACGTACCAAACCAAAATTATAGTACAGACTTTCAGGCCATGTTTGGACTACTGTAAGCATAATTAGAAAAATGGAAATTGAAATGCACTGCAGCCTGAATAATGCTTAACCAACAGGTTAATGCAACAAATTTACTTAACCTTCAAAATAGGTTAATGAACAACTAAATGGGTAACCTGTTAATGGGTTAATCAAAATATGGAATTATCAAAGCCTGTATCATCCATGTCGGTTCAATGGCAGCAGTTGGAAAGGGTCCACATTTATTATTTGATGGTAGACCAATTAATATTTTCAACGTGCAGCCATTGGGCTGCACGTTAAAAATATTAATTGGTCTACCCACACATTCACTCAGCAGCCATCCTACTTAATGAAATTATGACGTATCATGCTTCTGGGCCTGAAAACAGGGCTTATATTTCGACGAGAATCTGAGAATCGATTCGCACAAAGATTCGCGCAATAAAACCGACGAGAATCCATGTAGATTCTCGCTGCACCTCTGCTAGGATTCGCGTGAAAAGAATTGAGTCAATTTAACCCTTTATCTAACACAGCAGAAACAGATTAACCAACAGAAGGCTAACATGACCTGAAATATCCTGACACTTTGTCAATAAAATTGCACAAATATGGCTGTCATTGGAACCGGCTCATTGAGCCGGTTCCAACGACAGCCATATTTGTAAGATCTTATTGGTAAATATTGTTCATTTAATTATTTTATCATTTATTTATTATTCATTGTTTAAAAATTATCAATTAAAAAGGTGTGTTGTGTAAAAGGTTAGCATGTGTTATCAGTATACAACAGTGGTTGAACCATGGTGGCGTCATGGGATCTTGGGACACTCATAGTAGGTATGGATTCTCGTAGTCCAAACTTGGACCCACAGTCCGTAATATAATTTTTGGCGTTGGTACGGCCTGTAGGTCCAACGCTCTCGATACCTGTGCTGTACTATACGACCTGCAAACGATTTACTTGCAGGTCTATCTCGCCTCGTGGGAACAATATGGCATGTCCAGAAGCTTTTTGTTATTATGTGACCGAAAGAAGGATAATTGTAAAAAACAAAAACCTCTATGTCGGAAGCGCTTGGTCACCGTATTGTTCAGAAACGAAAGATTCATATCATCGAAGTGGTTCGAGAAAATGAAGTTGGCAGCCATGTTTTGTATTTTTAAACATAATGACGTCATTCCTTCCTTAAGTGATTGGTTGCAATCAGGGAATCCTTGGTTGAAACCTAGGAAGGAGTGACGTCATTATGTTTAAAAATACAAAACATGGCTGCCAACTTCATTTTCTCGAACCACTTCGATGATATGAATCTTTCGTTTCTGAACAATACGGTGACCAAGCGCTTCCGACATAGAGGTTTTTGTTTTTTACAATTATCCTTCTTTCGGTCACATAATAACAAAAAGCTTCTGGATATGCCATATTGTTCCCACGAGGCGAGATAGACCTGCAAGTAAATTGTTTGCAGGTCATATACGGTATAGTACAGCACAGGTATCGAGAGCATTGGACCTACAGGCCGTACCAACGCCAAAAATTATATTACGGACTGTGGGTCCAAGTTTGGACTAGGATTCTCGCAACCATTTTCACGAGAATCCAAATGGATTCTCACAAATTTAGACGAAATATAAGCCCTGGAAAAGCACTGCTCGGTTTCAAAAGGTTAAGGGTTAAATGAATAAAGAGAAAATTTAAGTAGGAAGTTCTTTCACTTCTTCATCATCTTTCTTCTTATCCTTTTATCTCTCATTTATTAAGGGACCAGAATATATTCTACACATGAAGCTAATCAACAAATTAAAACTGGGTTGACCGGTTCAGAGATTAAATGATGTTTTGATATTTTTTTATTGGAAGTGATTGAGATTAAAGTGTTAGTATTATGATTAATAATGAGTTAAAGATAATTAGCATTTATCACTTTGTCTGTTTATAAAATACAGCAATTAATGCTCCTATCAATAGTTACAATGTATCATTTACACAAACTACCAAACACATATATCCTATTAGCCCAATGTTTATATTGAGAGCTATATCACACACAGAGTAATTTCCCACTAGGTATTCCATAGGGATACAGTAAAAATACCCCATCACTGCTGGAAATTAACAAAATTGATGGGTGCAGTTTTAAGCTCCCGTGAAATCAGAGATGAGAGAAATTTACACCCGTAAAAAGTTAGTATATGAATTTTCAAGGGAATACTGTCACCAAAGACCAGAAACCTTAACCCTTTGAACATGAGCAGCTGCTTTTCCAGCCAGGAGCATGATGCATCATAAAGTCATTAAATAGGATGGCGGTTCATTCAGTAAATGTGTGGGGTAGACCAATCTGTATTTTTAACGTTGAAAATATTGATTGGTCTACCCTAAATAATGAATATGGACTCTTCTAATTGCTGTCATTGAACTGCATGGAAGATATCACTAGTATCCAAAGGGTTAAATGTTTAAGGAACTAGTGAATTATGACAGTAACTTGCCACTGGCCTCAGTGTTCTGCTTTCTCAAAACAACACACATTTATATGCCCTTACAGTATATTAGTGCTCCACAATACTTTATCAATTTTTCAGCTCCCGTAAAATAGAAATCACGGGTGCTGACGGGAGCAATTGCAATTGCACCCGTCACATTTCCAGGACTGCCCCATGACCCATAATTTCCATGTAATCTCACCAGCATATCTTTTCTGACAAAATCCCTCCTCAACACACCCCTTAGATTCCATTCCTGACAAAATCATGTTTCTATACATGTACAGTTAAAAGTAGAAGTCCTGTCACGAACTGTGCGCTTCTCTAGGCTTAATTGCGCGTAGGAATTGCGCGCAACTTCCATATCGAATGGCATCCAAACACGACAGGTTCTCCTGGTGGCTCATAGCAAACACAGGCAATGTTTCTGCCAAAGGACCTCCGGGTTACCCGGAGGTCTATTGGCTGAAACATTGCTTGTGCACAGGTCATATGTACAGAAGTTGATAATCTATATTAACACGCAGATCGACGTGCTATTTGTGCGCATTTCATGACAGGACTTCTAGTTTTAACTGTACATCTGCTGACATTCAAAACATCGTCTGCTGCATGTGTGAAAAATGTAGAAAAATGAAGCAGGGCTTGCATTTTAGAACCGTGGCCAGGCTGATGAAATAGGCCAGGTAAAAAGAGCCACCAGGCCTGATTTGTACTGTTCCTGGGCTGATTTCGCAGATTACATAAACTATGGCAGATGCATTTGCCGTCTTGATAGATTGGCGATCAGGCTGACTGATCAGCCTGGTGAGAAATGTTTTGAGGCTGATTACCAGGCCTGGGCTGATAGGCCTTGTGAAAATGCAAGCCCTGATGAAGTGGTTTGCAAATCACTCTTCTGAGGCAACTTCATTTCAAATATTTTGTATGGTGATGTCAGATGGTAATATATGCTACTGAAGACTTAAGCATAGAAAAAACTATGCAAGCTCTCGTCCAGGTGGTGTGAGGAGGCGGGAGCATAATCCCCCACCCCAGAAAAAAACATTATACATGTAAGTGAAGAACTTGGTTTTGGTAAAGCTCACATTAATGTGACAACCCTAATTTCCTTTACGAAGTTTCAATCTGCTAGTGTTTACAATTTACCCAATGCACACAATATCAGAATTTGTTATTTTAATTGTGTTTTTTACAAATTTTTCAACACGTGTCAAGAAAACCATATAATATGACCCCCCATATGACCTTATTCCAATGAGGGGTGACTTGATATGGTTTTGATGAAATTTTTTGAGAGAATTCTTTTTTTCAACTGCTCAATTCGTAAATTATGAAGGCGGATAATAATAATAATAATAACACTTCGGCCAGCCGCTGATTGGTTGCAGTTCTCATATGAGAAGGCCTTGGTTACCCATATTCTACCAACTGCCTCCCTATTCCCGCGCTTCTTCTCTCCTCCCATCACTCGGAGACGAACTGCTTGATGATATCCCTTGCCCAATTCTTCCCAATCTCTTCGATTAGTATATTAACCCTCTCCTTTCAGTCGCCCCCTAACCACATGTCCTTCATTCTCCCATCCCACTTCCCCATTATACTCCCCGTGAATCTTGTTCTTTTAGACTGGTATTTTGGGCATTCTATAAGAAAGTGTTCCGGGTTCTCCACCACGCCCAAGTTACACATCTGGCACTTCTTTTCACTGTTTTTCCCAATTTTTCCCCTCAGCTCCAGGGACAGCGACCTCAGCTTGAACAACAGTGACCCCCCAAAGGTGCCATCAAGGTACTCTTCAAAACCAGGCTTCTCTTTATCACACAGGCCACCGAAAGATCTCTTTGATTTGACCCCCTCTCGCCAATTATAATGTGACCGATTCTTTTGGTAAAGGCCTTGAAACGTGTCTTAATTTCCAACAGTCCACAGCATCTGTGTGTCCAGTCTCTTAGCAGTAATTACTGGTTTATTTGAGAACACAATGGGCCGATTCCGATGCTGATTGTAATATCGTGCAGCACTACTAAACAATTCAGGGCTCACATTAAATTGAACTTATTTTACAGTCCGTTCACTACTAGATAGGTCAAGACTTGAAAGAACTACAGTAAATTGAACATGTTTCACAGTGTTCAACTCGGTTCGACTCAGGTCCAGTAAAATTACCAGTTGCACATGCTTGGGTGGTAAACGTGGCTCTCAGAGCCATGTTTACCACCCAAGTGTGCACAACTGGTAATTTTTACTGCGATCTGAGTCAATGGAGTGCAACCGTAACTTTTTCTGGTATGAAATGGCAAGTATGCTCAGTTGTAAGCTTTACATGTCATTTAACATGTATATCCTGTAAAGGGGCGTCTAGAGAGATTAAGAATACACATTGTGGTGCTTTTTCAACTTTATTGAATGGTATCATTGACATCATTTTACCTTAACAATTGAACAATTGCAGAAGGTAATAAAATGCGGTTTATGAATCATCACAAAATGCTTGGCAACAATCGGTTGAACCCATGTTCCAGGAGTAGTTGCCGTTGTCATCCGATTGCCCACAATCGGCTGGTTGTGGTGTCCGGTTCCGATCATCGGTTAGACACCACTTGACTAGAAACCGCTGCCTTCGTAATTCGTCTGTTGTCAGCAGGACCTCCTCTTGAAGGCATGGTAAGCACCTGTTCTGAGGCTGATTCACTAGGTAAAGGGTTAATATACTGTGACTAGATTGTGATAGGTGAGTAAAACAGCTTTTCACCCAAATTAAGAAGCCTGATGTAAATTAGGTGAAATCTCTTATGCGAGAACACACTACAAGAATTGCCCTTTCTGAATTCATAAAACTGGATGTGTCATCAGTGACATTCCAGCAGAGTGCCTTGAACCAGTTAACTCTTAGAAGCCGGTAGTCAAGTTTTCTTGCCTGTGATGTAATGTGGCAGGACGGGCGGGTAATCTGGCTGTGACAGTTCAGCTATCCTTGGGTTGGGGGAGAATTAGACACTGAGCAGGTGCTTCTAGTCAAGTGTCGTCTGCCTATTCAGGCAGACGACACTTGACTCGAAGCACCTGCTTTTCTGTAAATTTTTCGCGGTATGTCATGTTCAGTAAATTCATTCTGATTCCCCGGCTTCTAAGAGTTAATAATTTGATGTGCTATATTTTGTTACTCCATGAACATGTAATCTTCAGTCATAATGTTACACTGATACTGTGTGCACAGAGGATTCTGGTTTTTGCAAGTCACAGGATGGTGCTCTGTCCACAAAGTAACTTGCTGTTTCTTTGTAAAAGTTAGTGAACTATAACAGAATTTTTGGTAAAATATTTACACACATATAACTCACTTTAACTGTCTCAGGGCTGAGGCTTTGTCAGGGTACTACTATGAAGTGTTGGAGGCCACTGTTGTGGCTACTAAGAAAGTGCTTGGAAGCTCTATCAGGGCTCTTCTGAAAAGTGCCAGAAGTCACTGTTAGGTCCTACTAGAATATGTTGGAACGATCGTGTCGGGACTTAAACCTGGGCTTCAAAATAGAATGTGCTGGAAGCCACTGTCAGTAGTCTACTAGAATATATATGTTCAACAGTTGTGCAAGGGCTGTACTAGAAAGTGCTGGATGCCACTGTCAGGCCCTAATGGATTATGTTGAATGATAGTGTAAGGGCTAACCTGGAAAGTGCAGGAACTTGGAATCAGTGTCAGACCCAACTGGAATATGTTGAACAATAGTGTCAGGACATTAGTTAAAAGTGCTGGAAACTGATGTAACAGCTCTACTGGAAAGTAGTGTTCAACCGTTTACCAAAAATTGCTGTTGACCGATTATACATGTAGGTTATTTGAGCTCACAATCGCTCAATTCCGATTCCGATTCTAATACTGTGCACTACTAGACAAGTCAAGACTCGAAAGAACTATATTAAATTGAACTTATTTTACGGGTTTACAGTTTGTTCACTCCTAGATAAGTCGAGACACAAAAGAACTACATTAAATTGAACATATTTCACAGTGTTAAACTCCGTCGACTCGGGTCCAGTAAAATTACCAGTCATGCACACTCCGAGCCACGTTTACCACCCAAGTGTGCACAACTGGTAATTTTTACTGCGACCTGAGTTAAAGGTGGGTAACCTTCACTTTTCCGGTATGAACTGGCGATTGCCACAAGTACCTGTACTCTCAATTGTAAGCTTTACATGTCATTTACATCACTGTGCAAGTAACCATTACATGAATATCCCAGGTCCATGATATCTTCACTCATGATCAAATAGAAGTCGCCGACTGATATTGGCGATTGTTTCTCGAGCCAATGTCCGACACGATATTAAAATCGCCGTGATTCTCGGTCAAACAGATTACAGCAGTAATTAATTTCTAGGGCACCTGAGCGAAAAGGATGTACTTATTGTCATATTTTATATGACTCTCACAATCTTGTGGTCAAAATACATGTATAACTCAACAATCTCAACTCGACGAAATGACGTTGGCCTTACCATTACCAACACTCATAAAATATTACGTTTTTAATCAGTTAGAATATTTTTTTTTAATTTTGACAAATTGCAACATTCCGACACAAACGTACCTACATAAATTTCATAAAATTTGATTCAGAAAATTATTGATGACTGGTTATCATTCTGACATTCTGTGACATCAACATGCAGTAGTTTATTTGGTCTAATCTATTTCACAATTAACCCAAATACCCAATGCAAACAATATCAAATTTTTTTAATTTAAATATCTTTTTTAATTTTTTTCAAAAAATTTCAACAAAACCATATCATGTGACCCCTCATTGGAACGAGCTCAACGAGCTCGTTCCAAAGAGGGGTCACATGATATGGTTTTATTAAAATTTTCCAAAAAATAATATTTTTTCAGCTGCAGAATCTGCATATTAGGCAGGCAGATACGGACGATTCGTTGGGTAAAGGGTTAATGCCGTGATTATGCTCTCTGGAGTCAATCTCTTTCACTCCAAATGTCCAATTTAATTACTGCTTTCATTGTCCATGTAATCTCGGGTGGGTTTAATACTTTGTCTCACCTCGGACCTAGGATATTCATGTAACAGTCGCTTGCACAGTAGTGTAACTTGTTTATAGAGATTAAGAATACACATTGTGGTAGTTTTTCAACTTTATTGAATGGTATCATTGCCATCATTTCACATTAACAATTGAACAAATTCCAGAAAATAATAAAATGTGGTTGATGAATCATCACAAAAAATGCTTGGCAACAATCGGTTGAACTGATGTTCCAGGAGCCATTGCTGTTGACATCTGATTGCCCACAATCGGCCGGTTGGGGTGGCCGATTCTGATCATCAGTTGAACACTACTGGAAAGTGCTGGACGCTATGACCAAAACACTACTGGGAAGTGTGGGAAGCAACATGTACCACTAGGGGGCCTGAAAAGATATTTCAAGTATATTCAAATCAAGTCCTTGGGTTCATATTTGGATTTGGACTCCCTATGGGAGCCCTATTTTAAATTTAGCACTTGCAATAGGAAGAAGCATACATTTGCTTCTTTAGATCCAACAGGAAGAATCGGATATTTGGTATTAGGCATTATAGCATTACTATAACTCTAGATTATTCATTTATTGGAGTTAAACGACACGTTTAACATTCAAGAACACATCATATCGGACAATTTTAGGGGTGGAGGAAGCCGGAGTCTCCCGAGGGAATCACCGAGCAACGGAGAGCAACTGTCAGACTCCCCAGCATACATGTACTAACTCCACACAAGCAGAGTTAGCATTGGTTGAAGACAGGTGCACCATCGACGTGCATTACACCTCAGTACACAGTGCCACCGTGCCCCCACGTGGGCAACCAGGATTATGTGCCTTTCCCAAGGACACAATGGACTTACCCCTGGCAGGGTTCGAACCGAGGAACTCTCAGATTGAAGTTCAATGCCAGAACTACTGAGCCACCATGCTCCCTAAATCCTGGATTAAAAAAGTGAACTTTGTTCAAGGCATTATGATTGGTTGATTTTGAGGGTTTTTTGAGTGATTTTCTTCAATAAAGAAAAAAATCTTTCCAATTGACCTCATGGGTAAGGTGGGTGTCAGAGATTTGAAATTTTAATTTTTTTTTGGGGG
Organism: Pictodentalium vernedei; assembly: GCA_031216915.1. Classification (NCBI taxonomy): domain Eukaryota; kingdom Metazoa; phylum Mollusca; class Scaphopoda; order Dentaliida; family Dentaliidae; genus Pictodentalium; species Pictodentalium vernedei. The sequence continues at coordinate 52,155,880 of CM062294.1, forward strand.
GGGGGGGGTGGGGGGGAGGGGGGGAGAGGGGGCTGAACTAAAATCACTCAAAACTCATTTAAAAATAAAACAACACACCCAATTTTTGGCGAAGGATCCCCCTCCCCCCTCCCCCCCCCCCCCCCCCCCCCCCCTTCCTTAAAACTATGATGTTACTTGTGAGAGTTTGAACTCCTGGTTTGCAACCCGTCGTCAAAATGGAGAAAAAGGAGAAATAAAGACTTAGAAATCTAGGTTCTGCAAAAACAGCCCTTTTAAAGGCCTGTTTGCATTATTGTAAAATCCCAGCATTATTTTTGTGGTAGAATCTGAAGGCTAGAAAAGTCCTCTGACATGGACAACATGGTTATAAATAATTAACATGTCAGCCTTAACCCTTTACCCAACGTAACGGCCAAAACCGGCCAGCGCTATTCTCAAAAATCGCCAATTAATTTTCAAAATATTTTCATTTTTTGTCTCAAAAACATAGGTTATGACCCCTCGTTGGAACGAGCTCTTCGAGCTCGTTCCAACGAGGGGTCATAACCTATGTTTTTGAGACAAAAAATGAAAAAATTTAGTTATTCAAGAATTTTTTTTGCAAGTGTCGTCTGCTTTTCATGTTAGGTAAAGGGTTAATGGTTCTTTTCAGATATTCCCGCTTTCTCCACCTCACTGTAAAAAAAAGCCTGTCAGACACAATATTACACATACCTTGGCTGTTCAAAGTGTCGTTAAACCTCAATAAAAAACCCAAACAAACAAGTACTGTATTTTGACTGATAAGGTTTTATATTTAATGGGTCAAAGCAGGCCTGGAAATCTGCGAAGTTTGTATGATTGTTTAGGTTACGTGTGGGTTTCGTCAATTGTAAAGTACACGAAAGAACTACAGGTTACGACAAAATAATACAGCATAAATTGATCAAATTACAAATACTGCATGTTTTGCTAGAAGGACGTGACAATCTTTTGGAACTATCATGACACAAAAGTTGAGTATTGTATCCACATTATGATTTTATGAATCGAGTGGGGTGCTGTCCCATTTTAAAGAATTTCCGTCAAAAAACAGCAACAACCAACATGCGATCTCGCCAAAGCAAGATCGCATGTTAGTTTTGCCTTTTTTTTCGGTGAGCTTGCATGTTTGTTGTTCATATTTGTACAGGATGATTGATGAAACGTCATTTAGACGTAAAACAGAATTCCTGGCATAGTAAAAACAGAGAAGGCAGAAAAACATCACAACAACCCTTGTCTGTGGGTTTTTCACCAGTCCTGGAAATGAGATGGGTACGAGTGCAATTGCTCACGTCAGCACCCATGATTTCTATTTTATAGGAGCTAAAAAATGCACTCGTTGAAAAATATTGTGGAGCACTAATATACTGTGAGGGTATATAAATGTGTGTTGTTTTGAGAAAGCAGCACACTGGTCAGTGGCAAGTTACTGTCATAATTCAGCAATTCCTTATACACTTAACCCTTTGGACACTAGTGGTATCTGCCATGCAGTTCAATGACAGCAATTAGAAGAGTCCATATTCATTATTTGGGGTAGACCAATCAATATTTTCTGGTTGGTCTGTCTCACACATATACTGAACAGCCATCCTATTTAATGACGTTATGACGTATCATGCTCCTGGCTGGAAAAGCAGCCGCTCAGGTTCAAAGGGTTAAGATTTCTGATGTTTGGTGACATTATTCCTTCGAAAATTCATATACTAACATTTTACGGGTGCAAATTACTCTCGACTCTGATTTCACGGCAGCTTAAAACTGCACCCATCAATTTTGTTCATTTCCATCACTGGTTTTCACCATGCTATATTGTCAGCTGTAATGCCAATGGGTTACAATGTAATCCCTTTATTTCCAAGCCTGTCAAAGTATTTGGGAATAGCTGTAAATATTTGAACGGAACTGTACATGTACATTAATATTTAGTCTGATCAATTAATGAGCTTCTAATAGTACATAATATGTCTGTTTCCCACCATCAAATTATCTTCTCTAATTAGGAAAAAACACTAAACAAACAGGAATTACTCAACATACATCTGGTCTCCCAACTGACAGTGTGTTTTGACTTTTGGTTTTATTACTAAAGAGTTCAGATTAGTTATTGAGGAGCATGCTCATTACTTCATGGTTTGTGAGTGGATATTAATTACAGGTAGGAGTAACAGGTAATCTTCAGGTGAAAGTGGATCATCAAGTGAGTTTATTATAATACATTTGGCAGTCAGATTACTACCTGTGGTGAAGGTGATTGTTTGTGAAGTGATTTACTTGTGTAAGGTTTTTGTATATTTCTGTGCTTTTGATCTGCAAATACCTGGTTGTAGACAATGCTTATGTGAATATATATACTTGGGGTCTCTCATGAATTGCTCTATTCTCAGGTCTTATATTTCATCGAAATTTGAGAGAATGACAGCCAGATTTGTACAAATGTATTGACAGTATGTCAGGATATTTCAAGTCCTGTTAGCCAAACATAGTGGCAGCAAATTAACCTCGTATTGGTTAATTTGCCGCCACTATGTTAGGTAAAGGGTTAAACTGACTCAATTCTTTTCACACAAATCTTAACAGAAGTCTCGCAAAAATCTGCATGGATTCCCACTGCTCTTGTTGAGTGAATCTTTGCGTGAATCAATTCTGATTCTCGTCGAAATACATGTACAGTTAAACCTAGAAGTCCTGTCATGAAATGCACACAAATAGCACGTCGATCTGTGCGTTGATATACGCGTTATGACCATAGTAAGATTATCAAATTCTGTACATATGACCTGTGGACAAGCAGTGTTTCAGCCAATGGACCTCCGGGTAACCCGGAGGTCCATTGGCAGAAACATTGCCTGTGTTTGCTATGAGCCACCAGGAGAACCTGTCGTGTTTGGATGCCATTCGATATGGAAGTTGCGCACAATTCCTATGCGAAATTAAGCCTAGATAAGCACACAGTTCGTGACAGGACTTCTAGTTTTAACTGTATAAGCCCCAGATTCTGGAAATACCTTTAGTATTTTGTCATTTTCTTAACCTTTTTCCAAACAAATTGGCTGTAATCTGCCTGTGTAATTTACAAACTGAGGTGTTGAGAAAAATTTTTCAAATAATTTCAACAAAACAGTATAATGTGACACCCCTCATTGGAACAAGCTCTCCAAGCTCATTCTAATGACAAGTCATCCCCATCCGGGGTGACCTGCGTTGTGTCCTTGGTCAAGGCACTTTATCCCAGTTGCCTACATGGGGGTACAACAACGACATGTACTTAAAAGTGTACTACACGTCGATGGTGCACATATCTTCAACCGCTGAGCAGAGCTTGAACAGAGTTAGAATGTTGATGAGTTGACAGTTGCTTGTTGATGCTTGGTGTTTCCCTCTGGGTACTCCAGCTTCCTTCACCCATAAAACTGTCACAGTCACAATAAGCTATTGTGCACAAGTATGTGACCTTAAACACCAATAAATAATTAATGACGGGTCGCATGGTGTGGTTTTATTGACATTTCTGGAAAAAATTTTAAAAATAATATTTAAATGATAAATTTTGAATTTCTTTTATTTTGGTTTAATGACTCTTTTGACTGCCAGGGTCATCTTGTGTCGGAAATAAATTTTGATATCCTGTGCATTGAGTAAAGAGTTAACCCTTTACCTAACGAATCACCCACATCCGCCCGCGTAATATACAAATTGAGCAGTTGAAAAAACGAAATTTTTTAAAATAAACTCGCCCAAAAAAGAAAGTGTGCATTGCAGAAATTGATCAAACTCCAAAAAAATAATTTCGTAGGTGTAAAGAGTGTTATCCTGTTCATGAATAAGTTGTATTGAACACAAAAACAGCTTTCCCTGTTAAAATTGCATTAACGTTAAATGACGTGCTGCACGTTTGTGAAAAGGCATGTTTTGCACGTGGAGAGTCTGAAAATTCATGTAGCAGTGTGAATCCTTGGGTATTTAAATACTAAAGTAAGGCCTTCCTATCGTTCACATTCAAACTTGCGCTGCTGTTAAAACGACTCCACATTAGCATGCCAAGATTGACAATGAATCAACATCTCCTTGCCCTGGGTATGATTAGAGCTGGCAAAACACACAGAGAGGTTGCCCAGCATTTGAACTGCCACCGTAACACTGTAGACAGGCTAGTCCATCGACATGCACAACATGATGACGTTCGAGACCGACCCCGCTCCGGGAGACCCCGAGTTACCAGCTCTGCACAAGATTGGTATATCCGTGTCGTCCATCTCCGGAGCCGGCAACAAACGGCAACGACGACAGCCAGGAACATCCCTAACCTGAGACGGATACATCCTCAAACAGTAATCAACTGGCTGAGAGAATACGGCTTACGTCCTTGAAGACCTGCAATTCGTCCGATTTTGACATTACGTCATCGTCGTGCTCAACTGCAGTGGTGTAGAGTAAGGTTAGGGTTAGGGTTAGCCTAACCTAACCCTAACCCTAACCCTAACCTAACCCTCACCTAACCTAACCCTAACCTAAACCTAACCCTAACCCTATCCTAACCCTAACCCTACCATACCTAACCCTAACCCTACCTAACCCAAACCTAACCCTACCCTAACCCACTTCCATGCTAACTTGTTTGCTTCCATGAGGCGTAGATGCACAGCAGTAGTCGATGCAGACGGAGGTCATACCAGATATTGAGTGTGTGACTTTTGTGTTTGACCCTTAGTGTCTTTGACTTTCCATGGCACCAAGAGTATTCATCGTAGCATAATGAAATTTCTCGTGTTGATCACAAATTGATTCATCTGTGATTGAATAAAATTTCCATGAATGAAAATGATATATATCATATTTTAGTGTTATTTTTTAGCATGCACACTTTCTTTTTTGGGAGAGTATATTTCAACAAAACCATATTATGTGACTCCTCATTGGAACAACTCATTGAGCTCGTTCCAATGAGGGGTCAGATGATATGGTTTTGTTGAAATTTTTTGAAAAATTTAAAAAAATGATATTTAAAATAATAAATTTTGATATCGTCTGCATTGGGTAAAGGGTTAACATGAAAAATTGTTAGGACTGAATTGAAATATAAAATTACTATGGCTTTCTATTAATCTCATAATTAGCTGACCATGGGCAAAAACCTGATAACATTCGTTCATGTATCTACAATAAATGGGTGTGCTTGATGTAAATTAAACCTTTACCCAATGCAGACGATTTCATAATTTATCATTTTAAATATCATCTTTTAAATTTGTTCAAAGAATTTCAACAAACCCATATCATGTGACCCCTGTTTGGAACGAGCTCGATGAGCTCGTTCCAAAGAGGGGTCACATGATATGGTTTTGTTGAAATTTTTCGAAAAATAATATTTTTTCAGCTGCTGAATTTGCATATTATGCCGGCTGATGTGGGCGATTCGTTGGGTAAAGGGTTAAGTAACAGAGGCCTTAGATGGTATAAGAAGAGAAATATTGATGATAAATTCCGTAAAGGCAAAAATATCAGCATTCTTTCTCCCCCTTTGTTTTGAACCATGGCGGGTTTTTATTCAACTAGTTGTTCCTAAATTACATGTACATGTAGATCAGCCTAAAGTTTAGAGGTTGAATTATAAAGTTCATTTATTAATCAGGCTTATTGGTCCACATCTTTTAGCAGGCTTTTAAATTCTTCCCAACTAACGCTGTGCCTAAATAAGATAATTGCACCCAAATTGTGCAGAGTTTGAAACTTTTTCCAAAGTTTTGCAGTGTTTTGGCAATATATAGTTTAACCAGGTTTCCCTGATGCTTGTAATATACCGGTAGGTTAGAGCTTACCTTTGAATCAAGCATTGCAACAGATAAATAATTTAAAAAAAAAAAAACCTGCAGAGTTCGCCACAGAAAAGCAATCGGCGTCGACAGTGTCGTATACGACACTGTTGAAGAAGCCTTCTTGAGTTAGTCAAGTAAACTTATGTCAAAGTGTGTTGGGAACCAGTGATAATGGTGAAGGCCTATAACAAAGGGTTTGAAACTATCATTTCAAGACAGGGACCTAAAACAGATGCCAAGAAGAAAATACTGGCGCTTTTTCTTCAACCATGCAGGCCACATCCATATTTCCGTTGTGCCCAAATTAGACTCATCTAAAGGACTGCCTTTTAGTCACGTGGTAAATCAATCATTTTGTGAGTTAACTCTTAACCTGCTGAGTATTTTTTTACTATTTTTCATCAGATCTAGTCGTGGCTGCTTCACAGCAACCATGACTAGTTTGGGAGAAAAATTCATGAAATTTTTATTAACCCTTTACCCAACGCAGATGATATCAAAATTTATTATTTTAAATATCATTTTTTAAATATTTTCAAAAAATTTCAACAAAACCACATCATGTGACCCCACCTTGGAACAAGCTCGACGGGCTTGTTCCAAAGAGGGGTCACATGATATGGTTTTGTTTTTCAAAAAATAATATCTTTTCAGCTGCTGATTTTGCATATTACGTGGGCGGATGCGGGCGATTCGTTAGGTAAAGGGTTACAGAAATCACTGGTCCAAAGGTTGATACAATTTGCTGGGGGAATTTTTGTTAAATGTGTTCAAATTGTACTTATTTTAGTGGCAAGAGATTTCCTATCTTGGGCAAGAATATCCGCCAGCAGCAGGCTAATTGTTAAACCCCTGTTCACACTGATCAGGGCTTATATTTCGACGAGAATCCGAGACTCGCACAAAGATTTGCGCAATAAAACCGGCGAGAATCCATGTAGATTCTTGCTGCACCTCTGCTAGGATTCGCGTGAAAAAAATTGAGTCAATTTAACCCTTTAACGCAGATGTACGGTAACAAATTAACCAATAGAAGGCTAACATGAGCTGCAACGTCCTGACCCTTTGTCAATAAAACCTTACAAATATGGCTGTCATTGGAACCGCCTCATTGAGCCGGTTCCAACGACAGCCATATTTGTAAGATTTTATCGGAAATATTGTTCATTTAATTATTTTATTATTTATTATTTATTGCTTAAAAATTATCAAACGGAACTTAGTTTTAAAAGTTAAAAAAGTGTGTTGGGTAAAAGGCTAACATGTGTTATCAGTATACAACAGTGGTTCAACCTTGGTGGCGTCATGGGATCCTGGGACACTCATAGTAGGTATGATTTCTCACAACCTTTTTCATGAGAATCCAAATGGATTCTCACAAATTTAGATGAATTATAAGCCCTGCTGATGTTATAATACTGAAATTTGAAGACACAAATCTTTTGCATAATGCATAAACAATAGTTCACTGCTAGGATTCTAGTACGATTTTTATCCTCGAGTAGGGTCCCTGGAGGATTATTTCACTAGACGTTAGCCAAGTGAAATAATCTGCGTGGCCCACCAGAGGATAAAATCATACTCGAATCCAAGCAATGAACTTTTTAGTCTGTGTGAAACACACAGACTATTGTTTTTGCACGGTTTCTTTTTCTTTCTTTTTTTTTCTTCTTCTTCTTTTTTTTCTTCTTCTTCTTCGGCCACCTATGTTTTTCAGATTCCTGGGGTATCAGTGGTGTCTGTAGGGGTGTTTTGAAAGAGGGTCACGCCCATATCTCAGGCATGGTTTGACCTACAGACCTGGGACCAACACCAAATGAGTCGACATTCGATGGAGGTTCAAAATATGGTCAAGGTCATCGAGGTCATCTAGGGGTCATTGAGTGCATTTTTCAGAATTGTTGGAAATCACATTTTTTGACCCCCTAAAGTATTCCTGACGTACACACATGCAGTTTGAAGTAAAAAAAGTGGGCGTGGCCAAAAGTTTTGAAAGTGGGTCACGCTCATATCTCAAGCATGGTATGACGTATGGACCTGGGACCAACACCAAATGCGTCGACACTCGATGGAGATTCAAAATATGGGTCAAGGTCACAGAGGTCACCTAGGGGTCATTAAGTGCATTTTTCATAATAGCTAGAAATCACATTTTTTGACCCCCTAAAGCATTCCTGACATACACACATGCATTTTGATGTAAAAAAAAGTGTGCATGGCCAAAAATTTTTGAAAGTGGGTCATGCTCATATCTCAAGCATGGTATGACATATGGACCTGGGACCAACACCAAATGAGTCGACACTCGATGGAGATTCAAAATATGCGTCAAGGTCACCAAGGTCACTCAGGGGTCAATGAGTGCATTTTTCATAATTGCTGGAAATCACATTTTTTGACCTCCAAATGCTTCCCCAAAATTCAGGCGTGCATTTTTTCATGAAAAAAGTGGGCGTGGCTAAAATTTTTGAAAGTGGGTCACGCTCATATCTCAAGCATGGTGTGATGCATGGACCTGGAGTCAACACTAAATAAGTTGACACTTGATGGAGGTTCAAAAATGTGGGTCAAGGTCACGGAGGTCACCTGGGGTCATTGAGTGCATTTTTTCAGAATTGCTGGAAATCACATTTTTTGACACCCTAAAGTATTCCTGACGTACATACATGCATTTTGACATAAAAAAGTGGGCGTGGCCAAAAATGTTTTGAAAGTGGATCACACCCATACCTCAGGCGTGGTATGGCGTATGGACCTGGGACCAACACCAAATGAGTCGACACTTGATGGAGATTCAAAATATGGGTCAAGGTCACGGAGGTCACCTGGGGGTCATTGAGTGCATTTTTTCAGAATTGCAGGAAATCACATTTTTTGACCCCCTAAAGTATTCCTGACATACACACATGCATTTTTACGTAAAAAAAGTGGGCGTGGCCAAAATTTTTGAAAGTGGGTCACACCCATATCTCAGGCGTGGTATGACCTACAGACCTGGGACCAACACCAAATGAGTCGATCCTTGATGGATGTTCAAAATATGGGTCAAGGTCACGGAGGTCAACTAGGGGTCATTGAGTGCATTTTTCAGAATTGCTGGAAATCACATTTTTTGATCCCCTAAGGTATTCCTGACATACACACGTGCATTTTGACGTAAAAAAAAGTGGGCGTGGCCAAATTTTTTAAAGTGGGTCATGCCCATATCTCAGGCATGGTATGACGTATGGACCTGGGACCAACATCAAATAAGCCGACACTTGAGGCAGACTCACGGAGGACACCTAGAGGTCATTGAGTGCATTTTTTCAGAATTGCTGGAAATCACATTTTTTTATCCATAAAGTATTCCTGACGTACACACATGCATTTTGACGTAAAAAAAAAGTGGGCGTGGCCAAAATTTTTGAAAGTTGGTCACACCCATATCTCAAGCATGGTATGACCTACGGACCTGGGACCAACACCAAATGACTCGACACTTGATGGAGATTCAAAATATGGGTCAGGGTCAAAGAGGTCACCTAGGGGTCATTAAATGCATTTTTCATAATTGCTGGAAATCACATTTTTTGACCCCTCCCCCCCCCCCAAAAGCATTCCTGAGGTCCATACATGCATTTTTATGTTAAAAAAGTGGGCGTAGCCAACATTTTTGAAAGTGGGTCATGCTCATATCTCAATCGTGGTATGATGAATGGACCTGGAACTAACACCAAATGAGTCGACACTTGATGGAAATTCAAAATATGGGTCAAGGTCATGGAGGTCACCTATGGGTCTGCCTGAAAGAGGTCACCAAAGTCATCCAGTGCGTATTATTCAGAAATACTGGGAAATGAATTTTATTACACCTTAATGCATTTCTAAAGTTTATGAACGTATTTCATCACTCAAATTAGTGGGCAGAGCCAAAAATGTCCATTTCTGATTCGAGTCTCGAACCCTTTGAATGCTGGTCACATATATGCCTTTTCTGGGTTCTTATAAATAATTGTTCTGATTCCAGTATGAATATCTGTAAATAGTGTTAACGAAACCCATTTCTGATTTGTTTAAAAATATTTTACTCCTGAAAATAAGCTTCCATAAATTCTCTTTCTGTATAGTTTATTCCTGATTCTTTTACCCTTTTCACACAGACTTGAATTTACTGGGTGCAGTAAATTCTGTTTCTCTAGTTTTCTCCTTATTTGTATTTCCAAAACAACCCTTTATAATTGATTCAACTCCACCAATTTGTAAACAATATAAAACAAAATAAAAAAAGTGGTCTGTCATTGCTGAGATTGGAATGCGATGCTGGGAGTGGAATACCATTTTTGGCAAGTGGGAGTGGGAACACGATTTGTTTTTGGGGAAGAAAAACAATTGAAAACAAAATAAATCCAATTAAATATAGAATATACCCATAGTAGCTTGGTGTACCAAATGTTCAAACAGTGGTGAAGTCGTGTTTGCTACGAGCCTTTGGAGAGCACTTAAGACCACTTCACCACGAGTGATGAACATTTGGTATGTCAAGCTACTTTAGGTATATTTTTTTTATACCATGACTGTCAGATTATTAAGAGTTGCTATTATTTTTTAGCTGCGACGAGCAGCTCTGTATGTGGCAATGTCGGTCTGTCTGTCAGTCGGTCTGACACCAACGAGTTTAAAAAACTCCATAACTCCTAAAATACTTGATGGAATGACACCATACTTGGTATGCAAGTATATCTTCATGATGTCTACACCCTCTCAATAGTACATGTCATTCGGATAATTTCTGTCACATTTATGGACTTGTCACCAACAAGTTTTTTTGTCACCAACGAGTTTTAAAACATCATTGGCATTGCACGAATCGTCACAGCTTCGGCACTGTGACAGTGCTTCTAGTTTTTTCTCGATTTTACTGAGCGGCAGATGTACAAACGTGCAAATCTACTTTTGTTAGCTCAACTTGTCTGACCGTCTGTCAACACTTCAATATGGCTCGGGCTAGAGGCCGTATTTATGAACAGATCTTTACGAACCTTCTTGGGTACCCTTGTTATCACTGTGGGACGAGAACGAGTGTTTTGGGGTGCAGTCCAAAATTCAAGATGGCCACTGGCAGCCATTTTGTATTGAATTTAGTGCAATCAATTTTTTGTATAGAACTTACGTATGAAAGTTCTGATTTGAATAAATTATTGTATGAATGTTTAGTAGTAACATGGAATACATCACATATAATACAGGTTTTTTTCTCATGCAGAAATTATGCAAATTAGATGAACTTTGATTTATTCAGTGCTACTTATACACAGGAAGTGCACATGTCAATATGGCTTGGGCTAGGGGCTGTATTTATGAACCGATCTTCACGAACCTTTTTAGGTATCTTTGCTGTCACCTTGGGATGAGAACAAGTGTTTTGGGGTGCGGTCCGAAATCCAAGATGGCTGCCAGAGGCCATTTTTTACCTAAATATTAGGTGCAATCAGTTTTTAGCTCATCTTCACAAAGAATTGTGTTGTGATTCAGGTACAGTACAGTCGCCATGGACTGGTCACTTTCCACAGGTGGGCAATATTTCCACGGATACCATATTATTAGGCTCCAAACACTAATTGTGGGAATATTCATCTAAAATGTAATTAATGAAGCACCAGGTACAACCCTGTGCTTCATTAATTAAAATTTTGCTGATAATTTTTATTATTACCCCGGTAAATGCATGCATGGACATCACTCCCCACATGTGGATTATACTACTCAATCCACTTTGACTGGATTGAACACATATACACCACTGTGCAAGTGACCATTACATGAATATCCCAGGTCCCTGATATCTTCACTCAAGATCTAAGAGAAGTCGCCGACTAATATTGGTGATTGTTTCTCGAGTCAATGTCCGACGCGATATTAAAATCGCCATGATTCTCGGTCAAACAGATTACAGCAGTAATTAATTTCTAGGGCACCTGAGTGAAAAGAATGTACTTATTGTCATATTTTACATGACTCTCACAATTTTGTGGTCAAAATACATGTATAACTCAACAATCTCAACTTGACGAAATGACATTGGCCTTACCATTACCAACACTCATAAAATATTTACGTTTTTAATCAGTTAGAATATTTTTTAAAAAATTTTGACAAATTGCAACATTCTGACACAAACGTACATAAATTTGATTCAGAAAATTATTGATGACTGGTTGTTATTCTGACATTCTGTGACATCAACATGCAGTAGTTTATTTGATCTGATCTATTTCACAATTAACCCTTTACCCAATGCAAACGATATCAAATCTTTTTAATTTAAATATCGGTAGGCGTTTACGTAATGTTCTAAGGCAGGAGTGGAACGCAATACCTGAGCGAAAAGGATGTACTTATTGTCATATTTTACATGACTTTCACAATTTTTTGGGCAAAATACATGTGTAACTCAACAATCTCAACTCATTGAAATGACGTTGGCCTTACCATTACTAACACTCATAAAATATTTACGTTTTTAATCAGTTAGAATATTTTTTTTTAAATTTTGACAAATTGCAACATTCCTACACAAACATACATAAATTTGATTCAGAAAATTATTGATGACTGGTTATCATTCTGACATTCTGTGACATCAACATGCAGTTGTTTATTTGGTCTAATCTATTTCACAATTAACCCTTTACCCAATTCAAACGATATCAAAATTTAAATATCTTTTTTAATTTTTAAAAAAACATTTCAACAAAACCATATCATGTGACCCCTCATTGGAACGAGCTCATTCCAAAGAGGAGTCACATGATAGGGTTTTGTTAAAATTTTCCGAAAAATATTTTTTCAGCTGCAGAATCTGCAGATTAGTCAGGGGATGCTGGCGATTCGTTGGGTAAAGGGTTAATGCCGTGATTATGCTCTCTGGAGTCAATCCCTTTCACTCCAAATGTCTTGTTCAATTTAATTACTGCTTTCATTGTCCGCGTAATCTCGGGTGGGTTTAATACTTTTGTCTCACCTTGGACCTAGGATATTCATGTAGCAGTCGCTTGCGCAGTAGTGTAAAGGCTGTTAACCAACCCGCCTAGTTGAACCAGATCTTCTCACTTTTCAGCTCACCTGAATGAAGCTCAAGGGGAGCTTTACTAACTACTTTCTGTCCGTCGTCCGTCGTTGTACGTCCCACGGGGGGTGCCACAAGGGGCATAACTCTGATCGCACCCATAAAATACAAAAAAAAATCTTCAGATCCAGTGGTCAGAATCTTTTCATATTTGTTATCAAAATCTCGAAGGGGGTGAAATTCAAGTTTGTTCAAATCGAGTCACTGGGTTAATATTTGGGCTCCTTATGGGAGCCCAAATTTTAACTTAGTGCAATATGAAGTAATTTCTTTAAAAATCTTCTTCAGATCCACCAGTCAGAATCTTTTCATATTTGATACACAACATCTCTGGGGGGGGGGGGGGGGGGGGAGGGGGGGGGCAGATTAAGATTTATTCAAATCGAGTCCCTAGGTTAATATTTGGGCTCCCTATTGGAGGCCAAATTTTAACTTGGTGCAATATGAGGAAATTTATTTAAAAACCTTCTTCAGATCCACCAGTCAGAATCCTCTCATATTTGGTATACATCACCTCTAGGGGGCCATATTCAAGTTTGTTCAAATCGAGTTCCTCAGTTAATATTTGGGCTCCTATAGGAGCCCGAATTTTAACCTAGTGCAGTATGAGGAAATTTCTTTAAAAATCTTCTTCAGATCCACCAGTCAGAATCCTTTAACATTTGGTATACATCATCTCTAGGGGGGTCAGATTCAAGTTTCTTCAAACTGGGTCCCTGGGTTGAAATTTTTGGGTCTGGTTCAGACTTAGAAATTTTGGACAAAAATTCGAAAAAAATGTTTGTTCAATTTTGAGGCCAAAAAAAAAAATTTTACAGCCTGAAAATTTTGGGTCCGGTTCCGACAGATTTTGGACCCAAATTCGGAAACTTTGATTTCTATTCTTTTCAAAATCTAGTTCCTAGATGCATTAGAGTGGTTTTATGCGAAAATGTCCTCCCCTCCCTTCCTTGTTGGAGCAGGGGTGGGGGGGGGGGGGGGCAGTTAAATGTGACAAAATGTTTGGCTTCAAAATATATTTTGAAAGATTTAGAGTGATAAACCGCCTTACCCTACTGAATTTTAACTTAATGCAATATGAGAGAATTTCTTTTACAATCTTCTTCTTCAGATCCATCAATCAGAATCCTTTCATATTTGGTATACAACATCTCCAGGTGGGTCAGTTTCAAGTTTGTTCAAATCGGGTCCCTGGGTTAATATTTTGGCTCCCTATTTAAGCCTAAAGTTTAACAACTTAGTGCAATGTGAGGGCATTTCTTTAAAAACCTTCTTTAGATCCACCAGTCATAATTCTTCAATATTTGGTATTTAACATCTCAAGGTGGATCAGATGCAAGTTTGTTCAATTTGAGTTCCCGGCTTAATATTTGGGCTCTCTATTGGTGTGTGTGTGGGGGTGTGGCAGGGCGGATGGGGGCATGTTAGGTTCAGGTTTGTTCAAATCCATTCCTTAGTGGTTTTCCATAAAAATTGGCCTTTCATGACTTCATTCCTTTGTAGTGTTGATGAACTATGTCTAACTGAATTTGACCCCAAATACTTCTTTTAATCACTTTGGCAGGTGAGCAATTAAGGCCCCTTGGGGCCTCTTGTTGGTAAAACACTCTATTTGTTTGCTAGAGATTATTTTTCTGAGCCTTGACTCTTACAGTCTCTCTTGATTTACTGTAGTACACATCACTACTCTATTCTTGTAGTGTTCTACATGTACAGTAGAACCTGTCTTGAGAGACCACCCTTTGCGCCACACAAAAGTGGTCTCTCATAACAGGTTTCAGGTTTTCTCAAGTCAGTGAATAACCAACCACAAAATTCAGAAATGGAGAAGAATGGATTTTTGTAATTACTTTGTAGTTGTTCTTGTATGAAGTTTTTATAACAAATTGAAATGGACTGTTATAAAAATAAATTAGTGTTGAAAATCTTCATTAGATTTTCAACACTAATTTATTTTTATAATTTTTATAACAGTCCATTTCAATTTGTAACAAAAAGATTTTTAACACAAATTTATTTTTATTCCTATCTGTCACATTTCAGGTATGTATGAAATAGTTTATTCAGCAATAAGCCTAATCTTTTCACAGGGGTCTTATAAAAACATCTCAATCTGTAATGAGTTAGCAATTGAAACCCAATTAAGAGCTTTTAATACTTTTAATTATGTTAGTATAACCACAATGGATTTTCCAATTCCAGAACAGGTAAAAAGCTTTTGTCATGGTTTCAGTCTTCAAAGGGGTGGTCTCTCAAGACAGGTCCATTATGGCATAAAAATACAAGTTGGTACCAGGTCACAGTGGTCTCTCAAGACAGGTGGTCTCACGAGACAGGTGGTCTCCCATAGCAGGTCCATTATAGAGTAAAACCAATCGGTGCCTGGCAGATGTGGTCTCTCAAGACAGGTGGTCTCTCAAGACAGTGGTCTCTCAAGACAGGTTTTACTGTATGTCCATTTTTATGCTCCTCTAAAAGTTTTTGAGAGAGCATATACATACAGTTGTCGCCCTGTCTGCCTGTCAGAAACAAATGATTTCGGAATGATAACTCTAATTTATTTTGATGTATGACCTTATAATTTTACAACATTACTATTTGCCATGAAATGCAGGTCAGACTCGATTTTCAGCATTATGGCATTTACCGTTCCGTAGTTACAGTTAAAACTAGAAGTCCTGTCATGAAATGCGCACAAATAGCATACTGATATGCGCGTTAATGTACGCGTTATAGCCCAAGTAAAGCTATGAAATTCTGTACATATGGCCTGTGCACAAGCAATGTTTCAGCCAATGGACCTCCGGGTAACCCGGAGGTCCATTGGCAGAAACATTGCATGTGTTTGCTATGAGTAACGAAGAGAACCTGCCGTGCTTCGGATGTCATTCGATATGGCAATTGCGCGCAATTGCAATGCGCAATTAAGCCTAGATAAGCGCACTATTCGTGACAGGACTTCTAGTTTTAACTGTATAACCCTTGAAGTCACAAAATGGTCAAATCTACGGTTTCCGGATGATAACTCCAGCTCACTTTGATTTACGACGTTTCATGTACAATAGAGCAACATTACTCTCTACCCTGAAATGCAGGTCAAGTTCGATTTTCACCATCATGGCATATACTGTTCCAGAGCTATGTCCCTTGATTTCACAAAATGGTAAAATCATTTGTTTCAGGATAACTCCAGCTCGCTTTGATGTATGACCTTATAATTTTGCAACATTACTACCTCCCAAGAAATACAGTTAAAACTAGAAGTCCTGTCATGAATTGCGCGCTTATCTTGACACAATTTCGCACAGGAATTGCACGCAATTTTCCTTTTGAAAATACCCAAATTACCACAGAGTCTTGCCATCACTCACAGCAAACACAAGCAATGTTTCAGCCAATGGACCTCCGGGTTAAACCCGGAGGTCCATTGGCTGAACCATTGCTTGTGCATAGGTTGCATAGAGAATGTGATAGCCTTTTCACATGACCTAACACACTGATAAACACGCTAAATGACGAGGAGTTTGCACGCAATTGATGACAGGACTTCTAGTTTTACCTGTACAGGTCAAGTTCGATTTTCACCATCATAGCACTTACCATTCCAGAGTTATGCCCCTTGAAGTTACCAAATTGTAAAATCAATGCTTTCCAGATAACGCCATTTCAGTTTGATGAATGACTTTATAATTTTGCAACATTACTACCTACCATGAAATGAAGGTCAAGTTTGATTGTCACCTTTATGGCATGTACCGTGCCAGAGTTATGCCATTTGAAAAGTTGTAAAACAGTAAAATCAATGGTTATTATAATTTCACAACATTACTATCTTATGATGGGGATTGGGGTGCTATAAACCTGATTTGTTCCGACTAGCATGGCACAAGTCCCAACTGATAAAATAATCCAACTATGTACATCATCAAGACATGCCTTCTTCGAAGTCATACCTTGATGATGTAGTTTAAATATTACCCTGTAAGGATATAGTTCATCGTCTACATTGTTGCTTGGAAATCTAAATTTGTACAGTAAAATCTGTCTTGAGAGACCACATCTGCCAGGCACCGATTGGTTTTACTCTATAATGGACCTTCTATGGGAGACCACCTGTCTTGAGAGACCACCTGTCTTGAGAGACCACTGTGATCTGGTACCAACTTGTATTTTTATGCCATTATGGACCTGTCTTGAGAGACCGCCCCTTTGAAGACTGAAACCATGACAAAAACTTTTTATCTGTTCTGGAATTGGAAAATCCATTGTGGTTATACTAACAAAATTAAAAGTATTAAAAGCTCTTAATTGGGTTTCAATTGCTAACTTATTAAAGATTGAGATGTTTTTATAAGACCCCTGTGAAAAGATTAGGATTATTGCTGAATAAACAATTTAATACATACCTGAAATGTGACAGATAGGATTATAAAAATAAATTTGTGTTGAAAATCTTTTTGTTACAAATTGAAATGGACTGTTATAAAAAATAAATTAGTGTTGAAAATCTTCAAAGAAGATTTTCAACCCTAATTTTAAAATTATAAAAATAAATTAGTGTTGAAAATCTTCAATGAAGATTTTCAACACTAATTTATTTTTATAATTTTTTATAACAGTCCATTTCAATTTGTTACAAAAACTTCATAAAAAAGAACAACTACAAAAATCTATTCTTCTCCATTTCTGAATTTTGTGGTTGGTTATTCACTGACTTGAGAAAACCTGAAACCTGTTATGAGAGACCACCTGTCTTGAGAGACCACTTTTGTGTGGCCCAAAGGATGGTCTCTCAAGACAGGTTCTACTGTATTTACTAGTGGTAGGGACTAGTGATATTGGAATTAGCATGGGTGGTGGCCTAAGTACAGATGTTATTTACACCACTGTGCAAGTGACCATTACATGAATATCCCAGGTCCACGATATCTTCACTCAAGATCTAAGAGAAGTCGCCGACTAATATTGGCGATTGTTTCTCAAGTGAATGTCCGACACGATATTAAAATCGCCGTGATTCTCGGTCAAACAGATTACAGCAGTAATTAATTCCTAGGGCACCTGAGCGAAAAGGATATACTTATTGTCATATTTTACATGACTCTCACAATTTTGTGGTCAAAATACATGTATAACTCAACAATCTCAACTCGACGAAATGACGTTGGCCTTACCATTACCAACACTCATAAAATATTTACATTTTTAATCAGTTAGAATATTTTTTTTTAAATTTTGACAAATTGCAACATTCCAACACAAACGTACATAAATTTGATTCAGAAAATTATTGATGACTTGTTATCATTCTGACATTCTGTGACGTCAACATGCAGTAGTTTATTTGGTCTAATCTATTTCACAATTAACCCTTTACCCAATGCAAACGATATCAATTTTTTTTAATTTAAATATCTTTTTTAATTATTTTTGAGAAATTTCAACAAAACCATATCATGTGACCCCTCATTGGAACGAGCTCAACGAGCTCGTTCCAAAGAGGGATCACATGATATGGTTTTGTTAAAATTTTCCAAAAAATAATATTTTTTCAGCTGCAGAATCTGCAGATTAGGCAGGTGGATATGAACGATTCGTTGGGTAAAGGGTTAATGCCGCGATTATGCTCTCTGGAGTCAATCCCTTTCACTCCAAATGTCTTGTCCAATTTAATTACTGCTTTCATTGTCCGCGTAATCTCGGGTGGGTTTAATACTTTTGTCTCACCTCGGACCTAGGATATTTATGTAACAGTCACTTGCGCAGTAGTGTATGTTAATGTAGTGGAAGTTACACTCAGTTTTTTATTTCAACATTATTTATGTATGATTTTCTTCTGAACTATACGTTTTGTGAAACAATGACGATGACTGATACCAAGCTATATTCCTTTGAAAAATCTTTGAGAGGAAACAAATCAAGCAGCCAATTTCATATCGAACCGAATATCTACTTAATATTTGAAATTGAATTGAATCTCGAAGCTTTGCAGAGCCCTAACATTTGAATATATGTAGGGCTGCACAGTATTTAGATAAACCGATATATACCGGTATTCAAACCAATATCGATTGAATACCCAGTATAATTACAAAAATATCAGTTTATCGTCATTATTTATTTACCCACAATTTAATTTTCAAGATGTCTTGAGTTTTTTTACTGTAGCTCAGAATGAATAATATTATCGCTTTTCCCAAGGAATTGTCCGCATGTGCCCACGTAATATACAAACTCAGCAGTTGAAAAAATAATTTTCAAAAATTTCAACAAAACTATATCATGTGACCCCTCATTGGAACGAGAAAAAATTTTTTTTTTAGAAAAATTTGATTTAAAATAATAAATTTTGATATCGTCAGCATTGTGTAAAGGTTTTTCGAACCGTATCATCAAGGCATCCTGATTCGTTCCGTTGTGATGTCTCAGGTCTCTGTTGTGGTGCTTGTGTTCAGATATCTGAACAGTTTTCAATATACCGGTATACCACGGTATTTTTTTGAATACCGATACCGGTATTCTGTTTTGAATATCATGCAGCCGTAAATATATGAATATCACAGTTAATTTGAATAAACTTTCTTTCTATTTTCCAAGGTATCATAATTTGATGAATGGAAAATCGATCGCTTTAGTTGTATATTTATTGAGGCAATCAATAGGTGACCAAACTGCATTGTTCACCAAATTTTTACAGGCTTTTAGGGTTTTCATTTGGGTAATTATATTTTGTGTGTTTTTAGTGCTATATACTCGACTGACATGCGTGATGTGGAGATTGATGAGTATCTGAATGCAGCAAAGACGGTTAGACAGAGTAGTGTTGATGCGCATCTGAAGGGTGCTCTTCTGAGGGAATTAATAATTAGCAAACTGGCATCCAATGAATCTCACTCACCTTCTCCAGGATCCTCAACACCTGATTCAGCAATCGGACATGATGACGATGTTTTTTCGTTGAGTACAAAGGAAACGGGTACCATAACAGGTAAGGTTTAAGAATGCATGTCTTCATCAAAACATTCTTCAAATCTATGCACTCTCTGATTGGGAACTCAGATACCTACAGTACAGATGCCATGCCAGGGCTCAAAATAAGCGGTGTTGTGTCGCTTTTTGCAATGCAAAACTTGCAAAAAGCTACACAGTGTTCTATTATGTATAGCATTTTGCGATACAAGATAATCAACTGCAGCCTAGTAGGCTGCAGTTGATTATCTTGTATCGCAAAATGTAAATGAAAATTTGCAAACAAATTTGAAAACTAGTTCACTGATGCTTTACTTCTGATTGTGAAACATTCCAGGCATAACTCAGATTAACTCTCCATCAAGCATCATTAGCAACTTCATATGTAAGATGAATTCCATTGGTTTAAATTCTTCCCGTTTTTACAACATTTTGCATAAAATGTCCATTAAAAATAACTTCAAGCCCATCAAATTAAAAATCCCAACTTCCATTTTGAGAACTCTGTTAAATAACCACGACTTCATTTAAAAATATCCAAGTCCATGCAACCCTTAAAGGCAGTTCAGTTAAAAAAAACATAGTAAATGTTTCATGTGTTGCAGATCATTTGGAAATGCCCAGAAATGGATGGAAACTATTTTATCTACTTAGAAGAATTCAATACAAAACAGCATAACATAACTCCGGTATACAAAAATAGCTATGCAATTTTTGCAAAATGCTATTCATTTTTTGGAAATGTGTAGCATTTTGCTACGCATAGAAAAAAAGTTATTTTGAGCACTGTGCCACACACTGGTCTTAATCCATGCATGGGTACTAAGGTGCCGAATAATAGTGTTGGCACTATTATTAATTTTTGATTTTGGAGAAAACTGCCGACCATCACTTTTATTTGGTAATGAGACATAGAGGGAAAACGCCATCACTATTATTAATATTTGATGAAACTGCAAGCCATCACTATTATTCAGCCATCACTATTATTTAGCACATGAGAGTCGTGATGTCCACACATCCATTTACCAGGTAAAAATCACCAGCAAAATTTGAATCAATGAAGCTCAGAGGGGTACCCAGTGCTTCATTAAATACATTTTTGATGTTTATTCCTATAATTAGTGTTTAAAATGTAACATTACTATTCATTACATGCCTGTTCTATGAAATCCCCATCTACAGCTAGGGCTGCACGGTATATCGATAAACAGATATATACCGGTATTCAAACCAATATCGATTGAATACCGGTTTAATTACAAAAATATCGGTTTATCATCATTATTTGTTTACCCACAATTTAATTTTCAAGATGTCTTGAGTTTTCTAACTGTAGCCCCAAATGAATAATATTATCCTTTTATCCAAGGAATCGTCTGCTTGCGTCCTCGTAATATACAAATTCAGCAGATGAAAAAATAATTTTAAAAAATTTCAACAAAACTATATCATGTGACCCCTCATTGGAACGAGCTCATTGAGGATCACATGATATAGTTTTGTTGAAATCATTGGGGAAAATCTGATAATTAATTTTGAAAATAATAAATTTTGATATCGTCTGCGTTGGGTAAAGGTGTTCCGAACCGCATCATCAAGGCAGGCTAATTCGTTCCGAATGTGATGCCTCGAGTCTCAGTTGTGGTACTTGTGTTCATATATCTTAACAGTTTTCGATATACCGGTATACCACGGTATTTTTAGCTCAACTTTGGCGAAGCCAAATGTGAGCTTATGCCATGGTCCGTCTGTCCGTCTGTCCATCAAAAATTCAGTACAGCTCGGGCTAGAGGCCGTATTCATGAACCGATCTTTACTAAATTTCTTGGGTACCTTTGTTATGACCGTGGGACGAGAACGATTCTTATGGGGTCCGATCTGAAATTCAAGTTGGCCGCTGGCGGCCATTTTGTACAGACTTAGGTGCAATCAGATTTTTGCACAAAACTTCCATATGAAAGCGCTGATTTGAATAATTTTTTGTATGAATGTTTAGTACCATGGGATACATCACATATAATACGTGGTTTTTTTCTCGTACGTAAATTATGCAAATTAGACTAACTTTGATGTATTTAGTGTTACTTTCAGCACTGTAAGTACAAATGCCAATATGGCTTGGGCTAGAGGCCGTATTTATAAACTGATCTTTACGAAACTTCTTGGGTACCTTTGGTATCACTGTGGGACGAGAACGAGTGTTTTTGGGTGCGGTCCGAAATTCAAGATGGCCGATGGCATCCATTTTGTACAAAATTAGGTGCAATCAGATTTTGGCACAGAACTTCCATATGAAAGCGCTGATTTGAAAAATTTTTTGTGTGAATGTTTAGTACCATGGGATACATCACGTATAATACAGGTTTTTTTCTCATGCAGAAATTATGCAAATGAGATGAACTTTGATTTTTTCAGTGCTACTTACACACAGTAAGTACACATGTCAATACGGCTCGGGCTAGAGGCTGTATTTATCACCGATCTTAACAAAACTTCTTGGGTACATCTGTTATCACCTTGGAACGAGAACGAGTGTTTCTGAGTGCAGCCCAAGATTCAAGATGGCTGCCAGTGGACATTTTGTACCAAAATTAGGTCTAATCAGTTTTTAGCTCACCTGACTGAAAGTCATGGTGAGCTATTCTGATCACTTTTCGTCAGTCGTCTGTCGTCCGTCGAACGTCGTGAAGGTGGTGTTTGGGCCTTTTTCTCCCAAACCCCTGGCCGCATATTAATGAAATTTCATGTGAGTAGGGGTTATATAAGGGCATTTTGATTTTTTGTCAAATTAGGTTCCGGCTCATATTGAGCAGAGGGATGGGGCAAAAATGCTCCAATTCTTACAAAATCTTCTTCTCAAGAACCAGCAATAGCATAGATGTGATATTTGGTATGCAGCTTCCTTTTGAGGTGTAGACTCAAGTTTGTTCAAGAGAAGTTTGTCGGGCATTATTTGCCTTCGTTATGGGAGGGGCAAAAATTTTGGCCACGCGTAAAATTTCTGTTTTCAGAACCGTCGGGTCGATTTGAACCAAATTTGATAGGAGATGATAATGGGTCATAAGTAGTTGATTGATGCAAAAAAAAAATTTTCTTATTGCCCCTTGGGAACCTTGGAAACTAAAAATAGGAAAAACCTTAAAACTGCCATATCTCCAAAACTACACGGCACAGAGAATTCTTATTTTGTATAAACCTTACTTTTATCCAGTAGAATAGAATGTTTAAAAAAAATCCCTATCGGCTTGATCACAAGGTACTTTTTTCAGGACTTTGAAAAAGTGCTGAGTCAGCACTTTTTAACACTGTAGGCAATGGAAAAAGATTAAAAAATCTTCTCCAGATCCAGCAGGCAGAATCTTTTGATATTTGGTATGCAACATTGTAGGGTGGATCTGATTCAAGTTTGTTCAAATCGGCCCCCTGGGTTCATATTTGGGCTTAGTATAGGAGCCCGATTTTGAACTTATTTTGAACTTAGTGCATTTCAGGCAAATTTCTTAAAAAATCATCTCCAGATCCAGCAGGCAGAATGTTTTGATATTTAGTATGCAACATTGTGGGGTGGATCTGATTCAAGTCTGTTCAAATCGGCCCCCTGGGTTTATATTTGGGCTCACTATAGAAGCTTGAATTTGAACTTAGTGCATTTCAGACAAATTTCTTAAAAAATCTTCTTCTCCAGATCCAGCAGGCAGAATCTTTTGATATTTGGTATGCAACATGGTGGGGTGGATCTGATTCAAGTTTGTTCAAATCGGCCCCCTGGAGTCATATTTGGGCTCACTATAGAAGCCTGAATTCGAACTTAGTGCATTTCAGGCAAATTTCTTAAAAAATCTTCTTCTCCACATCCAGCAGGCAGAATCTTTTGATATTTGGTATGCAACATGGTGGGGTGGATCTGATTCAAATTTGTTCAAATCGCCCCCTGGATTCATATTTGGGCTCACTATAGAAGCCTGAATTCGAACTTCGTGCATTTCAGGCAAATTTCTTAAAAAATCTTCTTCTCCGGATCCAGCAGGCAGAATCTTTTGATATTTGGTATGCAACATTGTGGGGTGGATCTGATTCAAGTTTGTTCAAATCGGCCCCCTATGTTTATATTTGGGCTCAGTATAGAAGCTTGAATTCGAACTTAGTGCATTTCAGGCAAATTTCTTAAAAAATCTTCTCCAGATCCAGCAGGCAGAATCTTTTGATATTTGGTATGCAACATTGAGGGGTGGATCTGATTCAAGTTTGTTCAAATCGGCCCCCTGGATTCATATTTGGGCTCAGTATAGAAGCTCGAATTCAAACTTAGTGCATTTCAGGCAAATTTCTTAAAAAATCTTCTTCTCCAGATCCAGCAGGCAGAATCTTTTGATATTTGGTATGCAACATTGTGGGGTGGATCTGATTCAAGTTTGTTCAAATTGGCCCCTGGGTTTATTTTTGGGCTCAGTATAGAAGCTCGAATTCGAACTTAGTGCATTTCAGGCAAATTTCTTAAAAAATCTTCTTCTCCAGATCCAGCAGACAGAATCTTTTGATATTTGGTATGCAACATTGAGGGGTGGATCTGATTCAAGTTTGTTCAAATCGGCCCCCTGGATTCATATTTGGGCTCACTATAGAAGCCCGAATTCGAACTTAGTGCATTTCAGGCAAATTTCTTAAAAAATCTTCTTCTCGAGATCCAGCATGCAGAATCTTTTGATATTTGGTATGCAACATTGTGGGGTGGATCTGATTCAAGTTTGTTCAAATCGGCCCCCTGGGTTTATATTTGGGCTCAGTATAGAAGCTTGAATTCGAACTTAGTGCATTTCAGGCAAATTTCTTAAAAAATCTTCTTCTCGAGATCCAGCAGGCAGAATCTTTTGATATTTGGTATGCAACATTGAGGGGTGGATCTGATTCAAGTTTGTTCAAATCGGATCCCTGGATTCATATTTGGGCTCACTATAGAAGCTCGAATTCGAACTTGGTGCATTTCAGGCAAATTTCTTAAAAAATCTTCTTCTCCAGATCCAGCAGGCAGAATCTTTTGATATTTGGTATGCAACATTGTGGGGTGGATCTGATTCAAGTTTGTTCAAATTGGCCCCTGGGTTTATATTTGGGCTCAGTATAGAAGCTCGAATTCGAACTTAGTGCATTTCAGGCAAATTTCTTAAAAAATCTTCTTCTCCAGATCCAGGAGACAGAATCTTTTGATATTTTGTATGCAACATTGAGGGGTGGAACTGATTCAAGTTTGTTCCAAATCGGCCCCCTGGATTCATATTTGGGCTCACTATAGAAGCCCGAATTCGAACTTAGTGCATTTCAGGCAAATTTCTTAAAAAATCTTCTCCAGATCCAGCAGGCAGAATCTTTTGATATTTGGTATGCAACATTGTGGGGTGGATCTGATTCAAGTTTGTTCAAATCGGCCCCCTGGGTTTATATTTGGGCTCAGTATAGAAGCTTGAATTCGAACTTAGTGCATTTCAGGCAAATTTCTTAAAAAATCTTCTTCTCCAGATCCAGCAGGCAGAATCTTTTGATATTTAGTATGTAACATTGAGGAGTGGATCTGATTCAAGTTTGTTCAAATTGGACCCCTGGATTCATATTTGGGCTCACTATAGAAGCTCGAATTCGAACTTGGTGCATTTCAGGCAAATTTCTTCCAAAATCTTCTTCTCCAGATCCAGCAGGCAGAATCTTTTGATATTTGGTATGCAACATTGTGGGGTGGATCTGATTCAGGTTTGTTCAAATTGGCCCCTGGGTTTATATTTGGGCTCAGTATAGAAGCTCGAATTCGAACTTAGTGCATTATAGGCAAATTTCTTAAAAAATCTTCTTCTCCATATCCAGCAGGCAGAATCTTTTGATATTTGGTATGCAACATGGTGAGGTGGATCTGATTCAAGTTTGTTCAAATCGGCCCCCTGGATTCATATTTGAGCTCACTATAGAAGCCCGAATTCGAACTTAGTGCATTTCAGGCAAATTTCTCGAAAAATCTTCTTCTCCGGATCCAGCAGGCAGAATCTTTTGATATTTGGTATGCAACATTGTGGGGTGGATCTGATTCAAGTTTGTTCAAATCGGCCCCCTGGGTTTATATTTGGGCTCAGTATAGAAGCTTGAATTCGAACTTAGTGCATTTCAGGCAAATTTCTTAAAAAATCTTCTTCTCGAGATCCAGCAGGCAGAATCTTTTGATATTTGGTATGCAACATTGAAGGGTGGATCTGATTCAAGTTTGTTCAAATCGGCCCCCTGGATTCATATTTGGGCTCATTATAGAAGCTCGAATTCGAACCTAGTGCATTTCAGGCAAATTTCTTCAAAAATCTTCTTCTCCAGATCCATCAGGCAGAATCTTTTGATATTTGGTATGCAACATTGTGGGGTGGATCTGATTCAAGTTTGTTCAAATTGGCCCCTGGGTTTATATTTGGGCTCAGTATAGAAGCTCGAATTCGAACTTAGTGCATTTCAGGCAAATTTCTTAAAAAATCTTCTTCTCCAGATCCAGCAGACAGAATCTTTTGATATTTGGTATGCAACATTGAGGGGTGGATCTGATTCAAGTTTGTTCAAATCGGCCCCCTGGATTCATATTTGAGCTCACTATAGAAGCTCAAATTCGAACTTAGTGCATTTCAGGCAAATTTCTTAAAAAATCTTCTTCTCCAGATCCAGCAGACAGAATCTTTTGATATTTGGTATGCATCATTGAGGGGTGGATCTGATTCAAGTTTGTTCAAATTGGCCCCTGGATTTATATTTGGGCTCACTATAAAAGCTCGAATTCGAACTTAGTGCATTTCAGGCAAATTTCTTAAAAAACTCTTCTTCTCCAGATTCAGCTGGCAGAATCTTTTGATATTTGGTATGCACCATGCTTAGGGGGGTGAGATTCAAGTTTGTTCAAGCCAAGTCTCTAGGTCCATATTTGGACTCACTGTAGGAGCTTGAATTGTAACTTAGTTCAAAATGAGGAATTTTCTTTAAAAATCTTCTTCTTCAGATCCAGCAGTCGGAATGTTTTGATATTTGGTGTGCAGCATCCTTGGGGGGTGAGGTTCAAGTTTTTAAAGCCAAGTCCCTGTTTGAGCCCGAATTATAACTTAGTCCAATATGAGGAATATTCTTTAAAAATCTTCTTTTTTTTTTTTAGATCCATTGGTCAGAATTTTTGGATATTTGGTATAAGCTTTTCATAGGAGGAGCAGATGCAAATTGTTGAAATCAATTCTCTGGGTTGACATTTAGGCTACCATGTCAGGTGAGCGCCCTCAGGCCCCTTGGGGCCTCTTGTTTGTAACAACTTCTATGCGGCTCAGGCTAGAGGCCGTATTTATGAACCGATCTTTACGAAACTTCTTGACTACCTTTGTTATCACCTTGGGATGAGAACGAGTGTTTTTGGGTGTGGTCTGAAATTCAAGATGGCTATCAGCAGCCATTTTGTACCAAAATTAGTGCAATCAGTCTTTTGTACAGAACTTCTGTATGAAATTTCTGATTTGAATAAATTTTTGTATGAATATTTAGTAAAATGGAATACATCACATACAGTACGGGTTTTTTTCTCGTGCAGAAATTATGCAAATTAGATGAATTTTGATTTGTTTAGTGCTACTTATACACTGTAAGTGCACAGGTCAATACGGCTCAGGCTAGAGGCTGTATTTATCAACCGATCTTCACGAAACTTCTTTGGTACCTTTGTTATCACCTTGGGATGAGAACGAGTGTTTCTGAGTGCGGTCCAAAATTCAAGATGGCTGCCAGTGGCCATTTTGTACCGAAATTAGGTCCAATCAGCTTTTTGTCACAACTTCTATACTGCTCGTATTTATGAACTGATCTTCACAAAACTTCTTGGGTACCTTTGTTTTCACCTTGGGACAGGAATGAGTGTGTTTTGGGGTGCCTTTGTTATCACTGTGCTATGAGAACAAATATTTTGGGGTTCAGTCAGACCCATTCTGGGACTCAAAGATTTATTTTCTAATTTAGCATCTGACTGTCACCCAACCTTTACAATACTTTACCTATACATTTGTTACAGGCTACGGTCAGTATTTATGCACAGACCGTTACAATACTTTATGTGTACCTTTGTTATCAGGTCATTACCTAGATGTTTGTCATTGCTGTGTCACATACTGTACATGTACATGTCTTGACAAGTTGAGCTACAGTGTCATTGACACTTTCATTTTGAATACCGATACCGGTATTCAGTTTTGAATATCGTGCAGTCCTATCTACAGCAACACTAAACCATGCAGAAAATAAAAATCTTTTCCGCACATACATGTATGTGCGGAATGGAAATCGTTGACAGACTATTCTTTTATAAAGAAGTGTAATTTCACTGGAATTTTCTACAAATCGTGCACCGCAATTACAATTTGAATCACTAATGATAACTAAAAATTGTCCCCCGAGTTCCAGTGTGTTCTATGTGCCAGTAGGTACATGGAACACATTGCCTCTCAGAGGACGAAATAGTAACACAGGCTCCCCTCGCAAATTTGGTTGGCGATAAAATGTGTTCTTTTTGTGAATAGTTGTGAAATGAATTGCTGAGTGTCATTCTAGTGATTGCTTTTAGAGACATAAAGGCATGTAATGAACACAACAACTCACGTAAGAATGGATTAATCGATATAGCACCTGTGCCATCGCAGAAGGATAAAACTTGAGGCCTGTGGCCTCTCATTCTATCCTTCTGCGTTGGCACTCATGCCATGTCGATTAACCCATTTACACA
Source organism: Pictodentalium vernedei (assembly GCA_031216915.1). Lineage (NCBI taxonomy): Eukaryota > Metazoa > Mollusca > Scaphopoda > Dentaliida > Dentaliidae > Pictodentalium > Pictodentalium vernedei. The sequence continues at coordinate 52,184,552 of CM062294.1, forward strand.
CGTGTGTCATTTTGTGTATGTCCGTGGAAATATTACCCACCCGTGGAAAGTGACCAGTCCATGGCTGCCAAACTGTAACTTGTGGATAAAAAGTCCTGTGATTCCAAAATCAGTTTCTCCCCTAAATCAAACCCTTTTCTGTTCTGGTCACATTGGGTTCCCACTGGGTTTTGGATTCAAGAAACAGCCTTGAATTTGACTAAGGATCATTCAAGGCCTTGAAATCCCAGAAAATGTGTCAGAAGGCCTTTAAAAGCCTTGCATATTCATGGAAATAAAAATGTTGACGAAGCTTGTAATCAGAACTTTTTAGTTTTATGTTCCAAAGTTTGTGAGGGTGATGTCCTTACTATGGCCCTCTGGTCATTAGCCCTTCCTCCCACTTTCCTTGGAGGGGGTAATAACTAGAGGGTCCTAGTTTAGACTAGGGCTGAAATGGTTCCATTTTCACAACCGAATAACCGATAGCTATAACCAGATAACATCCTGTTATCTGTAGCCATTATTTCACCAAATCTTGATCAAAACTTTAGGAATTGGAAAGCAGTATTATCAGGATCTATTCCGTAGTGTGTATACAAATGAACGTTGTCGAGTACTCGACAACATTTGTTTGTATACATACTACAGAATAGTTTCTGCGGTTACTCAGTACTCACAGAAATTGCCGATCATTAACGAAGTCTTGAATGCCAAAGTCGATTATTTCTCAATATATACAGCGCTGCTTCTAGGTGTAATCTATCCCAAAGGAGAAGCGGCATATTTACTACGTTTTAAGCATGGAATGACAATCACTATCAATATTTCGGATGACCAGTTGACATTTTTTTCAAATCGGTTAGGTAGGTAACCGGTTATCCGGATGACCATTTCAGTACTAGTTTAGAAAGTTTGTGAAGGTGTTGTCCTAACTTGGGCCTTCTGGTCATTAGCCCTTCCTCTTTGACTTTCCTTGAAAGGGGTAATAACTAGAGGGTCCTAGTTTGGACAACTGAATGCAGGTATTAAAAATCATTGAATTTGACTATTGTACTGCCTTGAAAAATGCTGAAATGTGTCAAGAAATGGCCGTGAATTTTACAAGTTCTTGCCTGCAGGAACTTTGTTGTGGTACACACCAATTGCTCAATATTTTTTGAATCAAACACTGTGAAATCAAGATCCCCTCAAGAAATCAAATGAAAATAGTATGTGAGATTCGATGTCACATTTCTCTTTCCACCGTTGATATTTTACATGTACAATGTTGTGTGAGGAAGGCAGATGGATGCACTCTCCAATAAATAGTAATAAAACAATATGAACAATATCTTTCTAAACTAAGGCTTCCTTGGTTGGTAGAATGGTATCTTTGGAAAACAATACCTGTGTTACAAATCACCTTTGAAAAATAATTTAGCACTCTATCTATTAATCAAATTTTCCCCCGTAAATTGAATGGATTTTTTCACCAATGATTTCTTGAGTTAAATTCATATGAATTATTCAACCAATCTAATCAATGGCTTCTTCACAGCAGCCATGATCAAATTGGATGAAAAATATCTTGGAAAATACTCGGCTAGTTATTTATTTATTTATTGATGTTTAAGGTCACATATTTATGCACAATGGCTAATCATGACCGTGACAGTTTTACGGGTGGAGGAAGCCGGAGTACCCGGAGAGAACCACCGAGCAACGACGAGCAGCTGCCAGCTCCCCAACATCGTAACTCCGCACTGCAGCACAGGCAGGGTTAGATTGGTTGAAGACATGCGTATCATCGACGTGCAGTACGGCTTAGTACACGGCGTCATCGTGCCCCCACACGGGCAATGGGGATGAAGTGTCTTGCCCAAGGACACAACGCGGTTGCTGGTGGGATTCGAACCGAGGACCTCTCGGCTTGCAGCCTGCACCTCTACCAACTGAGCCACCGCGCTCCCCACTCGGCTAGTTACAGGATGCTAAAGTTATTTTTTTATTTATTTGGGTTTAATGGCACTTGACATCCAGGGTCATCTCATGTCGGACAGTTTCAGGTGGAGGAAGCCAGAGTATCTGGAGAGAACCACCGAGCAATGCCTATATTTTTTTATTTATTTGGGTTCAATGGCACTTGACATCCAGAGTCATCTTATGTCAGACAGTTTCAGATGGAGGAAGCCAGAGTATCTGGATGAGAACCACCGAGCAATGACGAGCAACTGACCGACTCCCCTACATACTGACTCCACACGAGCAGGGTTAGCATTGATTGAAGACAAGTACACCATTGACGTGCAGTATGCCTTGGTACTCAGCGCCACTGTGCCCCCATGTATACAATCAGGATTAAGTGCCTTGCCCAAAGATACAATGCAGTTACCCATGGTGGGGATTGAACTGTGGACCTTTGGGTTTAAAGTCCACTGATCTAGCCACTCAGCCAATGTGCACCTGGGAGCTTTAGTTGAGGAACACTGTACCACTATGCTTTCGCTGGAAGAATGAATGTGTTAAGTTACTTGCAAAAGAAACAACACAAGTGGTCAAAGTGTTTTTCATGGGGATACAATACAAATGATGTCAAATTTGAACTCAAAACCTGGAAATCACATATTCCACATGATAACCAACATGCCATTATGCCCTGGGTCAGCTTGAATTTACCACTCAACTAGTTAATATATTGAATACACCTTGGTAATTGTTCAGTGATAAACATCTAACAGATCTGAACCTGTAACATTTATTGCCACCAATTTACTAAATATAACACATTTCTTGTGAAAAAGACTTGGTTGCTATGAAAACAGCATAACTTCACATTGGTCTGGTGTTCTGAATTATTTCACCTTGTTATATTTGATAAATAGAAAAGAGTTTCTCTAATGACCAGAAAGTGTAAGGTTGAACTGCCATATTATAAAGGCATGAATGCATTCCTACAACTGAAGTCAGAATACAATAATCCTGAAAATAATTTTTTCACCAGTTCTTCATTTTCAGGATTTCCAGAAAAAAATTAGTTTTTGAGTTTGCAATCTTTAACCCTTTACTCAACGAATCGACCACATCTGCCCACGTAATATGCAAATTCAGCAGTTGAAAAAATATTATTTTCCAAACAATTTCGACAAAACCATATCATATGACCCATCGTTGGAACGAGCTCGTTCCAACGAGGGGTCACATGATATGGTTTTGTTGAAATTTTTTGAAAATTTTCAAAAAAATGATTTTTAAAATAATAAATTTTGATATCATCTGCATTGGGTAAAGGGTTAATTGAATAATTCTGTGGAAAATACATAAAATTGACTTTTATTTTCACATACCTACTGCCCAGCAGTTGTATGAACTAACTTTCAGTTACTAGACAAATGGGTTGCATTCAGGAGCTAAAAGGTGGCCAGTGTGCCTTCACTTTACTACATGACCAGAGGCGGCAGAATAGTGTTGAAACGACTTCTGAATTTTGGAGTTGACTAGTCACCGGCCGAAAATCGAGTCGAAGTCGTGTAATCAGCAACACGATGGAACAATATAATACAGTAAAACCTGTCTTGAGAGACCACTGTCTTGAGAGACCACATCTACCAGGCACCGATTGTTTTTACTCTATAATGAACCTGCTATGAGAGACCACCTGTCTTGAGAGACCACTGTGACCTGGTACCAACTTGTATTTTTATGCCATAATGGACCTGTCTTGAGAGACCGCCCCCTTGAAGTCTGAAACCATGACAAAAACTTTCTACCTGTTCTGGAATTGGAAAATGCATTGTGGTTATACTATCATAATTAAAAGTATTAAAAGCTCTTAATTGGGTTTCAATTGCTAACTCCTTACAGATTGAGATGTTTTTATAAGACCCCAGTGAAAAGATTAGAATTACTGCTGAATAAACAATTTCATACACACCTGAAATGTGACTGATAGGAATAAAAATAAATTTGTGTTGAAAATCTTTTTGTAACAAATTGAAATGGACTGTTATAAAAATTATAAAAATAAATTAGTGTTGAAAATCTTCAATGAAGATTTTCAACACAAATTTATTTTTATAATTTTTATAACAGTCCATTTCAATTTGTTACAAAAACTTCATAAAAAAGAACAACTACAAAGTAATTACAAAAATCCATTCTTCTCCATTTCTGAATGTTGTGGTTGGTTATTCACTGATTTGAGAAAACATGAAACCTGTTATGAGAGACCACTTGTCTTGAGAGACCACTTTTGTGTGGCCCAAAGGGCAGTCTCTCAAGACAGGTTCTACTGTACTATAACTTTTCAAAAGGCCTATTATAAAGATACCCGCTGATACACTCTGTGATCTGCATGAAACACATAATGGCATCAATAAAACTTTGTCTCAAAATAGACACTTTACCTTGATGTAGTTTCACTGAACGAATGTATTGAAAACAGATTTTGAAATCGGCCATTAAACTGATGAGTAATGTTTCGTCTAGGAGATTAATATGTATCCATATGTCCGAAGTGCACTGTTGCTGATATGAACTTCTTGAAGCCATTTTTGAAAATAATTTTTTTGTATGAGTATTGCCGTTTATGTATTTGATAAAGGGAGCGGTGGGTGGTATGTGCTTGTGAAATTGAAATTTAGTTGAATTAGGAAGATGTTAGAAGTGTACATATGTAGCATGGACGGAAATTCTGATTTAAAAAGTTTCCATTCCTTTGATTTCCTCACTGGGCTTTGAACCAGATATTTTGCTGTGATGTTGACAGATCAAGACATCCCCGACACATTGATCATGAGTACAGCACGAGGCCTACCAGTGAACTGTGTTTGCGGAACCGTCTTGTAGAATAGCTGACACTCTTGTTTTGAAGACAAACATAAAACCAATGCAGAGTAGTTACATTGTTTCAATATTTTAGGTTATCTGTCTTAACACACCCCCTGACTAAAAACGTACCGATTAGTCGACTACAGATTTTATCGTCAACTTTTGACAAAAATCGCATTGGCGTCGAGTAGTCGATTAGTTTTGAACACTACGGCAGAACCAGGAAGCACAGATGGCACGTGCCCATGACTTTTTTCCACAGACATTTTACATACATGTAGTTACATAAGGATTTCAAAATGGGTTCATGCACATCAATATACAGGCATCCCTGTGACATATTATTGTAGGGTCTTTTTTTTTATTGGGGTTTCTGGGATAACCTTCAATGAAAAAGAATATATAATGTCAGATGTTTATTTAATACATGCACTGGTCAAACTACTGATGGTCATTTGAATACAGGTATAAAGACAAAACTTACAAAGCGTCCCTTAGGGATCTGTGTCTTGTACCCTCAGGGTTAAAGCAACATATGGTTCTATACATTTTGGCAGTGTAACAATTATGGCAATATTATAACGTCAAGATAAGAGCAGCCATCCCAGGCCTAGGGACGGCCAGCACACTTGTTCACACGGCCGATTAAGGCAACGTGAACAAGTGAGGCGAATTCTAGAACTGAACCAACACAAATTTGTTGTTGCCTAATTAAATTACTCATGTCAGCTTGCCTTGGAACCGAGTCCACATTTTGGACATAAACATAAGAATTAAAACAGGTTGCCTTGTTTTCAAGCAAGTGAAGGAAATAGGGCCAAAGGTTCCATTTACTTCGCATGCTTGCAAAACAAGACTAGTTGAGTTTTTTGTACAGCAGTAAGCTCTTTGCGGCTGCGCCAATGTATTCAGATTGTTTCCAAGCAGAGGAAGGAAGAAGAGGCATAGCAGGCTCCCCTTGCTCTGTCAGCCTGGGAAACAATACTGAAATACAATTATGTGAATGGCAATTCCAAACGGTGAAGTCCACATAAAAGTGACCATAAACACCAATAAATAACTTACTATGACTGGCATGTTCGTTTCCAAGCAAATAAAGGAAATGGAGTCTTAGCTCCATTCGCTTCATTTGCTTTTGAAACAAGACGAGAACATATATTTCTACTGCAGCAAGCTCCTTGAGTTACACACTGTGTCAAGCTCCCCAAGCTCTATATTGTGACAAGCTCCATGAGCTACAATTTATTATTTGGTTACGGCCACATGAGAATTGGACTCTAACCTTTAGGCAAAATAAGTAAACCAGTTTTTTTATATAAAAATAAATACCTAAGGCCATTTTTTGCAACACACTGAACTAAATATTTTGTTTTGGCGAATCTTAGGATAGAGCTTCAGTAGCTCTTCCTCAGATTTGTCTCCTTCGAACAATACAGCTTCTACATGTAAAGAAATAAAGGACAAGTCAAGGCTCCTATTACCTCATTTGCCTGTTAGACAACTTTAAACATTTTGGCAAGCTCCTTGTCTAATATCAAAAGATTCCTATCAAATTATGATTCTGTATCCACATTTCTGGATATCAACAGTGTCTCGTTTTTCCTGCGAGTAAATAATTATAATTCTTGCCAATTAATACTTCAATATGACCTCCAAGAGCCAACTCACTTTGCCCTGTGTTATTCTAAAATATAACACCATGGCCTAGCACGTGCTTATGTTTCACAGAAGTTCACCAGAGCTCCATTGATCTGGGAATCAACAGCTCTTGCGAACTTCTGTGGAATATATAAATGATTAATAAACACTTGCTTAAAGCTGCTAATAATTTGAGTTTAAAACAACGTATGTCATAACTCTCAAGATTTGCATTTCGATAATTAAATAAATACACAGACACATACTCCATGGCATTCACGAATTTTAACTGGTGAATGTTCACAAGTAGGTATTTTCACTTCTCAAATTACTTACAATTATATACACATTATTGACGAAATGATTTTTTGAACTAACTCTTCCATAGCCCAAAATGTATTGTTTATCCATTGAAACTCGCCAAACATTCAAAGAATGTTTAGCCAGTTCCAACCGAATATATGTGTGTGCATGCCAAACGCCTATTGACTTAGGGTTCTAAAATGAAATACAAATAAATTACTGAACAACTAGACTCACCTTCATTGAAAAAGAATATATAAAGTCAGATATTTATTTACATGCATTGGTCAAACTACTGATGGTGATTTGACCAGTGCAAGTCTTCTGCTTATATACTCTTTTCGGGAGGTGAGCTGAGTTGTCAAGTAAACAAACCTCTACCAGGGGTTACTCATGTTTTTACAATGTAAGAACACAAAGACATCTATTATTTACCTATGCTGAGTAGTGCCACAACAATACAGCATGATTAAGCCTTACATATTTTCTTTTGATAAGCCAGTGTCAGTGTACCAAGCTCTAAATCGCCCATTGTGCTATGCCAAGATTAATAGCATAACTCAACAGGATAATCTGCCATGATAAGCTGTCACCTGCTTACCAGCTTGTAGACTGCTAAATTTATCCGAACAATTTTACAGCAATAGCTCATGGGATTTCCCAATAAAATGAAGCAGAGTAACGTTTGGAAATCCAAATTATAACTGAATTCTACTTGTGATCAAGGCTATATATACAATATAATAAATGACTCATGTCACAACAGGTTTACAGGATTTTCAGATTAAAGTAAGCTTTCGCCGCGTCTGAATCAGATGCCTGATTAACTTACTCAATAGACCTCAAATAAACAATGGGGGAGGGGGGGGGGGGTGAAGCAATGAATAATGGCAACTTGTTAACAACTTCTATGAGAGAGGCTTGCTGTCACACGACGAATGAAAAAATATGCCAATTTTGAAACAATTGAAATTAAATTGGACAAAATGAGAATAGTAGATTGTGAAAGCAATATAATAACAGTAAATTTGTGTTTTTGTTTTGAAAGTTTATCATGGTCTCTACACGCTCTGGTGATAATGGTGTACAAAACTCATGACGATTTGGCGATGCTGAGTACCTTCTGAGCTACCAGTGTCAAGGACTCAACTAGTTCTCTGAAGGGTTTAGGCTTTGGATGCCACAAAACGCCAAACCAATACACAGGTATACCGGCAAATAGTATTGCCAGACCGATACCCATCTGATGGGGTTTTTGGTAAATTCCCAAAATCAAAACCGCACAGCTTATAACAAACTGAATAACAGGAACCCAAATGAAAACCTTATATGGTCTTTTCTCTTTTGGTTTTTTCACTCGTAAATACAACAATGAAGCCATAACTGTTATGCCCATAATAGTGGAAAATAAACTTATATATTCCATCATCGTATACACTCCACCAGTGTACATCATGGCTAGCGCCCATGCTAATAAAACAAATATAGCAGGCCAAGGTGTAAGGTATTTTATGTGCACCATACCTAGAATAGTTGGCATGTGCCCCACTCGGGCTCCTGCAAAAAGCAGCCTTGAGTGACCCATAATACTGGCATTCAGTGCGCCGATCGACGTGATGGCTACAAATACTGATATGAGAGCAGTGATTGGATTGTAGAACCTTTGAATCCATAAGATTGCCACAGCATTGGACTTGAGAACTTCCTGTTGTGTTAGGAGGGTGAAATATGCTACGTTGGTCATCACATACTTCACAATCACGATACCAAAGGTTATATAAGATGCTGCCGGAAGATCTCTTCCAGGGTTTTTAACTTCTTCCATCAAAGTTGTCATTACTTGCCATCCACCATAGGAAAAAATTGAGTAGATTACCGCCAGAGCCATTTTTCCGGGTTCTTGTGTAGTTCCCTCGAATATGTTCTTGAAGTTTTCTCTCTCACCTTGCACTAATTTTATTATTCCTCCAATGACGATAATAGCTAAAGCAAAAATCTTAGCGCTCGAAAGCAATGTTTGTACTTTAGTCACATACTTCATATAGACACAGTTTAAGGCGACCAGTGTAATCATTATCCACCCTGCAAGTAGTTTAACTGCACCATCGGGAGGTTCACAATCTATAAAGAATGGCTGTATGATATATAGTGCTGCAGTGTATGCTAGAAATGCCCAAAATGGTCCCGCTATCAAGACTACGTAACCCCACATTATCAGAAATCCTGGCAAAGGACCGAATGTTTTCATCACATAGGCATAAGGACCTCCGGCTTTTGGTAACATCGTCCCAAGTTCTGCGAAACACAAGGCTAAACCTAGGTTGATAAGTCCTCCCACAAGCCACACTATTAGTGATGCGCCTATCGAACCTGTCGTTTGTAAAATGGCAGCTGGTGATATGAAAACAGACGAATGTCCCGTGACTGCTATCATTATAGCAGAGCAATGTAAAAGGTTTAGTGATTTTTTCAGAGCCACTGTCCCTTTATCCTTTCCTACTTCTTCGTTTTTGAGTTTCGTAGTAGCATTTTCTTTTTTAAGGTCAGCTCTCTGTTCTGTATATTCCTTCTCTTCGTGAAGACTGGAAATGCCACTGCTTGTAGATGAATGAGACCTTTCCTCAGGGATGTATCCGGTATTTATATAGTAGATGCTATCCTCATTTTTGTTGTCTGGTGAACTGACTGATATATCTGCGTTGTTCCTCTTTCGGAATAAAGGCATTTTCAAACTTTGGTGTGTATTGCCCAGCAACTCAGAACAATGATCTTCACTCTCTTTTCAAAAAACTGCTCTCTTCAATGAAAAGAATATATAGTCATCAATATTTATTGCATACAGTGGTCAAACTACATATGGTCATTTGAATACAGGTATAAAGACAAAACTTACAAAGCATCCCTTAGGGATCTGTGTCTTGTACCCTCAGGGTTAAAGCAACATATGGTTCTATACATTTTGGCAGTGTAACAATTATGGCAATATTATAACGTCAAGATAAGAGCAGCCATCCCAGGCCTAGGGACGGCCAGCACACTTGTTCACACGGCCGATTAAGGCAACGTGAACAAGTGAGGCAAATTCTAGAACTGAACCAACACAAATTTGTTGTTGCCTAATTAAATTACTCATGTCAGCTTGCCTTGGAACCGAGTCCACATTTTGGACATAAACATAAGAATTAAAACAGGTTGCCTTGTTTTCAAGCAAGTGAAGGAAATAGGGTAAAGGAAATGGAGTCTTAGCTCCATTCGCTTCATTTGCTTGTGAAACAAGACGAGAACATATATTTCTACTGCAGCAAGCTCCTTGAGTTACACACTGTGTCAAGCTCCCTGAGCTCTATATTGTGACAAACTCCATGAGCTACAATTTATTTTTTGGTTACGGCCACATGAGAATTGGACTCTAACCTTTAGGCAAAATAAGTAAACCAGTTTATTTATATAAAAATAAATACCTAAGGCCATTTTTTGCAACACACACTCTGAACTAAATATTTTGTTTTGGCAAATCTTAGGATAGAGCTTCAGTAGCTCTTCCTCAGATTTGTCTCCTTCGAACAATACTGCAAGAACATATACAGTTTTTATTTTTACAGCTTCTAAAGAAATAAAGGACAAGTCAAGGCTCCTATTACCTCATTTGCCTGTTAGACAACTTTAAACATTTTGGCAAGCTCCTTGTCTAATATCAAAAGATTCCTATCAAATTATGATTCTGTATCCACATTTCTGGATATCAACAGTGCCTCGTTTTTCCCGCGAGTAAATAATTATAATTCTTGCCAATTAATACTTCAATATGACGTCCAAGAGCCAACTCATTTTGCCCTGTGTTATTCTAAAATATAACACCATGGCCTAGCACATGCTTAGGTTTCACAGAAGTTCACCAGATCTCCATTGATCTGGGAATCAGCAGCTCTTGCGAACTTCTGTGGAACATATAAATGATTAATAAACACTTGCTTAAAGCTGCTAATAATTTGAGTTTAAAACAACGTATATGTCATAACTCTCAAGATTTGCATTTCGATAATTAAATAAACACACAGACACATACTCCATGGCATTCACAAATTTTAACTGGTGAATGTTCACAAGTAGGTATTTTCACTTCTTGAATTACTTACAATTATATACACATTATTGACGAAATGATTTTTCGAACTAACTCTTCCATAGCCCAAAATGTATTGTTTATCCATTGAAACTCGCCAAACATTCAAAGAATGTTTAGCCAGTTCCAACCGAATATATGTGTGTGCATGCCAAACGCCTATTGACTTAGGGTTCCAAAATGAAATACAAATAAATTACTGAACAACTAGACTCACCTTCAATGAAAAAGAATATATAAAGTCAGATATTTATTTACATGCACTGGTCAAACTACTGATGGTGATTTGACCAGTGCAAGTCTTCTGCTTATATACTCTTTTTGGGAGGTGAGCTGAGTTGTCAAGTAAACAAACCTCTACCAGGGGTTACTCATGTTTTTACAATGTAAGAACCCAAAGACATCTATTATTTACCTATGCTGAGTAGTGCCACAACAATACAGCATGATTAAGCCTTACATATTTTCTTTTGATAAGCCAGTGTCAGTGTACCAAGCTCTAAATTGCCCATTGTGCTATGCCAAGATTAAAAGCATAACTCAACAGGATAATCTGCCATGATAAGCTGTCACCTGTCACCTGCTTGCCAGCTTGTAGACTGCTAAATTTGATTCATTTACTTTACACTGTTGTATGTTTGTTTAGGACTTTTTATTGGAACATAATTTTACTTTAATTAAATAATATTACTAAAATATAACTTTATATTTTTTAATATTTTTACGACTAAAAATTATATTACTCTATGACATTATCTGCAAATTGAAACAAGCTGATTTGCATTTGGCCAAAGAATCCCACATTTGGTCCCTTCAACCATCTTCCACCCAAAAGGCTAGCCTTCGGATTGGAGACGATTGAAGGAGAAGAGACAGACTGGACAATGACCACGCTGCTGCATTCTCATTAGCAATGAACCGATAATCAGAATTTACAATCGGAACCAGTCGGTTATGGGGCATCGGCGATTATGACAACCAGCAGTTAAAACTGGCAGTTTCCAGTTATTCTATATTTAACACTGACTATTAAAAATCCCTTTGATATCTGGCCATTTCTATTAAATTTCCCCATTAAAAGTATGTGTAGTGCACAGCAGAAAATTTAGGGATTTACAGAGCAGAGATATTATGGAATTTACCAACTGCAATCGGTACGAGATAGCCACCATTTCCTGAAGATCGTTGAGTTCATGTAAACATTGATGATTTATCAACGAAATTCTGTGGTATACTAGGCACCAACAGTTTTTCTTCAGTGTCCTACTTCAACCATCAGAATCAGCATTGGAATCGGCACAATCGGCAGAGAAGTAACCTATAATCAGTTAATAGCAATCCTTGTTGGAACCCTGGGAAGTGAAGCAGAGCTTGTTTACTGTGGTAAAGATGCTCTGTTTTACCAGTGCCTTAACAGGCAGCCAAGACTAACTCGAAACCACTTCCTAGATAATTTGTCTATTGTCAACAGATGGTATGTTAAGGACACCTGTTTTGAGGTTGTAAAAGTCAGAAATAGGCTTTTAAGTGTTAAACATTAATAAATAACGTAAAATCAAAAAGTTCACAACACAGGTCTTTAAATTCTTCGCAAATAATGACGGTAAACACTGTGCCCAAATAAGATAATCGCGCCCAAATTATGCAGAGTTTGAAACTTTTTCCAAAGTTTTGCAGTTTTTTTCCAAAGTTTAGTTTTCCCTGATGCTTGCAGTATAGCTTAGAGCTTACCTTGGAATCAAACAATGCAACAGATAAATAATTAAAAAGAAAAACCCACAGTGTTCACCACAGAAAAGCAGCCGGCATTGACAGTGTCGTATACTACACTGTCAACGCCGATTGCTTTTCTTTGGCAAATTCTATATGGTCGTGAACTTAAAGCTGGAGATCTATTATATTCATGTTTGTGGCATTTCCTATTAAATGTCATGCAGAATTTACTTTCAAATTAGAGCTGTAGGTTAACCGAAACCGAACCCAGGTTTTTAGTTTTTTTTTAAAACCGAAACCGAAACCGTCGACATCCCGTAATCTAAGGTTTTTCGTTTTTTATTAAATACTCTCTTGCTGTGAATTTCTGACATTTCAGTTTAGTTGTGTTTGCAGCTTTCCTCAAGTTGCGTGTAGGTGTCAGACCTCGAAAAATGGCCAAGCACAATAAAAGTTCTGTATATTTAGGTAATTATTATATTGGTATTCCTGATTCTTCATGTATTATAGCTTATTTCGGGCATTCATTGAGTTTCACTCAATTTCACTATCATTCAGTTATGACTCCGGACATAAGAATGAGTTTTACTGAATTTTACTTGGCCTCATGAATAAACCGAAAACCGAACCGAACCGAGGTTTTTCTCCACCTGAAAAACCTAAACCGAAACCGAACAAGAAATTTAAAAACCTACAGCTCTATTTCAAATAGGACTTTGGCTTGCCACTGGGAAACTTAGAAGCCTTCTCGAGTAAACTTACATCAAGGGGTGGTGGGAACCAGTGATAATGGTGAAGACCTATAACAAGGGGTTGTAAACTATCATTTTAAGAGGGGGACCAGAAACCTAAAACAGATGCCAAGAAGAAGAAAATACCGGCACTTTTTCTCCAACCATGCAGGCCACGATATGGCTGATCCATATTTGTCGTTATGCCCAAATTAGACTGATCTAAAGGTCTGTCACAACCTTAGAGATTGCAATTTGTTGTTTGTTTGGTGTGTGCCTCTTGAATCAAGAACAGTGCAGAGCTCATTCTTTTCTGTTGTAATGTTTTACATGTACTCTTTTAATTGGCCAAAATTATATTCTTGTATCAATTTCTGATTAGAAATGATGCCGATATTTGATGGATTAATGTAGCGATAACCAAATTAAGTTGTCTCTTATGCTTGTAGATTGTGATCAGAGTGCAACACATTTACAAATGAATATATAGTTCAATATAGGAAAAAATTATTAAAGTTCAAAACAAATACAACGACATTACTGAATATATTCCTGCTAGCACTTTCACCACTCTCTCTCTGCGGATCTTCAGGCATTTTTACTTTGCACTTCAGGCATATTTTCTTTGCACTTCAGGAAAATATGCCTGAAGTGCAAAGAAAATATGTTTATTTCAATATATATAGATTCGGCATTTTCAAGTTTCTTTTCTGACTGGCTCAGTCACGAAACGGTCAAAATTCTCTGCTTTTGTTGTATAACAATATGATAAAAGAAGATTTAGAAGCAAAACCATCACCCACTTGATTGACTTCCTCAGTGGGTAATGTTTAGATTTTGATGAGCTCATATTATCTGCATACTTCCTACTGTTATTAAACCTTTGAGACTTTAATTATCCTGATGTTCAACTGTCACTGGGAATTCAGTTTCTTCAACGTTTTTCAAAATGCAGCGTCAATCTCCGGAAAGTACAAATAACAAGATATTTTTCACATTAATGATTACCTTATTGAGGGCTAAATTATTTTTGGTGGTCTGAATTTGTTACTCAATTCTTGTTTTATTACAAATTATTGGAGAGTGCCCACAGGCACTCTCCAATAATTTGTAATAAAACAAATTTATATAAACAAAATATTATTTGTGTTTCACTGAATATGAAACATAAGGAAGGGAAGTGTTGGCTTTTGCTCCAGTATCCTCATTTTTTAAAAGCCCTGATAGTGGCTTCTGGCACTTAACCAGTTAAGAAGTCTTGACAGCAGGATTATATTAGTATCTTAAGCTGCAATAACATTTGGCAATGCTTGTCACTGAGCACTATTCGGGAAAAAATAGGAATTGAGGTTAAAACTTTAAAAAATCGAAAAATAATAACAAAACAAATGACCACAAAGTATCAACTCGCCATTTGATTTCGTACGTCATAAGACGTACACAAGTAGCAAAGGGTTAAACAGATGCAAACTTGCCACAATACAATAGCCATTCTCTGGAACATGGCTTCAATAATTGTCCATTGAGGGAGGATTCTGTTGTACAGCAGCTGCAAAGTACGGCAGCTGCAAAGTTTATCAGTGAAATTAGTTGTTTCATCGAAATGGTTGAGGGAAATTATTTCATTTTACGTATACAGTGTAGCAAATTGCTGTAAAGTTTAGAAAAAGCATTGCTTGTATTCAACATGAGCAGAGTTTGCACCGGTCAGGATTTGCACTGCTCAGATAATCGAGCAACCTGATATCTAACACTCTACAAAAGAGCTTATTAATGCAATTATAGATAGCTATGCCATGGTAATTAGATGATCGTCAGCTGGACCCATTTTGTGAAAGAGTTTAATGATGTCAGTTCTCCACAATGCAGGAAATGGCAGAGAGCAAAGAGACCACTCGCCTTGTTATTTTCAAAGAACATGCAGCCTGCTGTAATTCCTCAGTTGTTATTGGAGTATCAAGTTCAGTATTATCCATATTGATTTCAGCTGTCGCCTCCAGCTGTATGCTGGAAAACATAATACTTTTGAAGTGATCTACCGAGTTGGGGGCGGGGGGGATGAACAATATCAGGATTGATGCAATTTGCAAGCGCTGTTTTATGCACATTAGAAATCTTGGTCATCTTCGATGTTTTATGACTCCAAAATCTTTGGAAAGGCTTGTTCACGCCTTTATTTCTGCACATTTGGATTTCTCCAATTCACTTCTTGCAAGTCAACCAGAATCACTCATCGCAAAGCTGCAAAAATACAAAATACTGCCGCTCATATTATTACGGGATCCAGACGCTATTATCACATAACCCCTTTGCTCCATAAGTTGCATTGGCACCCTGTTTCACGTTCAAAGTTTTGGTGTTGGTCTTTAAGTGCATTAATGGATTGGATCCAAAATATCTTAAGGACCATTTGACTGTTCAATCATCAAAACAGAATCTCCGCTCATCCCAACAGCTCAGGCTTCTTGTTCCCTTTTGCCATTCCACCTTGGTGAAAACACATGCCTTTTTCCTTTGTAGGTCCATGACTCTGGAACTCATTGCCAGTGCATATCCAGGCTTCCATAAGCTTAGACAACTTCAAAACAAAACTCAAGTCCCATCTCGTTCGAGAGGCCTTCGAGGTTTCAGCTGTCTAATTTGATCAGTTTTTATCTCATCTTGACAAAGTCCAGCTGAGCTAATCTCATCGCTCTCTGTCTGTCCGTTCATCCGTCTGTCTGTCTGTCAACACCATGTTTTGGTCTTCTCCTCCAAAGCCACTGGGCCAATTCAAGTGAAAGTTTGTGTGAGTGATGGTCCCGAAGGGGCATTGAATTTTTGTTCAACTCGACATGCCCAGTCCCATAGGGAGGGAGTGGGGGAAAATGCTCCAAAATATTTTAAAAATCTTCTCATGAACTAGTGTGCACAATGACTTGCTATTTGCTATAGAGCTTCCTTTTGAGGTGTAGAATCAAGTTTGTTCAAACGAAGTTCGTGAAGCAATATTTGGCTTTGTAATGGGAGGGGTAAGATTTTTGGCCCCGCCCAAAATTTCTATTTTCTGAACCGATGGTCCAGTTTGAACCAAATTTGGCATGTGGTATTATTGGGTCATAAGTACTTGACTCATACAAAAAAAAAAAATTCCTGCATCCCCATGGGAACCCTGAGAGCTAAAAATAGAAATATTTTCAAATGCCCATATTTCCCAAACCACATAGAACAGAGAGCTGTTATTTAGTGTGAAGTATCCTTATGACCAGTAGAATTGAAAGGTAAAAAAAAATTGCCATCGGTTATATTAGGGTGTTCTGTAATGGGCATCGAAAAAATGCTGAGTCAGCATATTTGCAAAAATTTTAAAAAATCTTTTATTCAGAACCAATCATCAGAATTTTTTGATATTTGGTATACAGCATTCATAGGGGGGTCAGATACAAGTTTCTTGAAATAAAGCTCATTGGTTCATATTTGGGCTCAATACAGGAGCCCGAATTTTTAACATAGGGTAATATGGGGAATATTCTTTAAAAATCTTCTTCTTCAGAACCACCAGTCAGAATCTTTCAATGTTTGGTATACATCATTGTTATGAGGGTCAGATTCAAGATTGTTCAAACCAAGCCCAAATTTGAACTTTGTTAAATATGGGTGATAATTTAAAAAATCTTCTTCAGATCCACTAGTCAGAATGCTTTCATATTTGGTATGCAATATCTCTAGGGGGGAGTCAGATTCAAGTTTGTTCAAATCAGATTCCTAGGTATATATTTGGGCTCGCTTTGGTAACCCAAATTTTTACTTAGTGCGATATGAGGAAATTTCTTTAAAAATCTTATTCTTCAGATCCACCAGTCGGAATGCTTTCATATTTGGTATACAATATCTCTAGATTCAAGTTTGTTCAATTCGAGTGCCTGGGTTAATATTTTGGCTCCATAAGGGAACCTGAAATTTAAACTTAGTACAATATGAGGGAATTTCTTAAAAAATCATCTTCTTCAGATCCAGTAGTCAGAATGCTTTCATATTTTGTAGACAACATCTCTAGGGGAGTCAGATTCAAGTTTGTTCAAACCGGATCCATAGGTTAATATTTGGGCTCACTATGGTAGCCCAAATTTTAACTTAGTACAATATGAAGAAATTTCTTTAAAATTTCTCTTCTTCATATCCAACAGTCAGAATGCTTTCATATTTGGTACACAACATCTCTAGGGAAGTCAGATTCAACTGTGTTCAAATCGAGAGCCTGGGTTAATATTTGGGCTCCCTATGGGAGCCGGAATTGGTCATGTTGCTTAAGAATTAAAAATTTGGTGTTCAGTACCCTCTAGAGGTGTGTAACTAAGATTAATCCACATAGGTTGTATTAAGGGGCTTCATAGGGGAGCCCTACATTTTACATTATGATCAACTGAAGAAAAAGTCATGATGCCCGGATTATTTTTGTCACTCCTGAGGGACTCGAGGATTGACAGTGTAGTTAGCCTTTGGAGATGGATTGCTTAATGTAGACTCATTCTTGGACTCTGTTCATATTGTGTTCTGTTCAAGAGAAGCTCTTCAGGCCCCGTGGAGGCTCTTGTTGTTTTTATCAGTGCTTTTAGTAGGGAGCTCAAATATGTATTTATTTTCCATGTAAAGTGTTTTAGAGCACAACCTCGTGATTTTATGCTATATAAAAACTATGTATTATTATTCAACACTGCCTGTATCTCTTGAGTGAGTTAACTCTTTACCTAACATGAAAAGCAGACGACACTTGCAAAAAATATTCTTGAACAATTAATTTTTTTATTTTTTGTCTCAAAAATATGGTTATGACCCCTCATTGGAACGAGCTCGACGAGCTTGTTCCAATGAGGGATCATAACCTATGTTTTTGAGACAAAAAATGAAAAAATAATGAAAATTAACTGGCGAGTTTTGTGAATAGCGCTGGCCGGTTTTGGCGTTATATTGGGTAAAGGGTTAATCAAGTTCCAGAAACTTCTGGAGTTGCCACAATTTAAGTAAGACAGAAAATAGCACATTTTTTTGGAATTGGTTTTGTTTCCTATAGGAGCCTTGTATATTTTTTCTTGGCGGAATAAAATTCAACAAGCGCCTCTTTTTTGCTCACCTGATAGCAAGTCAGTATGAGCTATTGCCGTGACTTGGTGTCTGTCGTCTGTTATCCATCGTCCTGGGTCCGTCGTCCATTAACTTTTGGAAACTTGTCTTCTTCTTCAAACCACTGGGCCAAATTCAAACATATATTGCACAGACCATCTTTGGAGTATACCCTTTGTATTTTGTTCAAATGAAGCACCTGCCATCTTAGGGCTATGATTAATGCCCCAAAAACCTAAAATACTTTGAAAATCTTTTCTTAGAGAATGCCTTTACATTTGGTATGAAGCATCCTTTAGTGTTGAAGATTAAGGTTTGTTCAAGGAAGTCAGTTGGTCAATATTTGGGCTCTCTGTGAGAGCATACCCATTTTGGGTTCTACCCAAAATTTGTATTTCAAGAACCTATGGGTCGATTTGAAACAAATTTGGTATGTAGTATAAGTGGGTCCTAAGTACTTGATTGATGTTCCACACCCTAATTTTTCACATTCCTGTGGGGATCCTAGGGCTTAAAAATAGAAAAAAATTCATATTTTCCAAACCACACAACACAGAACTGTTATTTGGTATGAAGCATCTTTATGACCAGTAGAATGGAAAGGTGAAAAAAAAGTGCCATCGGTTATGTCAGTCTGTTCTGTAATGCAGGGGGGGGGGGGGGGGGGGGCGGCATCGAAAATATGATAAGTCAGCATATACAGCATCCATACATATGTAGAGGGATCAGATGCAAGTGTGTTCAAATTAAGCCTCTCTGTTAATATTTGGGCTCAATACAGGAGCCTGAATATTAACTTAGGGCAATTTGGTGAATAAGTTTTAAAAATCTTCTTCAGATCCACCAATCCGATTCTTTTCATATTTGGTATACTACCTCTCTAGGGGTGTCAGATTCAAATTTGTTCAAATCAGGTCCTTGGGTTAATATTTGGGCTCTTTATTGGAGCCCAAATTTTAACTTAGTGCAATATGAAAAAAATTCTTAAAAAATCTTGTTCAGATCCACCAGTCAGAATCCTTTTATATTTGGTATTTGACATCTCTTGGGGGATCAGATTCAAGTTTGTTCAAATTGGGTCCATGGTCAATATTTGATCTTTTTATTGGAGCCCAAAGTTTAACTTGGTGCAATATGAGAAAATTTCGTAAAAACACTTCTCCAGATGTAACATCTCTAGGGGTGTCAGATTCAAATTTGTTCAAATCAAGTCCCTGGGTTAATATTTGGGCTCCCAATGGGAACCTGAATTTTATCTTAGTGCAACCCCTGTGGGAACCCCGGGAAGTGAAGCAGTGCTTGTTTACTGTGGTAAACAGTTGTTTCACTGGTAAAATAGGCCCCAGTCACTAATGCTTGGGTTGTGAGTCCTCTAAAATAGGCAACATGGGGTATAAGAGATTGTCTGACCTTGACTTTATCTCCATTTTGTGGTCATGGTTAGCTATTGTGCAGAAGTATGTGACCTTAAACACCAGTAAATAAATAAATAAAATCGTCTTTAGATCCGCCAGACAGATTCATATGATATTTGATATACAACATTTCTAGGGGGTCTGATTCCAGTTTGTTCAAATTGCTTCCCAGGTTTAATATTTGGGCTCCCTATGGGAGCTCAGATTTTAGCTTAGTGCAATATGGGGAATAATATATAAACATATTCTTTACATCCACCAGTCAGATTCATTTGATATATGGCATACAACATCTCTTAGTGGGGTCAGATTCAAGTTTGTTCAAATCGTGTCCCTGGGTTAATATTTGAGCTCTTTATTGGAGCCCAGAGTTTAACTTAATGCAACTGAAAAGAACAAAATTTTTTTCAGATTCATTTTTACCATCGACAATTAGGCTATGGAACGAATTGGATTCTGAATTACGCAAATGTATAACCGTAAAAGCTTTCAAGTATATGATAAAACATGACGACTGTATAGTCCCCAAGTATTACCTTTCGGGCTCCAGAGCAGGTCAAATTCTCCACGCGAAAATATGCATGGGGTGTAGTAATCTTAATGCTCATAAATTTGACAGATTTATTGTGGATGATCCAAAATGTGATTGTGGTTTCGGGTGTGAAAGCATGGAACACTATATCTTTAATTGTCCTCTCTTCATGATCCAGAGACAGACCCTTTTAAACAAATTAAACAATGTTAATGTATCCCTAAATACTCTTCTCTTTGGCGATCCCCAGTATTCAGATGAGGCTAATAGTGAGCTTTTTGTGCCTTTCCAGAAATATATAGTCAACACTGGGAGATTCGATAGTCGCTGGTGGTGAGTGTGAGCAGTCACCAACTGCTCACACATCCCACTGGATACTACTGAATCCGTCAGTCCCACTTATCTTTTTGTACATGGTGACCTTCCCTACGTAACAGGCTGTCTAAAAATAGGAATAATAGGCATGTTTTCTTGTTCGAAAATCTTGCCAGATCCCATAGTGCCCACCATTCACACTATAAACAAGTTGCAGCCAGTTTCTGTCCAGACATACAATTTATCAAGAAGCTTTCAAGTTTCACACACAGACTATTATTGTATGACAACTTTAGAGTGCAATGATTTGTAATATCATTTAAGTCAAAGTGTAACTCCTCACCAGCACCTGCACCCATTTCAATATTTTTGTATCAGAATTGAATATTGTTGTAAGGGGGAGGCGTTTAAATAGGCTTAGCCTGTTCGCCAAACCCTATTTCATATCTGAAGGAAATAAAAATACTGTTTAAAAAAAACTTAAAAACTTAATGCAATATGAGAAAATTTCATAAAAAATCTTCGTCAGACCCACCAGTCAGAATCCTTTCATGTTTGGTATGTGACATCTCTTGAGGTATAGATTCAGGTTTGTTCAAATGAAGTCCCTGGCTTAATATGTTGTCTCTCTGTGGGAGCCAAAAGTTTAACTTAGTGCATTATTGTTATTTCAAAACTGCACAATATTATCTTTTGGTAAGCAGCTTCCTTAGGTCCAGTGGAATCCAGTGGAATCGGATGGACTTTTGTCATGAGGTGCCCTATGGGGATTCTCATTTTAACACTGTTGGCAATGGGAAAATGCTGAGTCATCATCATTCATGTACTCCATCAACTAATTTGAAACCTGTCTTCTTTAACTCTCTGCACTCTGATGTCAAAATACCAAAGTTTTCAGTAATGCATTTTTCCAACAATGCAACTGAGAATTTAAAAAAATTATATCTTGTTTGACAGAGCTCATTGAGCTCTGTCAAACAATATATAATTTGTTAAATTTTTCATGTTAAATGGGCAATATGGAGTCAATGATGAAAATTTTGAAATACTACCAGAGTGCTAGGAGTTAAAACCATTCAGTCAAATTCATTCATTTATGGCACAGACCATCTTTGGAGTATACCCTTTCTACTTGGCTCAAATGAAGCTGCTGCCATCTTTGGGCTGGTGGAGTTTACTCTTCTGATTTTGGGTTGGTGGTTGTGTGGGGGTGAGGTGGGGGGGGGGGGGGGGGGGGATTGTGTTAATGCACCATAAGCCTAAAATTCTTAAAAAATCCTCTTCTCATAAGCCACTTGCAATAATGTTTAGATTTCTGGTATGGAACTTACTTTAGTAATGCAGATTCACTTTCTTTCAAAGGAACTCAGTGGGTCAAAATTTGGGCTCCCAAATTTGGGTTCCACTCAAACTTTCTGTTTTCCAGAACCAATGGGCAGATTTGAACCAAATTTGTCATGTAGTATACAACTGGGTCATAAGTACTTCATTTATGTCTGAAATTGTTGTTTTTTGTGTGAGGGGGGAGTGAGTATAGAGAACCACAGTAGTTCAAAACAAAACAAAAATTTTGTTCTGTTGTTGTTTTTTCAATACTTCACAGAACAGAGCTTGCAAGGAAGCTTTCCTGGTTTGATGTCTGCTGTAATAGCCGAAGTAAGTAGGTTAATGACATTAGAGCACAGTGTATTCACTTTAAAGTTTACTTCTGCCATCAAATGTATCATTTCCTATCAGAAGTTTATTTTTATTGTCCTGGAAGTAAGCCTGAAAATAAGCAGTCTGACATTTGCAGAATGAGGTCCCCAGAGGGTGAATTTGATGATGCTATCCTATACAGTAGGCCAATTTATCCTTTGGGTACTTCATTCTGTTTAGTTTTGAGACCCTGATTCAGATTGAGGTTCACAGAAGGTAAATTTAGTGACACTACCCTGCTGTGCAGGGTAGCATCACTAAATTCACCCTCTGGGGACCTCATTTTGAAGATGACAGTCTGCTTATTTTCTGGCTTGCCTGGAAGATGTCATATGTCTTAGAGGGGCAAACTTGTTGGCTGTTTCAGTATTCCATCTAATCTTACAAGGCGGTTATTGGCCTTCTTGTCATATGACTTTCAAGATTGAATACATACAGCGATACGGCAATTGTTGGAGAAAGTACTGAAATCACCAACAGCAAAGAACAGTACAGTTTTGTAGTAACTGACTACTGACTATACCCCAGCCAATGAACCGTTGTAATGGTAACAAGTGTATTCCCCCTGGGAATCTCTGTGAGTTCTTCCGTTCAACTGTTTGAGACCTGTGGCTAAACATAGATATATATCTGCCTTGATCATTAGTTTTTGATTTGTCTTTAGAATTCTGTGTTAGGTCCCGGTTATATACCATCACATTTGTATCGAGGTAAATCAATGAAGTCATTCGAGTCGTGAGGAATGAAATCAACATCTGAGGTGTGAACTCTCGCATTAACCCTTTACCCAACGCAGACGATATCAAAATTTATTATATTTAATATAATTTTTAAAATTTTTTGAAAACATTTCAACAAATCCATATCATGTGACCCCCCTCATTGAAAAGAGCTCGATGAGCTCGTTCCAAAGAGAGGTCACATGATATGGTTTTGTTGAAATTTTTCGAAAAATAAAAAATTTTCAGCTGCTAAATTTGCATATTACGCAGGCAGATGCAGGCGATTTGTTGGGTAAAGGGTTAAGATCCCCAATTCCCCATGGGAACTCCGGGAAGTAAGCAGCACTTGTTTACTGTGGTAATCCAGTTCTGCTTTACTAGTAAAATAGGACCCAGTCACCAATGCTTGGGGTGAAAGTCCTCTAAAATGGGCAACATGTTGATAAACGATTGACGAAACTTGACTTCATCTCCATGTTGTGTCACGATTAGCCATGATGCATAAATATGTGACGTTAACCTTTAACCACCAACATACAAACAATAAGATCCCCAATGATATTCACCTGTCCCTGCTGGCTATATCTACTAATATCATCTTCTTTAACATCAAATGGACTGACATTATGGCCTTGTTTGCTGATTAACTAATTAGATGGTGGGATGGATGAAGCACAAACAAAGATGTTATCTGGCAAGCCATAGAAAATTTTTGCACATTTTGAACCACATAAATTCTATGGATTTTGGAGTCCCACTTTGGATACCAGGCCACAATTCATTGTGGATAAATAGGGCCATGCCTTCATCTGTGGTAATTGGGGTCTTTACCAGGTACAGTGAAGCCCACTTAATTGGATATCTCTTAATTGTACATCCCTGTGAATTGAATATAATTTCCCAACCCAAAACCATTTACCATACTTCCAGTACAAATTTGACCTGTTAATTGAATATAGGTTATAGACAAAACTCCTGTCAATTGAATAAACATTCTTATAACCTGTCGAGAAATTACCCTGACTCTCCTCAGTTTTCCTTTGTTTATAGACCTATTTGGCTTCAGTACATCCAATACAGGCATTTGATCTATTATATCTTGTTTGACAGAGCTCATGGATCTCTGTCAAACAAGATATAATAGAATAAATGCTAAGTTTATTTCTACATTACAGGAAAGTGACACCATCCCTGTTAATTGAATACTTCTGTTAACTGAATAATTTTCATTGGCAAAGTGGCTATTCAATTAACACAGTTCCACTGTATAACTTTTTAGCAAGGAAGACGGAGACCATTGTCAGAAGCTCGGCAATGAGTTTTGTCAAGGCAAACAATATCATCATTAAGTGCATTGCATAACTCATCATTATCAAGTTTACAGTAACCTGAGGTTATTTACACTTTCGTACAGTCTGTTGATGGTAGAGTAGTCAATACTAATCTTATGTGAAATATGTTTCTTATCACGTTTCTTAAACACCATATCAGGTGAAGTGATGTGAAAAAAAAGACGTAGGAGTAACCCATTATACTCCAAGAATGTCTCTTAATTGATTGAGAATAGTATTAATGTTACTGGGGTCATTAACTGCATGCTGTGCACCAGACCAGTGACAATTGTACGTTTGTTGCCATTTTGTATATCCATGGTTCGGAGATCGATTCATCATTTTTTGCTCAACTTTGACGTAAGTCAAATTTGAGGTTATGCCATTGCCAGTCGTCCATCTGTCCATGTGGTTGGGTAAACATTGGGGGTTTAGGGGGTTTAGGGGCTATTATTATTAGGCGCTAGGGTTAGGGGTAGCCCCATTAGGGCTTAAGGTTGGGGGGTAGATCCTGGGGGTGGGGGTTGGGGTCAGGGGTGGGGTTTTACTTTTAGTAGCTCCTAAACCGAAAAATAGCACCTAATCCTATTGGTCTGGCTAGGATGGGGTTAGGGTCAGGTGTGGGTTAGGGTTAGTGGTAGACCCAGAGTAGGACTTAAGGTTGGGGGGTTTGGTTCCGGGGGGATTTAGGGTTTAGGGTCAGGGTGGGGTAGGGTTAGGGTGTGGTTTTGGGGTGGAGGGGAGGGAGGGGTTAGGGTTAAATATAAGTTCTAGGATGGAGGGGGTGGGGTTCTGGGTAAAATAAGGTTTTGGACTTATAAAATGTTTTTTTGGTTGCCCATAAACCCGAAATGTTGGAACGTCCGTCTGTCTGCCCGTCCATCCATCTGTCCGTCTGTCCGTGAACAATTCAATATGAACTGATCTTTACGAAACTTCTTGAGTACCTTTGTTATTACTGTGGGACGAGAACAAGTGTTTTTGGGTGAGGTAAAAATTCAAGATGGCCACCAGCAGCCATTTTGTACTTTAGTTAGTGCGATCAGTTTTTTGTACAGAACTTCTGTGTGAAAGTTCTGATTTGAATAAATTTTTGTATGAATGTTTAGTAACATGGAATACATCACATATGATACAGGGGTTTTTTTCGTGCAGAAATTATGCAAATTAGATGAACTTTGATTTATTCAGTGCTACTTATACACAGTAAGTGCACATGTCAATACGGCTCAGGCTAGAGGCTGTATTTATGAACCGATCTTCACAAAACTTCTTGGGTACCTTTGTTATCATCTTGGGATGAGAACGAGTGGTTCAGTGTGCGATCCAAAATTTGAGATGGCTGCCAGTGGCATTTTGTACCGAAATTAGGTCCAATCAGTTTTTTGTACACAACTTCTATATGGCTCAGGCTAGAGGCCGTATTTATGAACCGATCTTTACGAAATTTCTTGGGTACCTTTGTTATCACCATGAGCCAAGAACGAGTGTTTTTGGGTGCAGTCTGAAATTCAAGATGGTCACCAGCAGCCATTTTGTACCACAATTAGTGCAATCAGTTTTTAGCTTAACTTGACAAAGTCAAGATAAACTTTTGCCATCACGGGTATGGAAGTCTGTTAGTCTGTGAGTCTGTTCACATTTTCCTTTAGCACAGGCTACACCCCACAGTTCTTGTCTGATCGTCACGAAATTTCATATGCAGGTTTGGGGTCATGTCTAGATGAGAACGTCCCCTTTTGGTCGTGATTGGCCAACCGGAATGGCTGCCCAAGCCCAAAACCCCAAAACCATTAGCACAGTCTACAGGTCGTATTTATGAAGGGATTTCATTGTAACTTGGTAGGATGCTTCTGTATAATGCCTAGATGAGAACATTCCCTTTTGGGCATGATCTGTCAACCGTGATGGCTGCCCAAGCCCAAAACCCCAAAACCTTTAGCTCAGTCTACAGGTCATATTTATTGAGGAATTTCATTGTAACTTGGTGGGTTGACTTCATACAATATCTAGATGAGAAAGTCCCCTTTTGGATGTGATTGGGCAACTGTGATGGCTACAGGGGCCTGAAGCCTGAAAACCTTTAGCACAGTCTACAGGCCATATTTATGAAGGGATTTCATTGTAACTTGGTAGGTTGACTTCATATAATGTCTAGATAAGAACGTCCCCTTTGGACGCAATTGTGAAACTGACGGCTACAGGGGCCCGAAGCCCAAAAACCTTTAGCACAGTCTACACGCCATATTTATGAAGGGATTTCAATGTAACTTGATAGGATGACTCGTTTTGGAATAATTTCACTGTAACTTGGTAACTTTCGTTGATATACGTTAACTGTGAGGGCCACATACATTAACTGTGAGGTCAGATTAACCCACCCCTCAGCTCTTTAGTGCAGTGTACACCTCATATTATTTTTTATCAAAAACATAGCATACAGGGAACAGAAATGAACATATTCCCAATTATCACAATTCTTATCTTATTTCATAATCCTTTCATAAATATTGAACATTATCCTTTTCATCAAACACAACACACAAGTTAAGCTGCAGTGTCATTGACACTTTCATTTGTACAGAACTTCTGTATGAAAGTTTTGATTTGAATACATTTTTGTTTGAATGTTTAGTAACTTGGAATACATCACATATAATACGGGTTTTTTTCTCGTGCAGAAATTATGCAAATTAGATGAACTTTGATTTATTCAGTGGTACTTATACACAGTAAGTGCACTTGTCAATACGGCTCGGGCTAGAGGCTGTATTTATGAACCGATCTTCACAAAACTTCTTGGGTACCTTTGTTATCATCTTGGGATGAGAATGAGTGTTTCTGTGTGCGATCCAAAATTCAAGATGGCTGCCAATGGCATTGTGTACCGAAATTAGGTCCAATCAGTTTTTTGTACACAACTTCTATATGGCTCAGGCTAGAGGCCGTATTTATGAACCAATCTTTACGAAATTTCTTGGGTACCTTGGTTACCACTGTGGGACGAGAACGAGTGTTTTTGGGTGCAGTCTGAAATTCAAGATGGCCACCAGCAGCTATTTTGTACCAAAATTAGTGCAATCAGTTTTTAGCTTAAGTTAACAAAGTCAAGATAAGCTTTTGCCATCATGCGTACGGAAGTCTGTTAGTCTGTAAGTCTGTTAGTCTGTAAGTCAGTTCACATTTTCCTTTAGCATGGGCTACACCCTGCAGTTCTTGTCTGATTGTCATGAAATTTCATATGCAGGTTTGGGGTAATGTCTTGATGAGAACGTCCCCGTTTGGTCGCGATTGGTCAACCGGAATGGCTGCCCGAGCCGAAAACCTGAAAATCATTAGCACAGTCTACAGGTCATATTTATGAAGGGTTTTCATTGTAACTTGGTAGGATGCCTCTGTATAATGCCTAAATGAGAACTTCCCCTTTTGGGCATGATCTGTCAACCGTGATGGCTGCCCAAGCCCGAAACCCAAAAACTTTTAGCACAGTCTGCAGGTCATGTTTAATATGGAGGGATTTCATTGTAACTTGGTAGGATGACCCCCTTATGATGTCTAGATGAGAATTTCCCCATTTGGGCGTGATCTGCCAACCGTGACGACTGCCCGAGCCCAAAACACAAGAACCTTTAGCACAGTCTACAGGTCATATTTATTGAGGAATTTCATTGTAACTTGGTGGGTTGACTTCATATAATGTCTAGATGAGAAAGTCCCCTTTTGGACGTGATTGAGCAACTGTGATGGCTACAGGGGCCCAAAGCCTGAAAACCTTTAGCACAGTCTACAGGTCATATTTATGAAGGGGTTTCATTGTAACTTGGTAGGATGACTCCAAATAATGTCTAGATGAGAACGTCCCATTTTGATCGCGATCATTCAGCCTTGATGGGTGCCCGAGCCCAAAAACCTTTAGCATAGGCAAAAGGTCATATTTATGGAAGGATTTTATTGTAACCTGTTAGGTTGACTCCATATAATGCCTAGATGATGGCATCCCCCTTTTGGTCGTGATTGGTCATATTAACCCACCCCTCAGCTCTTTAGTGCAGTGTACACATATTATTTTTTATCAAAAACATAGCATACAGGGAACAGAAAGAACTTATTCCCAATTATCACAATTCTTATCTTATTTCATAATCCTTTCATAAACATTGAACATTATCCTTTTCATCAAACACAACACAAGTTAAGCCATTGACACTTTCATTTGTACAGAACTTCTGTATGAAAGTTTTGAATTGAATAAATTTTTGTTTGAATGTTTAGTAACATGGAATACATCACATATAATATGGGTTTTTTTCTTGTGCAGAAATTATGCAAATTAGATGATCTTTAATTTATTCAGTGCTACTTATACACAGTAAATGCACATGTCAATACGGCTAGGGCTGGAGGCTGTATTTATGAACCGATCTTCATGAAACTTCTTGGGTACCTTTGTTGTCACCTTGGGATGAGAACGAGTGTTTTTGGGTGCGGTCTGGAATTCAAAATGGCTGCCGGCAGCTATTTTGTACCAAAATTAGGTCCAATCAGTTTTTGGTACAGAACTTCTATATGAAGGTTCTGATTTGAATACATTTTTGAATGAATATTTAGTAACATGGAATACATCACATATAATGCGGGGGTTTTTTCTCGTGCAGAAATTATGCAAATTACATGAACTTTGATTTATTCAGTGCTACTTATACACAGTAAGTGCACATGTCAATATGGCTCGGGCTAGAGGCTGTATTTATGAACCGATCTTCACAAAACTTCTTGGGTACCTTAGTTGTCATCTTGGGATGAGAATGAGTGTTTCTGTGTGTGATCCAAAATTCGAGATGGCTGCCAGTGGTATTTTGTACTGAAAATAGGTCCAATCTGTTTTTTGTACACAACTTCTATATGGCTCAGGATAGAGGCCATATTTATGAACCGATCTTCACGAAACTTCTTGAGTACCTTTGTTATCACCTTGGGACAGGAACGAGTGTTTTGGGGTGCCTTTGTTATCACTGTGCTATGAGAACAAATATTTTGGGGTTCAGTCAGACCCACTCTGGGACTCAAAGATTTCTTTTCTAGTTTAGCATCTGACTGTCGCCCACCTTTACAATACTTTACCTGTACATTTGTTACAGGCTACGGTCAGTATCTATGTACAGACCGTTACAATACTTTATATGTACCTTTGTTATCAGGTCATTACCTAGATGTTTGTCATTGCTGTGTCACATACTATACATGTACATGTCTTAACAAGTTGAGCTACAGTGCCATTGACACTTTCATTGTCTGAAGCATGCTAAGCAAGGATATAATGTTCAGTGCCAACTTTGCTGTTCCATGCCTTGAAAGATTTTTCTATCTCGTTCTATTAGATGACACTTCTTGGACAGATTTGAATGGCCAACTGCAGTCACCTTGGAATTATCCTTGACAGCTTCCGACACCACTCTCCTAAACTGATGTGAATGATTGTATAAAGGGGGGGGAGGGGGGGGGTGGTTGGAGGTGGTCTCATTTATCATCGCTTGGTATAACGAGTGGCACAATCACATGGCATGCTTTTTCACAGAGCAGTGAAATTGTTTCAGCGAACTCACTTACGTGATCTATATCAGGCATCTTCAAGTTGTTAATTCCAACATGGGTGATGGCAAGGCAAGGGATTTTTTGCGAGGGTGGGAAATGTATAAACCGTCTCCTTGTGAATCTTCCTGATTTGAAATCGTCTAATTAACTGGTAGAGTGCTAAATTTTATTTGGCCACCAAAATTATTTCACATGTCTGTGCCTTGTTACAATTTATAGGAGAGTGCTTGTGGCATGCTTGTAGGCACTCTCCTATAAATTGCAACAAGACAAATCCTAACAGACAAAATAAGGGGCGCGGTGGCATCGCGGTAACCGGTTCTCGTCAGATCACCGAAGTTAAGCAAAGTCGAGCGCAGTTAGTAGTTGGATGGGTGACCATTTCAGCGACTGATTCGCATTCCCACGTTGTGTCCTTGGGCAAGGCACTTAACCTCGATTGCCTACATGGGGGCATGATGACACTGTGTACTAAGGCGTACTGCACGTCGAAGGTGCGCATGTCTTCAACCAATCTAACCCTGCCTGTGCCGCGGCACAGATCATAAGCAATGTTTTAGCCTTCAAGGGCCTGAAGATTTTCCTACATTTTTTAAGCTGTGACAGTTTAGGCTCTTTGAATTAGCAGTTGTATCTAGGCAAGTTTTTGGCTGCCGATACAGGCAGCCGATGCAGGCAGCCAAAGACTTGTCCAGAAACAACTACCAGTTCACTTAGAATGTACCCTGCAAATTTAATTAAAGGCTGCATGTTAGGGCACCTGTTCCAATGTAGTAAAAGTTATCTAAAGTCGTAAATAAGCCTTTAACTGGTAGAGTGCTGGAAACCCATATTTGGTGCTTTATTCTGAAGTGCAGGTACTGCAACTTAGAGGGTTCAAATTCAGTGGCTGTGTTTCATATTATCTTTGAGGTGATACCATTTACTCGAATAAGATTTGCCTTGTTACAATTTATAGAAAAGTGTCTGTGTGCCCACAGGTACTCTCCTATAAATTGTAACAAGACAAAGACATGTGAACAAATTTTGGTAGCCAAAAATAATTTAGCACTCAAAATTTTTTCACATATCTTTGCCTTGTTACAATTTATAGGAGAGTGCCCATAGGCACTCTCCTATAAATTGTAACAAGGCAAATCTTAACAGATTAAATAATATCACTTCAAAGATAATATGATGCACAGCCACTGAATTTGAAGCCTTTAAGTTGCAGTACCTGCTCTTCAGAATAAAGCCCAAATATGGGCTTCCAGCACTCTACCAGTTAACTGTTCACTAGTGCTGTGCGGTTTACCAAAATTTTCGGTATGGTTTTAGTATTACAGGGATACTGAAAACCAAACCAAAACCATATCAAAATATCGCTTATTTCGATATTTAGATTTTTCTGCAAACTTGATAGAAAGTCCACTCATCAAGGTGGATCGTAAATCTAAAAGCCTGTGGGCCGCATATTTTTTATTGAATTGATAAGAAAACATGCAAATATGAACTTTGTAAGCGACAGGTAGCAGCAGACGCTGCTAATATGTCAGAGAAAAATAAAAAACTGACGGTAGAAAAACGAAAAATGGAAAGTTAACTTTTTACTTCTGTTTCTGAAGAAATACAGCCTGGTTCCAATTCCAAACATTCAGTCTGATTCAATATATTTTCTGGAAATTACTGTGCGATTTATACACTGGGGACATTAGTGGTCGGCTGGGTGGTTGTCTGGCTGACAATTGGTTGGAAATAATCCACTGGTATTGAATATTCATATGTTGACAACTTGACATACAAACAGTATCACAGCCTGTGGTTGCCACTTCTCGATGATTTTTTATAGCATTTCTTTCTATTCAGCATTGCTATTTTAAGTTGCAGATACTTTTAACAGGTGATCATTTTATTATTATTACGGATGATGACGGATGGTGAGTGACCACTATAGCTCTCCTGACTGAAAGTCAGGTGAGCAACATGTAACAACTGATGATTTTATTAAAATACAAGCACCCAGACTTGAATACCCGATCATCTGCTTTATATTCTTTCAAATAAATAATTTATACTGCACACCAGCGCAAACTGAAAAGACGTGACTGACCTTAGTTTTACGACACATTGAAAAACAATGTACGGAAGCCAACAGGCAACATCAGATTTAGCATTATCGAAGTTTATTTGATCGATCAGGGGAGTACGGTGGCTCGGTGTTAGACTTTTGGACTTTTATGCTAGAGGTCCTGAGTTCGATCCCCATCCGTGACGACCCGCGTTGTGTCCTTGGGCAAGGCACTTTATCCCGGTTGCCTACATGGGGCCATGATGACGCCGTGTACTACAGCATACTGCACATCGATAGTGCTCATGTGTTCAACCGCTGTAACCCTGTTTGAGCAGAGCTTGAACAGAGTTAGAATGTTAAGCTGATGGTTTCTCATTGATGCTCGTGGTTCTCTCTGGGTACTCTGGCTTCCTCCACCCGTAAAACTGTGAGTCACGATTAGCCATTGTCCATTAGTACAGTTAAAACTAGAAGTCCTGTCACGAACTGTGTGCTTATCTAGGCTTAATTGCATGTAGGAATTGCATGCAATTGCCATATCGAATGGCATCCAAAGCACAGCAGGTTCTCCTGGTTACTCATAGCAAACACAGGCAATATTTCTGCCAATGGACCTCTGGGTCTATTGGCTAAAACATTGCTTGTGCACAGGCCATATGTACAGGATTTGATAGCCTTACTATGGTCCTAACGTGTAGATTAACGTGCAGATCAACGTGCTATTTGTGCGCATTTCGTGACAGGACCTCTAGTTGTAACTGTATGTGACCTTAAACCCAATAAATAAATAAATTTGATCGATCGAGGAGCAGCAAATGTTTTGAAAATTCTCAGGAATTTTCAGAAATGTGTATGAAGCCAGGAACCAGAAGTGAAGTTAGTGAACACTGATAAGAGTGATTCCACACAAAATACCCGATAATTGCAACTAGATGAATGTCATAAAACATATTATTTTACATGTTTATCAAGGATGAACCCAAACAATGAAAGGTGGATGACACCATATCATTGACGCATTGCATTAGTCTTGTTACCACTTTGAAAGATAAGGGGGGAGGGACTGACCAAGAGCGTTACTACTAGTGAAAACTTACAGAAAAGCTTGGAGGTTAAGAACACATATGTTTCTTCTATGTTTCTTCTACCTGATTCATTGGGGGAGGGGCATGGTGCAAAGGACATAGAGGCCAACTGATTAGCTGGACAGGTTATTTAATGAATCACTCAATTCAGTATACTGTTAACTTTCATGCATCAGTTCAAGGTTGAAACAAGTGGAATGATCAGATGCGTGCTTATAAAAAGTGTATAATAAAAAGAAAATCTAGTGTTTTTGAGTGGATAGCGAAAATTATCTCACTTGTCACTGAGACAAATGGTTGTTTTCGCTCATGCACATGCTCGTGAAAAATAAACTTTTTTATCTTACAATCAACATGTTTTTTGTGCGTATTAACTCCGCAACTGTCGTGTATTCGACCCCCTGATAGAGATGTTTGTATCAGGGGGTCGGATACAAGCACGTTGTTTTCGCGTGAGTTCCATTTTCTTTTCTTTTTGTTCATCTGTATGAATAAATAGTTCGTTATATATTCACCTACGTTCTTGACTTATCCCCAATATGTTGTAAGATAAAATGATTATTACCATTATGTGGATGTACAAAATATGTATCCGAGTCAAGCTCGGATACATATTTTGTACATCCACATAATGATAATATTCTCTATGTATCTGTCACTCATGAGATACTTATCAGTATCCTCTATACATTTAATCAGTTAACCATTTTCACTACCAAGTTTTTGACTGAAATTCAGAAAAGTATTGAATAAGTATTGGCTTTTAACCCTTTTCCCAGGGGGTATGGTGGCATTGTGGTAACCGGTTCTCGTCAGATCACTGAAGTTAAGCAACGTTGAACCTGGTTATAGTCCTTGGATGGGTGACCGTCTGAGTGATCGATTCAGACTCCTGCTTTGTGTCCTTGGGCAAGGCACTTCACCCTGATTGTCCACATGGGGGCACGATGACGCCGTATACTAAGGCGTACTGCACGTTGATGGTGCGCATGTCTTCTAACCCTGCCTGTACTGCAGTGCAGAGTTTCGATGTTGGGGAGCTGGCAGCTGCTCGTTGTTGCCGGTGGTTCTCTCTGGGTACTCCAGCTTCCTCCACCCGTAAAACTGTCACCGACACTTTATGACCTTGGCTGTTAATGTGTTGTTAAACCCCAATAAATAAATAAAATAAAAACTAAACCCTTTTCCCAATGCACAGGGTATCAAAATTTATTTTAGTTATTCCTTTATTAAATTTTTCAAAATTTTTTCACAAAAACCATATGTGATCCTTCATTGGAATGAGCTCGTTCCTACGAGGGGTCACATGATACGGTTTTGCTGATATTTTTGGAAATTTTTTTGTTTTTTTGCAATTACATAATTTTAAAATTATGTGGGCAAATGTGGGCCATTCATTTCACTACTGCGCAAGCGACTGTTACATGAATATCCTAGGTCCGAGGTGAGACAAAAGTATTAAACCCACCCGAGATTACGCAGACAATGAAAGCAGTAATTAAATTGGACAAGACATTTGGAGTGAAAGGGATTGACTCCAGAGAGCATAATCGCGGCATTAACCCTTTACCCAACGAATCGCCCGCATCTGCCCGCCTAATCTGCAGATTCAGCAGCTGAAAAAATATTATTTTTCGGAAAATTTTTAACAAAACCATATCATGTGACCCCTCTTTGGAATGAGCTCGTTAAGCTCGTTCCAATGAGGGGGCACATGATATGGTTTTGTTGAAATTTTTCGAAAAAAATTAAAAAAGATATTTAAATTAAAAAAAATTGATATCGTCTGCATTGGATAAAGGGTTAATTGTGAAATAGATTAGACCAAATAAACTACTACATGTTGATGTCACAGAATGTCAGAATGATAACCAGTCATCAATAATTTTCTGAATCAAATTTATGTACGTTTGTGTCGGAATGTTGCAATTTGTCAAAATTTAAAAAAAAATATTCTAACTGATTAAAAACGTAAATATTTTATGAGTGTTTGTAATGGTAAGGCCAACGTCATTTCGTCGAGTTGAGATTGTTGAGTTATACATGTATTTTGACCACAAAATTGTGAGAGTCATGTAAAATATGACAATAAGTACATCCTTTTCGCTCAGGTGCCCTAGAAATTAATTACTGCTGTAATCTGTTTGACTGAGAATCACGGCGATTTTAATATCGTGTCGGACATTGACTCGAGAAACAGTTGCCAATATTAGTCGGCGACTTCTCTTAGTTCTTGAGTGAAGATATTGTGGACCTGGGATATTCATGTAATGGTCACTTGCGCAGTGGTGTAGATGACGGGTTAATACTCAAATGAGTTATGCCATAGATTTTGAAATAATCCTTTACGTCTTCCAAAAATCTGTTTAGAAATAAAGTCACCCTTTAAAAAAGTTAAAAATCTGTTTCTTAGTCCCTCCTGCCTGGTCCTTTTGTCTGCCTCATGCTCTCTTTTTATAACCAATGCAAACTTAAAATAATAAATATTATTACCACTTTATAGGGCCAATCCTTAAGCTATTATCACTAAAGATGAGGGCGTTCATTTTGTGTATTCGCCCTGTTCCCAATGACGTCACCGGGCTGGCGGGCCAATAATAAAATTGATTTTCATTATTGGCCCGGCGGCCCGGTAATGTCAATGTTCATTCAGCATTTCGGAGCATCAAACCGCTGAGGTAACTCTTTTTCACTTCCGAGAAATATTGATATATTTTGAACGCGGTCGTGTTTAAATTGATCGTTTCTCAGTCGTTTCCTTCAGCTCTCCGTTATTTCGTGAGAAAAGAGCATTTCATTTGAGAGTATAATCATCCGATGATCATCGTCAAGTAAGTAAGATACATTGTAAATAATATATCGTTAGTAGTTCGTCAATTTCGCCTGAACTTGGCTTATGTCTTGCCTAATTTCGATGTGAGCAAGACGATTGTCAGCTGATTAGGCATGTGACTATGGGAAGTGACCTTACTAAGTTAGCCCAAAAAGCTTCAATGCTGTGATGAAAGTGATTGCTTTTTGTTCATTAAATTATGTTGAGTTCAGTAGTACATTATTTTTCTCCTTGAAAATCCAATGAAGCAATACCTACATGTACCTAGTGCCCTTGAATATTTATTAACCTTCTGTGTGGTAATAATAGTAATAACATGATTTTGTAGGGTGTTATGGTTCATTAACGGCCCTACAGGAATGATTAAAAGCCCTTGGGCCTTTTAGCGGCCCTCGACTCCGTCTCTGGCCGCTAATAGTCCCTTGGGCTTTTAATCATTCCTGTCGGACCCTTTATCTAACATGAAAAGCAGACGACACTTGTAAAAAAATTTATTGAACAACTAATTTTTTTCATTTTTTGTCTCAGAAACATAGGTTATGACCCCTCATTGGAACGAGCTCGACGAGCTCATTCCAATGAGGGGTCATAACCTATGTTTTTGAGACAAAAAATGAAAAAATAATGAAAATTAATTAGCGATTTTTGAGAATAGCGCTGGCCGGTTTTGGTCATTACGTTGGGTAAAGGGTTAATGAACCATAACGCCCTTCAAAATCATGTTATTGTATATATAAATGGTTTATGTCTGATAAATTTGTCCCTTGAGTGCAATTAGCCTTTAAAATGCATTTTTAGCATTGCAAAGCCTTCTTGCACTCAAGGGACGAAATTCACCACCACACCATGTTATTCTATAGATTATGAGGCCTAAAACATAAAACAAACCAAGAACATGAACTTTTATTGTAAAGAAATAATTGACAAAAATGAAAAATAAATAGACAAAACTACATGTATGTTTCAATGAGTCGTTTTGTATTCAATGAGTCAGATGTGCGTAGGAAGAAAACGTCGAGACCGAAGGTCGAGACGTTTTCTTTCTATGCACATCTGACGAATTGAATACAAAATGACTCATTGAAACATACATGTGGTTTTGTATTTATTACATGACCCAAGCACCTACTGACCTAATTTTCTTTTCTATCAACGGTGGTAAACACCATGCACTTTATCCAGTCGCATTGCATAAAAAAGTCCCGGTTAGAACAGGTTGGTGTGCAATACGGAATTCCGTATTGCACAGCAGTATTGCATAAGAGAGACTGCATGGGCATGTAATAAAAAAAAAAACTCCCGCCCACATACAATTTTACAAAAATGGCCTGAGAAACAGAAGATCTACTTTGTGGGGCCTAACCAGCTTTGCTGGTTTTTCTCTTTTAAAGAAGTCCCTGATTTTATCTCTCAAAGTGTGTTTGAACCCTGATGAAGTATTTGGAAAGGTTTTTGGTGAATTCTTAATATGACCTTTTATAAGTGTTATTGGAAGTACCAGACTTAGAATAGAAGTTTAATTAATACAGGTGTACTTGTGAACAGACAGCAGTTCAAAATGCTAGGGTGCATAGATCATTGTACTACGCAAGCCATTAACAAAATTGGCCCACATTCAACTTCTGTGTGTGCATGGGTGGAATGGTGGATTAAATGATATTCATTGTTTCTTTCCTGATCTTGGTAATTTTTCTACATTAATTGTCTAGCTTGAGTTGAAAGTTTTGTAAAAATTCCAAAAAGGAGAAAAATAGATGGATGGATAGATGATCAACTTCATTTGATGGATGCATGTAAGGAGATATTTTATGTTGTTTATATTGAGAAGGAATCAGACATTAACTGACCCTGGGTGTAAATTGGGAAAACCTAAAATAAGAGCTGACAAAGGTAAATGCAGATTGGGCCCTACAAAGTAGATCTTCTGTTTCTCTTGACATTGTTTGTAAAATTGCATGTGGACAGGTGGGGAGCGCGGTGGCTCAGTGGGTAGAGGTGCAGGCTGCAAGCCGAGAGGTCCTCGGTTCGAATCCCACCTGCGGCAACCGCGTTGTGTCCTTGGGCAAGACACTTCATTTCCATTGCCCGCGTGGGGGCACGATGATGCCGTGTACTAAGGCATACTGCACGTCGATGGTACACATGTCTTCAACCAATCTAACCCTGCCTGTGCTCCAGTGCGGAGCTGGCAGCTGCTCAGTGGTTCTCTCCGGGTACTCCGGCTTCCTCCACTCGTAAAACTGTCTCGATCATGATTAGCCATTGTGCATAAATATGTGACCTTAAACATCAATAAATAAATAAATGTGGACAGGTGGTTTTATATTTTTTTGTTGTTTTTTTTGTTTGTAACAATTTCTTTGACATCAAAAATTCATGTTCTTGGTTTGTTTTATGTTTTAGGTCACATAATCTATCAAATAGCATGGGTGGTACAGGGCTTATATTTCGACGAGAATCCGAGAATCGATTCGCACAAAGATTCGCGCAATAAAACCGGCGAGAATCCATGTAGATTCTTGCTGCACCTCTGCTAGGATTCGTGTGAAAAAAATGAAGTCAATTTAACCCTTTAACTAACACAGCGGCAACAATTTAACTAATAGAAGGCTAACATGACCTGAAATATCCTGACACTTTGTCAATAAAATCTTACAAATATGGCTGTCATTGGAACCGGCTCATTGAGCCGGTTCCAACGACAGCCATATTTGTAAGCTTTTATTGGTAAATATTGTTCATTTAATTATTTTATCATTTATTTATTATTTATTGTTTAAAAATTATCAAAACTTAGTTTTAAAAATTAAAAAGGTGTGTTGGGTAAAAGGTTAACATGTGTTATCAGTATACAACAGTGGTTCAACCATGGTGGGCCTCATTGAATCCTGGGACTCTCATAGTAGGTATGGATTCTCGCAACCATTTTCACGAGAATCCAAATGGATTCTCACAAATTTAGACGAAATATAAGCCCTGGTGGTAGTGTATTTCATCCCTTGAGTGCAAGAAGGCTTTGCAGTGCTAAAGCATTGCAAAGCCTTGTTGCACTCAAGGGACAAATTCATCAGTTTTATTAACTTGGGTACAATATCAGACACAAACCATTTAATTTTTTGTTGTTGTTCAAGTTTGCATTGGTTATAAAAAGAGAGCATGTGGCAGCCAAAAGGACCACATGGGAGGGCCTGAGTAACAGATTTTTATCTTTTGTAGGCCTTAGTTGTAAACAATACTAGACAGAATGTTTGTGTGCAGTACATGGAGAGTGAATTGCCTCTAAAAACACTCATGGAGTGAAGTTTCCACCCTGACCATAACAGTCGATTCTTATGGTAATGCATGAAAAGGACAAGCACAGTTTAAGCCAAGGGACCTCCGGGTTCACCTGGAGGTCCCTTGGCTGAAACTTTGCTGCTCGTTCTAATGCTTTTTCCCAGACAAGGAATTTTGTCAGAGTGGAAACAGTACCCCATGAGTGATTTGATAACAATCCACTCTCCATGTACAGTACAGCCTATAACAAATATACCATTAGGCGATATTCTTTTGTTAATGATGCCATATTAGTGCCTTATTATGGCAATATTCCTATAGCTTTATTGCGATATTTTCATCGTGTTGTGGTGAATATCACGAGACAAATTCACACATGGCACGATATTTTCAAAACTATCTTTCATAATTTTTTGGTTGAAAAGAAGAGGAGCGATTACTTATAATAATATGGACGATTTGAGTCATGCAAAGCTTTTTATGTTAAACGTCTGACGTAGTCGATGTATGCGTTGATGTCATCATGTCGATGCAATTAAAGCTCGGATTTCCCTTGTTGGCCTACCTAGCTTCACAAGAGTTCTCAAAAGTTTGTTTACATAATTGCTGATTGAACGTTTATAAATATAAAGCTCTCAATCTTTAAAGTCAAAGTGGGGGGTGGGGGGTGGGGAATTCTGGGTCGGCCTGAGTGAAGCCGACTGCAACCATGTTGCTCAGGCCAGGGGCCTGAAATTTAAGTGATATCTTGACCTATTGGGGGTGACACTACCAGTGATTTAGGTGGTCCAGGCATGCCAGGCCTGCAATATGTGTAGTGAAAAACTGTATTACTCACTTCTTACTAATGACATCCAACCTCCAATCCTTTGCTGAGTGCTATACGGACAGCACCCAGCCTTCAGAAACACAAACTTTCAACAAGTGAAATATTTTTTTCAACTCATCAATTCACCCAAAACTGTCCAATGTTTATGCAGTCGTCCCAAGATGTTATCACCCCTACCAACTCATAAAAACAATTTGGCGAATCAAAATTATCAAAGATTTGAACGATTGTAGAAGCGTTCCTATTTTTTTTTTTTTTTATTATTGCAGCATTGAAAGAAGCATTGAATGAAGAGCATACAACATGGTGATTTTTACTTGTTGGTAAAAAATGCTACCGTGCACGCTTTCCTTTCAACAAAACTATTTGTGTGGGGGTGGGGAGTGGCGGTTTGCAACACAGACATGTACATGTGGGACATGTTTTTGATAGCCAGTATTTAGTTTTTTTTTATTTCGTCATCTTATCGCTTTAGACTGGCCAAACCATGACCAACTGACGCATTATTGCTGTAAAAATATCGCAATATTCAGATACGAATGTGATGCAAATATCACCCAAATAGCATGTTATTGGCGTGTCCAGGTTTCCACTTTAAAGTTTATTATACCAAAAGTGGGCGGTATATAGCATTCATGGTGTCCATACTTCCGTACTTACGTACTTCCGTACTTCCGTACGTCCGCACGTCCATGATGCTTTCGGGGTACACATTTGCTATCCGCAACTCCTCTTAAACCAGTGAACGGATTTCATTGAAACTCTCAGACATTCTTTTACATACATTGAAGATGTGCACCTCCTATTTTCTTTTCAGATATTTTCTTTTTTTTACAGTTTCCTATATTGAAAAATGAACTTTGTCAAATTCAATTGACATTCTGTACATTGAAACTTTCAGACATTCTTTTACATATATTGAAGATGTGCACCTCCTATTCGTTTTCAGATATTTTCATTTTTAGGGTTTCTCATATTTAAAAATGGGCTTTGTCAATTCAAGCTTGTGTGGTGGGGTGTTTACATTTGCTATCCACAACCTCTTTTAAACTGGTGAATGGATTTGAATGAAACCTTCAAACTTTGGTGTCGGTGTTTG
Organism: Pictodentalium vernedei; assembly: GCA_031216915.1. Lineage (NCBI taxonomy): Eukaryota > Metazoa > Mollusca > Scaphopoda > Dentaliida > Dentaliidae > Pictodentalium > Pictodentalium vernedei. The sequence continues at coordinate 52,225,725 of CM062294.1, forward strand.
TGCTCTCTACATTAAACACACTTTTACTGTTGTAAAATGTTTCTTGGTGGGAGTGGGTGGTATCATTTAGTGAGTAGTGCTCACAGTTTTTCTAGTTGTAGGCTGTACTGTACAGTACATGTAATCTTCTTTATTGTAACTTTCTGGGTGTATTTTATTAATGATATCATATGTTAGCATTTTATTTACAAATGTATTAGGGATGCAAAAATTTGCTTTACCCTTTACTCAGTACCGAACAAAAACGACCATATCTGCCTGTATAGTTTACAAACTGTGAATCTCCAGAAATATTATATTTCAGACAGTTTGTACAAAAGCATGTCATCTCATCCCTAACTGGAACAAGCTCATTTCAATGAAGATGTATTGGTTTTCTTGCAATTTTGTGAAAACTGAAAATTTTTTATTAAAATAACAAATGTTGATATTGTGTGTGTGAGGTATTAAAGGTTTAACCTGAAAAAATGTGAAGAGAAATATTTATTCTTATTGCTTAACCCTTTACCCAACGCAGGCGATATCAAAATTTATTATTTTAAATATCATTTTTTTAAATTTTTCAAAAAATTTCAACAAAACCATATCATGTGATCCCTCATTGGAACGAGCTCAATGAGCTCGTTCCAATGAGGGATCACATGATATGGTTTTGTTGAAATATTTTAAAAAATTTCATTTTTTCACCTGCTCTATTTGCATATTACGTGGGTGGATGTGGGCGATCTGTTAGGTAAAGGGTTAACAAGTTTACAATTGTTTAACCCCTTTACCAATGCAGATGATATCAAAATTCGTTATTTTAAATATTTTTATGCCGCCCGCCAATTTTAGCAGGGGGATTAAGGTCTGCCTGTCCGTCCATCCAGTGTTCTGTCCGTACATATGTATGTATGTATGTCCATCCTGAATATGGTTTTCAGGCGATGACTTTAGTTTGACTGAACGAAATGAAACAAAATTTTATACATAGGTTTATAACTACATAATACAGGTTGGGATTCATAGTGAGCTTGGTCCGATATATTTTGGAAGAGTTATGACTCTTTTCCAACTTAGAAGACAATTGTTGATATTGATTTCTGTATGGTAACTTGAGTTATAGGTGTCCGATTTCAATCAAACTAGTAATATAGCTTATTGTAGACAATGTACCAGACAAGTTTGATTTAGAGAGAAGTGCGAGAATTTTTAATCTGAGTTATGCCCCTTTTTTGGTCTTTGTTAACCACTAAATATAGTTTATCATAAAGCGGGGGCATCAGTGTCCCATGGACACATTTTTTCTTCAAATTTTAAAGTTTCAACAAAACCATGTCAAGGGACCATCACTAATGGGGGGCAGGCCTGAAAATAAGCCGTCTGACATTTGCAGAGTGAGGTCCCCAGAGGGTGAATTTGATGATGATATCCCATACAATGTGCCATTTATCCGGGTACCTCTTTCTGTTTCGTTTTGGTACCCTGATTCAGATTGAGGTTCACAGAGGGTAAATTTAGTGATGCTACCCTGCTGTGCAGGGTAGCATCACTAAATTCACCCACTGGGGACCTCATTTTGCAGATGTCAGTCTGCTTATTTTCTGGCTTGATGGGAGGAAGGGGTCATGATATGGTTTTGTTGAAATTTTATGAAAAATTATTTTTTGAACTGCTCAATTTATAAATACACAGATGGATGCACGGCCTGTTCATTAGGTAAAGGTTTAAACTATTTATGTTGAATTCTTTGTTCTGTAAAAGGTCAATCACTCTTTGTGAGAACTCTGGGAAGTGCAGCAGTGGTTACTTACTATGGTAAATGTTCTGTTGTTTACAGTACAGTCGCCGTGGATTAGTCATAATCCACCCGTGGCCAGTGATGTCAACGCAAGCGTTTACCTGGAAATAAAAATCATCATTAGCAAAATTTTAATAAATCACTGGGTTGTACCCGATGCTTCATTAATTAAATTTTTGATAACTAATTAGTGGTTGAAATGTAATATTATTACATCCATGGAAATATTGCCGACCCATGGAAAGTGACCAGTCTACGGTAGCCTACTGTATATAACTGGTAAAAAGGGACCTAGTTACCAATGGCTAGGGTAGAAGACCTCGAAAGTGGGCATTGAAGGAACTGGTATAAATAATTTGCTGATCTTGAATTCATGCATATACGTGTTGCTTATTTATCCTCCGGAAAAAAATTTTGTGTGGAGGAGGGAGAATATAGCCACGACACTATCCATCTGCTTGGATCTCTCGCAGGTTTTCAGGCCACCTGTCTGTCTGTAGTAGGGCTGAAACGGATGGCTCATTTTCTCAACCGACTAACCGAGAGCTATAACCGGATAATATCCGGTTAACCGTAGCCATTATTTCACCGAATCTGGGATCAAAACTATAGGAATTGGAAAGGAGTATTCTCAGAAACTCTTCCATAGTGTGTATACAAACGAACGTTGTCGAATACTCGACAACGTTCGTTTGTATACATACTACAGAATAGTTTCTGCGGTTACTCAGAACGCACGGAAATTGCCGATCATTAACGAAGTCTTGAATGCCAAAGTCGATTATTTCTCAATATATACAGCGCTGCTTCGAGGTGTAATCTATCCCAAAGAAGAAGCGGCAGATTTACGACGTTTTAACCATGGAATGGCGATCACTATTGATATTTCGGATAACCGGTTAACATTTTTTTAATCGGTTAGGTAGGTAACCGGTTTTAAACCAGTTATCCGGTTAACCATTTCAGTACTAGTCTGTAGACAGTGTTCCACTCTATAATTGAAGATCTGCTTGGCCAATTGGAACCAAACTTAACATGTGGGTTGGGTATGATGAGAGGAAGAACCCTGTTTATTTTGGGGTCATTGTGCCAAAGGTCAAAGTCACAGTGACCTTTAACTTCCATATTTTTCCTGGTTTCCAGCCACTAATTAAAGTTCTGCTGGGTCGATTGAAACCGAATTTGACAAGTGGGTTAAATGTGATAAGAGGAAGAACCCTATTTATTTTGAGATCATGCAATGTGCCAAAAATCAAGGCCACAGTAACCATGACTTACAAATTTAACTGATTTCCGCGCTCTAATTAAAGTACTTCCAGGCCGTTCAAAACTAAACTTGACATGTAGGTTGGGTATGATGAGAGGAAGAACCTTATTTATTTGGGGGCATTGTTTCAAAGGTCAAGGTCACAATGATCTTCAACTTACAAACTTTCCCCTTTCCCACTCTCTTTGGTGTATCAGGGCTTTTTTTCAAAGGATTAGTCACCACTGGCAGCCAGGACTAGTTGATTTAGTTGTAGATGCTGAAAGTGACCTTAAAAACCGATAAATGTATATATATATACTTCATCAAATATTTTATGTAATTTGATGAAGTATATATAAGAAAAAATTATTAAAGTTCAAAACAAATACAATGACATCACTGAATATATTCCTGCTAGTGCTTTCACCACTCTCTATGCGGATCTTCAGGCATTTTTACATTTCATATATATACATGACAGTTATGATGAATAAAACAATCCACAAAAACTGTAGGTGCTTCATCCAAGTGGTTGATGGATAAATCTGACATTTTCTCTGCCATTCACAAGTTACAACAATCCATTCCCTGATCTCATTTTCTTGCTAGCAGTCACAGAGCTGGCAATGACGCACATGTGATGGAAAGTTTTTGCATGAATTGTTAGAAAATTTTGTCATGTCAGTGAGTCCTTGAAATACAATGACAGTTTTAGTTGCATTGAGCAAGTATCTGTAAGGACAATCAGTAATCATCTGAAGAATTTGGGGAGATAGAAAAATCATTGTTGTTTTGACAGTGATGCCCCACCCCTGATGTGACAACAGGCACTCACCACTTTTTGATACAATAAGGAAAGTGAGCAAAATTTTCCCACTCTATACAAGTATAATGTGAATAAGTAGTAGGTTTGATACAAACAATAACAAAAGTCTGCGGATGGCTTGTCTCAAATAGAGATGGGCGTTATACTGTAAATATCTTTTGATATTGGTATTTAGCCAATACTGATTTACCGAACCAAGGGAAACTCTAAATACCATAATTCCGGTATTGAAAATATTATTAGTCCCCTACGGGAACCGTAAGGGGACTATAGGATTGCACTCCGTCCACCTGTCCGTCTGTCTGTCCGTCCATCTGTCTGTCCATCTGTCTGTCTGTTTTTATGTTACCACCTCTCCCTCATATTTGATACATGGATAAATGGTTCTGAGGGGATGATGCACGCTCAAAATCTTTGTTTCAAAATCCAAGATGGCAGAATGGCGGTCATTTTTGTTGTGTCTCTTTAAGCTTTCTTCTCTATTTTCATGTTACCACCCTTCCCTCCAACATGGTTCAAGCTACACTTTGCATATTTGGCACATGGATAGAGGGTTGGAAGGGGAAGATGCATGTTCAATATTTTTTTTCAAAATCCAAGATGGCGGCCATTTTTGTTGTGTTTTTTTAAGTTTTTTTCTCTACTTTATGTTACCACCCCTCACTCCAACATGGTTCAAGCTACACTTTTCATATTTGGCACATGGATAGAGGGTTGTGATGGGATTATGCCCGTTCAATATTTTTTTCTTCAAAATTCAAGATGGCGCCATGGCAGCCATTTTTGTGTTTTTTAAGCTTTTTTCTTTATTTTATGTTACCACCCCTCCCTCCAACATGGTTCAAGCTACACCTTTCATATATGGTACATGGATAAAGGGTTGTGAGGGGATTATGCACGCTCAATATTTTTTTTCAAAATCTTAAGATCTGTCTGTCTGTCTGTCTGTCTGTCTGTCTGTCTGTCTGTCTGTCTGTCTGTCTGTCTGTCTGTCTGTCTGTCTGTCTGTCTGTCTGTCTGTTTTTATGTTACCACCTCTCCCTCCAACATGCTTTAAGCTACACCTTTCATATTTGGTATGTGGATAAATGGTTCTGAAGGGATGATGCACGCTTAATATTTTTTTTTCAAAATCCAAGATGGCGGATTGGCGGCCATTTTTGCTGTGTTTTTTAAGCTTTTTTTTCTCTATTTTTATGTTACCACCCCTCCCTCCAACATGGTTCAAGCTACACTTCTCTCAATTCTCAATTTTTAGATTCCATTCACATTTAAAATCCTGTCCGATAACCTGTATTTTACCCAAACCACCCCCAGGTCTGACACTCCTGTTGACTGTTGTCATGAAACCTGAATTGTCCCCAAGCCGAACCGTCCCCAGGCTGAACCGTCCCCAGCCTGAACCATCCCCAATTATTTTACCAAAATGCCCCCCCCCCCCCAGGTCTGATACTCCTGCTGACTGTGGTCATGTCTTTTGTGACAAAAACACCTTATGTCACAAAAGCACCATAGGGGACTAATACCACCTCGGTGGTCAAACACTTGTTCACTTTAGTTAAAAAAGAAAATTCCATAGTTAAAAAAAAAGGCCTAACAACAGAACGTATCACAAAATTCATAAGAATATGCCATGGACTATGTATTTCTAAAGACAGTCACCACCGGTCATTTTATTTTAGAAAGAGGCTGAGAGAAAATACCAAGGGGATATTTCCTCTCAGCATGTTTGTTACATTAAATGATCGATGGAGAGCACCTTTGTTGCTGTCAACATTTTAACACTTTTGGCGGCGTTGCCTGCTGTAAAATGATGAACTATGACTGTGCAATATTCCAAAAATACAATTTAATATTGGTCACGGTGTGAGTATATGTATGTTGTTGACACCGAATGCACTCCTGGTAATTCATCCTTTTTTTTCTAGGCCAAAAAATTGCTGTGGAAAACTGGTGCTTCTACGGCATTTACTTTGAAGCCTATTCGATTGTGTAAAACTCATCAGGGGGGCAGGGCACAGTCTCAGTTGCCATGTGTATGTAGTATGCGGTGAAGTGAAAACTTTCAAGTAACTTTAACACGTGAAAGTAGTTCGAGATACATGTGTATATAATCACAATCAATGTACAGAATCTTTTACTCAATTAGATCATGCCAATATCATGAACCATGTGAATGCTGAGAAAAAAACTTGGAAGTAAGCCGGCGACTTGCCCAATATGTAAAAATAAGCCGGCGACTTGCCCAATATGTAAAAATGAGTGAAAATAAGAGGCAGGAAAACCACAAACTAAGTATCTCACTGCTTCTATGTTGATAACACTAGAATCTGACATCAGTTTCTGGTAACCTCTCTGCTGACTGTTGCTCGGTCGTTCTCTCTGGGTACTCCAGCTTCCTCCACTGTAAAACTGTCGTGGTCATGATTTGCCATTGTGCAGAAATATGTGACCTAAAACGCCGATAAATAAAGAACTTTATTGTGCTTAATTCTCAAAGATGTATGAATTTTTCAGTACTTACTTTCTTGGGCCAATTTATCAAATCCCATCTTCAAAATCAATTCTGTAAAATGTGAAGCTTCCAGAACTAAGCTTTCCCTCTACAATTCTGAGTTAGCTAAGCTATGCATTAATATTCTTCCTGTGGGAGCCCCAGGAGATGAAGCAGTGTTTTTTACTGTGGTAAACAAGCTCTGTTTTAAGGGTAAAATTGGACCCAGTTACCAATACTTGGGGTGGAAGTCCTCTAAAAACGGCATGAGGGGTATAAACGATTGACTAAGGCCTAAAAAAATTAAAAATCTCTTTCTCGGGCCCTCCAGCATGGTCCTTTTGGCTGCCGCATGCTCTCTTTTTTATAACCATTGTAAACTTAAAATAAACTGAAAATTAAATGGTTTATATCTGATATTTTACCCAAGTTAAAAAAAATGATAAATTGTCCCTTGAGTGCAAGAAGGCTTTGCAATGCTTTAGCATTGCAAAGCCTTCTTGCTCTCAAGGGATGAAATACCCCACCACACATGCTATTCCGTAGATTATGAGGCCTAAAATATAAACCAAGAACATGAACTTTTGATGACAAAGAAATTATTACAGAAATAAAAAATAAAAAATCGCTCGCTCGCATTCAATTTTACAAATAATAGCCTGAGAAACAGAAGATCTACATTGTGTGGCCTTACCAGTATTCACTTTTATCATACAATAAGTATTCAATAAGTTGGGGGCACGATGGCATTGCGTTAACCGGTTCTTGTCAGATCACCGAAGTTAAGCATCGTTGAGAAAGGTCAATCCTCGGATGGGTGACCGTCTGAGCAATCGATTCGGACTCCTGCATTGTGTCCTTGGGCAAGGCACTTAACCCGGATTGTCCACATGGGGGCACGATGACACCGTGTACTAAGGCATACTGCATGTCAATGGTGTGCATGTCTTCAACCAATCTAACCCTGCCTGTGCTGCAGTGTGGAATTACGATGTTGGGGAGCTGACGGCTGCTCGCCGTTGTTCGGTGGTTCTCTCCGGGTACTCTGGCTTCCTCCACCCGTAAAACTGTCACGGTCATAATTAGCCATTGTGCATAAGTATGTGACCTTAAACACCAATAAATAATAATAAATAATAATTCAATAAGTTCATAATATTGCAGGTATCAGGAGCCCCAATACAAATTCTGTATGTTGTAACTGCATAGTACAATCAGTATGAGAAGGCAAAAAATAAAATGTGTATTGTGAGATTCTGGTGAAAACATGTAGCACTGGATAGCTGTGACTGTTAGAATACATGCAGGACTTATATTGTGATGAGAATCTGAGAATCGATTCACGCAAAGATTTGCACAACAAAACCAGTGAGAATCTATGTATATTCTCGCTGCACCTTTGCTAGGATTGGCGTTGAGTCAATTTAACCCTTTACCTAATAATACAGCAGCAAATTAACCAAAATAAAGCTTAACATGACCTGATATATCCTGACATTGTCAGTAAAATCGTACAAATATGGCTGTCATTGGAACCAGCTCAATGAGATGGTTCCAATGATGTCCATATTTGTATGGTTTTATTGATAAATATTGTTTATTAACTCAACTTTGATATTTGAGGTTTTGTCATGGACCGTTGCCCGTCTCTGTCCATCTGTCAACAATTCAATATGGCTAGTGGCCATATTTATGTACTAATCTTTACGAAACTTCTTGGGGTACCTTTGTTATCACTTTGGGGTGAGAACGAGTGTTTGTGGGTGTGGCCCAAAATTCAAGATGGCTGCCGGCGACCATTTTGTACTGAAATTCGGTACAATGATTTTTTTGTACAGAACTACTGTATGAAGGTTCTGATTTGAATAAATTTTTGAATGAGTGTTTAGTAACATGGAATACTTAACATATAATACAAGTTTTTCTCTTGTGCAGAAATTATGCAAATTAGATGAACTTTGATTTATTCAGTTCTACCTGTACACAGAAAGTGCACATGTCGATAGGGCTCGGGCAGGAGGCTGTATTTATGAACCGATCTTCAGAAAAATTCTTGGGTACCTTTGTTGTCACCCTGGGACAAGAACAAGTGTTTTAGGGTTCAGTCTAAAATCCAAGATGGCTACCATTGGCCATTTTGTGCCAAAATTAAGTGCAATCAGTTTTTTTTGTACAACACTTCTATATTTATTGAAGACTTTTCCTTTGGAAGGAATTGATGAGTTTATTTTTAGCTCAACTTTGATGTAGTCAAATTTGAGGTTTTGTCATGGTCTGTCTGTTCATCTGGACGTCCGTCCATCTGGACATCTGTCCATCTGGACGTCTGTCCATCTGGATGTCTGTCCGATAACACGGCTATGGCTACAGGCCATATTTATCAACGGATCTTTATGAAACTTCTTGGGTACCTTTGTTATCACTGTGGAATGAGAATGGGTGTTTTTGACTGCGGTCCGAAATACAAGATGGCCACCAGTGGCCATTTTGTACCACAGTTAGGTGCATGTGCATGAAAGTTCTGATTTGAATAAACTTTTGTATGATGTGTATATTCAAATGTGTTGAAGCCTAGTGCCTGTGTTAATATTTGGTGTTGTTTGGGGAGGGTAAACATTAGCACAACCTGATTTTCTATTTCCAATGAAAAAAATGAAACAACCTCACCAATGGGAACCCTATGAGCTAAAGATAAAAAATTCAAATACAGTTAAAACTAGAAGTCCTGTCACGAACTGTGCGCTTATCTAGGCTTAATTGCACATAGGAATTGCGCGCAATTGCCATATTGAAGGGCACCCAAAGCACGACAGGTTCTCTTGGTTACTCATAGCAAACACAGGCAATGTTTCTGCCAATGGACCTCCGGGTTACCTGGAGGTCCATTGGCTGAAACATTGCTTGTGCACAGACCATATGTACAGAATTTGATATCCTTACTATGGCCATAGCGTGTAGATTAACACGCAGATCGACGTGCTATTTGTGCGCATTTCATGACAGGACTTCTAGTTTTAACTGTACCTATATTTTAAGAAGGACTGGACAAATATTTATTAATAAGTATGAATCAACCTTAGAAGGGTTTGAATCAAACAGGCCAAAACAATTGCTAACATTTGGCTTATGGTGCACCATACAAGTATCGCCATTGTAACATTAGCCCCATGGAGATTTCTTTTCTAGTTTAGCATCTAACTGTCACCCACCTTTACAATACTTTACCTGTACATTTGTTACAGGCTATGGTCAGTATTTATGTACAGACCTTTACAATACTTTACATGTACCTTTGTTATCAGGTCATTATCTAGATGTGTGTCATTTCTGTGTCACATACTATGCATGTACTTGTCTTAAAAAAGTTGAGCTACAGTGTCATTGACACTTTCATTTTTAGCTTAACTTGACAAAATCCAGATAAGCAATTGCCATCTCGTGTGTTGAAGTCTGTTAGTCTGGGAGTTTGTTCACATTTTCCTTTAGCACACGCTACACCCCGTAGTTCTTTTCTGATAGTCACGAAATTTCATACGCAGGTTTGAGGTCATGTCTAGATGAGAACGTCCCCTTTTGGTCACGATCGGTCAACCGTGATGGCTGCCCAAGACGGAAACCCCAAAACTTTTAGCACAGTCTATAGGTCACATTTAATATGGAGGGATTTCATTCTAACTTGGTAGGATGATTTTGAATGATGTCTAGATGAGAACTTCCCCATTTGGTCGTGATTTGTCAACCGTGATGACTACCCGAGCCCAAAACCCTAAGCACAGTCTACAGGTCATATTTATGGAGGGATTTCATTGTAACTTGGTAGGTTGACTCCATATAATGTCTAGATGAGAACGTCCCCTTTTGGTCATGATTGGTCAACTGTGATGGCTACAGGAGCCCATAACCCAAAAACCTTTAGCACAGTCTATAGGTCATATTTATGAAGGGATTTCATTGTAACTTGGTAGGATGATTCAGTATAATGTCTAGATGAGGACGTCCCTTTTGGTTGTGATCAGTCAACCGTGATGGCTACACAGGCCTGAAGCCCCAAAACCTTTAGCACAGTCTACAGGCCATCAACCGTGATGGCTGCCCAAGCCGTAAACCCCCAAAACTTTTAGCACAGTCTACAGATCATATTTAATATGGAGGGATTTCATTTTAACTTCGTAGATGACTCCAGATAATGTCTAGATGAGAATGTCTCCTTTTGGTCGTGATCATTCAGCCGTGACAGCTGCCCAGGCCCAAAAAACCTTAGCACAGTCTACAGGTTGTTTTTATGAAGGGATTTCATTGTAACTTGGTAGGTTGATTCCATATAATGTCTAGATGATAACGTCCCCTTTTGGTCGCGATTAGTCAACTGTGATGGCTACGGGGGCCCGAAGCCAGAAAACCTTTAGCACAGTCTACAAGTCATATTTATGAAGGAATTTCATTGTAACATGGTAGGATGACTCCAGATAATGCCTAGATGAGAACGTCCCCTTTTGGTCGTGATCATTCAACCATGACAGCTGCCCTATCCCAAAACCTGAAAAACTTTAGCACAGACTACAGGTCATATTTATGAAGGGATTTCATTGTAACTCGGTAGGATGACTTAGTGTAATGTCTAGATGAGGACGTCCCCTTTTGGTTGCGATTGGTCAGCTGTGATACACACTGGCCCGAAGCCCAAAAACCTTTAGCACAGTCTACAGGCTGTATTTATGAAGGGCTTTAATTGTAATTTGTTAGGATGACTCGTTATGGAATAATTTCACTGTAACTTGGTAACTTTTGTTGATATACGTTAACTGTGAGGGCCACATACATTAACTTTGAGGGCCACATTAACCCACCCCTTCAGTATAGTCTACACCTCATATTATTTTTACTGAAACCGTAGCATACAGGGAACAAAAATTAATATATTCCCGATTATCACAATTCTTGTCTTATTTCATAATCCTTTCATAAACATTGAACATTATCCTTTTCATCAAACATAACACACAGACAAGTTAAGCTACAATGCCATTGACACTTTCATTTAAAATAGTATCGAATTCAGTTGATGTTTCAAAAATTAAAAAGCTATGTTGGGTAAAGGGTTAACATCTGTTATCAGTATACACCAGGGTTTCAACCATGGTGGCTTTATGAAATCCTGGGACACTCATGGCCGGTATGGACTCTCGCAACCATTTTCGCAGGAATCCAAATGGATTCTCCCAAATTTACATGAAATATAAGCCCTATACTTGATAGATAAAGTGTTCACAGTAGCTTATTGTTAAGACACCCCTTTCATTGTTCTCTTTTGAACACAAAGATATTTTATTTTTTGGGTGGTAACTATTTCATACATATGTACATCCTGTGCATTTCATTATTACACAGGTTATAGTACTTGATATACACATTTACATTTGACATTGTTAATTTTGAAAGTCAAACTCTCTGTCGTCTTTCTTAACTGGTAGAGTGCTAAATTATTTTTGCCTTCAAAATTTGTTCAGTTGTCTTTGCCTTGTTACAATTAATGGGAGAGTGCCTGTGGGCATTTTCCCATTACAGTAAAACCTGTCTTGAGAGACCACTGTCTTGAGAGACCACATGAGCCAGGCACCGATTGGTTTTACTCTATAAAGGACCTGCTATGGGAGACCACCTGTCTTGAGAGACCACCTGTCTTGAGAGACCACTGTGACCTGGTACCAACTTGTATTTTTATGCCATAATGGACCTGTCTTGAGAGACCGCCCCTTTGAAGAATGAAACCATGACAAAAACTTTTTACCTGTTCTGGAATTGGAAAATCCATTGTGGTTATACTAACATAATTAAAAGTATTAAAAGCTCTTAATTGGGTTTCAATTGCTAACTCATTAAAGATAGAGATGTTTTTATACAGTTAAAACTGGAAGTCCTGTCATCAATTGCACGCAAACACCTCGCCATTTAGCGCGTTTATCGGTGCATTAGGTCATATGAAAAAGCTATCACATTCTCTACGCAACCTATGCACAAGCAATGGTTCAGCCAATGGACCTCCACATTGCTTGTGTTTGCTGTGAGTAATGGCAAGACTCTGTGGTAATTTGGGTATTTTCAATAGGAAAATTGCGCGCAATTCCTGTGCGAAATTATGTCATGATAAGCGCGCAATTCATGGCAGGACTTCTAGTTTTAACTGTAAGACCCCTGAGAAAGATTAGGATTATTGCTGAATAAACAATTTCATACAAACCTGAAATGTGACAGATAGGAATAAAAATAAATTTGTGTTGAAAATCTTTTTGTAACAAATTGAAATGAACTGTTATAAAAATTATAGAAATAAATTAGTGTCGAAAATCTTCAATGAAGATTTTCAACACTAATTTATTTTTATAATTTTTATAACAGTCCATTTCAATTTGTTACAAAAACTTCATAAAAAAGAACAACTACAAAGTAATTACAAAAATCCATTCATCTGAATTTTGTGGTTGGTTATTCACTGACCACCTGTCTTGAGAGACCACTTTTGTACGGCCCAAAGGGCGGTCTCTCAAGACAGGTTCTACTGTAATAGTAACAAGGCAAATTCTAACAGACTAAATAATATCACTTCAAAGATAATATGAAGCATAGCCACTGAATATGAAGCCTTTATGTTACGGTACCTGCGCTTTGGAGTGAAGCCCAAATATGGGCTTCCAGCACTCAACCATGCATACCTATTACACGGACGGATGCGGGCGATTCGTTAGGTAAAGGGTTTACTGGTAGTGTTTAAAAGTATTTTGAGTCATCAAAATTTGTTCATATTTCTTTGTCTTGTTACAAATTATTGGAGAGTGCCTGTGGGCACTCTCCCATAAGTGTAAATTGTAACAACTAAATAATTCCATCTCACAGATAATATGAAACACATCCACAAAATATGAAGCCTTTAACTGTTAACCAGCTGAGTATTTTCAAGATATTTTTTCATCAAATCTAGTCATGGCTGCTGTAAAGCAGCCATGACTAGAGTTGATGAAAAATTAATCTCAATATAACAAGAAATCATTGGTGAAAAAATCCATTCAATTTACTGGGGAAAATATGTTTAAATATGCCCAAATTATACTTATATCAGTGACAAGAGAAACTCTGCCAGTAGCATGCAAAGAGTTAAATTTGGGTACCTGCACATCCGAATAAAGCCCAAATGTGGGCTTCCAGCACTCTACCAGTTATGGTATTATCTACAACTGTAATTCAAAATGGATGTTATGTAGAAATGATCAAAAAGGATAATGACCCAATGTTTCCCAATATTTTTGAGCAGTCACGAGAAAATGCTGTGCAAATTTGGTTCTTAGTCCAAGTTTATCCTCTGTGGGAACCCAGTGATATGAAGCAGTGCTCATTTACTGTGGCAAACAAGCTCTGTTTTACTGGTACAATTGGACCCAGTCACCAATGCACCTCAAAAATGGGCAACATGGTATATTTGACTTAATCTCTACATATTGCAGTCATGATTTGCCATTGTGCATAGAAATATGTGACCTTAAATACCAGTACATTCATAAATAGTCCAAGTTTGTTCTCGAGAAGCACACTGATGTCAAAATACCAAAATTTTAAGCAGCATATGTTTTCCTGTAATGTAGCAAAGGATTTACCCAATTCAGTTTTGTTTGACAGAGCCAAAAGTCCTCTATACAAGCCAGAAAATAAGCAGACTGTTATTTGCAAAATGAGGTCCCCAGAGGGTAAATTTTGTGATGCTACCCTGCTGTGCAGGGTAGCATCACGGAATTTACCCTCTGTGAACCTCAGTCTGAATCAGGGTTTCAATGCTAAACAGAAAGAGGTACCCAGAGGATAAATTGGCCCACTGTATGGGATAGCATCATCAAATTCACCCTTTGGGGACCTCTTTCTGCAAATGTCAGACTGCTTATTTTCAGGCCTGCCTCTATAATGGTCAACATTGATATTTATTTATTTATTTATTGGGGTTTAACGACACTTTCGACAGCTAGGGTCACCTTGTGTCGGACATTTTTACGGGTGGAGGAAGCCATAGTACCTGGAGATAACCACACAGGCAGGGTTAGCATTGATTGAAGACAAGTGCACCATCGACGTGCAGTACGCCTTAGTTCACAATGCCATCGTGCCCCCAGTTGGTCAATTGAGATGAAGTGTCTTGCCCAAGTTCACAATGCGTTTGCCGCAGGTGGGATTCGAACCGAGGACCTCTCAGCTTGCAGCCTGCATCTCTACCTTCTGAGTCACAACATTGATATAAGTAATTGACTGTACTTGACTTTATGTCCATGTCGCAGTCACATCAACCTTTGAGCATGCTCATGTGACCTTAACTCATAACGTACTGAGTATTTTCAAGATATCTTTTCATCAAATTTAGTCAGGGCTGCTGTAAAGTGAAAAATTCATTTAAATTTAACTCAATGAATCATTCGTGAAAAATTCATTCAATTTACAGGGTGAAAATTTCATTAAATTACCCAAATTATCAGAAATTATACTTATTTTTGTGGCAAGAGAAATCCTGTTATTGGAGCTAAACGATAATAAATAAATAAATAAAGAAATAAATAATGAGAGTAGGCTTTACAGTTCAGCATGTGATCACAAAAGTCATCACTCATGATCAGTTCATGATCCACTCATGATCGGATCATTATCCACTCATGACTCACTTCAGGAATGTAGATTTTCCTATTTTAACCCTTGACCCAATGCAGTCGATATCAAAATTTATTATTTTATTATTTTAAATATCATTTTTAGCTCAACTTTGACGAAGTCAAATTTGAGCTATTGTCATGGCCCGTCGTCCGTCGTCCGTCTGGCCGTCTGTCCGTCTGTCCGTAGGTCAACAATTGGCTATGGCTCGGGCTAGAGGTCGTATTTATGAACCGATCTTTACGAAACTTCTTGTGTACCTTTGTTATGACCCTGGGATGGGAACGAGTGTTTTTAGGTGTGGTCCGAAATTCAAGATGGCTGCCAGTGGCCATTTTGTACCGATGATGCAAAAATCAGTTTTTTGTACAGAACTTCTGTATGAAAGTTCTGATTTGAATAAAGTTTTGTATAAATGTTTAGTACCATGGGATACATCACATATAATACAGGTTTTTTTCTCGTGCGTAAATTATGCAAATTAGACTGACTTTGATTTATTTAGTGTTACTTTCAGAGCTGTAAGTGCCAAGCTGCTATGGCTCGGGCTAGAGGCCGCATTTATGAACCGATCTTTACGAAACTTCTTGGGTACCTTTGTTATGACCGTGGGACGAGAACGAGTGTTTTTGGGTGCGGTCTGAAATTCAGGATGGCTGCCAGCCGCCATTTTGTACCGACGATGCAGAAATCTGTTTTTTGTACAGAACTTCCATATGAAAGCTCTGATTTGAATAATTTTTTGTATGAATGTTTAGTACCATGGGATACATCACATATAATACGGGTTTTTTTCTCGTACGTAAATTGTGCAAATTAGACTAATTTTGATGTTTTTTGGGGTTACTTTCAGCACTGTAAGTGCAAATGCCAATACGGCTCGGGCTAGAGACCGTATTTATGAACCGATCTTTACGAAACTTCTTGGGTACCTTTGGTATCACCGTGGGACGAGAACGAGTGTTTTTGGGTCCGGTCCGAAATTCAAGATGGCCGATGGCAGCCATTTTGTACAAAATTAGGTGCAATCAGATTTTTGCACAGAACTTCCATATGAAAGCCCTGATTTGAATAATTATTTTGTGTGAATGTTTAGTACCATGGGATGCATCACATATAATACAGGTTTTTTTCTCGTGCAGAAATTATGCAAATTAGATGAACTTTGATTTTTTCAGTGCGACTTACACTCAGTAAGTACACATGTCAATACGGCTCAGACTAGAGTCTGTATTTATGAACTGATCTTCACGAAATGTCTTGGGTACCTTTGTTATCACCTTGGGACGAGAACGAGTGTTTCTGGGTGCGGTCTAAAATTCAAGATGGCTGCCAGTGGCCATTTTGTACCGAAATTAGGTCTAATCAGTTTTTTGTACACATCTTCTATACAGCTCAGACTAGAGGCCATATTTATGAACCAATCTTTACGAAACTTCTTGGGTACCTTTGTTATCACCGTGGGATGAGAGCGAGTGTTTTTGGGTGTGGTCCAAAATTCAAGATGGCCACCAGCAGCCATTTTGTACCAAAATTAGTGCAATCAGTCTTTTGTATAGAACTTCTGTATGAAAGTTCTGATTTGAATAAATTTTTGTATGAATGTTTAGTAAGATGGAATACATCACATATTGTAAGGGTTTTTTTTTCGTGCCGAAATTATGCAAATTAGATGAACTTTGATTTATTCAGTGCTACTTACACAATGTAAGCACACATGTCAATACGGCTCAGGGTAGAGGCTGTATTTATGAACCGATCTTCACAAAACTTCTTGGGTACCTTTGTAATCTCCTTGGGATGAGAATGAGTGTTTCTGGGTACGGTCCAAAATTCAAGATGGCTGCCAGTGGCCATTTTGTACCGAAATTAGGTCCAATCAGTTTTTTGTCACAAGTTCTATACAGCTCGTATTTATGAACTGATCTTCACAAAACTTCTTGAGTACTTTTGTTTTCACCTTGGGACAGGAACGAGTGTGTTTTGGGGTGCCTTTGTTATCACTGTGCTATGAGAACAAATATTTTGGGGTTCAGTCAGACCCACTCTGGGACTCAAAGATTTTTTCTAGTTCAGCATCTGACTGTCACCCACCTTTACAATACTTTACCTATACATTTGTTACAGGCAACGGTCAGTATTCATGTACAGACCGTTACAATACTTTATATGTACCTTTGTTATCAGGTCATTACCTAGATGTTTGTCATTGCTGTGTCACATACTATACATGTACATGTCTTTGTCTTGACAAGTTGAGCTACAGTGTCATTGACACTTTCATTTTAATTTTTTCAAAAAATTTCAACAAAACCATATCATGTGACCCCTCATTGGAACGAGCTCAATGAGCTCGTTCCAATGAGGGGTCACCTGATATGGTTTTGTTGAAATATTTTGAAAAATTTAATTTTTTCAACTGCTCAATTATGCGGGCAGATGCGGGCGATTCGATAGGTAAAGGGTTAAAAGGAATTCCTCTTTTCTATCGCCCAGAATCCAAGCTACCCTCTTATTATGAGTAGTTTTATTGAGTTCTTGTTTCACTGAGAACTTGATCAATCTCATCTTATTTGACTGAGCTCCTTGAGCTCTGTCAAACAATATACAGTACACTCGCCATGGACTGGTTGTAATCCACATGTGGGTAGTGATAGTCCACGCATGCGTTTACCTAGTAATAAAAATTATCATCAGGAAAATTTTAATTAACGAAGACCGGGTTGTACCCAATGCTTCATTAATTAAATATTTTTTTTTGGGGGGGGGGGGGGGGAGGGGAGGGGGAAGGCATTACGGTAACTGGTTCTCGTCAGATCACCGAAGTTAAGCAACATCGAGCCTGGTTAATCATTGGATGGGTGACCATCAGAGTGATCAATTCGGACTCCCACGTTCTGTCCTTGTGCAAGGCACTTAACCCCGTTTGTCCACATGGGGGCACGATGACGCCGTGTACTAAGGCGTACTGCACATCGATGGTGCGCATGTCTTCAACCATTCTAACCCTGCCTGTGCTGCAGTGCGGAGTTACGATGTTGGGGAGCTGGCAGCTGCTCGTCATTGCTCGGTGGTTCTCTCCAGGTACTCCGGCTTCCTCCAGCTGTAAAAAATATCACGGTCATGATTAGCCATTGTGCATGAGTGTGATCTTGAACACCAATAAATAAATAAATTATGGTGATTATTCCTATACCATTAGTGTTTGGAAAGTAACATTATTGTGTCCGTGGAAATATTGCCCACCCATGGAAAGCTGTGGAAAGTGACCAGTCTTTGGCATCCATACTATATAATTGTTCAAATTTTCATAAAAGGTCTAGAATAATATTGTTGAACAGCTTTGATAAATAAAATAAGAACAATTTCTTTTTTCAAATGTGATCAATTGATTGGACACTTTGGCATACTGATATACTAAAATTTCATTCTGAGAATAACTCATATATTTATACAGATCCCTGTGAGGTTGACGACACTTGCCAAAAAAATTCTTGAATAACTATTTTTTTCATTTTTAGCTCAACTTTGGCGAAGCCAAATTTGAGCTTATGCCATGGCCCGTCGTCTGTCGTCCGTCTGTCCGTCAACAATTGGATACGGCTCGGGCTAGAGGCCGTATTTATGAACCGGTCTTTACGAAACTTCTTGGGTACCTTTGTTATGACCGTGGGACGAGAACGAGTGTTTTGGGGTTTGGTCCGAAATTCAAGATGGCTGCCAGCCGCCATTTTGTACCGACGATGCAGAAATCTGTTTTTTGTACAGAACTTCCATATGAAAGCTATGATTTGAATAAATTTTTGTATGAATGTTTAGTACCATGGGATACATGACATATAATACGGGTTTTTTCTCGTGCGTAAATTATGCAAATTAGACTAACTTTGATGTTTTTTGGTGTTACTTTCAGCACTGTAAGTGCAAATGCCAATACGGCTCGGGCTAGAGGCCGTATTTATGAACCGATCTTTACGAAATTCCTTGGGTACCTTTGTTATCACCGTGGGACGAGAACGAGTGTTTTTGGGTCCGGTTCGAAATTCAAGATGGCCGATGGCAGCCATTTTGTACAAAATTTGGTGCAATCAGATTTTTGCACAGAACTTCCATATGAAAGCGCTGATTTGAATAATTTTTTGTGTGAATGTTTAGTACCATGGGATACATCACATATAATACGGGTTTTTATCTCGGGCAGAAATTATGCAAATTAGATGAACTTTGATTTTTTCAGTGCTACTTACACACAGTAAGTACACATGTCAATACGGCTCGGGCTAGAGTCTGTATTTATGAACCGATCTTCACGAAACATCTTGGGTACCTTTGTTATCACCTTGGGACGAGAACGAGTGTTTCTGGGTGCGGTCTAAAATTCAAGATGGCTGCCAGTGGCCATTTTGTACCGAAATTAGGTCTAATCAGTTTTTTGTACACAACTTCTATATACGGCTCAGGCTAGAGGCCGTATTTATGAACCGATCTTTACGATACTTCTTGGGTACCTTTGTTATCACCGTGGGATGAGAACCAGTGTTTTGGGGTGTGGTCCAAAATTCAAGATGGCCACCAGCAGCCATTTTGTACCAAAATTAGTGCAATCAGTCTTTTGTGCAGAACTTCCATATGAAAGCCCTGATTTGAATAATTATTTTGTGTGAATGTTTAGTACCATGGGATGCATCACATATAATACGGGTTTTTTTCTCGTGCAGAAATTATGCAAATTAGATGAACTTTGATTTTTTCAGTGCGACTTACACACAGTAAGTACACATGTCAATACGGCTCAGACTAGAGTCTGTATTTATGAACTGATCTTCACGAAATGTCTTGGGTACCTTTGTTATCACCTTGGGACGAGAACGAGTGTTTCTGGGTGCGGTCTAAAATTCAAGATGGCTGCCAGTGGCCATTTTGTACCGAAATTAGGTCTAATCAGTTTTTTGTACACATCTTCTATACAGCTCAGACTAGAGGCCATATTTATGAACCAATCTTTACGAAACTTCTTGGGTACCTTTGTTATCACCGTGGGATGAGAGCGAGTGTTTTTGGGTGTGGTCCAAAATTCAAGGTGGCCACCAGCAGCCATTTTGTACCAAAATTAGTGCAATCAGTCTTTTGTATAGAACTTCTGTATGAAAGTTCTGATTTGAATAAATTTTTGTATGAATGTTTAGTAACATGGAATACATCACATATTGTAAGGGTTTTTTTTCGTGCCGAAATTATGCAAATTAGATGAACTTTGATTTATTCAGTGCTACTTACACAATGTAAGCACACATGTCAATACGGCTCAGGGTAGAGGCTGTATTTATGAACCGATCTTCACAAAACTTCTTGGGTACCTTTGTAATCTCCTTGGGATGAGAATGAGTATTTCTGGGTACGGTCCAAAATTCAAGATGGCTGCCAGTGGCCATTTTGTACCGAAATTAGATCCAATCAGTTTTTTGTCACAAGTTCTATACAGCTCGTATTTATGAACTGATCTTCACAAAACTTCTTGAGTACTTTTGTTTTCACCTTGGGACAGGAACGAGTGTGTTTTGGGGTGCCTTTGTTATCACTGTGCTATGAGAACAAATATTTTGGGGTTCAGTCAGACCCACTCTGGGACTCAAAGATTTTTTCTAGTTCAGCATCTGACTGTCACCCACCTTTACAATACTTTACCTATACATTTGTTACAGGCAACGGTCAGTATTCATGTACAGACCGTTACAATACTTTATATGTACCTTTGTTATCAGGTCATTACCTAGATGTTTGTCATTGCTGTGTCACATACTATACATGTACATGTCTTTGTCTTGACAAGTTGAGCTACAGTGTCATTGACACTTTCATTTTAATTTTTTCAAAAAATTTCAACAAAACCATATCATGTGACCCCTCATTGGAACGAGCTCAATGAGCTCGTTCCAATGAGGGGTCACCTGATATGGTTTTGTTGAAATATTTTGAAAAATTTAATTTTTTCAACTGCTCAATTATGCGGGCAGATGCGGGCGATTCGATAGGTAAAGGGTTAAAAGGAATTCCTCTTTTCTATCGCCCAGAATCCAAGCTACCCTCTTATTATGAGTAGTTTTATTGAGTTCTTGTTTCACTGAGAACTTGATCAATCTCATCTTATTTGACTGAGCTCCTTGAGCTCTGTCAAATAATATACAGTACACTCGCCATGGACTGGTTGTAATCCACATGTGGGTAGTGATAGTCCACGCATGCGTTTACCTAGTAATAAAAATTATCATCAGGAAAATTTTAATTAACGAAGACCGGGTTGTACCCAATAGTTCATTAATTAAATATTTTTTTTTGGGGGGGGGGGGGGGAGGGGAGGGGGAAGGCATTACGGTAACTGGTTCTCGTCAGATCACCGAAGTTAAGCAACATCGAGCCTGGTTAATCATTGGATGGGTGACCATCAGAGTGATCAATTCGGACTCCCACGTTCTGTCCTTGTGCAAGGCACTTAACCCCGTTTGTCCACATGGGGGCACGATGACGCCGTGTACTAAGGCGTACTGCACATCGATGGTGCGCATGTCTTCAACCATTCTAACCCTGCCTGTGCTGCAGTGCGGAGTTACGATGTTGGGGAGCTGGCAGCTGCTCGTCATTGCTCGGTGGTTCTCTCCAGGTACTCCGGCTTCCTCCAGCTGTAAAAAATATCACGGTCATGATTAGCCATTGTGCATGAGTGTGATCTTGAACACCAATAAATAAATAAATTATGGTGATTATTCCTATACCATTAGTGTTTGGAAAGTAACATTATTGTGTCCGTGGAAATATTGCCCACCCATGGAAAGCTGTGGAAAGTGACCGGTCTTTGGCATCCATACTATATAATTGTTCAAATTTTCATAAAAGGTCTAGAATAATATTGTTGAACAGCTTTGATAAATAAAATAAGAACAATTTCTTTTTTCAAATGTGATCAATTGATTGGACACTTTGGCATACTGATATACTAAAATTTCATTCTGAGAATAACTCATATATTTATACAGATCCCAGTGAGGTTGACGACACTTGCCAAAAAAATTCTTGAATAACTATTTTTTTCATTTTTAGCTCAACTTTGGCGAAGCCAAATTTGAGCTTATGCCATGGCCCGTCGTCTGTCGTCCGTCTGTCCGTCAACAATTGGATACGGCTCGGGCTAGAGGCCGTATTTATGAACCGATCTTTACGAAACTTCTTGGGTACCTTTGTTATGACCGTGGGACGAGAACGAGTGTTTTGGGGTTTGGTCCGAAATTCAAGTTGGCTGCCAGCCGCCATTTTGTACCGACGATGCAGAAATCTGTTTTTTGTACAGAACTTCCATATGAAAGCTATGATTTGAATAAATTTTTGTATGAATGTTTAGTACCATGGGATACATGACATATAATACGGGTTTTTTCTCGTGCGTAAATTATGCAAATTAGACTAACTTTGATGTTTTTTGGTGTTACTTTCAGCACTGTAAGTGCAAATGCCAATACGGCTCGGGCTAGAGGCCGTATTTATGAACCGATCTTTACGAAATTCCTTGGGTACCTTTGTTATCACCGTGGGACGAGAACGAGTGTTTTTGGGTCCGGTTCGAAATTCAAGATGGCCGATGGCAGCCATTTTGTACAAAATTTGGTGCAATCAGATTTTTGCACAGAACTTCCATATGAAAGCGCTGATTTGAATAATTTTTTGTGTGAATGTTTAGTACCATGGGATACATCACATATAATACGGGTTTTTATCTCGGGCAGAAATTATGCAAATTAGATGAACTTTGATTTTTTCAGTGCTACTTACACACAGTAAGTACACATGTCAATACGGCTCGGGCTAGAGTCTGTATTTATGAACCGATCTTCACGAAACATCTTGGGTACCTTTGTTATCACCTTGGGACGAGAACGAGTGTTTCTGGGTGCGGTCTAAAATTCAAGATGGCTGCCAGTGGCCATTTTGTACCGAAATTAGGTCTAATCAGTTTTTTGTACACAACTTCTATATACGGCTCAGGCTAGAGGCCGTATTTATGAACCGATCTTTACGAAACTTCTTGGGTACCTTTGTTATCACCGTGGGATGAGAACCAGTGTTTTGGGGTGTGGTCCAAAATTCAAGATGGCCACCAGCAGCCATTTTGTACCAAAATTAGTGCAATCAGTCTTTTGTGCAGAACTTCTGTATGAAAGTTCTGATTTGAATATATTTTTGTATGAATGTTTAGTAACATGGAATACATCACATATAGTACGGGTTTTTTTCTCGTGCAGAAATTATGCAAATTAGATGAACTTTGATTTATTCAGTGCTACTTATACACTGTAAGTGCACATGTCAATACGGCTCGGGCTAGAGGCTGTATTTATGAACCGATCTTCACAAAACTTCTTGGGTACCTTTGTTATCTCCTTGGGACGAGAACGAGTGTTTTGGGGTGCAGTCCAGAATTCAAGATGGCTGCCAGTGGCCATTTTGTACCGAAATTAGGTCCAATCTGTTTTTTGTCACAACTTCTACACAGCTCATATTTGTGAACTGATCTTCACGAAACTTCTTGGGTACCTTTGTTTTCACCTTGGGACAGGAATGAGTGTGTTTTGGGGTGCCTTTGTTATCACTGTGCTGTGAGAACAAATATTTTGGGGTTCAGTCAGACCCACTCTGGGACTTTTTTTCTAGTTTAGCATCTGACTGTCACCCACCTTTACAATACTTTACCTATACATTTGTTACAGGCAACGGTCAGTATTTATGTACAGACCATTACAATACTTTATATGTACCTTTGTTATCAGGTCATTACCTAGATGTTTGTCATTGCTGTGTCACATACTATACATGTACATGTCTTTGTCTTGACAAGTTGAGCTACAGTGTCATTGACACTTTCATTTGTCTCAAAAACATAGGTTCTGACCCCTCATTGGAATGAGCTCGATGAGCTCGTTCCAATGAGGGGTTATAACCTATGTTTTTGAGACAAAAAATGAAAAAAATAATGAAAATTAATTGGCGATTATTGAGAATAGCGCTGGCTGGTTTTGGCCGTTACGTTGGGTAAAGGGTTAACAGGAGTATTCAGTTAACAGGGATTGTGTCACTTTCCTGTATTCTAGAGATAAACTTAGCATTTATTCTATTATATCTTGTTTTACAGAACTCCATGAGCTCTTTCAAACAAGATATAATAGATTAATTGCCTGAATTGGATGCACAGAGGCCAAATTGGTCTGTAAACAAAGAAAAACTGGGGAGAGTCAGAGTAATTTCTTGACAGGTTACAAGATTTTTTATCCAATTAACAGGAGTTTACTCTATAACCTGCATTCAATTAATAGGTCAAATTTGTACTTGAGGTATGATAAATGGTTTTGTGTTGGGAAATTATATTCAGTTAACAGAGTTATTCAGTTTAGAGATATACAATTAAGTGGTCCCTACTGTAACACCTCTTGCATGGAAAGTTGCATATTTAATTCCGGTGAAGGTCGTCCAGTTTTTGTCTGTTTCAAAATTCATAATTTCCTCTTTTCTCACATGTTGATGCTCACTTTCCTGATAACTTACAGTTAAAACTAGAAGTCCTGTCATGAAGTGCGCACAAATAGCACGTCGATCTGCACGTTAATATACGCATTATGACCATATTAAGATTATCAAATTCTGTACATATGACCTGTGCACAAGCAATGTTTCAGCCAATGGACCTCCGGGTAACCTGGAGGTCCATTGGCAGAAACATTGCCTGTGTTTGCTATGAGCCACCCGGAGAATCTGTCGTGTTTGGAAGCTATTCGATATGGAAGTTGCGTGCAATTCCTATGCGCAATTAAGCCTAGATAAGCGCACAATTCGTGACAGGACTTCTACTTTTAACTGTACATCAGTGTTTGGAGGTTTAATTATGGAAATATGTTGAATTCAAGTCTGGATGAAATAAAACAAACAAAAGAGTGAATATTTTGCATTTCTTTGTGAATGGTGAGATTCTACAGTATTTTATGGTGAAGCACACAGACAATTTTAACACAGTCATGAGGCAGTCAGAATTTTCTGTCCACTTTTGCAATCACAAGTACAAGTACAGTGGACCCCACTTAATTGGATATCTCTTAATTGTATATTCCTGTTAATTGAATAGAATTTTCCAAAACAAAACCATTTACCATACCTCCAGTACAAATTTTACCTGTTATTTGAATATAGGTTATAGAGTAAACTCCTGTTAATTGAATAAAAAATCTTGTAACCAGTCGAGAAGTAACCCTGACTCTCCCCAGTTTTCCTTTGTTTATAGACCTATTTGGCCTCAGTACATTCAATACAGGCATTTAATCTCTTATATCTTGTTTGACAGAGCTCAGGGACCTCTGTCAAACAAGATAAAATAGAATAAATGCTAAGTTTATCTCTAGAATACAGGAAAGTGACTCTATCCCTGTTAATTGAATACTCCTGTTAATTGAATAATTTTCATTGGCAAAGTGGCTATTCAATTAACAGGGTTCCACTGTACTGTATTTGGGCTTTAAAAAGGTTAAAAATCTGTTTCTCAGGCCATCCCAACTTGTCCTTTTGGCTGCTGCATGCTCGCTTTTTATAACCAATGCAAACTTAAAAAACTAAAAATTTAATGGTTTATGTCTGATATTTTACTCCAATTAATAAAATTGATAAATTTGTTCCTTGAGGACAACAAGGCTTTGCAGTGCTTTAGCATTGCACAGCCCTCTTGCACTCAGGTACGAAATTCACCACCATCCATGCTGTTCTGTAGATTATGAGGCCTAAAACAAACCAAGAACATGAAGTTTTGATGGCAAAGAAATAATTACAAAAATAAAATGAATAACCGCGCACCAGCATGCAATGTTACAAAAAATGGCCTGAGAAACAGAAGATCTACTTTGGGGAGCCTTAACTAAGAGCATTGCATATGTGTTAAATATTTAATTTGTCACAAATTATTGGAGAAAACCTTTACATGCTGTTAAATTGTAGTCTGCATGTCTTCCGTAGGAGGTGCGATGGCTCAGTAGGTAGAGGTGCAGACTGCAAGCCGAGAGGTCCTCGGTTTTGAATCCCACCTGCAGCAACTGCGTTGTGTCCTTGGGCAAGACACTTCACACCCATTGTGCACGTGGGGGGCACGGTGGCATTGTGTACTAAGGCATACTGCACGTCGATGGTGCACTTGCCTTCAACCAAAGCTAACCCTGCTTTTGTGGAGCTGACAGTTAGTTGCTCGCCATTGCTCGGTGGTACTCCGGCTTCCTCCACCCGTAAAACTGTCGCGGTCATGATTAGCCATTGTGCACAAATATGTGACCCTAAATACAAATAAATAAAATAAATAATGTCTTCTGTATTTATACTGTGATGAAACTTAATTCACTGGATGGAACTACTATTTTCAAAGAAAAATATCTAATTTGGTGGTCGGTTTACATTCTTGCTGACACTGTTTTGTGGCGAATCATTTTATTCACATCATAACGTCACTCAGATACTTAACAGGAAGAGTTCTGAATTATTTTTGGTTGATAAAATTTGTGCACATTTATTCTCATTACAATTTATGGGAGAGTGCCTATGGCACTCTCCCATAAATTTTAAAGAAGAAAATCCATACAGACAAAATAGTTTCAATCCAAAGATAAAATGGAGGGCATCCACAGAATAAGAAGCCTTTAGGTTGGAGTCCCGGCACCTCAGAGTAAAGCCCAAATATTGGCTTCCAGCTCTCTACCATTTAACGACCAATCAGATGTGTTCTTACAGGACATTCTTGCACATAGTTGGCCTGTCATTTTCAAAATGCAAGGAGAGCAATGATGGCCCACCTTAAATGAACTTAGGAGGGCCATTTTTTGGCCACCTTAATTTGACACAAGGAGAACCACTGGGGTCTGTTCTTGAGATTGGTAGTTTTACCATACCTTTCCATATTGTTTGAGTTGTGTATATACAGCACACATCAGGGGGATGATCCAGCGATCGCCCCTCACCGGGACAAATTTTTCATTTTCCTTTCGAAAAAACCTGTGGAAACCTGGGTTGACAAGAACCCGGCGTCGGCCCTGCATCCTGGTGCATAAAAGATTTGTCCAATTAATCAACAGGTACAGATAGCTGCTGTAGGTGAGAAATGTCGGCTTCCGAATAAAACCCGGCGTTATCACCGTGTTTCGTATCGCGACTATTTGTGAAGAATTTGACACAAGAAGTCTGTATCATGTGTGGAATTTTTGCTCGTCGCATTTCGAGTCATTTCTCTTTCTTCATCAAGAAAGAACATCGAACAGCTGTGGTCTGTGGAAAATTTATACATTTTGAAGACGTGAGAGGATTTCCCGCAACCAAACAGGAGTGGGAACCTGCAGCCAGTATTTTGTAAAGGACAGTACGTACGTGTGGTAGGAGAAGGCAGAAGTAAAGATGTTTGCATTTCAAGAATTTTAGCCTACTATTAATCGCAGCCATTCTAATGGAGCAACTGTGGGAGAGGTGGGCATGGTTGTAAAGAAAGAATGCTCTCCACAGAATGCCGAACTGACAGTATATCAAAAATTTTGCGATCAAATTCAGAACGCTCCGCTCTTTATAATGAAAGTTTCAATCTCAAGACACATATGTAGTTGGTGTTCTGTAATGAAAATAAACATTTGTGTGAAAGTTGAACAATAAATTATTCACGAGAACAGGCCTAAACGCCGTTGTCGCTCATTTGCAAATGCCATGGGAAACACATATAAACGCAAATAAACTATATTTCTGATCATTTTGTAGGTTTCAGAAATTGGCTTTTGAGCGATTTTGTGGGCCTGTTAAGTCTCATCAGCATTTAAAAAAGCTTTAAAAGATTTTTAAAAAGCGATATTATTCAACCTCCAACGTGTGATCAGAATGAAAATACTCAGACTGAGGCAGTATAGGGGGCAATCTCACATGCAATTTAAATCAGAAATAAAAATAAAAAATACCGCGACTGACACAATGTTGACATTTGACATTTGCCGCTGCATGGATCCGAAAAGTTCCAATGTATTGAAAGTTTGTGACATTAAAGTTAACTTTACAGACGAAATGGAAACACAAGAACAAGGGTTAAATCCATAACCGTAATTTTAAAGAAAACACAGAGTAGGCTACATGTACTTATAGAAACCGCACCCACCACTTCTAGTTAGTCTCTGTAAGATGGCATAGCTACCAGTGAGCCTTTCCGAAGTGCGCGATCACATATTATGATATTAAGATGGGCGATGCCGATCACAGCTACTGAACAAAGTTCAATTTTGTGGGTCTCCTTGTATATGGCAAGGAGGGCATTTACCGCCCTTGCAAATTTTAGTTGAGGTTAGCCATTGAGAACGAGAGCAGCAGCCCCAGACATGTTAACTCTCCTGGAATGCCTGGGAAAACCCCCTAATTTCAGTGTAGTTCCCGGCCTCCCGGATGGGAATCAGTTTTGGACCAAAAATCCCGGAAAACAACAGTCGAATATTTCTTTCCCGTTGTACCTTATGTAAAACATTTATCGTCAAATCACATGCATTTCAAACTCTGGTAAAAACTCACGAAGCAGTAAAATATGATTTAAGTTAAATTTATTTAAGAAAAGGGTATTTTATGATATATATTTCAACTGTGTTCATGTTTATTTCTGTTTTTTTCTTCGTAATCGGAGATTTGTCATCAATGTGTGGGTGTTGAAGTGAAAATAGGTGACTTCCTTTTAAAATATTGAAAACTCCACCTTCATTTGAATGTAGTTTTTTGGTAAATATAATATATGAAAAGGAATTAAATAGTATATATTTATTCATAGAATAGCTTTAATTCTCATCCCTTTTCCAAATCAAAACATAAACAACACCTTGACCTCAACTATTAGCACAGTTTAAAAATAGGTTAAAGTCCCTTAGGATGCCAAAAAATTATGACTGCATATTTATACGCAGTGGACTTATTTTCTAACACTACATTTATTCCGTTGTGCTGATTACAGCACTGTTAACTGTTGGTCGTCTCTACCCAGAAAAGTTTGAATAGAATTAACCCCCCCCCCCCCCCCCCCCCCCCCCCAAAAAAAAAATGCTTCAATGATGAAAAGAAAAGTTTTGTGCAGGGCACAAACGTCCACAAACGTCCACACATGCATGAGGATTTTGATGGAGATACTAACTGAACATTAGGACATCTTTTCCTGTTAACATTTCCAGACTTGGGAAATCATTATTATTAGCTTAGTAGACTTTGATAAAAGCAAACCACAGGTCATGAAGAAGAGGATGGGGGGGGGGTGGGGATCAAATCAACAATTATTTTATGATTTTTTAACATAGCATAAATGCATCAGCATAATTGACAACTAGATCTGCATATAACCTGGTGTTAATGGTGGTCCATGAGCTGAAAATTTGTTGTAAGTTTTTTCTTTTGTTTTGTCCCTGTGCTAACTTTTCCCCGAAATTCATCCCATTTCCCTGAAAATCACCCTCAGGTTCCCTGAAAAATTATTCTGGAGGTACTATGTAGAACATTTCTCGATCTCTGTATTGCATTGGGAAACTTTGAATACCCAGAGCAATTGTGGGTATTTTATTTTGGTTATACGATACTTTTATTTTGGTTATACAATACTTTTATTTTGGTTATACGATACTTTTGTTGTGGTTATACGATACTTTTATTGTGGTTATACGATACTTTTATTTTGGTTATACGATACTTTTATTGTGCTTATACAATACTTTTGTTGTGGCTATACAATACTTTTATTGTGGTTATACAATACTTTTATTGTGGTTATACGATACTTTTATTGTGGTTATACGATACTTATATTGAGAGACAATTAGAAGAGGGTTAGATGTTAGAACTTACAAGTTTATTGTTTTGAAAATGTTGTGAATTCTATTTTAGATGTCTCCAATACCGCTAATCTTCCCGAGGTAGAAATTTTTAGTCTGATAGAGGAACAGATCCCTAAATATCGTCTTCGGACTGACACAATAACAGACTTCCAAGGCTGTAGCAACTCCGACTGGATACAGACTCCACTGGTTCCACTTGCTGATGACATAGACTTGACCAATGATCAGCTGGAGGGTTACTTTTCATACCTGCGTAAGTATTTTTTATGTTATTTTGGACACTAGGACCCCTGCAAAGTTTCAAAGATTTGAGTCAATGTCAGAATCAATGGTCCAATTTGGGATCAACATCAAATCGACCTCACGATTCATATATATTCAAATCGGGTAACTTAGTATGTTGTTTCACAAAGGGACTATGGTAAAGAAATGTCTTCTAGTGTAGGAATCATGCCACAGAATTGAAAGAACAGTTGTTGGTATGTTTTTGGTTAAATCGTCTTATAACAAGCTATTAACTGGTGAAGTGCTGGAAGCCCATATTTGGGCTTTATTCTGAAGTGCAGGTGCCACAACTAAATGGTTTCATATTCTGTGGATGTGCTTCATGTTATTTTTGAATTGAAAGTATTTAGGCAGTGGGGATTTGTCTTGTTACAATTTATGGGAGAGTGCCACCAGGCACTCTCCCATAAATTGTAACAAGGCAAAAAGACATGGACAAATTTGGATGATCAAAATTAACTTAGCACTCTACCAGTTAATTGAAAATAGAATATGTATTCATTTTTGGAATTCACTAAAAAAACCACACTCAACCCATTCCAATGAGGGATCACATGCAGAGTTTAAAGGCATTTTGAGAATAGTACTGGCTGGTTTTGGCCAATACTTTGGGAAAAGAGTTTATATGGATGAGTCTTACCCTTTGGCTGTACAGTGCACAGGGTTAGTTACTTAGTTAATACTGAGGGAACAATGTGGATAAGTGGTAAACTGTTTGACTTCTATGCTAGAGGTCCCGAGTTCGACGACCTGCATTGTGTCCTTGTGCAAGGCACTTTCTCCCTGTTGCCTACATGTGGGTACGATGATGCTGTGTACTAAGGCGTACTGCACGTCGATGGTGCACATGTCTTCAACTGCTGTAACCCTGCTTGATCAGAGCATGAACAGAGTTAGAATGTTAAGGAGCTTACAGTTGCTCGTCAGTGCTCGGTGGTTCTCTCTGGGTACATGTACTTCGGTTTCCTCCACCTGTAAAACTGTCATGGTCATGATTAGCCATTGTCCATAAGTATGTGACCTTAAACACGATTAAATAAATAAATAAATAGTTAATATTGAAAATTGTTTATAACCAGAAAGTGCACAGGGTTAGTCATACTTTCTGGTTATACAAAATTGGTAACTGCCATATCACACATTACATGAAAATGTGCACTCTCTTAGGCTGTAAAAATGCTTTGGCTTAGTTGTCTACATGTCACATAGGACACAGGATTCAAGAAACTTTTATACTGGATTGTGGAAATATTTTTAATGTGAATTCCAAAGATGAAAAGGTATTCTATTTTCAATCAATGGCTTGTTTTATTAGCACATTTGGGAGTGCGGTGTCTCAGTGGTTAAGCAAGTGTCAGGATTTCACGGTAACGATCGTTACCGGTAGCGTGTTGGTACCGTGGTCACAAAATGACGGAACCGAAATATCGTTACCCACTCAATCTGTCACTAAAGACATTGAAACATTTGTTGTTGAAAGAAATGCTCATAAGAGCTGCTCGTTGGTGAACAATCATCACTGTGATAGAAACGAAATGCTGTTTACATCGAATACAGAAACAAGTTGAAGTGGGAAAAACATATGTGTACCGTTTGCACACGTTAGACATTTCAACCAATTACATTCTCGGAATGAGTAAAGTGCGGGACCCTTTTGCTGAAGTGAATGTGATTGGCTCATTCTGTAAACATCTTGACGTTTTTTTCGTCAGTAACATTATCACAAGTAATTTCATTGTGTGTCTGAGAATTGTTTTAAGTATGATAAAATAACAAGCGCCTGTGTTCAGTATATGTTGTACACTGAAAAGCAGTTTTTTGAACAAAGGTATCATGCACAGGTTTACTGGCGTTATAATATCTAAAACAATAAATATATATTAAAAAATCAACATCCCAAACCTCTGTTTGGTATCTATCGTGCCGGGGGTAATTCCCTTCACTCCGGACTGTTAATATAGGAGGCCAAAACGTCTCAGGGCCGAAACGTCTCAATATCATTTCACATATAACTTACAAGTATATCAATGTATGCAGGCAGTTTTATCTAGGAGGGAAACGTGTCTGAAATCTAAAAAGCTACGAACGATATAAAATTCCCTCGATTCGGAAAAATTTCAAAAGGTTCCCATAACTGTTCACAGACGGTACCTAAATTTCTTTACCGGCAGGTTCCGTATCTTTTAAACCACGGAAACGATTTTTCGGTTCCGTTGACATCTGAAATCTTGATACTTGTTAAGGCATTGAACTTCAAACCGAAAAGTCCACGGTTTGATCCTCACCAGGGGATAACTGCATTGTGTCCTTGAGCAAGACACTTAATCCCAATTGCCCGAGGGGGGCACAGTGGCATTGTGTACTAAGGTGTACTGCATGTCGATTGTGCACCAGTCTTCAACCAATACTAACCCTGCTTGTGTGGAGTTAGTACGTTGGGGAGCCTGACGTTTGCTCATTGTTGCTCGGTGGTTCTCTCTGACACAAGGTGACCCTGACTGTCGAAAGTGTCTTTAAACTCCAATAAATAAATAAATAAACAAATAAAATAAATAAACAGCATTTTGTCTGCCTTACAGGTTACATTGTAACAACAGTATTTACACAAAGTGGGGCAAGGGAATCCCATGCGCCACTTTATAAGGACTGCTGTAGCAACGTAACATGTGACCTCTTCATTTGGGTACTCCTGGTACCTATTGCATATGCAAGTCACTAGAGCTGAAATGGCTAAATGGTTTTCTTGATCCATTAATCACCTGGATTAACCTTGGTTAACCGATAAATCACTTGCCCTAATATGTTAATAATATCCGTATCGTTGATGATTTACAGCATTAACCTTTTACCCAATGTAAGGGACAAAACCGACCAGTGCTATATACTAAAATCCCCCATTCAAATTTTATTATGTTTTCTATTTTTGTCTAAAAAATATAGCTTATGATCGATCCTTCATTGGCACGAGCTCTCTGAGCTCGCTCATTTCATTGAGGGTGTGGGGGAGGGGGGGGGGGGGGGTGGTCATAAGCTATGTTTTTGAGACAAATATTTAAAATTTTTAGTAATTCAAGAATTTTTTTCCAAGTATCATCTGCTAGTCACATTGGGTAATGGGTTAATGACCATTTCCAGATACTGATACAGTATTATGATCCTGCATGTGAACAAGTATGTCAGAATGTAACTTCCATGCTTTACTCTGTCTGATATAATTGATGTGAGTCATTGTGACAATGTTTGCTTGTTTTGGAGCAAGTTTGTTCCTTTGTTAACCCATAATTATTTCAGTAGTTCAAAAGTACTAGTTCAGGCCTGCAAAAATTAAAAATCTGTTTCTCAGGTCCTCATGTTTTATAACAAATCCAAACTTAAAAACATAAAAATAAAATGGTTTATCTGATATTTTACCCAAGTTAATAAAATTGTCCATTGAGTGCAACCAGGCTTTGCAATGCTTTAGCATTGCAATGCCGTCTTGCACTCAAATGACGTAATAAGCAGCACCCATGCTATTCTGTAGATTATGGTGCTTGAAACATGAAACAAACCAAGAACATTAACTTTTTAATGGCAAAGAAATAATAATTAAAAAATAAAATAAAAAACTGCCCACTCGCATGCAATTTTACAAAAAATAGCCTGAGAAACAAAAGATCTACTTTGTGAAGCCTAATCAATCAATTACATTTTCGATCGATCAAGTCGTCGGTCGGTTAATCGGTTAACCATTTCAGTGCTACAAGTCACAAGGATTTGCAGGGTAATTAGGTACAATAATAAGTGATTTTCCGCAAAAAAACTTTGTACTGTTTCCGATTTGATTCGGATTCTATGTCAACGTCAATATTGTATCTACAATTCCAGTCGAGTTTCGATTTGAAGATAGAAATTCTGATTTGAAGGGTACAGGAGATGTAATTTAACCCTTTACCCAACGAATCGAAGCATCCGCCCACGTAATATGCAAATTCAGCAGTTGAAAAAATATTATTTTTCAAGAAATTTCAACAAAACCATATCATGTGACCCCTCGTTGGAACGAGATCACATTGCCCACATCCGCCCACGTAATATGCAAATTCAGCAGCTGAAAAAATATTAATTTTCGAATTTCGAATTCGAAATTTGAACAAAACCATATCATGTGACCCCTCTTTGGAACGCGCTCGTCAAGCTCATTCCACAGAGGGGTCACATGATATGGTTTTGTTGAATTTTTTTGAAAAAGTTTAAAAAATGATATTTAAAATAATAAATTTTGATATCGTCTGCTTTGAGTAAAGGGATAATGCCAAATTGTGATTGAAATTTTTATGTTTTGACAGGGCTGACGAATCTTTGTATCATAATCAGTTGCATGTTTTCCTTCAACAGTGTAATGTAAAACCAAGGAATCACTGTTAATACTGATAAGGTAAAATCTTCTCTGGACTACTTTGCTAGCTATCAGCAGAGCTTTTTTGCTGAAGATCACAATCCATTGCCCAATGTTTTAAGCACACTTTTAGCTTAGCTAAAATATGAAAATAGTTAAAAAAAAAAAATGGGCAACTAGGTTGCTCTTACATCCATCAATAGCATTGAACATTGAACTTTTGAAAAGGGTGTCTTACAGTCTTCTTCTGGTGACTCATCAGCTTGTCTTTTACCCTCAACTCTACCATCTTAGCTGACACATTTCCAGTGTGCAGTGTGCTGGCAAGAAGTATTCGAAGAACTCTCTGGCAGTGGTGGATTCTGGTGGGGTTGAATCAGCACACACACCCTCAAAAATGTTCATAATTTGCAAAGTGGATATATGTGGGCGCAACCAATCATTTTTACTTTTTTTTAGCTCACCGAAGGGAGCTTAACGTATCACTTGCCGTCCGTCGTCATCGTCCGTCGTCGTGAACATTTTTCAAACGACTTCTTCTCTGTAACCACTGGTCCGATTTTCACAAAACTTCATGTGGATGATCATTACTATATGGCAATTCATGTTTGTTCAAATGAAATGGCCATGTCCCTTGGGGGCTCTGTATGGGGCATAACTCTGATAGCACCGTATGAATTATAGAAAAATTATTAAAAAATCTTCTTCTCCAGATCCAGCAGGCAGAATCTTTTGATATTTGGTATGCAACATTGTGGGGTGGTTCTGATTTAAGTTTGTTCAAATCGGCCCCCTGGATTCATATTTGGGGTCACTATAGAAGCTTGAGATTGAACTTGGTGCATTTCCGGCAAATTTCTTTAAAAAATCTTCTTCTCAAGATCCAGCAGGCAGAATTTTTTGATATTGGGTATGTAGCATGCTTAGGGGGGTGAGATTCAAGTTTGTTCAAGCCAAGTCCCTGAGTTCATATTTGGGATCACTGTGGTAGCCCGAATTATAACTTAGTTCAAAATGAGAAATTTTCTTTAAAAATCTTCTCCTTCAGATCCAGCAGTCGGAATGTTTTGATATTTGGTATGCAGCATCCTTAGGGGGATGAGATTCAAGTTTGTTCAAACCATGTCCCTAGGTCCATATTTGGGCTCATTGTAGGAGCCTGAATGATAACTTAGTTCAAAATGAGGAATTTTCATTAAAAATCTTCTTCTTCAGATCCAGCAGTTGGAATGTTTTGATATTTGGTATGCAGCATCCTTATGAGGGTGAGATTGAAGTTTGTTCAAGCCATATCCCTAGGTCCATATTTGGGCTCACTGTGGGAGCTTGAATTGTAACTTAGTTCGAAATGAGGAATTTTCTTAAAAAATTTTCTTCAGATCCAGCAGTCGGAATGTTTTGGTATGTGGTGTGTAGCATCCTTAGGGGGTGAGATTCAAGTTTGTTAAAGCCAAGTCCCTAGGTCCATATTTGGGCTCACTGTGGGAGCCTGAATGATAACTTAGTTCAAAATGAGGAATTTTCATTAAAAATCTTCTTCTTCAGATTCAGCAGTCTGAATGTTTTGATATTTGGCATGCAGCATCCTTAGGGGTGAGATTCAAGTTTGTTCAAGCCAAGTCCCTGGGTTCATATTTGGGCTCACTGTGGGAGCCCGAATGATAACTTAGTTCAAAATGAGGAATTTTTTTTTAAAATCTTCTTCTTCAGATCCAGCAGATGAATGCTTTTGATATTTGGTATGCAGCATCCTTAGGGGGGTAAGATTCAAGTTTGTTCAAGCCATGTCCCTAGTTCCATAAAATTTGTCTCTCATGACTTCATTCCTATGTAGTGTTGATGAACCATGTCTAACTGAATGTGACCTCAGATACTTCTTTGAACCACTTTGTTTGAATCACTTTGCCCAGTGAATGATTAAGGCCCCTTGAGGCCTCTTGTTTAAACTACTTTTTATGATCATGACGTTTATGTTAAAAAAAAAATCAACTAAATTTTAGTCTTAATAGTTTCCAATACCTGTGACCTCATGTGCAAGATAGCGACTGTTCATCAAAGAACACCATGGTCCTATGGGATATTGTCTAAAAATACCCTGGTATACTAGAGTACCAAATCGGACAGTATACGATTTGGACCAGTACCATTGTCCTTTGAGCATTGTGGCTCATTGGTTAGAGTATTGGGCCATATGGTCTATGGTTTGATCTTCACCCTTGCCATCTGTTCTTGATCCTTGGGCAAGACACTTAATCTTGTTTACTGACAGAATCATGCCACAGAAATGAAAGGTTAGTTGGGCTATATAAAAAAAAATTCTTGTTTCTCAGGCACCTCCCCTGTAATAGAAAATCTGCCTCATCACCTTTTTTCACTTGCAGAAATCTGTGGTATGTTTGCATATGTGGGATGGGGGGTATGCTGGTGCTATAACCTAAGGTGCACTGCACATGGATGGTCCACATGGCTTCAACTGCTGCTAACTCTGCTTATGCAGAAAATACAGAGAGTTTTGACAGTTGCTCGCTAGTACTGCTGCCTGGTGGTTCTCTCTGGGTACTCTGGCTTCCTTCACTCATGAAACTGTTCGAGGTGACCCTGACTCTGGCTGTTTAAAGGGTCATTAAAGCCCAATAAACAAACAATACTATTGTCCCCAAATAAATATATATAGCCTGGTATACCAGCATATTCAGGGACAATACCATGCTACTTTTCTACGAGGATCTTAAAGAATCCTCCACCTAAGGACTTAGCAGCTCTGTGCACCACTTGATGGTCTGTGATGGTCTCTTAGGCTCCCCACAATTCATCCCAATTCATGGATCTGCCCCTGTCAAGGAACTTTCCACCAAGTTTTCCAGGCCCCACTTATGCTTTGAAAAGCTCAACATGCTTATGATAATTATGTTCATACATTTGTTTTGTATTATGTATGTGCAGACCTGGAAATGAAAGACTTTATATCATAACCCATTAGTAGGTTATGATATAGCATGGTGGTAACCCATAGAAAAAAGCCAATCTGATACGTCTCTGTTTTCAGTCCACCAGTCGTGTTGTTTTAAGTCATAACAGGAATTCCACCAAAATAAATAGCAAAAACTAATGCACGATCTCGCCAAAACAAGATCGTGTATTAGCTGTTGCATTTTATTTTTGTAGAAATTCTTTCAAAACGGAAACATCATGCCATTCTATTCACATGTGGATGCAGTGCTCAAACTTTGATAATCATGAAAGATTGTAAAGTGTTTCTGTCAAATCAGCGAGATTAGCAATGTAATCAAGTTATGTTGCATTGCTTTGCTGTAACCTGTATTTTGTTCGCGAATTTTAAATTGACATAATCCCCTCGTAACCTAAACGACCATTTATGGGTTATTTCCTGCCCAGAATGTGCAACATGTTAGTTGCTACAGTTAAAACTAGAAGTCCTGTCACGAAATGCGCACAAATAGTACGTCGATCTGCGCGTTAATCTACGCATTATGACCATAGTAAGGCCATCAAATTCTGTACATATGGCCTGTGCACAAGCAATGTTTCAGCCAATGGACCCCCGGAGGTCCATTGGCAGAAACATTGCTTGTGTTTGCTATGAGTTACCAGGAGAAGCTGCCGTGCTTTGGATGCCATTCGATATGGCAATTGCGCGCAATTCCTCAGCGCAATTAAGCCTAGATAAGCGCACAGTTCGTGACAGGACTTCTAGTTTTAACTGTACAGTACTACTAACAACTACTAATTCTTTGATTAAAATAAATCATGGCATTATTCCATCCTTTCATCAGAGAATAGATCCAATAAAATAAATCATGGCATTATTCCATCCTTTCATCAGAGAATAGATCCAATAAAATAAATCATGGCATTATTCCATCCTTTCATCAGAGAATAGATCCAATAAAATAAATCATGGCATTATTCCATCCTTTCATCAGAGAATAGATCCAATAAAATAAATCATGGCATTATTCCATCCTTTCATCAGAGAATAGATCCAATAAAATAAATCATGGCATTATTCCATCCTTTCATCAGAGAATAGATCCAATGGCAGGATGGATGCTCTTGTGTAAATATTTTCTGACTTAATTGTTTTTGCTTTACTCAAGAATTTTGAAAAAAAAAACCCATCCTGTTTCAAATTCATCTATATTTATTCTCTTGCACTGCCAGTATTCTTTCATTGTGTGTGAATAGAATATTATTTTAGCTGACGGAACAGATTTTATGGCAGAACACGTAGATGCCCTTGCTTCAATTTCTAACTTGTGCTAGTGGAGGTGGTGGTTATTGAAAAAAAATAGCTGTTCATTGCCATAACTATTCTCAATGTTTTATTTATGTTCACGTCATGATATCCCTGAGAAGTGAAGCAGTGCTTATTTACTGTGGTAAACAAGCTCTGTTTTACTGGTAAATAGGACCCGGTAATCAATGCCTGTGGTAGCCGTCCTCTAATAACAAGCTATTAATTAAAAATAGATTGTGTTTTCATTTTTGGAATTCACTTAAAAAAAACCAATGAAGGGTCTAAAGCTGAGGAAGAATATTACTGGCTGGTTTTGGACATTATGTTGAATAAAGAGTTGATAGAGATGAGATTTACACTGAGGCTGTACAGTGCGCAGGGTTAATTATTCAATTATTCAATTAAAAATGAAATTTTTTTATAACCAGAAAGTGTGACTAACCCTGTGCAATGCAGAGGGTTAGTCACAGTTTCTGGTTATAAAAAAACTGATAACTGGTATATCACACACTACAGTTAAAACTAGAAGTCCTATCACGAATAGTGCGCTTATGTAGGCTTAATAGCGCGTTGGAATTGCGTGCAATTGCCATATCAAATGGCATCCAAACCACGGCAGGTTCTCCTGGTTACTCATAGCAAACACATGCAATGTTTCTGACAATGGACCTCCGGGTTACCCGGAGGTCCATTGGCTGAAACATTGTGTGTGCACAGGCCATATGAACAGAATTTGATAGCTTTACTTGAGCCATAACGCGTACATTAACGCGCATATCAACGTGCTATTTGTGCGCATTTCATGACAGGACTTCTAGTTTTAACTGTACATGAAAATATACACTGACTGAGGCTGTGAAAAATGCATAAGGTTAGTTGGTTACCAGATCCAAGGAACTATTGGAAATTGTACTGGATTGTGGAAATTTTTTTTTTTTAAAGTGAATTCCAAAAATGAAAACATATTCTATTTTCAATTAATTGTGTGTTTAATATAGGCAACATGGGTGCAGCATGGCTGCCGTGG
This sequence comes from Pictodentalium vernedei, assembly GCA_031216915.1. Taxonomy (NCBI): domain Eukaryota; kingdom Metazoa; phylum Mollusca; class Scaphopoda; order Dentaliida; family Dentaliidae; genus Pictodentalium; species Pictodentalium vernedei. The sequence goes on from CM062294.1 coordinate 52,265,601, forward strand.
ACTGGTCACTTTCCATGAGTGGGCAGTATTTCTATGGATGCAATAATATAGATTCCAAACACTTATAGGAATAATCATCAAAAATTTCATTAATGAAGCACTGGGTACAAGCCAGTGCATCATTAATTAAAATTTTGCTACTGATGATTTTTATTACCTTGTAAATGCATGCATAGGCATCACTGCCCACACGTGGATTACGACCAATCCATGGCAGCTGTACTGTACAGGTACTTTATGCCCATGTTGTGGTCAAGATTTACCATTGTGCAGAATTATATGACCTTAAATACCAATAAATAAATAAATGATACCACTTGTTAACCCTTTACCCAACGTAACGGCCAAAGCCGCCCAGCGCTATTCACAAAAATCACCATCCAATTTTCTTTATTTTTTTCACTTTTTGTCTCAAAAACATAGCACATGACCCCTCATTGGAACGAGCTCAACGAGCTCATTCCAATGATGGGTCATAAGCTATGTTTTTGATGCAAAAAATGAAAAAAATTAGTTATTCAAGAATTTCATTTGCAAGTGTCGTCTGCCTTTCATGTTAGGTGAAGGGTAAATTCTGACTGTAATAAAAGAAATCTTTACCAGGCCTTTGCTGAATTTAGCTGAAATCCACCCACACACTTTTTTAATCATTTACCAGGCCATTGATGAATTTAGCAGAAATCCTTTTGCCATCATTATACATTTTTTAATAAAATTCATCATCGCTTTTATCATGCACAGTCAAATTTTGATGCACACTTTCTTCGGTAGAGAAATTAGTAGTTTTCAGACTTGGTAGAGACAGCACACAGTTTGTTTTTTATTTTACAACAAAATAGTTTGACTACAATATTTTTGATCAGGATTTGTACATGTATGATTCCTTGAAAGTAAAACTAAAATTCCCGGCTCCTGAAAGTTTCTTTGAGAGAGTCACAGAGCTCAAACAGCTCTGCCAAAGAAGATAAAATAAATGCTCAGTTTATCACTGGTACAGATGAAAATGACCCAATTCCTGTTAAATGAATATTTTTTCTCACAAAGTGGCTTTCAATTAATTTACAGTACAGTTAACATGGAAAGGTCAAAATCCACACACGGGCAGTATTTCCATTCATGCGTTAACATTGCATCTCTGATGTGAAACAATTGAATCACCGTCATATTTTGAGTGAATGATGCACCGTGTACACCCTGGTGCTTCTTTCTTTGAATATTTGCTGTCAACTACTGATTATTGATTGAGAAAAGTGCCTGTGGGCAACACTGTCCGGGAATGGATTTTTACCATTCCATGGCAGCTGTACTGTAACAGGGTTCCTCTGTCATTAGACATTGCCTGAAGTTAGAACAGTGGAGCCCACTAAATTGGATATCTCTTAACTGAATAACCCTGTTAATTGAATATAATTTCCCAACACAAAACCATTTACCAAACCTTCAGTACAAATTTGACATGTTAATTGAATATAGGTTAAAGAGTGAACTCCTGTTAATTGAATAAAAAATCTTGTAACCTGTCGAAAAATTACCCTGACTCTCCTCAGTTTTCCTTTGTTTATAGACCTATTTGGCCTCAGTACATCCAATACAGGCATTTAATCTGTTATATCTTGACAGAGCTCATGGAGCTCTGTCAAACAAGATCAAATAGAATAAATGCCAAGTTTATCTCTAAAATACAGGAAAGTGATACAATCCCTGTTAATTGAATAATTTTCATTGGCAAAGTGGCTATTCAATTAACAGGGTTCCACTGTACTGAGTAGGTTTATCGATCACACCTGTATAATCAGTAGGGCTGAAACGGTTGGCTCATTTTCATAACCGACTAACCAAGAGCTATAACTGGATAATATCTGGTTATCCGTGGCCATTGTTTCACCGACTATGGGATCAAAACTATAGGAATTGGAAAGCAGTATTCTCAAACTGTTCCGTAGTGTGTATACAAATTAACGTTGTCGAGCACTCGACAACGTTCGTTTGTATACACACTACGGAATAGTTTCTGCGATTACTCATTACTCACAGAAACTGCCGATCATTAACGAAGTCTTGAACGCTAAACTCGATTATTTCTCAATATACACAATGCAGCTTCGATGTGTAATCTTTCACAAAGGAGAAGCGGCAGATTTACTACGTTTCAAACATGGAATGACGATCACTATCGATATTTCAGATAACCGGTTGACAGTTTTTTCTAATCGGTTTGATAGTTAACTGGTTTCAAACTGATTATCTGGTTAACTATTTCAGTACTAATAATCAGTACAAATTTCAATAACACTGTTCCCCACGGGAACCCTGGGAAGTGAAGCAGTGCCTGTTCACTGCAGTAAACAGGCTCTGTTTTACTGGTAAAATAGGATCCAATCACCAATGCTTGGGAGGTGCAAACCCTCTCTAAAATGGGCAACATGGTTTATTAACTCTCACCTCTGGTCTTGAGTTGATACTCATGTTGTGATCATGATTAGCCATTGTGCAAAAATATGTGACCTTAAACACCAATAAATAAATGACAATAATAATGTCCCCGATACCATCAATAAAATCATAATCTGTTTTCCAAAAAGTTGGCTTTACCCCAGTATGCAAATTACAGTTTACTTATCAGGAGTTACGGGAAGTGACATTACTTCACTGCTGCCAATTATCATTGGTTTAAATTTGTGTCTTTTCCATTTTTACCACCCTTTCTGTCCTCACAGACCATGGAATGTTTCCAAACTGTTCAAGTGGTTTGTTTTAACAGTCACCATAAAATACTACAACAAATCAGCAACCGGCAAAAGTGTTATAACAAAAGTGATTAAATGTTGGTTATATCGAATTTGAAACAAATTTAGGGAAGAAGACATATGTATTAAAGTAAGCTTGGTTAGTTGGTCTCACTGGATATTTCAACAAATGTTATTCCTGGCATCTGAAACCTGAAAATTTGGTTTGGGAAATCCCAAGGTACAGTTAAAACTAGAAGTCCTGTCATCAATTGCGTGCAAACACCTCGCCATTTAGCACAATTATCGGTGTGTTAGGTCATATGGAAAGGCTATCACATTCTCTACGCAGCCTATGTACAAGCAATGGTTCAGCCAATGGACCTCCGGGTTAAACCCGGAGGTCCATTGGCTGAAACATTGCTTGTGTTTGCTGTAAGTAATGGCAAGACTCTGTGGTAATTTGGGTATTTTCAATAGGAAAATTGCGCGCAATTACTGTGCGAAATTGTGTCAAGATAAGCGCACAATTCATGACAGGACTTCTAGTTTTAACTGTACTCTCTGGATTCTATACTTGTACTTCGAAGTGACTGGCTGTTTGTTAACACGTGCTGTTGTCATGATAGCATCTTGCCCTAAAAAAAAGTGTGGATAAAATGTATTTGATACAATCCCTATGCAAGGTGCTTTATTAGTTGTTAGATAAATGAAAGCAAGCCTTTTGTGCTTCTGTTGCCAGGATAATTAAAATACAATGATACTCAACCAGTCTGCTATCTCTATCACTTGTAGGCATTTTATTTTAACCCTTCAGGGCCTAATTCTGACTTTGATCATACTTTTTGCAACAGAACAGGTGTCCCAACATACAGTCTTTGTGTTTACTCACAAGACACATTCTAAGTAAGTCCTTCAAGGTTAAGTATTGAGGCATGCTAATTATAATATTTCTCGTGATTAAGTGAGGTTTGAAAAATAAGGACTGCTATGAAGATATAAAGATGCCGCCACAGGATTCCCACGGGCCTTGAAAGCCTTGAATAGCCTTGAATTAAAAAAATGACCTTCCAAGGCCTTGAAAGTCCTTGAATTTTCAGGAGGAGCCTTGAATGTCCTTGAAAACGGACAATTTTTTAAACCGTTGCAGTGTTTTGAAGTAAAATGTTTCCAGTTTTCTGGGCTTGAAGATGAAATTCATGTTTGATGTGTTCTGAATCATTGTTTTTTGTGGTTCCAAAATCACAAGTAGCTCTATCAAACAAGATTGAATTGATTAAATTCCAAGTTGGGGGCATGGTGGCGTCGCTGTAACTGGTAGAGCTGGTCAGTTTAACCGAACCGAAACCGAAACTCAGTTTTTTAGTGGAAACCGAAACTGAACCGAAAAAGAGATTAAAAACCGTATATTTTCGGTTTTGCTTAACTTTTGAATATTCCCATTTAGCACGCCATAGATTTTGTATAATCAACAAAATGTGAGCTAAAATACATGGTAGCATATCAATAAGAAACGATGATAGAAATGCCAAATGCCTATTATGCAATAAGTCAGTCATCAGCTGGTATGTAAATACCTCCAACCTGCGTCGCCACATACAGAATCATCATGCCGAAGAGTATAACACTGTTTAGCAAAAAAGAACGGACTGTGACACCTGCAAAGTATCAATGCGCTCAAAGCTCCATTGATGTTGGGGAACCCCTTTTTGCAGGAAAGGTGTTATATTAATTAATATTAATAAAACGTTAGCTGCACATACCTGTCATGCAAAGTGTCAATCGGAAATTTGAATAGAATGAAATTTAAAAATTAAAATACACTTATACAGGCAAAACGCACGTGGCTGGGTTGTTTTTCGAAGTAATGGGAATTCTTAGAATTCAGTGACTATCTGACAATGATAATTCACTGCAAACTGAAAGGAAGAATGGACATGGAAATCAGGTCAGGTGACGATCTTGTCAGTAATTTGCATAACCTCTTCAGTGCTTTGTAAATGAATGATTCTGGGATTTAGAGTTTGCTTCTTTCGGGTACAAATGTCAACTTTTCAAGTTAGTTAAATTGTGAAATGGGTATCTGTTTTACTGAAAGTAAATGGCGTATTCTAAAGTTTGCAACTTCTCCTTGAAATTGGGCAGTTGCTTTCTCAAATTCTGACCCGTTTCACTTATTTTCATGTCAGGCAACATGTCAGGGCTGTGAATGGAAATGAAAAACGAATCGGACAGGATGGTGGAATCATAAAGTTTCCATCTCAAAAGGAATCTTTGTGACTAAATGTTTGAGCCCCCCCCCCCCCCCCCCCTCCTCTCCCCTCGATACACACTCCTGACTCCTGTATCTACGCCCTTGGGCCTGAATGACTTTTTATGAAGGCGTATGCAGATTGCAGATATAATTTTTTGTTCATTAAATTTACAGGAAGCAATCGCAATACAGTTTTACTTCATTTCAAGTTCACTTGTTTGTTATTTAACATGTTTTAGTACTATCCTGTCCCAGTTTAATACATAGGATTTGGAAAATGCGTATTGTGTTACAAAAATGGAAACGGAAACCGAAAACCAATTTTTTACGTCTAAAACCAAACCAAAACCGAAACAAGGGAAAATTTCAAAACCGGCCAGCTCTTGTAACCGGTTCTTGTCAGATCACTGAAGTTAAGCAACGTCGGACGTGGTTAGTGGTTGGATAGGTTACCATTTCAGCGACTGATTTGCGCTCCCGTGTTGCGTCCTTGGGCAAGGCACTTAACCCCGATTGCCTACATGGGAGCATGATGACGCTGTGCACTAAGGTGTACTGCACGTCGATGGTGCGCATGTCTTTAACCAATCTAACCCTGCCTGTGCTGTGGTGCAGAGTTCAGAGTTATGATGTTGGAGAGCTGACAGCTGCTCATCATTGCTCGGTGGTTCTCTCCGGTACTCTGGCTTCCTCCACCCGTAAAACTGTCACCGACATGATATGACCCTGGCTATTAAGGTGTTAAACCCTAATAAATAAATTAACCCTTTACCCAATGCAGGCGATATCAAAATTTATTATTTTAAGCATAATTTTTTTAAATTTTTCAAACAGTTTCAACAAAACTATATCATGTGACCCCTCATTGGAATGAGCTCCATGACGGGTCACAACATATGGTTTTGTTGAAATATTTTGAAAAATTTAATTTTATCTACTGCTCAATTTGCTTATTACGCAGACGGATGTGGCCGATTCATTACGTAAAGGGTTAAATTCCAAGTTGCATTACAGAAAAAAATTGCAGTTAGAAATTTTAATATTTTGACATTAGTGTATATGGGGTTAAATGTACCCAGCAGATTTATGGGATTTCACACAATATTTAAGATAAAGTGTGAGTATATTGCAGTGTTTTCAAGTAAAATGTTTCCAGTTTTCTGGGCTTGAAGACAAGACAGAAAATAAGCAGACTGACATCTGAAAAATGAGGTCCCCAGAGGGTGAATTTAGTGATGCTGCCCTGCATAGCAGGGTAGCATCACTAAATTTACCCTCTGTGAATCTGAATATGAATCAGGGTCTCAAAACTAAACAGAAAGAGGTACCCAGAGGATAAATTGGCCCACTGTATGGGATAGCATCATCAAATTCACCCTCTGGGGACCTCATTCTGCAAATGTCAGACTGCTTATTTTCAGGCCTGCTTGAAGATGAAATTCATGTTTGATGTGTTCTTAATCATCTCACACATCAAGGGAGAAAACTCAGGAAAACAAATGTTTTTATTCTCAGTTTTGTGAAGCACAACAAGGGAAGTAAATCTTGTATATATTCAGACATTTTATTCTTCTTGTTCATTGTTAATGTCAGTGTCAAGATTACATTCCAAAACATGAATAGGAGATGGCACTCACGAACAATTCTTGAATAAGTACAAATTTTCATTTTTTACCTAAATTTATTTATTAATTTATTGGTGTTTAAGATCACATACTTATGCACAATGGGTAATCATGACCATGACAGTTTTACGGGTGGAGGAAGCTGGAGTACCCGGAGAGAACCACCAAAGCAACGACAAGCAGCTGCCGGCTCCCCAACATCATAACTCCGCACTGCAGCACAGATAGGGTTAGATTGGTTGAAGACATGCACACCATCGCCGTGAAGTATGCCTTAGTACACGGCATAATCGTGCCCCCATGTGGACAATCGGGCTTAAGTGCCTTGCCCAAGGACACAATGCGGGAGCCTGAATCGATCACTCAGACGGTCACCCATGTGAGGACTAACCAGACTGGACATTGCTTAACTTCGGTGATCTGACGAGAACCAGTTACCGCAATGCCACCGTGCCCCTTTTTTTACCTAAAACAAATATAGTTTTTGCATGCACCTCATTTGAACGATCTCTTTGAATTTATTGTATCAAGTGTCAACTTTGGTGATAACCCATTAGGTCAGGAGACATTTTGGTTGAGTTGTGTTAACCAATACCTGTGGTTTGGCAATGGTCGGGCGGGTGGGTGTCTGGATGGGCATCCTCGCACTTTTAGCGCAATAACTTGAACAGACGTCCTCCGATTTGACTAATATTTGCCATTCAGGTCTTTTACAATAAAATTTCAAGGAAGTGTGAAAACTGGCCCGGCCTGATTTTTCATTACAGAGTTATGGGCCTTAATTATTTTTTGTGAATTCTGAACATATTAGCATTATAAATAATATTTCAAGGAGGTTTGAAAACTGGCCCGGCCTGACTTTGGCGAAGCCAAATTTGAGCTTATGCCATGACCAGCCGTCCGTCTGTCCATCAACAATTCAACACGGCTTGGGCTAGAGGCCGTATTTATGAACCGATCTTTACGAAACTTCTTGGGTACCTTTGTTATGACCGTGGGACGAGAACGAGTGTTTTGGGGGTCTGATCCGAAATTTAAGTTAGCCTCTGGTGGCCATTTTGTACAGACTTAGGTGAAATCAGATTTTTGCGCAGAACTTCCATATGAAAGCGCTGATTTGAATAATTTTTTGTATGAATGTTTAGTACCATGGGATACATCACATATAATACGGGTTTTTTTCGCGTACGTAAATTATGTAAATTAGACTAACTTTAATGTATTTAGTGTTACTTTCAGCACTGTAAGTGCAAATGCCAATACGGGTCGGGCTAGAGGCCGTATTTATAAACCGATCTTTACGAAACTTCTTGGGTACCTTTGGTATCACCGTGGGATGAGAACAAGTGTTTTGGGGTCCGAAATTCAAGATGACCGATGGCAGCCATTTTGTACAAAATTAGGTGCAATCAGATTTTTGCACAGAACTTCCATATGAAAGCGCTGATTTGAAAAAATTTTTCTGTGAATGTTTAGTTCAATGGGATACATCACATATAATACAGGTTTTTTTCTCGTGCAGAAATTATGCAAATTAGATGAATTTTGATTTATTTAGTGCTACTTATAAACTGTAAGTGCACATGTCAATACGGCTCGGGCTAGAGGCTGTATTGATCAACCGATCTTCACGAAACTTCTTGGGTACCTCTGTTATCACCTTGTTTCTGAGTGCGGTCCAAAATTCAAGATGGCTGTCAGTGGCCATTTTGTACCGAAATTAGGTCTAATCAGTTTTTTGTACACAACTTCTATGCGGCTCAGGCTAGAGGCCGTATTTATGAACCGATCTTTACGAAACTTCTTGGGTACCTTTGTTATCACCATGGGACGAGAACGAGTGTTTTTGGGTGCAGTCCAAAATTCAAGATGGCCGCCAGCAGCCATTTTGTACCAAAATTAGTGGAATCAGTTGTTTGTACAGAACTTCTGTATGAAAGCTCTGATCTGAATAAATTTTTGTATGAATGTTTAGTAACATGGAATACATCACATATAATACAGGTTTTTTTCTTGTGCAGAAATTATGCAAATTAGATGAACTTTGATTTATTCAGTACTACTTATACACTGTAAGTGCACATGTCAATACGGCTAGGGCTGGAGGCTGTATTTATGAACCGATCTTCACAAAACTTCTTGGGTACCTTTGTTATCACCTTGGGACGAGAACAAGTGTTTTGGGGTTCGGTCTGAAATTCAAGATGGCTGCCTGTGGCCATTTTGTACTAAATTTAGTGCAATCAGTTTTTTGTACAGAACTTCTGTATGAAAGTTCTGATTTGAATAAATTTCTGTATAAATGTTTAGTTACATGGAATACATCACATATAATACAGGTTTTTTTCTCGAGCAGAAATTATGCAAATTAGATGAACTTTGATTTATTCAGTGCTACTTACACACATTAAGTGCATGTGTCAATACGGCTTGGGCTAAAGGCTGCATTTATGAACTGATCTGTTTCTGGGTGCGGTCCAAAATTCAAGATGGCTACCAGTGACCATTTTGTACTGAAATGAGGTCCAATCAGTTTTTTTGTACACAACTTCTATACGGCTCAGGCTAGAGGCTGTATTTATGAACCGATCTTTACAAAACTTCTTGGGTACCTTTGTTATCACCGTGGGACGAGAACGAGTGTTTTGAGTGGGGTTTAAAATTCAAGATGGCTACCAGCAGCCTTTTTGTACCAAAATTTGTGCAATCAGTTTTTTGTACAGAACTCCCGAGTGAAAGTTTTGATTTGAATAAATGTTTGTATGAATGTTTAGTAACATGGAATACACTTATAATACAGGTTTTTATCTCGTGCAGAAATTATGCAAATTAGATGAACTTTGATTTATTCAGTGCAACTTATACACAGAAAGTGCACATGTCAATCAATACAGCTCGGGCTGGAGGCTGTATTAATGAATCTTCACGAAACTTCCTGGGTACCTTTGTTATCACCTTGTGATGAGAACAAATGTTTTTGTGTGCAGTCCGAAATATCAAGATGGCCACCAGCGGCCATTAGACAAACTTTGATTTATGGACATTTCCATACGGCTCTGGCTAGAGATGGCTGCCACTCACCTTTACAATACTTTACTTGTACATTTGTTACAGGCTACAGTAAGTATTTATGTACAGACCTTTACAATACTTTACATGTACCTTTGCTATCAGGTCATTACCCAGATGTGTGTCATTGCTTTGTCACATACTATACATGTACATGTCTTACACAAGTTGAGCTACAGTGTCATTGACATTCATTTTAGATTATATTAACCACAACTAGAGGTTCGTCATTGGAGGACAATCCATGCCAAGTGCATCATTTTGTAAAATCAGTTTGCTAACACTGATTGCCATACCATCATCAAGTTACTGTTTGCTTGGATTATTTGAAGGTGTTATCATCCGCCCCCATCCTTGTAGGAACTCCGGAAGTGAAGCAGTGTGGTAAACAAGCTCTGTATTTACTGGTAAAATAGGATCCAGTGGGGGTAGAAGTCCTCTGCAGTGGTCAACGTGGGTATGAACAATTGACTAAACTGTACTTTATCTCCATTTTGTGGTCATGATCAGCCACTGTGCAGAAATATTTGGCCTTAAACACCAATAAATAAATTTATTATTTTCCAAAGTGTGATTTACTGGGATTTCCGGGTTTGATTATAAACGATAACTTCACAAGTGAATTATGCTATCAACAATTGGGTCATGTATTCGTGCACGCAAACGAAGACACTTTGTCGTGGGTGTAATGGGGACTTCATTGCTTTTTGTTTTTTTTTCAACCCTTTACCTAACATGAAAAGCAGACGACACTTGCAAAAAAAATTCTTGAATAACTATTATTTTCATTTTTTGTCTCAAAAACATAGGTTATGACCCCTCATTGGAACGAGCTCATTCCAATTCCAATTAGGGGTCATAACCTATGTTTCAGAGACAAAAAATGAAAAAGTAATGAAAATTAATTGGCAATTTTTTAGAATAGCGCCGGCCGGTTTTGGCCGTTACGTTGGGTGAAGGGTTAAATAATATAATTATCGTTAATAATGAAAAGTAATAAACAGAGTAATCACTTGACTGGACTGGTTACGTGAAAATACAATAAATAAATAGGTTATCTCTGCATAAAATAATAATGGTATATTTAAGGAAACTACTTGTTGGTCATGTGACCTTAACCTTTCACAAAGTGACGAAATCAGACATGTAAATGCAAACTTACAGACCGATCAACTGAGAATGGCGCGCTGACATAAATGAAGAAATATGAATTTGGAAGTTGTAAACTGACAACACTTGGGGCAAATTTGTCACAAAATTTGCCTACTCAGCCTTGAACAGTTTCTGAGACTTACAAACAGACCACCGTTACATATAAGACATGGAAAGTTATCAAGTCTGGAAATTAGTAGACTGTCACCTGCAGAATGAGGTCCCCAGAGGGTGAATTTGGTAATGCTACCCTGCAGAGTCTCAGGCCTAAACAGAAAGAGGTACCCAGAGGATAAATTGGGGGGATTCAAGCCTACAGTGTGGGATAGCATCAGCAAATTCACCCTCTGGGGACCTCATTTTGCAAATGACATTGCTTATTTCCAGGCTTGAAAGTTATACTCTTACTTGCTATACAGTAGCACAGGTAATAATTGATAAATTTGCTTATACCACTATTGTTGTGCATTATGAACATTACATGATACAATACAAACATTATAAATTATTGTGATGAATTGACGGTAACATGGTCTGACGTTTGTGGCTCGGAGCGTATGTTCAACCTTGACTCCGAGCCTCAATCCTCAAATCATGTTACCATCAACTCATCACAATAATGTATATCTTCCAATAAGACATCACCCATGCATAGCTCAAAACTTACATCATGAAACACGAGAGGTTTTATTTATTAAACCTGTAATCGTTAAAAGTTGCCTTCTTGTGTACCCACGTGTCAGGGACACCTGAGGCCCTGTAAGGCCTGGGCTGACGTGGGGTTATTTAGTCCCGCTGATGAAGTTGCGGGAAAATTAGACCAACGTGGAGGGTCGGAATCCAAGTGTCATGAACTCGGCGCAGGGAGCTGAGTTAGGCCGACGCCGTGATTCCTTATCTGCCAAATTGGCCTCAAATAGGTTCGATTTCCATTAGGTGTGATTCCTAATCACTTCAGGCTTAACGTAAACAACGTAACAACGATTCCTTTATTTACACACAAAAATAAATTCGTCTCAATATTTCAACAATCAACAATTCGATTCATTTCACAGAAAATGGGTTGCAAGGGTTAAACAATTCTCAACAATCATATAGTCATTCTATAGCCCTGTACTGGCACTATAGTCTACATACTGGAAATGTTACTACCTTGAGCTCGCCATAAGAGCTTCACAAATCTGAAATGTTATTACTGTGAGCTCGCCATAAGAGCATCACCCGCTTAGGCTCAAATGTCAACGTCTGCATGTAACTGTACCTCTGGCTGTCGGAGGGTTCCGACCAGCAATGTTTGTCCTCTATAAAGCCACCGTACTTCTGATTTGGGTCAGATATTGTCTAATCATACCTTATGTGCCTTTTGAAAGTCCTCCGTGAAAGTCCTATTGAAATATTCACCGTTCCTGGTTGAATTCACGATTCACAAATACCCACTTTTGTGCTAGGGCGAAATTGTCACTCACACCGATCTGCCGTCGGTATTACGATGCTTCGACAGCAAAACAAACTACTCAGAACGCAATCAGTCTGACGCTTCAAAGGGTTAATACGCACAATACAGTTAACCTACACTTCTGACTATTGCAGGCTGATACCTGCTACTCGATAATCTAAACTTTAATGTTCCACCTTCGGTGTTCCCTTTCACGAATTCGGCTCGGTAGCCGCCTATCAACCTTAAGCTAAATCAATCATGGAATGCCCTCTCTGGCGATTCCAGCCGTTTCAGGTTCCTGTGATCGAAGGTACCCCTATGCCAGGAAACAGAGTCCGCCTGTCCTGGACTTCACCAACGTGTGTGTGACCCCAAGTGTGTGTCTAATGCTCTACTCTTCAAGGTATATATACTTTTTACCCTAAACTGTCAGGTGGACCGACGCTCATCTGTCCACCTGTCATAACGGTGGGAGATGACATATCGAGATAGAATCAATACAAGTCATCTCGCGCGTGACTTAACGGTGATTTCACTTGTCGAGAAAACCGATTCGTTCTTGCCATTATTGCTACCTAATAATCAGGTGACGATACGATAGACATTTCTATCATTTTAGAATCTCGTTTCTCAATTGGCCGTGACGATATCTTGCCACCAACTGATCACGTCTCGTAAGACTCGCGACTACTGTATAAATTAAATGAGATTAGACCTTATCTAACATACCGTTTCTCCCCTGGGTTCCTGCGCTAAAGCTGGATATACACCACGTGTGTTTTTTCCACGTCCAGCTTTACAGAGAAGTGAAATTCACGTGGGTTTTTCGCCTAGATGCGGAACATATTTTGAACTTATATCTTTAAATATGAGGCCCCTTGCCCCTATATTTAGGCTGGCTTTGCCCTGACAACTCCCTTCCTGAGAGAAACACCCTGTGTATCTCTTAAAACACAAGGGGCAAAGCCACGCACGCTCGCCTCTCACACCTTTTTACGATCTACCATCATGTTCAAGACTACAAAACTGTACCCTAGTGGGCGTGGGGGTCATGACCGGGCTCATGCGTCGGCCATGTCGATTCCCACGACACACGCGCCACCACATGCTCCCGTCTTGTGGGTTTACATATGGAGAGTAGCCTTATCCTTAGATTTGCAGCACTCTCTCTCTCTCTCTAATACTATATATTTACACCTAAACATACACATTTTTATACACATTCGCCCAGTTTGCAAACAGTTCGCTTGGCATTCACTCCGACGAGTAAGCCTTTGCGTCAGATGGGTTAATTCCAACAGAGTGTAACTTCGCCTCCCATTCCCCTATGACTTGTGAAGGGGCAAATGACCCCTGCATTATGTTGAGCCTCACCCTCGCAAAGTGCAACCAGGGGATTAAAAGTGTGCCTCACACACTCACACATTCAACACACAGATTTCCCGACCTCGCCTTTGCGACAGACGGGGTTAGTGTATCCCACACTTACAAAAACTCGACACACAGGCTCCCCGTCCACGCACATGCGACGAACGGGGCAGTTTATCTCACATTCGCACTCACAAACAACTCTAGTCAGCAGTCAGAGCAATAATAATACTAAAATAAGAGAATTCCTTCTGGGCCTTAACACCGGGTTTACGAAACTCATACCGCTATCCTTGGCGGCTGAGGTAATCGGCCGCCACGTTATCTTTGCCCTTGATGGCCTCGATCCTAAACCGGTAATTTTGCAGCAGGAGGGACCATCTCATTATCCTGCTGCTTTCTACCTTACATTTCTGGATGTAAGTGAGCGGCTTGTGGTCCGTGTGGAGCACAAACTCTCGGCCGTACAAGAAGTTTTGAAACTTCTTCACGGCAAACACCAGTGCCAAACATTCTCGTTCGATCACTGAGTAGTTTTGCTCCCTCGGGAGGAGCTTCTTACTGGCGTACGCTACAGGGAAATGGCCGTCGGTGTGTTCCTGTAGCAGGGCAGCTCCCACCCCCGCATCGGACGCGTCGGTCTGGACGACGAATGGCTTTGAAAAATCTGGGAGTCCCAAGACCGGTGAACTGACCAAGATATCCCTCAAGGTGTTGAACGCCCAGTCTTGGTGGGGTCCCCAGTTCACCTTTTTGGGTTGTCCTTTCCTTGTAAGGTCGGTCAAGGGTGCGGCTACCTCCGCAAAATTGGGCATGAACTTCCGATAGTAGCCAGCTAAACCCAGGAAGGATCTTACTTGACGTTTGGTCTGGGGTGGTTTGGCGTCACGCATTTTCCCCAACTTCTCCTCGTCCATGGTTACTTTCCCCTCACCAACCTTATGACCCAGGAACTCTGTGGTCCGGAAACCTATCAGGCATTTCGAAGGTTTCACGGTGAGTCCGGCCTTTCGCAGCTTGTGAAAAAGGGACCGGAGGATGCTGACATGTTCCGCCCAAGTCCTTGTGTTGCCCAGGATGTCGTCCACATAGTGTTCCACGCCCTTCAAATCCTCCAACAGTCTCCTCATCATACGATTGAACGTGGCCCCGGCGTTGACCATCCCAAACGGCATCTTTTTAAATTGGTAGCAGCCGTCGGGCGTGGTGAAAGCGGTCATTGGCCGGTGTCTCGTCTCGACGGGGATTTGCCAGTAGCCCTTACTCAGGTCGATTTTGCTGAAATATTCAGCTTGCTGCAGTTTGGACAGTATGGCCTCTATATCACCCATAGGCTCGTTGTCAAACTTGGTGACAGAATTCAGCCTCCTGAAGTCGATGCAGAAACGGAGGCTACTATCCTTTTTCTTCACGAGGACCACAGGGGAGTTGTAGGGGGAGTTTGATGGCTCGATGACCCCTGCCTCCAGCATCTTTTTGACTTCCTCCCCGCACATCCTGTCTTTTTGAGTAAGGGATGCTGTAGGGCCTCACCCTCACTGGGTCCGACGTCGTGAGCTCTATTTTGTGCTCGGCCAGATGGGTGGTTCCGGGACTATCGCAGAACACGTCCCCGAAGTCCTGCAATAATGCCAAGGCTTCTTGCCTCTGGCAGTCGTCCAGTGCATCGTCGATGCGCACGTCCCTATACGTTTCCGTCCCGTCGACCTCCCCAAGAACAAGCAGGTTTTCGTCATCTACGACGCCGGCCTCGTCGTGGTAGTCGCTCTCGATGACGGCCATAGCCGCAGCCTTTTGGGGCACCGAGGGGTTGGGGTTGCCCACCCCAGCCTTAACAGGGGTTGGCTCTCCCTCCCTCTCGCGGTATAGTCTGAGCAGGTTGGCGTGGTAGACCTTGCTCTTCCCCTCTACGTTCACTCGGTAGTCCGTCCTGCTTATGACCTCAGTGACGTCGAAAGGCCCTTTCCACTGGAGGAGCAGCTTGTTGTGCTCAGTTGGGAGGAGCACTGTCACTTTCTGACCGACCTCGAATTGCCTGTTCCCCGTTCTCCAGTCGTAATGGTGCTTGTACTTGCCTTGGGCCTTGTGCAAGCTTTCCCTGGCCAGGCGACATGTTTCCTCTAATTTGTTCTGAGGTTGAGGACATATTGGTAGGTGTTACGAACCTCAGGAGTCTCCGTTCCCGTCCAGAGCTCCTTCAATGCCTGCATGGGCCCCCTCACTGTTCGTCCATAGAGCAGTTCGAACGGAGAAAATCCGGTGCTCGCTTGTGGCACCTCCCTGTAGGCAAAGAGGACGGCCGGCAGGTAGCGGTCCCAATCCTTGGGCCGCTCCTGGCACATCCTTTTCAGCATATCTTTCAGAACGCCATTGAACCGTTCGCAGAGCCCATTGCACCTTGGGTTGTACGGGGTGGTGAAGATCTGCTTCACAGACACCAACCGGCATACCTCGTCAAGCATCCCCGACGTGAACTGCGAACCTCTATCGCTAAGGATTTCCTTCGGAAAACGAGCCTACAGAAAATCTCGAGGAGTGCTTCAGCAACTCGCTCGGCTTCGATACTTGGCAAAGCTATCGCCTCGGGGTACCTCGTGGCGTAGTCCACGACAGTCAGGATATACCTGCTGCCCTTGTCGGAAACAGGAGAGATGGGTCCGATCAAATCCACTCCGACCCTGTTGAATGGCGCATCCATGAGAGGCATCTCTCCCAACGGTACCCTCTGGACTTTCCCCTTTGGGACAGTTTTCTGGCAGATGTCACATGACCTACAGAACCTTGTGACGTCACCTGTGATGCCAGGCCAGTGGAAACTGGACGTGATTCTATCGAGAGTCTTCCTGGTCCCTAGGTGGCCCCCATCCACGGACTCGTGAGCCAGGGTCATGATCTGCTTCCTGAATTCTTGAGGCACCAGAATCTGTCATGCCTCAATAATTGTCTGGCCACGGGGCTGCTCGTATTCCCTGTAAAGCACCCCCTTCCTTACGGATAACTCAACTCGCCCCTTACCCCTGGTGGCGACACTGTCACCACTTTTGGCGAGGTCCCAAAATTTCTTCAGTGTGGGGTCAATGGCTTGGGCGCTCTTGAGATCGTCGGTATGAACTTCGCCCACAGCTTCTGCCGGAACATTCAGTGGTCAGATGGGCCTTTTTGCCTTTGCTGCCTGGGACCTTGTAACCACGGCCGATGCCTCGGCGGGTGCCGACCAACTGCTGTCTGGGTTATTGCTAACACCAGAGATATTTCCGATCACGAGATCATACACCGGGTCTTCCATGCACATGGCCTCCACCTCACCGGTGTAGAAAGGCGTGTCCACTTGCACCCTCGCCAGCGGAAAACGTCTAAGTGTCCCATCTATCAACACACACAGGTGGTCACCCCCGGTGAGCTGTGTGTCGCTCATGAGGCGCCTCCTGATCGCAGCGCTACTGCAGCCAGTGTCGCGAAGCAACTGTACCTCCTGCTGGCCGACGTACCCGGTGTAGATAGGCATGGTGCCCCAGGCGGAGGGGTGACTTTCACACATTCCGCTGATTATGGGAATGATTCTCCCACCTTTCAGCCTTAGCTGTCCCTCCTGGATGCAGTCGCGGAGAGGACTGCTTTCTGGGCCTATGGTTTGGCACAGCGCTGCGGTTTGCCTGTTGTTCCCTGGCCTCTCGCCACCCCTTCGCCTCCAGTCCTTCGGGGAGAGGTCTCACCTCCCCTTTTGCACTGTACCCCCGGCCCCCTGCTGGGGTGGTCTAGAGTTCCCAGTGGCCTTGGCCTGTCACTGCCAGCAATCTCTGGCCATATGTCCCCGTTTGTTGCAGATGAAACAAGTTGTGTCTTTGGGGGCATTCCCATTCCGGCTGGCCTGCGATGCAGGCGGATTGGGGTGGTGTTGCCTCACAGGTGCCATTGCCAACCCGTTTGCCCCACCCCTAGCCGATTTGAGTGCGTTTACACTCCCACCGTGGGCCTCGATGTAGCATTCTGCCACAGTTGCCATCTCATCATAGGTGGGCGGACCCCTTTCCTTGATGAACAGGCCCAACTCCTTGGAGCATGTAGTTAAAAACTGCTCCCGGAGAAATTGATCTCGCAGGGCTCCATATGACTCATTCACTTCTGCGAGATCAGTCCAGCGGTCAAAGTACCGCCTAGCTCGGGCAAAATACTGAGGTACTGTTTCTCCCTTCTCCTGCTTAATTTCTCGGAACTTGGTCCGCAATCCTTCTTCAGTGAGCTGGTATCTCCGAAGGATGGCATTCTTCAGCTCACTGTAGTCGTTGAGAAGTGCAGGAGGCATACTGGTATAAGCCTCGAGGGCTTTACCTGACAACAAAGGGCTCAAGCACCATGTGTCTTCTGGCCACATTTGACTGGAGGCAAAACGCTCGAACCTCTCCAAGTACGAGTCCAAGTCATCTGTGTTTTCATTGAAATGAGCGAGATGGGGGCGTGGGGCATGAATTGCTACCCCTGCACTCCCATCCCCTGAGCGCCGACTTTCATTCTCCACATCGGCCCTTGCTCTGAGGAGCTCTAATTCTCTCTCATGCCTCTGTTGTTCGAGCTCTCGTTCTGCCTCCCTTGCCTCCCTTGTTAATTGGGCTTCCCTCTCTCTCGCCTCATTTGCTAATTGAATCTCTCTCTCTTTCGCCTCCCTTTCTAATTGGGCTTCTCTCTCCCTCGCCTCTCTTGCGTCTTTCTCACGCTCTCGTTCTAAATGAACCTCTCGCTCTTTTGCCTCCCTATCTAATTGGGCTTCTCTCTCCCTCGCCTCTCTTGCGTCTTTCTCACGCTCTCGTTCTAATTGGGCTTCTCTCTCCCTTGCATCATTACGTAAGGCAATCTCCTTGGCCTCACGTTTCTGCTCATCTTTAACGAACTTCTGAAGTTCGGCCCCCTCAAGGCCCATTTCCTTGCCTAATGATACCAGTTGGGCGAGGGGTGTAACAACATCCATTTTGATTTTTTCTTTCTATCTTCAACACTCGTCAAAAAGAATGAAGAAGGAAAAGAAAGAAAGAAAAAAAAAATATGGCAATTGATCCTAATTTACCTCTGTAATTTAACGTAATTAAACGCCCCAAATATTCTGAAACCTACCGCAGTTATAGTGGCTATTAAGTATCCTTTTGGGGACTACTGTATTGCGGTATTAAACCCCCGAACGGCATCAGCTGACCGAACGCGTCAAAACATAAACAGAACCGCCGTTAAAATAAAACAAAATTTCCATATAGCCATTTTTTACCTTTTAGAAATATCCTGGTAGCCTCGCCAATCATTGTCAGGGACACCTGAGGCCCCGTAAGGCCTGGGCTGATGTGGGGTTATTTAGTCCTGCTGATGAAGTTGCGGGAAAATTAGACCAACGTGGAGGGTCGGAATCCAAGTGTCGCGAACTCGGCGCAGGGAGCTGAGTTAGGCCGACGTCGTGATTCCTTATCTGCCAAATTGGCCTCAAATAGGTTCGATTTCTGTTAGGTGTGATTCCTAATCACTTCAGGCTGTATAATGGAAAGAATGATTTAACGTAACAACGATTCTTTTATTTACACACAAAAATAAATTCGTCTCAATATTTCAACAATCAACAATTCGATTCTTTTCACAGAAAATGGGTTGCTAGGGTTAAACAATTCTCAACAATCATATAGTCATTCTATAGCCCTGTACTGGCACTATAGTCTACACACTGGAAATGTTACTACCGTGAGCTCGCCATAAGAGCTTTACAAATCTGAAATGTTATTACTGTGAGCTCGCCATAAGAGCTTCACCCACTTTGGCTCAAATGTCAATGTCTGCGTGTAACTGTACCTCTGGCTGTCGGAGGGTTCCGACCAGCAATGTTTGTCCTCTATAAAGCCACCGTACTTCTGATTTGGGTCAGATATTGTCTAATCATACCTTATGTGCCTTTTGAAAGTCCTCCGTGAAAGTCCTATTGAAATATTCACCGTTCCTGGTTGAATTCACGATTCACAAATGCCCACTTTTGTGCTAGGGCGAAGTTGTCACTCACACCGATCTGCCGTCGGTATTACGATGCTTCGACAGCAAAACAAACTACTCAGAACGCAATCAGTCTGACGCTTCATAGGGTTAATACGCACAATACAGTTAACCTACACTTCTGACTATTGCAGGCTGATACCTGCTACTCGACAATCTAAACTTTAACGTTCCACCTTGGGTGTTCCCTTTCACGAATTCGGCTCGGTAGCCGCCTATCAACCTTAAGCTAAATCAATCATGGAATGCCGTCTCTGGCGATTCCAGCCATTTCAGGGTCCTGTGATCGAAGGTACCCCTATGCCAGGAAACAGAGTCCGCCTGTCCTGGACTTCACCAACGTGTGTGTGACCCCAAGTGTGTGTCTAATGCTCTGCTCTTCAAGGTATATATACTTTTTACCCTAAACTGTCAGGTGGACCGACGCTCATCTGTCCACCTGTCAAAGTGGTGGGAGATGACATATATCGAGATAGAATCAATACAAGTCATCTCGCGCGTGACTTAACGGTGATTTCACTTGTCGAGAAAACCGACATTTCTATCATTTTAGAATCTCGTTTCTCAGTTGGCCGTGACGATATCTTGCCACCAACTATTTACGTCTCGTAAGACTCGTGACTACTGTATAAATTAAATGAGATTAGACCTTATCTAACATACCGTTTCTCCCCTGGGTTCCTGCGCTAAAGCTGGATATACACCACGTGTGTTTTTTCCACGTCCAGCTTTACAGAGAAGTGAAATTCACGTGGGTTTTTCGCCTAGATGCGGAACATATTTTGAACTTACAATATCTTTAAATATGAGGCCCCTTGCCCCTATATTTAGGCTGGCTTTGCCCTGACACCACGACGGCACTGGATAAATAATCAATAAACCAGATAATCTCACTCCATCTTAGTTCAAATCGTAAATCGGTTTGTAATTTAAACAACACTTTACCTGGAACACCATCTACTGCACGGTGAAAATCCAGAAAAAATGAAGCGGCTTGCTAGTCACTCCGTTGATGAAGCAATTATGAAATGGGCAACGTCATTTCAAATATTTCGCGTTGTGACATCAGACGGTAACATTTGCTACTGGAGCCGTAAACATAAAAGAAACTATGCCAGCTCTCCTCCAATCCGAGAGCGAGGATTTTACTCTTATTTGGAACAGTGGAAAATGTGCTACAGTTAAAACTAGAAGTCCTGTCATGAATTGCGCGCTTATCTTGACATAATTTCGCACAGGAATTGCACGCAATTTTCCTATTGAAAATACCCAAATTACCACAGAGTCTTGCCATTCTTCACAGCAAACACAAGCAATGTTTCAGCCAATGGACCTCCGGGTTAAACCTGGAGGTCCATTGGCTGAACCATTGCTTGTGCACAGGTTGCATAGAGAATTTGATAGCCTTTCCATGTGACCTAACGCGCCGATAAACACGCTAAATGGCGAGGTGTTTGCGCGCAATTGATGACAGGACTTCTAGTTTTAACTGTAGATATATCATGCATAAGAACGTCACAAAAGAGCGTTTCACATATGAGTGATGTTATGTTGTGAATGTAATGTTTCAACACAAAACACTGTCAAGCAAGAAAGTTATCAGCTCACTGGAGGTTAAAAATATCAGATTCTTTCACTAAACTCAAGTTTAATCATAGTATAAATACTGACCACAACTCAGGTAGAGTATGGGAGACAGAAATCAGTGATACAGTGGAACCCTGTTAATTGAATAGCCACTTTGCCAGGGAAAATTATTCAATTAACAGGAGTATTCAATTAACAGGGATTGTGTCACTTTCCTGTATTCTAGAGATAAACTTAGCATTTATTCTATTATATCTTGTTTGACAGAGCTCCATGAGCTCTGTCAAACAAGATATAATAGATTAAATGCTTTTATTTGATGTACTGAGGCCAAATAGGTCTATGAACAAACAAAAATTGGAGAGAGTCAGGGAAATTTCTCGACATTTTACAAGATTTTTTATTCAATTAACAGGAGTTTACTCTATAACCTATATTCAATTAACAGGTCAAATTTGTACTGGAGGTATGGTAAATGGTTTTGTGTTGAGAAATTATATTCAATTAACAGGGATATACAATTAAGAGATATCCAATTAAGTGGGCTCCACTGTACTTGTTTTAGTTTTTCCTGTATTTCACATGCACCTTTGGTAGACATGAAATACAGGAAACGCCCAACCTCAAGTATTTGATTCGAGTACCCCCTCCCTAGGGATCTGCGAATGACAAATTTCTTTTCGAATCGAATCTCGAATCGAATAATGTATCTGATATCGACATTGAATCGAATCCCAAATCGAATCTTAAAAGACAAGTTATTTCATATTGCATTAAACGGAAGTTACGGAACACTGTGATGACCCTTACAAGAGGAGTGAACACCTTAAATACCAATAACTAAATATTCTCTGCAGCACCATCACTGAAACAGCTAGGCCTATTGTCCATAGTTTTAGTTTTTGAAGGCCTAACTTGTTACTATTCCGGTTCTTAAGAATGTGAATAGTAACAAGTTAAGCCTTCAAAAACCAAAACTATGGATAATGTTCTGGGCCAAATTCACACCTTACCTAACAATTAAACATTGTCAATTACTCAAATAAATAGGAATTGAGCCAACATGAATGAATTTTCTAAGGACAGTTTTATCCTATTTTTGTTGGAAATGTAACAAATTGAAGTTAGTACGAGAGATTAAAAAAAATCGAATCCTGAAACAGATTCGGGATCGATCTCGAAGCATATACGTATGGTATCGATATCGAGTCGAATCTCTAATATTCGCAGGACCCTACCCCTCCCCCACCCTCATAATTTAACCTGACTGAAATAAACTCTATGAGCTTGTTTCATAAAAGTGTAATCCTGATTCACCGACTGCTTGGCATTTTATATTCTGATGGTAAGGCCCGACAAAGTAGATCTTGTGTTTCTCAGGCTATTGTTTGTAAAATTGCATGTGGGTGGGCTGTTTTTTATTTTGTTTTTAGCTCAACTTGACAAAGTCAAGCTGAGCTATTGCCATCACTTCTCATCCGTCGGCGTAGATACGTATGCCGGGCATATGTACATGCGTACGTACATACATCCACAATTTCCTTTGGCACACCTCACAGGTTGCATTTATGATCAGATCGCTTTGAAACTTGGTATGCTTGTTTGGGGTGACCTCTAGATGGGAGCTATCGATTTTCTTCAATTTCCATCAGAAAATGTTGCCACGGCCAACGTTCTTAGAACTTAGTTTAGTCAGACCTCAATATTTCCCTTTGGCACACCCTACAGGGCACATTTATGATCGGATTGCTTTGAAACCTGGCATGCTTATTTGGGGTGACTTCTGGATGGGAGCTATCAATTTTCTTCCATTTCCGTCAAAAAATGTTGCTGTTGGCAACGTTCTTAGAACTTAGTTTAGTCAGATCTTAATATTTCCCTTTGGCACACCCTAGAGAGAACATTTATGATCGGATTGCTTTGAAATCTGGCATGCTTGTTTGGACTGACCTCTAGATGGGAGCTATTGATTTTCTTCCATTTCCATCAAAAAATGTTGCTGCTGACAACGACCTTTGAACTTAGTTTAGTCAGGCATCAATATATTCCTTTGGCATGCCCTACAGGGCACATTTACGATCAGATTGGTTTGAAACTTTGTATGCTTGTTTGTGGTTACCTCTAGATGGAAGCTATCGATTTTCTTCGATTTCCATCAAAAAATATTGCCACTGGCAATGACCTTCGATTAACTTAGTGCAGTTATGCATCAATATTTCGCTTTTGGCACACCCTGCAGTGCACAGTTTTTACCAGATCACCTTGAAACTTGGTATGCTTGTTTGGGGTGAACTCTGGATGGGAGCTATCGATTTTCTTCCATTTCCGTCAAAAAATGTTGCCGTTGGCAACATTCTTAGAACTTAGTTTAGTCAAACCTCATTATTTCCCTTTGTCACACCCTGCAGGGCACATTTATGATCGAATTGTTTTGAAACCTGGCATGCTTGTTTGGGGTGACCTCTGCATGGGAGCTTTTGATTTTCTTCCATTATCCGTCTCAAAATGTTGCCACTGGCAACGACGTTTGAACTTAGTTTTGTCAGGGATCAGCATATTCCTTTGGCACACACAACAGGGTACATTTATGATCAGGATGGTTTGAAACTTGGTATGTTTGTATGGGGTTTGGCAACAACCTCTGATGAACTTAGTAAAAACTAAGTGCAGTTAAGCATCAATATTTCCCTTTGAGACACCCTGCAGGGCACATTTATGCTTGGATCGCTTGCAAACTTGGTGTGTTTGTGTGGGGTGACATCTATATGGGAGCTGTCGATTTTCTTCCATTTCTGTCAAAAAATGTTGCCGCTGACCTTTGAACTTAGTTTAGTCAGACCTCAATATTTCCCTTTAACACATCCTTCAGGTCACAATTTATGATCGGATCTCTTTGAAACTTGGTATGTGTGTTCGGGGTGACCTCTAGATGTGAGCTATTGCTTTTCCATAAAAAATTATTGTCGTTATCACCAGCTTTTGAACTTACTGCATTTGTGCATCAACTTATCCCTTTTGCACTCTCTGCAGGGTATATTTATGAATTTCCATTAAAAAAAAACAAAAAACATTGCCACAAGCAATGACCTTCTACTTAGTGCATTTGTGCATTAACATCTTCCTTTGGCATGCCTCAGAGGGCACATTCATTATCAGGTTGTTTTGAAACTTTGTATGCTTATGCAGGGTGACAAAGATAAGAGTTATTGATTTTCTTTTCATTTCCATCAAAACTGTTGCTGTTAGCAACAATCTTTGAATTTATTGCATTTGTGCATCAACATTCTTCTTTGACATGGCCTACAGGTCACATTTATCATAGGATTGTTTTTGTACTTGGTGTGCTCATTAGGCAAGACCTTTAGATAAGAGCTATTGATTATAGAGCTGAAACGGTTAACCGGTTAACCGTTGACGGTTCGGTTTTGATTATGACCGGTTATAAATTTTGTAACCGTGGTTAACCGTTCTGTATCTTATGATGAGCGCTGCAGGCAGAAATTAATAGAAAGTAAGTTTTTGTCTGAAGTTTCATGTCGCTGTATCTAATACGCTAGTAATAGCACAGTAAAAGGTAATTCAAGCATTGCTTTGGGCATAGCTGTACGCCTGTAGGTGAACCCGATATCACCCCTTTCATTGTTATTGCTGAGAGTTGACAAGATTCGACAGAAATCGACAAGAGTTTGGGATTCTGGCATCATTGTCATTCTGCAACTCTGTCGCATAATCCGACTCGCATTCCACATGTTTCAGGGACCGGTTCAAAGTTATTTGCAGTCAGTATTATTGCGTCATAGCTTGTCTAAAATCTGAATGAATTGTTAACACTGTTTCATAATACCCTCCCCCCACCCCACCCCTCGAATTTTTTAAAAGTGACTGCGCATACGCTGCACCCGAGTGTCTGTATTGAAAATGATAAACTCCATGGGAAAAGAAATTGTCATGCTTGCACACTGCAGTGACTGCACAGTACTTGGGCTAGGGACAGGGAGATCACATTTTATCAAGTAATATATGCCTTGGTTCTTAGATGTGTGTGGTTCTGGCCTCTGGGACATTTCATCCTTCAATCGGTTCACTCGGGGACATTTCGGCTCTCGGAAAGGCCGAAACGTCACCAGCCGAATCGTCTCAAGGTCGAAACGTCCTAGGGCCGAAACTGACGAGTGACGAACGTCTCAACTCTCAAGAACGTACTGTGCAACTGTTTTTCCTTTCTTTTGTGTATGGTGTAATTAGTATTCGTCTTCAGTCTTCACAAAAGTCTGAAACTTTGGTTTAAATTTTAAAATAGTTTTTACTTTACCATACGTAATGAATTTCTGGGGGAAGATTAATAAGGTTAATTTGAGGATCGCTAAATACGACAGTGTCAATTCTTCTGTCTTTAACACTGGTTTACGACAGTGGGTAACAGCATCACGTGTTCTGTGTCCGTTTTTTAGCTCACCTGACTTTCAGTCAGGAGAGCTATAGTGATCACTCACCGTCCATCGTCCGTCGTCCGTGAACATGGTGTTTGCGTCTTCTCCTCCCAAACCGCTGAACCAATTTAATTGATATTTGAGATAATAGTTTGTTATGACATCGCAATTTGATTTTGTTCAAATCAAGTTGCCTCGCCCGTGGGTAGGGCCACACCCAAAAAGTGTGCTGAAATCTTAAAAAATCTTCTTCTCATGAACCAGCAGTAGCAGAGACTTGATATTTGGTGTGCAGCTTCCTTTTGAGGTGTAGACTCAGATTTGTTCAAGAGAAGTTTGTGGGGCTATACTTGGCGTCGTTATGGGAGGGGCAAAATTTTTGGCCCCGCCCAAAATTTCTATTTTCCAAACCGAGAGGCTGATTTGAATCAAATTTTATGTGAGGGCTTATTGGGTCATAAGTACCTAATTTATGCTGATTTTTTTTTTCCCGTAGCCCCATGGGAACCGCAGGAGCTAAAAATAGAAAAAATTAAAACGCCCATATCTCCAAAACTGCACGGCACCGAGAATTTTTATTTGGTGTGAAGCTTCCTTAGGACCAACAGAAAGAATTGGTAAAAAAAAATTGCCATCGGTTTTATCATAGGGTACAGTTTCGGGACTTTGAAAAAGTGCTGAGTCAGCACTTTTTAACACTGTAGGCAATGGGAAAAACATTAAAAAATCTTCTTCTCCAGATCCAGCAGGCAGAATCTTTTGATATTTGGTATGCAACATTGGAGGGTGAATCTGATTCAAGTTTGTTCAAATCGGCCCCCTGGGTTCATATTTGGGCTCAGTATAGGAGCCCGATTTCGAACCTAGTGCATTTCAGGCAAATTTCTTAAAAAATCTTCTTCTCCAGATCCAGCAGGCAGAATGTTTTGATATTTGGTATGCAACATTGTGGGGTGGATCTGATTCAAGTTTGTTCAAATCGGCCCCCTGGGTTTATATTTGGGCTCAGTATAGGAGCCCAAATTTGAACTTACTGCATTTCAGGCAAATTTCTTTGAAAATCTTCTTCTCCAGATCCAGCAGGCAGAATCTTTTGATATTTGGTATGCAACATTGTGGGGTGGATCTGATTCAAGTTTGTTCTAATCAGCCCCTTGGGTTTATATTTGGGCTCAGTATAGGAGCCCAAATTTGAACTTAGTGCATTTCAGGCAAATTTCTTTGAAAATCTTCTTCTCAAGATGTAGCAGGCAGAATCTTTTGATATTGGGTATGCAACATTGTGGGGTGGATCTGATTCAAGTTTGTTCAAATCGGCTCCCTGGGTTTATATTTGGGCTCAGTATAGAAGCCCAAATTTGAACTTAGTGCTTTTCAGGCAAATTTCTTAAAAAATCTTCTTCTCCAGATCCAGCTGGCAGAATCTTTTGATATTTGGTATGCAACATTGTGGGGTGGATCTGATTCTATTTTGTTCAAATCGGCTTCCTAGATTCATATTTGGACTCACTATAGAAGCTCGAATTCGAACTTAGTGCATTTCAGGCAAATTTCTTCAAAAATCTTCTTCTCCAGATCCTGCGGGCAGAATCTTTTGATATTTGGTATGCAACATTGTGGGGTGGATCTGATTCCAGTTTGTTCAAATCGGCCACCTGGATTCATATTTGGGCTCACTATAGAAGCCCAAATTCGAACTTAGTGCATTTCAGGCAAATTTCTTTGAAAATCTTCTTCTCAAGATCCAGCAGGCAGAATCTTGTGATATTTGGTATGCAGCATCCTTAGGGGGGTGAGATTCAAGTTTGTTCAAGCCATGTCCCTAGGTCCATATTTGGGCTCACTGTGGGAGCTTGAATTGTAACTTTGTTCGAAATGAGGAATTTTCTTAAAAAATCATCTTCTTCAGATCCAGCAGTCGGAATGGTTTGATATGTGGTGAGTAGCATCCTTGGGAGGGGGGGGGGGGGGGGAGGGGGGATTCAAGTGTGTTTAAGCCAAGTTCATGGGTCCATATTTGGGCTCCCTGTGGGAGCCCAAATTATAACTTAGTCAATATGAGAAATTTTTCTTTAAAAATCTTCTTCTTCAGATTCAGCAGTTGGAATGTTTTGATATTTGACATGGAGCAACCTTAGGGGGCTGAGATTCAAGTTTGTTCAAGCCAAGTCCCTTGGTTCATATTTGGGCTCACTATGGGAGCCTGAATGACAACTTAGTTCAAAATGAGGAATTTTCTTTAAAATCTTCAGATCCAGCAGATGAATGCTTTTGATATTTTTTATGCAGCATCCTTAGGGGGGTAAGATTCAAGTTTGTTCAAGCTATGTCCCTAGGTCCATATTTGGGCTGATTGTGGGAGCTCGAATTGTAACTTGGTTCAAAATGAGGAATTTTCTTTAAAAATCTTCTTCTTCAGATCCAGCAGTCGGAATGTTTTGATATTTGGTGCGCAGAATCCTTAGGGGTGTGAGATTCAGGTTTGTTAAAGCCAAGTCCCTGGGTTCATATATGGGCTCCCTGTGGGAGCCTGAATTATGACTTAGTTCAATATGAGGAATATTCTTTAAAAATCTTTTTTTAGATCCACTGGTCAGAATATTTGGATATTTGGTTTCAGCTTTTCTTAGGAGGAGCAGATGCAATTTGTGGAAATCAATTCTCTGGGTTGATATTTAGGCTACCATGTCAGGTGAGCGCCCTCAGGCCCCCTGGGGCCTCTTGTTTTACACCCTTTTCATCCGATGAATATGGAATATAAGGCATGTGCAGGTACGTTTGTCACTTTGTTCAGTGGTATTCCTGGAAGTGACCCATGGATTTACTGGATTACGGTTTTGAACAACAGTTGATCAGTTCATACAGTGACATGCAGCTCACAATGAGGTAGGTGTATTCACTGACGATAATACGATTACGATATCGTATCGTTTCTTTATTTTCCAGCCGTCCGAGTGAGTTGTACTTTGTGCGGCCTCGCTGCGCTGTACTCCCGGTCATGTTTTCCCCCAATTTTCTTATGAACTATTAAAATAACCGTTCACCGGTCATTAACCGATTATAGCTCCCGGTTAACCGGTTACAAAAAATTCGTAACCGTTTCAGCTCTAATTGATTAGAATTCATTTCTGTGAAAAAAGTTGCCATTTACAATAACCTCTGAACTTACTGCATTTGTGTATCAACATTCTTCCTTTGGCCAATCTTACAGTTTACATTTAAAAAGGAATGGATTACTCTGACGTTGTGCACACACAAATTTCATCAAATAACATTGGTACCAATGATCTTCAATTTTGCCATTTCATTTATAACTTAACAAATTCAAGTTTGTCAAGTTGAGCTACAGTGTCATTGACACTTTCATTTGTTTTTGTAATTATTTCTTTGCCATCAAAAGTTCATGTTCTTGTTTTTTCTGTTTTAGGCCTCATAATCTACAGAATAGCATGAGTGCTGTTGTATTTCGTCCCTAGATAAATTTGACTCATTGCACTTAAATGTCAAATTTATCTATTTTATTAACTTGGATAAAATATCTGACATAAACCATTTAATTATTATTTTTAGCTCAACTTTGACGAAGTCAAATTTGAGCTATTGTCATGGCCCGCCGTCCGTCTGTCCGTCCGTCTGTCCGTCTGTCCGTACGTCAACAATTGGCTATGGCTCGGGCTAGAGGTGGTATTTATGAACCGATCTTTACGAAACTTCTTGTGTACCTTTGTTATGACCCTGGGACGGGAACGAGTGTTTTTAGGTGCGGTCCGAAATTCAAGATGGCTGCCAGCGGCCATTTTGTACCGATGATGCAAAAATCAGTTTTTTGTACAGAACTTCTGTATGAAAGTTCTGATTTGAATAAAGTTTTGTATAAATGTTTAGTACCATGGGATAAATCACATATAATACGGGTTTTTTTCTTGTGCGTAAATTATGCAAATTAGACTGACTTTGATTTATTTAGTGTTACTTTCAGAGCTGTAAGTGCCAAGCTGCTATGGCTCGGGCTAGAGGCCGTATTTATGAACCAATCTTTACGAAACTTCTTGGGTACCTTTGTTATGATCGTGGGATGAGAACGAGTGTTTTTGGGTGCAGTCCGAAATTCAAGATGGCTGCCAGCAGCCATTCTGTACCGACGATGCAGAAATTTTTTTTTTGTACAGAACTTCCATATGAAAGCTCTGATTTGAATAATTTTTCGTATGAATGTTTAGTACCATGAGATACATTACATATCATATGGGTTTTTTTCTCGTGCTTATATTATGCAAATTAGACTAACTTTGATTTATTTAGTGTTACTTTCAGCACTGTAAGTGCAAATCCCTATACGGCTTGGGCTAGAGGCCGTATTTATGAACCGATCTTTACGAAACTTCTTGGGTACCTTTGTTATCACCGTGGGATGAGAACGAGTGTTTTGGGTGTGGTCCGAAATTCAAGATGGCCACCAGCAGCCATTTTGTACCAAAATTAGTGCAATGAGTCTTTTGTACAGAACTTCTGTATGAAAGTTCTGATTTGAATAAATTTTTGCATGAATGTTTAGTAACATGGAATACATCACATATATTACGGGTTTTTTTCTCGTGCAGAAATTATGGAAATTAGATGAACTTTGATTTTTTCAGTGCTACTTACACACAGTAAGTACACATGTCAATACGGCTCGGGCTAGAGTCTGTATTTATGAACCGATCTTCACGAAACGTCTTGAGTACCTTTGTTATCACCTTGGGACGAGCACGAGTG
Organism: Pictodentalium vernedei; assembly: GCA_031216915.1. NCBI lineage: Eukaryota > Metazoa > Mollusca > Scaphopoda > Dentaliida > Dentaliidae > Pictodentalium > Pictodentalium vernedei. The sequence goes on from CM062294.1 coordinate 52,296,026, forward strand.
TTTCTGGGTGCGGTCCAAAATTCAAGATGGCTGCCAGTGGCCATTTTGTACCGAAATTAGGTGTAATCAGTTTTTTGTACACAACTTCTATACGGCTCAGGCTAGAGGCCGTATTTATGAACCGATCTTTACGAAACTTCTTGGGTACCTTGGTTATCACCGTGGGATGAGAATGAGTGTTTTTGGGTGTGGTCCGAAATTCAAGATGGCCACCAGCAGTCATTTTGTACCAAAATTAGTGTAATGAGTCTTTTGTACAGAACGTCTGTATGAATGTTCTGATTTGAATAAATTTTTGTATGAATGTTTAGTAACAGGGAATACATCACATATAATACGGGTTTTTTTCTCGTGCAGAAATTATGCAAATTAGATGAACTTTGATTTATTCAGTGCTACTTATACACTGTAAGTGCACATGTCAATACGGCTCGGGCTAGAGGCCGTATTTATGAACCGATCTTCACAAAACTTCTTGGGTACCTTTGTTATCACCTTGGGACGAGAACGAATGTTTCTGGGTGCAATCCGAAATTCAAGATGGCTGCCAGTGGCCATTTTGTACCGAAATTAGGTCCAATCAGTTTTTTGTCACAACTTCTACACAGCTCATATTTATGAACTGATCTTCACGAAACTTCTTGGGTACCTTTGTTTTCACCTTGGGACAGGAATGAGTGTGTTTTGGGGTGCCTTTGTTATCACTGTGCTATAAGAACAAATATTTTGGGGTTCAGTCAGACCCACTCTGGGACTCAAAGATTTCTTTTCTAGTTTAGCATCTGACTGTCACCCACCTTTTCAATACTTTACCTATACATTTGTTACAGGCAACAGTCAGTATTTATGTACAGACCGTTACAATATTTTATATGTACCTTTGTTATCAGGTCATTACCTATATGTTTGTCATTGCTGTGTCACATACTATACATGTACATGTCTTTGTCTTGACAAGTTGAGCTACAGTGTCATTGACACTTTCATTTTAAGTTTGCATTAGTTTTAAAAAGAGCATGCAGCAACCAAAAGCACCATGTGGGAGGGCCTGAGAAACAGATTTTTTTAAAACCTTTTTAACCCTTTACCCAATGAATCGGATACATCCGCCCACGTAATATGCTAATTTATCAGCTGAAAAAATACTTTTTTTCAAAATATTTCAACAAAACCATATCATGTGACCCCTCTTCGGAACGAGCTCATCGAGATCGTTCCAATGAGGGGTCACTTGATATGGTTTTGTTGAAATGTTTTGAAAAATTTTAAAAATTAATATTTAAAATAATAAATTTTGATATTGTTTTCGTTGGGTAAAGGGATCACATGATATGGTTTTGTTGAAATTTTTCGAAAAATAATATTTTTTCAGTAGCTGTATTTGCATATTACGTGGGCGGATGCGGGCGATTTGTTGGGTAAACGGTTAAGGCCTAATTAAAAATATTGTATTAATGACATCAAAATATTTTTAATGACTCTAAAGTTGGACCAGACATTGAATGCACTCCTGAAGGTGACCCAGGATGACAATATACCTATATCCATGACCTTTACATTATGGACAGGATCCAGGGGTATAAATAATTGTTAGTTAATTACATACTTACCTGAGGGTATGCAAGTAGACATGTAATTGTGACAAGGTGTACACAATTTTATCTATTTTAGAGGTCTGTGCTTCAAGATACTCTGTACATATAGATATAACAATTTAAATCACTCCTGTGTGTTTTGTTGACTTTGGCAATCTATGATTGGTAACTGTAAGATAAGTTAATGATAGTATTGCAAACATACAGTGTTTTATGTTGTTTGACGGAATATTACTAGATACCAGAAATATTAACTTTGAATATTTACGAAACTGTAAATGGATAGAGACATACCATGTATTTACCTGTTTATGGATTCATCTTCATCTGTTAAAGGTGATAATGTGGAGTACCAAGTCTGGAACTTGCAGTAAGTTGTTATTTTTAACACTCCAGCAGTTTTTTACCCAACGTAATGGCCAAAACCGGCCAGCACTATTCATAAAAAGTGCCAATTAATTTTCATTATTTTTTCAATTTTTGTCTCAAAAACATAGGTTATGACTCCTCTTTGGAATGAGCTCATCAAGCTTGTTCCAATGACGGGCGTATCCTATGTTTTTGAGACAAAAAATGGAAAAAAACTAGTTATTCAAGAATTTTGTTTGCAAGTGTTGTCTGCTTTTCATGTTAGGTAAGGGGTTAAGCTGAGCTGTCGCTATTGAGTGCCATCATGCCTGCAATTTTTACTTTTTGAGAGCAGACGACAGTGTGCCTGCAAGTAATTGACCTTTACGTAACGAATGGGCTACAACCACCACATAATATAGAAATTGTACAGCAGACAAAAATTGAAAAAAATTCAGCAAAACCATATCATGTGACCCCTTATTGGAACTATCTCATTGAGCTCATTCCAGTAGGAGGGTCACATGATATGGTTTTGTTGATTTTTGGGGGGAAAAGACTAAAATAAAAAATTTTGATATCTGTAAAGGAGCAAAATCTGTTCGTGGGAAATAGGCCAGTAACACAATGTGTGCACAAAAATGTGAACAAAACACCATCAATTATAAGCTATAGTATTCTAAGAGGTGGAGCGTGGTGGTGTCGTGGTAACCGGTTCTCGTCAGATTACCAAAGTTAACTGGTAGAGTGCTGGAAGCCCATATTTGGGCTTTAGTATGAAGGACCAGAGCCACAATTCAATGGGCCCATATTCCGTGCATGTTTTGTGTATTGTCTTTTGATGTAAAATTATTTAGTCTGTAAGGATTTGCCTTGTTACAATTTATGGGAGAGTGCCTGTAGGCTGTGTGAGTTGTGCCTGTAGGCACTCTCCCATAATTTGTAACAAGGCAAAGACTTGTGAACAATTTCTGATGACCAAAAATAATTAAGCACTCTACCAGTTAAGCATCGTCGAACGTGGTTAGTAGTTGGATGGGTAACCATTTCAGCGATTGATTCGGGCTCCCGCATTGTGTCCTTGGGCAAGGCACTTAACCCCAATTGCCTACATGGGGGATGATGATGCTGTGTACTAAGGCGTACTGCATGTTGATGGTATGCATGTCTTCAACCAATCTAACCCTGCCTGTGCTGCAGTGCGAAGTTAGGATGTTAGGGAGCTGGCAGCTGCTCGTCGTTTCTCGGTGGTTCTCTCCGGGTACTCCGGCTTCCTCCACTCGTAAAACTGTCATGGTCATGATTAGCCATTGAGCATAAGTATGTGACCTTAAACACCAATAAATAATAATAATATAATGGTATTCTAAGACTTCAAACTAATTAAACCTCACTTTCTGAGAGCTGGTACATAAATTAACCCTTTACCTAACCTGAAAAGCAGATGACACTTGCAAAAATAATTCCTGAATGACTAATTTTTTTCATTTTTTGTCTCAAAAACATAGGTTATGACCCCTCGTTGGAAACGAGCTCGATGAGCTCGTTCCAACGAGGGGTCATAACCTATGTTTTTGAGACAAAAAATGAAAAAAATAATGAAAATTAATTGGCGATTTTTGAGAAAAGCGCTGGCCGGTTTTGGCCGTTACGTTAGGTAAAGGGTTAATAATTCAAAAAACACCAAAGGCTAGTAATACTACTCAATGTCTTTTCGCTCATGCATACCATGAAGAATCATCTGATTGACTTCCATTTGTTCCATTGAACTTGCCTTTCATGTATATTATATCGAATTCGGATAAATTTGATAATTGCTGCAATTAGCAGATTCGAAAAAATGGATAATATTTTTTAAATCCCTACTTACTGTGCACCAGTGGAGTGAATAGTGTGCAGATGGTGGCTGTTTTTTCTTTAACTGGTAGAGTGCTGGAAGCCCATATTTGGGCTTTATTATGAAGTGCAGGTGCCTCAACTGAAAGTCTGCATATTCTGTGGATATGCTTCATATTTTATTTTAAGTGCAATTATATAGTCTGCATGGAGTTGCCTTGTTACAATTCATGGGAAAGTGCCTATAGGCACTCTTCCATGATTTGTAACAAGGCAAAGATATGTGAACAACTTTCGATGACTGAAAATTATTTAGCACTCTACCAGTTAAAACATTTTCCCGATGCCAGGAGTCAACAAAAGCTTCTCATGCTAGCGAGCAGTATACAGCGTGCCTCTCATCATTTTCAAAATCAAAAGACTGCACTCAGAAGTGAAAAACACATCATGCAATGTATATTTTTAAACAAATTTCTAATTGTTCAGAGCAAGCAGTGCCGCAAAACAGGCCTTAACAGTTAGAGTGCTGAAAGCCCATATTTGGTCTTTAATCTGAAGTGCAGGTGCCGCAATATAATGATGTCATTTTCCATGGATGTGCTTCATGTTTTCTGTGAAGTGAAATGATTTAAGTCTGTGTAGATTTGCCTTGTCACAATTAATGGGAGAGTGCCTCTAGGCAAAGTCTGTGTGGATTTGCCTTGTGGGAGAGTGCCTCTGGGCAAAGTTTGTGTGGATTTGCTTTGTCACAATTTATGGGAGAGTGCCTCTAGGCAAAGTTTGTGTGGATTTACCTTGTGGGAGAGTGCCTCTGGGCAAAGTCTCTGTGGATTTGCCTTGTCACAATTTATGGGAGAGTGCCTCTCGGCAAAGTCTCTGTGGATTTACCTTGTGTCTGTGTGGATTTACCTTGTCACAATTTATGGGAGAGTGCCTCTAGGCAAAGTCTCTGTGGATTTGCCCTGTGGGAGAGTACCTCTGGGCAAAGTCTTTGTAGATTTGCCTTGTCACAATTTATGGGAGAGTGCCTCTAATCAAAGTCTGTGTGGATTTGACTTGTGGGAGAGTGCCTCTGGGCAAAGTCTGTGTGGATTTGCCTTGTCACAATTCATGGGAGAGTGCCTCTAGGCAAAGTCTGTGTGGATTTGCCATGTGGGAGAGTCCCTCTGGGTAAAGTCTGTGGATTTGCCTTGTCACAATTTATGGGAGAGTGCCTCTGGGCAAAGTCTGTGTGGATTTGCCTTGTCACAATTTATGGAAGAGTGCCTCTAGGCAAAGTCTGTGTGGATTTGACAGTATTCTCGGGGAGTTGACAGTTAGTTTAAACAATTCTTCTTCATTATTCTTCTATAACCCTTTACCTAACCTGAAAAGCAGACGACACTTGCGAAAATAATTCTTGAATAACTAATTTTTTTCATTTTTTGTCTCAAAAACATAGGTTATGACCCCTCGGAACGAGCTCAATGAGCTCGTTCCAACGAGGGTCATAACCTATGTTTTTGAGACAAAAAATGAAAAAAAATAATGAAAATTAATTGGCGATTTTTGAGAATAGCGCTGGCCGGTTTTGGCCGTTACCTTAGGTAAAGGGTTAAAACAATAATAAATGAAACAGGTCGTAAACGTTTGTTTATTTTTATTACTTTAAAGAATTACTTTTGTTTAAGGAAAGGAATTCTTTAAAATAATACAACACAATTTTTTTTCTGTTCATGACTAATCAGTTGTCTTAAAAATATAACAAACAATTTAATACAAAAGATATTTGAAACATATTACTTTATTATATGCTAGCCTGTGAATTATCGCAGATTATCTTAAAGATATTTCTCGATACCCATTGGCTCCTTGGATATCGAGAAATATTCCTCAGTAGCTTCTTAAATGATGTCATGCTTTGGCGCATTAAGTTGCCTTGCACGTCGCCTTGAAGGAACGATCAGCAGATCTTTCTTATTGTCTTGAAACTGTTTGCAGTCAAATTGGGCAGAATATTGCGCAGTAAAATGTCACGTAGCATATAATAAAAAGAAAATCTACGCAATTTTAGTGAGTATCGGGAATTATCTCATGAGTGTGGACCTGAAAGTTTTATTTTTCATGAGTGCTTGCGCGAATGAAAAATTATACTTTCAGGTCCACATGCTTCGGTGCATGATGTCTAGTGATGAACCGATTATTAAAACTTGCTGTCAACCGAATACCTGTTATTTCTCTTCTGATTATGCCTATTCCGATGGTTGAAGTAGGACACTGAAGAAAACCTGTTGGTTCCTGTTATACCACAGAATTGTGTTGATAAATCATCAATTACGAAAGCTTAACAGCACATAAGTTCTCAAGAGTATGCATATTTAGTGCTGGGCAATATTAGCCAAAATAATATTTGCATTTTGGTTGGGGTGTGGGGAAAAGATTGTTATTAACGAGACAGTCACACGATATTGTTCTCATGAAGATTGTGTTTTATTCCGATAAATGTGGTTAATACGGTTTTGTGTAAGGATACAATACCCTTGGCTGTAGTATAACCAGGAATATACTGAGCACATATACTTTGTGTCTTTAATGAATAATAATTTTAATGTTAATGTGTGTTGTGAAGCCGTATGACGCATGGTTTACACTCGTATGTCAAAATGTATTATTCAGTGTTCTTTTTTCGACTTGTTAGCTCCCTTGATGTGTTTCTCTAATGTTTACATGAACTCTACAATCTTCAGGAAATGGTGGCGACCTCATACCGATTGCAGTTGGTAAATTCCGTAATATCTCTGCTCTGCAAATCCATAAATTTTCTGCTTTGCATGACACACCTTTTTAATGGAGAAACTTTATTGAAATGGCCAGATATCGAAGGGATTTTTAATAGTCAGCGTTAAATATAGAATAACCGGAAACTGCCGGTTTTTAACTGCCGGCTGTCATAACTGGCTGATGTCCCATAACCGGCCAGTTCCGATTACCGATTCCGATTATCTGTTCATCACTAATGATGTCACCTTGAAGAAACGATCAGTAGATCTTTGTTATTGTCTTGAAACTGTTTGCAGTCGAAAAAATGTCATGTAGCATATAATAAAAAGAAAATCTGTGCTATTTTAGTGAACATCGTGAATTATCTCTTTCGTGTATTATCCTTATCTCTTGTGCAAGCGCTCATAAAAAAAAAAATTTTCAGGTCCACACTCATGAGATAATTCCCAATATTCACTAAAACAGCATAGATATCCTCTATATATTTGCATAAAGAAAATTGTTGTGTTTTGCCAAATCATCAACTTTTTTTCTTCAAATTTGTGACTTTCAGAGAAATGTTGGCATTCAAGCAATCAAAAGTTTTTTTCCAATGGAAAAACAAAGATTTCCAACAGTCATGGTTATGGGGTGGGGTGGGGGTTTAACTCACCTGCCCCCCAAAAACCCACATTAGTTTTGGGCATGTTTGACACGTCATACACGACTTTCACATTTCATTTTATTGGAGGGAGATGTGCAACCAGAATGTGTTACCTGATAGGTGACCTCTAACGGTGGAGCACTTTCTTTTACAATGTTACGATTTTATGCTTGTCAGATGGCAACATACTGAACCTCGGGGGACCATCTATTCAGCTGCTACTAAACCTTCTTGTGCAGAGTTAGTACGTTGGGGAGTCAGAAAGTTGGCCACTGCTGTTCGGTGATTCTCTCTGGGTTCTCTGTCTTCCTCCACCTGTAAAACTGTCCGCCAGGATGCGACCTTGGCTGATGAAAGTGTCAGTAAACCCCAATAAACAAAACAAACTCATTGGAGACAATACTACATGTATTTTTTCTGTCATTAAACCTTTACCTAACAAATTGGTCCCATCTTCCTGCGAATTTATCATTGAAAAACAAAATTTCAACAAAACCATATCATGTGACCCCTCATTGGAATGAGCTCATGAGCTCATTCCAATGAGAGGGCACATGATCTGGTTTTGTTGAAAAGTCGTGAAAAATTAGTAGACAAAATAAGATTAAAGTAACAAATTTTGATATGGTGTGCATTGAATAAATGTTTAAAATTTATTACAAGATGTTTTTAATTTATAGAACATGATGATCCTTGTAACATAAAAACTGCTTCATCACAATGATATAGCATTGAATGATGATGTTTGTAGCACCAATAAATAAATGATCTTTTAGGACCTGTTTTTACTTCATTGAACATAATTCTTTTAACATTAAAAGTTTTTTTATGACTGCAATAAATTCATAGATGTTGATGTGGTGTTAAGCACCAATAAAAAAAATATAGAGGATATGGAATGAGTGTTTTTCTCATATAATATTTATGAAATGAGTCTAAGAATTTTCCGTTTGGGCGAGCTTCTGGCTCGCCCAAATGGAAAATTCGAACAAGTTTCATAAATATTATATGAGAAAAACACTCATTTCTTATTCTATTTATCATATGACATGCACACGCACAAATTAGCCACTTAGTATGACTTTTTAAACCCATCACCTAACTTGAGTTGCAGACGGCACTTGGAAAAAACATCCTCGTATTACTAAAAATTTTCATTTTTTGCTTCCAAAACATAGGTTTTGATCCCTCATTGGAATGAGCGCGACACTTTAGTTCCAATGAGGGGTCATAACCTATGTTTTGGAAGCAAAAAGTGAAAAGATAAAAAAAAAATGAATAGCGTTTTTCTTGTATTGCGCAAGACGGTTTTTGCCGTTACGTTAGGTAAAAGATTAATACAATATAACCCACCCTAAATAGGACAGATAACGTAAATTCTCCCTACTAAAATTATGCAAATGTGACCCAGTTGTATTTTGTTTAGCCAATCAAATTGTCCAGTTTTGAAATTGACCAATGAAAGCTCCCAACTCAAATTATGCAAATTATGAAAATCTGGCCCAGTTGTATTTTGTTCCGCCAATCAAATTGTCTAGTTTTGAAATTGACCAGTGAAATAGACGGAAGGCTATATTTATTACTGATTAATATGAAAACAAAATATCAAATGTTTTAAAGTGAACAAAACGGACGAGTCATATGATAAATATAAATATAGTCGTTCAGTGTATCTTAACATACATGTATGTGTCAGATTTTTCCGATAGGCCTCAAACCAAAGTCTTCTTTGATGTGAGCAAATTTTTCCCATAATGCAACTAGGAATTTAACAAAGAAGATTAAATTGGTTAATCCTGTACCAAACACAGATATCTCCCTAGAAATACTGCTATGGATAGATGTGGTCATTTTTATTATTCTTACACTTACTGTATAAAGCAAGAAGACTTCCTATTAACCCTTTACCTAACATAGCCTTTTTTAAAAAATAAATTGAATTTCACATTTTTTGAAAAAAATTCTCACAATTTTTCAATAAAATCAAACAAATATGGATATCAATAGAACCGGCTTGACAAGCCGGTTCTATTGATATTCATATTTGTATGGTTTTATTGAGACATTTGTAAGATATTTTAGGCTGTGGTAGGCTTATTTTGGTCAATTTCCTGGCCGTTTTTGGCCACTTTGTTAGGTAAAGGGTTAAAACATGTTGTCACCTGAGTTCCATTCTGTTCTATCGCCCTACTGGGAGATAGAACAGAATGGAACTCAAGTGATGATGTGTTTCCTGGTGAGAACATTTGCCCTCCTGGGAGGATTAAAGAGGGCAGTTTTTAGCCCTCCTGTATTTTCCATTATGCCAGACCTAGGTAATTCATCTCAAGAACTAATTGGTCAAAAAGGCCATGCAATTTTACAGGCAGAATTTTCATTTTTTGTTTCCAAATTATACTTATTTCAGTGGCAAGAGATTTTGGGCCCTACGCGGGGATATCCACTGACATCACTGAAGGAATTAATGACCTGAAATTTTTTCAGACCTGTCACAGCTGAGTTTCAACCCCTGTTGTAAAAACCTCAGAAAGTGGGGCAGTGCTTGATTACTACAGTAAACAAGTTTTGCTTTATTTTTAAAAAAGGGACCTGTGGTGGAATTCTAAATTGGGCAACAAAGTCATAAATGATTGGCTAAACTTGACTTCATACATGTACCTATGCTGTGGTTATGATATAGCCACAGTTGTTAAAAGTGACCTTAAACACCAATAAATAAATTAAAACTGTTGCTTGAAATATCAGTATTTTGATATTTGTGCAAAGGGTGAAACATTCTTTTCTCTGTACTCTCAAACAAAGCACTGACTTTCAGTAGCATTGTTCCCACCCCCATAAAATTTTTGCTGGCCCCCCAGAACATTGGCCAAATTGAAAGTTGGCCCAATGCAAGTTTCATATAGAGCTTGTCTCCAATGTAGGGCCAGATATGCTACAAATGCCTTAGATTCGCTCTTTGAGCACTGACTTTTGCAAAAGTTTCTTGGAGGAGGACTGGTCCTAACTAGGACCCCAGCCATTACCCCCTCTCTTGAGGGAGGTGGGACGAGGAGGTAATGACCAGGGGTCTTAATTGGGATGAGGGGGAGGCATTTGAAACCTCCACAATGACCTTCCAAATATCATGTTTAGCCCTCCCTAAACTGACTTGGGTACCTCCTGTTCTAGACTCCTGGCTACGCTCCCGCTGACTTTTTAAACTTCTTGCTCAGTTAGTTTTCACTTGATTGTTTATTGAGCTTGTCCCAATGCAAGTTTCAAATAAGATATCACCTACAAATTGTCTCTTTTATAGGGCTCTATGCAGATTTGCTCTTAGACAAGCCAGAAAATAAGCAGACTGTCATCTGCAAAATGAGGTCCCCAGAGGGTGAATTTACCCTCTGTGAACCTCAGTCTGAATCAGGGTCTCAAAACTAAACAGAAAGAGATACCCAGAGGATAAATTGGATGACTGTATGGGATAGCATCATCAAATTCACTCTCTGGGGACGTCATTCTGCAAATGTCAGACTTCTTATTTTCAGGCCTGTTATGAGAACCCTGAAATTTGCAAAAAATTCTTGGGGGAGGACTGATCCTAATTGGCATCCCCTGCCATTAACCCTTAAGGAAAGTGGAAGAGGAGATAATAGGGGTACTAGCTAGGATGAGGGTGGAGGCCCTGCAAATCCCCCCAAAACAGCTTTCCTAACAACATGCCTCCCACCCCCCCCCCCCCCAAAAAAAAATGTCTTGAGCACCCCCTATTCTAGAGCCCTGGCTACTCATCTGCTAACTTTTTGCTCTGTTAGTTCCCGCATATATCTCAAAATTAGGGCTACATAATCTACAGATGCCTCAGATTCGCTCTTAGAGCACTGAAAAGTTTCTCAAGAGTAAGACTGATCCTAACTAGGACAGTCCCCACCCCTAGTCATTACCCCCTCCTCCCACTTCCCTTGGGGAAGAGGGGGGAGGGGTAATGACTAGAGAGTCCTAGTTAGAATGGGATGGTGGCCCCATTTCTCCCCCCACTGCATGTGTAACATACGTGTGTACCGGGTGAGATAGCAGGGAGAGACAGATGTATCCCACCCCACCCACGTGACGTTATACATTTATAACGTTATTCTGACGTTATGCATATCGTATCAGTTTCTTGCTACCAACTAATTCATATTGACATCAATGGAATGCAGTGTGATCAAAGTTCGATGCTCTAAAACTCTTCAACCCTCAAGCTGCCACCACTCCTAATCGATTTCGTGGTATATACCTTTGGTACATACATAACTTGTGCATGCTCTTTCCGATGGTGACATCAGTGTCTCAAAACAACGAATACAAAATGAGTTGATTGAATCAGCATGTGACTTCCGAATACCTCCGGCTAATGTAATCGCTGCATGGTGGGGGGAGAAAAATCATCCTCGATGAGTCTGGAGGTGGGAATGGGGAAATCTCACCTCCAGACTCATCGGGGATCATAATAATCCCCACCAACGGCCTACTGAATATATGTTTAGAATGCTTGGGCATCCCCTATTCTAGAAACCTGGTTTGGCGCCTGTTGACTTTTTGTTTCTCTTACTTACTTGCTCAGCTTGTTTTCACTTGATTGTTATTGCAGCTTGAAGTGGTCATGCACTCTAAAATCAATAATCAATACCCTACTGTGAATTAAAATGCCAGAGAACCTGTCTCTATAATCTTAGTTTCCTTCTGTGTTATTAGGTAAATTCTACAGGATTAGTCCAGTTCTCAAGCTGTCTGTGATCCAAAAAAAATACCTGCTGTTCACAGTAATGGACAGTGGGGCAGTTGTAGGAAATGAATTGACAATTATTCTGGACATGTATCTATGTTATGTATACAAGTTACCTTGTTATATCACCTGATATCACAATATAAGTTATTTCATGCATAAAGGAGAGTCAGCTGATGACAAAACTACGGTTAATTATGATGAGGATGTATACCACTTAGCAGGTAATTAACCTTTAAAAACCAGCCAACTAGAATAATTTTCTATCACAAATTCTCACCTCTTTTGCTTGTTGTAATTTTTTTCTCTTTCTGATAAGGGACCATTTAACCCTTAAGTCCTCAGATTAATTTTAAAGTACTTATGGCCTTTTTCTGCTTACATAGTTATTGTTGACTTGGCAGTGGTTCTACATCACTGCTGGCTGCCTATACAGGCAGCCAGCAGTGATGTAGAACCACTGCCAGGGAAAATTCAGTCTACACACAAGAGTAATAAAAAAGATTACACAAGGGCGCACCTGCTTCAATGCAATATAAAAGTGGCGGTTTGGGGCTATATGGGGGCTTAAGGGTTAAAATAAGAATTATTGAGCTGTAATTCTCAAAGTGGACACTGAATTTCAATCAGACTGTAATGGGGTCATGACCTTCTCAAAATTGTTCACTTTCCTTCCCACAATGTGACAGAATCTCAACTGTCAAAAAAGAAATCTAAAAACATTTATTTAACCCTTTACCCAATGTAACGGCCAAAACCGGCCAGCACTATTCTTAAAAATAGCCAATTAATTTTCATTATTTTTTCATTTTTTGTCTCAAAAACATAGGTTATGACCCCTCGTTGGAACGAGCTCGTCAAGCTCGTTCCAATGAGGGGTCATAATCTATGTTTTTGAGACAAAAAATGAAAAAAATTAGTTCAAGAATTTTTTTTTTTGCAAGTGTCGTCTGCCTTTCACCTATTTACCAAATGTACAGATATCAGAATTTGTTATTTTAATGATTCTTTATCCAAATGTTTCCAAAAATGTCTACAAAACCATGTCATGTGACTCCTTATTGGAACGAGCTTAACATGATATGATTTTGTTGATGAAAGTTTTTGAAATTTTGTTTTCAAATTTACAATTTGTATATTACCCAGGAAGTTGCCTCTGATTGGTTAGGTGAAGTGTTAATCTCAGATGTAATTTAAAAAACTCTGTTAGGCCCAGAATGGAGGGCCTGATATATAGTTATATTATGAAAAAATGGTGCTTGTTAGTGCCATAGCTTTTGGCTTTATTAGCCTTCATCAGTGGTGAAACAAAGAGAGCTTGACATGTTGGCTTCCGAACTTATACACAAGTATGAACCAGATGTTGTTTTTGTTTGTTTTTATTGGGGGCGCGGTGGCTCAGTAGGTAGAGGTGCAGGCTGCAAGCCGAGAGGTCCTCGGTTCGAATCCCACCTGCGGCAACCGTGTTTTGTCCTTGGACAAGAGACTTCACCCCCATTGCCCATGTGGGGGTACGAAGACGCCATGTACTAAGGCGTACTGCACGTCGATGGTACGCATGTCTTCAACCATTCTAACCCTGCCTGCGCTGCGTTGTGGAGTTACGATGTTGGGGAGCTGGCAGCTGCTCGTCGTTGCTCAGTGGTTCTCTCTGGGTACTCTGGCTTCCTCCACCTGTAAAACTGTCACGGTCATGGTTAGCCATTGTGCATAAATATGTGACCTTAAACAGTAATAAATAAATAAATGTTTTTATTGCTTCTGTCTTGATTTGCAATATTTTATTTAGGAAATATTGACCTATTGATAGGGTCTCATCAGATCACGATCTGACTATCAAAAATCACAGTTGAAATCAGTGTAGTGCTGACAGTTTTAGAGTTTGAATATTCATTAATATGATACAATCCTGTTAATTGACTAGGCACTTTGCCAGCAAAAATATTCAATTTCAGTAGTGTTTTTCATTTAACTAGAATATGGCAACTTTGCATCATTCTGATAACAAATTGAGTTTTTTCCAATTTAATCTTGTTTAGCAGTCTCAGTTAGCTCATACCAACAAGATATAACCATAAATGCTTAATTAGGTGTAGTGCATGAGGCCAAATAGACCCGTGAAGTGTGGAAATTTGAAGATTGTCAGAATTTTTTTAAAAAAATCTGTTATTTTATTCATTTAACATGGATTTACTATTTTCTCCACATGCAATTTACAGGGCAAATTTGTACTAAAGGAATGGTAAATGGTTTGGTGTTTGAAAATTATATGCAATTAAGGGGGCGTGATCCCAATAGGCAATATCTCATTAAAGTGGAGCCACAGTACCACATTGACCGTATATGGTGGAGCAGGGTGGGATTTGGTCACCTTCCTGCATTCCAGAGATAAACTAAGCATTGGGGGTGGGGGGGGGGGGGGCGTGGTGGGGTTGCTGTAACTGGTTCTCGTCAGATCACAGAAGTTAAGCAATGTCACGCCCGGTTAGTCCTTGGATGGGTGACCGTCTGAGCAATCAATTCGGACTCCCGCGTTCACTTCACCCCGATTGTCCACATGGGGGCACAATGACGCTGTGTACTAAGGCATACTGCACGTCGATGGTGCACATGTCTTCAGCCAATCTAACCCTGCCTGTGCTGCTGTGCAGAGTTACGATGTTGGGGAGCTGGCAGCTGCTCGTCGTTACTCGGTGGTTCTCTTCGGGTTCTCCTCCACCCATAAAACTTTCACCGACATGACATGACCTTGGCTGTTAATGTGTTTCATTAAACCCTAATAAATAAATAAATAAATTAATAAGCATTTGTTCTATTATATCTTGTTTGACAGAGCTCACAGAGCTCTGTCAAACAAGCTATATTAGATTAACCCTCTGCATACTGATGTCGAATTATAAAAAATTTTCCCATAATGCTAAAGTTAACTTTAAGGAACTTAACCAACTCAGTACTGTTTGACTGAGCTCTTTCAAACAAAATTGATTTGGTTAAATTTCTACTTGTGTTATGGGGAAAAGTTGGAAATTTTCCCAATGGCATGGGCCCCGGACCCAATTCCAAAGAGGGCAGAAGAATCCCTGTACCTATAATAAGATAATAGGGCTGTCATCTTTGTCAATACAGTGGAGCCCACTTAATTGGATATCTCTTAATTGTATATCCCTGTTAATTGAATATAATTTTCAAACACAAAACCATTTACCATACCTTCTGTTCAAATTTGATCTGCTAATTGCATATGGGTTGTAGTGTAAACTCCTGTTAATTGTATATAAATTTTTATAATATGTCGAAAAAATTACTGTGACATGCACCAAATTCCCCTTATTTATCAACCTTTTTGGCCTCAGTGCATCCAATACAGGCATTTATTCTATCATATCTTGTTTGACAGAGCTCCATGAGCTCTGTCAAACAAGATATAATAGAATAAATGCTCAGTTTACCTCAAGAACACAGAAAACTGACCAAATACCTGTTAATTGTATACTCCTGTTAATTGAATAATTTTCACTGGCAAAATGGATATTCAATTAAGAGGATTCTACTGTAATCAGATAATAGGGCTGTCAAATTATTTTATGCGAATGGTTGATTGGGTCTTTAATGTGTGTGTCATGTTGAGAAAATACAACAATGGCAACACTGGAAAATTGTTCACCATATTTAGAATATATATTTTTCCCATGCTTGAATCACCATTGATCTGTTCAACATTGTCTGATTCAAACATACTAAGAGAACAATGTATTAAGAAACTCAATGATCGATCTCCGAGCTCATAACCTGTTACTTGGCAGTTGTCTATTGAATCAGCTTCGAACATGAGTCGCTCGACGACTTTCACCTGTGGAAATCTACTACTACTGGTGCCGGCATTATGTATAATGCACACGTGTTTTGAAAGTTGATTTTGTGTTTTATTAGACTGGATTTATATCATGGGTGTCTGAAGACTCATGATTGGCTTTCTTGTACATTTAGGTAAGAAGGAACACCCCAACCCCCAGTAATATTATGAGGCATTTTACATTGAAGTTATTAATGTACAATTTTATATCAATAATTGTCATTTCCTCTATGCTGTTACTATAAATAACTTGATTACATTGACATGGGGTATTTTACTGGAAGGTTTTAATGTTTACCCATGCAAGTCAAATTCTATTACAAATTCAGTGGAATGCACTTGTTCACACTTGTACCTTTCTCCGAAGTTAGAGATATTTACAGCAATAGTGAAAAAAAGAGGAATAATCACAAAAAGAATTTATTTTACTAATTACAACATCACCTTTTAGAAGGGTGTGCAGTGGCTCAGTGCTAGACTGTTGGACTTCTATGCCAGAGGTCCTGAGTTGCTGTGCAGGGTAGCATCACTAAATTCACCCTCTGGAGACCTCATTTTGCAGATGACAATCTGCTTATTTTCTGGCTTGTTTATCTCCAGATTCCAAGAAAGTGGCCAGATTCCTGTTAACTGAATATTCCTGTTAATTGAATAATTGTCCACGCTTCTTGCAGCAGAAGGGCCATAAATCCTGGGATGTTGGGGTGGGGGTGGTGGGAGCAACATAAAACTATCACAGGCAATTGGTAATTTAGTGATATATGAGTTAGATCAGGCGCAGAAATTAGTCATGACAATCGGCATTGTCATAGTAAGAGATGTGGTTGTCTTCCATGGGTTTTACACTGACATTTCTGGTTGTTGTGATCATTTGACACTTACAGACTACAGAGCTTGCCAAGAAGTATAGGTAGTTATTACACGCCTGTTCTATGAAATCCCCCATCTACACCAACACTAAACCATGCAAAAAATGAAAATTGCACGAGTGTGAAATGGAAATCGTTGTACTATTTTTAAATACAGGCAAAATTTCACTGGAAATTTCTACAAATCGAGCACCACAATTACAGTTTGAATCGTAGCGATAGCTTAAAATTGTGACTGAGTTCCAATGTGTTCTATGTGCCAGTAGGCACACAGAACATACTGAAACTCAGCAGACGAAATAGTAACACAGGTTCCCATCGCAAATTTTGTTGGCTATTAAATGTGTTCTTTTTGTTGATAGTTGCCAAATCAATTGCTGAGTGTTTTTTTGACGTGAAGGCATGTAGTAAACACAGAATGACATACATGCACAGGTGAATGGGTTAATCAGTATGGCACTTGCGTCTGTGGACTTTTGTTTTATACTCCTGCGCTTGCACTGCAAGGAGTTAACTAATGTGACTCTGTACACATTAACCCTTTACCCGGGAGCGTGGTGGCTCTGTAGGTAGAGGTGCAGGCTGCAAGCCGAGAGGTCCTCGGCTCGAATCCCACCTGCGGCAACTGCGTTGTGTCCTTGGGCAAGACACTTCATCTCCATTGCCCGCGTGGGGGCACGATGACGCTGTGTACTAAGGCATACTGCACGTCGATGGTACGTATGTCTTCAACCAATCTAACCCTGCCTGTGCTGCAGTGCGGAGTTACGATGTTGGGGAGCTGGCAGCTGCTCGTCGTTGCTCGGTGGTTCTCTCCGGGTACTCCGGCTTCCTCCACCCGTAAAACTGTCACGGTCATGATTAGCCATTGTGCATAAATATGTGACCTTAAACATCAATAAATAAATAAATAAATAAATAACCCTTTACCCAATGAATCGGCCACACCCACCTGCGTAATATACAATTTTAACAGCTGAAAAAATATTATTTTTTAAAAAGTTTCAACAAAACCATATCATGTGACCCCTCATTGAAATGAGCTTGCCAAGCTCATTCCATTGAAGGGTCACATGATATGGTTTCGTTGGAATTTTGATATCGTCTGTGTTGGGTAAAGGGTTAAAGTAGTGTAGGAGACCTTCATGAGGGATCATGTCTGTGCAACAGTTAACCTCCTAACAATAATGTCAAAATACTGAAATTTCAAGTAACAATTTTTTCCCATGATGCAACTTGGAATTGAACCAATTCAGTCCTGCTCGTAAGATCGCAATGAGCTCTGTCATTGTTGAAGGCTAAATTATTTTTGGTGGTCTAAATTTGCTATTGAAAATTTGTTTCATTACAAATTATTGGAGAGTGCCCTGTAATAGAACAAACTTGTATAAACAAAATATTATTTCATTTGACTGAATAGGAAACATGAGCAAGAAAATGTTTTTTTTCACTCTAGTACCCTCATTCTTTTGGAAGCCCTGATAGTGGCTTCTGGCACTCGACCAGTTAACTGTTTTTTTGTTTTTTTTATTTATTAGGGTTTAACAACACATTAACAGCCAGGGTCATAGCATGTCGGTGACAGTTTTATAGGTGGAGGAAGCCGGAGTACCTGGAGAGAACCACCGAGCAACGACGAGCAGCTGTCAGCTCCCCAACATCGTAACTCTGAACTCTGCACCGCGGCACAGGCAGGGTTAGATTGGTTGAAGACATGCGCACCATCAACGTGCAGTACGCCTTAGTACACAGCGTCATCATGCCCCCATGTGGGCAAGCGGGGTGAAGTGCCTTGCCCAAGGACACAACGCGGGAGCACGAATCAGTCGCTGAAATGGTCACCCATCCAACTACTAACCGCGCTCGACATTGCTTAACTTCAGTGATCTGACGAGAACCGGTTGCCGCGACGCCACCGCGCCCCAGTTAACTGGTTAAATTCCTAATTTATGATGGTGAAAAATTTGCAGCTTTATACTTTGATAATATGCATGGGGTTAATATTTGTTTGGAAATCACGAATTGATTGTATTGAATCAGTTAAATGACAGGTGTACTTTCAATATTTATTCACAAACTTGTCAATGATGCTTGTAGTTGGATCAGAAGCATTCATGCAAATCATAATGACAAGAAAACTCTCTGTGCAGAGAACCCCAGGAAGTTGAACAGCTAGTATTTGTTTACTGTGATAAATAAAGGCTGTCTTACTACTAAAATGGGAAGATCAAGTCACCAACACCTGGAGTGAATATCCTTTAAAGTGGACAGATTGGGTATAAGTGGTTGTCTGAGACCCCACAAAGTAGATCTTTTCTCTCTGTTTATTTGGCCATTTTTTTGTAAAATTGCATGTGGGCAGGTGATTTTTGAAGTCAAGCTGAGCTTATCCAATCGCACTTCGTCTGTCGTCCATCCATTGTCCTTCCGTCTTTCCGTCAAATCCAATTCAAGTGAAAGTTTTTGTGAGTAATTGTGCTGAGGGGGCATTTTTGTTCAACTCAACATGCCCAGCCCCATAGGGAGGTGGTGGGGAAAATGCTCCAGAATTTAAAAAAAAATCTTCTCACGAACCAGCGGGAACAACGACTTGATATTTGGTATGGAGCTTCCTTTTGAGGTGTAGATTCAAGTTTGTTCAAAGGAATTTCGTGAAGCAATATTTTCCTTTGTAATGGGTGGGGAAAGATTTTTGGCCCCGCCCAAAATTTCTATTTCCTGAACCGATGGTCTGATTTGGTTTGTGATATTAGTGGGTCATAAGTACTTGATTCATTTCATGCCAAAAAACTTTTTTCCTGTGTCCCTGTGGGAACCCCGGGAGCTAAAAATAGAAATAATTTCAAACGCCCATATTTCCCAAACACCATGGAACAGAGAACTGTTATTTGGTATGAAGCATCCTTAGGACCCATAGAAGTGAATGGTAAAAAAAAAACTGCCATCGCTTTTAACAGGGTGTTCTGTAGAGGGTGTCGAAATAATGCGAGTCAGCATATCTGCAAAAATCTTTAAAAATAAAAAAATATTCTTTTTCTTCAGAACCAATGATCTGAATCTTTTGGTATTTGGTATACATCATCCATGGGGGTAAAATATAAGTTTATTAAAATGAAGCCCCTCAGTTCATATTTGGGCTCAATACAGGAGCTCAAATTTTTAACTTAGGGCAATATGGGGAATAATCTTTAAAAATTTTCTTCTTCAGACCCACCAGTCAGAATGCTTTGATCTTTGGAATATAACATCTGTAGGGGGGCGTCAGATTTAGGTTTGTTCAAATTGGGTCCCTGGATTGATATTTGGGCTCCCTGTATTTATTTTTTTCTCATTTTTGTACAACTTTCTTTGTTTAACTCTTTGCACGCTGAGTATTTTCAAGATATTTTTCATCAGATTTGATGCAAAATTAATTTAACCCCCTGCACACTGATGTAAAAATCGAAAAATTTCAGGCTGCTAATTTTTCCCATGATGCAACTAGAAATTTAATCAATTCAGTCTTGTGTGACAGAGCTCATTGAGCTCTGTCAAACAAGACTGAATTGATTAAATTTCTAGTTGCATTATGGGAATAACGGCTACTTGAAATTTTGATATTTCGACATCAGTGTGCAGGGGGTTAAATTAACTCAAGGACTCATTGGTGAAAACAATGCATTCAATTTACATTGTGAAAATTCGATTAAATGCACTCAAATTATACTTATTTCAGTGGCAAGGGAAATCCTGTCATGGGCACGATTATTTATCTGCCAGCAGCATGCAGGGAGTTAATACTGTCACGGGCATGATTATCCGCCAGCAGCATGCAGGGAGTTAATACTGTCACGGGCATGATTATCCGCCAGCAGCATGCAGGGAGTTAATACTGTCACGGGCACGATTATCTGCCAGCGGCATGCAGGGAGTTAATACTGTCACGGGCATGATTATCCACCAGCAGCATGCAGGGAGTTAATACTGTATGCTTGGTACAAAATCATTATGTATTTTATTCATGCTTCTTATTATTTCAAACATGGTTATTTCCCAACAAGATGGGAAGGTTTTTAACAATAGGGTCTTTATTTTGTCTCTTCCACAATAAGAATTGGAATGGCAGCTCCTGAATTGTCACATATTTGACCTTTGTTTGGAGGACAATAATGAAAAGCTGTCATAGAATCTCCAGTGTTCAGGGTCAGTCATGACGGAAATGATTTCTTACCTATACACATGAAATAAAATTCCTGGTGGGGATGGAAACCCCAGAAGGAGATCAATGCATGTTTATTTATTGTGGTGAAACAAGTTCTGGTTTACTTGTAAAATTGGACATGGTAACTGGTGAAGTAAAAGTCCTCCAAAATGAGCGTCATTATAGGAAAAACCAAGACGGGAAATAAACATCTGTCATTCGCAGAATGAGGTCCCCAGAGGGTGAATTTGCTGATGCTATCCCATACAATGGGCCAGTTTATCCTCTGGGTACCTCTTTCTGTTCAGGCTTGAGACCTTGATTCAGATTGAAGATGACAAAGGGTAAATTTAGTGATGCTATCCTTCTGTGCAGGGAAGCATCACCAAATTCACCCTCTGGAGACCTCATTTTGCAGATGACTCAGCTTATTTCCAGGCTTGGTTATAAATGCTTGGATAATGTGATTTTGATGTGATGTGATTATTAGGGCCCAGTGAACATCTGCGATTCGATTTGGTTCAAATCTTTTCACTGATTTGATTCAATTCAAAATTATCTTCATTATTCGAATAAATTCGAATTTCGGAGAGTTTTGAATTTACTGCATCTCTCTATTATCAACATTTTGTAGACAGGGTTCGCACAGCCATGAAAAGTCCCTGAATTTTAGTCAGACTCTTTGAATGTGGAATATTCAGAAAATGCCCTTGAAAAGCACTTGAAAATCAGTCAGGCTCCTTGAATTTCTCCTGCTGTCGAAGCAGCATGTTTATTTAAGTCCAACCTTTTGCCAAATTTTCAATTTTATTTGGTTTTAATTTTTTTAAAAAAGGTGAGGCAAGAAAAAATGCATATCGGAAATAACTGGTGGAGTGCTGAAAGTCACCATCAATTTAACTGAAAAGTGAGAGTACTTTAAACAAGTCTTTGTATTCTTTGTGCTGACTCAGTGTACAGTCAGTGGCAAATGACACTTTCTTCACAACAATTTACTTTATTATAAATCATTGGAGAGTGCCTGCAGTCATTCTCCAATGATTTATAATAAAATAAATATCGAATAAATTGTAACCACCAAACAGAATCTAGCACTCTGCCAACTGTGCAAGAAATAGATTTTAGATGCAGGTGAGATTTTTGAGAAATGACAGTCCCGTCAGAAAACTGCTGCTTGATAAATGCAATTTGTCCTTGAAATGTCCTTGATTTTTTTTTGTCCTGGGTCATATGAACCTTGTGTAGATGACAACTCATCCTGCAAATTTCTGGGGAATGAGATTGACCGTATCCAGCCTAACTAGATAACTTAAATTGTTAGTCAGAAAATTCCAAAAACCCTTTACCCATTGATCGGCCACATTCGCCCACGTAAAATGCAAATTCAGCAGCTGAAAAAATACTATTTTTCAAGACATTTCAACAAAACCATATCATGCAACCCCTCTTTGAAACGAGCTCATCGAACGCATTCCAATGAGGGGTCATATGATATGGTTTTGTTGAAATTTTTTGAAAAAGTAAAAAAAATTATATTGAACCCTTTACCCAACGCAGACGATTTCAAAATTTATTGTTTTAAATATCATTTTTTAATTTTTTTCAAAAAATTTCAACAAAACCATATCATGTGACCCTTCTTTGGAATGAGCTTGACGAGCTCGTTCCAAAGAGGGGTCACATGATATGGTTTTGTTGAAATTTTTTGAAAAATAATATTTTTTCAGCTGCTGAATTTGCATATTATGCGGGTGGATGCAGTCGATTCGTTGGGTAAAGGGTTAAAATAATAAATTTTGATACTGTCTGCATTGGTTAAAGGGTTAAATGGCTTTTGAAGCAGTCACACAGATGGCACTTTGTCTCATTTGCACAGTATATTGCCCCTTGAGTGGGATAAGGCTCCACCTGCTATGCTAATGCATCGCAAATAATGCCTTGTTTTACTCAGGGTATGATACATGTCATATGGCTTCTTCTTGGTCTACTTTAATAATACCTGGTCAGTCTAGCCCCATTGTTAAGATAACTGTCAGGTGAGTTGTCACCACTATAGTATTAAGAACAGAAAATGTCCAAACTCCTTTTGGTGAGATAAATTCAGTGTGATAGCTTCAAGTAATCTAAGCAAAATGATAGCTTTTGAATAATTTGAATGCCAGCACGCAGGGTTCCCAATCAAATGATAAGTCCTTGAATTTTGGGACCTTTGTTACTATCCTGGAAAGTTTCCACCACCCTCCATGAAACGTACTTAAATTCAGTTTAATTACAACCTCTAAGACGAGCAGTTTCATGATAACCCGCCCCACATACATATGAAACCACAAAATCGGTCAGGAACATACCTTTGATCTCTACATTGTCCATTGAGTGCAGTAAGCCACTATCTACAATGCTTTAGCAAAAAGGACATAAATTCAGTTTAATTATAACTTCTAAGACAAGTAGTTTCATGATAACCCACCCCACATACATGCAAAACCACAAAATCGGTCAGCAACATATCTTTGATGTCTCATGTCTCCATTGTCCCTTGAGTGCAACAAGCCACCATTCGCAGTGCTGTAGCATTGCAGATGATGCCTTATTGAACTCCAGGGCCAATATATATTTAACTACAGTTAAAACTAGAAGTCCTGTCACGAACTGTGCTCTTATCTAGGCTTAATTGCACCTTGGAATTGCGCACAATTGCCATATCGAATGGCATCTAAAGCACGGCAGATTCTCCTGGTTACTCTTAGCAAACACAGGCAATGTTTCTGCCAGTGGACCTCAGGGTTACCCAGAGGTCCATTGGTGAAACATTGCTTGTGCACAGGCCATATGTACAGAATTTAATAGCCTTACTATGGTCATAACGTGTAGATTAACACGCAGATCGACATGCTATTTGTTTGCATTTTGGGACAGGACTTCCAGTTTTAACTGTAGTTTCATTCTCCATAATCAGTACCTCTAGGCTTAAAGTCTTTGTGTTGTTCATGGTGTCATACACTCATCATGAGCATCATAATAATCCTTGAAAATCATGATCAGAATCGTTGAAAAGTGCTTAAATAGTGCTTGAATTTGATTCTCTGATGTCAGTGGGAACCATGGTGCATCAGAACCCTGTTTTATATGGTTCTAATCATCAGGCATCCAGTGTCGCTTTGTCAAAGACTCTTCTTCTTGTCTGTTGGTCCTGTCTTATTTGGGCGAGGACCAGTGAAAGAGGTGATCCTCTCACAAAAGGTGCTTGTTGTTCTTTAGTCTTGAAATTCAGTCAGATGGAGGCTCTCGTCCTTCACTTGGAGAGTTGAAGTAAGAGGACAGGAGATACCCAGGCCAACAGTGTTCTGTTAATTGCAGTTGGGATATTCAATAAAGATATCTGAGCGAGCGATTAGCAGGTCTTCACAATATCAGAAAATAAGTCAGACAATGACAATGTGAGGTACAAAAAG
Organism: Pictodentalium vernedei; assembly: GCA_031216915.1. Taxonomy (NCBI): domain Eukaryota; kingdom Metazoa; phylum Mollusca; class Scaphopoda; order Dentaliida; family Dentaliidae; genus Pictodentalium; species Pictodentalium vernedei. The sequence continues at coordinate 52,320,309 of CM062294.1, forward strand.
GCCAATGTCTGAGGTTTAAAATCATCAGTCAAAATGTCTGATGCCAAAATTATCAATGAAGTTCAGTGATCAGTACATCATGCATGCTGGATTCCATGTGCATAACTAGCAAGCCTAAAATTAATGATTATTGTGATTTCTGGTCCTGGCAAGGGGGAAGCGTGAAGAAAGTGACTGTACAGCTCATCAGTATTAACAGCAAGTGAAGGAATACAATTTGATATAGCCATACATGTATCTAAATTATGTCTGATGGGTAATTCAATTTCAATTCAGAATTCATCCAACCATACCTTGTTTGGCAGGGCTCAATTAGCCCTGCCAAACAAGGTATGGTTGGTTGCATTCTGAGCAGTCTTAAGATGAAGGTACGTACATGTTCATGTCAACCCAAAACACATTATTTCAAACACTCAAACTCCATTTTGTAACACCGTATTTACTCTATGTATTGGGACACTCTATGATTAGGGACACACATTTTTTCCAGAAAACTATATTTTTTTATGCTCCAAAGTTTGGGACATTCAGGAGATTTGTTTCCAGTTGGCCCGTCACTAGTAGCAGACGACACTCATAGAAAAAATTCTTGGGTAACTAAAAATTTTCATTTTTTGCTTCCAAAACATAGCTTATGATCCCTCATTGAAACGAGTGCAATGCGCACGTTCCAATGAGGGATCATAAACTATGTTTTGGAAGCAAAAAATGAAAATATAAAAAAAAATTGGACGGCAATTTTTGTATATAGTGATGGAAAACGAATCACACACAACTTTATTCATCATCAAATCAAGACCAGGCTGTGTTCTTTCCCCATTTTCTAAGAATTGGGACACTTGTGAAAATAATTATTTTTAGCTGTCCCAATACAAAGAGTAAATACGGTATGCCTGATATCATTCTTAAATGACAGAAATGATTCATTTGATGTCTGACATTTTGTCTGGAAGTGCAATGAATATTATTTTCAGGCTTCGACTTCACAGTCTGATGTCAAGCTCAGTTATCTTTGATATTCTCCAAATATGGTAAAAGTGGGTGTGGCAGGTTAAGTGTTAAATGGTATTGTATAGCAACAAGTACACAGAAAGTAAACAATATCCCATTAGGAAGAGAGAAAAAAACATTGATTTTTCCTTGCACACAGGATATAGATTTAATATTTTCTATTGTTGCTTTGAATATGTTACATTTCAATGAATGTTGTATAAAATTAAAAGCCTCAATTAATCTATGACAATAAATCTATTAACTGGATACATCAGAGGGTTTTTTTCCCTCTGAAATACATTTCAACATTTTTCACAAAAAAATTCCACTATGTTTACATATAGAATTTACCCAAAGTAGCTTGGTGTACCAAATGTTCACTACGAGTGGCAAAGTGTTGTTAACCACGAGCCTTTGGCAAGCGGTTAACACCACTTTACCATGAGTGGTGAACATTTGGTACACCAAGCTACTTTGGGTAGATTTTATTTATACCATGATTGTCAGATTATTAAGAGTCACTATTATTTTTCCCCGATTTTACTGAACAGCAGATGTACATACTTGTGAACCTGTTGTTTGTCTACATGAACATCGGCATGCAGTACTTCCACTGTCAATTTTATCAGCGAAATGAAATGGAAAAAGAAAATGAGTCTTTTTCGTTTTAATAACATATTATTTAGAGTTATGCATGCTTTATTAACATGAGACAATGTATGTTTGTTAATGTTTGGCATCTTATGAGGTAAACCCATTTAAAATCGTAAAAAATAATTGCCACTTTCATTTCACTCTTCGCGAGGTGATGTGCGATAAATTTAGACAAGTTCGCATTCAGGTCGACATCACCAAAGGTCAACTATGATGTAGTTCCACTCTTGGTGTAAATTTTAACTGTTGAAATCCCATTGCTGGTGTATTCATCACGGTTGGTGTGTAAAGCTAAAATTTATGTCATAGGCTTTTTATATATAGTAGAATAGGTAATCATGGTATATAGAGAGTAATCGCTTGACTGGACTGGTTACATGAAATAATCCATGAGAGGTGAGGGATGTTGTACAAACACGAGTGCACGAATGCGCATGGCTGTTTTACAATATAGTCCCTCGCCTCAAATGAATTATTTCACTTAACCAGTCTAGTCAAGCGATTACTCTGTTTATTAGCTCACCTGACTGAAAGTCAGGGTGAGCTTTTCTGATCACTTTTCGTCCGTCGTCCGTCGTCCGGCGTCCGGCGTCCGGCGTGAAGGTGGTGTTTGGGTCTTTTTCTTCCAAACCACTGGCCGCATGTTAATGAAATTTCATGTGAGTAGGGGTTATATAGCGGCATTTTGATTTTTGGGCAAATTAGGTTTCGGCTCATATTGAGCAGAGGGGTGGGGCAAAAATGCTCCAATTCTTAAAAAATCTTCTTCTCAAGAACCAGCAATAGCAGAGACTTGATATTTGGTATGCAGCTTCCTTTTGAGGTGTAGACTCAAGTTTGTTCAAGAGAAGTTTGTAGGTCTATACTTGGCGATGTTATGGGAGGAGCAAAAATTTTGGCCCCACCCCAAATTTCTATTTTTTAAACCGAGAGGCCAATTTGAACCAAATTTTATGTGAGGGCTTATTGGGTCATAAGTACCTAATTTATGCAGAAATTTTTTTTCCTGTAGCCCCGTGGGAACCACAGGAGCTAAAAATAGAAAAAAATTAAAACGCCTATATCTCAAAAACTGCACGGCACTGAGAATTTTTATTTGGTGTGCAGCTTCCTTGGGACCAACAGAAAGGATTGGTAAAAAAAAATTGCCATCGGTTTTATCATAGGGTACAGTTTCGGGACTTTGAAAAAGTGCTGAGTCAGCACTTTTTAACACTGTAGGCAATGGGAAAAACATTAAAAAATCTTCTTCTCCAGATCCAGCAGGCAGAATCTTTTGATATTTGGTATGCAACATTGTAGGGTGGATCTGATTCAAGTTTGTTCAAATCGGCCCCCTGGGTTCATATTTGGGCTCAGTATAGGAGCCCGATTTCGAACTTAGTGCATTTCAGGCAAATTTCTTAAAAAATCTTCTTCTCCAGATCCAGCAGGCAGAATCTTTTGATATTTGGTATGCAACATTGTGGGGTGGATCTGATTCAAGTTTGCTCAAATCGGCTCCCTGGATTCATATTTGGGCTCACTATAAAAGCCCGAATTCGATCTTAGTGCATTTCAGGCAAATTTCTTAAAAAATCTTCTTCAGATCGAGCAGGCAGAATCTTTTGATATTTGGCATGCAACATTGTGGGGTGGATCTGATTCAAGTTTGTTCAAATCGGCCACCTGGGTTTATATTTGGACTCAGTATAGAAGCTCGAATTCGAACTTAGTGCATTTCAGGCAAATTTCTTAAAAAATCTTCTTCTCCAGATCCAGCAGGCAGAATCTTTGGATATTTGGTATGCAACATTGTGGGGTGGATCTGATTCAAGTTTGTTCAAATCGGCCCCCTGGATTCATATTTGGGCTCACTATAGAAGCCCAAATTCGAACTTAGTGCATTTCAGGCAAATTTCTTTAAAAATCTTCTTCTCCAGATCCAGCAGGCAGAATCTTTTGTTATTTGTTATGCAACATTGTGGGGTGGATCTGATTCAAGTTTGTTCAAATTGGCCCCCTGGATTCATATTTGGGCTCACTATAGAAGCCCGAATTCGAAGTTAATGCATTTCAGGCAAATTTCTTTGAAAATCTTCTTTTCAAGATCCAGCAGGCAGAATCTTTTGATATTTGGTATGCACCATGCTTAGGGGGTGAGATTCAAGTTTGTTCAAGCCAAGTCCCTTGGTCCATATCTGGGCTCACTGTGGGAGCTTGAATTGTAACTTAGTTCAAAATGCGGAATTTTCTTTAAAAATCTTCTCAAGATCCAGCAGGCAGAATCTTTTGATATTTGGTATGCACCATGCTTAGGGAGTGAGATTCAACTTTGTTCAAGCCAAGTCCCTAGGTCCATATTTGGACTCACTGTGGGAGCCCGAATTATAACTTAGTTCAATATGAGGAATCTTCTTTAAAAATCTTCTATTTTTTTTTTAGATCCACTGGTCAGAATCTTTGGATATTTGGTATAAGCTTTTCTTAGGAGGATCAGATGCAACTTGTTGAAATCAGTTCTCTGGGTTGATATTTAGGCTACCATGTCAGGTGAGCGCCCTCAGGCCCCTTGGGGCCTCTTGTTACTTTTCATTATTAACAAAATTTATATTATTTAACTCTTTACCTAATGTTATGGCCAAAACCGGCCAGCGCTATTCTAAAAAAATTGCCAGTTTTTTTTGTCTCTAAAACATAGGTTATGACCCCTCATTGGAACGAACTCGTTGAGCTTGTTCCATTGAGGGGTCATAACCTATGTTTTTGAGACAAAAAATGAAAATAATAGTTATTCAAGAGTTTTTTTTTGCATGTGTCATCTGCTTTTCATGTTAGGTAAATGGTTAAAAAAACAAAAAAACAATGAAGTCCCCATTATACCCATGGCAAAGCGTCTTCATTTGCACGCATGGATACATGAACCAATTGTTGATTGCATAATTCACTTGTGAAGTTATCGTTTATAATCCAGCGCGGAAATCCCAATAAATCACACTTTGCAAAGTAATAAAAAATAATATTCAGTTGGCGGAAAAAAAATCTGAAAATTTCTCACTGAAGTGAAGTATAACCATAAGACCTCTCTTCAGATTGGATCTTTACTTTCGACACGGCGGCCATGGACTGGCCACTTTCAGGCTTGTCATTTTAAGGTGGGCGATCGCCCCGGGCCGCAGTCGCCTTTCTGAGTTCTAAATTCTGCTGTTGCTAAACGTATGCCTAACCCCAATTTCTGCGGCCCATTAATTCAGTCGAAGGCACCTCAAAATCAGCCGTCTCAAAAGGCAATTTTTGCAGACTGAAGGAGGTAACAAAGTGCAGTTTGTGAAGTTTGTAGTGTGTCGTTGACGCAGTTATCCAGAGACAGTAAGTAATTTTCCAAATATTAGCGAGAAGTCTGCCAGTTCCAAAGTTGTAATTAGTTATTACATTGTACATCAGACTGTGACAACTCTGGTGTCACCTGCGATTAGGAACATGTCATCCCCAAGCCAGTTCGACCCCTGACAATTTGCCTGGGACGTTTTGTCCCAAAATCAAAGCCGGGACGTATCGTTCCCCTCCCCCCAACATGGCTTGGTTATTTGGATGCAAGATAACTATAACACTCACTGTGAGTATCATGGGTAACCTGGTATCTTGCATCCAAGTATTCAAGCCTGAATCTATACATTACGTGATGACGTACATCATAATTACACAAATTTTATTAGTTGTCTACCCAGCAGGATGAAACAAAATGGCCCCCGCAAACCATAAATGGCTCTCCTGGGGGCATTTTAGGCGAACCCAAAATGACCCTCCTGGGGTGATTTGAGGCAAACCATAATGGCCCTCCTTCAATTTTCAGAATGACAAGCCTGCACTTTCCATGGATGGCCAATATTTCCACGGATGCAATAATTTTAAATTCCTAATGCTAATTATAGGAATATCATCAAAAATTTAATTAATGGAGCACCAGGTTGTTCATTAATTAAAATTTTGCTGCTGATTTTTATTATCTGGTAAATGCATGTATCGACATCATAGCTCACGTGTGGCTCACGACGACTGTACTGTAGATTTAGTTGGATTTTCTATCACAAAATTTTCACATTTACCACACAAAGGCCATAACCAGCCAGTGCTATTCACAAAAATCACCATCCATATTTTATTATTTTTACAAAATTTAAATGTAAAACATAGCTTATGAGCTTGTTAATCTCATTGACAGAGCCAAAAGCTGTGTTTTTTAGGTAAAATAGGAAAAAAAAATTAGGTATTAAAGAAATTTTATGGCAAATATGTTTCCAATTCATGTTAGGTTAAATAAACTCTTTACCTAATGGATGCATTCTCCCACATAGTTTACACATAGTTTACAAATTGAGTGGCTGAAAAAAAATACTTAAAAAATATCATGAAAACAACCATATCATGTGTCTTCCTCATTGGAATAAGCTGATTGAGCATGTTACAATGAGGGGTCACAGGATGTGATTTTGTTGGAAATTTTTTGGAAAATTTGAAAAGAATAGCAATTTATTACACCCCTAACGTCTAATTATAATAGAAATCGGTAAAAAATAAATTGCATTCTCCCCTCACTAGGGAGATCAAACACCTCGGTGATTAACATTTCATGTGAACTTGAAATTTACAAATGAATTTTCACAAGCGCAAAAGAAAAGTTGTTCTCGCTCCACTAGTGAGTATAACAAGATGTCATAATTACGTCATTTCACCAACAATCCCGAAAACTATTTTGTGTGGATGTACACATCATCCAGTGTGATCTGTGTCAGTGAAAACAGCGGTCAGCTGATTGTGTAAACAGATTTCTTGCATGGTATTGGCGTCGGTTTGGATCGTTTCATTTGAAGCTTCAAATGAAAGAGGTATAATAAAAAGAAAATCTAATGTTTTCTTGTGAATACTGAGATTAATCTCATTCGTGAGTGAGAGAATTTGTATTTTCACTCGCAGCAAGCTGCTTGTGAAAATATATGAATTCTCTCACTCACTCATGAGATAAATCCCGGCATTCACAAAAAAACATCAGATATTCTCTATTTATTATATGACTCGTCCGTTTTGTTCACTTTAAAACATTTGATATTTTGTTTTCATATTAATCAGTGATAAATAAAGCCTTCCGTCAATTTCATTGGTCAATTTCAAAACTAGACAATTTGATTGGCTAAAAAGGCTGGTTCACATTTGCATAATTTCAGTGGAGAGACTTTACATTATCTGTCCTATTTAGGGTGGGTTATATTGTATTAATCTTTTACCTACAAGAAAAACGCCATTCATTTTTTTTTTATATTTCCACTTTTTGCTTCCAAAACATAGGTTATGACCCCTCATTTGATCGAGCTCAACGAGCTCGTTCCAATGAGGTGTCATAACCTATGTTTTCGAAGCAAAACATGAAAATGTTTAGTTATATGAGGATGTTTTTTCCAAGTGGTGCCATCTGCAACTCAAGTTAGGTGATGGGTTAAAAAGTCATGCTAAGTGGTTAATTTGTGTGTGTGTGTGTGTCATATGATAAATAGAATATGAAATGAGTGTTTTTCTCATATAATATTTATGAAACTCATCCGAATTTTCCGTTTGGGCTCGCCAGAGGCTTGCCAAAACGGAAAATTCTTAGGCTCGTTTCATAAATATTATATGAGAAAAACATTCATTCCATATCCTCTATATATATCGTTTATATTAGGTAAAGAGTTAAACGGTTTGGCTTTTTCAAGAAATCCTTGTGAATGGTAATAGCAGGGTTTGTATGCTGTATTGGAAAATACTGGAAACATGTTTTTTGCAGTTTCCAGTTCTGGCAAAATACAGTAGAAATGATCTCAAGTTTGTGAATACTGGAAATATACTTGACTTAGGCCTAAAAAAATAAAAAATCTGTTTCTCAAGCCCTCCCGCATGGTCCTTTTGGCTGCTGCATGCTCTCTTTTTATTACCAATTTAAACTTAAAAAAATAAAAAGTAAATGGTTTATGTCTGATATTTTACCCAAGTTAAAAAAATTGATGAATTTGTCCCTTGAGTGCAAGGAGGCTTTGCAATGCTTTAGCATTGCAAAGCCTTCTTGCACTCAAGGGATGAAATACACCACCACCCATGCTATTCTGCAGATTATGAGGCCTAAAACTTGAACCAAGAACATGAACTTTTGATGGCAAAGAAGAAATTACTGAAATAAAAAATAAAATAAAAAAACGCTCGCCCGCATGCAATTTCACAAATAATGGCCTGAGAAACAGAAGATCTACTTTGTGTGGCCTTATCATTTTTGCTATCTCTACACTAATTTACCATCCCCAAACAAACTGTTGTCAATATTGTAAATTGAAGTTGTTTGGCATAGATATTGCTTGATACTAGCCATCTCACAGGTGGTTTCAATTTCTCAGTGAAGTTTCAAGACCTGTTCATTACTTCTGCATCTTCTGAAATATGGTATATGCCTTTGTTATCACAGGCCTCGAAAATTGGGGCAAACGATCGTACCATTCTTCCTTCAGTTATGCAAAAAAAATAAACAGGCAAACAGAACTTTGGTTAACTAGGATAAACTTTTGTTAGCTATAATAGACATTCCCGTGCATGCACGATAAAGTTGGTCTAGCTTATTAAACTCTGGCTACATATTTTCACAACTGAATTATGGTGATAGCGACATGTATATCTGAAGTTTGGCATCATTATTTTAATTTTAACCCATAAAATTTTGCTTTTAACCCTTTACCCAACGCAGACGATATCAAAATTTGTTATTTTAAATATCATTTTTTCAAATTTTTCAAAAAATTTCAACAAAACCATATCATGTGACCCCTCATTGGAACGAGCTCGACGAGCTCGTTCCAACGAGGGGTCACATGATATCGTTTTGTTGAAATTTGTTGAAAAATAATATTTTTTCAACTGCTGAATTTGCATATTTTGCGGGCGGATGCGGGCGATTCGTTGGGTAAAGGGTTAACGCATTGTAGGTCATACCCACAGGGGAATTGAACAGTATAACACATGATCTGATTACAGATGCATCAGCTTTTACTGTCAAAACAGTATCAGTGATAAACAAGAAGAATGTTACCAAGGTAACACATGCTAGAAGCACCTGCTCAGTGTTCAATTCTCCCCCAGCTGAACCGTCACAGCCAGATTACCTGCCGTATTACATCACAGGCAAGAAAACAAGACTCCTGGCTTCTAAAAGTTAACTGGTTGAGTGTTAGAAGCCACTATCATGGCTCTATTGAAAAGTGCTGAAAGCCACTTTGGAGGCTTTACATTATTTGCATAGGCTTGTTGCTTTCTTAGCAGCAGAAAATAAATGTTCATGCAAAATTGTTTTGTTACAATTTATTGTGAAAAAACAATTGTTCATGAATAAAATCTTGCTAAACTAAGGCTTCCATTGATGATTGCATTGCATCTTTAAAAAAAAAATACAAATCATCTTTGAAAAGAAATTTTGTGCTCAACCAGTTATTTATTTATTTATTGGTGTTTTAAGGTCACATACTTATGCACAATGGGTAAGCGTGACCGTGACAGTTTTTTATGGGTGGAGGAAGCCGGAGTACCCAGAGAGAACCACCGAGCATGGACAAGCAACTGTCAGCTCCCCAACATTTTAACTCAAGTTCCGCTCAAGCAGGGTTACAGCGGTTGAAGACATGTGCACCATCGACGTGCAGTATGCCTTAGTACATACATCATGCCCCCATGTAGGCAACTGGGATAAAGTGATTGCCTAGGGACACAATGACTGGGATTGAACTCGGGACCTAAGCTCAACCAGTTAAGTACAGTTAAAACTAGAAGTCCTGTCATGAACTGTGCGCTTATCTAGGCTTAATTGCACGTAGGAATTGCGTGCAATTGCTAAAATGAGGGGCATCCATGGCAGGTTCTCCTGGTTACTCATAGCAAACGCAGGCTCTGTTTCTGCCAATGGACCTCCAAGTTACTCGGAGGTCCATTGGCTGAAACATTGCTAGTGCACAGGCCATATGTACAGAATTTGATAGCCTAACTATGGTCATAACATGTAGATTAACGCGTAGATCGACGTGCTGTTTGTGCACATTTCATGCCAGGACTTCTAGTTTTAACTGTAGTTGTATAGTCAAGAACTTTGAATATGGTACTGGAAAATTGTCTCAATGAACACTGGAAATATACTGGGAAAGTACTTGACTTTCAACCAAGTTTGAGTGTACGAATCTTGTAACAGTCTGAAATTCACATGCACGTTATTGTATGGATGTGGTAGTACAATGTATAGCAATGTGACAAGTCAGTAATTGAGAGGTAAATGCGTTCCTTCATTTGAGAAAGGTAAAGAACTTGTCGAACTCTATGTTATGTATTCATAGTTGAATACTTTTATTTCTTTATTTTCCTACGTAGGTAATTTATATGATTCAAATTATTAGATTGGTATTGATTATTGTTTTATATTTATATACTATTACATATAAGATGTAATTATGTTAGTGAGTACAAGTGCTCCATTAACCTACAGTCTAGGATCAGTGTACAGAAATTGTGGTAAGATACTTGCAGTGTGGTTCCACATAGAAAGTGTGTATCATTGTCAAACCCAAACCAATCACAATAAGGTTAGTATTGATTTAACCTGTAATTTGTATAGTAGGCAATTACAGGTTAAATCAATACAAAAATGCATAGGGAGTAAGAATCTCTATTCAATAAAAACTCTTGTAGTTGATGACAAACTTTAAATAGGTGACCGACTAACACATTCCACTACATTGCAGTCTGTGAGTCTGTTTATATTATCTTTGGCACAGGATACACCCTGTAGTTCTTGTCTGATAACCACAAAATTTCAAATGCATGTTTGAGGTCATGTCTAGATGAACACATCCCCTTTTGGTCGTGATCGGTCAACCTTGATGGCTTAGAGAGCCCGAAACTCGAAAACCTTTAGCACGGTCTACAGGTCATAGTTAAGAAAGGATTGCATTGTAACTTGGTAGGATGACTCTGTATGATGTCAAGATGAGAAAGTCCCAGTTTGGTTGCAATTGTCAACCGTGATGGCTATGAGAGCCTGAAACCCAAATACCTTTAGCGCAGTCTACAGGTCGTCGTATCTATGAGAGGATTTCATTGCAACTTGGTAGGTAGGATGACTCCTTATAATGTCTGGATGGGAACGTCCCCTTTTGGTCGAAATCGGTCAACTGTGATGGCTATGTGGGACTGAAGCCCAAAAACACTGAGCACAGTCTACATGTTATATTTATGAAGGGATTTTATTGTAACGTGATAGGATGACTCTGAGTAATGTCCAGATGAGAATGTCCTATTTTGGCCGTGATTTGTCAACCCTGACAGCTGCACAGGCATGTGACCTATATTTGTTGAGCACAGTCTACAGTTCATATTTATGAAGCAATTTCATTGTAACTTGGAAGGATAACTTGGTATGATGTCTAGATGAGCCTGTCATATTTTGGTCATGATCGGTCAGCCATTACCGCCGCCTGGTCACTTGACCTAGATTCCTTTAGCACTGCTTACAGGTTGTTTTTATGAAGGGATTTCATTGTAACTTTGTAGGATAACTTGGTATGATATTTAGATGAGACTTTCCTATTTGTTCAGGATCGACCAACTGTGACTGCCAAAATGTCATGTGAACTAGATTCCTTTTAACAAAGTCTACAAGTTATATTTATGAAGGGATTTCATTGTAACTTGGTAGGATGACTCGTTTCGGAATGATTTTACTGTAACTTGGTAGGATGACTCATTTTGGAATGATTTTACTGTAACTTGGTAACTTGATTGACATACATTAACTGTTAGGGTCAGGTCGTAATTCTTCAGTACAGTCTACACACAAATAATTTGTATTGAAAACAGCATACAGGGAACAGAAATTAACATATTATCAATTATCACAATTCTTGTCTTATTTTATAATCCTTTCATAAACATTGGAACATTATCCTTTTCATCAAACACTACCCACAGTCAAGTTAAGCTATAGTGTCATTGACACTTTCATTTCTTGTGCTGTGTTAAATATCAGTATCAACTATTTGTACTGGCAAACTGCTAGGGCTGTGAGAAGCTTGAGAGTTTGATACGGTTCAAAATTTGTGTGGTCCATGGGCTCAAACACAAGAAAAAGTCGCTTTTAATGATTTATTATGCACACACTTTGCAGAATGATCTGACTTGCTGAGTCACAGTGACGGATAAGTACATAGCACAAAGTTTGGGAGAAAACTGGAGGCTCGGTTTGCCTCACCACTGGTTAAATGATCTGAGCCATCACATGCCCTGGATTAGTGCTCAAACGACTACTGAATTCCAAAGTCGACTAGGGGTGGGGGGCTCTGAAACTGCTGACATGTGAAGAGGACCGGCAGGAACCCAAGGACTCAGGTTTTGATGAATATCTGATGGTGGTGAGTGGAATGGTGGTGGGGTCAGAATCGGAGAGTGAAAGGCTGCATGCGGTTATTGTATGGCATGAGACTGAAGAATCGGGTGACCAGGCTTTTGAACTGAAAACAAAACAATGGATCATGTGATTTAAAACTTGTCTTGTATTGGCCAAGAGTTCCAGGAATGGTAGAAAGTTTTGCTGGGGAATTTTACTACAGGTGGTCAAGGACCACCTGTGTGACCTCAAGTGATCAGCAAGTGATATACATATTTAGATTTTGGCTCAAAGTGCAGGGCTGGAGTGGGTTAGCCATTGGGCAGAATTATGTGACCTTTAACACCAATAAATAAATATACTAACTTGTACTGAAATGGTTAACATGATAACTGGTTTGAAACCGGTTACCTACCTAACCGATTTGAAAAAACATCAACCAGTTACCTGAAATATCGATAGTGATCACCATTCCACGGTTAAAACGTAGTAAATCTGCCACTTCTCCTTTGGGATAGATACACCTCGAAGCCGCATTGTATATATTGAGAAATAATCGACTTTGGCTTCAAGACTTTGTTAATGATCAGCAATTTCCGTGAGTACTGAGAAACTATTCTGTAGTATGTGTACAAACGAATGTTGTCGAGTACTCAACAACATTCATTTGTATACACACTACAGAATAGTTTCTGAGAATACTGCTTTACAATTTCTATAGTTTTGATCCAAGATTCGGTGAAATAATGGCTATGGATAACCGGATATTAACCGGTTATAGCTCTCGGTTAGTCGGTTGTGAAAATGAGCCAATCATTTCAACCCTAATATTAACATCACAATATCAAAAGTTCAACATACAAATTTTTCCCGTGATACAACTAGAAATATAACCAATTCAATTATGTTTGTAGAGATTGTTGATTGAATTGATTAAATCCCTAGTTGCGTTATGGAAAAAAGTGCAGTTTAAAATTTTCCAATTTTGACGTCAGCATGCTGGGGGTTAACTCTTCGCATGCTGCTGACGGATATTCCTGTCCAGCACAGGGTTTCTCTTGTCACTGAAATCAATATAATTTGGGCACATTTAATCATATTTGCATCCTGTAAATTGAATGGATTTTTTCACCTGTGATTTCTTGTGTTATATTTAGATTAATTTTTCATCAAATCTAGTCATGGCTGCTTCATAGCAGCCAAGACTAGATTCGATGAAAAATATTTTAAAGTTACTCAGCAGGTTAAGAGTTAACTCTTACCCTGCACAGTATTTTCAAGATATTTTTCATCAAATCTACTCATGGCTTCTGTCATGACTAGATTTGCTGTAAAATTAACTGAAATTTTATTCAAGAAATCACCCCCGTGGGAACCCCAGGAAGTGAGACAGTGAGACATTGTAAAGTAGGACCCAATCACCATTGCATGGTTGCAAGCCCCCTAAAACCTGTGTGTAATTAGGTTATGAATGTAACAGGTTCACTGTGGATTCCCTCATGATGTGGCTGGATGCTATAATTATAAGATGGATATGTCCATCTTACGCATTAGTATAAAGGTTATATGGGGACGGATATATCTGTCATTCACAGTTAAGGGGTTAAATTGCCCACATTATACTTATTTCAATGGCAAGATATTTTGTGTTCTGGGCAGGAATATCTGCCAGCAGCTAAGCCAGAAAATAAGCAGACTGACATCTGCAAAATGAGGTCCCCCAGAGGGTGAATTTAGTGATGCTACCCTGCACAGCAGGGTAGCATCACTAAATTTACCCTCTGTGAACCTCAATCTAAATCAGAGTCTCACAACTAAACAGAATGAGGTACCCAGAGGATAAATTGGCCAACTGTATGGGATAGCATCATTAAATTCACCCTCTTGGGACCTCATTCTGCAAATGTCAGACGGCTTATTTTCTGGCCTGCCAGCAGCATGCAAGGAGTTAAATGTGCCCAAATTTTACTTGTTTCATTGGCAAGAAAAATCCTGTTCTGGGCAGGAATATCTGCCAGCAGCATGCAAGGAGTTAATTTCAGTTGATAGTGTAGATAAGAGAGTTTATTATATGACTACCACAAATAGCCCATCAATACCACTAGTTTGCCCTCAAATCTAGTTCTCCAGAAAACAAGAGTGTCAACTTTTCCAGATCATTTTCATGCCTGTCCCAAACGAGGCGCACATGAACAGCCTCTTTCCAATGAGGGGTCATAACCTATGTTTCTGAGACAAAAAATGAAAATAATAGTTTATTCAAGAATTTTTTTTGCAAGTGTCGTCTGCTTTTCATGTTAGGTAAAGGGTTAAAAAAAAAGAAAAAAGAAGTCCCCATTACACCCACGCCAAAGCGTCTTCGTTTGAGCTCACGGATACATGACACAATTGTTGATTGCATAATTCACTTGTGAAGTTATCGTTTTTAATCAAACCCGAAAATCCCAGTAAATCACACTTTGGAAATTAACAAATGGACCTGTACACTACCAAAGCGTATCAGTATTCAACATCTTATGTTACTATTTTCCCCCAACATCTGCATTGTATGTGCAGAGGACGGGATTCAAAAAACAAATAGTAAAATACTGCCAGCTCCAGCTGATATCAAAATACTCAAGTTTCAAGCAACAAATTTTTCCTCTTATATAACTCGTTATTATATGACTACCACAAATAGCCCCTCAATACCACTATAGCTTGCCCATCAAATCCAGCTCTCTGGAAAACAAGAGTGTCAAGTTTCATGTTTGACACGAACGTTAGATATTACTATGTGTTTAGGATTCCGCAATTCCATAAATAGTTAATGGTTATTTGGCTAATATAATTCTTGTTGTATTTGATTTTTCAGGTGTTGTGATCAGTTTAAAATACTAATTGTCATGTAATAAATAAATTACTACAACAGTGAATGGACGTGTGTTGTTGTTTTCTGTCTCATTGACAAGATGAGATTAGCCAGACCAAACGAGATGCCTATGTCATCTCGTTTGATCTGGCCGATCTCATCTCATCAATGAGACGGAATACAACACCAAAGATCATTTGACTGTTGTGTAATCTGTATTTATATGGATTACTTTCAGTTGTACATAAAACTGTTACAGTGATAAAAATAGTTACTTATCCTCTCTACAGTAATATTGATTCACACTAACAAAACACTTGTTGATGAAACAAATTGTTGATTTTGTTGGCATACTAAAGGATGGTATTGTTTGAATACCTTATGTGATAGTGCTGCCAATGATGAAAAATTGTGCCAAATTATTAATGAAATCTCCCCATGGGAACCTCAGGAAGTGGAGGAGAGTTTTTTTTTACTGTGGTGAACAAGCTATGTTTTATTGGTAAAATAGGATCCAGTAACCAATGCCTTGGGTGGAAGTCCTCAAAAATGGGCAGCATGGGTATAAATGATTTCTAAGACATTGTATCCATTTTGCAGTCAAGATAAGGCATTGTGGAGAAATATGTGACCTTAAACACCAATAAATAAATCTATACTATATTTAAGAATGTTTGTATGTATGTCTGTCTGTCTGCTATAGAAATGAATATAGAGCCAACCCGAGTGTCCAAAATGGGTCTACTAGGAGTACTTTTTTATGGCGGAGGTCATCGTCAGGTTTAAAAAAGTGTGTGGGGGTGGGGTTGTAGGGGGGCACCAAAAGTTATGACCAAAATTGTTCTTACCGATATATGTCTTCAAAGGGGTCTACTAGGGGTACGTTTTTATCAGGAATCTAATTGTGAAGTTTAAAAAAGTATCGGGTGGGGGTGGGGTGTAGAGGGGCACCAAAAGTTATGACCAACATTTTTCTCACCGATATAGGTCTTCAAAGGGGTCTACTAGGGGTAATTTTTTACCAGGAATCTAATGTTGAGGTTTAAAAAAGTGCCGGGGTGAGGTAGGGGTGGGGGTGTAGAGGGGCACTTAACAGTTATGATCAAAATTTTTCTCACCGATATAGGTCTTCAAAGAGGTCTACTAGGGGTAATTTTATTACTCTCCCCAATCTGAGCAACACCGGGTAACCCTGCTAGTAAATAATAAATGTGATAATGCCCCGTGGAAACACCAGGAAGTGTAGTAGTACAGTGGAACCCACTTAATTGGATATCTCTTAACTGAATAACCCTGTTAATGGAACACAATTTCCCAATACAAAACCATTTACCATACCTCCAGTACAGATTTGACCTGTTAATTGAAAATAGGTTATAGAGTAAACTCGTGTTAATTGAATAAAAAATCTTGTGACCTGTTGAGAAATTACCCTGACTGGATCTCCTCCAGTTTTTCTTTGTTTATAGACCTATTTGGCCTCATTACATCCAATACAGTTATTTAATCTATTACATCTTGTTTGACAGTGCTCATAGAGCTCTGTCAAACTAGATATAATAGAATAAATGCTAAGTTCATCTCTAGAATACAGGAAAGTTCTGTAATCCCTACTAATTGAATACTCCTGTTAATTGAATAATTTTCTTTGGCAAAGTGGTTATTCAATTAACAGGGACCACTGTACTTGTTTACTATAGTAAACAATTTCTGCTTTCCTGGTAAAATAGGATCTTGTAACTAATATCTGAGGTGGAAGTCCTCTGAAGTGGGCAACATAGGTATAAACGATTGGCTAAACTTAACTTCACAAGTATGTTGTGGTGATGATATAGCCATAGATGCTGAGTGTGTCCTTAACTCCTGTAAGTGAATAAATTTATACAAATGATTAAAAAGGCGACAGGACATTTCCACCTGTTCATAACTTGGCTCCAATCTGATCAAAATTATCTATCCTCTTAAATCTTGCCCCCCCCCCCCCCCCCCCCCCCCCCCATTTGTAGCTCAACTTTGACGAAATTTGAGCTATTGTCATGGCCCGTCGTCCGTCTGTCCGTCCGTCCGTCTGGCCGTCTGTCCGTACGTCAACAATTGGCTATTGATCTTTACGAAACTTCTTGTGTACCTTTGTTATGACCCTGGGACGGGAACGAGTGTTTTTAGGTGTGGTCCGAAATTCAAGATGGCTGCCAGTGCCCATTTTGTACCGATGATGCAAAAATCAGTTTTTTGTACAGAACTTCTGTATGAAAGTTCTGATTTGAATAAAGTTTTGTATAAATGTTTAGTACCATGGGATACATCACATATAATACGGGGTTTTTTCTCGTGCGTAAATTATGCAAATTAGACTGACTTTGATTTATTTAGTGTTACTTTCAGAGCTGTAAGTGCCAAGCTGCTATGGCTCGAGCTAGAGGCCGTATTTATGAGCCGATCTTTACGAAACTTCTTGGGTACCTTTGTTATGACCGTGGGACGAGAACGAGTGTTTTTGGGTGCGGTCCGAAATTCAAGATGGCTGCCAGCTGCCATTTTGTACCGACAATGCAGAAATCTGTTTTTTGTACAGAACTTCCATATGAAAGCTCTGATTTGAATAATTTTTTGTATGAATGTTTAGTACCATGGGATACATCACATATAATACGGGTTTTTTTCTCGTACGTAAATTGTGCAAATTAGACTAATTTTGATGTTTTTTGGGGTTACTTTCAACACTGTAAGTGCAAATGCCAATACGGCTCGGGCTAGAGGCCGTATTTATGAACCGATCTTTACGAAACTTCTTGGGTACCTTTGGTATCACCGTGGGACGAGAACGAGTGTTTTGGGGTCCGGTCCGAAATTCAAGATGGCCGATGGCAGCCATTTTGTACAAAATTAGGTGCAATTAGATTTTTGCACAGAACTTCCATATGAAAGCCCTGATTTGAATAATTTTTTTGTGTGAATGTTTAGTACCATGGGATGCATCACATATAATACGGGTTTTTTTCTCGTGCAGAAATTATGCAAATTAGATGAACTTTGATTTTTTCAGTGCGACTTACACACAGTAAGTACACATGTCAATACGGCTCAGACTAGAGTCTGTATTTATGAACTGATCTTCACGAAATGTCTTGGGTACCTTTGTTATCACCTTGGGACGAGAACGAGTGTTTCTGGGTGCGGCTTAAAATTCAAGATGGCTGCCAGTGGCCATTTTGTACCTAAATTAGGTCTAATCAGTTTTTTGTACACAACTTCTATACAGCTCAGACTAGAGGCCATATTTATGAACCAATCTTTACGTAACTTCTTGGGTACCTTTGTTATCACCGTGGGATGAGAGCGAGTGTTTTTGGGTGTGATCCGAAATTCAAGATGGCCACCTGCAGCCATTTTGTACCAAAATTAGTGCAATCAGTCTTTTGTATAGAACTTCTGTATCAAAGTTCTGATTTTAATAAATTTTTGTATGAATGTTTAGTAACATGGAATACATCACATATTGTAAGGGGTTTTTTTTCGTGCAGAAATTATGCAAATTAGATGAACTTTGATTTATTCAGTGCAACTTACACAATGTAAGCAATGTACACATGTCAATACGGCTCAGGGTAGAGGCTGTATTTATGAACCGATCTTCACAAAACTTCTTGGGTACCTTTGTTATCTCCTTGGGATGAGAATGAGTGTTTCTGGGTACGGTCCAAAATTCAAGATGGCTGCCAGTGGCCATTTTGTACCGAAATTAGGTCCAATCAGTTTTTTGTCACAAGTTCTATACAGCTCGTATTTATGAACTGATCTTCACAAAACTTCTTGAGTACTTTTGTTTTCACCTTGGGACAGGAACGAGTGTGTTTTGGGGTGCCTTTGTTATCACTGTGCTATGAGAACAAATATTTTGGGGTTCAGTCAGACCCACTCTGGGACTCAAAGATTTTTTCTAGTTCAGCATCTGACTGTCACCCACCTTTACAATACTTTACCTATACATTTGTTACAGGCAACGGTCAGTATTTATGTACAGACCGTTACAATACTTTATATGTACCTTTGTTATCAGGTCATTACCTAGATGTTTGTCATTGCTGTGTCACATACTATACATGTACATGTCTTTGTCTTGACAAGTTGAGCTACAGTGTCATTGACACTTTCATTCCTGTGGAGTCTCACTTCTCACTTGTCAAAAAACTGTCACATGTTTCTTTTCAATTGACCTTGATTTGAAGTTTGTTCATGGGAGCATACAGGAGAAACGAGATTTGATCAGAATTTCCGGAGACACACACTGTGGTGATGATAAATTTATCTCACAATATTGACCACAAAATGTGTTATAAAACTATTTCAAGAGGAACTTTTTCATTTGCCTTATCGATGGAAAGGCGCAAATTGAAAAATAGAATAGCGTTCATTGATCTCCATATTGAGGTCAGTGATGACGTTACACTTCAGAGAAAATTACGTCATTGGGATTCACTTTACTGAATACTGTCTTGCGAAGTGGAGCAACTGTGTGTTTCGTCAACGTGAATTTGGTTGTTACTTTTGCAATAATTACTGGTGAATTAAATAGCCCTCTTGGTGTAAAGGTTTATTTTATTTTAAAATATTCTGTTCATCGTTTATTGAGGTGGAGTTTTCCACATTTCATAGCGAAAGCTAATCCTTTAATTTTAAGAGAGAAGCCTCGACTCGAGTGTTCAGGAAAATTCCAATAATAGGCTACAAACCAGCCCAAGATGCCGAAAAGTGCGCATAATTTAACTATTCGTTGAGTTAACTTCCCCAGTGACATTTTAGCATACCGTGCATAATAAATACGTTACAGGGCATTTAGTTGGCAGATACAGTGTCATATACGGCTCTGAGAAAACAATATTAGGTTTGGCTTCGCCTCACCTAATATTGTTTTCTCTGAAGGGAAAAACACGAAGCGATCGAAAAATGATATTAATGCCGTTGTTTTGGCAACAGTAGAATCATGCACTTGTATCAGGGGCCCTTGATACGGATTCGGAATAAGGGCCCAGATACATTAAACTTTAGTTGCGTAACAGTGCAATAACATCCTGATTGTGAGATAAAATAGAATAAATGCTCAGTTTAACTCTGGAATACTAGGAAGTGGCACTACAGTTAAAACTAGAAGTCCTGTCATCAATTGCGCGTGAACACCTCGCCATTTAGCGCGTTTATCGGCACGTTAGGTCATATGGAAAGGCTATCACATTCTCTATGCAACCTATGCACAAGCAATGGTTCAGCCAATGGATCTCCAGGTTTAACCCGGAGGTCCATTGAGTGAAACATTGCTTGTGTTTGCTGTGAATAATGGCAAGACTCTGTGGTAATTTGGGTATTTTCAGTAGGAAAATTGCACGCAATTCTTGTGCGAAATTGTGTCAAGATAAATGCGCAATTCATGACAGGACTTCGAGTTTTAACTGTATCTGTGTTCATTGAATATCCCAATTAATTGAAAACAGCTTTCACCCACAAAGTAGCTATTCACTTAACCCTTTACCTAACATATAAAGCAGACGACACTTGCAAAAAAAATTCTTGAAAAACTATTATTTTCATTTTTTGTCTCAAAAACATAGGTTATGACCCCTCATTGGAACGAGCTCGTTCCAGTGAGGGGTCACAACCTATATGTTTTAGAGACAAAAAATGAAAAAATAATGAAAATTAATTTGGCGATTTTTTAGACTGACGCTGGGCGGTTTTGGTTGTTACGTTAGGTAAAGGGTTAACCCTTTACCCAACGAATCGCCCGCATCCGCCCACGTAATATGCAAATTCAGCAGTTGAAAAAATATTATTTGTTTTTAAATTTCAACAAAACCATATCATGTAACCCCCTCTTTGGAACGAGCTCGTCGAACTCGTTCCAACGAGGGGGTCACATGATATGGTTTTGTGGAAATTTTTTGAAAAATTTGAAAAAATTAAATTTAAAATAATAAATTTTGATATCGTCTGCATTGGGTAAAGGGTTAACAGGGTTCCACTGTACTACTTTTGCATTCATTGAACTGTACTTCGTATCCCGAGACCGTTTCTGCTGTTTTGTTTGCTAGAAGGTAAACTTGTTACATCAAAATACTCTGTATGTTGAACAGGTTACTTACATCATGGATAAAGTCATACATGTACCAGGATATGTAGCAATAGGTACTATCACTGATGGATTTAAAAAAAATATATCCTGTTTGCAAACATGACACTGCATCATGATGAGAAGGTTTAGATTTAACCCTCATCTGTTCATTGTGCCCCCCTCCAAGCCAGGAAATAAGCAGACTATCATCTGCAAAATGAGGTCTCCAGAGGGTGAATGTAGTGATGCTACCCCGCACAGCAGGGTAGCATCTCTAAATTAACCCTCTGTGAACCTCAATCTGAATCAGGGTCTCAAAACTAAAGAGAGAGAGGTACCCAGAGGATAAATTGGCCCACTGTCTAGGATAGCATCATCAAATTCATCCTCTGGGAACCTCATTCTACAAATGTCAGTTGCTTATTGTTAGGCCTGCCCCCTCCCTTCAAACAGGTACCTGAGCATTGGCTGATGGGTGCTGCTCATGGCTTGAATCTGCACTGACCAACCAATTTTGTTCAGCCATAAAGCATGTGTGGATTTCAGTCTATAAAATTATTAGTCCCCTACCGGCATCGCCGGAGGGGACTACAGGTTTGCACTCTGTACATCCGTCAGTCTGTCAGTCCGTCAGTCTGTTAGTCTGTCAGTCCATCAGTCTGTCACGTCAGTCTGTCTGTCCATCAGTCTGTCAGTCACACTTTAGTTTTCCAGACTTTTTGGGGGAAATGCTTCAACCGAATGATTTCATTTTTTGTAACCTACTGTTGAACGATGACTTACAGATCAAGTTTGAGTTTCATGCTGATTGCATTATTCTTCTGTCAGTTATGGCCCTTGGAAATATGGAAAAGCACCAAAATATCAGTTTTCCGGACTTTTTTGGGGAAATGCTTCAACGGAATGATTTCGTTTTTGGTCACCTACTTTAGAACGATGACTTATAGATCAAGTTTCATTTGCACTCTGTCCATCCATCAGTCTGTTAGTCTGTCAGTCACACTTTAGTTTTCCGGACTTTTTTTGGAAATGCTTCAACTGAATTATTTCATTCTTGGTAACCTACTATAGAACGATGACTTACAGATCAAGTTTGTGTTTCATGCTGATTGCATTATTCTTGTGTGAGTTATGGCCCTTGGAAATATGGAAAAGCACTAAAATATCAGTTTTCCAGACTTTTTTTGGAAACGGAATTCATGCTGTATAATTATTAATACTCATTAGTCCAGTAGGGGACATTGTATTGCTTCAGCGATACGTGAGCTCTCGTTATTATTATTATTATTTGTGTTGGTTTTTGGCATCATTTTATATAGATGGCAAGAGTTAGCAATCAGGTACATATCCTCACCGTTTAAAGTACTGTAATGTTCTCTTGGGAACTCCTGGAATTTGAAAAAAATAAATTCCAGCCCTTGGAGAGAGCCCTTGAATGTTGTAATGTCTAAACCTCCTTGAAATCTACTTGAATTTTATCATTTGTTGAGTTGACACTGTGGGGTACATACTAAGTCACATTGCAAGATATTAAATATCAACAAAATTTACTTCACTGAGTTGTAGTTGATACACTGTTAACTTTGAGAGAGACTCTAATAGTATTTATACATGGGTGGAACAATTAGAGAGGGAACACCTGGCTTGTGCTCCCCCTCACCCATCTGTCACTCATGTTTTGATGGAAAATTGTTCTCTCGACAAGTATGGTGCTGGAACGGTCCTTGATGAAATGATGCCGGTAATTACTGGCAAAAAAAGTAACTTGCGACCTCCTGAACATAATAGCATGCAGTGTCTGATGTCGGTAGCAGGTGTATCCATTGTGTTATATTACAGCCTGAACCCTCCTCCTTATGCTACCAGTGAGTCTTCTGATATGGTTCAGAGGCAACTGCTGCCACTCCTCATGCAATGCAGCTTCCAAATCGGCCAAATTCTGTACAGGTGGATCCCTTGCATGCACACAATATCCAAGAAAGTCCCAGATGTGTTCTAAGGGATTCAAATCGGGTTCTCATTGCAGGCCAAGGTAGTGCTGTAATAGCATTGTTCTGAAGGAATGCTCTCACAGCATGGGAACAATGTGGCCTTGCATTATCGTCCATGAATACAAGGCTAGTAGCCAACAGGTGGTTGTCAAAATGAGGCATGACAACCGGATTGAGAATGTCGCGAATGTGCCAATGACTATTGAGATTCCCACATACCGTCAACATATGAAGTTAACAGACACCCACAACTTGACTAGAACCCGCTGCCTACCTAATTTGTCAGTTGCAACAGGGCCACCTCATGATGGCATGTTACAGGCACCTGTTCTGAGGTTGTAAAAGTTGTTGGAAATAGTCCTTTAAGGGTTAAGAGTTTAGAAGCCTATATTTAAAATTCAGGAACCAGAACAGAATTTGAGGCAACAAATTTATGCTGACTACTAACTCACTTGGTCTGTTCTTGATTAAAGGTTAATTTACATCATAGGACAGGCAGGGACCGACCTAGTAAGTAGCCAGTGTGAATTTGACTACTAAAATTATGATTTGACTCCTGAATCTTAAATATAGGCTTCTAACTCGGCTTGTATACCATAAGACCCCAACCTCCTCCACTTGGGCAGCCATTCTTTATGAAAATGAATGGTTATTTTGGTGGAATAAAATTATTCTTAAATCATTTTTGAAACAGCTTTAATTATGCCAAGAAAGAATTAATTAAATACACAATGTATGTTCTTCACAGATGAAATTAAGCTTCCAAAAAGAAGATCAATTTCAAAAAGTAATATAAATACAGTTAACCCTTTACCCAACACAGACGATATCAAAATTTATTATTTTAAATATCATTTTTTTAAATTTTTCAAAAAAATTTCAACAAAACCATATCATGTGAACCCTCGTTGGAACGAGCTCGTTCCAACGAGGGGTCACATGATATGGTTTTGTTGAAATTTTTTGAAAAATAATATTTTTTCAACTGCTGATTTTGCATATTACGCAGGCGGATGCAACCGATTCGTTGGATAAAGGGTTAACTTTTTTTTTTTATAAGTTAGGGTTTAACAACACATCAACAGCCAAGGTCATATCATGTCGGTGACAGTTTTACGGATGGAGGAAGCCGGAGTACCCGGAGAGAACCACCGAGCAACAACGACCTTTGGCATTCGATAACTTGAAAAATATTGCTTGGATTGTCCAGTTACTTTATATTTGTGTTCAGGTTACTGATTTGTCAAGCTGTATAGTTTTTGGTGTAAATCTGATGATTTGATCCTGAGATATTGACCCTTTATCCTTCAAATTAAAAATTCCTCCATTCCCTTTGGCATGAGATAACTCAAAAAATATCAATCTGATTGTCATGTTACTTTATATATTTATTCAGGTTACTGGTGTGCTGTATAGTTTTTTATGTAAATCTGATAATTTGATCCGGAGATATTAACCCTTTATCCATCAAATTAGACACTCCTCCAATCCGTTTCTATATGTACCCATACCATGTATGGTGTACATAATGTCGGCATCCGTGGTGGCCCTCCGTCATACAGCTTTCTACTAGTTGCGTGTATGGGTACACATCTGACGATTTCATCGGCCTATTTTTTTTTTTTTTTTGCTGAGGCACTGTTACCAGTGCCTTAGGGCTCCAATGGTTAAAGGCACTTTGCACTCTGTGCCGTAGCGATACATGTACGTATGTATTTATCCATATATATACTCTCATAAGTATACTATATATATATTTATATACAGTACATCATTTTAATGCTTATTTAAATAATATGTCAAGTTGTGAGTAGAATTCTTCAGGGGACCCGCAAAATGGATATAGGGCTATGTACTGCAGCATAGTGACTACCGTACCAGGGTCAGGCTGTAAGCTGTAGTGGGGTGAAAGATTGAAGTGCCGGAGAGGGCTCCTTCCTGAAGAAACTAAAAGCCTAGGGGCCTGGCCATGGGTTAATACAGCATTTCTGTTTAATAACCTATTCCGTCTTGTTTGACAGAGCTCAATGAATTGATTAAGTTGTTGGGGGTGGGGGTGGGGGGGGGGGGGGTATGGTGGCTCAGTAGGGAAAGGTGCAGGCTGCAAGCCGAGATGTCCTTGGTTCGAATCCCACCTGCGGCAACCATGTTGTGTCCTTGAGCAAGACACTTCACCCCCATTGCCCACATGGGGGCATGGTGATGTTGTGTACTAAGGCGTACTGCACGTCGATGGTGCACCTGTCTTCAAACAATGCAAACCCTGCTTGTGTGGAATTAGTATGTTGGGGAGCTGACAGTTGCTCACCATTGCTCAGTGGTTCTCACTGGGTACTCCAGCTTCCTCCTCCCGTGAAACTGTCAAGGTCATGATCTGAAATATGTGACCTTAAATACCAATAAATAAATAATAAATGGTTAAATTGACATTTCCTTTAAATTTTTGTGGGGAAAATTTGTAGCTTGAAATTTTTATGTTTTAGACCACACAAAGTAGATATTCTGTTTCTCAGGCCATTATTTGTGAAATTGCATGCGGGCGAGCGGTTTTTTATTTTATTTTTTATTCAAGTAATTACTTCTTTGCCATCAAAATTCATGTTCTTGGTTCAAGGTTTAGGCCTCATAATCTACAGAATAGCTTGGGTGGTGGTGTATTTCATCCCTTGAGTGCAAGAAGGATTTGCAATGCTAAAGCATTGCAAAGCCTTCTTGCACTCAAGGGACAAATTCATCATTTTTTTTTAACTTGGGTAAAATATCAGACATAATCCATTTAATTTTTATTTTTTTAAAGTTTAAATTGGTTATAAAAAGTGAGCATGCGGCATCCAAAGGGACCATGCGGGAGGGCCTGAGAAACAGATTTTTTATTTTTTTAGGCCTTATCATCAGTATGTAGAGGGTTAAGATAGCTCTTATGGAATGTTACATAAATAGTTTCATCAGGACATGTAGATCAAATTTTACTATTTTCATTGATCATATCATACAAGTAACGGAAAATTTTCAACATTGTTCACATTTTATTGAGCTCTTGGTAGATCCGAGTACTATATACACTTCCTGATTATATTCAAGTAACTTTTGTCAATATTTATGTTAAACACTGTAACACAGATGTCTTGGGATTGTTTGTTCAAAGAATATTACATGCGTAAAAAATAAAAAAAAACAAAAAAAGTATTCTCGATAACCCTTCAGCACACACCCAATAAAAATCTCTTTGCACTCACATCAGTTTATTTTATAAAGATGATGAAAAATTTGTTTTGTTTTCAAAATAGACATCATGTCATGTTGATTTTTCCACCTTTCTTTGTCGCAGGTAGTCAGGTTAGTGATAATGTTTCAGTTGAGAAATTGTATTTTTTTTTCTAAACACATCTGCTGCCATGTTCGTTATTTGAATTAGGACAACAAATTTGTGTGGGTTTAATTATGCTTATAAACTGCTGCTTTGTGCCATCTTCTCTGTGGGAACCCCGGGAAGTGAAGGAGTGCTCATTTACTGTGGTAAACAAGCTCCGTTTTTGGGGTAAAATAGAACCCAGTAACCAATGCCTAGGGTAGAAGTGTCCTCTAAAATGGGTAACATGGGAATAAACAATTGGCTGGATTTGACTTTATCTCCAGGTTGTGGTCAAGATTAGCCTTTGTGCAGAAGTATGTGACTTTAAACACCAATAAATAAATAAATAAATTTGATATCTAAGGGGAAATTGGGCAATGGCTCTTTTGTTTCAGCATCCTTAGCTGCAGGCAACATGGAATAAACAATTCGTCCACTGAGTAGGCACATAGAACACATTGGAACTCAGGGGACGAATTTGCTGGACATCACTTTATATGTATGTGTTCAGTCACTATTAGCCATTGTGCAGAAATATGTACCTCAAACACAATTGAATAAATTATTTATTTATTTATTTATTTATTTTTTTATTTATTAAAATAAATATGTAAATGTTCCATCTGTTCAAAAGGAATCTTTTAGTTGATTGTTCTAGTATTTTGTACTGACCTGGAATTGGGACAATATATTTGTGTTTGTTGGATTTTGCAGATGAAAGGCCCTTGTGTGACATGTACATGATGGGTAAGACCTGTCAGAGAGAACTATTAAGTCCTCGTCTGAACTGGAATTATGACAACCAGCTCTGTTTCGCTGGTAAAATAGGATCCAGTCACTAATGCTTGGGGTGTGAGTCCTCAAAAATAGGTAACCTGAGGTATCAACGATTGACTGACCTTGACTTTATCTCTTTGTTGTGATCATGATTAGCCATTGGGCAGAAGTATGTGACCTTAAACACCAATAAATAAATAAATATGACAACCAGGCTTGGTTTTTAGCTTAACTTGACAAAGTCAAGATAAGCTATTGCCATCACACATGTGGAAGTCTGTTAGTCTGTGAGTCTGTAAGTCTGTGAGTCTGTTTACATTTTCCTTTAGCATAGGCTATACACCCCGTAGTTCTTGTCTGCTCGTCACGAAATTTCATATGCAGGTTTGGGGTCATGTCTAGATGAGAACATCCCTTTTTGGTCGCGATCGGTCAACCGGTATGGCTGCCTGAGCCCAAAACCCGAAAACCATTAGCACAGTCTACAGGCCGTATTTATGAAGGGATTTCATTGTAACTTGGTAGGATGCCTCTGTATAATGCCTAGATGAGAATGTCCTCTTTTGGTCACGACCTGTCAATCGTGATGGCTGCCCAAGCCCGAAACCCAAAAACTTTTAGCACAGTCTGCAGGTCATGTTTAATATGGAGGGATTTCATTGTAACTTGGTAGGATGACTCTGGATGATGTCTAGATGAGAACGTCCCCTTTTGGACGTGATTGGGCAACTGTGACGGCTACAGGAGCCTGAAGCCCGAAAACCTTTAGCACAGTCTACAGGTCATATTTATGAAGGGATTTTGTTGTAACTTAGTAGGATGACTCCAAATAATGTCTAGATGAGAACGTCCCCTTTTGGTCGCTATCATTCAGCCTTGATGGCTGCCCGAGCCCAAAAACCTTTAGCATAGTCTATAAGTCGTATTTTTGTAAGGATTTCATTGTAACTTGTTAGGTTCACTCCATTTAATGCCTAGATGATAACATCCCCTTTTGGTTGTGATTGGTCAACTGTGACAGCTACAGGTGCCCGAAGCCCGAAAACCTTGAGCACAGTCTGCAGGTCATATTTATGAACGGATTTCATTGTAATTTCGCAGGATCACTCCAGATGATGCCCAGATGAGAATTTCCCTTTTGGTTGTGATCATTCAGCCATGATGGCTGCCTGAGCCCGAAGCCCTACAGGTGCCCGAAGCCCGAAAACCTTGTCACAGTCTACAGGTCATATTTATGAAGGGATTTCATTGTAACTTCGTAGGATCACTCCAGATGATGCCCAGATGAGAATTTCCCTTTTGGTTGCAATCATTCAGCCATGATGGCTGCCCGAGCCCGAAGCCCTACAGGTGCCCAAAGCCCGAAAACCTTGTCACAGTCTACAGGTCATATTTATGAAGGGATTTCATTGTAACTTTGTAGGATCACTCCAGATGATGCCCAGATAGGAATTTCACTTTTGGTTGCGATCATTCAGCCATGATGACTGCCTGAGCCCAAAGCCCGAAAACCTTGATCACAGTCCACAAGTCATATTTATGAAGGGATTTCATTGTAACTTGGTAGATTGACTTCATATAATGTCTAGATGAGAACGTCCTCTTTTGGACACAATTGGGCAACTATGACGGCTACAGGGGCCCGAAGCCTGAAAACCTTGATGGCTGCCTGAGCCCAAACCCAAAAACCTTTAGCATAGTCTATTGGTCGTATTTATGTAAGGATTTCATTGTAACTTGTTAGGTTGTCTCCATATTATGCCTAGATGATGACATCCCCTTTTGGTTGTGATTGGTCATCTGTGACGGCTTCAGAGGTCCGAAGCCTGAAAACCTTGAGCACAGTCTACAGGTCATATTTATGAAGGGATTTCATTGTAACTTCGTAGAATCACTCCAGATGATGCCCAGATGGCAACATCCCCTTTTGGTCGTGATCATTCAACCATGATGGCTTCCCGAGCCCAAAACCAAAAAACTTGAGTACAGACTACAAGTCGTATTTGTGAAGGCATTTCATTGTAACTTAGTAGAATGACTCAGTATAATGTCAAGATGAGGACGTCCTCTTTTAGTAGTAATCGGTCAACCATCATGGCTACACAGGCCTGAAGCCCGAAAACCTTTAGCACAGTCTACAGGCCATATTTATGAAGGGATTTCAATGTAACTTGATAGGATGACTCGTTTTGGAATAATTTCTCTGTAACTTGGTAACTTTCGTTGACATACGTTGACTGTGAGGGCCACATACATTAACTGTGAGGTCATATTAACCCACCCCTCTGCCCTTTAGTACAGTGTACATCTCATATTATTTTTATTAAAAATATGCCATTTTGGGAACAAAAATTAACATATTCCCAATTATCACAATTCTTGTCTTATTTCATAATCCTTTCATAAACATTGAACATTATCCTTTTCATCAAACACAACACACAGACAAGTTAAGCTACAGTGTCATTGGCACTTTCATTTGAAAAATCCATGGTGGCAAAAAATTGCTCTACTCGGCACTTCTAAGGTGAGCAAATTGCTCTCCTGAACTATTTTTTCATTGTTTTGCTTCACAAGTTAGTTAATGATGTGTGTTTCCATCTCAAGCCTGTCAAGCCAATCAATACCAATAAACCGCTGTTGAGCCTGTGTATATTTTTTTTTACAAACCCTTCTGTGACAGTACGGGCCAATTAAGCTAGACGTTCTGCCTGGATTCCAGACAGAACTTCATGCTCACTCAGCCCATACAGGGATAGAGGGGGTTTAAAAAAATTCAGACGATTCTCCTTGTGAGAAGAGATTCAGCAGTATGCCAAACTGAAATAGCATTATTGTAGATAATATAACAGTTAACCCTTTACCCAACGAATCGGCCGCATCCGCCCACTTAATATGCAAATTCAGCAGTTGAAAAAATATTATTTTTCAAAAAATTTCAACAAAACATATCATGTGACCCCTCGTTGGAACAATCCCGACGAGCTCATTCCAACGAGGGGTCACATGCTATGGTTTTGTTGAAATTTAAAATAATAAATTCTGATAGCATCTGCGTTGGATAAAGGGTTAATAACATGATGATTTTGGAGGCCACTGCAGTATATTGAAAATGACAGAAACTAATTTCACAAAAATGCTAACCTGGGATTAAAATTACGCTATGGATTTCCATGACTCAGACACTGGAAATAGGCTGCCTTGAGTGAACAGATTTAGTCATGGTCTGAACTGAAACAACATAATTGTGTGTTAGTTTTTGTGGATGAAGCGTGATATTAACCCTTTACCTAACCTGAAAAGCAGACGACACTTGCAAAAATAATTCTTGAATAACTAATTTTTTTCATTTTTTGTCTCAAAAACATAGGTTATGACGAGCTTGTTCCAACGAGGGGTCATAACCTATGTTTTTGAGACAAAAAATGAAAAAAATAATGGAAATTAATTGGCGATTTTTGAGAATAGCGCTGGCCGGTTTTGGCCGTTATGTTAGGTAAGGGGTTAATAAGAGCCAATATTGCCCCTCCTTCAAACTCGAGAAGCAGACAACAGAGAGAATTTTTTGGGGGGGACCTTATTATAACCCCTAATTGGAATTAGCTCAAGAAGTCATTGCAACTTGGGATTATAACCTTTTGTTTTGACATCTGAGAGAACCCCAGGAAGTGAAGCAGTGTTTATTTACTGTGGTGAACATGCTTTGTTTCAATGGTAAAATAGAACCCGATCACCAATGCCTGTGGAAGTCCTCTAATATGGGCAATATGGATATAAACAGTTGGCTGGACTTGACTTTACCTCCATGTTGCGGTCACGATTAGCCATTGCTAACAGCCCCAGAGATTCAGCCCCCATCAGGTTAGTTTAGAGACTCGATGAACATAACAGTTAGGATTCTTTTTATAAACGTGAGAAAATCACCTTTCTCTCCATCCATTGCTTAACCCTTTACCCAATGCAGATGATATCAAAATTTAGTATTTTAATTACTATTGTTAAAAATTTTTACAAAAATTTCAACAAAACCATATCATGTGGCCCCTCATTGGAACGAGCTCGATGAGCTCGTTCCAATGAGGGGTCACATGATATGCTTTTGTTGAAATATTTATTTTTTTCAACTACTGAATTTGCAAATTACGCGGGCAGATGCGGGTGATTCATTAGGTAAAGGGTTAAAGTTTATGACTTTTCTTCAGGCTTTGCATTATGATGTGAAGAAACAAGTTTGTAACATCAATGTTTTATGTATGACATGTAGTTTTTTCAGCTGTTAGTCAGCCATATGTGCACCACTGTTGTGAATACTACAACTAATCTATGGAAGTATCCAAGCGTAACTGTGTTCTCTTCAAACGATAGCAGTTATATACGACAGACTGACAGTCATAGAAGGTACAATGTTTATTATCACATTGCACCAACTAGTCCTGTTTATTTATCTATTTATTAGTCGAGTTGTGACGAAGTCAAACTCGACTTATAGTTTGGTGAATGGCGGGCGGGTGTCCGGGCGGGCGGGTGGGTGGGCGGGCGGGCGTAAACAATTGGTTTCCGGATGATAACTTGATAGTGGTTCAACTCACATTCATTAAACTTCATACGTAGGTTGGTCTTGGTGGGAGGAAGAACCCTATTGATTTTGGACATGCTACGTTGAAGGTCAAGGTCACAGTGACCTTGAACGTAGTAAATCTTAAACAATTGGTTTCCAGATGATAACTTGATAATGGTTCAACTCACATTGATGAAACTTCATAGGTAGATTGGCCTTGGTGAGGGGAAGAACCCTATTGATTTTGGACTCGCGACGTCAAAGGTCAAGGTCAACGTGACCTTGAACATAGTAAATCGCAACAATTCCTTTCCGGATGATAACTTGATAGTAGTTCAACCTACATTCACGAAATTTTGTGCTGTCACAACTCGACGTTGGATCGGTGATCCTATCGGCATTTTTTATCTATTTATTTATTGGTGTTTAAGGTCACATACTTATGCACAATTGCTAATTATGACCGTGACAGTTTTATGGGTGGAGGAAGCCGGAGTACCCGCAGAGAACCACCGAGCAACGACGAGCAGCTGCCAGCTCCCCAACATCGTAACTCTGCACTGCAGCGGAGGCAGGGTTAGATTAGTTGACAACATGCACACCATCGACATGCAGTACGCCTTAGTACACGGCGTCATCGTGCCCCCATGTGGACAATTGGCAATTGGGGTTAAGTGCCTTGCCCAAGGACACAACGCGGGAGTCCAAATCGATTGCTCAGATGGTCACCCATCCGAGGACTAACCAGACTCAACGTTGCTTAACTTCGGTGCTCTGACGAGAACCGGAACTAGTCCTTGTTCTGATTGAGTTATTGTGGTGTGCTGTGTGCCAACTACTTCAGCGTTATCTAAATGAAAAAAACAGATAACTGAAATTACAAACAGTTCGTCAAAACGTTGTGTCTTATCACCTTATTTGATAGTGCTGTTTGAAAATGTTCCTGTGGGAAGACCGCTCTCTTCAATGCTCAAACTCCCTAAGACAGCTAATGCCCCTCGGCTTGCCGCAGATGCTTTCAAAATCTCTGAACTGTCATACAGTAGGGCCATCATGGACAGGTCAAAATCCACAGGTTTTTGTGCACATAATTCAGAGATGATCCACTATTACACCTAGAAGATTACCCCTGTGCTTCATTGGTGGAAATTTCACTAGGTGTCATAGCAGAGATCATCTCCGAATTATATGCGTGGAAAAATGCCCACCCATATATTTTGACCTATCCACGATGGCTGTACTGTAATCGGTCCACTTTATTATATCCAGATGAACGGTAAATAGGTTATCTCGAAATTCAAGATTTTATTCTCTGGTTCAGAAAGGGTTAAAAATATTCTTAAAAACTTATTGGAAATCCTTTTCACTAATTTATTATCAATATTGTCACTGACATTGTCAAACATACAAAGTTTTTTCACAATAGTCTTTTATTTTACATGCTCCTCAAACATCAATAATCCCTTCATAGTTATTTCCTCTCAGTTTCACTGATGACTTACACTCAAGTGACTTTCTTTGCCATGGAATACATAAAGAACAATTGAAATGTATGAAGATTGCCATGATATAGCTTTAGACGCAGATGTTGCATTAAGCATTTTTTGGACCAATGCCTGGGGCAGAAGTCCTACAAAATCGGCGACATGGATAAAAATGATTAATCTTGACTTTATCTCCATGTTGCGGTCACGAGTGGTTTTTATTAACTGGTAAATAAAATGTTAGATAACCATATTTGGAAAACAAAATCTAGATAAGGCCTAAAAAAATTAAAAATCTGTTTCTCCCGCATGGTCCTTTTGGCTGCCGCATGCTCTCTTTTTATAGCCAATGTAAACTTAAAAATTAAATGGTTTATGTCTGATATTTTACCCAAGTTAAAAAAATTGATACATTTGTCCCTTGAGTGCAAGAAGGCTTTGCAATGCTTTAGCATTGCAAAGCCTTCTTGCACTCAAGGGATGAAATACACCACCACCCATGCTATTCGGTAGATTATGAGGCCTAAAACTTGAACCAAGAACATGAACTTTGATGGCAAAGAAATAATTTCAGAAATAAAAAATAAAATAAAAAAATGCTCGCCCGCTCGCAATTTTACAAATAATGGCCTGAGAAACAGAAGATCTACTTTGTGTGGCCTAAATTATATACATAAGAAGATTTCATACTCTTCAAGCAATTTCAATTTGACAAAGTTTACAAAGGCGTACATGCAAGTACATATGACCCTGTTCTGAACCTAACAAGCACACAGGAAGGCTGCATCCACCCCCAAAGATGAAACGATAAAAACACATTATTTAGTAGGTATGATTTTCTTTCCCAGAATTGCCCATTATCAAGTTCAGCTGATATAACTTCAAACTTGGCTGATATGATGCCAACCGTGGCCAATATGAACCAAGCCAGAGTTCTTTCCCTTGATGTATCATTACTAGGTGGAACAAAATTGTCACATTAAAATCCTTGCTTGTCAAATACAATGAGGAAAACCACTGTGTGTCAAGCAATTAACACTGCATTCTGATATCAAAATGGTTAAATTTTCAGCAGCAAATATTTCCCATAATGCAGTTTGATAGTTAACCAAATATACCTTGCTTGACAGAGCTCAGTGAGCTCTGTCAAACAAGATATAATTGGGTTAATTCATAGTGAAATAAGAGAAACCCAGAGTGATTGGAGAAAATTCTGTTGCAGCACCAGAGTGCTAGGGGTTAATTAACAATGGCAATGATTGGGGATTGGGTGGAGAAAGAGAAGAAAGAAGGGATTTGTTTGTACAGTAGAATCCTCTTAATTGAATATCCATTTTGTCAGTCAGTGAAAATTAATTAACAGGAGTATACAATTAACAGGGATTTAGTGTTGAAACGATTAGTGATTTTCAGGAATTGACTAGTCGCCAGCAGTAATCGATTACTAATCGACTAGTCGAAGCCCCCATGTTATTGTTATCAAACACGTGTACTGCCGTTCTTCCCTGGTTAAAACTAACAGTAATACTTGCAATGAAACAATGGCAAGTGAAGCTTTCAAAGTCCTCAAAACCTCTTTCAGTTTCGAGAGAGAATTAATGTTGGTAGCTTCTGTTTAAAATCATTTTTTCTCAATATAGTCACTGATATTTTAATAAAATAAATCATTATTCAGGTTTTTTTTATATTAATCGCTCCATCCCATTGAATGTTAACAAAAGGAAGTGCTCTTTACGCATGCGTGATGTACATCCCCTGTCGAAAATTAAGCACAGTTAACGCCCACAGCGGTCATCAGCCTGTCAACAATTGTACACTGAACACTCCCACACAACTTCTCGTATTATGACTTAACCTCTTATCTGTCCATAATTATGCATACATCGAACACGCTTACTAATTTCCATAATGTCTGCTTTGAAAATCATCACCTGACCTGATTGGGTTTCCTCTTAACTCAGTTGCAGTTCGAGGAAAAGCTAGTTTCACTTTCAATTTCCCGGAAACTCGCAGATTTCCAGGAATTTGTCCGCATGTATTTACAAAATGAAAATAAAAAGCACATGGATTTTGTAATTGGTTCTTTAGTGATAACAAATTGTTCCAAATACGAACTGGTATGTGTTCTTCCATAATTTCTCTTTGATGTTTCTGTAAAACATTTCGAACTTTCCAGTACCTGGAGAACAAATTGATGTCCGTAGGTGGCCTAATTTCATGTCAACTTTGGGTCCTAATTTTCCTGCAGGCTGCTCCCTCGAGAATAAGCTCACCCATATATTTTTCCCCGTTTACTTCACGCACCCCTGGTCTTATTCAATCTCTGGTCAGTTGGCCAACTACGCTTGTTATTCATGCAGTCGGAAACATCAAACGCGTTATTTCCGTGGGTTGTTTTTTGATTTCAGGAGTTTACTTGTGACATTTGCAACAATGTTGGGTGAATTTAAGGGGATGGTGTATGGTTGGGGCAGATGTTCTGACTAATCGACTAGCAGATTTAGGGATCGACTAATTTAATAATCGCGTCGACATCGATTAGTCGGCTAATCGTTTCAACACTACAGGGATTTGGTCAGTTTCCTGTGTTCTGGAGGTAAACTGAGCATTTATTCTATTATATCTTGTTTGACAGAGCTCATAGAGCTCTGTCAAACAAGATATAATAGAATAAATGCCTGTATTGGATGTAGTGAGACCAAAAAGGTTGATAAATAAGGGGAATTTGGTGCGTGTCACAGTTATTTTTTTTTGACATATTTCAATATACAATTAACAGGAGTTTACTCTACAACCCATATGCAATTAACAGATCAAATTTGTATTGAAGGTATGGTAAATGGTTTTGTGTTTGAAAATTATATTCAATTAACAGGGATATACAATTAAGAGATATCCAATTAAGTGGGCTCCACTGTACAACAAATTCAATGCAACCTTGTATTCAGAGCCATAAGCAGAGATTTGTGGAAGTGGTAGAAGAGAATATCCAGCTATCCGAACATCACAGCTTCTCCTGTCGGGAAGCCAGGACATTCAGATTAGAGATGGGCGGTATTGGAATTTTGAGTTCGGTATCGGTTTCGGTATTTTTGTGTGGGCATACCGCGGTATCGGTTCGGTATTCGGTATGTGACTTCAGATTCACTGATAGTACCAAAGGGGAATCCATGTCAGAAAAATACAGAATAAGTTGTTCTTGTATCATTCTATCACAGTGCTACACATGCCATTGTTGATGGGCTCAATATTGTCATTCTTTTGTCAACACAGATCAGATCTACAGTAATTTGGTGACTTGTTCTAAATACGCCTTAACTTTTCAAGCTCCACTTAAGGCGTCTGTAATCATAGAATGTGTGTCCTGAAGATGTCATCTTTACGTGGGCCTGATGACAGTAGTAAAATTATCTGGTCAGTGATTTCTAGCCAAGTCTTGGCTGCCTTAACAGGCAGCCAAGACTTGGCTAGAAATCACTGCTAAGCAACTGGACATGTACAGGTCGTAGACTATTGATAATTTAGTACAACTGCCCTGGTCCTTAAGGCTTAACAAAACTGAAAAATAAAATCGGTCACTTCTTTCATGAAAATGAACACTTCAACTGCTATCAATCCTCATCAAGGCCTTATAAATAGTGAATGCACAGGGAAAATTGAAAATACCGTTGGTTTCGGTATTCAAAGATTGGGTCGGTTCGGTTTTTCGGTGTCCCCATGATATCGGTATCGGTTCGGTTTTTCGGTATATTGCCCATCTCTAATTCAGATAAAGAAACTTGAGACTTTGTGAAAAGAATGAGAAACAACAACACAGACAGAAAACTTTAACGCATCTGAGAACATCTTGTATTTATTATTACTTGGGCTGGAAATGGGCGGTATAGGAATTTTGAGTTATCGATTTCGATATATTTATGGGTATACCTCGGTATTGGTTGGGTATTCAGTATCTGACTTGACTGAGATTTGCTGATAGTACCAAAGAGGAATTCACATCAGGAAAAAGAGAATAAGTTGTATCATTCAACCGCATCGCTAATATTTATTTATTTATTTATTTATTGGTGTTTAAGGTCACATACTTATGCACAATGGCTAATCGTGACCGTGACAGTTTTACGGGTGGAGGAAGCCGGAGGACCCGGAGAGAACCACCGAGCAACGACGAGCAACTGTCAGCTCCCCAACATCGTAACTCTGAACTCTGCACCGCAGCACAGGCAGGGTTAGATTGGTTGAAGACATGCGCACCATCCGAGGACCTCTCGGCTTGCAGCCTGCATCTCTACCAACTGAGCCACCGCGCCCCCCACCGCATCGCTAAAAAAAAAAAAAAAAAAAATGAGCTCAACAGTGTCTTTCTTTTACGATCACAAATCATATCTACAGTAATTTTGTGACTTGTTCTAAACGCACTTCAGTGTTTAAAGACCTATTTCAGGCTTTTGAAAACTCCGAGCATATGCCCTGGCCATGCCATCTTTAGGAGGTTGTGCTGACAATAGTCAAAACACCTGGGCAGTGATTTCTAGCCAGGTCTTGGCTGCCATAAATGGCAGCCAAAACCTGACTAGAAATCACTGCTAAGCAGTTGATCATGTACACGTTGTTGTCAAGTGGGAATTCAGGAGTTGCCTAGTCCATTGAGGGTTAACAAAACTGAAAGGAAAATCAGTCACTTCTTTCATGAAAATGAACTTTTCAACTGTTATCAAGCCTCAACAGGGAGTTTTAAATAGTGAATGTGGAAAAATTTGAAAATTCAGCCGGTTTAGGTTTTCAACGATTGATTCGTTTTGTTTTTTGGTATCCCCATGATATGGGTATCGGTTTGGTTTTTCGGTACATTGCTCATCTCTACCTTGGGCAGATGTCTTGGTGGATATGAAGCTAACCAAGTAATAACCTCTGAATGTAAATACAAGATGCACACTCAAATACATTGCTTCAGAAACACACTTTATTGATCACCGCAATAAGAACTTCGAAGGGAAAATCCTTTGAAGTGGATACTTGGAATGAACATCAGTTCATCTTTTACCGACCGTTAGAGCAATATACAGCCAGCACTGTATACAGTACAGCCTATAAGAAAGTGTACCATTTGACGATATTCTTTTGTTAACCCTTTTCCAGGCCTGAAAATAAGCAGTCTGACATTTGCAAAATGAGGTCCCCAGAGGGTGAATTTGATGATGCTGTCCCATACAGTGGGCCAATTTATTCTCTGGGTACCTCTTTCTGTTTAGTTTTGAGACCCTGATTCAGATTGAGGTTCACAGAGGTGTAAACTTAGTGATGCTACCCTGCTGTTCAGGGTTGCATCACTAAATTCACCCTCTGGGGGACCTCATTTTGCAGTTGACAGTCTGCTTATTTTCTGGCTTACCCTTTACCCAACAAATCGGCCACATCGGCTCGTCTAATATGCAATTTCATCAGCAGAAAAAATAGTATTTTTCAAACAAATTCAACAAAACCATATCATGTGACCCCTCTTTGGAACGAGCTCGTTGAGCTCGTTCCAATGAGGGGTCACATGATATGGTTTTGTTGAAAGTTTTTGAAAACTTTAAAAAAATTATATTTAAAATAATAAATTTTGATGTCGTCTGCATTGGATAAATGGCTAATGATACCATATTTGTGCCGTATTTTTTGTGATACTCCTATTGCATAAGAGCTATATTTTTGAAATGTTATGGAGTATTCACTGTAAGATGAACTTGTTTGTGACATATTTTCAAAATCATCATTTCAAAAACTTAAACGATGAAAATCAGTGTGGTGTACATTTTCCTTACATTTCAACTTTCAACACCAGCTTGTAAGTTGTACAAGTATAGTATCACAGGCAAACACAACACATTCAAGTGTTAACTGGTCGAGTGCTTGGAGTCAATATCAGGGCTTTCAAAAAGAATGAGGGTACCAGATAAAACCAAATGTATTTCTTGCTCTTGTTTCATATTTGGTCAAACACAAATAATATTTTGTTTATATAAATTTGTTCTATTTCAGATTACTGGAGAATGCCTGTAGACACTCTCCAATAATTTGTAATAGAACCAATTTTGTATAACAAATTCAGACCACCTAAAATAATCTAGCCCTCAACCAGTTAATATCTTTAGTCAGGATCATCACATTGACAAGTTTGGTGGGCTAATTATGACTCACTGATGTGTTCGGTGGGAAAAATTATGCCCAACTAATGCTTAATTAGGGGATCGTGGTGGCTCAGTAGGTAGAGGTGCAGGCTGCAAGCCGAGAGGTCCTCGGTTCGAATCCCACCTGCGGCAACCGCGTTGTGTCCTTGGGCACGACACTTCATCTCCATTGCCCGCGTGGGGGCACGATGACATTGAGTACTAAGGCGTTCTGCACGTCGATGGTACGCATGTCTTCAACCAATCTAACCCTGCCTGTGCTGCAGTGCGGAGTTACGATGTTGGGGAGCTGGCAGCTGCTCGTCGTTGCTCGGTGGTTCTCTCCGGGTACTCCGGCTTCCTCCACCCGTAAAACTGTCACGGTCATGATTAGCAATTGTGCATAAGTATGTGACCTTAAACATCAATAAATAAGTGCTTAATTAAGAACATTGTGA
The DNA here is from genome assembly GCA_031216915.1 of Pictodentalium vernedei. Classification (NCBI taxonomy): domain Eukaryota; kingdom Metazoa; phylum Mollusca; class Scaphopoda; order Dentaliida; family Dentaliidae; genus Pictodentalium; species Pictodentalium vernedei. Next base: position 52,360,102 of record CM062294.1, read on the forward strand.
TATTCAAGGCAAAATGTGGCGAAAATATCGTGTAAATGAGACACTAATAGCACATGCAGGTTACCACATTATTGCAGGCAGTACTGTACCCTAAAAATCGTCATTCAAGTTTTATCTTTTCAATTTTTGCCTTGAATGTATAGCTTGAAATGTGGTTCTTTCAATGGTAGTTCATACACTGTTTTTGATGCAAAAAATGAAAATTGTTATTTATTCAAGAAATTGTTTTTGGGGGTTTTTTTTGCAGGTATTGACTTTTATTATTCATGTTATGTAATGAGTTGCTGTGTACTATATAAGGTGTGCTGCACGTCAGTGGTGCACTTGTCTTCAACCAGTGCTTGCATGGAGTTAGTGTGTTGGGAAATCTTCAACCAATGCTTGCATGGAGTTAGTGTGCTGGGAAATCTGACAGTTGCTTGCCATTGAACGATGCTTCTCTCAGGGTATTCCAGCTTCCTCCACTCATTAGAGGAACAACATTAGAATTTGGTTCCTCTAATGGGTGGAGGAAGCACTCATTAGAGGAACCAACCAACATTAGAATTTCGGTTTAGTTTGTTGTTCCCCGCAGGAACCCCAGAAGTGAAGTAGTTCTTGTTTTCTGTGGTCAATAAGCTCTGTTTTACTCGTAAAATTGGAAATACTCTAAAATGAGTACGAATGATTGTAGGCTTGGGACGATATCTCGGTACTCCGATGCATACCGATACAGCAACCCACGATACGGGTACCGGTGCGGATGTCTAACTTTCACGATACCACTATATAGGCCGGTCACCAGTCTTGAAATTCAACTCTTTCGCTCTCAAAACATTCAACACATCACATTTTAGCCTTGGCTAACTCAGATACCCCCACAATTCAGAATATAACGCCAGGATACACCGGAATACCGATTATTAAAATTCACGGTATTTTTATACTCCCCAAACAAAGTTTTAAAGGGGGGGGGGGGGGGGGAGGGGAGGGGGGTATATAGGTGTCAATTTGTCTGCCGGTCGTCGTCGTCATTGCATTGCACATGTAAACTTGTGGAGCAAACTACTTCCACAGTTTTAGCTGCATTTTCATGAAACTTCACAGAAACGATCAGCATGATGAGGAGCAGTACATGACACAAATTGTTTCCCGATTGGATTCAAGATGGCCGACTGGTGGCCATATTAGATTTTCCCTTATGCAAACTTGTGGAGCGAACTACTTCCACAGTTTTAACCGCATTTTCATGAAACTTCACAAAAAATGATCAACATGATGAGGGGAAGTGCGTGACATAATTTCTTTCCCGCTCGGTTTCAAGATGGCCGACTGGTGGCCATATTGGATTTTTTTTTTACTTAGAAAAATTTAATTCCCCTTTTCAGTCACCCACACTAGGTGGTATGCCACAGTGGAGGTATAGAGGATGGCAGACCATCTCTAGTTTCTTTGGGTTTGCATCGCTGTTTGCGAAGCAAAATCTCCTAGGTGCTATCTAATCACTGAAATTTTGCCTGCATGGTGCAATTCAATATTCCGATTCAAAAATGGTAAAACTACAGATAAACAGTGCAACAATACACCAATTTAGTATGAAGGTCCGTTGGCTCTGCGAAATGCTAAATTTGTAGCTGCCATTTTACGAGTGTTTTCAGAGCAGTTGACAAAACTTCTCTCATGTTTTCTATGATGTCCGTGCCTATTAATTAGCCCCCTTGATGTGCACCAGTTATTCTTCGTAATCATCATTTTTCAAAACCATTCACACAATAGGTGAATGGTTTTGAAAAATGCAAAGTGTAAGTCAAATTATGAATTAACTGCAAGAGCATGTCTCAATCACTGATGTATATTCATTGCCAACCTATGGGACCAGGGTACTCCAGCTTTTTTTTATGCATTTGGTAAGGTTAGTTGTCATGATCATCAGATGACTACTTACCTCTTTTTGTTGTTATTACCAGTGCCTGTGACTAAAATCATCTTTATTCTAAAACTGAAAAGTAGAAGGGTGTGCTAAGACTCAGAGGGGCCACTTGGTAACTCACATTTGTAAAGTTAGGGATGGGCTTATGCGAGAGGATGGGCTCAGATACGTGTAACCATTCAGTGCAGTATGTGATAGAATATGAGAAATGGGGAGGGGATGGGGCAGTTGAAGTTGATTCCTGTCCTCCCTATTTTATCTGTGCTCCCCAACTATGAATTGCTGGCTCCACCATTGTCCCTGTGATCTTAACTGTAGCTTCAATTAAAAATTGAAAAATTAAAAATTGAATGCAATTTTTATAATCTTTATTGGAGTATGAACATGTGGGAATGGGTACAAATTATGTATGAATCCCGAATTGCATTCAATTCTTATAATTACATTCCGTAACTGTTTAAACTACTTTTTACCAAACAACAAAGCAGAAAGAAGAAATAAAATATGTATGAACGAACGAGGCAAAAAACCACCCTCACACAAAAGACAAAGCGCACAACTCTGATTTTTAATTTTCACAACTTTAGAAATGGAAACGAGTATTTTAGTAACGGGCTTTATGCCACAGTTGGGAAATGTCACCAAAGAAACAGCAGTGGAGTTGATCACTGCGAGAGGCGCTAAAAGTAAAAAACCCGCCCAAACACTGCCCGAATTACATTCTGTCAGCTGTGCTCTACCGTAAATACGGGTCAAAGTTCAACCAAATGTATTCATTGGAAAATGAATTACATTTGGTCATGATGTTTTCATCCAGCTGACCAATGGGAATTGAGTATTTGGACCCAAAACGTATAACTACATTAACAATGTAATTATATTTAAATAAATTTTTTATCAAATCGTATCGTACCATGAATTTGGTGTGTCGTCCCAACCCTGAATGATTGGCTGGACTTGACTTTATAGCCCGTTGCTGTCATGATTAGACATTGTGCAGAAATATGTGACCTTAAAACACCAATAAATAAAGTAAAAAAAATAAATAATTATTTTGTGGTGTCAGGAAGAAAATATTCTTAACAGCCACATATGACTTGTACCTTTTGATAAACATTTTGAGGTGTGTTTGTGAAAACAATGTTTGAAAAGTCATGTCACATTTTATCAATAAATGCAAAATTAAATGGGAAGGATGTCACATATCTAAGGCTGGTCACAGTTGTATAAAAGTTGAATAAACAAACTTTAGTTTACAGTGAAATTTGATTAAGAGTTCTCAAATTCTACTTATTTTTGTAATAGGATATTTCCTTCTTGGGCAGGAGTATTCCCCAACTGCATGTAAGGAGTTAAAGAAAATAATTCAGGTTTGGCCCCAGCCTGGGTTAATGGCAAGACAGTTAATCCTGATTGCCCATGGGGGTTGGTGTGGGAGGGGGGCATGGTAGCACTGTATACAAGACATACTGCACGTCGGTGGTGCACTTGTCTTTAGGCAGTGCTAACCCTGCTTGTGCAGAGTTAGCTCATTTGGGAGTCTTCACAGTTGCTTTCCACTTCACAGTGGTTCTCTTGGTACACCAGCTTCCTTCAGCTGTAATACTGTCTGATGCGAGGTGCCCCTGTATGTCAAAATTGTCGTTAAACCCCTAACAGTTGCCCAAACTACATGTGCATATATCCAGACAGTGAATAATATTTAAGGAATAGTGCATGGCTTGGAGTTGACTACGCCCATATAGTGCCCAGTGAGGTGGTGTAGTTCCCGCCGCAAAGCAGAGGGAACTACACCACCTCACTGGGCACTATATGGGTGTAGTCAACGACAAGACATGCACTAATCCTTATATTATATTGAACACCCATCAAGAAAAACATCTGTCTGATTTGTTAATCTATTACCAAGGTAGCAGCCCTACCAACCGGCGTTATATAGAAAAAAATACCATGTAATTTTTAAAGAACATTCATTTTCTTCTTCCAAAACACGGCTAACTTGGATTATTGATATGAGCAGAAGACAGATTTTGAATCGGTCGGCAAGGGTAAACAAAACATTTCCCCCAAACGGAACTGTGTATTCTAGAATCGCACAACTCGCGAATGAAAACTAAAATTTTCTAAATTTGACAACGCAGTTTGATAATTTTCACACATTTGTCACACACATACATTACCGAATGGGTCAGCACAGGATACAAACTCCGAAGATTCAATTGAATTCCATTATTTATTCGTTTACTGCCCAAAACATACAATTAAATAGCGAAATAATAGGAGCAGCGAAACAAACGATTTTTCATATCCGGACGCGTTCTCATGAAAGTTGGACCCAGGTATGGATCATTCTCTTCGAAACGAGATATGGATCATCTTCTCAAGGAATAAAATGAACGCCTCGAAAAATGTGACTTCAACAATGGAAAAGCGATACATTTTTCCACAAAGATTTCTTTCCGGGTTGTTTTGTGGATGTTGTGCCTCTGTGAATCGATTTTTAAATTTAGCCTGATCAGTTTTATTCGCCCAGTATGAAAAGAAAACTGATAAAGAACTGTGCTAAAAATAGAAAACGTGTGGTGCCTGGGTGTAGTGCCTGGTCAGTTCTGTGGATGCAAACTACACGAAATAGGATATCATCTTTCAGCCAATCAGAATGCAAGGAAGTCACGTGAGATATAATATTACTGATTAAATGCTATATTCTCAGTTATAAATATTATTGTTTTTTAACCCTGCGGGCACTCAGATTAATTTTGTTAATAACAATCATATACATATGTACACAGTGGCAGATGACTTTACAGTGTTTCTACATTATTGTTGGTTGCCTGTACAGGTAGCCAACAATGATGTAAAAACACTTGTCAAGATAACTTCAGCCTATCAGTCGATTTCCCCTGTGGGAACCCCGGGAGGTGAAGCATTGCTTGTTCACTATCGTAAACAAGCTCTTGTTTTACTGATAAAATATGATCCAGTAAGCAATGCTTGGGGTGGAAGTCCTCTAAAATGGACAACATAAACAATTAACTGAACTTGACTTTATCTCCATGTTGTGGTTACTAAAAGGCATTGTGCAGAAATATGTGACTTGAAACACCAATAAATAAATAATAAATACCAGTACTCAACAGGCCTGGCAATCTAGAAAATCAACGTGTGCAAAACAGTTGCCCTCCTCAGATTGCTTGGGAGTGCAATTGCACCTGAAATTTTTAATGCAAAAACTTGTATGCTATTTTGGTTATATTCATTTCAAGGTATTAATATTGTGACTGAAAAATTGTACTACATTCAGCTACATGGACAAATTGGCACACACATCTCATTATTCAAAACGTTGCAGTCAGTTGTTATGCTTCTACACTCAAAATGTATCTAAATGCCACACAGAATGGGTCATGAATTATTGCGAATCAATGCAACATTGACAAATCGTCCCCGGAGTTCCAATGTGTTTTCTGTGCCAGTAGGCACAGAAAACACACTGGAACTCAGGGGACGAAATGATAAGAGAATTTAAAGGCAGTACCAAACAGGTCTGGCATTCCAGAAAATCAAGGGGTGCAAAAAATTGCCCTCCTGAATTTTTTCTAGGTGTGCAGTAGGCGTGCAGCACTCCTGCACTCCTAAAGAATGCCAGGCCTGCTCAAGGAAGATTACACTTGGAACAACTTTTTCAGGGCTGTATAAAAGAGGCTCTCTGTGGCTGTTTGGGACTCAAGGGTTAATCTTTTACAGAGGACACGCTGGAACTCAGGGGACGAAATGATGAGAGATTTTAAAGTCAGTCCCAAACAGGTCTGGCATTCCACAAAATCAAGGGGTGCAAAAAATTGTGCTCCTCAATTTTTTCTAGGTGTGCAGTAGGTGTGCAGCACCCCTAAAGAATGCCAAGCCTGCTCAAGGAAGAATACACTTGGAACGACTTTTTCAGGGCAGTATAAAAGAGACTCTCTGTGGCTGTTTGGGACTCAAGGGTTAATCATTCAGAAGTATCTTGCAACAATTATGAATGAATTAAGTATAGTCTTAAAACATACTTTGCTAAATATAGATTTTGCATTGTTTGAGTTTGCACTTTTTCAAGTTGTTAAATGAAACATTTTTTTCTGCTTTATTAGTGTAAAAGTTTAATTGATTGATTATTTCATGTGTTGTTGAGGTCCTGAATTGGTTTTATCTTCATTAAAAATTTGAACTCAGTTACCCATAGGTTTTCCTATTTAGAAAGTACATTTTACTCATTTACAGACATGATCAAATTTATTTTCAACCGGTTTAGTGTCTGTTGATTAGATGCAAAACAACATATATCCTATCATTTCTGAGTTCAGTCTGATATTTACGACAGGTTTTGGTGTAGTATTGGTGGGCCTTGACCCCTTAAAATTTATGTTCCCCCACCTTCCACCCCAAAACACTGGCTCAATGCAACTTTCATACACCATAGGGATCCAAAATGGTCTCCATGATAGGGGCAATACATGCTGCGTCTTGGATGGTAAAGGCTGAGTAACTTAACTGGTAAAGTGCTAAATTTATCTCCGCCTTAAGATTTGTTCCTTCATTTTTCTCTTGTTACAATTTTTGGGAGAGTGCCTATAGTAATTTTACTTCCAAGATAATATGAAGGACATCCACAGAATATGAAGCCTTTAACTTTAGGTATCTGCAGTTCAGAATAAAGCCCAAGTATGGGGTTCTTGTTCTCTACCAGTTAACCAGCTTTTCTTGTGTCTTTATAGTTTTTAAGACTTTTGTCTTGAGAGGCTATGTATATTTCAGTTCCACGCAATATATGAACACTTGTTAATGATAAAAAGGCTGTTTCTCAAGATTTTATGTACCCGAGCGTTTGGTTTGCCATCTACGAACCACATGAATGGTCAGTCACTTATATGTACCCTAGCGTTTGGTTCGCCATCTATGAAGCACATGAATGGTCAGTCAGTTATATGTAAATGAGCGTTCGGTTCGCCATCTACGAACCACTTGAACGATCAGTCGGTTATATGTACTCGAGCATTCGGTTCGCCATCTATGAACCACATGAACATCAGTCGGTTATATGAACTCGAGCGTTCGGTTTGCCATCTACGAATCAGATGAACGGTCAGTCAGTTATATGTACCCGAGCTCCCTGCAGGAACACCGGAAAGTTAAGCAGTGCCTGTTCGCTGCGGTAAACAGGCTTTGTTTTACTGGTAAAATAGGACCCAGTCACCAATGCTTGGGAGGTGCAAACCCTCTCTAAAATGGGCAACATGGCTTATTAATGCTCAGCCTTGGTTTTGAGTTGACACTCATATTGTGGTCATGATTAGCCGTTGTGCAAAAATATGTGACCTTAAACACCAATAAATAAATAGATAATATGTACCCGAGCGTTCGGTTCGCCATCTACGAACCACATGAATGGTCAGTCGGTGATATGTTCCTGAGCGTTCGGTTCACCATCTACAAACCACATGAATGGTCAGTTGCTTATATGTACCCGAGCATTCGGTTCGCCATCTACGAACCACATGAATGGTCAGTCAGTTATATGTACCTGAGCGTTCGGCTCACCATCTACAAACCACATGAACGATCAGTCGGTTATATGTACCTGAGCATTCGGTTTGTCATCTACGAACCACTTGAACAATCAGTCAGTTATATTTCCCTGAGCGTTCCGTTCACCATCTACAAACCACATGAATGATCAGTCGGTTATATGTACCCGAGCGTTCGGTTTGCCATCTACGAACCACATGAACTGTCAGTCAGTTATATGTACCCAAACGTTTGGTTCACCATCTACAAACCACATGAACGGTCAGTCGGTTATAGAATTATTTTAGAAAGTTTGCACACTGTGCTTGTATGGGGAAGATGACAGTAATTTGAGGTGTCTGACAGTTGCTTGCTGCTGCTCAGAGTTTCTCTTGCAGTACTCTAGTATCCGTGACCTGTAAAACTGTCAGACACAGTATTACCCTGGCTGTTGAAAATTTCATTAAACCCCAATAAACAAACATCCATAACTGGTCAACTCTGTTCAGAAAAATTGCATTAAAAATTTATTTCTTTTTACTTTTTGCCTCAAAAACAGCTTGAGATCCTGCATTGAGGGGCCGTAAGGTATGTTTTCGAGGCCAAAAATAGAAATCTTTAGTTAAAGGAATTTTTTTGTGCAAATCCTCTTGTTGTATTGGGTAAAGGGTTGACAAGCCTGTGTAGCATTATATAGATTGGGAGTATAATTTAATATTGAACACTTTTGATCGATGACTTGGATAATCAGAAAGTAGCAAATTAATTAACAGACATGCAGTTTGCCATCGCCTTCTTATAGAACAGTTACAGAAGTCAATAACTCTACATAATCTCAAGCTTCTTTACTTTCATAACCAGTGGCAGTCACTTGTCTAATAAAGGGAGACAAATCATACATCAACAGGGCTAAAAAAACGACAAATTTCCATAACCTGAAAAAAGGTTATGCAAAATAAATTTGCTTAACCCTTTACCTAACATGAAAAGCAGACGACACTTGCAAAAAAAAATCTTGAATAACTAATTTTTTTCATTTTTTGTCTCAAAAACATAGGTTATGACCCCTCGTTGGAACGAGCTCGATGAGCTCGTTCCAACGAGGGGTCATAACCTATGTTTTTGAGACAAAAAATGAAAATATAATGAAAATTTATTGGCGATTTTTGAGAACAGCGCTGGCCGGTTTTGGCCGTTACGTTGGGTAAAGGGTTAACCCATTTTCCTTTGCATAACCTTTTATTGAAATCATGTAATAGACATGTAAGACAGCTATATACTGCCTCTCTTTCACCCCAGGGTTTGAGTCCTGGGTCGGGCGAGAGTATAAAACCGTTTTACAGGCTAGTATTTACTAGGGCTGTCGCGATTATTCGATTAGTCGACTAACCGTCGACTATTGAAGTAGTCGACGTTTTTTATTTTTAGTCGATCGTCGTTCATTTTCAAGGTGGTACACGTCTACTACACGTCGGGGCTAAATTGCATTGTTTTGTGAGGTGAATGATCAATGAAGGTGAATAACTTTAAATATCTAACCATAGTTAACATTCATATCCGGAAGACTGTACGACTGTCACTGACTGTGTAAGAAAGAACACTCACAGTTACTCGAGAAGAATAGATTCTTCTGAATTTCTCCAGTCTTGTACACACGAATGCACCCATTGGAAAACCCAAAGCGCAGAAGTGACAAAATTATGACGAAAGTCAGAACGTCAGATCACTTCTCAAAGTTCGGAACTTCAGACTAAGATCCAATTTTAACAACTGACGAGGGAATGCATAGATCTCAATGTTCAAAATTTCGAGAAACTTATTGCAGAAAGGAAACATATGCAGGAACGTTCTTTGGTAAATTCATTTTAATTCATCGGCTTCAATCTAGTTCAAAATTGGACCCGCAGTCAGTAATATTATTTTGGGGGTTGGTACGTCCTACAGGACGTACCAACCCCAAAAATTATATTACGGACTGTGGGTCCAAGATTGGACTACATGTAGCTTCAGTCGGGACCGATTTGTTGTTCCCACAACCCCACTTCTTCTGAACACACTGGTGCCATTGTCATTTTCAGAGTTTTACCAACAGAAGAATGATTTGCTAAAAAATCATGGAAAGCAACTATTAATCGACTAACCGTCAATTACTGGTCACGATTAGTCGATTACAAAAAATGATAGTCGCGACAGCCCTAGTATTTACCTAGCCCTCGTGTCTGTCAAATTCAGGTCAGAAAAATAGGGGAAAGAACTGGAACATGAGCATGATTTCAGCTAATGGGCCACTGTGATAAGCAAATATATATTGGACAAAAATTTGTCTATGGACCTGTCAAACACTGAAAATCAAGACAATGGGCCAGTGGAGGAGCCATGGGGTTTCTAGGGAGACCAGCACCCTACCCCCCCCACCCCCTCCCCCTCACACCACAACACAAATCTTCCAGTTGGCTCCATCCACTCCCAAATTTGAAAACAATTTTTTTTTTATTTCCTTAATACAAGTACAGCACCATCAATTCAGAGGTTTCACCTCCCCCACTCTTCATTAGCATGCCCCTCCAAACCCCCCCCCCCCCCCCCCCCCCCCCCCGCCCTCTCAGGATTTCATCACTGGTGGGATCTACCTTGTTCTGTCAGATTTGGGGCTTTGTCAAAAAGAAAAAAATTTCAAGTAAAGCTAAGCTTTTACTACGATTTTGAGGGATAAAGATGCAATTGTTGTGTTTATTTTAGTAATTAGACATCCCTCCAAATGTACAAAAACGTGTTTGTAGTTCCCACTTCAAATGCCAGTGAAATAAAAGAAATACAACACAAATCATATTTCTTGTGATTTTGTTAACGTTTATTGAAGTAAGTCGTGATATTCGAATCACTTTTTCTGTTTACTCACTCCAATGTTTTCACCAATATCTCTCTTAAAACTGTAGAGATTCGTTTTTTACAGAATTATTTCTTTTTTGGGTTTTTTCAGTTATCCTTTCACACATTTGAATTACCTCCAGTCCAGGCAAAAATGTAAGGCAATCTGTTTGAAATACTATTTCTATTTTTCACGTCCCACTCAGTGTATTTATAGTAGTTAGTACAGTATTGAAAAGTTATTCGAGACTAAAGTTTGCAAAACAATACATGGAGTTCCAGCTCTCAAAATCCTGTGAATTTGTCCCCCAATCGTGAGGTTGGGAGATGGCATCAAAAATCGAGAGCCTCCTGCTAAAATCATGAAACTTAACATGTCTGCTGACCCCTTGTCAGAAATCAGATATCGCTCTGTGTTCTTGTGTGATTTTTTGCTTGAAAGGGAAAAAAGGTTATGTCAGTCCGACCTTGCATGAACGGTGCACGAACGAAACAAGCATTCATGCCATTTTTTGAGCCCTGCTTCAAAGTGTAGAGGGATGGTGTGGAGAGAATTATTGCGTAGGCAGTGCAAGATATCTGGTCTTAACTCCTAACCTGCTCTGGATTCTAAAAATATTTTTCATCAATTCTAGTCATGGCTGCTGGGGAGCAGCCATGACTATATTTGATAAAAAATTAATTCATGTTTGACTCCAGAAATCACCGGTCAAAAAGTTGACCTAATTTATAGGAGACAGTTTGGTTAAGTGTGCTCAAATTTTACTTATTTCAGTGGAAAGATATTTCCAGTCCTGGACAGGAATATCTGCCAGCAGCATTCTGTTCCAATGCTCATCTACATGTAAAAATAACAATTGGCCTAAACCCTCTGCACAATGTTGACATTTGGTGAAGAACTGAGCTCAAAATATTGGTTTTAATAAATGATGTTATGATTTTCTGTCTGAAAGGATTAAGAGATGGCATTCACTATGGTTCCAGGCAAATTGTGCTGGGAGTGTATATATAAATAGCATGGCACCAGTGTGGTTGGGGGAATCAACGTTTTCTAACAGACTCGTAAAAGTTTTCGACAAATTTTGAATTGGGAAAACAAATTTCTACTATTTTAGAACCCTTTAAAATTACAGATAATTGCGAATTCACTTTAAAAGCATGTTTTAGTCAAAATATCAATATATCATCATTCCATTTTACCAAGATAAGGTGTAAAAAAAATTATGATGAACCCAGAATTTTCTGACAAAATGTTTGGTGGGGAGTTCTTGCCTACTCCCTCAGGCCAATCCCATGCCTCCCCCTCCTGTATCTTTGCCAATGGATCATTGCAGTTATTCTCAGGGAGAAGATTCCGCACTCACAGTGAGTGTTTCAGTGATAACAGGGACCGATCAGGACTATTTAAAATACGCTCTAGCCTCGGAGCCTATTTTTTCAATTCATGCGCCAGATTTCAATTTACGGAGTCACACTGCTGTTTGTAACACACACTGCAAGTATGTAATAGCTCTCATCATGATTTTCATTTAGTACACTTTTTCGGCAGCCAAGACTTGATCAGAAACCACAGTGAAGATTAATGCTTGGTAATTAAGACTTGAAGTACTAACTTAAGCACTCTACAACAATGATAAATGATAATCATATATATAATACATGTAAGAGTGTCTCTCTCGATTATCCATCGGAAGAATATCAAAATATGATCTGAGAAGTTACGCGTCAACTGAGAAGCCTATTTCTGAGATTTAAGAGCCAGGTCCTGATGTTTCAGAACCAAATACGCACTGGCGCATGCCCAGGTCGGTCCCTGGTGATAATCTACTCTCCATGTACTTTATTTAACCTTTCATCCAACAAATGATATGAAAGTATATTATTTTAATTACATGTCGGCAGCACGAGGGTAACAATGTTACAAATTTCTGTAGTTACTGTTTCAGTGCCAGGCGCCAGCATTGAAACCATTTGGACTTTTTTGCCCCAAATTAATTAGGTTTTCCTCGGTTTTCAATAATGAAAGCAAAGATGGGATTTGACTGTTCATTTTCCTGGCAGAGATCATGTATCCATGATGACTGTCGATATTTTTTAGCATAGTTGTGATGAGAAACGGTAATTCCAACAGATAAATATAGCTGAAGGTTCTAATTGGTGGTTATTTTCCACTGAACGCTGCAAACTTAAAGAACCAGTCTAACAAGAGAACTTGAGCAGGTGAAGGGTACTTTTTATCAAATCGCACTAGCGCTTTCCGGTTAAAATTATCGCTTGCCCCTAAAATCCATGTGATCATGAGAAATACAGTTACAGGTGTGTAATAAATAACTGTGTTTCTGTATTATTACCACTTAACAGGGCATTCTCTAGTGCATTAACATTGTTTAGTAAGGCGCTCAAATTAAATAATGCACAGCAAGTCATGTGATGTATCGGGCCGCAGACCAATAATACCGTATTTACTCTATGTATTGGGACTGCTAAAAATAATTATTTTCACAGGTGTCCCAGTTCTTAGAAAATGGGGAAAGAACACAGCCTGGTCTTGATTTGATGCTGAATAAAGTTGTGTGTGATTCATTTTCCATCACTATATATGAAAATCGCTGTCCAATTTTTTTTATATTTTCATTTTTTGTTTCCAAAACATAGCTTATGATCCCTCATTGGAACGAGCGCATTGCACTCGTTCCAATGAGGGATCATAAGCTATGTTTTGGAAGCAAAAAATGAAAATTTTTAGTTACTCAAGAATTTTTTTTATATGAGTGTCGTCTGCTACTAGCCACGGGCCAACTGGAAATAAATCTCCTAAATGTCCCAAACTTTGGAGCATAAAAAAAATATAGTTTTCTGGAAAAAATGTGTGTCCCAAATCATAGAGTGTCCCAATACATAGAGTAAATACGGTACTTTTTTCACATATTTCTAGACAGTTCAATAAAACCATATCCTGCTACCCTTCATTGGAACGAGCACATTCCAATGAGGGTTCATATCATATGGTTTTGTTAAAATTGTTTAAAAAATATTAAAAAATTTCAACTGCTCATTTCGTAAATTACATGGGTGAATATGATCGATTCATTTGGTAAAGGATTACGGGCTTTTTACCATGTATAATTTATTGATTTTGTGCTTGGAACAACAGAAGCTTTTTAAATTTGTTGCACACTTGCTCTATCTCTCTCCAAGATACTCCGCTGCATCAGTTTCAGAACTGAAATATGTTGTAGGATAACAAAAATATTTTTATCCCATTTTCCTCTGTTGGTAATAACAGCTCTGGCCATCATTTTGTGGGAAGCTCCTTCATGAAAAGAGTTCTTATTTCAAACTTGTATGAGCTGTGATATGGTATCATCTTCAGGTTCGAGCTTTTTCACCCAATGCATGAACAAAACATGCTTTGTGTTTCTATGTGTGGTGAGGGATATGCAAACGGTGCCATCCCAACAAGTAAAATATCCCAACAAGACGATTTTTTTCTCCTCATCAAATGTGGGGTAAATTTACCCCAAAAAGAACGTGTACATTACAATGTATGCTATTTGAAGTATTTTAGGGTTTTATTTTATGCATGTGTTTGGGAGTTTTGTTGATAAAAAAGATACAAAAAACTGAAGAAAATAGCATCTTGTAACAAAGTGTGGCGCCTCTGTTAACTGGTAGCATGCTAAGTTTGTTTTGGTTGTCAAAATTTTGTTCACTTATTATATTGCCTTGTTACAACTAATGGGAGAGTGCCTATAGGCATTCTCCCATTAATTGTAACAGGGCAAATACACCCAGACTTAATAATATCACATAACATCATAAAATTAATTGAAGAACATCCGCAGAATATGAAGCCTTTTAGCTCTGGTACCCGCACTTCAGGATAAAGCTCCAAAATGGGCTTCCAGCACTCAACCAGTTAATTGAAATCTTTTTGTCCAAAAGTAAGCTGTGTTTGCAGTTCATGATGGAAAACCTCAAAATAAATGGGTTATATAGTCATTTTAATTAAATTTGTCTTGTTAGGATGACCATTTTCGACATTCGTCTTGTTTGGATGACCATTTTCAGCGTTCGTCTTGTTGGGATTTGTCTTGTTGGGATGACCATTTTCAACATTCATCTTGTTGGGATTTGTCTTGTTGGGATGACCATTTTCAACGTTCATCTTGTTGGGATTTGTCTTATTGGGATGACCATTTTCAACATTCGTCTTGTTGGGATTTGTCTTGTTGGAATGACCATTTTCGACATTCGTCTTGTCGGGAATAAACCATTCAAACATGTGTATTCTCCTCTTTGCATCTGTTTGTTTATGTTTCCCCTTTTGTGTGTTTTTTCTGTTGAATTATGATGAGTGATGCATTCAGCGGTTCTCAGGTGTTATGTAGATGACTCTGGAACAGTCACGTTACTGTGTTTCTGCCTCTTAGAATTTTGAAAATGCAATCCGGCACCTTTTGTTCTTGCTAATGTTGAGTAATGTATTAGGCATAACTTTGCCTGCCTTATTTTGAATCCAGGAAGGCGGATGCGAGCGGGAGGGATCGCATGCCTCAAATGGCCAGGCATGGTGGATGTGATCGATTTGATAGATAAAGAGAGTAATCGCTTGACTGGACTTGTTACGTGAAATAATTCATGAGAGGTGAGGGATGTTGTATAAACACGAGTGCGCGAATGCGCACAAGTGTTTTACAATATAATCCCTCACCTCGAATGAACTATTTCACGTAACCAGTCCAGTCAAGCGATTACTCTGTTTATTACTTTTTATTATTAATGCTAATTATATTATTTAACCCTTTACCTAATGTAACGGTCAAAACCGGCCAGCGCTATTCTAAAAAATCGCCAATTTTTTGTCTCGAAAACATATGTTATGACCCCTCATTGGAACGAGCTCATCGAGCTCGTTCCAATGAGGGGTCATAACCTATGTTTTTGAGACAAAAAATAAAAAAAATTAGTTATTCAAGAATTTTTTTTTGCAAGTGTCGTTGGCTTTTCATGTTAGGTAAAGGATTAAAAAAACAAAAACAATGAAGCCCCCATTACACCCACGACAACACGTCTTCGTTTGCATGCAAGGATACATGACACAATTGTTGATTGCATAATTCACTTGTGAAGTTATCATTTATAATCAAACCCGGAAATCCCAGTAAATCATTCTTTGGAAAGTAATAAAAAGGGTTAATCATGCAGAATTTTTCTGAAACTATGGAGTAAGAGTTGAGGTGCAACTTTCTGTTATATATATATATGTATATACCTATTGACCTTTCATGATCAGCCTGATTATATATTGGGTGTGTTTAATAATCAGTGTTAGATATGCATTAGTCAATAAGCTTTGTTATCCTCATCTATATACATGGGTAGGTCATGTAATATATTTCGATTGTTGCATGAATGGTTGCACAGGGACAACTTTACTATTTTATTCTTAACTGGTTGAGTGCTGAATTATTTTTACCTGCGTCGCCAGCGGCAGAGCAGGTCTAGTAACCACTCGACTCTGTCTGTCCGTCAGTCCGTCCGTCCGTCCATCTGAAACACTTCTTCCGTCAAAGTTTTCTTGGCTTCTATGAAAGGGAATGATTTTATATTTGGTCTGCTGCTTCATAATGATGAGTTGTATCATGTAAGCAATTTTCAGATCTGCAGTGCAGCCACTTCCTGTTTGCCGATACTTTGAAATTTTACTGTACCCACTGAACATTGAAATTTTTCGTCAAAGTTTTCTCGGCTTCTATGCAAGGGATTGATTTTTCATTTCATCTGGAGCTTGATAATGTTTAGTAGTATCGTGTATGCAATTTTCAGATCTGTCGTGCAGCCACTTCCTGTTTGCCGATACTTTGAAATTTTACTGTAGACACTGAATTTTGAAATTTTCAGTCAAAGTTTCTCTTCTTGTATGAACGGGACCCACTGAACATTGAATTTTTCGTCAAACTTTTCTTGCCTTCTGTGAAAGGAATTGATTTATCTACATGCAAAAAAGAGTTGAAAGAGATTAATACATGTATCTCAATCAATTGCATGCAGCGACGCAGGTCCAGACATGGTATTGGTCTTGTTCATTGTCAAAATTGCTTCCTATGTCTTTGCCCAACCTCTGAAGTAGGATTCGGAGGTATCTAGTGAAGCCCTCCATCCGTCTGTCTGTCCATCCGTCTGTCTATCTGTTCATCTGTACAAATGTTTTGCATTGAAATTTTAAAGCCATTGGTTGGATTTGGATCTCCTTGGGTATGCTCATAGACCCACATGGGGAATGGATATGCACAAGGAACGGTTTCCGTCCAATAATTTTTCCCAGTGTTATGGCCCTTTTTTACTTTTTGGACTTAGAAAATTTTTCTTTTGCACTCTTTTGGCTTAGAAATTTTTTCTCTCCCACAATACTTTTAAGGCTAACTCAAACAAGCCTACTGGTTGGGGGCAGTGGCCCACACTTTGCGTAGCCCTTGTTACAACTTATGGGAGAGTGCCAAAAAGCACTCTCCCATAAATTGTGACAAGGAAAATCCTTAATAGAATAATTTTACTTCAAAGATAATCTGAAGTAAGTCCACAGAAAATAAAGCATTTAAGTTGAGGTACCTGCACTTAAGACTAAAGCCCAAATATGGGCTTCCAGCACTGTAACAGATAACCAGTTGAATGCTGGAACAGGGCTGGAAGGCAATATTTGGTTTTCATCCTGAAGTGCATGTAACACAACTTGAAGGCTCCACATTCTGTGGATGTGCTTCACAATTATTCTTTGAAGGAAATTACTTTGTATGTGTGTGTTTTCCTCTTAGACACTCCCTCTTGTAATTGTAACCACAGGTGGCAGAACACGCCCCCCACTTTTTTCAACAGAGATGTTATGCGGTTGCACAGTGAGTTAAAAGTAATATATTACAGTAGAATCCTCTTAATTGAATATTCATTTTGCCAGTGAAAATTTTTCAACTAACAGGAGTATACAATTAAGAGGGATTTGGTCAGTTTCCTGTGTTCTGGAGGTAAACTGAGCATTTATTCTATTATATCTTGTTTGACAGAGCTCATAGAGCTCTGTCAAACAAGATATAATAGAATAAATGCCTGTATTGGATGTAGTGAGGCCAAAAAGGTTGATAAATAAGGGGAATTTGGTGCATGTCACAGTAATTTTTTCGACATATTATAAAAATTTATATACAATTAACAGGAGTTTACACTACAATCCATATGCAATTAACAGATCAAATTTGAACAGAAGGTATGGTAAATGGTTTTGTGTTTGAAAATTATATTCAATTAACAGGGATATACAATTAAGAGATATCCAATTAAGTGGGCTCCACTGTATCTCAAATCTGAATAACTTTAGTTGCATTTGGGGGCACGTGGCTCAGTAGGTAGAGATGCAGACTGCAACCCGAGAGGTTCTCTGTTTGATTCCCACCTGTGGCAACTGCATTGTGTCCTTGGGCAAGACACTTCACCCCCATTGCCCACGTGGGGGCACAGTGGTATTTTGTACTAAGGCCTACTGCACGTCGATGGAGCACCTGTCTTCAACCAATGCTAACCCTGCTTGTGTGGATTTGGTATGTTGGGGAGCTGACAGTTGCTCTCTCTTGCTCGGTGGTTCTCTCCGGGTATTCCTGTTTCCTCCACCTGTAAAACTGTCATGGTCATGATCAGCCATTGTGCTAAAATATGTGACCTTAAACACCAATAAATAAATAAATAGTTGCATTTGTCCACAGAATCCCACCTAAGGCCGCTTTACTCTGTCTCTGTCTCTTCCACTTCAACCATCTTCCAATCCAAAGGCTCACCTTTGGAGAAGATGATTGAAACAGAAGAAAAAGACCAGACAGTGACCACACCATAACATTCTTCATCTAAAGTTTCTAAATGAAACTAGCGGCAGTAGCGGGTAGTCGTACATTGATCCTGGGTTTATATGAAATTATTATACCCCCGCACTACTAAGTGAACATGCGCATATTCCAAAATTTTTGAGCTGTGGCAATTTTAACTAGGTTATCTCCCTTTAACTTAGATTTATTATGGGTTTCTACATGAAATTCTTGTGCGTGCAACTCCTCCTACATTTATCAATCAATTTTGACGAAACCTTTCAAACATTATCACAACTAAGTGAACATACGCATATTCCCAAATTTTTGATCTGCAACAATTTTAACCAGGTTATCTCCCTTTAACTTGGATTTATTATGGGTTTTCAGATGGGATTCGTGTGTGTGCAACTCCTCCTACATTAATGAACTGATTTTGAATAACTTGCATGCTTTACTCTGTCTCATATAATTGATGTGAGTCAGGGTGACAATGCTTGCCTACAGTTAAAACTAGAAGTCCTGTCATGAATTGCGCGCTTATTTTGACACAATTTCGCACAGGAATTGCGCGCAATTTTCCTTTTGAAAATACCCAAATTACCACAGAGTCTTGCCATTACTCACAGAAAACACAAGCAATGTTTCAGCCAATGGACCTCTGGGTTAAACCCGGAGGTCCATTGGCTGAACCATTGCTTGTGCATAGGTTGCGTAGAGAATGTGATAGCCTTTTCATATGACCTAACGCGCCGATAAACGTGCTAAATGGCGAGGTGTTTGCGCGCAATTGATGACAGGACTTCTGGTTTTAACTGTATTTGGGAGCAATTTTGTTCCATTGCTAACCTATATAATTACAGAAGTTCAAAAGTAACGTTTAATCGATCAATTCCTTTTTTTTTGCCCTTTACCCAACGTAAAGAATATCAAAATATATTATTATTTTAATTACTATTTTTTTCAATTTTTCAAAATATTTCAACAAAGCCATATCATGTGAGCCCCTCATTGGAATAGGGCTGCAACGATATGTCTCACTTACGATACAATATGTATCGCGATTTTTTTTAACGATACGATTTTTTCACGATACATTACATGCAGTACATTGAGAGTGAATTATCAGTAATAAAAGGCCCACAAACTGCACAGAGTCCAACTTTCATTTAGCCAGTAACATCCAATTTCTTTTTTAATCCTTGAGAAAGACAAGCAAGTTTCAGCCAATGGATCTCGGGGAGTCTGGGTTTAACTCAGAGGTGAGAGGTCTGTTGCCCCAAACTATGCTTATAATTTAGACAGAGTTGATATTTTACTGAAATACAAATGAACAAGTGGAGTCACAGGAGTCTGAAATTCTATCAGTATAGCTATAATTCACTTTCAACGTGATATTTACGTTCCGTAATCTGGGGATTACGTTGGGAACGTAAATATCACGTTGAAAGTGAATTATAGCTATACTGATAGAATTTCAGACTCCTGTGATGGAATTATAAGTTGGAAAAGCACAAAATTGACTTGTTGGGCCTGAAAATGCTCCTTCTGACTACATCATGCCAACCTTCTGGAAGTGTATCGTTTGTATCGTGATACACATGAAACGATACGATATGCGTATCATGTACAAATGTATCGCGATGCATTGAAATCGCGATGAATCGTTGCAGCCCTACATTGGAATGAGCTCGATGAGGCCGATTCATTAGGTAAAAGGGTTAATCGATCAAGATGTTGATCATTGGTTAATCCATTAATCGGTTAATCATTTCAGCTGTAGTCAGCTGTCCATGTGGGGACACGGTGATGCTGTGAGCTGAGGCATACTGCATGTTGACAAGCCAGAAAATAAGCAGACTGTCATCTGCAAAATGAGGTCCCCAGAGGGTGAATTTAGGGATGCTACCCTGCACAGCAGGGTAGCATAACTAAATTTACCCTATCTGAACCTCAATCTGAATCAGGGTCTCAAAACTAAACAGAAAGATAACATGTGATCTACTTAAGGAATAGTGCCCAGTGAGGTTTGTAGTTCCTGATGCAGACAAGCCAGAAAATAAGCAGACTGCCATCTGCAAAATGAGGTCCGCAGAGGGTGAATTTAGTGATGCTACCCTGCATAATTTATCCTCTGTGAACCTCACTCACTCTGAATCAGGGTCTCAATACTAAACAGAAAGAGGTACTCAGAGGATAAATTGGCCCACTATATGGGATAGCATTATCAAATTCACCCTCTGGGAACCTCATTCTGCAAATGTCAGACTGCTTATTTTCAGGCTTGCATGTTGATGGTGCACTTGCCTTCAACCAATGCTTTCTGTAGAGTTAATATGTTGGGGTGGGGGGGGGGGGGGGGGGAGTCTGACAGTTGCTCACCACTGCTGTGAGTTCTCTCTATATACTCCGTCATTCTCCAATTGTAAAACTGTCCAACACAAGGCGACCCTGGTTGTTGAAAGTGTCATACGGGTGAAGGGGTGATTTAGTATTGCTGTAGAATGAACTCTTTAGGCCACACAAAGATCTTCTGTTTCTCAGGCCATTATTTGTAAAATTGCATGCAGGCGAGCGGTTTTTTATTTTATTTTTTATTTCAGTAATTACTTCTTTGCCATCAAAAGTTCATGTTCTTGGTTCATGTTTTAGGCCTCATAATCTATCGAATAGCATGTGTGGTGGAATATTTCAACCCTTGAGTGCAAGAAGGCTTTGCAATGCTAAAGCATTGCAAAGCCTTCTTGCACTCAAGGGACAAATTCATCAATTTTTTCAACTTGGGTAAAATATCAGACATAAACCATTTAATTTTGATTTTTTTGAAGATTAAATTGGTTATAAAAAGAGAGCATGCGGCAGCCAAAAGGACCATGCGGGAGGGCCTGAGAAACAGATTTATTTTTTTAGGCCTTACCCTTATGTGACCTTAAACACCAAAAAATAAATAGCCCTTTACAGGTTTTGCACAGAGCCTTGAAAGTCTTTGAATTTCCCTTTTGTATTGAAAAGTCCTTGAATCCATTTTGGCCTTGAACAGTACCACTGTCAAGTCACCTGCATATAAAACTGTATAAACATATAAAGTAGCTACTTGAAAAATTAATTTGAAGCCTTAAGGGTTAAGAAACAACCCTTACAGGCATGCAAATTTCTGGAATGCTCTTTTACAGTGCAAAATGTATGTTCTTGAAAAGCTGTCAAATGTCATTGAAATGTCCTTGAATATGATCTTGCCTTGCCTGTATGAATCCTGCTTTATCCAATGCACAGGATATCAAAATTTAGTCTTTTTAATATTGTTTTTTTTAAATTTTTCAAAAAATTTTGATGAAACTAAATGTGTGTCCTCTCGTAATGAGCACGACAAGTTGCATTTCATTGAGGGATCACATGATATGGTTTTAATGAAATGTTTTGAAAAATATAGTTTTTTCAACTGCTTAATTTGGATATTACGCGGGGAGAAGGAGGGGGGTGCGACTGATTTGTTAGGTAAAGGGTTAATTAAAAACCATTCCACATCAAATGTTAATTCAGTTGGGTATTTTTGTGAAATTGCTGTCAAAAAACAGTATCGCTTTGGGTTATTAGTGCAGTTTGATTAGGTGTATTTTCAACCTTTTATATTGTATCTTTATATGATTAATGGTTTGTCGAGAATAATAATGAATGCACCACTATTCATCACTGGATTATTGCTTATGTATTATTCAATACGTATATTGTTGAACACACTAACTTAATCAGAGTGACTTGAATGATCCTCTACCCTTGAAGAGTGAATGAACTGAAACGGTACACGTGCAAGCACTAACCTAGTTGCATAATACTAAGAAATAAACTCACCGTGCAACCATCTAAAGTGTTCAGATTTACTGATGAACGAACCTCTGTGGGAATTCTGGGAAGAGGGGCAGTGCTTGTTTACTGTGATTGGTCAAATGGGACCCGTTAACAGGTGCTGGGGTGGAAGTACTGTAATTAACCGGTAGAGTTCTATATTTTTCTTGACCACAGATTTCCTTTAACCAAATATTGCACTACCATATTTACTCGATGAATTGGAACACTCTTTGTTTTGAAACACCTGAATATTTCAGAAAAATAATTTTTAAAACTACTCAAATTATTGGAACAGTTTAAAAATTATTTTTCGGAATTCCTCCTAAGTATTGATACAGGCTGAATAGGAAGGCTACATGAGTAGTCTGTGAGATACATTTTGACAAGTTTGCTGAACGAAACGGTTAACTCAGATTGGCTCATTTTTCACCAGTGTTGTTTTAACTTATGTCAATCAAACTGTTGAGGGGGCACTCTCGTATTATCTCTCGAGATTATTCAGTGCCAAGAAAATCTGTGTTGTGAATAACTTGTTTTGAGCAGTGAATGAGAAGATTAACGTTTTATTGTATCTTCCACACAGAATTTATCTTTTTCTCACTAATGAACACTGGGAGCGAGATTGTGATTACCGGTAGGCCTATTAAAGATTGTTTTCACTTTAAAATAAGTTGGACCTGGATTTATTTCTCCCGTGTGCACCGTGGTATGATACACTTTCGTTTTCGACGTATTTTCCCATTTCATTTGATTGGACAGTGCTGAAAGCCAAAAGGTGCTATCCAATGAAATGTAACCGAGCAAGATGTCAACAACAAAATTTGATTCTTGCCAGGGTCAATATGAAACCACCATCAGTAGAGTGTTGATGTTATAGTCACAGTCTGTGGTATTTAACCCTTTGAAACCTAGTGGTTTCTTCCATATTAGTTCAAGGCAGCAACGGGAAGAGTCCATATTCTTTATTTGGGGGCAGACCAATCAATATTTTCAATGTGCAGCCCCAAGGCTGCACATTGAAAATATTGATTGGTCTACACCACACCTTCACTCAAAAGTCAACCTACTTAACCCTTTACCCAACAAATCGCCTGTATCCGTCCGCGTAATATGCAAATATTCAGCAGCTGAAAAAATATTATTTTTCGAAAAAATTTCAACAAAACCATATCATGTGACCTCTCTTTGGAATGAGCTCGTCGAGATCGTTCCAAAGAGGGATCATATGATATGGTTTTGTTGAAATTTTTTGAAAAAATTTTAAAAATGGTATTTAAAATAATAAATTTTGAAATCGTCTGCATTGGGTAAAGGGTTAATGAACTTAGGTTAATGAACTTAAGATGTATCAAGTTACTGAGCCGGAAAAACGGCCTCTGGGATTAAAAGGGTTAATAAACCCCAAATATGGGCTCCCTGCACTCTACCAGTTAAGGCAGCAGAAGTATAATTGATTGTCTGAACATGACTTTATACTTGAAAATATTCTCTACTAAAGAGCAGGAGTGACCTACACAACAGCTATACCCTGTTGTTAAGCCTGACCGGTTTCGTTCTAATTTGAACTCATCAGAGGCGGAGAGCACTCTCGTGCCGGCTCCTATATATACCCTTTTGTTTGGCGGTACCGTTTTTCTCGATTCTCATTGGACGAGACCTTATGTCTGGCGGTGCCGTTTTGTTGGTTTGGCGGTACCGTTTTTCATTGTCTAATCTAAAAATAGTCTGGCGGTACCATTTTGTTTGTTTGGCGGTACCGTTTATCATTGTCTAATCTAAAAATATTGGCTTTCCACTTCAATCAACCGGACCACAATATCCGTGATGTAAAATATCGGATTATTCAGGTACTCCCTACCGATCCCGAGGCACTACACAGCCACACGAAAAGACATGCTGCTGAAATTAAGTGGATTTTTACACTTAGAACGCTAATACCACTCGGCCTGAACAGAAAGGATTTCTAGTATTCTAGAAATTCATTTATTTATGACTTTATACTTGGTTTTGATATAGCAATATATGCTGAAAATGACATTAAACACCTGTAAATAATTATAACTGATGATTTGGAACTTGTCAATAGTAAGTAAAAATGGCTCTGATGAGCACGAGAGGGCCTGGTTTTTAGCTCACCTGAGCGAAGCTCAAGGGGAGCTTTACTAATCACTTTCTGTCCGTCGTCCGGCGTCCGTCGTCCGTCGTCGTCCGTCCGGCGTTAACTTTACATTATCGACTTCTCCTCCTAAACCACTAGCCCAATTTTATTCAAATGTTGGCTAAATGTTTATTACCTAATGCCAATTCAGATTTGTTCAAATGAAGTTGCCCCTCCTCCTGGGTGGTGCCACGCCCCCAAGGAGCACCAAAATCTTTGTAAATCTTCTTCTCATGAACCAGCAGTAGCAGAGACTTGATATATGGTGTGCAGCTTCCTTTTGAGGTGTAGACTCAGATTTGTTCAAGAGAAGTTTGTGGGGCTATACTTGGCGTCGTTATGGGAGGGGCAAAATTTTTTGCCCCGCCCAAAATTTCTATTTTCCAAACCGAGAGGCTGATTTGAACCAAATTTTATGTGAGGGCTTATTGGGTCATGAGTACTTGATTTATGCAAAAAAAAAATTTCCCGCAGCCCCGTGGGAACCGCAGGAGCTAAAAATAGAAAAAATTTAAAACGCCCATATCTCCAAAACTGCACGGCATTGAGAATTTTTATTTGGTGTGCAGCTTCCTTAGGACCAACAGAAAGGACTGGTAAAAAAAAATTGCCATCGGTTTTATCATAGGGTACAGTTTCGGGACTTTGAAAAAGTGCTGAGTCAGCACTTTTTAACACTGTAGGCAATGGGAAAAACATTAAAAAATCTTCTTCTCCAGATCCAGCGGGCAGAATCTTTTGATATTTGGTATGCAACATTGTAGGGTGGATCTGATTCAAGTTTGTTCAAATCGGCCCCCTGGGTTCATATTTGGGCTCAGTATAGGAGCCCGATTTCGAACTTAGTGCATTTCTGGCAAATTTCTTAAAAAATCTTCTTCTCCAGATCCAGCTGGCAGAATCTTTTGATATTTGGTATGCAACATTGTGGGGTGGATCTGATTCAAGTTTGTTCAAATCGGCCCCC
This sequence comes from Pictodentalium vernedei, assembly GCA_031216915.1. Classification (NCBI taxonomy): domain Eukaryota; kingdom Metazoa; phylum Mollusca; class Scaphopoda; order Dentaliida; family Dentaliidae; genus Pictodentalium; species Pictodentalium vernedei. The sequence continues at coordinate 52,385,244 of CM062294.1, forward strand.
TGGGTTTATATTTGGGCTCAGTATAGGAGCCCAAATTTGAACTTACTGCATTTCAGGCAAATTTCTTTGAAAATCTTCTTCTCCAGATCCAGCAGGCAGAATCTTTTGATATTTGGCATGCAACATTGTAGGGTGGATCTGATTCAAGTTTGTTCAAATCGGCTCCCTAGATTCATATTTGGGCTCACTATAGGAGCTCGAATTCGAACTTAGTGCATTTCAGGCAAATTTCTTCAAAAATCTTCTTCTCCAGATCCAGCAGGCAGAATCTATTGATATTTGGTATGCAACGTTGCGGGGTAGATCTGATTCAAGTTTGTTCAAATCGGCCCCCTGGGTTCATATTTGGGCTTACTATAGAAGCCCGAATTCGAACTTAGTGCATTTCAGGCAAATTTCTTCAAAAATCTTCTTCTCCAGATCCAGCAGGCAGAATCTTTTGATATTTGGTATGCAACATTGTAGGGTGGATCTGATTCAAGTTTGTTCAAATCGGCCCCCTGGGTTCATATTTGGGCTCAGTATAGGAGCCCGATTTTGAACTTAGTGCATTTCAGGAAAATTTCTTAAAAAATCTTCTTCTCCAGATCCAGCAGGCAGAATCTTTTGATATTTGGTATGCAACATTGTGGGGTGGATCTGATTCAAGTTTGTTCAAATCGGCTCCCTGGGTTTATATTTGGGCTCAGTATAGGAGCCCAAATTTGAACTTACTGCATTTCAGGCAAATTTCTTAAAAAATCTTCTTCTCCAGATCCAGCTTCAGAATCTTTTCATATTTGGTAAGCAACATTGTGGGGTGGATCTGATTCAAGTTTGTTCAAATCGGCCCCCTGGGTTTATATTTGGGCTCCATATAGGAGCCCAAATTTTAACTTAGTGCATTTCAGGCATATTTCTTAAAAATCTTCTTCTCCAGATCCAGCAGGCAGAATCTTTTGATATTTGGTATGCAACATTGTGGGGTGGATCTGATTGTGATTCATGAACGTATTTATTTGTAAAGTTGATAGAATCTTAGACAAAATTTGCAGAAAAGATCTACTATAGAAGGGGTGGTATCCAGGGTGAACCGTTTACCCAAATCTAGCAGTACTAATGCATTATTCACACAAATCTCCGTTCAAATTTTATGACCCCTCATTGGAACACACGCATTCACCTCATTCCAACAAAGGTCATATGCCATGTTTTCGAGACAAAAGAATAAAAAGTTTAGTTATTCATGAAGTTTTTAGGCAACTGTTGTCTGTTATTCACATTGCTTCATGAAATTTCAGTACTTTTAGAAGTTACCTCAGTAATCAAGGGTTAATTCCCCTTAATTAAATGTCGCCTCTAAAAAACAACCACTTTACATATCTTACCTTTTTACCAGCATAACTGCCAAAACTTGTCAGCATTCTTCGCAAAAATCGCTATTCAAATTTTAATTTTTGTCTCTTAAACATACATGTACTTATCGCTTGTAAATACCCCATTGGAATGAGCTTTTTGAGCTCATCCCATTGAGAGGTCGCACACCATGCTTTTTGAGTCAAAAAAGCAATTTTTTAGTTATTCCAGAATTTCGTACGTAAAACACAGCTTTATGACTTCACATTAAAATGAGCTCTCTAAGCTTGTTCCAGTCAACATGCACACACTATGTCTTTCACACAAAAAATAAAATTTTCCATTTATTCTTATTCAGGAATTTTGTTTGCAAGAACACTCTTAAACCCCCCCCCCCCCCCCCCCCACACCCCCCACACACACACACACACACACAAACACAGACACACACATCTAAAAGTTCGTCAGCAAAAAAACAGTTACTTCAGTTTTTAAATGCTTTATAGGAACAACTTGCCTAATCAAATTTAAATACTTTTGCATCATTCTGTATCTAGAACAAACCATTTACCATATCTTTACGCAAAATTCTCCAGCATCATTCACAAAAAAACACCATTATTTATATATTCACATTTCTGTCTCAAAAATATACCTGATCTTCCCATACCCCTATTGGAATAAGCTGTTTGAGCTTGTTCCAATGATGATAAAAATACTAATATTTTGGAAAATTTGTGAAAATTTTTGTTTTCTTGCATGCAAATATATACATGTAGCACATGGAAGATATCCACAGTTGGGGAGAGATGTCCAAGGCTATCTCTTCACATTCCTTGTTTGTGCTTCATGCTAAACCAGTTTGTCTGCAGAGATAAATTTGCTTTATTAAAAATCATTGGAGATTGGCCACACACCAATGATTTTAAATAAAACTAATTTTAGGTAACAAATGTTGAACTTCAAACAAAATCTATTACTCAACCAGTTAATGTTGATGAGGCATGACATGGTGAAGGTGACCTAAAATACTTCTTAGAGTCACTTTGTCAGGTGAGCGATTAAGGCCACTTGGGGCCTCTTGTTTAGGTATCCTGTGGAATACCACTCGGCCTGAACAGAAAGGATTTCTAGTATTCTAGAAATTCATTTATTTATGACTTTATACTTGGTTTTGATATAGCAATATATGCTGAAAATGACATTAAACACCTGTAAATAATTATAACTGATGATTTGGAACTTGTCAATAGTAAGTAAAAATGGCTCTGATGAGCACGAGAGGGCCTGGTTTTTAGCTCACCTGAGCGAAGCTCAAGGGGAGCTTTACTAATCACTTTCTGTCCGTCGTCCGGCGTCCGTCGTCCGTCGTCGTCCGTCCGGCGTTAACTTTACATTATCGACTTCTCCTCCTAAACCACTAGCCCAATTTTATTCAAATGTTGGCTAAATGTTTATTACCTAATGCCAATTCAGATTTGTTCAAATGAAGTTGCCCCTCCTCCTGGGTGGTGCCACGCCCCCAAGGGGCACCAAAATCTTTGTAAATCTTCTTCTCATGAACCAGCAGTAGCAGAGACTTGATATATGGTGTGCAGCTTCCTTTTGAGGTGTAGACTCAGATTTGTTCAAGAGAAGTTTGTGGGGCTATACTTGGCGTCGTTATGGGAGGGGCAAAATTTTTTGCCCCGCCCAAAATTTCTATTTTCCAAACCGAGAGGCTGATTTGAACCAAATTTTATGTGAGGGCTTATTGGGTCATGAGTACTTGATTTATGCAAAAAAAAAATTTCCCGCAGCCCCGTGGGAACCGCAGGAGCTAAAAATAGAAAAAATTTAAAACGCCCATATCTCCAAAACTGCACGGCATTGAGAATTTTTATTTGGTGTGCAGCTTCCTTAGGACCAACAGAAAGGACTGGTAAAAAAAAATTGCCATCGGTTTTATCATAGGGTACAGTTTCGGGACTTTGAAAAAGTGCTGAGTCAGCACTTTTTAACACTGTAGGCAATGGGAAAAACATTAAAAAATCTTCTTCTCCAGATCCAGCGGGCAGAATCTTTTGATATTTGGTATGCAACATTGTAGGGTGGATCTGATTCAAGTTTGTTCAAATCGGCCCCCTGGGTTCATATTTGGGCTCAGTATAGGAGCCCGATTTCGAACTTAGTGCATTTCTGGCAAATTTCTTAAAAAATCTTCTTCTCCAGATCCAGCTGGCAGAATCTTTTGATATTTGGTATGCAACATTGTGGGGTGGATCTGATTCAAGTTTGTTCAAATCGGCCCCCTGGGTTTATATTTGGGCTCAGTATAGGAGCCCAAATTTGAACTTACTGCATTTCAGGCAAATTTCTTTGAAAATCTTCTTCTCCAGATCCAGCAGGCAGAATCTTTTGATATTTGGCATGCAACATTGTAGGGTGGATCTGATTCAAGTTTGTTCAAATCGGCTCCCTAGATTCATATTTGGGCTCACTATAGGAGCTCGAATTCGAACTTAGTGCATTTCAGGCAAATTTCTTCAAAAATCTTCTTCTCCAGATCCAGCAGGCAGAATCTATTGATATTTGGTATGCAACGTTGCGGGGTAGATCTGATTCAAGTTTGTTCAAATCGGCCCCCTGGGTTCATATTTGGGCTTACTATAGAAGCCCGAATTCGAACTTAGTGCATTTCAGGCAAATTTCTTCAAAAATCTTCTTCTCCAGATCCAGCAGGCAGAATCTTTTGATATTTGGTATGCAACATTGTAGGGTGGATCTGATTCAAGTTTGTTCAAATCGGCCCCCTGGGTTCATATTTGGGCTCAGTATAGGAGCCCGATTTTGAACTTAGTGCATTTCAGGAAAATTTCTTAAAAAATCTTCTTCTCCAGATCCAGCAGGCAGAATCTTTTGATATTTGGTATGCAACATTGTGGGGTGGATCTGATTCAAGTTTGTTCAAATCGGCTCCCTGGGTTTATATTTGGGCTCAGTATAGGAGCCCAAATTTGAACTTACTGCATTTCAGGCAAATTTCTTAAAAAATCTTCTTCTCCAGATCCAGCTTCAGAATCTTTTCATATTTGGTAAGCAACATTGTGGTGTGGATCTGATTCAAGTTTGTTCAAATCGGCCCCCTGGGTTTATATTTGGGCTCCATATAGGAGCCCAAATTTTAACTTAGTGCATTTCAGGCATATTTCTTAAAAATCTTCTTCTCCAGATCCAGCAGGCAGAATCTTTTGATATTTGGTATGCAACATTGTGGGGTGGATCTGATTGTGATTCATGAACGTATTTATTTGTAAAGTTGATAGAATCTTAGACAAAATTTGCAGAAAAGATCTACTATAGAAGGGGTGGTATCCAGGGTGAACCGTTTACCCAAATCTAGCAGTACTAATGCATTATTCACACAAATCTCCGTTCAAATTTTATGACCCCTCATTGGAACACACGCATTCACCTCATTCCAACAAAGGTCATATGCCATGTTTTCGAGACAAAAGAATAAAAAGTTTAGTTATTCATGAAGTTTTTAGGCAACTGTTGTCTGTTATTCACATTGCTTCATGAAATTTCAGTACTTTTAGAAGTTACCTCAGTAATCAAGGGTTAATTCCCCTTAATTAAATGTCACCTCTAAAAAACAACCACTTTACATATCTTACCTTTTTACCAGCATAACTGCCAAAACTTGTCAGCATTCTTCGCAAAAATCGCTATTCAAATTTTAATTTTTGTCTCTTAAACATACATGTACTTATCGCTTGTAAATACCCCATTGGAATGAGCTTTTTGAGCTCATCCCATTGAGAGGTCGCACACCATGCTTTTTGAGTCAAAAAAGCAATTTTTTAGTTATTCCAGAATTTCGTACGTAAAACACAGCTTTATGACTTCACATTAAAATGAGCTCTCTAAGCTTGTTCCAGTCAACATGCACACACTATGTCTTTCACACAAAAAATAAAATTTTCCATTTATTCTTATTCAGGAATTTTGTTTGCAAGAACACTCTTAAACCCCCCCCCCCCCCACACCCCCCCCCACACACACACACACACACAAACACAGACACACACATCTAAAAGTTCGTCAGCAAAAAAACAGTTACTTCAGTTTTTAAATGCTTTATAGGAACAACTTGCCTAATCAAATTTAAATACTTTTGCATCATTCTGTATCTAGAACAAACCATTTACCATATCTTTACGCAAAATTCTCCAGCATCATTCACAAAAAAACACCATTATTTATATATTCACATTTCTGTCTCAAAAATATACCTGATCTTCCCATACCCCTATTGGAATAAGCTGTTTGAGCTTGTTCCAATGATGATAAAAATACTAATATTTTGGAAAATTTGTGAAAATTTTTGTTTTCTTGCATGCAAATATATACATGTAGCACATGGAAGATATCCACAGTTGGGGAGAGATGTCCAAGGCTATCTCTTCACATTCCTTGTTTGTGCTTCATGCTAAACCAGTTTGTCTGCAGAGATAAATTTGCTTTATTAAAAATCATTGGAGATTGGCCACACACCAATGATTTTAAATAAAACTAATTTTAGGTAACAAATGTTGAACTTCAAACAAAATCTATTACTCAACCAGTTAATGTTGATGAGGCATGACATGGTGAAGGTGACCTAAAATACTTCTTAGAGTCACTTTGTCAGGTGAGCGATTAAGGCCACTTGGGGCCTCTTGTTTAGGTATCCTGTGGAATACCACTCGGCCTGAACAGAAAGGATTTCTAGTATTCTAGAAATTCATTTATTTATGACTTTATACTTGGTTTTGATATAGCAATATATGCTGAAAATGACATTAAACACCTGTAAATAATTATAACTGATGATTTGGAACTTGTCAATAGTAAGTAAAAATGGCTCTGATGAGCACGAGAGGGCCTGGTTTTTTAGGTATCCTGTGGAATACCACTCGGCCTGAACAGAAAGGATTTCTAGTATTCTAGAAATTCATTTATTTATGACTTTATACTTGGTTTTGATATAGCAATATATGCTGAAAATGACATTAAACACCTGTAAATAATTATAACTGATGATTTGGAACTTGTCAATAGTAAGTAAAAATGGCTCTGATGAGCACAAGAGGGCCTGGTTTTTTAGGTATCCCGTGGATTTTTTTAACCTTGTCAATAGTACTTTCTTGATTTAACTAAAATTAATTTAATTTAATGCTGGCGTGATTTAGAGACAAACTTTCCAGAGAAAAAGTTTTCATCATATTTCTCGATTAAAAGGCAGAATCTCCATGACACTAAACAATTTACTGATATTTTAATGAATCGTTATTCAAAACAGAAAGTTTGATGGTTTCGATCCTGTCCACTGCAGGCCTTGACAATTCCATATTTTGGATTAACCCATTAACAGGTTACTCATTTAGTTGTTCATTAACCTATTCTGAAGGTTACGTAAATTTGTTTCATTAACCTGTTGGTTAACCAAAAATCCAAACACAATATGCCACAGGCATATCTCGAAAGCTGTAGGCCTGCGCTGGTGGGAGGGTTTTGGGAGGGGGGGGGGAGGGTGGAAATGTAGAGTTATGCCCCCTCTCATGGCAGCATGTGATGACTTCCAACGATAAAAATATCAACAAAACAGAAATACGCAATCATTAGAAATATAGAGTTGTGCCACTTCTGTTGGCAGCATTGCATATAAGAGTTGTGCCTCTTCTATTGGCAGCATGTCATCTTTTGGTGAATAGGTCCAGAATTTATTCAGCTGTGGCCCCATCATACATCAGGCCACAGTGCATTTCAGTTTCCATAAACTTTAACAACATGTTTCTAATTATGCTTACAGCACTGAGCAGTCCAAACATGGCCTGAAAGTCCGTAATGTAAGTTTTTGGTTTGGTACGTCCTTTCAAGGACGTACCAAACCAAAAAATTATATTACGGACTTTCAGGCCATGTTTGGACTATGCTTACAGCTGAATAATAAACACAAATTTAATATTTGTATGTGTACTACTTTCTGTTGAGGCATCTAATAAACTTTTTGGTTAACCGATAGTCTGTTCGTGTTAATTTTTGTTTGCATAACCTCTAGGGGAACAGAATGATCGTTCGCCTAAATTGTCGAGGCCTGCCAGTGGTAACTGCATTCTGTTCAACTTCATGGGCAAGCACTTAATCAGGGCTTAAAATTCATGCGAGAATCTGAATCGATTCTTGCAAATGATTCTCGTAAATAAAATGATGAAAACCAGTTTTTATTCATATAAAAAATTCTTTTGATTCTCGTCATAGTTTCTGAAATTGTCCTTAAAGGCTTAGAGAATTTTTCTCATCTTTTGCTCCTTCATAATAAGGTAATGCTGTGCCTTAGCAGTAGTGTTTAGTGAAGTCTTGGCTGCCATGAATTCACTAAAAACCACCTGTTACAGTACTGTAACTACCACCAGCAAGACTACCTATATTTATTTATTTATTTATTGGGGTTTAACAACATTTTTGACAGCCAGGGTCACCTTGTGTCAGACAGTTTTATAGATGGAGGAAGCCGGAGTATCTGGAGAAAACCACTGAGCAATAGCGGGCAACTGCCAGACTCCCCAATGTACTAACTCAGGGTTAGCATTGGTTCAAGACAAGTGCACCATCAATGTGCTGTATGCCTCAGTACACTGGGCCACCTCTCCCACGTGGGCAATCAGGACTGTCCTGTCATCATGTTTGATCTGGGCCAGTACTATAAAACATTTACATTTGTATTTTCCTGAATTATATTTTCTGTCTATGATAATTATAGAACTGAAAGAAATCATTAACGTTTCAGAAGGCGTGGCAATTTACCTTCCGGTAAATTACCACGTCTTTTAAAATGCTAGTGGTTAATTTCAGTCATTTTAAAACATAGGTAGAAAATACAATTTTTAAAAATACAATTGTAATAGTTTTATACTATTGGACCCTGGCTGTTCTGGTCTCAGCAACTCAATCAAATATGACATCCCAAATCAGTTAGTTGACTGTCTGTCCCCTAAGTTCCAATGTGTTCTATGTGCTAGTTGGCACATAGAACACATTGGAACTCGGGGGGCATTTTGTTATCATGTGTATGTTCTGCCAAGCACGTCTGCCATTTTTGTCTCATATAAAAGTAAATTGAAAGTCAATTTAACAAGTTTACCTGTAAACATGAGGTGCCAGGATTTTTAACTTGGTTTGTCATCGATAAATATTTTAGTTGTATTTATATACCGTGACAGGTTATACTTAACAAACTGCACAGGAAGTGAAGGAATAATACAACTCAGTTGGGGTAATATTATTGGTTGAAATTATTTTTAGAATGTTTGTGCATTGACAGATTGCTTAAACATTAGTAACAAATATATTTTTCTTGATGGATGTGTGTTTGTCAAGATTTGTTTGTATCATTATGTCACCTGCTGACAATTAATGCATTCTGAATTAAATTGACAAGGTATTATTGACTTGGCTTTTGAGGTAAAGATCTATTATTATTATACATATTAAAGTCAGTTTGATGTTTAACAACAGGACTCCGGAAATTACCTGACTGCTTGCTGTTCATTGCAAAAACTACTCATTGCATAAACATCCATTTAGATTTACTAAAGGTAAAATTAGGTATCCAATGCACCAGGCCTGGTATTCTTTAGGAGTACAGGAGTGTTGCACGCCTAGAAAAAATTGAGGGCGACAATTTTTTGCACCCCTTGATTTTCTGGACTGCCTTTAAAATCTGTTATCATTTCGTCCCCTGAGTTCCAATGTGTTCTATGTGCCCGCAGGCCTTGACAATTTCATATTTTGATTAACCCATTAACAGGTTACCCATTTAGTTGTTCATTAACCTATTCTGAAGGTTAAGTAAATTTGTTTCATTAACCTGCTGGTTAACCAAAAATCCAAACACGATATGCCACATTCATATCCCGAAAGCTGTAGGCCTGTGCTGGTGGGAGGGTTTGGGACGGAAATGTAGAGTAATGCCCCTTCTGTTGGCAACATGTGATGACTTCCGACAATAAAAATATCAACGAAACAGAAATGCGCAATCACTAGAAATATAGAGTTGTGCATCTTCTATTGCCAGCATTGCATATAGCGGTGAATAGGTCCAGAATTTATTTGGCTGTGGCCCCATCATACATCAGGCTGCAGTTTCGATTTCCATAAAACTGTAATAACATGTTTCTAATTATGCATTAAACATGGCCTGAAAGTCTAATATAATTTTTTGGTTTGGTACGTCCTTTCAAGGACGTACCAAACCAAAAAATTATATTACAGACTTTCAGGCCATGTTTGGACTATGCTTGCAGCTGAATAATAAGCACAAATTTAATATTTATATGTGTATTTCTTTCTGTTCAGACATCTAATATGCCGATCGTTAAAAAGTTGGTTAACCGATGGATCCTTTTGGTTAACCGATAGTCTGTTCGCCTCAATTTTTGTATGCGAAACCACTAGGGGAACAGAACAATCGTTCGCCTGAATTGTCAAGGCCTGGCCTGCAGGCACACAGAACACATTGGATCTCAGTGGATGATTTGTCAATGTTGCATTGATTTGCAATAATTCATGGCCCATTCTACATCGCATTTCAACACAGAGTGTAGAAGACAGTCACATAAGAATTTAATACATTTTGAATGATGAGAAGATGTGTGTGCCAATTTTCCCACTGTGTAGCTGAAGGCAGTACAATTTTTCAGTCACAATAGTAATACCTTGAAGTGAATGTAACCAAAATAGCATAGAAGTAAATGCATTGAACATTCCAGGTACAGTTGCACTCCCAAGCAATCTGAGGAGGGCAATTGTTTTGTACTCCTTGATTTTCTAGACTGCCAGGCTAAATGAATGCACACAATATCAGAATTTATTTTAATTATTTCTTTCAAATTTTTCAACCAATTTCAACAAAATGATATCATGTGACCCTCATTGGAACAAGCTTACCTAGCTCGTTCCAGTGGGTGGGTCACGTGTTATGGTTTTGTTGAAATTTTTGGAAACTTTCTTTTTCAGTTGCTTAATTTGTAAATTGGGGGCATGGTGGCTCAGGAGGTAGAGGTGTAGACAGCAAGCTGAGAGGTCCTCGGTTCCGATCCCACCTGCGGCAACGGCATTCACGGTGTCCTTGGGCAAGACACTTCACCCCCATTGCCCATGTGGGGGCATGGTGGCATTAGGTACTAAGGGCGTACTGCACGTCGATGGTGCACCGGTCTTCAACCAATGCTAACCCTGCTTGTGTGGAGTTCATATGTTGGGGAGCTGACAGTTGTTCGGCTTTGCTTGGTGGTTCTCTCCTGGTACTCCAGCTTTCTCCACCCATAAAACTGATATAGTCATGATTAGCCATTGTGCAGAAATATGTGACCTTAAACACCAATAAATTTAAATTTGTAAATTATGTGGGTGGATGTTGACAGTTTATTAGGTAATGGTATCAACCTTTATGCACTGTGAATTGCCCCGCATTGTGTCCTTGGGCAAGGCACTTAATCCCAATAGTCCACATGGGGGCACGATGACGCCGTGTACTAAGGCATACTGCACGTCGATGGTGCACATGTCTTCAACCAATCTAACCCTGCCTGTGCTGCAGTGCGGAGTTACGATGTTGGGGAGCTGGCAGCTGCTCGTCGTTGCTTTGTGGTTCTCTCCAGGTACTCCAGCTTCCTCCACCTTAAAGCTGTCATGGTCATGATTAGCCATTGTGCATAAGTATGTGACCTTAAACACCAATAAATACTGTGAATTGCAGATAACCCTCAATATTTTTCCTTAATCGTTAACCCTTATCCCTTTACCTAACATGAAAAGCAGGCTACACTTGCAAATAAAATTTTGGAATAACTAATTTTTTGTCTCAAAAATGTGGGTTATGACCCCTCATTGGAACGAGCTCGACAAGCTTGTTCCAAAGATGGGTCATAACATATGTTTTTGAGTCAAAAAAATGAAAAAAATAATGAAAATTAATTGGCGATTTTTGTAAATGGCATGGCCCAATTTTGGCCGTTATGTGGGTAAAGGGTTAAAGGCCTATTTCCAGCTTTGGTACATTTTTACTACTGTTTATTAGCTCACCTGAGCAAAGCTCAAGAGGAGCTTTAATGATCACTTTCCATCTGTTGTCTGTCCATCTGGAATGAACTTTACATTATCGACTTATCTTCATAAACTTCTGGCCAAATTGAATCTAATTTGATATGCTTGTCCCTTATCATATGTTCATTTCAGCTTTGTACAAATAAAGTTGCCTTGCCCACAGGGGCACCTGCAAGGGGCATATATTTCTGTTAGCCAAAAACTTTAAAAATCTTTTCCAGAGCTTCCCCATAGGAACCTCGGGATGTGAAGCAGTGCCTGTTCACTGCGGTAAACAGGCTCTGTTTTACTGGTAAAATAGGCCCCAGTCACCAATGCTTGGGAGGTGCAAACCCTCTCTAAAATGGGCAACATGGCTTATTAACGCTCACCCCTGGTGTTCTTTTGATACTCATGTTGTGGTCATGATTAGCCATTGTGCAAAAATATGTGACCTTAAACACCAATAAATCAATCAAATCAATTTTCCAGAACTATGAATAAGAAACTTTTGATACTTGGTATACAACATCCTTACAAGGCTCAGATTCAAGTTTATTTGAAACAACTCCCTGGGTTCATATTTGGGCTCCCTCAGGAAACCCAAATTTTACCTTCATGAAATATGAGGAATTTTATTTAAAAATCTTCTTCAGATCTACTGGTCAAAAACTCTTGATAATTGGTACACTGTATATTTATGGTAGGAGGGAGTGGTCAGCTTCAAGATTGTTTTTCATGATATTGCATTGAAAGAACACATCTGGGACCGTTGGCAAATATGCTTTAAGCGAGTCTGCATGCATTTAAATTACCTGTTTGTGAAAGTAAACCTAATTGTCCCTTGAGTGCATCAAAGTGCCATCTGCAATGCTTTCAATAAAATTCTGCCTTGAGGGGACAATTAAACGCGCGGAATATTGTACAAATTATTCGGTGATTAAGGTGGCGTTGTGGTAACCGGTTCTCGTCAGATCACCAAAGTTTAAAGCAACGTCGAGCCTGGTTAGTCTTGGATGGGTGACTGTCTGAGCGATCGATTCAGACTACTGCATTGTGTCCTTGGGTAAGGCACTTAACCCCGATTGTTCACATGGGGGCACGATGACGTTGTGTACTAAAGCGTCCTTCACGTCGATGGTGTGCATGTCTTCAACCAATCTAACCCTGCCTGTGCTGCAGTGCAGAGTTACGATGTTGGGGAGCTGGCAGCTGCTCGTCGTTGCTCGGTGGTTCTCTCCGGGTACTTCGGCTTCCTCCACCCGTAAAACTGTCACGGTCATGATTAGCTATTATGCACAAGTATGTGACCTTAAAACACCAATAAATAAATAAATAATTTGGCATTGCAGCGCTCAAGGCTGATATATTAACCCTTTACCTAACATGAAAAGCAGACGACACTTGCAAAAAAAATTCTTGGAATAACTATTTTTTTTTCATTTTTAGCTTAACTTGACATATTCAAGATAAGCTGTTGTCATCACACGTGCGGAAGTCTGTTAGTCTGTTCACATTTTCCTTTAGCACGTGCTACACCTGCAGTTCTTGTCTGATCGTCACGAAATTTCATATGCAGGTTTGGGGTCATGTCTAGATGAGAACGTCCCCTTATGGTCGCGATCGGGCAACCGGTATGGCTGCCCGAGCTCAAAACCCGAAAACCATTAGCACAGTCTACAGCTCGTATTTATGAAGGAATTTCATTGTAACTTGGTAGGATGCCTCTGTATAATGCCTAGATGAGAACGTCCCCTTTTGGGCATGAAGCCCGAAACCCAAAAACTTTTAGCACAGTCTGCAGGTCATGTTTAATGTGGAGGGATTTCATTGTAACTTGGTAGGATGACTTCTTATGATGTCTAGATGAGAATTTCCCGAAGCCCAAAAACCTTTAGCACAGCCTAAAGGTCATATTTATGAAGGGATTTCATTGTAACTTGGTAGATTGACTTCATATAATGTCTAAATGAGAATGTCCCCTTTTGGACATGATTGGGCAACTGTGTCGGCTAAAGGTGCCCGAAGCCCAAAAACCGTTAGCACAGTCTACAGGTCATATTTATGAAGGGATTTCATTGTCACTTGGTAGGATGACTCCAAATAATGTCTAGAAGAGAATGTCCCATTTTGATCGCGATCATTCAGCCTTGATGGGTGCCCGAGTCCAAAAACCTTTAGCATAGGCAAAAGGTCATATTTATGGAAGGAATTCTTTGTAACCTGTTAGGTTGACTCCATATAATGCCTAGATGATGACATCCCCTTTTGGTCGTGATTGGTCAGCTGTGATGGCTACAAGTGCCCGAAGCCCGAAAACCTTGAGCACAGTCTACAGGTCATATTTATGAAGGGATTTCATTGTAACTTCGTAGGATCACTCCAGATGATGCCCAGATGAGATTGTCCCCTTTGGTTGCGATCATTCAACCATGATGGCTGCCCGAGCCCGAAGCCCGAAAACATTTAGCACATTCTACAGGTCATATTTATGAAGGGATTTCATTGTAACTTGGTAGGTTTACTTCATATAATGTCTAGATGAGAACATCCCCTTTTGGACATGATTGGGCAACTGTGACGGCTAAAGGTGCCCGAAGCCCGAAAACCTTTAGCACAGTCTACAGGTCATATTTATAAAGGGATTTTATTGTAACTTGGTAGGATGACTCCAAATAATGTCTAGATGAGAACATCCCATTTTGGTCGTGATCATTCAGCCTTGATGTGTGCCCGAGCCCAAAAACCTTTTGCCTATGCCTATTTATAGAAGGATTTCATTGTAACCTGTTAGGTTGACTCCATATAATGCCTAGATGATGACATCCCCTTTTGGTTGTGATTGGTCAACTGTGATGGCTACAGGTGCCCGAAGCCCGAAAACCTTGAGCGCAGTCTACAGGTCATATTTATGAAGGGATTTCATTGTAACTTCGCAAGATCACTCCAGAATTGATGCCCAGATGAGATTCTCCCCTTTGGTTGCGATCATTCAACCATGATGGCTGCCCGAGCCCGGAGCCCAAAAACCTTTAACAGTCTACAGGTCATATTTATGAAGGGATTTCATTGTAACTTGGTAGGTTGAATTCATATAATGTCTAGATGAGAACGTCCCCTTTTGGACACGATTGGGCAACCGTGACGGCTACAGGGGCTCAAAGCCTGAAAACCTTTAGAACAGTCTACAGGTCATAATTATGAAGGAATTTCGTTGTAACTTGGTAGGTTGAGTCCATATAATGCCTAGATGATGATATCCTCTTTTGGTCGTGATTGGTCAGCTGTGATGGCTACAAGTGCCCGAAGCCCAAAAACCTTGAGCACAGTCTACAGGTTATATTTATGAAGGGATTTCATTGTAACTTCGTAGGATCACTCCAGATGATGCCCAGATGAGAATGTCCCATTTTGGTTGCGATCATTCAACCATGATGGCTGCCAGAGCCCAAAGCTCAAAAACCTTTAGCACATTCTACAAGTCATATTTATGAAGGGATTTCATTGTAACTTGGTAGGTTGACTTCATATAATGTCTAGATGAGAACGTCCCCTTTGGACATAATTGGGAAACTGACGGCTACAGGGGCCCGAAGCCCAAAAACCTTTAGCACAGTCTACAGGCCATATTTATGAAGGGATTTTAATGTAACTTGACAGGATGACTCGTTTTGGAATAATTTCACTGTAACTTGTAACTTTTGTTGATATACGTTAACTGTGAGGGCCACATACATTAACTGTGAGGCCATATTAACCCACCCCTCAGCTCTTTAGTACAGTGTACGCCTCATATTATTTTTATCATAAACATAGCATACAGGGAACAGAAATGAACATACAATTCTTGTCTTATTTCATAATCCTTTCATAAACATTGAACATTATCCTTTTCATCAAACACAACACACAAGTTAAGTTACAGTGTCATTTACACTTACACTTTCATTTGTCACAAGCTCGTTCCAATGAGGGGTCATAACCTATGTTTTAGTTGCACTGAGCAGCTCTATATGTGGCAATGTCGGTCGGTCGGTCGGTCGGTCAGTCTGTCACCGAGTTTATAAAACACCATAACTTCTAAAATACATGATGGAATGACACCATACTTGGTATGCAAGTGTATCTTCATGATGCCTACACCCTCTCAATAGTGCATGTCATATGGATAATTTCTGTCACATTTATGGACCTGTCACCAACAAGTTTTTTTGTCACCAACAAGTTTTTTTTGTCAACACAAAACATCATTGGCATTGCACGAATCGTCGCAGTTTCGGCACTGTGACAGTGCGCTCTAGTTGAGGCAAAAAATGAAAAAAAGAATGAAAATTAATTGGCAATTTTTAGCTCAACTTTGACGAAGTCAAATTTGAGCTATTGTCATGGCCCGTCGTCCGTCTGTCTGTCCGTCCGTCCGTCCGTCCATCTGGCCGTCTGGCTGTCTGTCCGTACGTCAACAATTGGCTATGGCTCGGGCTAGAGGTCGTATTTATGAACCGATCTTTACGAAACTTCTTGTGTACATTTGTTATGACCCTGGGACGGGAACGAGTGTTTTTAGGTGTGGTCCGAAATTCAAGATGGCTGCCAGTGGCCATTTTGTACCGATGATGCAAAAATCAGTTTTTTGTACAGAACTTCTGTATGAAAGTTCTGATTTGAATAAAGTTTTGTATAAATGTTTAGTACCATGGGATACATCACATATAATACGGGTTTTTTTCTCGTGTGTAAATTATGCAAATTAGACTGACTTTGATTTATTTAGTGTTACTTTCAGAGCTGTAAGTGCCAAGCTGCTATGGCTCGGGCTAGAGGTCGTATTTATGAACCGATCTTTACGAAACTTCTTGGGTACCTTTGTTATGGCCGTGGGACGAGAACGAGTGTTTTTGGGTGCGGTCCGAAATTCAAGATGGCTGCCAGCTGCCATTTTGTACCGACGATGCAGAAATCTGTTTTTCGTACAGAACTTCCATATGAAAGCTCTGATTTGAATAATTTTTTGTATGAATGTTTAGTACCATGGGATACATCACATATAATACGGGTTTTTTTCTCGTATGTAAATTGTGCAAATTAGACTAATTTTGATGTTTTTTGGGGTTACTTTCAGCACTGTAAGTGCAAATGCCAATACGGCTCGGGCTAGAGGCCGTATTTATGAACCGATCTTTACGAAACTTCTTGGGTACCTTTGGTATCACCGTGGGACGAGAACGGGTGTTTTTGGGTCCGGTCCGAAATTCAAGTTGGCCGATGGCAGCCATTTTGTACAAAATTAGGTGCAATCAGATTTTTGCACAGAACTTCCATATGAAAGCCCTGATTTGAATAATTTTTTTGTGTGAATGTTTAGTACCATGGGATGCATCACATATAATACGGGTTTTTTTCTCGTGCAGAAATTATGCAAATTAGATGAACTTTGATTTTTTCAGTGCGACTTACACACAGTAAGTACACATGTCAATACGGCTCAGACTAGAGTCTGTATTTATGAACTGATCTTCACGAAATGTCTTGGGTACCTTTGTTATCACCTTGGGACGAGAACGAGTGTTTCTGGGTGCGGTCTAAAATTCAAGATGGCTGCCAGTGGCCATTTTGTACCGAAATTAGGTCTAATCAGTTTTTTGTACACAACTTCTATACAGCTCAGACTAGAGGCCATATTTATGAACCAATCTTTACGAAACTTCTTGGGTACCTTTGTTATCACCGTGGGATGAGAGCGAGCGTTTTTGGGTGTGTTCCGAAATTCAAGATGGCCACCAGCAGCCATTTTGTACCAAAATTAGTGCAATCAGTCTTTTGTATAGAACTTCTGTATGGAAGTTCTGATTTTAATAAATTTTTGTATGAATGTTTAGTAACATGGAATACATCACATATTGTAAGGGTTTTTTTTTCGTGCAGAAATTATGCAAATTAGATGAACTTTGATTTATTCAGTGCTACTTACACAATGTAAGCACACATGTCAATACGGCTCAGGGTAGAGGCTGTGTTTATGAACCGATCTTCACAAAACTTCTTGGGTACCTTTGTTATCTCCTTGGGATGAGAATGAGTGTTTCTGGGTACGGTCCAAAATTCAAGATGGCTGCCAGTGGCCATTTTGTACCGAAATTAGGTCCAATCAGTTTTTTGTCACAAGTTCTATACAGCTCGTATTTATGAACTGATCTTCACAAAACTTCTTGAGTACTTTTGTTTTCACCTTGGGACAGGAATGAGTGTGTTTTGGGGTGCCTTTGTTATCACTGTGCTATGAGAACAAATATTTTGGGGTTCAGTCAGACCCACTCTGGGACTCAAAGATTTTTTCTAGTTCAGTATCTGACTGTCACCCACCTTTACAATACTTTACCTATACATTTGTTACAGGCAACGGTCAGTATTTATGTACAGACCGTTACAATACTTTATATGTACCTTTGTTATCAGGTCATTACCTAGATGTTTGTCATTGCTGTGTCACATACTATACATGTACATGTCTTTGTCTTGACAAGTTGAGCTACAGTGTCATTGACACTTTCATTTTAGAATAGCACTGACCGGTTTTAGCCATTACGTTGGGTAAAGGGTTAAATATTTCCAGGCCTCTCGGGTTGGTTGTAAACTCATTGTTTACATTTCCAATCCAAAATAGCAGTGCTTCATTTCTGCCAATGCTTTTTCCAAAGAGGGGGCACATGATATGTTTTGGGTTTTTTTAATTTTATGGATAAATATATTTTTTTCAACTGCTTAATTTGTTAATTCCGTTGGCAGATTCATTCATTAAGGGCAGGCCCTTTACAGAAAATGAATAGCAGAAGACCTTTTCAAAAATTTGCCTGAAATTATTCTTTTGTTACAAATATATTGCTATGACTTTTCATTGGAACAAGCTCATTGAGCTTGTACCAGTGAAGGGTCATAATGTTTTTGCAGCAAAAATTGAAAAAAAAAAAATTGCAATGGTTGTTTTTGTGAATAACACTGCACAGTGTTGGGCGTAATGTTAGGCGAAGGGTTAAAAAAAAAAACACAATTGTAAGAAAATTCTCTTTGTTTAACCCTCTGGCTACTAATGGCAAAATATTTTGCCATCAGCGTGCAGATGGTTAAATATACAAACTGTGGGTAACTTTTATGCCATGTTAATTTTATAAAAAGAACATTTTGGAACATGATGGATGAACTGACAAACAAAAAATGGCATTTGTTTCATAACATCAGATGGACATACAATTATTAATGAATTCTGACAGACATAAATAGCAATGGAGAAAAGGTTTAGACCTGAGAGTTTTGTCTTGGCTTTGAAATATGTATTAATTTTTTAAAACCAAGAACATCAATAAAATGGGGATGCATGACAGTCGCAATATAATATCAATAAAATTTATACTCCATGGAATTGTTCCATTTTGCCAGCAGTCATATTCCATAAATGATTTGTGAATTTGTAGTTAGTTGTCTGGGGGTTTGTTTGCAGGAAACAGATTAACTCTTTTCTATACTGGCTGTTTTTTTTAACCCTCTGCACACAGATGTTAGAGTCCCCATGGGAACTCCAAGACATGAAGCAGTGCTAGTCTACTGTAGTAAACAAACTGGTAAAATAGGACCCAGTCACCAATTCCTGGGGTGGAAGTCCTCTAAAATTGGCAACATTGGCATAAAGGATTGGCTAGACTTGGCTATTATTATATCTTGTGGTCATGATTAAACATTTTGCAGAAATATGTAACCATAACCCTTTACCCTTTACTGGCCAAAACCGGCTGGCGCTATTCACAGAAACTGCCATTCAATTTTCATTATTTTTTCATTTTTTGCATCAAAAACATAGCTTACGACTTCTTATTGGAATGAGCTCATAAGCTATGTTTTGACACAAAAAATGAAACAAATTAGTTATTCAGTAGTTTTGTTTGCAAGTGTTGTCTGCTTTTCATGTTAGGTAAATGGTTAACCCTTTACCTAACGAATCGCCCGCATCCGCCCACGTAATATGCAAATTAAACAGTTGAAGAAATTAAATTTTTCAAAATATTTCAACAAAACCATATCATTAAACCCCTCATTGGAACGAGCTTTTTGAGCTCGTTCCAATGAGGGGTCACATGATATGGTTCTGTTGAAATGTTTTGAAAAAATTAAAAAAATGATATCTAAAATAATAAATTTTGATATCGTCTGCGTTGGGTAAAGGGTTAAACACCAATAAATTGATAATTACTGATGTTAGAGCTGGGAGCCAGGTTTTGATTTCTCAGATTCACTTATGGTTTTGATTCGATTTCTAGAAAAAACTCTGTTTCAGTTTGTTTTTTCTGTGTTAACAACATATAAACGGGTATTTTGATATGTTTCGAGGTCAATTTTGTAACCGGTAAAATATTGCTTGTCATGAAAAATTACCAGTATATGGCCTGAAAAAATTAAAAGTCTGTTTCTCAGGCTCTCCCACATGGTCCTTTTGGCTGCCGCATGCTCTCTTTTTATAACCAATGTAAACTTAAAAAAGTAAAAATTAAATGGTTTATGTCAGATATTTTACCCACGTCAATAAAATGGATAAATTTGTCCCTTGAGGGCAAGAAGGCTTTGCAATGCTTTAGCATTGCAAAGCTTTCTTTCTCACAAGGGACGAAATACACCACGACTAGCCATGCTATTCCGTAGATTATGAGGCCTAAAACATAAACCAAGAACATGAACTTTTTGATGGCAAAGAAATAATTAGAAATAAAAAATAAAAAACTGCTCACCTGCATGCAATTTTACAAATAATGGCCTGAGAAACAGAAGACCTACTTTGTGTGGCCTTTCAGAACGTTCGATATCAGGAACAAAGGAGTCGGTTTTTATATTCTTTGACTTCTATTCACAGGTCGTCTTGCCTGAGAGAGTTGCCATATTTCATCTACATTTTTGGATGACTTTTGTTTTTGGGCACCATTCTTTCACCCCAAAAAATTTTTTTAAGCCCTCAAATTTTGGAACACCCACTCGAAGATCATCCCGAACTTTAGCCAAATTCCAATGAATCGTAAATCAAACAAGAGAATGATTTTTTTCAGCTGAATATTTCAAATAATATGTCTTTCTTTGTTGTATGTTCAAAGCATGTATTGCATGCACAATATATTGTATAATGGAAATATAATTAATAAAACAACATTATTTGCAAACTTGTCCTTTATTTATTGGTGGGACATTATGATGTACTGACATTAAATAATTTAATGGTCCCATAAATAAATCCATATAATGCAGTATATAGACAAAACTAAATGTATGTTTCAATGAGTCGTTTTGTATTCAATGAGTCAGATGTGCGTAGGAAGAAAACGTCGAGACCAAAGGTCGAGACGTTTTCTTTCTACGTACATCTGACGAATTGAATACAAAACGACTCATTGAAACATACATGTGGTTTTGTATTTATTACATGACCCAAGCACCTACTGACCTAATTTTCTTTTCTATCAACGGTGGTAAACACCATGCACTTTATGCAGTCGCATTGCATAAAAAAAGTCCCGGTTGGAACAGGTTGATGTGCAATACAGAATTCCGTATTGCACGCCGTATTGCATAAGAGAGACTGCATGGGCATGTAATAAACATGTAGACCAAGCACCATCAACAGAACTGGGTAATTGTCACTGAATAAGCACATTCACAGTGCACTGATCAGCAACATAATTCCCCAACATTTAAAATAGATCAAACAACAATGAGGTCACCACTCGCTTACGCTGTTTAAATAGAGAGTAATAGCTTGACTGGACTGGCTACATGAAATAATTCATGAGAGGTGAGGGACGTTGTGCAAACACGAGTGCGCGAATGCGCACAAGTGTTTTACAATATAGTCCCTCACCTCAAAAACAGCCGCCAGCGCTATTCTCAAAACTTTCCAGTTAATTTTCATTATTTTTTTTGTCTCTAAAACATATGTTATGACCCCCATTGGAACGAGCTCGTTCCAATGAGGGGTCATAACCTATGTTTCCCGAGACAAAAAATGAAAATAATATTTATTCAAGAATTTTTTTTGCAAGTGTCGTCTGCTTTTCATGTTAGGTAAAGGGTTAAAAAAAAAAAAGAAAAGAAGTCCCCATTACACCCTCGGCAAAGCGTCTTTGTTTGTGCTCACGAATACATGACACAATTGTTGATTGCATAATTCACTTGAGAAGTTATCGTTTTTAATCAAACCCGGAAATCCCAGTAAATCACACTTTGGAAAGTAATAAGAAAAATTAACACATGGACCTGTACACTACCAAAGCGTATCAGTATTCAACATCTTATGTTATTATTTTCCCCAACATCTGCATTGTATGTGCAGAGGACGGGATTCAAAAAACAAATAGTAAAATACTGCCAGCTCCAGCTGATATCAAAATACCCAAGTTTCAAGCAACAAATTTTTCCTCTTATATAACTCGATATTTTATGACTACCACAAATAGCCCCTCAATACAACTATAGTTTGCCCATCAAATCCAGCTCTCTGGAAAACAAGAGTGTCAAGTTTTCCAGATCGTTATCATGCCTGTCTCAAAAAAGCCGCATGTGAACGGACTATTTCTACCAGTGACTTATAAATAAATATAGAACACAAGCCCAGAACATAAACGTAAGTGTCTCATCAAACTGACAAACATTCCAATCGAGGTCTATTTGAAAATAGTTTCATGTTCGTCACAAACATTCCAATATTACTGCGCATTTGGGATACCTCAATTCCATAAATTGTCAATGGTTATTTGGATAATATAATTCTTGTTGTATTTGATTTTTCAGATGTTGTGATCAGTTTAAAATACTAATTGTTATATAATAAACAAATTACTACAACAGTCAATTGATCTGCATTTTATTCCGTCTCGTTGATGAGATGAGATCGCGGCCAGATCAAACACCTGTGGCATCTCGTTTGATCTGGCCGATCTCATCTTGTCGACTCGACAGAATATCACAACACAGATGAATTGACTGTTGTAGTTATCTGTATTTATTTAACCCTTTACCCAATGCATATGATATTAAAATTTATTATTTTAATGGGTTGGATGATGGAAACCCGTATTTGGGCTTTATTCTGAAGTGCAGGTACCACAGCTTAACAGCTTCATATTCAGTGACTGTGTTTCGTATTATCTCTGAAGTAATATTATTTATTCAATAAGGATTTGCCTTGTTACATTTTATGGGAGAGTGCCCAAAGGCATTCTGTGCCCAAAGGCACTCTCCCATAAAATGTACAAGACAAAGACATGTGAAGAAATTTTGATTGTCAAAAATAATTTAGCACTCTACCAGTTAATTATTGTTTTTATCCCCCACCAAAGCGAAGTTTGCGTGGGACATAGGAATAGGTTCCATTCGTCCTTCATTTCTCAGTCAGTGGATGTTGGATGTAAATTATCTTTGGTTTGCTGATTGATAGACCACCATGGGGGAAAGGATATTCACAAGTAATAGGTTTTGTACAATTTTTTGTTCTCTAGAGTTTTTGGCCTTTTTCCACTCAATTTTTATGGTTTCTGCTTGACGAGAGATTCCAGTGGCATTCCATCTTGTTTAACCCTTTACCCAACGCAGACGATTTCAAAATTTATTATTTTAAATATAATTTTTTTAATTTTTTAAAAAAAATTTCAACAAAACCATATCATGTGACCCTCTTTGGAATGAGCTCGATGAGCTCGTTCCAAAGAGGGATCACATTATATGGTTTTGTTGAAATTTTTCGAAATATAATATTTTTTCAGCTGCTGAATTTGCATATTACGCGGACAGATGTGTGCAATTAGTTGGGTAAAGTGTTAAATTGTAGAGTGCTGGGGTGGGCTTTTTCGGAAGAACAAGTACCGCTAGTTGAAGGCATCGAATTTTGTGGATATGCTTCATATAATCTTTGAACTTAAATTATTTAGTCTGTGTGGTTCAACCTTAATTGTTGCACTCTCCTTCAATTGCAACAAGCCAAACTCATGTGAACACATTTTTCTGACCAAAAATAATTTAACACTCTACCAGTTAACATTTTTCAAAAGATTTCAACGAACCATATCATGTGACCCCTCATTGGGACGAGCTTGTTCCATTATGGGATCAAATGATATGACTTGAAGATTTGTGAAAAATAATATTTTTTCAGCTGTTGAATTGTATATTTCATGAGCGGATGAGGCTGATTTTGTTAGGTGAAGGGTTAACCAAGTCATTCTTATGTGACAAGATCTCAGATTGAGATTGAATTGGTTAAATTCCTTGTTGCATTGTGGGAAAAATTAGCAGTTTGAAAATTTGATGTTTGTCTTCAGTGTGCAGAGGGTTAAATTAATTTCAGTCTTCCATGTTTGTGATTTCACCAGATATATTAAACAAGTAACATCTGAAACCAAATGTTGATGCAGTTGGTCTGATATACAGTAATAAAATTCATTATCAAATTGTTTACTGAATTAATTTGATATGACTGTTTTTCAACAACTCAATATTGATTGTCTGTGTCACATTTCCACAGCATCAGTGGAAATAGGTTGGAGGATAACCACAAGAATAATCTGATTTAACCCTTTACCCAATGTAACAGCCACACCAGCCAGCGATATTCACAAAATTGTCAATTAATTTTTATTATTTTTTGTCTCAAAAACATAGATTATGACCCCTTTTTGGAATGAGCTCATTCCAATGAGGGGTCATAATCTATGTTTTTGAGACAAAAAATGAAAAAAGTTAGTTATTCAAGAATTTTGTTTGCAAGTGTCGTCTGCTTTTCATGTTAGGTAAGGCAAAAGAATATTAATGGTTTGATTCCAGTTTCATAGCAGAAAAAATTAGGGTCGGTAGGTCAGGATATTTTTTATTTTTTTTTCCCCTTGAATTTATGCTTGAGTTAAATTTTAGGACCAAATTCTTCCCAACTGTTGTGACTGAAATATATTGCTTTGATATTCTGTTGAGTCTGAATTGCAAAATTACACCCAAAATGGCAGTTTATCGGCAGATGCTTTATTCACGATTGCAGCGAACATGTCAAGTGAAATTTCAAAACTTCAAAATGAAACGGACTCGGAGGTGTCTTAATAATATTATCATCGGCTGTCATCAGATTCTGAAGTGAAGTGTGCGTCCGCACATCTCTTACTTTATCACGGGAAGTGTTCAAATTAGCACACCTCTGCACATGAAATAAATTGACATTTGAACCCTTTACCCAACGCAGACGATATCAAAATTTATTATTTTAAATACCATTTTTAAAATTTTTTCAAAACATTTCAACATAATCATATCATGTGACCCCTCATTGGAACGAGCTCGACAAGCTTGTTCCAAAGAGGGGCTACATGATATGGTTTTGTTGAAATTTTTCGAAAAATACCATTTTTTCATCTGCTGAATTTTCATATTATGTGGGTGGATGCGGGCGATTCGTTGGGTAAAGGGTTAATTGATTGTGGTCATGGACTGGTTAAGTATCATTGTATTTATCTTGGCAGAGGAAGCACAAATGACTTGCTTTTGTTTATTTGAAAACAATGTACCTTGCATTGGTCTCGTATCAAACACTTGCGTGCACACTATTTTGAAGGCTAGATGCTATCATGACGTCACCGTATGCAAACAGCCAATCAGTTTGAAGTACAAGTGTAAAACTACAGGGAATCCCTTTGAGTTTCTCAAGAAAAAATTCCTGGTTTTAAATACCAGGAGTGCGATTGGTTGAATGTTCAATGTGACTGTCTACCCATACTTTGTGTAATGCATTACACGTGGTTGTGGCTTTTCACCGCAACTTGTTTCTGACAAATTAGAGGTAAACAATGTTCTATCATTTTTGCAACAATGGTGATTGTCGAAACAAACGCACCTGAACAGTTTGGAATGAAAAGCAATAAAGAAAGGTCCTATAGTCTGTGATGTTAAGACATGGTGGTAAAAAGGGAAAGACCCAAATTTAAACTAACAGTAATCAGCACTAATGAAGAAAATTCACACTTCTTGTAAACCGCGATAAGCAAGTTGAAATTTGCATACCACAGTTAAAACAACTTTGTATACAATTACCGATTATGATTTAATTTGACAGTTTTGAACATGGTACTGATTATATATATAAATCGGTGTATAAAAAAAAATGCCCAGTACAATTTGTGTCGTTGTTGTAAAAGTTGGCGGTCGTGTGTTTTTTTCTGTATCTTTTTCAGTTTCAATAAAAAGATCATTGGGGTCGATTTGTTTTACTCTTTCATACTACTTTCAATTTGTAACATTTCCAACAAAAATTGGACAAAATTGTCATTAGAAAATTCATTCATGTAGGCTCTATTCCTCCTATTTAATTGAGCAATTGACAATGTTTAATTGTTAGGTAAGAAGTGAATTTTGCCTCGAATATTATCCATAGTTTTACTTTTTGAAGGCTAAACTTGTTACTTACTATTTACATTCTTAAGAACGTGAATAGTAACAAGTTAAGCCTTCAAAAACTAAAACTATGGATAATAGGCCTAGCTGTTTCAGCAGTGGTGCTACAGAGAATATTTATTTATTGGTGTTTAAGGTGTTCACTCAGTCATGTTAGGGCCATCACAGTATTTCGTAACTTCCGCTTGGTGCAATATGAAATAACTTGTCCTTTAAGATTCGATTTGGGATTTGATTCGATATCGATATCAGAGACATGATTTGATTCGAAAAAAAATTTGTGATTCCCAGATCAATAATACATAGAATAAGATAATAAATGAGACTGAGATGCGATAAAAGGTTTTTCTGTGATATTGTAGTATAAACAAACACCAGTGTTTAATTGGTTTACATAATAACTCTTTTTGTAAACACTATACAGCTATATAGCAGTGACAGCATGATTTAAAGTTAATTTAGTGTGTTCTTTCAATACAAATGGTTGTGTAGTCTCCGTGGTCAGTTTGAAATTAGTTGGGTTCTCTTTCCTGTATTTACTTTCACACTATTCATAAAATGCTTATGTTCCCCTTGCAGGGCTGGGTTGATATTTGGGAGGCCAAATTTTAACTTAGTGCAAATGTGAGGAAATTTCTTTAACCCTTTACCCAATGTAACTGTCAAAACCGACAGCACTATTTTACAAAAATTGCCAATTAATTTTCATTATATTTTTACTTTTTTGTCTCAAAAACATAGGTTATGACCCCTCTTTGGAACGAGCTCATCGAGCTCATTCCAAAGAGGGGTCATAACTTATGTTTGTGAGACAAAAAATGAAAAAAAAAATTAGTTATTCCAGAATTTTGTTTGCAAGTGTCATCTGCTTTTCATGTTAGGTAAAGGGTTAAAAATCTTCTTCAGATCCACTGGTCAGAATCCTTTCATATTTGTTATACAACATCTATGAAAGGATTTTCAAGTTTGTTCAAATTGAGTCCCTTGATTAATATTTGGGCTCTCTATTGGAGCCCAAAGTTTAACTTGGTGCAATGTGAGGACATTTTTATAAAAACCTTCTTCAGATGCACCAGTTAGAATTCTCTCATATTTGGTATGTAACATCTCAATGGGGATCAGATTCAAGTTTGTTCATGAACATTTGAGTCCCTGTCTTAATATTTGGGCTCTCTATGTGTGGAGGCATGGGGAGGGGAGCAGGTTAGGTTCAAGTTTGTTCAAATCCATTTTTAATGTGTTTCCACAAAATTTGCCTTTCATGACTTCACTCCTTTGTAGCGTTGATGAGCCATGTCTCACTGAATGTGACCCCAAATATTTCTTTGAACCACTTTGTCAGGTTAGCGATTGAGACCTCTTGTTTTGTTTTTTTTTGCCCCAAAATGGATTTTGAAGGATTTTGAGTGATTATATGCAGAAAGAAAATTTGACTTATATAACTCCTCCCCCTCCTCCACCCCTTCCTACCCCCCTCAGTGTCATTTAGGCAATTTTTCCAGAAATGCATTTTGAAGGATTTGGAGTAATTCCATGCAGAAAACAATTTGAAGCCTATAACTCTACCCCCATCCTCCTCATTTGTTGGATGAAAACAGTGATTGTGTACAATTTGGAAAAGCCAATCAGGCATATGATGTATCGCCAGGTGAAGCTCTTGTTTAATTTGTAAAACATAAATATATGTGGGTACTTTTGCATAATGGAAATTGTGATTTTGTTAACTCTTTACCTAACATGAAAAGCAGACGACACTTGCAAAAACAATTCTTGAGTAACTAATCTTTTTCATTGTTTGTACCAAAAACATAGGTTATGATCCCTCAGTGGAATGAACTCGTTCCAATGAGGGGACATAACCTATATTTTTGAGACAAAAAATTAAAAAATAATAAAAGTTTGGCCGTTACGTTGGGTAAAGGGTTAAATGGTCAACTTATTTTTAGCTCATCTTGACAAAGTCAAGCTGAGCTAATCTAATCGCTTCCCGTCCGTCGTCTGTCGTCACCATGTTTTGGTCTTCTCCTCTAAAGCCACTGGGCCAATTCAAGTGAAAGTTTGTGTGAATGATGGTCCCAAAGGGGCATTTCATTTTTGTTCAACTCAGTATGCCCGGCCCCATAGGGAGGGAGTGGGGGAAAATGCTCCAAAATATTTTAAAAATCTTCTTCTCAAGAACCAGTGTGTGCAATGACTTGATATTTGCTGTGGAGCTTCCATATGAGGTGTAGAATCAAGTTTGTTCAAACGAAGTTCGTAAAGTAATATTTGGCTTTGTAATAGGAGGGGTAAGATTTTTGGCCCCGCCCAAAATTTTTATTTTCTGAACTGATGGTCCGGTATGAACCAAATTTGGTTTGTGGTAGTATTGGGTCATAAGTACTTGACCCATGCAAAAAAAAAAATTCCTGCATCCCCGTGGGAACCCAGGGAGCTAAAAATAGAAATATTTTCAAACGCCCATATTTCCCAAACCCCACGGAACAGAGAGCTTTTATTTGGTATGAAGTATCCTTATGACCAGTAGAATTGAATGGTAAAAAAAATTGCCATCGGTTATGTTAGGGTGTTCTGTAAAGGGCATCGAAAAAATGCTGAGTCAGCATATTTGCAAAAATTAAAAAAAATCTTTTCTCCAGAACCAATCATCAGAATCTTTTGATATTTGGTATACAGCATTCATAGGGGGGTCAGATAAAAGTTTGTTGAAATAAAGCTCATTGGTTCATATTTGGGCTCTCTACAGGAGCCCGAAGTTTTAACATAGGGTAATATGGGGAATATTCTCTAAAAATCTTCTTCTTCAGAACCACCAGTCAGAATCTTTTAATATTTGGTATACATCATTGTTATGAGGGTCAGATTCTAGATTGTTCAAACCAAGTCCCTAGGTTAATATTTGGGCTTCCTACGGAAGCCCAAATTTTATCTTTGTTCAATATGGAGGGTAATTCAAAAAAATCTTCTTCTTCAGATCCATCAGTCAGAATGCTTTGATATTTGGTATGCAACATCTCTATGGGGGTCAGATTCAAGTTTGTTCAAATCAAATCCCTAGGTATATATTTGGGCTCACTATGGTAGCCCAAATTTTTACTTAGTGCAATATGAGAAAATTTCTTTAAAAATCTTCTTCTTCAGATCCACCAGTCGGAATGCTTTTATATTTGGTATACAACATCTCTAGGGGGGTCAGATTCCAGGTTGTTCAATTCGAGTGCCTAGGTTAATATTTGGGCTCCATATGGGAACATGAAATTTAACTTAGTACAATATGAGGGAATTTCTTCAAAAATCTTCTTCTTCAGATTCACTTGTCAGAATGCTTTCACATTTGGTATACAACATCTCTAGGGGGGTCAGATTCAAGTTTGTTCAAATCGGATCCATAGGTCAATATTTGGGCTCGCTATGGTAGCCCAAATTTGAACTTAGTGCAATTCGAAGAAATTTCTTTACAATTTCTCTTCTTCAGATCCAACAGTCAGAATGCTTTCATATTCGGTACACAACATCTCTAGGGAAGTCAGATTTAACTGTGTTCAAATCAAGAGCCTGGGTTAATATTTGGGCTCTCTATGGGAGCTGGAATTGGCCATTTTGCTGAAGAATTAAAAATTTTGTATTCAGTACCCTCTAGAGGTACTAAGATTAATCCACATAGGTTGTATCAAGGGGCTTCATAGGGGAGCTCTGCATTTTACTTATGATCAGCTGAAGAAAAGGCATGATGCCCAGATTATTTTTGTCACTCCTGAGGGACTCAAGGATTGACAGTGTAGTCTATGGAGATGGCTTGCTTAATGTAGACTCATTCTTGGACTCTGTTTAAATTGTGTTCTGTACAAGATGAGTGCTTCAGGCCCCGTGGGGCCTCTTGTTTTTCAAAATTGTGGCTTATTGTCCCTTTAAGTAAACTTTCTTGCTGTTTGTAGGGTGGTCTGGATGAAGAAAAGATTGTCTGCCCTATTTCTTTTCAGGCAAAACGAAAGGATTACATGTATTTTCAGCCAATTTGTTCAGGCTTTTCATCAGCAAATGCAGATATCTCCATCATCTTCTTTTCAGGGCCGGGAGAGGGTTGCGAGGGGGTGGCATAATAACTTGGGGGCCCAGACTTGGCCAAGGAGTCCAGGATTCTTGAGTTAGGCCTGGGCTTCCAAAAGTTCTGACTCCTGTGCCAACAGTTAAGAAGGGGGCTGTATCATGAATGTAGCTCTGCAGTTTACCAACAGTTGTAATTTTGGAATGAATGATTCTTGAAGTGCTATCTTAATTAAATCAACGTGGCGTAAAATAGTTATCACTTTAAGAATTGTGCTATCACTGGATATTCACTGATGAACTTGCATATTTGAAACATGCTGCTAAAAAACATCATTTGGACAGCTAAAAAATAACATGATTTTTAATCCCCCAAACCACCAGAAGTTCTATTTAATAACTGATTTCAAAATTTTCTTGGGGAGGAGAACCCCCCTAACCCCCTATCAACACTCATGCCATCGACACTCGTGGCAGATGCCTCTGGCATCTGTATCAGTAACCCAAAAACATTTGAAAGGGGGTCTGTCACAGAATTAATTCTGGGGCTCGAATTTCCTCTCTGTGGCCCTGATTCATATATTATTCCCGATTCAAATACGGCACCAAAACAGTTAAAATTAATTCAGCTTATTCCTCTTCCAGCACATTTAAAACAGGAATGCCATCTACTGTATTAGGTAATGATTTTCTGTCAGTTCTTGTCGTTCTGTTTTATTCATTGATGCAGTAAGTTCAGTTCTAAGTAAACCAGAACACACAAAAAGCAGAGGATAACTCCAAATGGAGAGTTTTGACAAAATTTTATATCAAAGCTATTAATTTTTCTCTGAAACCCCATGGAAACCCCAGGAAGTGAAGCAGTGCTTGTTTATTGTGGTAAACAAGCTCTTTTTTATTGTTAAAATAGGACCCAGTCACCAATGCTTGGGGTGGAAGTCCTCTAAAATGGTGTGATATGGATATCAACTATTAACTAAACTTTACTTTATATTCATGTTGCGCAATTAGCCATTGTGCAGAAGTATGTGATCTTAAACACCAATAAAAAAATATTTTCTTTGAAAGCCTTGCAAAAGTTTGAATTACAAATATTTTTCGGAGAAATCCCACAACCTGCCAACTTAACCCTTTTCCCAACGCAGACGAATTCAAAATTTATTATTTTAAATATCATTTTTTAAATTTTTTCAAAAAATTTCAACAAAACCATATCATGTGACTCCTCTTTGGAACGAGCTTTTTTTTTTCGAAAAATATTTTTTTCAGCTGCTGAATTTGCATATTACACGGGTGTTAGCAGGCGATTCGTTGGATAAAGTGTTAATAATTAATCCTTTATACCTCATGAATTGTCTACATCCTCTCTGCATAATTTACAAATTGAGCAGTTGAAAAAAATGTACTTTTCAAGAAATTTCTACTAAACCACTATTATTATTTATTGGTGTTTAAGGTCACATATTTATGCACAATGGCTAATCATGACCGTGACAGTTTTACTGGTGGAGGAAGCCGGAGTACCCGGAGAGACCCAGCGAGCAACTGTCAGCTCCCCAACATACTGACTCCACACAAGCAGGGTTAGCATTGGTTGAAGACAAGTGCACCATCGACGTGCAGTACGCCTTAGTACACAACGCCACCGTGCCCCCACATGGGCAATGGAGATGAAGTGTCTTGCCCAAGGACACAATGCAGTTGTCACAGGTTGTGTTATTTCTTGTTGGAATTTTATATAGAGTTATCATTTGTACTTCTGCATTGCTACATGTATGAGAACGAATGTACCCGATTATTTATTGATTGTACATGATGTAACCCTAATCAATCATTTAATGAAGAATAGAATGACAAACTATTGAATATCTGCTGTCTTTCATTTTTTCATGGTGATATTTGTATCCACTTTCTTTTGCCTCTCCCTGTGGGAACCCTGTTAAGTTGTACAGCGCTTGAATATCATGGTAATCCAGTTATTTCCCGATATTCTCGGAAGGTTTTGTTGAGCATATTATTTAAGTCAAGTGCTCCATATATCTGAACATCAGTACATCTGCACAAATGTTTTGCATTAAAACTCAAGCATTATTTGTTGGATTCTGATTTTTTTGTTTATTTATTTATTGGAGTTTTACGACACTTTCAACAGTCAGGATCACCTCATGTCGGACAGTTTTACTGGTGGAGGAAGCCAGAATACCAGGAGAGAACCACCAAGCAGTGGCAGGTAATGTAAGACTCCTTGACGTACCAACTCTGCACAAGTAGGCTTAGCATTGTTTGAAGGCAAGTGCACCATCAATGGGCAGTTTACCTCAGTACTCAACGGTACCGTGCCCTTGCATGGGTAATATGCAAATTCTGCTGTTGAAAAAGCATTACTGTTCAAAAAATTTCAACATAACCATGTCATGTGACCCCTCGTTCCAGCAAGGGGTCACATGATATGGTTTTGTTGAAATTTTTTGAAACATTTGAAAAAATGATATTTAAAATAATAAATTTTGGTATCGTCTGTGTTGGGTGATCAGGATTAAGTGCCTTGTCCAGGAACACAATGTAGTTACCCTGGTGGGAATCAAACCATGGACCTTTCGGTTTGAAATCTAATGCCGTAACACTGAGGCACCGTGCCCACTGTTGGATTTGGATGCCCTTTGGTATGGTGTTAGACCAGTATGGTGGGAAATACAATACCATAAGTCCAATGCCATAACCACTGAGGCACCGCGATCCCTGTTGTATTTTGATGCCCTTTGGCATGGCGTTAGTCTAGTGTGGTGGGATGTCCAATGCCATAACCACTGAGGCACCGTGCCCCCTGTTGGCTTTGGATGCCCTTTGATATGGTGTTAGACCAGTATGGTGGGAAATACAATACCAAATGCCATAACCACTGAGGCACCGCGATCCCTGTTGTATTTTGATGCCCTTTGGCATGGTGTTAGTCTAGTGTGGTGGGATGTCCAATGCCATAACCACTGAGGCACCGCACTCCCTGTTGTATTTTGATGCCCTTTGGCATGGTGTTAGTCTAGTGTGGTGGGATGTTCAATGCCATAACCACTGAGCCACCGTGCTCCCTGTTGTATTTTGATGCCCTTTGGCATGGTGTTAGTCTAGTGTGGTGGAATGTCCTGTGCTGTAATCACTGAGGCACCGCACCCACTGTTGGATTTGGATGCCCTTTGGTAAGGTGTCAGACCAGTGTGGTAGGAAAGGATATCCACATATTGTGGGTTTTGTCCATGCACACAGTACATCTGCCGTGGACTGGTCACTGTCCATGGGTGGTAAATATTTCCGCGGGCACAATAATATAAGATTTCAAATACTAAATACAGAAATAATCATTTAATTAATAAGGTACCAGGTAAATGCATGCGTGGACATCACTGGATTGTGCCCAGTCCACAGTGACTGTACTGTACATACCAGAGTTATGGCCCTTTTTAGACTAAGGAAATGGTCACTATCAAGTTTTGGCATTGTTGTTTTTATTCATGGGAATAATTCTTAACTGGTAGAGTGCTAAATTATTTTTGGTCCTTGAAATTTGGTTGTGCAACTTTGCCTTGTCACAATTTATGGGAGAGTGCCATTAGGCACTCTCCCATGAATTGTAACAAGGCAAATTCTAACAGATAAAATAATATCACTTAAAAGATAATATGAAGCACATCCACAGAATATGAAGCCTTTAAATTGCAGCACTTCAAAATAAAGCCCATATATAGGCTTCCAGCACTCTACCAGTTAATGAAGGTCAGCAGAAGAGAAAAAGGGATAGTTAACCAAGTTAGTTTTCATGTGTGTTTGTTTGTTCACAGTGGCAGATTTTTATGCCATCTTCAATTTTTTCGAAACTAATCTCACACATTTTTCATTGAAAATGCTTTGGTTTTTCACAAATTAGTTACCTATAAGAAATGCCACCACTCCAAGCTGTTGTAACAGTGCATTGTCTGGTGGCTGGCATAAGCATCAGGTGTCAAAGCTCTCGTCTCCTCCGATCCACCGAGCATTAGATTCAAAATTTGCTGCAAGCCGAGAGGTCCTCGGTTCGAATCCCGCCTGCAGCAACCGCGTTGTGTCCTTGGGCAAGACACTTCACCCCGATTGTCTACATGGGGGCACAATGACGCTGTGTACTGAGGCACACTGCACGTCGATGGTGCGCATGTCTTCAACCAATCTAACCCTGCCTGTGCTGCGGTGCAGAGTTCAGAGTTACGATGTTGGAGAGCTGACAGCTGCTCGTCGTTGCTCGGTGGTTCTCTCCAGGTACTCCGGCTTCCTCCACCCGTAAAACTGTCACGGTCACGATTAGCCATTGTGCATAAGTATGTGACCTTAAACACCAATAAATAATAATAATAATAATATGATTAGTAAACAAGACATTCCTGCAAGTGGTTCTTCAAGTTTATGATACAAGAGGGATAAAACAGGATAGCTTCTGAGGAAGGAGCACGAAGCAGAGATGAGGTTAACAAACAAATGCCATACATTACGTGTATGGCTGTTGAGATAGTTTAACCCTTTGATACTTTTGTACGTCTTATGATGTACGAAATCAAACAGCGCATTGATAGTTGTGTACGTCTTATGATGTGCAAAATCAAACAGCGCTTTGATATTTTTGTGGACATTTGTTTTAGGGCTGTTGCGATTATTCGATTAGTCGACTAACCGTCGACTATTGAAGTAGTCGACGTTTTTTTTTTTAGTCGATCGTCATTCATTTTCAAGGTGGTACACGTCTACTACACATCAGGGCTAAATTGCATTGTTTTGTGAGGTGAATGATCAATGAAGGTGAATAACTTTAAATATCTAACCATAGTTAACATTCATATCCGGAAGACTGTACGACTGTCACTGACTGTGTAAGAAAGAACACTCACAGTTACTCGAGAAGAATAGATTCTTCTGAATTTCTCCAGTCTTGTACACACGAATGCACCCATTGGAAAACCCAAAGCGTGGAAGTGACAAAATTATGACGAAAGTCAGAACGTCAGATCACTTCTCAAAGTTCAGAACTTCAGACTAAGATCCAATTTTAACAACTGACGAGGGAATGCATAGATCTCAATGTTCAAAATTTCGAGAAACTTATTGCAGAAAGGAAACATATGCAGGAACGTTCTTTGGTAAATTCATTTTAATTCATCGGCTTCAATCTAGTTCAAACTTGGACCCGCAGTCAGTAATATTATTTTTGGGGTTGGTACGTCCTACAGGACGTACCAACCCCAAAAATTATATTACGGACTGTGGGTCCAAAGTTGGACTACATGTAGCTTCAGTCGGGACTGATTTGTTGTTCCCACAACCCCACTTCGTCTGAACACACTGGTGCCATTGTCATTTTCAGAGTTTTACGAACAGAAGAATGATTTGCTAAAAAATCATGGGAAGCGACTATTAATCGACTAACCGTCGATTACTGGTCATGATTAGTCGATTACAAAAAATGATAGTCACGACAGCCCTAAATTGTTTTGCCATTATTTTTTGATTATTGAAAGTTTTAACCTCAATTCCTATTTTCTCCCAAATAGTGATCAGTGACAACTGTTGAGCCAAATGTCGCAGCTTAAAATACTGATATAATCCTGCAGTCAAGACTTCTTAACTGGTTGAGTTCTAGAAGCCACTATCAGAGCATTCAAAAAATGAGGATATCAGAGCAAAAGCTAACACTTTCCTTGCTTATATTTCAGACTCAGTCAAACACAATATTTTGTTCATATAAATTTGTTTTATTACAAATTATTGGAGAGTGCATGTGGGCATTTTCCAATAATTCGTAATAAAACATGTTTTGAATAACAAATTCAGACCACCAAAAATAATTTAGCCTTCAACAAGTTAATCACTAATGTGAAAAATATCATGTTATTTGTACTTTCTCCCCGTGGGAACCCCGGGAAGTAAGCAGCACTTGTTTACTGTGGTAAACCAGTTCCGCTTTACTAGTAAAATAGGACCCAGTCACCAATGCTTGGGGTGAAAGTCCTCTAAAATGGGCAACATGTTGATCAACGATTGACTAAACTTGACTTCATCTCCATGTTGTGTCACGATTAGCCATGGTGCATAAATATGTGACGTTAACCACCAACAAACAAACAAACAAACATTTGTACTTTCCAACGTTTGACGTCGCATTTTGAAAAACGTTGAAGAAACTGAATTCCCAGTGACATTTGAACATCAGGATATCCCCGCAGGAACACCGGGAAGTAAAGCAGTGCCTGTTCACTGCAGTAAACAGGTTCTGTTTTACTGGTAAAATAGTGGTGAAATAGGACCCAGTCACCATTGCTTGGGAGGTGCAAACCTTCTCTAAAATGGGCAACATGGCTTATTAATGCTCACTCCTGGTCTTGAGTTGATACTCATGTTGCGGTCATGATTAGCCATTGTGTCAACAAAATTTTTTTTTATTTAATCTTATTTGTTTTACAAGGATTGGCGAACAAGTTATGCAACTTATATTAACTGGTAGAGTGCTAAATTATTTTTGGTCATCTAAATTTGTCCTCGACTCTTTGCCTTGTTACAATTTATGGGAGAGTGCCTAATGGCACTCTCCCATAAATTGTAACAAGGCAAATCCTCACAGACTAAATAATTTCAATTCAAAAATAATACGAAGCACATCCACAGAATATGAAGCCATTAAGTTGTGGCACCTGCTCTTCAGAACAAAGCCCAAATATGGGCTTCCAGCACTCTACCAGTTAATGCCTCTCCTTGGCCCAATGGCGTAGGTGAGTGGGATGACCTTCATAGTGGCAACTTCGTGGCCTAGCTCTTCTCAAATACTACGAAGGGATCTTTAGCCTGCACGGACAGTGTCTCTCCGCACAGAGGACAGCCATTTTACGTCCCCACCCGATAGGACGGTATGCTGTGACAGCATCAACCCCACAATTGATGCTGACAGAGAGTGTTCGGACACCTTGAGAACTTTCCCCGACCGGCGATCGATCCCGGGACCTCTGGCATGAGAGACCAGCGCACTTATCCACTCAGCCACCACTCTGTTGTGCAAAAATATGTGACCTTAAACACCAATACATAAATAAATAAATAAATAAATAAATAAATAAATAAATAAATAAATAAATAAATAAATAAATAAATATATGTCAGGATAATTAAAGTCTCAAAGGGTTAAAGGGAACTTGGGGGAGTTATTTATACTTTGCTGCTTATAAATTGCAATCTTCGTAATAAGGGTTGTTACAATTGATTTCCGATGGACTAAATTGGTTCCAGGACCATAACAGTATCAAATTCAATTAAGAATTTGTCTGGTGACTTTTGAGCTTGATATCACATCTTTCAAAGGAGGATTTACAAGTTTATTCAAATCAAGCCTTTGGATATTTTCATTGGTGTCATGAAGGTCCCAGCTTTTAGCACTGTGCTTACAGTTAAAACTAGAAGTCCTGTCATGAAATGCGCACAAATAGCACGTCGATCTGTGCGTTAATATACGCGTTATGACCATAGTAAGATTATCAAATTCTGTACATATGACCTGTGCACAAGCAATGTTTCAGCCAATGGACCTCCGGGTAACCCGGAGGTCCATTGGCAGAAACATTGCCTGTGTTTGCTATGAGCCACCAGGAGAACCTGTCGTGTTTGGAAGCTATTCGATATGGAAGTTGCGCGCAATTCCTACACGCAGTTAAGCCTAGATAAGCGCACAGTTCGTGACAGGACTTCTACTTTTAACTGTAGCTGGTTGAGTGCTGGATCAAGACCATATTTGGAGTACAGGTACCTCAAATTAAAGGCTCATACTTAGGGTTGTACATTCTATTATCATTGAAGCAAAATTATTTAGTCTTATAAGAATTTGCCTTGTTATAATCTATGAGAGAGTGCCTGCTGGCACTCTCTCATAGATTGTAACAAGACAAAGACACGTGAACAAATCGAGATGACTAAATAAATAATTTAGCACTCTACCAGTTAACACTTGAGTGCTAGAAGCGACTGTGATTGCTTTGAAAAAAATGAGGGAACCACAGCAATAGCAAACGTTTTCCTTTTCTCAGGTTTCATATTCAGTCAAACACAAATAATATTTTGTAGCTTATGAGGCCTAATACAAATTAAGAACATGAACTTTTGATGGCAAAGAAATAATTAAAAAATAAAATATAAAATAAAAAACTGCCTGCCGGCCTGCATGCAATTTTACAAAAAAATGGCTTGAGAAACAGAAGATCTACTTTGTGCAGCCTTACTATTATTACCACAAACACATTTGTGTGGCAGGCTGTTAATGAATTTTGTTTTCATTAATTTCCCTCCAGTCACTTATGGTTACACGATGCCATGAATTATAAAGTTTTATGTCCCTACTGCATGCATGTAAACTCTGTTTAATTAATATACTATAGAATACCTGTATAAAGTGACAGTAATTTATAGGTGAGCATAAAATGAAAAAGAAAAAGGTACATGAGTGGTTTTAATACGCTTTTAATCTGAATTATTATTGGATATTTGTTAGAAAAAAGATAAAAGTAAATTAACAACAGACTGATTTGGTAACGCCAAATGATAAATAAAAAGTTTTACTCCACCAGTTGACGTAATGTATTTTGTGCCTGTCATTTCTGTATTTGTTCATTTATTTATTTATTGGTGTTTAAGGTCAGATACTTATGCACAATGGTTAATCATGACCGTGACAGTTTTACGAGTGGCGGAAGCTGGTGTACCCGGAGAGAACCACCGAGCAACGATGAGCAGCTGCCAGCTCCCCAACATCGTAACTCCGCACTGCAGCACAGGCAGGGTTAGATTGGTTGTAGACATGCAGTATGCCTTAGTACACGGCGTCATCATGCCCCAATGTGGACAATTGGGGTTAAGTGCCTTGCCTAAGGACATAGTGCGGGAGTCTGAATTGATCGCACAGACTGTCACCCATCCAATGATTAACCGAGCTCGACGTTGCTTAACTTCGGTGATCTGGCGAGAACCATTTACTGCAATGCCACCGTGCCCCCATTTGTTCATTTAATGATCCCCAGAATAGAAACTCATTTACGAAGACCTTGGTTTGAAACTCATCTGTTTACCATGCTTTATAATCCAGTTTGATACCCAGCAGCAAAGAACAGGATGTCCCCCACGGGAACCCCAGGAAGTGAAGCAGTGCTTGTTTACTGTCGTAAACAAGCTCGGTTTCACTGGTAAAATACGACCCAGTCACTAATGCTTGGGATACGAGTCCCCTAAAATAGGCAAGATGGGGTATAAACGATTGACTGACCTTGACTTTATCTCCATGTTGTGATCATGATTAGCCATTGTGCAGAAGTATGCGACCTTAAATACCAATAAATAAATAGAACAGGATATAGACAAATCTTACAGATTAAATATTGATAACTTTTTATGTAACCTTGATTATAGGTTATGTAAGTCCTCTTACCTTATATCTCATTAACCGTTTGCAGTAAGAGGTTTCTTCTGGATGCCCAGTAAGTGAAGCAGTACTTGTTTCTGCTTTACTGGTAAAATAGGGTCTAGTAACCAGGGGGCGACATAGGTATAAACAGTTGGTTGGACTTAACTTTATATCCATGTTTCGGTCACGTTTAGCCATTGTGCAGAAACATGTACCCTAATTAGTAATTCATATAATATCGATGATCCTTGAATTTGGTGCAATGTGGTCCTTGAAGATCCTTGATTTGAATCCCAAAAAGGTCCTTGAATTTGGTTTCTGAAATTGTCGATCACCCTACAGGAATTCAAGCAGTCCTTGTTCACTGTGGCAAACACGTTCTACTTTACTGGTAAAATAGGACCTGGTAACTAATACCTAGGGTTGAAGCCTTCTAAAGTAGGGAGGAAAGGTATAAACAAATGGCTTCTATTGACTTCACACAGTACAGCAGCCTTGGACTGGTCGTAATCCGCGTGTTTGTACTGATTTCCACGCATGTGTGTACCAGGTAATAAAAATCATCATCATCAAAATTTTAGTTAATGAAGCACCGGGTTGTACCATTTTGTCCCTACATCCCCATAAATTCTGTCTTTTGATTGGTCAGAATGCCTTGGACAAATAGCCATGGCAAAGGGTGTGCCCAACATCCAAGGTATATGAGAGCGCGCAACATCCAGGGTATTAGCGCATGCGAAACATCGGGGGTATATGGTTTCAATGAAAGCTTTTCGCTTCCTCTTGCCTCATTATAAAACTTGAACCGAAAATAGTCACAAATATCATCCATACATACAATCATAAAAATATAATAAGAGCAAATAATTTGTCCCTGGAGTACCAATGTGTTCTGTGTGCCAGTAGGCTGCCAGTCGGCACATAGAACACATTGGTGCTCAGAGGACGATATGTCAACAAAATACTGTTTACTCATTTCCTTAATGACCTGAGGGATGTAACTCTATCTATTGTCTTCTGCGATTATAAAAACAAAATAATTATCACAAATTTGGTCCCAATGATTGTGGAGCTGAGAAATGTGTCCACAAATTTATTATACCCCCCGCAAACAAAGTTTGGGGGGGTATATAGGAATTACCCTGTCCGTCCGTCTGTCTGTCTGTCCATCCTTGTAAGCGCAACTCCTCCTAAACCATTTGAAGAATTTTCATGAAACTGTACACAATGGAAGAACTCCATATGAAGATGTGCAGGAAGCGATATAATTCCGTTCTGACATTTCCAAGGGGAGATAATCTAACTTATACCGTCTGTCCATCCTTGTGAGCGCAACTCCTCCTAAACCGTTTGAAGAATTTTCATGAAACTTTACACAAAGGAAGAACTCCATATGAAGATGTGGTGGTATCGGGTTCACCCTCAATCCTGGCCAAAATTTCCTATAGTTGGGAAATTCGGAGGGCAAGTTATGAGTAGTTGGAAATTCCATCTAGCTGGATTTTAGAGCTTCTTTAATGATGCTGATGTCTCCTTTACTTCCCAAAATTCCAACTCAGTTTCAAAGCGGCAAAAATTCCACCTGTTACTATTCACAACCACAGTGTATGCAATATCGAGCTTCATAAGTATGCATGTTGTCAATCGGTACGAGATTTCTATAGTACGTTTACTTAACATAATAAAAAAAAAATCCTCGAAATGCACTTCAAGAAAAGCACATCATGTAAATTGTTATCCTGAGTTATAATTCCATCACTCACAGTTACAACAAAATGATGAAACATCAAAAATTGATCATTCCTGCATAAGATCGGATTTAATTTTAGGACAGTGTGAATTGCTAAAAGTTCTCAGCTTGAGCATTTGTTTATCACATATTCAATTCCGAGAATAATGCCAAATAATAATAACCTGACAATTCTATCATAAATGTGTTGGCATTTCAGTTACTAGAATCAGTTTTATTCCACTTTCATGGCTACATTTTCAAAATTTTTCTTTGTAGTGATTTTCGAACTAGGGGTTTCCCCCTCCTGGTCCCTCCCCCTAGTTGGAAATTCACTACCCTACACTCCCGCCCACAATCAAAAACCTCTAGCCATGTCCCTGGGTTCCATTCCCACCCGGGGTAACTGTGTTGTGTCCTCGGGCAAGGCACTTTATCCTGATTGCTTATGCAGGGCACGGTAGCACTTTGTGCTAAGACGTACTGCATGTCGATGGTGCACTTGTCTTGAACCTGTGCTAACCCTGCTTGTGTGGAGTTAGTACGTTGCTCAGTGGTTCTCTCCACATACTTCGGCTTCCTCCACCCGTAAAACTGTCACGGTCATGATCAGCCATTGTGGATAAGTATATGACCTTAAACACCAATAAATAAATAAAGTCGATAGTGCACTTTCTTGAACCTGTGCTTACCCTGCTTGTGAGGAGTTAGTACGTTGCTCGGTGGTTCTCTCTACATACTTAGGCTTCCTCCACCTGTAAAACTGTCCAACACGAGGTGACCCTGGCGGTCAAAAGTGTCATTAAACCACAATAAATAACTAAATAAATTGTCCATATAGCTTCCCCATACAGTTAAAAGTAGAAGTCCTGTCACGAACTGTGTGCTTATCTAGGCTTAATTGCACGTAGGAATTGCGTGCAACTTCCATATCGAATGGCATCCAAACACGACAGGTTCTCCTGGTGGCTCATAGCAAACACAGACAATGTTTCTGCCAGTGGACCTCCGGGTTACCCGGAGGTCCATTGGCTGAGACATTGCTTGTGCACAGGTCATATGTACAGAATTTGATAATCTTACTATGCTCATAACACGTATATTAACGCGCAGATCGGCATGCTATTTGTGCGCATTTCATGACAGGACTTCTAGTTTTAACTGTATGTGGAATGATCAATGCACTGATGATAGTCAACTCATACCTAATGCGATTTAACTAATCAGTTCTGGAGACCATGATACCAATAAGAAAATCTTGGGTGGGTCCTAAATATAATGCAGGTTGTGATGATAGTCGAGATGTATATTGTTTATGGCCCTATCCCATTGATCTGTTGACTGATCATTTCACTATATTTCACATGTACTTGAAAAATAATGAATTTTCTCAAACAGAAAATGGTACAGAAAATCTTATTCAGTAGTTTCTGAAGGTATACAATATACCTAGACAAATCTTTTGATCTCAAAGGGTTGCTATATTAACGGGTACAAGTAAATAAAATATTTATTTTCAATATCGGGTGAAATATGATAACCTCTAATTTTATTTGACTCAATAATCAATAAAGTTTTATTTTTGAAGTGTAATTCTCATGTATTTTTTTTTACCATCCAAACAACACTTGTCATGCATCGTGAATACTAAGTCATAAAGACACGTTCACTGTAAACTTCTGCAGGTGTTGATCACATGGCTTATATTTATACCCCCCCCCCCCCCCCACAAACAAAGTTTGGGGGGGGGGGGGGGGGTATATAGGAATCACCCTGTCCGTCCGTCTGTCCATCCTTGTAAGCGCAACTCCTCCTAAACCATTTGAAGAATTTTCATGAAACTTTACACAATGGAAGAACTCCATATGAAGATGTGCATGAAGCAATATAATTCCGTTCTGACATTTCCAAGGGGAGATAATCTAACTTATACCGTCTGTCCATCCTTGTAAGCGCAACTCCTCCTAAACCGTTCGAAGAATTTTCATGAAACTTTACACAGTGGAAGAACTCCATATGAAGATGTGCATGAAGCAATATATTTCCGTTCTGACATTTCCAAGGGGAGATAATCTAACTTATACCGTCTGTCCATCCTTGTAAGCGCAACTCCCCCTAAACCGTTTGAAGAATTTTCATGAAATTTTACACAATGGAAGAACTCCATATGAAGATGTGCATGAAGCAATATAATTCCGTTCTGACATTTCCAAGGGGAGATAATCTAACTTATACATTTCAGGCGTGGGGGGGGGGGGGGGGGGGGGGTGTATCACATTGTGAGTTTGCTCACAGTACCTCTAGTTCATGTACATTTGGGAGAATCGATTTGGATGCGAGAATCCATACCTGCTATGAGTGTCCCAGGATCGCATTAGGCACTATGGTTGAATCCCTGTTGTATACTGATAACACGTGGTAGCCCTTTACCAAACACAGTTTTTAAATTTTTAAAATATAAACTGAATTTGATAATTTAAAAAATACAAAACAATATTCATCAATAAAACCTTACAAATATGAATGCCATTGGAACCGGCTCATTGAGCCGGTTCCAATGACAGTCACATTTGTATAATTTTATTGTTAGCCTTGCATTGGTTACTTTACTGCTGCTTCTGCTGCTGCTGATAAAGGGTTAAATTGACTTAATTCTTTTCACATGAATTCTAACCGAGGTGCAGAGAGAATCTATGAGGATTTTCTCACTGGCTTTATTGCATGAATGGATTCTCATGTGATCGGTTGGTAAACAAACATGTTGATAAACTCACCTGACTAAAAGTCAGTGTAACCTATTGCCGTCACTTGATATCTGTTG
The DNA here is from genome assembly GCA_031216915.1 of Pictodentalium vernedei. Classification (NCBI taxonomy): domain Eukaryota; kingdom Metazoa; phylum Mollusca; class Scaphopoda; order Dentaliida; family Dentaliidae; genus Pictodentalium; species Pictodentalium vernedei. Next base: position 52,429,194 of record CM062294.1, read on the forward strand.
TCCTGCACCCATCACCCTGCATCCATTAACTTTTGCATTTCCGTCTTCTTCGGAACCACAGGGCAAAATCCAACCAATCTTGGCCCAAATTATCTATAGGGCATATCCTTCAACATTTGTTAATTAGAAGGTGGTTACCCTTTTGGGCTGGTTAACATAGTGTTTCTATGTTACAAAACAGTTTTGTATAAGCATTTTTAGTCGAGTTTTGACAAAGTCAAACTCGACTAATAGTTTGATGAAGTGGCGGGTAGTGGGCGGGCGGGCGTAAACAATTGGTTTCCGGGCAATAACTTTAGTTCTATTTGTCACACTTTCACCAAATTTACACCACCGGTTACTCCATAGGAAAGAAAGACACCTATTGATTTTGGGATCTGAAGCTTCAAGGTCAAGGTCACTGTTAGTATAAATAGAATTTTTTCCAACAAATTGGTTTCCAGGCAATAACTTTAGTTCTATTTGTTGCACCTTCACCAAATTTACACCAGAGGTTACTCCATAGGAAAGGAGGACACCTATTGATTTTGGTGTCTGTTGCCCCGAGGTTAAGGTCACTGTTACTATAAATAGAATTTTTTTTTTTCAACAAATTGGTTTCCAGGCAATAACTTTAGTTCTATTTGTTGTACCTTCACCAAATTTACATCAGAGGTTACTCCATAGGAAAGGAAGACACCTATTGATTTTGGGGTCTGAAGCCTCAAGGTCACTGTTACTATAAATAGAATACTGTAGTTATCACTGTTGGCAAAAGTTGCTGTTGCGACAAATAAACAAATAACTTGCTTTTCTGACTTTTCACGAAATTTAATGTCAAAACTCGACTTGTGGATCTGTGATCCTCTTGCCGGATTTTTGTGTTTCTTTTGCTGAGCAAACTATCTAATGAATACAGTGTAAAGCCACTAAAGGGCTTCCAGCACTTTAAATAGAGTTATGATAGTGGCTTCTTGCACTCAACCTGTTAGTGAAAGTTAATTTATGTGCACCATTTAACCCTTTACCTAACATGAAAAGCAGACGACACTTGCAAAAAAAATTCTTGAATAACTAAATTTTTTCATTTTTTGTCTCAAAAACATAGGTTATGACCCCTCATTGGAACGAGCTCGACGAGCTCGTTCCAACGAGGGGTCATAACCTATGTTTTTGAGACAGAAAATGAAAATATTTTGAAAATTAATTGGCGATTTTTGAGAATAGCGCTGACCGGTTTTGGCCGTTAGGTTGGGTAAAAGATTAATATAGATGAAATTATTTTCAGTCGAGTTGTGACGAAGTCAAACTCGACTTATAGTTTGATGAATGGCGGGCAGGCGTAAACAATTGGTTTCCGGATGGTAACTTGATGATGGTTCAACCGATGTTCTTGAAACTTCATAGATAGGTTGGTATCGGAGAGAGGAAGATCCCTATTAATTGTGAACTTGCTTGGTCAAAGGTCAAGGTCACAGTGACCTTGAAAATTCTAAATTGTAAACAATTGGTTTCCGGATGATAACTTGACTACGGTTTAACCCACATTCATGAAACTTCATATGTAGGTTGACCTTCATGAGAGGGAGAACCCTATTTATTTTGGACTCACTAGGTCAAAGGTCAAGGTCACAGTGACCCTGAACATAGCAAATCAAAACAATTGGTTTCCAGATGTTAACTTGATAATGGTTCTACCCATGTTCATGAAACTTCATAGTTAGGTTGGCACCAGTGAGAGGAAGAACCCTATTTATTTTGGACTCATTAGGTGAAAGGTCAAGGTCACAGTAACCTTCAACATAGTAAATCGCAAACAATTGGTTTCCGAATGATATTTGTTTTACAAGGATTGGCGAACAAGTTATGCAACTTATATTAACTGGTAGAGTGCTAAATTATTTTTGGTCATCTAAATTTGTCCTCGACTCTTTGCCTTGTTACAATTTATGGGAGAGTGCCTAATGGCACTCTCCCATAAATTGTAACAAGGCAAATCCTCACAGACTAAATAATTTCAATTCAAAAATAATACGAAGCACATCCACAGAATATGAAGCCATTAAGTTGTGGCACCTGCTCTTCAGAACAAAGCCCAAATATGGGCTTCCAGCACTCTACCAGTTAATGCCTCTCCTTGGCCCAATGGCGTAGGTGAGTGGGATGACCTTCATAGTGGCAACTTCGTGGCCTAGCTCTTCTCAAATACTACGAAGGGATCTTTAGCCTGCACGGACAGTGTCTCTCCGCACAGAGGACAGCCATTTTACGTCCCCACCCGATAGGACGGTATGCTGTGACAGCATCAACCCCACAATTGATGCTGACAGAGAGTGTTCGGACACCTTGAGAACTTTCCCCGACCGGCGATCGATCCCGGGACCTCTGGCATGAGAGACCAGCGCACTTATCCACTCAGCCACCACTCTGTTGTGCAAAAATATGTGACCTTAAACACCAATACATAAATAAATAAATAAATAAATAAATAAATAAATAAATAAATAAATAAATATATGTCAGGATAATTAAAGTCTCAAAGGGTTAAAGGGAACTTGGGGGAGTTATTTATACTTTGCTGCTTATAAATTGCAATCTTCGTAATAAGGGTTGTTACAATTGATTTCCGATGGACTAAATTGGTTCCAGGACCATAACAGTATCAAATTCAATTAAGAATTTGTCTGGTGACTTTTGAGCTTGATATCACATCTTTCAAAGGAGGATTTACAAGTTTATTCAAATCAAGCCTTTGGATATTTTCATTGGTGTCATGAAGGTCCCAGCTTTTAGCACTGTGCTTACAGTTAAAACTAGAAGTCCTGTCATGAAATGCGCACAAATAGCACGTCGATCTGTGCGTTAATATACGCGTTATGACCATAGTAAGATTATCAAATTCTGTACATATGACCTGTGCACAAGCAATGTTTCAGCCAATGGACCTCCGGGTAACCCGGAGGTCCATTGGCAGAAACATTGCCTGTGTTTGCTATGAGCCACCAGGAGAACCTGTCGTGTTTGGAAGCTATTCGATATGGAAGTTGCGCGCAATTCCTACACGCAGTTAAGCCTAGATAAGCGCACAGTTCGTGACAGGACTTCTACTTTTAACTGTAGCTGGTTGAGTGCTGGATCAAGACCATATTTGGAGTACAGGTACCTCAAATTAAAGGCTCATACTTAGGGTTGTACATTCTATTATCATTGAAGCAAAATTATTTAGTCTTATAAGAATTTGCCTTGTTATAATCTATGAGAGAGTGCCTGCTGGCACTCTCTCATAGATTGTAACAAGACAAAGACACGTGAACAAATCGAGATGACTAAATAAATAATTTAGCACTCTACCAGTTAACACTTGAGTGCTAGAAGCGACTGTGATTGCTTTGAAAAAAATGAGGGAACCACAGCAATAGCAAACGTTTTCCTTTTCTCAGGTTTCATATTCAGTCAAACACAAATAATATTTTGTAGCTTATGAGTCCTAATACAAACTAAGAACATGAACTTTTGATGGCAAAGAAATAATTAAAAAATAAAATATAAAATAAAAAACTGCCTGCCGGCCTGCATGCAATTTTACAAAAAAATGGCTTGAGAAACAGAAGATCTACTTTGTGCAGCCTTACTATTATTACCACAAACACATTTGTGTGGCAGGCTGTTAATGAATTTTGTTTTCATTAATTTCCCTCCAGTCACTTATGGTTACATGATGCCATGAATTATAAAGTTTTATGTCCCTACTGCATGCATGTAAACTCTGTTTAATTAATATACTATAGAATACCTGTATAAAGTGACAGTAATTTATAGGTGAGCATAAAATGAAAAAGAAAAAGGTACATGAGTGGTTTTAATACGCTTTTAATCTGAATTATTATTGGATATTTGTTAGAAAAAAGATAAAAGTAAATTAACAACAGACTGATTTGGTAACGCCAAATGATAAATAAAAAGTTTTACACCACCAGTTGACGTAATGTATTTTGTGCCTGTCATTTCTGTATTTGTTCATTTATTTATTTATTGGTGTTTAAGGTCAGATACTTATGCACAATGGTTAATCATGACCGTGACAGTTTTACGAGTGGCGGAAGCTGGTGTACCCGGAGAGAACCACCGAGCAACGATGAGCAGCTGCCAGCTCCCCAACATCGTAACTCCGCACTGCAGCACAGGCAGGGTTAGATTGGTTGTAGACGTGCAGTATGCCTTAGTACACGGCGTCATCATGCCCCAATGTGGACAATTGGGGTTAAGTGCCTTGCCTAAGGACATAGTGCGGGAGTCTGAATTGATCGCACAGACTGTCACCCATCCAATGATTAACCGAGCTCGACGTTGCTTAACTTCGGTGATCTGGCGAGAACCATTTACTGCAATGCCACCGTGCCCCCATTTGTTCATTTAATGATCCCCAGAATAGAAACTCATTTACGAAGACCTTGGTTTGAAACTCATCTGTTTACCATGCTTTATAATCCAGTTTGATACCCAGCAGCAAAGAACAGGATGTCCCCCACGGGAACCCCAGGAAGTGAAGCAGTGCTTGTTTACTGTCGTAAACAAGCTCGGTTTCACTGGTAAAATACGACCCAGTCACTAATGCTTGGGATACGAGTCCCCTTAAATAGGCAAGATGGGGTATAAACGATTGACTGACCTTGACTTTATCTCCATGTTGTGATCATGATTAGCCATTGTGCAGAAGTATGCGACCTTAAATACCAATAAATAAATAGAACAGGATATAGACAAATCTTACAGATTAAATATTGATAACTTTTTATGTAACCTTGATTATAGGTTATGTAAGTCCTCTTACCTTATATCTCATTAACCGTTTGCAGTAAGAGGTTTCTTCTGGATCCCCAGTAAGTGAAGCAGTACTTGTTTCTGCTTTACTGGTAAAATAGGGTCTAGTAACCAGGGGGCGACATAGGTATAAACAGTTGGTTGGACTTAACTTTATATCCATGTTTCGGTCACGTTTAGCCATTGTGCAGAAACATGTACCCTAATTAGTAATTCATATAATATCGATGATCCTTGAATTTGGTGCAATGTGGTCCTTGAAGATCCTTGATTTGAATCCCAAAAAGGTCCTTGAATTTGGTTTCTGAAATTGTCGATCACCCTACAGGAATTCAAGCAGTCCTTGTTCACTGTGGCAAACACGTTCTACTTTACTGGTAAAATAGGACCTGGTAACTAATACCTAGGGTTGAAGCCTTCTAAAGTAGGGAGGAAAGGTATAAACAAATGGCTTCTATTGACTTCACACAGTACAGCAGCCTTGGACTGGTCGTAATCCGCGTGTTTGTACTGATTTCCACGCATGTGTGTACCAGGTAATAAAAATCATCATCATCAAAATTTTAATTAATGAAGCACCGGGTTGTACCATTTTGTCCCTACATCCCCATAAATTCTGTCTTTTGATTGGTCAGAATGCCTTGGACAAATAGCCATGGCAAAGGGTGTGCCCAACATCCAAGGTATATGAGAGCGCGCAACATCCAGGGTATTAGCGCATGCGAAACATCGGGGGTATGTGGTTTCAATGAAAGCTTTTCGCTTCCTCTTGCCTCATTATAAAACTTGAACCGAAAATAGTCACAAATATCATCCATACATACAATCATAAAAATATAATAAGAGCAAATAATTTGTCCCCGGAGTACCAATGTGTTCTGTGTGCCAGTAGGCTGCCAGTCGGCACATAGAACACATTGGTACTCAGAGGACGATATGTCAACAAAATACTGTTTACTCATTTCCTTAATGACCTGAGGGATGTAACTCTATCTATTGTCTTCTGCGATTATAAAAACAAAATAATTATCACAAATTTGGTCCCAATGATTGTGGAGCTGAGAAATGTGTCCACAAATTTATTATACCCCCCGCAAACAAAGTTTGGGGGGATATATAGGAATTACCCTGTCCGTCCGTCTGTCTGTCTGTCCATCCTTGTAAGCGCAACTCCTCCTAAACCATTTGAAGAATTTTCATGAAACTTTACACAATGGAAGAACTCCATATGAAGATGTGCAGGAAGCGATATAATTCCGTTCTGACATTTCCAAGGGGAGATAATCTAACTTATACCGTCTGTCCATCCTTGTAAGCGCAACTCCTCCTAAACCGTTTGAAGAATTTTCATGAAACTTTACACAAAGGAAGAACTCCATATGAAGATGTGGTGGTATCGGGTTCACCCTCAATCCTGGCCAAAATTTCCTATAGTTGGGAAATTCGGAGGGCAAGTTATGAGTAGTTGGAAATTCCATCTAGCTGGATTTTAGAGCTTCTTTAATGATGCTGATGTCTCCTTTACTTCCCAAAATTCCAACTCAGTTTCAAAGCAGCAAAAATTCCACCTGTTACTATTCACAACCACAGTGTATGCAATATCGAGCTTCATAAGTATGCATGTTGTCAATCGGTACGAGATTTCTATAGTACGTTTACTTAACATAATAAAAAAAAAATCCTCGAAATGCACTTCAAGAAAAGCACATCATGTAAATCGTTATCCTGAGTTATAATTCCATCACTCACAGTTACAACAAAATGATGAAACATCAAAAATTGATCATTCCTGCATAAGATCGGATTTAATTTTAGGACAGTGTGAATTGCTAAAAGTTCTCAGCTTGAGCATTTGTTTATCACATATTCAATTCCGAGAATAATGCCAAATAATAATAACCTGACAATTCTATCATAAATGTGTTGGCATTTCAGTTACTAGAATCAGTTTTATTCCACCTTTCATGGCTACATTTTCAAAATTTTTCTTCGTAGTGATTTTCGAACTAGGGGTTTCCCCCTCCTGGTCCCTCCCCCTAGTTGGAAATTCACTACCCTACACTCCCGCCCACAATCAAAAACCTCTAGCCATGTCCCTGGGTTCCATTCCCACCCGGGGTAACTGTGTTGTGTCCTCGGGCAAGGCACTTTATCCTGATTGCTTATGCAGGGCACTGTAGCACTTTGTGCTAAGACGTACTGCATGTCGATGGTGCACTTGTCTTGAACCTGTACTAACCCTGCTTGTGTGGAGTTAGTACGTTGCTCAGTGGTTCTCTCCACATACTTCGGCTTCCTCCACCCGTAAAACTGTCACGGTCATGATCAGCCATTGTGGATAAGTATATGACCTTAAACACCAATAAATAAATAAATAAATAAAGTCGATAGTGCACTTTCTTGAACCTGTGCTTACCCTGCTTGTGAGGAGTTAGTACGTTGCTCGGTGGTTCTCTCTACATACTTAGGCTTCCTCCACCTGTAAAACTGTCCAACACGAGGTGACCCTGGCTGTCAAAAGTGTCATTAAACCACAATAAATAACTAAATAAATTGTCCATATAGCTTCCCCATACAGTTAAAAGTAGAAGTCCTGTCACGAACTGTGTGCTTATCTAGGCTTAATTGCGCGTAGGAATTGCGTGCAACTTCCATATCGAATGGCATCCAAACACGACAGGTTCTCCTGGTGGCTCATAGCAAACACAGACAATGTTTCTGCCAGTGGACCTCCGGGTTACCCGGAGGTCCATTGGCTGAGACATTGCTTGTGCACAGGTCATATGTACAGAATTTGATAATCTTACTATGGTCATAACACGTATATTAACGCGCAGATCGGCATGCTATTTGTGCGCATTTCATGACAGGACTTCTAGTTTTAACTGTATGTGGAATGATCAATGCACTGATGATAGTCAACTCATACCTAATGCGATTTAACTAATCAGTTCTGGAGACCATGATACCAATAAGAAAATCTTGGGTGGGTCCTAAATATAATGCAGGTTGTGATGATAGTCGAGATGTATATTGTTTATGGCCCTATCCCATTGATCTGTTGACTGATCATTTCACTATATTTCACATGTACTTGAAAAATAATGAATTTTCTCAAACAGAAAATGGTACAGAAAGTCTTATTCAGTAGTTTCTGAAGGTATACAATATACCTAGACAAATCTTTTGATCTCAAAGGGTTGCTATATTAACGGGTACAAGTAAATAAAATATTTATTTTCAATATCGGGTGAAATATGATAACCTCTAATTTTATTTGACTCAATAATCAATAAAGTTTTATTTTTGAAGTGTAATTCTCATGTATTTTTTTTTACCATCCAAACAACACTTGTCATGCATCGTGAATACTAAGTCATAAAGACACGTTCACTGTAAACTTCTGTAGGTGTTGATCACATGGCTTATATTTATACCCCTTATAGGAATCACCCTGTCCGTCCGTCTGTCCATCCTTGTAAGCGCAACTCCTCCTAAACCATTTGAAGAATTTTCATGAAACTTTACACAATGGAAGAACTCCATATGAAGATGTGCATGAAGCAATATAATTCCGTTCTGACATTTCCAAGGGGAGATAATCTAACTTATACCATCTGTCCATCCTTGTAAGCGCAACTCCTCCTAAACCGTTCGAAGAATTTTCATGAAACTTTACACAGTGGAAGAACTCCATATGAAGATGTGCATGAAGCAATATATTTCCGTTCTGACATTTCCAAGGGGAGATAATCTAACTTATACCGTCTGTCCATCCTTGTAAGCGCAACTCCTCCTAAACCGTTTGAAGAATTTTCATGAAATTTTACACAATGGAAGAACTCCATATGAAGATGTGCATGAAGCAATATAATTCCGTTCTGACATTTCCAAGGGGAGATAATCTAACTTATACATTTCAGGCGTGGGGGGGGGGGGGGTGTATCACATTGTGAGTTTGCTCACAGTACCTCTAGTTCATGTACATTTGGGAGAATCGATTTGGATGCGAGAATCCATACCTGCTATGAGTGTCCCAGGATCGCATTAGGCACTATGGTTGAATCCCTGTTGTATACTGATAACACGTGGTAGCCCTTTACCAAACACAGTTTTTAAATTTTTAAAATATAAACTGAATTTGATAATTTAAAAAATACAAAACAATATTCATCAATAAAACCTTACAAATATGAATGCCATTGGAACCGGCTCATTGAGCCGGTTCCAATGACAGTCACATTTGTATAATTTTATTGTTAGCCTTGCATTGGTTACTTTACTGCTGCTTCTGCTGCTGCTGATAAAGGGTTAAATTGACTTAATTCTTTTCACATGAATTCTAACCGAGGTGCAGAGAGAATCTATGAGGATTTTCTCACTGGCTTTATTGCATGAATGGATTCTCATGTGATCGGTTGGTAAACAAACATGTTGATAAACTCACCTGACTAAAAGTCAGTGTAACCTATTGCCGTCACTTAATATCTGTTGTCCTGCACCCATCACCCTGCATCCATTAACTTTTGCATTTCCGTCTTCTTCGGAACCACAGGGCAAAATCCAACCAATCTTGGCCCAAATTATCTATAGGGCATATCCTTCAACATTTGTTAATTAGAAGGTGGTTACCCTTTTGGGCTGGTTAACATAGTGTTTCTATGTTACAAAACAGTTTTGTATAAGCATTTTTAGTCGAGTTTTGACAAAGTCAAACTCGACTAATAGTTTGATGAAGTGGCGGGTAGTGGGCGGGCGGGCGTAAACAATTGGTTTCCGGGCAATAACTTTAGTTCTATTTGTCACACTTTCACCAAATTTACACCACCGGTTACTCCATAGGAAAGAAAGACACCTATTGATTTTGGGGTCTGAAGCTTCAAGGTCAAGGTCACTGTTAGTATAAATAGAATTTTTTCCAACAAATTGGTTTCCGGGCAATAACTTTAGTTCTATTTGTTGCACCTTCACCAAATTTACACCAGAGGTTACTCCATAGGAAAGGAGGACACCTATTGATTTTGGTGTCAGTTGCCCCGAGGTTAAGGTCACTGTTACTATAAATAGAATTTTTTTTTTTCAACAAATTGGTTTCCAGGCAATAACTTTAGTTCTATTTGTTGTACCTTCACCAAATTTACATCAGAGGTTACTCCATAGGAAAGGAAGACACCTATTGATTTTGGGGTCTGAAGCCTCAAGGTCACTGTTACTATAAATAGAATACTGTAGTTATCACTGTTGGCAAAAGTGGCTGTTGCGACAAATAACTTGCTTTTCTGACTTTTCACGAAATTTAATGTCAAAACTCGACTTGTGGATCTGTGATCCTTTTGTCGGATTTTTGTGTTTCTTTTGCTGAGCAAACTATCTAATGAATACAGTGTAAAGCCACTAAAGGGCTTCCAGCACTTTAAATAGAGTCATGATAGTGGCTTCTTGCACTCAACCTGTTAGTGAAAAGTAAATTTATGTGCACCATTTAACCCTTTACCTAACATGAAAAGCAGACGACACTTGCAAAAAAAATTCTTGAATAACTAAATTTTTTCATTTTTTGTCTCAAAAACATAGGTTATGACCCCTCGTTGGAACGAGCTCGACGAGCTCGTTCCAACGAGGGGTCATAACCTATGTTTTTGAGACAGAAAATGAAAATATTTTGAAAATTAATTGGCGATTTTTGAGAATAGCGCTGACCGGTTTTGGCCGTTAGGTTGGGTAAAGGATTAATATAGATGAAATTATTTTTAGTCGAGTTGTGACGAAGTCAAACTCGACTTATAGTTTGATGAATGGCGGGCAGGCGTAAACAATTGGTTTCCGGATGGTAACTTGATGATGGTTCAACCGATGTTCTTGAAACTTCATAGATAGGTTGGTATCGGAGAGAGGAAGATCCCTATTAATTGTGAACTTGCTTGGTCAAAGGTCAAGGTCACAGTGACCTTGAAAATTCTAAATTGTAAACAATTGGTTTCCGGATGATAACTTGACTACGGTTTAACCCACATTCATGAAACTTCATATGTAGGTTGACCTTCATGAGAGGAAGAACCCTATTTATTTTGGACTCACTAGGTCAAAGGTCAAGGTCACAGTGACCCTGAACATAGCAAATCAAAACAATTGGTTTCCAGATGTTAACTTGATAATGGTTCTACCCATGTTCATGAAACTTCATAGTTAGGTTGGCACCAGTGAGAGGAAGAACCCTATTTATTTTGGACTCATTAGGTGAAAGGTCAAGGTCACAGTAACCTTCAACATAGTAAATCGCAAACAGTTGGTTTCCGAATGATAACTTGATAATGATTTGACCCACATTCATGAAACTTCATAGGTACATTTGCCTAGGTGAGTGGAAAGCCCCTATTTATTTTGGACTCACTAGGTCAAAGGCCAAGGTCACAGTGACCTTGAACATAATAAATTGTAAACATTTGGTTTCCAGATGATAATTTGACAATGGTTCCACCTATGTTCATGAAACTTCATAGGTAGGATGGCATTGGTGCAAGAAAGAGCCCTATTTTTTTCGGAATCACTAGGTCAAAGGTCACAGTGACCCTTCACATAGTAAATTGTAAACAATTGGTTTCCAGACGATAAGTTGATGATGATTAAACCCACTTTCATGCTGTCACAACTCGACATTGGATCGGTGATCATATCAGCATTTTTCAATTTATTTCAGAGTTACTTCCCCTGATCAAATAATTTTTTTTTACTTTTGTGCACAGCAGGTACAGATGTGATGTAATCAAATCCTCCTACACTTTTAAGTTTAGAGCATTGACTTACAGAATTTTTGCCAACAGATTACTAATATGCTTCATATAAAAATATGGTCTCATTCTTCAAGTTTTTTTGAGTTATTGCCCTTCATCTAAGAAAATATAGCATGTTTATGAAAATGGATACTGCGATAATGTAATCAACTCTTGCACTTAAGTATTTTGTTTAATCCTTTACCCAATGTAATGGCCAAAACCGGCCAGCGTTATTCACAAAAATCGCCATTTAATTTGCATTATTTTTTAGCTTAACTTGACATAGTCAAGATAAGCTATTGCCATCACGCGTGCGGAAGTCTGTGAGTCTGTGACGTCTGTTCACATTTCCTTTAGCACGGGCTACACCCCGCAGTTCTTGTCTGATCGTCACGAAATTTCATATGCAGGTTTGGGGTCATGTCTAGATGAGAACATCCCCTTTTGGTCGCGATCGGGCAACCGGTACGGCTGCCCGAGCCCAAAACCCGAAAACCATTAGCACAGTCTACAGGTCGTATTTATGAAGGGATTTCATTGTAACTTGGTAGGATGCCTCTGTATAGTGCCTAGACGAGAACGTCCCCTTTTGGGCATGATCTATCAACCGTGATGGCTGCCCAAGCCCGAAACCCAAAAACTTTTAGCACAGTCTGCAGGTCATGTTTAATGTGGAGGGATTTCATTGTATCTTGGTAGGATGACTCCTTATGATGTCTAGATGCGAATTTCCCCATTTGGGCATGATCTGCCAACCATGACGACTGCCCGAGCCCAAAACCCGAAAACCTTTAGCGCAGTCTACAGGTCATATTTATTGAGGAATTTCATTGTAACTTGGTGGGTTGACTTCATACAATGTCTAGATGAGAAAGTCCCCCTTTGGACGTGATTGGGCAACTGTGACGGCTACAGGAGCCCGAAGCCCGAAAACCTTTAGCACAGTCTAGAGGTCATATTTATGAAATGATTTCATTGTAACTTGGCAGGATGACTCCAAATAATGTTTAGATGAGAACGTCCCATTTTGATCGCGATCATGCAGCCTTGATGGGTGCCCGAGCCCAAAAACCTTTGGCATAGGCAAAAGGTCATATTTATGGAAGGATTTCATTGTAACCTGTTAGGTTGACTCCATATAATGCCTAGATGATGACATCCCCTTTCGGTTGTGATTGGTCAGTTGTGATGGCTACAAGTGCCCGAAGCCTGAAAACCTTGAGCACAGTCTACAGGTCATATTTATGAAGGGATTTCATTGTAACTTCTTAGGATCACTCCAGATGATGCTCAGATGAGATTGTCCCCTATGGTTGCGATCATTCAACCATGATGGCTGCCCAAGCCCGAAGCCCGAAAACCTTTAGCACAATCTACAGGTCATATTTATGAAGGGATTTCATTGTAACTTGGTAGGTTAACTTCATATAATGTTTAGATGAGAACGTGCGATCATTCACCCATGATGGCTGCCCGAGCCCGAAGCCCGAAAACCTTTAGCACAGTCTAGTCTACAGGTCATATTTATGAAGGGATTTCATTGTAACTTGGTAGGTTAACTTCATATAATGTCTAGGTGAGAACGTCCCCTTTTGGACATGATTGGGCAACTGTGACAGCTAAAGGTGCCCGAAGCCCAAAAACCTTTAGCACAGTCTACAGGTCATATTTATGAGGGGATTTCATTGTAACTTGGTAAGATGACTCCAAATAATGTCTAGATGAGAACATCCCCTTTTGATCGCGATCATTCAGCCTTGATGGGTGCCCGAGCCCAAAAACCTTTAGCATAGGTAAAAGGTCATATTTATGGAAGGATTTCATTGTAACCTATTAGGTTGACTCCATATAATGCCTAGATGATGACATCCCCTTTTGGTCGTAATTGGTCAGCTGTGTTGGCTACAAGTGCCCGAAGCCCAAAAACCTTGAGCACAGTCTACAGGCCATATTTATGAAGGGATTTCATTGTAACTTCATAGGATTATTCCAGATGATGCCCAGATGAGATTGTCCCCTTTGGTTGTGATTATTCAACCATGATGGCTGCCCGAACCTGAAGTCCGAAAACCTTAAGCACAGTCTACAAGTCATATTTGTGAAGGGATTTCATTGTAACTTGGTAGGTTGACTTCATATAATGCCTAGATGAGAACGTCCCCTTTTGGACATGTTTGGGCAACTTTGATGGCTAAAGGTGCCCGAAGCCCAAAAACCTTTAGCACTGTCTACAGGTCATATTTATGAAGGGATTTCATTGTAACTTTGTAGGTTGACTCCAAATAAGGTCAAGATGAGAACGTCCCATTTTGGCCGTGATCATTCAGCCTTGATGGGTGCCCGAGCCCAAAAACCTTTAGCATAGGCAAAAGTTTATATTTATAGAAGAATTTCATTGTAACATTGTTAGGTTGACTCCATATAATGCCTAGATGATGACATCCCCTTTTGGTCGTGATTGGTCAACTGTGATGGCTACATGTGCCCGAAGCCCGAAAACCTTGAACGCAGTCTACAGGTCATATTTATGAAGGGATTTCATTGTAACTTCGCAGGATCACTCCAGATGATGCCCAGATGAGATTGTCCCCTTTGGTTGCGATCATTCAACCATGATGGCTGCCCGAGCCCGAAGCCCGAAAACCTTTAGCACAGTCTAAGGTCATATTTATGCAGGGATTTCATTGTAACTTGGTAGGTTGACTTCATATAATGTCTAGATGAGAACGTCCCCTTTTGGACACGAGTGGGCAACTGTGACGGCTTCAGGGGCCCAAAGCCCGAAAACCTTTAGAACAGTCTACAGGTCATAATTATGAAGGGATTTTATTGTAGCTTGGTAGGATGACTCCAAATAGTGTCCAGATGAGAACGTCCCCATTTGGTCACGATTATTCAGCCTTGATGGCTGCCTGAAGCCTGAAAACCTTTAGCACAGTCTACAGGTCGTATTTATGGAGGGATTTCATTGTAACTTGGTAGGTTGACTTCATATAATGTCTAGATGAGAACGTCCCCTTTGGACGCAATTGGGAAACTGACGGCTACAGGGGCCCGAACCCCGAAAACCTTTAGCACAGTCTACAGGCCATATTTATGAAGGGATTTTAATGTAACTTGATAGGATGACTCATTTTGGAATAATTTCATTGTAATTTTGTTGATATATGTTAACTGTGAGGGCCACATATATTAACTGTGAGGTCATATTAACCCACCCCTCACATCTTTAGTACAGTGTACACCTCATATTATTTTTATCATAAACATAGCATACAGGGAACAGAAATGAACATATTCCCAATTATCACAATTCTTGTCTTATTTCATAATCCTTTTATAAACATTGAACATTATCCTTTTCATCAAACACAACACACAAGTTAAGCTACAGTGTCATTGACACTTTCATTATTTTTTGTCTCAAAAACATAGCTTTTGACCCCTCTTTGGAATGAGCTCAAAAAATGAAAAAAATTAGTTTTTCAAGAATTTTTTTTGCAAGTGTCGTCTGCTTTTCATGTTTAATGAAAATTTGAATTTCCCATCAGCATCCTGGAAGTGTAGTAGAGCTTGCCTTACTGTGGTAAATAAGTTATGCTTTTCTGGTAAAAAGAGGACCCAGAAGCAATGCCGGGTGGAGGAAGCAGACTACAAGGAGAGAACCACCGGTGCCCTTGGCGAACAACTTTCAGATTCCCCAATGTACTAACCCTGCACAAGCATTGCATTGGTTGAAAACAAGTGCACCATTGATGAGCACAGACCTTAGTACACAGCACTACCATACTCCAACATGGACATTCGGTTTTAAGTGCCTTGCCCTAGAACACAAGGCAGTTACCCTGTGTTGGGGTCAAACAGTGAACCTTTCAGTTGAGTCCAGTCCACTGAACCCTCCCACAAGCAGTTGATAGATTTTTACCAACAGTATATTTTCCAAATAAACTGGCCCCTGCTCCATTCCCAGTACACCTAGAATAGTAATTCCTGTACAGTGCCATGGCTCATCTGAGCATTCTAGAATGTAACATCTCATTTGTGAAGTTTTTTTCCATTAAACTGAGTGTTAATCTGCAAGGTGTAAGTCTGTTGAAAAGGGCCCTATGTCTTTTTATACGCCCGTTTTAAAAAAACAGTCATAGTTATCCCCGCATTTTAAAAAATGCGGGGATATTGTCATGATCTCCGTCCGTACGTCCGTACACCCGTACGTCCGTACTTCCGTACGTCTGGTTTTGTAATTCGAAACGCTGTAACATTCTACAGTTGTTCGATAGGGTCTGTGCAACCCAAAAATACAACTTTTAAATTTTTGTGCCACCAGGTGGCTTCTGTGCATCCACTTAAAAAATGCGTTATTTTTTCACTTTTTTGCTGAATAGTCCCAACCTATGTAATTCGGAGTTCTAAAATTACACTAGGGTGTTGCTAAATGATCTGTAGATATGTAGGAAGGTTTCGGATTTTTCGGGTGCCACGTGGCTGTGCCACCGTAGCCACTTTTGTGTTTTCTTGAACCATTTCCGGCGAAAGGCTCGTAGGGTATGTAATTCGAAATGCTAAAACCATGCTCATATGTTGCAGTAGGGTCTATAGATGCACACGAAGGTTTCAGATTTTTCGAGTGCCACGTGGCTGTGCCACCGTAGCCACTTTCATGTTTTCTTAGATCGTTTCCGGCGAAAGGCTCGTAGGGAATGTAATTCGAAATGCTAAAACCATGCTCATATCTTGCAGTAGGGACTATAGATGCGCACAAAGGTTTCGGATTTTTCGGGTGCCACGTGGCTGTGCCACCGTAGCCACTTTTGTGTTTTCTTGAACCGTTTCCGGCGAAAGGCTCGTAGGATATGTAATTCGAAATGCTAAATCCATGCTCAGATGTTGCAGTAGGGGCTATAGATGCGCAGGAAGGTTTTGGATTTTTCGGGTGCCACGTGGCTGTGCCACCGTAGCCACTTTTGTGTTTTCTTGAACCGTTTCCGGCGAAAGGCTCGTAGGGTATGTAATTCAAAATGCTAAAACCATGCTCATATGTTGCAGTAGGGTCTATAGATGCACACAAAGGTTTCGGATTTTTCGGGTGCCACGTGGCTGTGCCATCGTAGCCACTTTCGTGTTTTCTTAGATCCTTTCCGGCGAAAGGCTCGTAGGGAATGTAATTCGAAATGCTCAAACCATGCTCATATGTTGCAGTAGGGACTATAGATGTGCACAAAGGTTTCGGATTTTTCGGGTCCCTCGTGGCTGTGCCACTTTAGCCACTTTTATGTTTTCTCAGACCGTTTCCACCGAAAGTCTCGTAGGGTATGTAATTCGAAATGCTAAAACTATTCTCAGATGTTGCAGTATGGTCTATAGATGCGTACGAAGGTTTTGGATTTTTTGGGTGCCACGTGGCTGTGCCACCGTTGCCACTTTTGTGTTTTCTTAGACCTTTTCCGGTGAAAGACTCTTAGGTTATGTAATTCAAAATGCTAAATCCATGCTCAGATGTTGCAGTATGGTCTATAGATGCGTACGAAGGTTTCGGATTTTTCGGGTGCCACGTGGCTGTACCACCGTAGCCACTTTCATGTTTTTCTTAGATCGTTTCCGGCGAAAGGCTCGTAGGGAAAGTAATTCGAAATGCTAAAACCATGCTCATATGTTGCAGTAGGGACTATAGATGTGCACAAAGGTTTCGGATTTTTCGGGTGCCACTTTAGCCACTTTTATGTTTTCTTAGACCGTTTCCGCCAAAAGTCTCGTAGGGTATGTAATTCGAAATGCTAAAACTATTCTCAGATGTTGCAGTATGGTCTATAGATGCGTACAAAGGTTTCGGATTTTTTGGGTGCCACAGGCTGTGCCACTGTTGCCACTTTTGTGTTTTCTTAGACCTTTTCCGGTGAAAGGCTCGTAGGGTATGTAATTCGGAATGCTAAATCGATGCTCAGATGTTGCAGTACGGTCTATAGATGCGTACGAAGGTTTCGGATTTTCCGGGTGCCACGTGGCTATGCCACCGTAGCCACTTTTGTGTTTTCTTAGACCGTTTCCGGCGAAAGGCTCGTACGGTATGTAATTCAAAATGCTAAAACCATGCTCATATGTTGCATTAGGGTCTATAGATGCGTATGAAGGTTTCGGATTTTTCAGGTGCCACGTGGCTGTGCCACCGTTGCCACTTTCGTGTTTTCTTAGACCGTTTCTGATGAAAGGCTCCTAGATTATGTAATTCGAAATGCTAAAAGCATGCTCAGATGTTGCAGTAGGGTCTGTAGATGTGCAGGAAGGCTTCGGATTTTTTGAGTGCCATGTGGCTGTGCTATTGTTGCTACTTTCGTGTTTTCTTAAACCGTTTCCAGCGAAAGGCTCCTAGGGTATGTAATTCGAAACGCTAAAACCAAGCTCAAATGTTGCAGTGGGGTCTGTAGATGTGCTCGAAGGTTTCGGATTTTTCAACTGCCATGTGGCTGTGCTACCATTGCCACTTTCGTGTTTTCTTAGACCCTTTCTGATGAAAGGCTCCTAGGGTATGTAATTCGAAATGCTAAAACCATGCTCAAATGTTGCAGTAGGGTCTGTAGATGCACACGAAGGTTGCAGATTTTTGGGGTGCCACGTGGCTGTGCCACCGTTGCCACTTTCGTGTTTTCTTCGACCGTTTCCAGTGAAAGGCTCCTAGGGTATGTAATTCGAAACGCTAAAACCATGCTCAAATGTTGCAGTAGGGTCTGTAGATGTGCACGAAGGTTTCGGATTTTTCAGGTGCCACGTGGCTGTGCCACTGTTGCCACTTTCATGTTTTCTTAGACCGTTTCTGACGAAAGGCTCCTAGAGTATGTAATTCGAAATGCTAAAAGCATGCTCAGATGTTGCAGTAGGGTCTGTAGATGTGCAGGAAGGCTTCGGATTTTTTGAGTGCCATGTGACTGTACCACTGTTGGCACTTTCGTGTTTTCTTAGACCGTTTCCAGCAAAAGGCTCCTAGGGTATGTAATTTGAAATGCTAAAACCATGCTCAAATGTTGCAGTGGGGTCTGTAGATGCGCACAAAGGTTTTGGATTTTTCAGCTGCCACGTGGCTGTGCCACCGTTGCCACTTTCGTGTTTTCTGAGACCCTTTCTGGTGAAAGGCTCCTAGGGTATGTCATTCGAAACGCTAAAACCATGCTCAAATGTTTCAGTGGGGTCTGTAGATGCGCTCAAAGATTTCAGATTTTTCAGCTGCCAAGTGGCTGTGCCATTGCCATTTTCGCGTTTTCTTAGACAATTTCCGGCAAAAGGCTCCTAGGATATGTAATTCGAAATCCTAAAACCATGCTCAAATGTTGCAGTAGGGTCTGTAGATGCGCACGAAGGTTTCGGATTTTTGGGGTGCGACGTGGCTGTGCCACCGTTGCTACTTTCGTGTTTTCTTAGACCGTTTCCGATGAAAGGCTCCTAGAGTATGTAATTCGAAATGCTAAAAGCATGCTCAGATGTTGCAGTAGGGTCTGTAGATGCACACAAAGTTTTCAGATTTCTTGGGTGCCACATGGCTGTGCTACTGTTGCCACTTTCGTGTTTTCTTAAACCGTTTCCAGCGAAAGGCTCCTAGGGTATGTAATTCGAAATACTAAAACCATGCTCAAATGTTGCAGTGGGGTCTGTAGATGTGCACGAAGGTTTTGGATTTTTCAGCTGCCATGTGGCTGTGCCACCGTTGCCACTTTCGTGTTTTCTTAGACCCTTTCCGGAGAAAGGTTCCTAGGGTATGTAATTTGAAATGCTAAAACCATGCTCAAATGTTGCAGTGGGGTCTGTAGATGTGCACGAAGGTTTTGGATTTTTCAGCTGCCAAGTGGCTGTGCCGTTGCCACTTTCGCGTTTTCTTAGACCGTTTCCGGCAAAATGCTCCTAGGGTATGTAATTCTAAACGCTAAAACCATGCTCAAATGTTGCAGTGGGGTCTGTAGATGCGCACGAAGGTTTCGGATTTTTCAGCTGCCACGTGGCTGCGCCACCGTTGCCACTTTCGTGTTTTCTTAGACCGTTTCCGGCGAAAGGCTCCTAGGGTATGTAATTCGAAATGCTCAAACCATGCTCAAATGTTGCAGTAGGGTCTGTAGATGCGCACGAAGGTTTCGGATTTTTCAGCGGCCATGTGGCTGTGCCACTGTTGCCACTTTCGAGTTTTCTTAGACCGTTTCCGGCGAAAGGCTCCTAGGGTATGTAATTTGAAATGCTAAAAGCTTGCTCAGATGTTGCAGTTGGGTCTGTAGATGCCCACGAAGGTTTCGGATTTTTTGGGTGCCACGTGACCATACTACCGTTGCCACTTTCCTGATTTCTTAGACCATTTCCGGCGAAAGGCTCCTAGGGTATGTAATTCGAAATGCTAAAACCATGCTCAAATGTTGCAGTGGGGTCTGTAGATGCGCACAAAGGTTTCGGATTTTTGGGGTGACACGTGGCTGTGCCACTGTTGCCACTTTCGTGTTTTCTTAGACCGTTTCCAGCGAAAGGCTCTTAGGGTATGTAATTCGAAACGCTAAAACCATGCTCAAATGTTGCAGTAGGGTCTGTAGATGTGCACGAAGGTTTCGGATTTTTCAGGTGCCATGTGGCTGCGCCACTGTTGCCACTTTCATGTTTTCTTAGACCGTTTCTGACGAAAGGCTCATAGAGTATGTAATTCAAAATGCTAAAAGCATGCTCAGATGTTGCAGTAGGGTCTGTAGATGCGCAGGAAGGCTTCGGATTTTTGGGGTGCGACGTGGCTGTGCCACCGTTGCTACTTTCGTGTTTTCTTAGACCGTTTCTGATGAAAGGCTCCTAGAGTATGTAATTCGAAATGCTATAAGCATGCTCAGATGTTGCAGTAGGGTCTGTAGATGTTTACAAAGGTTTCAGATTTTTTGGGTGCCACGAGGCTGTGCCACCGTTGCCACTTTCGTGTTTTCTTAGACCCTTTCCGGAGAAAGGTTCCTAGGGTATGTAATTCGAAATGCTAAAACCATGCTCAAATGTTGCAGTGGGGTCTGTAGATGTGCACGAAGGTTTTGGATTTTTCAGCTGCCAAGTGGCTGTGCCATTGCCACTTTAGCGTTTTCTTAGACCGTTTCCGGCAAAATGCTCCTAGGGTATGTAATTCTAAACGCTAAAACCATGGTTAAATGTTGCAATGGGGTCTGTAGATGCACTGGATGGTTTCGGATTTTTCAGGTGCCATGTGGCTATGCCACCATTGCCACTCTCGTGTTTTCTTAGACCGTTTCCGGCGAAAGGCTCCTAGAGTATGTAATTCGAAATGCTAAAACCATGCTGAGATGTTTCAGTAGAGCCTGTAAATGCGCAGGAAGGTTTCGGATTTTTGGGGTGCTACGTGGCTGTGTCACCGTTGCCACTTTTGTGTTTTCTTAGACCGTTTCCTGCGAAAGGCTCCTAGGGTATGTAATTCGAAATGCTAAACGCATGCTCAAATGTTGCATTAGGGTCTGTAGATGCGTAGAAAGGTTTCAGATTTTTCAGATGCCACGTGGCGGTGCCACCGTTTTGCTTTCATGTTTTCTTAGACCGTTTCCGGCAAAAAGCTCCTAGAGTATGTAATTTGAAATGCTAAAACTATGCTCAAATGTTGCAGTAGGGTCTGTAGATGTGCACGAAGGTTTTGGACTTTTGTGGTGCCACGTGGCTGTGCCACCGTTGCCACTTTCATGTTTTCTTAGACCGTTACCGGCGAAAGGCTCCCTGGGTACATGTATGTAATTCGAAATGCTAAAGCTATGCTCAAATATTGCATTGAAGTCTGTAGGTGCGCACAAAGCTGTGTCACCTGTGCCACTCAATATTATTTTGGTGTGTCATATAATACATTTCATCTTTGTATCAAGCATTCATACAAAGTCAAGGATGCAAATGCGGGGATACACTATTGTGTGCTTTGCACACAAGTGACACCATCTAGTTTGTGATAGCGTCTGTCCGGAATTGTTTCCGGACTTTTTATACGCCCGTTTGAAAAACGGGACGTATTATAGTATGGCATTGTCCGTCCATCTGTCCGTCTGTCAGTCCGTCCGTCCGTTTGGTTTCCGAACAATAACTTTAGTACTTGTTTTCCGATCGGCTCCAAATTTGGTATGTGGTTTAATCACAACAAAATACAGGTCAAGTTCAAATATGGGGTTGGTCCGATCATTTTTCGCCTGAATTATGGCCCCTGTTGGACTTAGAATTCGTCAAATATTTGGTTTCCGGTGATAACTTTAGTATTTGTTTTCCGATCGGCTCCAAATTTGGTATGTGGTTTAATCACAACAAAATACAGGTCAAGTTCGAATATGGGGTCGGTCTGAACAATTTTTGCCTGAATTATGGCCCCTGTTGGACTTAGAATTCGTCAAATATTTGGTTTCAGGATGATAACTTTAGTATTTGTTTTCCGATCGGCTCCAAACTTGGTATGTGGTTTAATCACAACAAAATACAGGTCAAGTTCGAATATGGGGGCCGGTCTGAACAATCTTTGCCTGAATTATGGCCCCTGTTGGACATTATATGATGTATAAGGTAAAGTAATTCTTGAAACCTCTCGCACTGATACATAATAGTGAAACCACTTTGGCTTCCTTTATAATTTTGCAGCATGACAAATCACTGTCAAGTGAAGCTAGAGAGGTCAAACAGGTTCACAGTGTGATAATGGGGTCTCAACCATATAAATCTAATACTCACTTCAGATATATTGCAAAACTACCATGAAACGTTGGAAAATGCAAATAAAAATGTATGAAGTTCAAAGAAAACACACCAATATTGTGTGACTTACTGTGTCAAATAATTAATTGGTCAAATAATTACCCAATTAACAAACTGACTAGTCAAATAAATCTCATGGTTTTGATGTGTTTTATTTAAACTTTATATCTTTTTCTATACACATGCCTCTATGTAAACCACAGGAAGTGAAACACTACTTGTTTTCTTTGGAAAACAAATAAGATTTTACAGTCCAAATGGGATTCATTCACCAATGCTTGAGTTGGAAATCCTCTAACCTTAAACACCAATAAATAAATAACTAAAGATAGGAAGCTTCAGTGTTTCTAATATATATATATATCTATATAAATATGTTACAGTCAGACTGTAAAATCAAGAATTTTTTTTTGAAATTATTAAATTATTGAGTCCTTTTGTGAAGCTATTGTCCTTAATTTTTAGTCTTTTTCTCAAATGACTGAAAAATTTAGTCATTTCACAAAATCACTGATTTCAAAAGTCTGACCGTAACATATATATATATGCCAGTATAAATTTCTCACACTCTAAAAAAATTGCAAATGTGTTAAAATGGTACAATTTGAACAGTTCATGGGCGTATGATGCAATGCCCAGTGGTGCTCTTGTTTTCGTTACGGATGGACATATTGAGAAGATTTTTGGTATGCAGCTTTGTTATGGATACTTACAGATCAAGTTCGAATTTCGTTCCGCTCAGTTGATTTTTAGTGGAGTTACTGCCCTTGAACTTAGTTACAATTTTCTGGACTTTTTGTCGTTATGGATTGACATATTGAGAAAAAATCTTATATATAACTTTGTTATGGATACTTACAGATCAAGTTCAAATTTCGATCCACTCGTTTGATTTTTGGTGGAGTTACTGCCATTGAACTTGAAATTTTTAGAGTTTTCCAGATTTTTTTCAGCAAATGCAAAGTTATATTAAGACACTGTCTCTATTCTAGAATGTTTCACAGTCCTAAACCATTTATTTAATGGATCTCATTATTATTTTTCAGTTCTATGTGGTGAACGTGTGAGCCAGATGACTAAAACGTACAATGATATTGAGGCAGTTTCAAGATTATTAGAAGAGGTATGCTATATATATTTAGCTTTTCCTGTTTCTTTTAACTGGTTGAGTACTGGAAGCTCATATAAGGGCTCCCTTCAGAAGTGCAGCTACCATAACTTAAAGGCTTCATATTACAGTAGAACCTGTCTTTGGTCCACACAAAAGTGGTCTCTCAAGACAGGTGGTCTCTCATAACAGGTTTCAGGTTTTCTCAAGTCAGTGAATAACCAACCACAACATTCAGAAATGGAGAAGAATGGATTCTTGTAATTACTTTGTAGTTCTTTTTTATGAAGTTTTTGTAACAAATTGAAATGGACTGTTATAAAAATTATAAAAATAAATTAGTGTTGAAAATCTTCATTGAAGATTTTCAACACTAATTTATTTTTATAATTTTTATAACAGTCCATTTCAATTTGTTACAAAAACATTTTCAACACAAATTTATTTTTATAATCCTATCTATCACATTTCAGGTATGTATGAAATTGTTTATTCAGCAATAATCCTAATCTTTTCAAAGGAGTCTTATAAAAACATCTCAATCTTTAATGAGTTAGCAATTGAAACCTAATTAAGAGCTTTTAATACTTTTAATTTTGTTAGTATAACCACAATGGATTTTCCAATTCCAGAACAGGTAAAAAGTTTTTGTCATGGTTTTAGTCTTCAAAGGGGCGGTCTCTCAAGACTGTCCATTATGGCATAAAAATACAAGTTGGTACCAGGTCACAGTGGTCTCTCAAGACAGGTGGTCTCCCATAGCAGGTCCATTATAGAGTAAAACCAATCGGTGCCTGGCAGATGTGGTCTCTCAAGACAGGTGGTCTCTCAAGACAGGTGGTCTCTTAAGACAGGTTTTACTGTATGTGGATGTTTTTATCTTTGAATTGAAATTATGTAGTCCGCCAGTCTGTATGGAATTGCCTTATTAACAGTTTATAGGAGAGTGCCTATTTAGGCACTCTCCCATAAATTGTTGCAAGGCAAAGACATGTTCAGAAATTTTGACAAACAAAAATAATTTAGTGCTCTATCTACCAGCTAATTATGTGGTTTGTAAATCCTAAAAATATTTGTGCCTGTTACCTGGTACAGGAACATGTCCCTGACTTGAAAAGTCGAAGTGGTATTTAGTGGAAACCTCTGCTGGTCTATTTGTCCATCCATCCATCTGTCCATCCATCTGTCCGCCCAGGCTTAGCAGAGGTACATTGTTGGGTTTCCAGTTTAGGGTCAGTTGTAGTCGTGGGGTTGGGTTAGTACAGTGGCCACTTGTGGGGGTATTTTTTGCACTGCAGGGTTAATTTTTTGAACTTGTGGGGTTAGGGTTTAACTGGGGAAAAAACCCACGAGTAAGAACATGTAAGAACATCCATGTGTCCATCCATCCCGCCTTCCATCTCAACATTTTCCCTTTTATCTCAGCCAGTGCTCCTCCAGTTTGAATGATATTTGGTGTTGTACTAGAGCATCATGGGGGATCGATACCTGTGAAGCGTGAGTTTTTTCCACTCATTTTCTCAAGAGTCATGGCCCTTTTCACTCTTTCGACTTAGAAAATTTGTTTTGCCTCGAAGGCATTGGCACACACTTTGCATTGCTCTTTCTTATTTTAAATGAATTTCTGCTCTAAACGATTGAAATTTGAGATCAGCCACATTAACACCAAATAACTTGTTAGAAAATTTAATATATTTAAAAATACTAATTAAAGATGTTTTTCAGTCATCGCTTTCAATTAAATTCTTTGGATCACTGTTCTGATAAGAGTCCAAGTACTAACTATCACAATGATGAAACTGATTGAGCAGGAATGTTGTCACTGTTGTTACAGTTGTTAGAAATTCTGGAGACCTGGAGTTGTAAATTTCCTCAGACAGGCCAAATGTCTACAATTCAGAAAAAATATGAAGTTTTTCAAAAAATAGTGAAAGTCCTCCAAACATTAATTTAAAAATAGTAAAAATCACCCCCACATATTGATTTGTAATTGGAATTTGTGACTACCATGAGCCTCATATAGCTCTGTGAATCAAGATATAATAGAATAAATGCTCAGTTTATTGCTGGAATACAGGAAAATCACCAAATTCCAGTTAATTGAATACTCCTGAATTTTTTCACTTGCAAAGTGGTTATTCAGTTAACAGAATTTTATTTTAGTAACCCCAGATGAGGGACTGAAGCATCGCTCAGTTCACATGCATAGTATATGGATATGTAAGCCTAGAATGTCCAGTGTTCAGGGTTAAAATAGGGAACCAGGGTATAAATAGCCATATACCGTGCATGTTGACTGAATTAATGTATTTTGTGTTTACTTGACTTAAGGCCTATTTTTCCCTTGTGGGGAAGTGAAGCAGTAACTAAACAAGCTCTGTTTTACTGGTTAAAGAGGACCCAATCATCAGTGCTTGGGGCAGAAATCCTCTAAAATGGGCAACATGGGTATAAACGATTGACAAAACTTGACTTCATCTCCATGTTGTGGTCCTGTTTAGTCGTAGTGCAGAAAGATGTGACCAGTAAATAAATAAATAAATAAATAAATAGTCTTATTTTCCCATTGGGAAGCACAGCAAGTGGAACAGTGCTTGTTTACTGTGGTAAACAAATTCTGAACTACTAGTAAATAGACTCCAGTAACCAATGCTTGGGGTCGAAGTTCACAAAAATATGCAGCGTGGGTATAAACGATTTGCTCAACTTGACTTCATACTTGTGTTCAAGCTCGCAAATAAGCAATCTGTCAGTTGCAGAATGAGTCCCCCCCCCCCCCCACTGAGGGTGAATTTGCTGATGCTATTTCATACAGTGGGCTAGAGTCCTCCAATTTATCCTCTGGGTACCTCTTTCTGTTTAGGCCTTGATTCAGATTGAGGTTCACAGAGGGTAAATTTAGTAATGCTACCCTGCAATGCATATGACAATCTGCTTATTTCCATGCATGCTTGTGATATGGTTATGATATGCTTAAACTGGTATTAAACAACAGTAAATAATAAATAAAACCTACCGTATTTACTCTATGTATTGGGACAGCTAAAAATAATTATTTTCACAGGTGTCCCAATTCTTAGAAAATGGGGAAAGAACAGAGCCTGGTCTTGATTTGATTCTGAATAAAGTTGTGTGTGATTCGCTTTCCATCACTATATACGAAAATCGCCGTCCAATTTTTTTTTATATTTTCATTTTTTGCTTCCAAAACATAGCTTATGATCCCTCATTGGAACGAGCGCATTGCGCTCGTTTCATTGAGGATCATAAGCTATGTTTTGGAAGCAAAAAATGAAAATGTTTAGTTACTCAAGAATTTTTTTTATGAGTGTCATCTGCTAATAGCGACGGGCCAACTGGAAACAAATCTCCTGAATGTCCCAAACTTTGGAGCATAAAAAAAATATAGTTTTCTGGAAAAAAATGTGTGTCCCGAATCATAGAGTGTCCCAATACATAGAGTAAATACGGTATGTTGCTCGATGGATGGAAGTACATGTTCCAGAAGAGAAGAAGCCTTCTCAGCAAATTGTTGAAATTGGCAGTCGTTCGATTTTGAAAATCGTAGGCGCGTTATACATCGCTCGCTACTATTTGAAGTGCGGCACGCTATCCAGTATCCAGTCCCGTCGAGTGATGGTTGTGTTGTTGGCAAGAATAGTTAACATGAAATTGCAATGAAGAATGCATCCACCAATTGACAGCACTGTGCATTCAGTGCGGCATTTGGGCACATCCATATTGAACGGTAACATGAAAGCTGGACGATTTGGTGCTTTCATGGTTTTCATTAACTCTTTACTTAACGCTAGTAGCAGACGACACTCGTAAAAAAAGTCTCGTATAACTAAAAGTTTTCATTTTTTGCTTCCAAAACATCGGTTGTGACCCCCTCATTGGAACGAGCACGACGCGCACGTTCCAATGAGGGATCACAACCTATGTTTTGGAAGCAAAAAATTAAAATATTAAAAAAAATTGAATGGCGATTTTCATTTATAGCGCTGGCCGATTTTGGTCATTACGCTACGTAAAGGGTTAAAGGAATCCCAATTTTTGGGTCATGACGATGTATTATGCTCCAAGTAACAAAAAAAAGAGCACACTGCTGCTATAATTTATGTAGAGCTAGTAAATTTGCTCCATCGGTGAATACTGAATGGTGATTGGTCCAGGGAGCACGAACCTCTCAAGAACACCAGGTTTTTCCAAACAGTAGAAGTAAATAGGATTTGTGCTGAATACATTCACACTGTTACTAAAGCCCACGGCCAAATATTCGTCCCTTGTTACCTAATAAAAAATAATTGGCTGTTCACACAGAAATTATATCTCAACTGGAATGAATTACCAGATTTTGATCGCTCTCTTAGCAGAGCCGAGGCGCGCTGTTGTTGGCTCGCAAGAAGTTAACATTGCGGGCGCCATGGCGCGCAAGAGCCACAGCACGCCTCAAAATCGAAAGACTGAATTGGGTAGAACCGAATTGTCCATTCAAAAATCTCACTATTTCACAATTCATCAGTTTAACACATCCGAGTATGGCTGAAGTGTTAATGGTCATGTTGTTCAACAGTTTTCAGTGTTTCAAGTTACAGACACAGATATCTGCTTCATTAGTAATTGTAACAATGGTTTGACTTTCCTGTTAACATCGACAACAATCCCACCTTTGAGTAAACCTCATTATCATCCACTGGAATTTTATAGATTGATTTTTCTTGTTGATGCATGGATTCAGGTTGAATATTTACATCAGTAGTTATCAATAGAATCTTTGAATAAGAAGGAAACAGGCTCAGACTTGACTTGTGCAGTATCAGACAGAACATCAAAAGACTCTTATCATATTCCTCAGGATGTTTAAATAGTTTGTTAGGTTTACAAGATTCTTGTACAGTGCATGCAGAAATAGAAGAATGAAAACATCAAAATGTTAACCGGTTGAGTGCTGGAAGCCACTATCATGGCTTTAAAGAAAAGTGGCCATACCATGCTAAAATCTTCATATTCTGTGCTTGTTGTTCATTATTAGTCGCAAAGAAATATAAATTAGTCCACATATATTTGCTTTATTATAAATTATTGGAGAGTGCCTGCAGGCACTCTCCAATAATTTGTAATAAAGCAAATACTGATGAGCAATGCTGACCACCAAAAATAATCTAGCACACAACCAGTTAATAACAAGTTTCTCTCCCTTATAACATTTGCCATTATATTATGTCGTGCAAGGCTTAACCCTTTACCCAACGAATCGCCCACATCCGCCCACGTAATATGCAAATTCAGCAGCTGAAAAAATATTTTTCGAAAAGTTTCAACAAAACCATATCATGTGACCCCTCTTTGGAACGAGCTCGTCGAACTCGTTCCAAAGAGGGGTCACATGATATGGTTTTGTTGAAATTTTTGGAAACAATTTTAAAAATGGTATTTAAAATAAATTATGATATCGTCTGCGTTGGGTAAAGGGTTAACTCTTAACCTGCTAAGTATTTTCAAAATATTTTTCATCAAATCGAGCCATGGCTGGGGAGCGCGGTGGCTCAGTTGGTAGAGGTGTAGGCTGCAAGCTGAGAGGTCCTCGGTTCGAATCCCACCTGCGGCAACCGCGTTATGACCTTGGGCAAGACACTTCATCTCCATTGCCCGCGTGGGGGCACGATGACGCCGTGTACTAAGTCGAACTGCACATTGATGGTACACATGTCTTCATCCACTCTAACCCTGCCTGTGCTGCAGTGCGGAGTTACGATGTTGGGGAGCTGGCAGCTGCTCGTCGTTGCTCGGTGGTTCTCTCCGGGTACTCCAGCTTCCTCCACCCGTAAAACTGTCACGATCATGATTAGCCATTGTGCATAAATATGTGACCTTAAACATCAATAAATAAATAGCCATGGCTGCTGTGAGGTGGAGTTAATGCCCCATAAGCCTAAAATGCTTTAAAAATCATCTCCTGAGCCACTCACAATAATTCTTAGATTTCTGTTATGGAACTAACTTTAGTGATGCAGATTCAAGTTTTTTCAAAGGAACTCTGTAGGTCAAAATTTGGGCTCCCTGTGGAGGGATGCCCATTTTGGACTCCACCCAAAATTCTATTTCCAGAACAAATGGGTTGATTTGAACTAAATTTTTCATATAGCATAACTAGGTCATAAGTACTTCATTATACCTCCGACTTGGTCGGATGGGGTATCTAGTGGAGAGGTGCTTACGTTCGTGCGCAATGCAAATGTGTCCGTCCAACATATTTGCTGCTCTAGCACAGTCATCATTTGTCGAATTCAAACAATTTTTGCCATGCTTGTCCCTCAACATGGGGGAACGGATCCCACAGCAGAATTAATATCTTCGCATAAACATTTACAGAGTTATTTTCCCTTGTTCAACTTAGGGAATTATTATTGAAAAATGTGTCAGTCCAATATATTTGCTGCTCTTACTCTGTCATCATACGTTAAATTCACATAATTTTTAGCTCATCTTGACAAAGTCAAGCTGAGCTAATCTCATTGCTTCCCGTCCGTCGTCCGTCAACACCATGTTTTGGTCTTCTCCTTCAAAGCCACTGGGCCAATTCAAGTGAAAGTTTGTGTGAGTGATGGTCCCAAAGGGGCATTTCATTTTTGTTCAACTCAGCATGCCCAGCCCCATAGGGAGGGAGTGGGGGAAAATGCACCCAAATATTTTAAAAATCTTCTTCTCAAGAACCAGTGTGTACAATGACTTGATATTTGCTATGGAGCTTCCATATGAGGTGTAGAATCAAGTTTGTTCAAACGAAGTTCGTGAAGTAATATTTGGCTTTGTAATAGGAGGGGTAAGATTTTTGGCCCTGCAGAAAATTTCTATTTTCTGAACCGATGGTCCGGTATGAACCAAATTTGGTTTGTGGTATTATTGGGTCATAAGTACATGACCCATGCAAAAAAAAAATTCCCGCATCCCCATGGGAACCCTGGGAGCTAAAAATAGAAATATTTTCAAACGCCCATATTTCCCAAACCCCACGGAACAGAGAGCTTTTATTTGGTATGAAGTATCCTTATGACCAGTAGAATTGAATGGTAAAAAAAAATTGCCATCGGTTATGTTAGGGTGTTCTGTAATGGGCATCGAAAAAATGCTGAGTCAGCATATTTGCAAAGATTTTTAAAAATCTTTTCTCCAGAACCAATCATCAGAATCTTTTGATATTTGGTATACAGCATTCATAGGGGGGTCAGATAAAAGTTTGTTGAAATAAAGCTCATTGGTTCATATTTGGGCTCTCTACAGGAGCCCGAAGTTTTAACATAGGGTAATATGGGGAATATTCTTTAAAAATCTTCTTCTTCAGAACCACCAGTCAGAATCTTTTAATATTTGGTATACATCATTGTTATGAGGGTCAGATTCTAGATTGTTCAAACCAAGTCCCTAGGTTAATATTTGGGCTTCCTACGGAAGCCCAAATTTTATCTTTGTTCAATATGGTGGGTAATTTAAAAAAATCTTCTTCTTCAGATCCATCAGTCAGAATGCTTTGATATTTGGTATGCAACATCTCTATGGGGGTCAGATTCAAGTTTGTTCAAATCAGATCCCTAGGTATATATTTGGGCTCACTATGGTAGCCCAAATTTTTACTTAGTGCAATATGAGAAAATTTCTTTAAAAATCTTCTTCTTCAGATCCACCAGTCGGAATACTTTTATATTTGGTATACAACATATCTAGGGGGGTCAGATTCCAGGTTGTTCAATTCAAGTGCCTAGGTTAATATTTGGGCTCCATATGGGAACACGAAATTTAACTTAGTACAATATGAGGGAATTTCTTCAAAAATCTTCTTCAGATTCACTTGTCAGAATGCTTTCACATTTGGTATACAACATCTCTAGGGGGGTCAGATTCAAGTTTGTTCAAATCGGATCCATAGGTCAATATTTGGGCTCGGTATGGTAGCCCAAATTTGAACTTAGTGCAATTCAGAGAAATTTCTTTACAATTTCTCTTCTTCAGATCCAACAGTCAGAATGCTTTCATATTCGGTACACAACATCTCTAGGGAAGTCAGATTTAACTGTGTTCAAATCAAGAGCCTGGGTTAATATTTGGGCTCTCTATGGGAGCCGGAATTGGCCATTTTGCTGAAGAATTAAAAATTTTGTATTCAGTACCTTCTAGAGGTACTAAGATTAATCCACATAGGTTGTATCAAGGGGCTTCATACTGGAGCTCTACATTTTACTTATGATCAACTGAAGAAAAGGCATGATGCCCAGATTATTTTTGTCACTCCTGAGGGACTCAAGGATTGACAGTGTAGCCTATGGAGATGGCTTGCTTAATGTAGACTCATTCTTGGACTCTGTTTAAATTGTTTTCTGTACAAGATGAGCGCTTCAGGCCCCGTGGGGCCTCTTGTTACCATGCTTGTTCCTCAGCATGGGGGAACACATTCTACAGTAGAATTAATATCTTTGCATGAGCACTTACAGTGTTATTTGCCCTTGTATAACTTGGGGGGATGATTAAAAAATGTGTCCGTCCAACATATTTGCTGCTCTCGCTCTGTCATCATACGTTGGATTGAAATAATTTTTGCCATGCTTGTTTATATTAGTACAGATTGCTGCAGGCACATGTCATGCTTTTGATGGCATAATGCTATCCATGGTATTGCAGGAGGGGGCATATGCCACACTTCGCCTTGCTCTTGTTTATGCCCAATTTATATTTATTTTTAGCTTAACTTGAAAAAGTTAAGATAAGCTAGCGCCATCATGAGGATATCTTAGTCTGTGAGTTTGTAAGTCTGTCAGTCTGTTCACATTTTCCTTTAGCACAGGTTACACCCGTAATTCTTGTCCGATCGTCACCAAATTTCATGTGCAGGTTTGAGGTCATGTTTAGATGAGAACGTCCCCTTTTGATCGCGATCGGTCGACCATGATGGCTGCCTGAGCCGAAAACCCAAAAACCTTTAGCACAGTCTACAGGTCATATTTATGAAGGGATTTCTTTGTAACTTGGTTGGATGACTACGGATAATGTCTAGATGAGAACATCCCCTTATGGTCATGATCTGTCAACCGTGACGGTTGTCCAAGGCCAAAACCTAAAAACTTTTAGCACAGTATGCAGGTTGTATTTAATGTGGAGGGATTTCATTATAACTTGGTAGGATGAATCCATAAAATGTTGAGATGAGAATTTCCCCATTTGGTCATGATCAGCCAACCGTGATGGCTGCCCAAGCCCAAAACCCGAAAACCTTCAGCATAGTCTGCAGGTCATATTTATGAAGGGATTTCATTGTAACTTGGTTGGATGACTCCAGATAATGTCTAGATGAGAACGTCCCCTTTTGGTTGCAATCGATCAACCGTGATGGCTGCCTGAGCCCAAACCCCAAAACTTTTAGCACAGACTACATGTCGTATTTATGAAGGGATTTGGGAGGCATGTGGCATCGCGGTAACTGGTTCTCGTCAGATCACCGAAGTTAAGCAACATCGAGCTTGGTTAGGAGTTGGGTGGGTGACCATTTCAATGACTGATTCGTGCTCCCGCGTTGTGTCCTTGGGCAAGGCACTTAACCCTGATTGCCCACATGGGGGCACGATGATGCTTTGTACTAAAGCGTACTGCACGTCGAAGGTGCGCATGTCTTCAACCAATCTAACCCTGCTTGTGCCGCGGTGCAGAGTTCAGAGTTACGATGTTGGAGAGCTGAGTGTTCGGTGGTTCTCTCCGGGTACTCCGGCTTCCTCCACCCATAAAACTGTCACCGACATGATATGACCCTGGCTGTTAATGTGTCGTTGAACCCTAATAAAAGAAGAATATGAAGGGATTTCACTGTAATGTGGTAGGATGACTCAGTATAATGTCTAGATGAGGACGTCCCCTTTTGGTTGCGTGGGGGTGGTTGCGTGGGGGTTTCATATTTGGGCTCAATACAGGAGCCTGAATTTTTAACTTAGGGCAATATGGGAATTATTCTTTAAAAACCTTCGTCTGAACCACCAGTCAGAATCTTTTAATGTTGGGTTTTCATCATTGTTACGAGGGCGAGATTCAAGATTGTTCAAGCCAAGTCCCAAGGTTACCTTAGTTCAATATGGGGGATAATTTTCAAAAACCATCTTCTTCAGATCCATCAGTCAGAATGCTTTCATATTTGGTATACAACATCTCTAGGTGGGTCAGATTCAAGTTCATTCAAATCGGGTCCCTAGGTATATATTTGGGCCTGCTATGGAAGCCCAAATTTTAACAAAGTGCAATATAAGGAAATTTCTTAAAAAATCTTCTTCAGATCCACCAGTCATCAGTCAGAATGTTTTCATATTTGGTATACAACATCTCTAGAGAGGTCAGATTCAAATTTTTTCAATTCAAGTGCCTAGGTTAATATTTGGGTTCCTTATAGGAACCTGAAATTTAACTTAGTACAATATGAGGGAATTTCTTAAAAAATCTTGTTCAGCTTCACTTGTCAGAATCCTTTCATATTTGGTTTGCAACATCTCTAGGGGAGTCAGATTCAAGTTTGTTCAAATTGGTTCCCTGGGTTAATATTTGGGCTCCCTATGGTAGCCCAGATTTTAACTTAGTGCAATATGAGTATATTTCTTTAAAAATCTTCTTCTTCAGATCCACTAGTCAGAATGCTTTCATATTTGGTATACAACATCTCGGGAGGGGGGGTAGGAGGTTTGAGGAGGTCAGATTCAAGTTTGTTCAAATCGGGTCCATAGGTTAATATTTGGGCTCGCTATGGTAGCCCAAATTTTAACTTTGTGCAATATGAAGAAATTTCTTTAAAAATTTTCTTTTTCAGATCCAACAGTCAGAATGCTTTCATATTTGGTATACAACATCTCTAGGGAGGTCCGACTCAACTTTGTTCAAATCGAGAGCCTGGGTTAAAATTTGGGCTCCCTGTGGAAGCCAGAATTGGCCATGTAGCTGAAGAACTAGAAATTTTGTGTTCAGTACCCTCTAAAGGTGTGTAACAAAGATTAATCCACATAGGTTGTATCAAGGGGCTTCATAGGGGAGCTCCACTTTTTACATTATGATCAACTGAAGAAAAGGCATGATTCTCGGACTGTTTTTGTCACTCCTGGGTGGCTCAAAGATTGACAGTGTATCCAATGAAGATGGATTGCTTTAATGTAGAATCATTCTTGGACTCTTGTTTATATTGTGTTCTGTTCAGGTGAGCGCTTCAGGCCCCATGGTGGCCTCTTGTTTTTCAGTTTGTCTTAATTTCTGATTTGTGCAGTCCTGGTATAAGTGACAAGGCTGATTTTAATAGCTACCTGACTGCAATAGTTTACACCAATCAAGTAATCTGGGCATACCATACTGGAAAGAACTCCCCAAGACCTTTGTCCCATTGTGTACCTGACCAGGTGATTCGAGCACCGCTCTCCCAAGACCTTTGTCCCATTGTGCACCTGACTGGAAGTCTCCGCATAGTAGGCTTGGCACAGTATCCAAAAAATTAGTAAGGTTGATGCAAAAATTGACCTTGGAACTGAAACAGTGAAAGTTACTGTGACATATCTTATGGGAAAGGCAGGACTCATTAATCATTTCAAGATAAAGTTGGATTTTTTTTCTTTTGTCCAAACATTTATGAAACAGGATTTCGTCTGACTTGAATCAACCTAATTTCTGTCAAGGCCATTTACAAGCATTAGACAAATAGGAATGATTGGTGATCATGCTTTGCTTAAGTATCATTAGGTATAACCCAGTTAACCCTTAATTGCTCAGATTAATTTTTACGATGATAGCTACCATGAGGTATATGAATATAGCTGCAGGTGATAACTACATGTACTATAAAAATATGCCGCTGGCTTAACCCTTTACCTAACATGAAAAGCAGACGACACTTGCAAAAAAAATTCTTGAATAACTAATTTTTTTTGTCTCAAAAACATAGGTTATGATCCCTCGGTGGAACGAGCTTGATGAGCTCGTTCCAACGAGGGGTCATAACCTGTGTTTTTGAGATGAAAAAATAATTAAAATTAAGTGGCGATTTTTAGCCCGACTGTTTACAGTGAGGGCTATAGTAATGACTTTTGTCCATCCGTCCGTCCGTCCGTCCGTCTGTTCGTCTGTTAACTTTTAGAGTTTTGGTTAAAGTTTGTGGTTAAAGTTTTTTACTGAAGGTTCAAGTGGGTTTTTTTTTTTTTTTTTCTTTTCTTTTCCTGTTTAGTTGACATATATTTTGGAGTTTTGGTTAAAGTTTGTGGTTAAAGTTTTTTATTCAACCTTCAAGTACAGGCTATACCTGGTAGTTCTTGTCTGATCATCACAAAATTTCATATGCAGGTTTTAGGTCATATCTACTTGAGAACGTCGCCTTTTGGTTGTGATCGGTCAACCGGTATGGCTGCCCGAGCCCAAACCCAAAAACCATTAGCACAGTCTACAAGTCGTATTTATGAAGGGATTCCATTGCAACTTCATAGAATGCCTCTGTATTCTGCCTATAATGCCAAGATGAGAACGTCCCCATTTGGGCATGATCTGTCAACCGTGATGGCTGTCCAAGCCCGAAACCCAAAAACTTTTAGGGCAGTCTGCAGGTCATGTTTAGTATGGACAGATTTCATTGTAACTTGATACGATGACTCCGTATGATGTCTACACGAGAATTTCCCCATTTGGGCGTGATCTATCAACCGTCACGACTGCCCAAGCCCAAAACCCGAAACCCTCTAGCACAGTCTAAAGGTCATATTTATGGAGGGATTTCATTGTAACGTGATAGGTTGACTTCATATAATGTCTACATGAGAAAGTCTCCTTTTGGACTTGATTGGGCAACTGTGACGGCTACAGGTGCCCGAAAACCTTCAGCACAGTCTTCAGGTCATATTTTTGGGGGCAATTAGGTTTTCTTTCTTCAAAAATGCTTTTTTAAAGTTAGTGGTTAAAAACCCAGACCCCCACCCCCATGGTGCCAGTTAGGTATTTTTTTTTTCTCTGCTCAAAATGCATTCTTAAGCATTTAGACTGACCACGTGGAAAAAAATGGACTCCCTTGACACACTCCCACTCTCCCCCACCCCTCACCCCACCCCACCTCCTCCTCACCCAGGGCCATTCATGCAATATTTTTTCTTTGGTACAAAATGCATTTTTAGCCATGACTTTCGTCCGTCCATCTGTCGGTCCATCCATCTGTCTGTAAACAATTGGTTTCCGACTGATAACTCCAGTTTGGATTATTTGATTTCAACCAAAGTTGATATGTGTACTTTCCAGCTAGTAATACAGGCCAGGTTTGAATATAGGTTCCAGAAATCCTCCCCCCCCCCCTCCCCCCCAATACACACACACACACACACACACACACACACACACACACACACACACACACACACACACACACTTGTCACTTAGGCATTTTGAAGGCTTGGGAGTTATTGCATGCAAAAAAGAAAATTGACTCATATAGCCCAGCATTGCTTTATGTACTGCATCTTTAATCCTTTACCTAACACAAGTTGAGGCCAACAGTACAAATTATTTTTCTGAAACATCAGATTTTTTCATTTTTACTTCTAACCATGGCTTATTAGTCCTTATTGCAACAAACTCATCAAGTTTGTTCCATTAATAGGTCATGAGGTATGTTTTGAAGTAGAGAAATGAAAAAATAAAATTTGAATAGCAAATTTTGTATATCACGAGTGCAGATATGGCAGATTCGTTAGGTAAACTGTTAACAAAAAATGGCTCCGACTATTTTGCTTCTAAGCATTGCCATTCCTGGGACAGTCGGGCTGCATGCGTGACATCACTCTAGTTTAGAATAGCGCTGGCCGTTACGTTGTTTAAAGGATTTAACTAGATATGGGCGGTATTGGAATTTTGAGTTCGTATCTGTTTCGGTATTTTTAAGGGGTATACCACAGTATAAGTTCAGTTTTCGGTATCTGACTTGCCTGAGATTTGCTGATAGTACCAAAGGGGAATTCACATCAGGAAAATACAGAATAAGTTGTTCTTGTATCATTCTAGCACAATGCCACAAATGCTATAAAGCAGCCATGACTAGATTTGATAAAAAAGTATTATAAATGTAACACAAGCAATCATTGGTAAAAAATCCTTTTAATTTACGGGCTCAAATACAATTAAATGTGCCCAACTTATACTTATTTCAGTAACAAGAGAAACCCTGTGCTGGGCAGGAATATCCGCCAGTAGCATGCAAAGAGTTAAGTCATCTGCAGCGGTCTACAAGTATATATAGTAGTTAACCCTTTACCCAACGCAGACGATTTCAAAATTCATTATTTTAAATATCATTTTTTTAAATTTTAAAAAAAAAATTCAACAAAACCATATCATGTGACCCCTCTTTGGAACGAGCTCGATGAGCTCGTTCCAAAGAGGGGTCACATGATATGGTTTTGTTGAAATTTTTCGAAAAATAATATTTTTTCAGCATCTGTATTTGCATATTACATGGGCAGATGTGGGCGATTTGTTGGGTAAAGGGTTAACACAAAATTATTCTGAGGATTTAAGGGTTAAACAGGTCATGCTTGGTTTCTAAGTAGAGATGGGCGGTTCTGGAGTTTTGAGTTTGGAATCAGTTTCAGCATTTTTAAGGGGAAATACCACAGTATCGTTTTGGTATTCAGTATCTGACATGACTGAGATTTGCTGATAATACCAAAGAGGAATTCACATCAGCAAAATGCAGAATAAGTTGTTCTTGTATCAATCTACCACAAAACCACAAATGCCACTGCCAATGAACTTAACAGTGGTATTCTTTCACAAAAACAAATCACATCTACAGTAATTTTGTGATTTGCTCTAAACACACCTTAACCTTTAAATCCCTATTTCTGGTGTATGCAGTCTCAGAACATGTGCCCTGACCAAGCCATCTTCAAGAGGTCCTGCTGAATATAGACAAAGCACAACCAAGACTTTGCTAGAAATTATTGCTAAGCAGCTGGACATGTACAGGTTGCAGCCTAGTGAGAATTCAGGCAATTGCCCTGGACCCTGAGGGTTAACAAAACTGAAAAGAAAATCAGCCACTTCTTTCATGAAAATGAACCCTTCAACTGCTGTCAAGCCTCAACAGGGCCTTATAAATAGTGTCTAGGAAAATTTGAAAATTCAGACAGTTTCGGTATTCAATGATTGGTTCGGTTTGTTTTTTTTCTGTGTGCCCATGATATCGATGTTGGTTAAGTTTATAGGTATAATGCCCATTTCTAGACTTAACAATGTTTCTACATCATTGTTAGCTGCCTGTTTTGGCAACTAACAATGATGTAAAAATATTGTCAAGAAGAAAATGCTGCTGCCAGTAGAGTTCTCAAGGAGGAATACATTTGTGGCAAGTTTTTCAAAGCAGTATATAAAAAATCACAGTTTGTGGCTGTAGGGGTTAAGTTTGAGTAATAATTTGCTCAATTCTCCAGTAGATGGAACTTCACCATGTTGTAGTAATCCACTCTCATTGCATTGCATTGTAGGAGAATAGTTTTGGGCAGCATTTCACAAAATATGATTGTGAATTTACAAGTACATCCAGTTTCTTGTTCTATCAATTTTCTTCCATTTCTGTCAAAAAAAGTTGCAGTTGGCAATGACCTTTGATGAACTTAGTGCAGTTATGTATCAATATTTCCCTTTGGCACACACTGCAGGGTACATCATTTGTGATTGGATCGCTTTGAAACTTGATATGCTTGTTTGTGGTAACCTCTAGATGGGAACAATCGATTTTCTTCCATTTCCATTGAAAAATATTGCCATTGGTAATGACCTTTGAACTTAGTTTAGTTAGGCATCAATATTTCCCTTTGGCACATCCTGTAGGGCTCATTTATGATCGGATCACTTTGATGATTGGATTGCTCTGAAACTTGGTATGCTTGTTTATGGTGACATCTAGATGGAAGCTATCGATTTTCTTCAATTTCCATCAAAAAACATGTGAGCACAGTGGCTCAGTGGTAGACTGTTGGACTTCTATGCTAGAGGTCCCGAGTTCGATCCCCATCCGGGACGACCCACATTGTGTCCTTGGGCAAGGCACTTTATCCCGGTTGCCTACGTGGGGGCACGATGACGCCATGTACTAAGGCATACTGCACATCGATGGTGCATATGTCTTCAACCGCTGTAACCCTGCTGGAGCAGAGCTTGAACAGAGTTAGAATGTTGAGGAGCTGACAGTTGCTCATCGATGCTCGGTTGTGTCCGGGTACTCCGGTTTCCTCCACCCGTAAAACTGTCACATTCACGATTAGCCATTGTGCGTAAGTATGTGACCTTAAACCCCAATAAATAAATCAATCAAAAAACGCCATTGGCATTAACTTGGCAACAACCTTCAAAAACTTAATTTAGTCAGGCATCAATATGTTCCTCTGGCATGCCCTACAGGGCACATTTATGATCGGATCATTTTGAAACTTGGTATGCATGTTTGGGTTGTTCTCTAGAATGGAGCTATTGATTTTCTTTCATTTTCATAAAACGTTGTTAGAACCAGCTTTTGAACTTAGTGCATTTGTGTGGCAACTTATCCCTTTTGCACTCTCTACAGGGCATATTTATGAATTTCCAGAAAAAAACTATTGCCACGAGCAATGACCTTCAAACATCTTCGTTTGACAGGCATCAGAGGGTGCATTCATTATCGGGTTGTTTTGAAACTTGGTATGCTTATTCAGGGTGACCAAGATAGGAGCTATCGATTTTCGTTTTATTTCCATCAAAAACTGTTGCTGTAAGCAACAACCTTGGAATTTATTGCATTTGTGCATCAACATTCTTCTTTGACATGGCCTAGAGGGCACATTTATTATAGTATTGTTTTTTAACTTTGTATGCTTATTAGGCAGGACCTCTAGATAAGAGCTATCGGTTAGCATTCATTTCTTTGAAAAAAAGTTGTTTACAATGACATTTAAACTTACAGCATTTGTGTATCCACTTTCTTCCTTTAGCCAGCCTTACAGTTTACATTTAAAAATGCATGGTTTGCTCTGACGTGCACACACAATGCTGTTATGTTGAAGTTTCACCAAACAACACTGAAACTGATGATCTTCAAGTTTGCCATTTCACTAAAAACTTACCAACTTCAAGTTTGTCAAGTTGAGTTACAGTGTCATTGACACTTTCATTTTTCACTGCCATGGAACAGGTGCCCCAGCATGCCACCGAGATGGGCAGCCAAGGTTTTCATAGACACTGCTGCAAGATTATAGAACATAAACTGTAGCAAAAGTGTTTGTAAAGGCTGTTAATATCCTTTAGGACTTGGAGATTTTCTATACATTTTTGCTGTGCGTTGGCAGTCTACACACTATGTCTTTGCAGTTGTTTCTAGGCAAGTGTCTGCTGCCCACATAGGCAGCCAAGACTTGTCTAAAAACAACTGCCAAGGTGCTTGGAATATAACTTGCAACTTCTCCCAGAGATTGCATATTGAGGCACCTCTTCTGTTGCAGTAGAAAGTGATGAAGGTGAGAACTAGACCTTAAAGGGTTAAAGGTTCATTGTTTTTTTTTTGGGGTGGGGGGCAGGGGGGGAGTTTCAGCACCTCCTTCATGCAAGATTTGTTGAAAATTCTAACTTACAGGGAATTTTTTGTTTTTAGTCGAGTTTTGACGAGGTCAAACTCGACTTATAGTTTGATGAAGTGGCGGGCGGTCGTAAACAATTGGTTTCTGGGCAATAACTTCAGTTCTATTTGACGCACCTTTACCAAACTTATACCAGAGGTTACCCTATAGGAAGGGAAGACACCTATTGATTTTGGAGTCTGGGACTCCAAGGTCAAGGTCACTGTTACTATAAATAGAATATTTTATGACAAACTGGTTTCCGGGCAATAACTTTAGGTCTATTTGACGCACCTTTACCAAACTTATACCAGACAGACACCTATTGATTTCAGAGTCTGGGACTTCAAGGTCAAGGTCACTGTTACTATAAATAAAATATTTTGTGACAAATTGGTTTCCGGGCAATAACTTTAGATCTATTCCGTGTATCTTCACCAATCTTATACCACAGGTTACCCATTAGGAAGGGAAGACACCTATCGATTTCAGAGTCTGGGGCCCAAAGGTCAAGGTCACTGTTACTATCAATAGAATATTTTGTGACAAATTGGTTTCCGGGCAAAAACTTTAGTTCTATTTGACGAATCTTTACCAAACTTATACCAGAGGTTACCTTATAGAAAGGGAAGACACCTATTGATTTCGGAGTCTGGGACTCCAAGGT
This sequence comes from Pictodentalium vernedei, assembly GCA_031216915.1. Classification (NCBI taxonomy): domain Eukaryota; kingdom Metazoa; phylum Mollusca; class Scaphopoda; order Dentaliida; family Dentaliidae; genus Pictodentalium; species Pictodentalium vernedei. Next base: position 52,470,903 of record CM062294.1, read on the forward strand.
CAAGGTCACTGTTACTATAAATAGAATATTTTGTGACAAATTGGTTTCCGGGCAATAACTTTAGTTCTATTTGAAGCACCTTTACCAAACTTATACCAGAGTTTACCCTATAGGAAGGGAAGACACCAATTGATTTCGGAGTCTGGGACTCCAAGGTCAAGGTCAGTTTTGCTACAAATAGCTTATTTCTTCAGAATTTAATGTCAAAACTCGACTTCTGGATCTGTGATCCTCTTGCTGGATTTTTAAAAATTTGATTAGCAGTTTCATCGCTGTCCTGGAAAATTGATTAGCAATTTCAACTTCAGACACCCCCCCCCCCCCCCTTTTCTATCACGTACTGCTCCGCCTGGTTACTAGTGTCTGAGCTTATACTTTAGCATAAGCCCATCCCTAACTTTACAAATGTGAGTTACCAAGTGGCCAACACCCTTCGACTTTTCAGTTATAGAATTAAGACGATTTTAGTCACAGGCTCTGGTAATAACGGCAAAAATAGGCAAGTAGTTATCTGATGATCACGACAACTAACTTTACTAAATACATAAAAAGCTAGAGCACCCTGGACCCATGGGTTGGAAATGAAAAATAAATACATCAGTGATTGAGACATACTCCTGTAGTTCATGATTCGATTTCCACTTCGCAATTTTCAAATCTATCCACCCGAACGAAAAAAGTCGTGGAAGATGATTACAAAGACTGACTGTTGCACATCAAGGGAGCTAATTAACTGGTTGAGTGCTAGATTATTTTTGGAAGTTGGAATTTGTTCATATAGATTTGCATTATTAAAAATTATTGGAGAGTGCCTTAAGGCACTCTCCAATAATTTTTAATAATGCAAATCTATATGAACACAATTGTATTTGCTTATGACTGAATAGGAAATTTGTGTAAAGAATATGAAGACTTTAGTATGGTACCCTCATGTTTCTTGAAAGCCATGATAGTGGCTTCCAGCACTCAACCAGTTAATAGGCAATAACATCCTAGAAAACACCAGTGGAGTTTTGCCAGCTGACTTGAAAACACTTGTAAAATGGCGGTTAAATTTATCATTTCGCATAACCAACGGACATTCATAATAAATTGGTGTATTGTTACACTGTTTCTCTGTAGTTTTACCATTTTTGAATTGGAATGTTGAACGAGCACATAAAATACTGAATCGCACAATGCGAACCAAATTTTGGTGATAGGATCGCACCTGGGAGATCTTGTTTCGCAAACTGCGATGCGAACCCAAACAAAAATACCCTGACTTACTTTGTTATCAGATTCTATATGTACACGTTTTTCTCCATTATATAATCAAATAAATTGTTAAATTATTTTCCCTCGGTGAATTATTATTGATTAAATGTCAGCAGAATATTATAAATATTTTAATGATGTCTCCCTGAACAATGAGATTGTACAAGCCAGGTACCATAAACAAACACCTAGATAATTTTAAAATTTTGTTTCCATCTTATCTCAAGCAGGGGAGAAATTTTTTTAGTTTGTATTCAGTGCTGAAAGTGACGCTTTTACATAATTCTTCACAGGAAGTCCGGGAATTGTAGTAGTTCTATGGTCAACAAGTTCTGTTGTGTTGGTATAATAAGACTGGGTAACCAATGTCTGGAGTGTGAGTCTGCCGAAGTGGGCATCGTAGGTAAAAATATTGATAGTCAACATTTCAGCCAGTTGTGTGTGTCCATTTCCAAGTGCTATTAATCAAACAAATATTTACATTCCTGTGTTTCATGCAATGTTTCTATTCTTTCCAAGAACAACTATTTCATATTGTTTCGAATAATTTTGGTCCAGTTGTGATTATTTTGAGTGCCAAAGTACATAAAAAGTACACAATGACCTCAAAAATTCTACTAAACTCATGACACTAACCTGAAGCATTATCAGTTATAACTAATGAATCAGACTCAAATTATGAGCCTGATAATGACATTGAATTAGAATCAGAACCACAAGGTCAAACTTTTTTGTACAATGAAGATGACAGAGATGCAACTGTTATAATGATTCGAATCATCGTCAATTGCCAATTAGGCAATTACCACCATATAAATGTAACAAATGATACTAAATTTAGGCATAAAAAAGTTAAAAATCTGTTTCTCAGGCCCTACCACATGGTCCTTTTAGCTGCCACATGCTCTATTTTTATAACCAATGTAAACATAAAAAAGGAAAAATTAAATGGTTTGTGTATGATATTTTACCCATGTTAATAAAATTGATAAATTTGTCCCTTGAGTGCAATAAGGCTTTGCAATGCTTTAGCATTGCAAAGCCTTCTTGCACTCAAGGGATGAAAAACACCACCAGCTCCCTGTGGGAACCCCGGGAAGTAAGTAGCACTTGTTTACTGTGGTAAACCAGTTCCGCTTTACTAGTAAAATAGGACCCAGTCACCAATGCTTGGGGTGAAAGTCCTCTAAAATGGGCAACATGTTGATCAACGATTGACTAAACTTGACTTCATCTCCATGTTGTGTCACGATTAGCCATGGTGCATAAATATGTGACGTTAACCACCAACAAACAAACAAACAAACCACCATATAAATGTAACAAATGATACTAAACTAAATTTTATCAGGTTCATGAAGTTGCACTTGTGAATGGCCAAATACTACAGTACGTGGAGAGTGGATTGTAACTAAATCACCCGTGGAGTGGAGTTATCACCCAAAGTATCACTTTCAATTTCTGGACATATGGGCAAACAACACAAGCAATGTTTCAGCCAATGGACCTCCCGGTTTAACCCGGAGGTCCATTGGCTGGAATGCTGCTTGTGATGATTATGCTTTGCAACAAATTTGCAATTATTGCTCAGGTGCAATCTCCACTCTGCAGGTGATTTAATGATAATACCCTCTCTACGTACTGTATATAAGAAATCATTGTCCCATCTGTTGGGATCGTGGTAGTGGTGGTGTTGCGGTAACCGGTTCTCGTCGGATCACCAAAGTTAAGCAACATAGAGCAACATAGAGCCATGTTAGTCCTTGGATGGGTGACCATCTGAGCAATTGATTCGGTTTCCAACATTGTGTTCTTGGGCAAGGCACTTAACCCCGTTTGTCCACATGGGGCACGATGATGCCATGTCCTCAACCAATCTAATCCTGCCTATGCTGCAGTGCAGAGTTACAATGTTGGGGAGCTGGCAGCTGCTCATCATTGCTCTGTGGTTCTCCGGCTTCCTCCACCCGTAAAACTGTCACTGATACGATATGATCTTGGCTGTCAAAGTGCCATTAAACCTTCATAAATAATCCCATCTGAAAAAGATTTTCAATGGGATCCCTAGAACGGTTTTTAAATTGTAGAACCCTTCAGTCCACTAATAACTCATACTGTGGTAAAAACTTTGTGAAAAATATTATGTGCTGAGAATACTGTTTCTCAGAATATTCGGTGCTGAAAGAGTTAAGCTTTTTGCTTTTGTGATATGCTTAAATGCTGAAAGTGACCTAAAACTCCATTAAATAAATATGTAACGAGTAAATGCTGTTCAATATATACAGATTAATACATCAGTTGTTCTTGGTCATCATATTGCATTGATCCCCTATGGGAATCCTGGGGAGAGGAGCAGTTATTATGATGCCACTGACCTCCAAAGGAGGATTCGGGGTTATCTAGTGAAGTTCTCCATCCATGCTTCTCTGTCCATCCATCTGTCCATCAGTCTGTCCGTACAAACTTTTTGCATTGCAATTTCAAAGCTGTTGGTTGGATTTGGATCTCCTTTGGTATGCTGATAGAGTCAGATAGACCCGCTTGTGGAAACGGATACACACAAGGAATGGGTTCCATCCAATAATTTCTTTTCAACCTACTCACAATTGTTTACAATTGGCTGTAACATAAGTGCAAGCCCTACTTCGGAACTAACTCAAGCTTTTAGAATCTTTTCCAAACGAGTTGGAAAAGTACTAGAGTGCAAAAGCACGAAAAAGATCGAAAAAAGGGTCGAGCGAGACCAGCGCTCGAAATTACAGGTACTCTCTCTGCACACCTCTTGCGTTTACCGAGCGCATGCGCAACAAACCGTGACGTCAATTCCTTTATTTTCCGCCATTGTTCATGGTCGGAAATTTTTGTGACTGTGCTGTTTATGATACTAATTCTTCGTGAACAACTTATTAATCGTCTTTAGTGTGCTACTGGATTGTATCCTTTTTCAAGCTACCAAATTATTACTCTACATTTAATGTTAATTTGTATTATTATTGCTGTGCTTTTCACACTTTATCTTGCCTTTCCCCCACGTGTGAACACGACCTTCGTTCTGTTTTCCGTCGGCGGGAAGCTTGATTGTTGTCTTTATATCATGCCTAAGACTATTCCTTGTACCTCTTGTTTGCAGGTGAAACATGTGGACGATTCCCATACCACATGTGTCACTTGCAACAATTGCACTCAGGCCCAATCATGTGGTATCTGTGGGGTTTGGTCCTCTAAATTTTGGGCTTCTGTTAACAAGGTGGTTCTTTCCAGAGCTAGAACCCCTCGTTCTCGGGTTAAGGGTAGCCGTGCCGTTGCAGACATTTCTGCTGGTGCACGTGGTGACTCTGTCACACAGGATTCGGATCTGACTTCTGTGGCGAGCTCCTCTGCAACTGTTGACGGTGTTTGTTCTGTGATACCTGATGAGGAGACCGCGGTCTCTTTGTCTTCGGATGTCACTATTGAGGCGTCTGTTTTCGTTGAGAGCTTTTCCGAGGTCAACTCGGTAACCCTCTCCGATCTGCCTCCAACACCGTCCACCGTTGTTGAGGGGGTTGCTACTCCAGATCCTATTCTGTCTGATGGTGGCTCTTCCATCTCTTCTGGGGATGGTCTACAGTCTCGGGGGACCGAGGCTGTATCTGCTGGTGTGTCTGTGTGTTCTCAGCCTCCCCCAGCCTCGCGGCGAGGCTGTGCGGGTTTGCTGTCTGCTCCGTCTCATCTGGCTAGGTTTGCTCCTAGTCGGTTGAGCCGGCCGGTCGCTTCGGCAGCGATTCCTCGTCCCTCGAGTGAATCGTTTATTGTTCCACCTTCGCCTGCTAGTGTGCCGACTAGCGGGATGCTGTTGGGACGTTGGCATCCAGGGCCTGCTGTTCGGCAGCGGTCAGTGACAGCCCCGGTTAGCTGTCACTCTCGGAACCTTCCTCCGGTGATTCCTCACTGTGTTCCGAGTCTGGGTGTCGATCGATGCTTGCCGTCGGTCTCAGAGGATAGGCAGTTGGGGCCGTCTGCTGCGCAGAGGTCAATGACAGGTTCCTGTCATTCTTGGGACAATCCTCCGGTGTCTTCTCACCGTGTCCTAGGTCCAGCTACCGATCGACGTGCGCCGTCGGTCCCTTTCGAGGATTTGCAGGCAGGGCCTTCTGTTTCGCAGAGGCCAGTGATGGCTCCTGGGCGTCACAATCGGGACTATCCTCCGGTGTCTTCTCACCGTGCTCCTATTCTGTCTGCCGATCGACGTTCGCCGTCGGTCTCTTCTGAGGATTTGGGTTCTTCTACCAGAAGGGTCCATTGGGAGGACACTCCGTCGGGCGTTTCTGCTGCGACGGATTCTCAGGGTGACCTACGCCAGGCCGTTTTGGCGCTCACCCGGTTGCTTTCTGGCAACCCTCAAGTTGGCCTCCCTGTGCCTCCTGAGGCACAACCTCCTTTGGTCGGTCGCCGAGATGTCTCGCCTGGCCCCTTGGATACTGCACAGTATTCACAGGAGGTTTCTGCTGGTCAGCCCGAGTTGGGCTACGTCTCCTCTGCTACGGAGGATGACGAGTATCTTGAAGGTGATGGTCCCCCCTCGTCAGTCTTGGGGCAGGCTTTGGATTTCGTCTTTGGCTTATTGCCGGACGTTCTACCTTCCGACCAGCCTTCTGTGACCGTCCGGCCGCGGTCCACTGTGGAGCGCCGTAACCCTGTTGAGCCTTCTAGCTCCGGGGCTTTGCGTCCTCTGCAATCGGCTCAGGTGGTTGAGTCCTTCCAGGGCTTAGACGCCAAAATGCGTTCTAAGGCCCTTAAGGGTTCCTTCTTTTCTAGAGCTGATGCCTTCCTGCCTCCATCGCGGTTTCGTGTTTACGATTCCGTCTCTCCACCAGTCTTCCAAGGGATGACTACTGTGGATGAGGATTCTTCTTCCCTCGGGTTGACTAAGCCTAAGTCGGCAGTTCTCCCGATGTCGGTAGTTGAGTCTATGGTGGGCCTGTCCCGAGAGATGCTGGGTATGTTATCTCTCGCGGACCATGTTGTCGCTGCTCTGGCTGAATATTTTCCACCAGGGGAGTTTGATGACGCTCAGGCGCCTTTTCGCGTTTTGTCACAGGCTCTTATGAACTTGACTCACGCTCACGCCTGTAACACGGCCAATTTGGAGCTGGCACGCCGGGATGCGGTTTTGGATTCTTTACCATCCCTTCCTTCTGAGCAACGTGCTGTTCTGAGGTCTGCCTCTTTGGTAGGACCTCAGTTGTTCCATGGTTCCGTGGAAGCTGTTCGTGGCGAAGTTCTTCGTCATTCGAAGGACCAGCTTTTGCTGAGACAGCTTGACCCACCTGCTGCTGCGGGTGGGGGTCGTTCCAGGCCCGCCAAGCGTGCTGCTGCGTCTGCCTCGTCGGCGACGTCGGCTACGCCTTCGGCTCCGTCTGCTCCTTCTGCTCATAAGAAGCGCCGACGTGGCCAGGCCCGCTGGCAGCCTCAGGCTGGAAAGTCTCAGGACTCTGTCACTTCCCGAGGTGGTTTCTCCTCTCGGGGGCCTCGTCGAGGCCGCAAGTGAAGGTTCTCACCTCGATTCGCCTCCAGTCGGAGGAAGGCTGTCGCTGTTTTACGACCGTTGGACAGAGATAACGTCGGACTCTTGGGTCCTCGACGTCATTCATTCCGGTCTGCGACTGTCCTTCCATCGGCACCCCAGTTTATCTCGGGTGCCCCTTCCGACTCAGGTCCCTTCAGATTCTCTGCGTCGGGACCTTCTGGTGCAGGAGATCGACAATCTCCTCACCAAAGGGGCGATCGAGGTGGTCAGGAACACCCTTTCACCGGGGTTTTACTCGAGACTTTTCTTGGTGCCGAAGAAAAACGGCCAATTTCGTCCTGTCATCGATCTGAGTACCCTGAACGAGTACATAATTGCTCCTCGTTTCAGTATGGAGACTTTCCGGTCGGTTCGACGTTCAGTTCATCAGGGCGATTTTGCGGCCAGTATCGACCTGAAGGATGCCTACTTCCATGTACCCATTCATCTGGCGTCACGGAAATACCTTCGGTTCTCGTTTCGGGATCGAGTTTTTCAATTCAGAGCTCTCCCGTTCGGTTTGAACCTGGCTCCTTGGGCCTTCACCCGACTGATGTCACATGTGCTTGCTTTCCATCGCACTCAGTCGGCGGTGACTTCGTCCGCCTACCTAGACGACATCCTCCAACGGCACCACGATGCTGCTGTTCTGGAGTTCGATGTCCGGCAGTTTCTTTGCCTTCTAGCGTCGCTGGGTTTCAGAGTCAATCGCGAGAAGTCGGATCTTCTTCCTTCTCAGCGATTCCGTCATTTGGGGATGGATTTCGACACTCTTCACAATGTAGTGTCGGTTCCCCAGGCTCGGGCGACGATTCTTTCCGCCTTGACTCGGGACCTGCTTCAATCTTCCTCGGTCTCGGCCAGGACTTTCCTTCGGATGCTGGGCCTTTGCGGTTCGGTGACCGATCTCATTCCGCTCGGTCGCTTGTTTGTCCGACCTCTCCAACACTTCCTGTTGGATCATTGGCGTCCGAATGTAGATCCGCTGGACCTGGAACTCACTATTCCTCGGTCTCTGCTTTGTCACCTCCGCCCTTGGGCAAATATTCCCTGGCTGACACAGGGTGTTCCGTTGGATCTTCCTTTGGCCGATCGCATCCTTACTGCGGATGCCAGCGATCGGGGCTGGGGTGCGACGTTGGACCCTCTCGGTCTGTCTGCTCACGGAGAGTGGGACAGCGAGCAGGTGGACCTTCATATCAACCAGAAGGAGCTCCTTGCTCTTCTGTTGAGTTTTCGGCTTTGGATCCCTCATCTGTCGGACCATGTTGTCCTACTTCTTTCGGACAATTCGACAGTAGTGGCCTACATACGGAATCAGGGAGGCACTCATTCGATTCCTATGTATCGGCTGTCTCGGGATCTTCTTCTGTTGGCACGGGATGTGGACGCTCGGGTGTCCATTCGACACATTCCCGGGCGTCTCAACGTCCTAGCAGACTCCCTGTCCCGACGCGACAGTGTCCTTCCAACCGAATGGATGCTACATCGGTCGGTGTTTCAGGCGATTTGCGAGCAGTGGGGTCGTCCTCAGGTCGACCTTTTCGCTACTCGCTGGAATCATCAGGTAGAGACTTTTGTCTCCCCTTGTCCAGATCCTCTGGCATTTGCAGTAGACGCTCTGTCTCTGGACTGGACAGGCTGGGTCGGCTATGCCTTTCCTCCTGCACCGATTCTTCCTCAAGTTTTAGCGAAGATTCGTGCTTGCAGTTGCAGGATCATTCTGATCACACCCCTGTCTCCACAGAGGGTGTGGATCAATCTGCTGCGGCCTCTATTGGCCGATCGACCGATTCGTCTACCTCTACGTCGCGATCTTCTTTCACAGGGTCGTCCCAGGAAGTATCACAACAACCTGGCGAGCCTGTCCCTTCACGCCTGTCTTTTATCAGGTCCAGTCTCCGACGTAGAGGTTTTTCGAGACGATCAGTGGAGTGCATTTCTGCATCGCGGCGACCTTCCACTGGAATGACTTATGCCGCCAAGTGGAAGGTTTTCTGCCGCTGGTGTTCAGATCACAATGTGAATTACCGTGATCCGTCTATCGCTCAAATTGCGGATTTTCTGGTTTTTCTTTTTGACTCCAAGGGCCTCCAGCCTATTACGATTAAGGGCTATCGGTCTATGCTGTCTGATACTTTCTCTTATGTGGGAAAGCGGTGTATCGGTCGTAATCTTTTCCTCTCCAAACTTATTCGGCACTTTTCTTTGAAGAGGCCTCGAGTTTTGCGTCTTACACCCAAGTGGAACTTGGCATGGGTGTTGCACTGTTTGGAGGGGGCGCCTTTCGAGCCTTTATCTGAGACCGACATGCGTTTTCTCACCTATAAGACGGCTTTTCTTCTAGCGTTTGCTTCTGCTCGTCGAGTCAGTGAGCTTCATGCGCTATCTGTTGATTCTGCCTTCTTCCGAAATGAGGCTAACAGTGTTACATTCACTACTGATTGCTCTTTTCTGGCTAAGAATCAACTCCCCGATTCGGTACCTCCTCCCATCTGCATTCGGGCTCTCCCTGCTGTAGATGGACGGAGGCCTCTTCTTTGTCCTGTTCGTGCGGTCAAGACTTACATTACTCGCACTCAGTTCATTAGGAGGGATCGGAAGAGATTTTTTCTGTCTCTCATTCCTAAGCGGCAGTCTATCTCTTCCCATTCTATTTCCAGGTGGATCTGTCTTGCAATCAAGCTGGCTTATTCTCGCTTGTCTGCATCGGATCTTGTTTCGAACCGGCTTAATGCTCACGAGGTTCGTGCCATTTCTACATCCTGGGCGTTCTCCAATTCTGTTTCGCTCCGTGATGTTATGAATGCGGCTTACTGGAGGAATGCTTCTACCTTCTCCTCCTTTTATCTCCGCCACCTTCAGCAGCAATCTGAGGACCTTTATTCTTTAGGTCCTCTCGTTGCTGCTCAGGCTGTGGTGCACCCTCGTTAAATTGTTTTTGTCGAGGTTGCGCTTCTCTCAGCCTTGTTCTTTTCAGGTGCCTTCTCTCTTTCTTCATTACAGGTTTTAGTTTTTGTTCTCTGCCATCCTTGTTTTCGTTACTGCTACTCTTGTTGGTATTGGTTATGTGATTCACCTCCTCCTATTGTTTATTCAGCCAATTGTAAACAATTGTGAGTAGGTTGAAAAGAAATTAAAATTTTTTAGTAAATTTTGTTTCTTAACATACCTACCACAATTGTTTACCGGAGGCCCACCCTCCTTGGGGATATCTTTGATATCGATGCCTCCCCGCTAAATCACAAACTTCTCGTTGGCGGAAATACGGAATTGACGTCACGGTTTGTTGCGCATGCGCTCGGTAAACGCAAGAGGTGTGCAGAGAGAGTACCTGTAATTTCGAGCGCTGGTCTCGCTCGACCCTTTTTTCGATCTTTTTCGTGCTTTTGCACTCTAGTACTTTTCCAACTCGTTTGGAAAAGATTCTAAAAGCTTGAGTTAGTTCCGAAGTAGGGCTTGCACTTATGTTACAGCCAATTGTAAACAATTGTGGTAGGTATGTTAAGAAACAAAATTTACTAAAAAATTTTAATTTTTCCCTGAGTTATGGCCCTTTTCCACTTTTTGGACCTTTTCTGTTTTCACTCTTTTGACTCAGAAAATTGTTTTGTCCCACAAAACCTTTAAGGCTACTTTGATCATGCCTGCGGGTGGGGTGCAGTGGCCCACGCTTTGTGTTGCTTTTGTTATTTATTACAGTAAGCAAGTTGTGCTTTACTGATAAAATAGCACCCAGAACCAATATGTTGGGTGGAAGTCATCTTAAAGTCAGCAACATATGTGTAAAATAATTGACTAATCTTGACATCTTGACATCATACCTATGTTGTAATCATTATATAGCCAAAGATGCTGAAAGTGACATTGAACACCAATAAATAAATACTGGTATAATAGCTCATGATAACCAAGCCTCATCTGCCAAATGAGGTCCCCAGAGGGTGAATTTGGTAATGCTACCCTGCACAGCAGGGTAGCATCACAAAATTTACCCTCTGTGAACCTCTGTCTGAATCAAGGTCTCAAGCCAGAATAGAAAGATGTACCTAGAGGATAAATTGGCCCACTGTATGGGATAGCATCAGCAAATTCACCTTCTGGGGACCTCATTTTGCAAATGACGGGTGGCTTATATTCAGGCTTGATGGTAGCCTTGCCTGTGCTAAGAGTCATCCAAAGCTGCAGCAGCATAGGTGAAAGAAGATTGGCTAAACTTGACTTTTTGCTTTGTTACTGTTGTGATATAACCATAGACCATAACTTTAAACACCCTTAAAAAATAAATACGTACAGAATATTTGTTTATATTAATGCAGTTCGATAAAAACCGATTTTAATAACAGTAAGTTGACCTTGGTCATCATATTCCCTCGAGTTGATGAGACCAGATCAGCAAGATCAAACAGGATGCACAGGACTTATATTAGGCACAGCATAAGCATATCCAAATATGCTGGGAAACATGATTGTCTCCTTCAGAATACATGTACACAAACGTGCCCCTCTTTGTCTGATGTCAACCACAGCACTTTCATCGTACTGGAGCCAGTGTGTTTCACATTTTCATACAGGTGCTGAAAGGAGAGTTAATCAAGTAATCATAAGGACTTTGACTGAATACTACAAACAATTAAATCCAGGATAAATTGGTTGCACAGAACAAATTAACTGTATTCTCATTCTGTTAGTGTTCAATAAGATCAATAGAGTTCAATACAAGGTTGAAATTAATTCCTCATTATTTATTACCCCTTATCCTGCCGATTACAACTATTTTTATACCTTTGCTTTTGTGTGGAGTTAGTATGTTGGGGAGCTGACAGTTGCTCGGTGGTTCTCTCCAGGTACTCTGGCTTCCTCCACCCGTAAAACTGTCGAGGTCATGATTAGCCATTGTGCAGAAATATGTGTACTTTAACACTAATAAATAAATAAACAAATACCTTTGCTTTAGAGTAGTATATAGAAATCCTCATGTCAGTTCATTTGTGTGTGTGAGCATCCATTCATCCATCCCAAACATACCTGCAACTCGTCCCTCATTTTCCATCAGATGCTTTACATATTTTGTATGATGAATAACAATGATATGAACTTGTGTATATTCTTATGCCATGTTGCTGCACCGTACTGTTCATGGGTTATTGCCCCTTTTTACTTAGAACAGGCTATTGAAAGTAGAGTATGTTTTCATTTTTGGATTTCAGTAAAAAAAAAACATGACGGGTCTTAAGCTGAGTTTCAATAGTAGTGGCTGGTTTTTAGCCATTACATTTGGTAAAGAGCTGATTCAGATGAGATTTACACTAAGGCTGTACAGTGCACAGGGTTGGATACTCAGTTAAAATTGAACATTTTTAGTAACTAGAAAGTGTGACTAACCCTGTGCATTGCACAGGGTTAGTCACACTTTCTGGTTATTTCTGGTTATAAAATATTGGTAAACTGCCAATAACTGTAACACAAACTGACAGAGCCAGTAAAAATGCAGAGGGTGTTTTTGGGTGTGGTCCGAAATCAAGATTGCCACCAGCAGCCATTTTGTACCAAAATTAGTGCAATCAGTCTTTTGTACAGAACTTCTGTATGAAAGTTCTTATTTGAATAAATTTTTGTATGAATGTTTAGTAAAATGGAATACATCACATACAGTACGGGGGTTTTTTCTCGTGCAGAAATTATGCAAATTAGATGAATTTTGATTTATTTAGTGCTACTTATACACTGTAAGTGCACATGTCAATACGGCTCGGGATAGAGGCTGTATTTATCAACCGATCTTCACGAAACTTCTTGGGTACCATTGTTATCACCTTGGGAAGAGAACGAGTGTTTCTGAGTGCGGTCCAAAATTCAAGATGGCTGCCAGTGGCCATTTTGTACCAAAATTAGGTCCAATCAGTTTTTTGTCACAACTTCTTTACAGCTCGTATTTATGAACTGATCTTCACGAAACTTTTTGGATACCTTTGTTTTCACCTTGGGACAGGAATGAGTGTGTTTTGGGGTGCCTTTGTTATCACTGTGCTATGAGAACAAATATTTTGGGGTTCAGTCAGACCCACTCTGGGACCCAAAGATTTCTTTTCTAGTGACAGAGCCAGTAAAAATGCAGAGGGTTAGTTGGTTACATTCTGTTACATAGGGTTCAGGATTCAAGGAACTAAAAGAAATATTCACATAGGATTGTGGAAATTTTTTTTAATTGAATTCCAAAAATGAAAACATATTCTATTTTCAATTAATAGCTTGTTTTAGATTGTTACAGAAGTCCATCTCAAACTTTTAACCTCATTTAGTCTCGCACTTTTCATCAGATATTTTTTTTTATTTTATATGATGAATAACCATGATATGAACTTGTGCATATCATTAAGACTATGATGCTGCACCTTTTTTACCTGCGTCGCCAGCGGCAGAGCAGGTTTAGTAACCGCTTGACTCTGTCCGTCCATCCGTCAGTCCGTCCAAAACACTTCTTCCGTCAGAGTTTTCTTGGCTTCTATGAAAGAGAATGATTAGCTCAACTTTGGCGAAGCCAAATTTGAGCTTATGCCATGGCCAGTCGTCCGTCATCCGTCTGTCCATACGTCAACAATTAGATACTGCTCAGGCTAGAGGCTGTATTTATGAACCAATCTTTACGAAACTTCTGTGGTACCTTTGTTATGACTGTGGGACGAGAACGAGTGTTTTGGGATGCGGTCCAAAATTCAAGATGGCTGCCAGCCGCCATTTTGTACCGACGATGCAGAAATCTGTTTTTTGTGCAGAACTTCCATATGAAAGCTCTGATTTGAATAATTTTTTGTATGAATATTTAGTACCATGCGATACATTACATATCATACGGGTTTTTTTCTCGTGCTTAAATTATGCAAATTAGACTAACTTTGATTTATTTAGTGTTACTTTCAGCACTGTTACTTTCAGCACTGTCAGTGCAAATGCCAATACAGCTTGGGCTAGAGGCCGCATTTATGAACCGATCTTTACGAAACTTCTTGGGTACCTTTGTTATCAACGTGGGACGAGAACGAGTGTTTTTGGGTCCGGTCCGAAATTTAAGATGGCCGCTGGCAGCCATTTTGTTCAAAATTAGGGGCAATCAGATTTTTGCGCAATAATTTTTTGTATGAATGTTTAGTACCATGGGATACATCACATATAATACAGGTTTTTTTCTCATGCAGAAACTATGCAAATTTGATGAATTTTGATTTATTTAGTGCTACTTATACACTGTAAGTGTACATGTCAACACGGCTCGGGCTAGAGGCTGTATTTATCAACCGATCTTCACGAAACTTCTTGGGTACCTTTGTTATCACCTTGGGACAAGAACGAGTATTTCTGAGTGCGGTCCAAACTTCAAGATGGCTGCCAGTGGCCATTTTGTACCGAAATTAGGTTTAATCAGTTTTTTGTACACAACTTCTATACGGCTCAGGCTAGAGGCCGTATTTATGAACCGATCTTTACGAAACTTCTTGGGTACCTTTGTTATCACTGTGGGATGAGAACGGGTGTTTTTGGGTGTGGTCCGAAATCAAGATTGCCACCAGCAGCCATTTTGTACCAAAATTAGTGCAATCAGTCTTTTGTACAGAACTTCTGTATGAAAGTTCTTATTTGAATAAATTTTTGTATGAATGTTTAGTAAAATGGAATACATCACATACAGTACGGGGGTTTTTTCTCGTGCAGAAATTATGCAAATTAGATGAATTTTGATTTATTTAGTGCTACTTATACACTGTAAGTGCACATGTCAATACGGCTCGGGATAGAGGCTGTATTTATCAACCGATCTTCACGAAACTTCTTGGGTACCATTGTTATCACCTTGGGAAGAGAACGAGTGTTTCTGAGTGCGGTCCAAAATTCAAGATGGCTGCCAGTGGCCATTTTGTACCAAAATTAGGTCCAATCAGTTTTTTGTCACAACTTCTTTACAGCTCGTATTTATGAACTGATCTTCACGAAACTTTTTGGATACCTTTGTTTTCACCTTGGGACAGGAATGAGTGTGTTTTGGGGTGCCTTTGTTATCACTGTGCTATGAGAACAAATATTTTGGGGTTCAGTCAGACCCACTCTGGGACCCAAAGATTTCTTTTCTAGTTCAGCATCTGACTGTCACCCACCTTTACAATACTTTACTTATACATTTGTTACAGGCTAAGGTCAGTATTTATGTACAGACCGTTACAATACTTTATATGTACCTTTGTTATCAGGTCATTACCTAGATGTTTGTCATTGCTGTGTCACATACTATACATGTACATGTCTTGACAAGTTGAGCTACAGTGTCATTGACACTTTCATTTTATATTTGGTCTGCTGCTTCATAATGATGAGTTGTATCGTGTATCTAATTTTCAGATCAATTGCATGCAGCGACGCAGGTCCAGACCCGGTATTGGTCTTGGCTTGTTTCCAAGAGTTATTGATCTTTTTAACTTATATCAAGTCTATTTATTATTTATTTATGTATTGGTGTTTAAGGTCACATACTTATGCACAGTGGCTAATCATGACCGTGACAGTTTTATGGGTGGAGGAAGCCAGAGTACCTGGAGAGAACCAATGAGCAACGACAAGCTGTTGCCAGCTCCACAACATCGTAACTCCATACTGCGGCACAGGCAGAGTTAGATTAGTTGAAGACATGCGTACCATCGACGTGCAGTACGCCTTAGTACACGGTGTCATCATGCCCCCACGTGGACAATCGATGGTCCTGTTCGTGCATTCCATTTTTGTTCAACTCAGCATGCCCAGCCCCCTAGGTAGGGAGTGAGGGAAAATGCTCCAAAATATTTTTAAAAATCTTGATATTTGTGATGGAGCTTCCTTTTGATGTGTAGATTCAAGTTTATTCAAATGAAGAATGTGAAGCAATATTTGGCTTTGTAATGGCAGGGGTAAGACTTTTGGCCCCGCGCAAACTTTCTTTCTATTTTCTGAACTGATGGTCCGATTTGAACCAAATTTGCTATGTGGTATTATTGGGTCATAAGCACTTGACTCGTGCAAAAAAAATTTTTTGCATCCCCATGAGAACCCCAGGAGCTAAAAATAGAAATATTTTCAAACACCCATAGTTCCCAAACCACACGGAACAGAGAACTATTATTTGGTATGAAGCATCCTTAGGACCAGTAGATTTGAATGGTAAAAAAAATAGCCATCTGTTATGTTAGGGTGTTCTGTGTAAAGAGGGCATCGAAAAAATGCCGAGTCAGCATATTTCCAAAAATTAAAAAAAATCTTATTTGGTATACAACATCTCTAGGGGGGGTCAGATTCAAGTTTGTTCAAATCAGGTCCCTAGGTATATAATTGGGTTCACTATGGAAGCCTAAATTTTAACATAGTGCAATATGAGGAAATTTCTTAAAAAAATCTTCTTCAGATCCACCAGTCGGAATGCTTTCATATTTGGTATACAACATCTCCAGGGAGGTCAGATTCAAGTTTGTTCAATTCGAGTGCCTGGGTTAATATTTGGGCTCCATATGGGAACCTGAAATTTAACTTAGTACAATATGAGGGAATTTCTTCAAAAATCTTCTTCAGATTCACTTGTCAGAATCCTTTCATATTTGGTTTGCAAGATCTCTTAGGGGAGTCAGATTCAAGTTTGTTCAAATTGGTTCTCTAGGTTAATATTTGGGCTCCCAGATTCAATTTTGTTCAAATCGGATCCGAAGGTTAATATTAGGGCTTGCTATGCTAGCCCAAATTTTAACTTAATGCAATATGAAGAAATTCGTTTAAAAATTTTCTTCTTCCGATCCAACAGTCAGAATGCTTTCATATTTGGTATACAACATCTCTAGGGAAGTCAGATTTAACTTTGTTCAAATCGAGAGTTTGAGTTAATATTTGGCCATGTAGCTGAAGAATTAGAAATTTTGTATTCAGTACCCTTTGAGGTGTGTAACTAAATTTAATCTATATAGGCTGTATCAAGGGGCTTTCATAGGGGAGCTTTACATTTTACATTATGATCAACTGAAGAAAAGGCATGATGCTCAGACTATTTTTGTCACTCCTGAGGGGCTCAAGGATTGACAGTGTATCCTATGGAGATGGATTGCTTAATGTAGACTCATTCTTGGACTCTGTTTATATCATGTTCTGTTCAAGGTGGGTGCTTCAGGCCCTGTGGGGCCTCTTGTTAATGGGTACACTGGCTTCCCCCACCCTGTAAAACTGTCCAATATAAGATGATCCTGGCTGTTGAAAGTGTTGTTAAACCCCAATAAAAAAATACAACGTAGAATGAAGCTCTTTCATAATTTTTAGGGGGGCATGGTGGCTCAGTAGGTAGAGGTGCAGGCTGCAAGCCGAGAGGTCCTCGGTTCGAATTCCTCCTGTGGCAACCACATTGTGTCCTTGAGCAAGTCACTTCATCCCCATGCCCACGTGTTTGTGTGGAGTTTGTATGTTGGGGAGCCTGACAGTTACTTGTCATTGCTCAGTGGTTTTCTCCTGCTTCCTTTACCCATAGGGCTCAAGGATTGACAATGTATCCTATGAAGATGGATTGCTTAATGTATGTTGACTCATCCTTGGACTCTGTTTATATCATGTTCTGTTCAAGGTGAACGCTTCAGGCCCTGTGGGGCCTCTTGTTTAAAGTGTACCAAATTCATCTCGATCAGCTGTTTACATTGTGCCAATTCGTGGTGACCCAGTTTCAAACGCCTGATCAACAAACAACTTCAGATGTTTGGGTTGTAAAAAAAGTTTATTCAACAGAGAATTCCCTTTTAATAGTGTTCATTTATATTTTTCCTGCATTTGAATAAGGCTCCCCTATTTTTGCTTTACAAACTACAACACTGTGTTTGAACATTGAAAAGACAACGTAAATCACAATTCAGTTGATGAGTGCCGCTATTTTCAACTATGAATTCTGGGAGATACCAGGTAAGTTCCTTTGATCTATACTAGTAGGGGATATTTGATAAAAGTTAGATATATGAAGAAATATATTTATATTTTCATCAAAAAGACAGTTGAGACATTGCACTGTGACATCTGGTGAATGATTTCAGTAATAGTTTGTTGTCTGACAAGAACACATTCCATGCACTGAGCTTTAGAAGACATGGACGGTCAGTCAGAGAATTTGCCACATTCAGTCGAAGACCTCATTACCATGTAAATC
Organism: Pictodentalium vernedei; assembly: GCA_031216915.1. Taxonomy (NCBI): domain Eukaryota; kingdom Metazoa; phylum Mollusca; class Scaphopoda; order Dentaliida; family Dentaliidae; genus Pictodentalium; species Pictodentalium vernedei. Next base: position 52,488,896 of record CM062294.1, read on the forward strand.
CTCCTCCCCGGAACCGATGTGGCATACTCCTCACCAAACTTCCAATATCAGCTTGAATGTTATTCCATTCTTCCTGCAGTGCAACAGCAAGTTCTTGGACATTGGTAGCGGACTCTTGGCGTTGCCATAGGCACCAGTCAAGCATATCCCAGATTGGTGAAAGGTCTGGACTCAGTGTTGGCCAAGGCAGTGTAATGATGTTCTGCTCCTGGAGGAACTCAGTGGTGACACAGGCCCTGTGTGGTCTTGCATTGTCATCTTGGAAAATGAATTGATGGTCGTAACATCGCCCAAATGGCAACACATGAGCTGATAACATGTCACGGTAGTACTGCCCTGTGACATGCCCTTGGATGACATGTAATGGTGTTCTGCTTGTCGTGGTTATGCCTCCCCACACCATAACCGATCCACCACCAAAACGATTGTGCTGCCTAACTGTTACATCATTGTATCATTTGTTTCGCCATTCTGCCTGTCGAGAGTGAACCTCGATTCATCGGAAAACATGACGTTGCTCCACCGACGATTGTCCCATCACTGTCGTGCTCTACACCCAATTACGCCTTGCTGTGATGTGACGTTCAGTCAAATGTGGAATTATTCGAGGTCACAGGCCTGGCATTCTTTAGGAGTGCAGGAGTGCTGCACGCCTAGAAAAAATTGAGGAGGGCAATTTTTTGCACCCCTTGATTTTCTGGAATGCTAGACCTGTTTGGGACTGCCTGTAAAATCTATTATCATTTCGTCTCCTGTGTTCCAATGTGTTTTCTGTGCCTACTAGAGAACACGTTCGAACTCGGGATGATTTGTCAATGTTGCATTGATTTGCAATAATTCATGACTCATTCTGTGTCGCATTTAAGCACATTTTGAGTGTGGAAGATAGTCACATAAGAATTGAATACTTTTTGAATGATGAGAAGATGTGTGTGCCAATTTTTCCACTGTGTAGCTGAATGTAGTACAATTTTTCAGTCACAATATTAATACATTGAAGTGAATATAACCAAAATAGCATATAAGTTTTTGCATTGAAAATTTCAGGTGCAATTGCACTTCCAAGCAATCTGAGGAGGGAAACTGTTTTGCACTCCTTGATTTTCTAGATTGCCAGGCCTGAGGTCGTCGAGCGTACAAAGTCCAGCTCTGTAGGCGATTTCGGATAGTCTGACCACTAACTTGCACATCAGCTGCTGTCCAATTTCTAAGGCACTTTGATGGTGGTTACGTAATGCTGTGGTTTGGATGAAACGATCCTGGTAAGCAGTTGTTGCCCTTGTATAACCTGACCGATATCTATCATCAACATTGCCTGTCTGACGTTAGAGTGACCACAACCTGCTATTCACCGATTGAGTAACGTGGAAAATTGAGCCTCTGCAGTCTGTCTGTTGCCAGCTTCCAACATGCCAATGGCACGTAAACATTCGCCACGTGTCAGTCTTCGCATACCTCAAAAGTTACGTTTTGACCAGAAACTGTTGAAGAATGAGTTTATACCAAGAAAAGAACGATGAGACCTCCGAGAAAGCCTGTCCAGTACAAAAGAAAATTTCAAAACGTATCCCTCAGACATTAACGAGGCACTCGTGCGAAAAACCTGCATGGAGTTTTCATGGGCAGGTGACATTCATGATCCACACTAAGCTTGGTAACATATTGATGTGTCACGTGTATCCAATAAAGTTTTCCGAAAATATCATCAGTATGGATACAGTAAAACCTGTCTTGAGAGACCACTGTCTTGAGAGACCACCTGTCTTGAGAGACCACATCTGCCAGGCACTGACTGCTTTTACTCTATAATGGACCTGCTATGGGAGACCACCTGTCTTGAGAGACCACCTGTCTTGAGAGACCACTGTGACCGAAAGTAATGATTTCACGTGCCGAATGCACGCAGGGATGGTATAGGGGACAGGCCCCTTTCAACCCTCAGTAACTGTGTGAGAATTTGCCCTGTCTGGCAGTGGCAAAGGAGGAAAGCGTTTTGGGATCTAATTGAGTTCTTTCAGGAATTCCTGGAATTCCGGGGTGTGAATTTTCATGGCCTCAAGTTGTCGGTATGTGCGTTGCTCCAGAGCTATCTTTTGGCATTCCTTGTCTAATTTTGTTAGGACGAATTGCATATACTGGTCCATGGTTCCTGTGAAATCAAGTTTGAGGCTGCCGTGGGCTGCGATGCATCGTTGATCCATGTCATCGATGAAGTCGCCCCATTCTGAGTCGCTATCAAAGTCCGAGTCATTATCCGTGGTGTTGAGAGAGGAGCTGAGGCAGGATAGATCTGAGCAGATGGGAGATCCAGGTTCGGATTGAGCGACTACCTTCTCCCCTTCCACCTCCATGTCCACCTCCCTGCCTTCCGACCTCTTAGGTGAAGAGGTACAGGTTGGCAAGGGAGACGAATGTGGTGGTGGTGGTTTGACAGTTGCCACTTGATCCTTCTCCTGGTTCTCCATTTCAGCCAAGCTTCCATACGCCTGGCTTCCCGGCGTCTGGTTGATGGAGTCTTCTTCCTCTTCTTCTTCTGGCCTTTTTCAGTTCCACTTTCCTTGTTGGACGTGGTGGTGTGTCTCAGTTCCTTCCCCGGATGTGGACCAGTGCGGGAAGCCCCGCGAAAGGTACTACCACTACCTCAGGAGGGTTCTTGGTTAAATTTGATGGAGATTTGAAGATTTTGAACGTGGCCCCCCATTTACTTGGACAGACCAGTTAATTTGAGAGCTGGCGTTCAATCCCATCAATGTTTCTTTGATTTGCGAAGGCAGGAAATCCATCTCCACTAAAACAGTGGTATGAAACCAGATTCTCTATAGATAAGTTGATGACTTGTCCCCCTAGTGACCCCTATTATGGTTCGTAGAGCATCCAAGTGTAAATTTTCTAGGAGTGTTGATTTAGTCTCCGTGCAACCATCCCATATAACATCGGCATAATCAAACAGCGGGAGAATGAAGTATTGATATAGAGTTTCCAATGCTTGTCTGGACAATCTGTATTTTAGGCTTCTAAGACAGTTTATCATAGGGCTGACTTTACTTATAAGACTCTGTATATGATGGTTGTCACATGTCTAGGCGTGTCGAAGGAGGAAAAGGATCCGGTCCTCAGCAGGTGTATCCAGTTGTTGGTAGGCGGTCTCGCTGGCTGATGTCGGTTGGACCCTCGGGTGAGGACCAGTGTGGGAGGTTGGGTCCTCTCACAAAGGTACTACCTCTCCCCGAGGGTGCAGTCGATCTGGACTTTCGGGCAAGTATAGTCTGCCGCTTCGAGGATGATAATGAGTGATGGCCATCACTGGCAAGTATAATCTGCCTCAGGCTGTCTCTGTTATAGTTGGACTCTTTGAAGGAAAACAACAACGACCCCTTTCGGGGACCACCAAGAAGAAGACCTGAACTTCCCTGGTTCGGGGGCAGGCCTGCATTGTAATCCTATTGGGTTGGGACAAAAAGATGCGCAATGCGCTTACAAAAAGGGGCAGAGGCGGGACGCAGGACCAACGCTCGCCTCCCTTAAAGTGACTGTGGGGTGACTGTTTCCATAACGGTTAGACTGTCTGTAGCGTTTATTGGGGTGCTGGTCCAAAAAACATCTTCTGTGTACCTGCTTAAAAGAAGAAAGTAGAATTAGTTTTCATTAGAATATGTAAACTGTAAAGATAAAAGTAGCACCTCTTTAGTTGCGTGTCCTTGTGGTGTCTGCTGTGTGTGTGTGGAGAGTATGGAATGCACGAATTTTTACATTCGTAAGGGCAGTAACATACTCTCGTGTGGTATTGTGCTGTGTGTGTGCTTGTCACTAAGGGGGAGAGTATGAAATGCACGAATCTTTACATTCGTAAGGGCAGTAACATACTCTCGTGCTTGGGACCCCAATCCCTATTTATTATTTAGTTTTAAGTTGCAGGGGATCTCGAGCGTTTTAAGTTGGCTAAACTTCCTAGTTTGCAGCTGGACGGTAATAGGTCTAGCACACTAGACCACACCCAAGGGTGTTTCTTTCCTGTTGTGTCCTTCGCTGGAAGTGGCCTTATTTAGGTTAGTTTAGGTTTATTTTAAGTTGAGGTTGCCGGGGATCGCGATCGTTTAATGCGGGTTGAGCTTCCGAGGCTGTCAGCGGGAAGGCAACAGGTCTAGCACACTAGACCACACCCGAGGGTGTTTCTTTCCTGTTGTACCCTTCGCTGGTTGCGGACTTAATTTTTTTTTTTAATTTAGTTTAAGGGTATTCGGGGGCATCGGGGATCGCAGTTCACCTTGTCATTCCCTAGTTTTTATTCGAGCGGTCTTAGTTTTGATTGCAATTTTTGGGCTTTTGTCGGCTTTCGCAAATTACTCCAAGTTTGGAGATTAGTACGCTGTCGGCTAACCGGTCATGATTTTTCGTGGCCAGGGTGGCTAGGCGGTCTTTAATGGTGGGGATGTCGGCCCTGTCGTGGAGTGTTTTTATGGGTGTGTCCCATGGGGCGCGGAGGGCAACTCTAAGCGCGTGATTTTGGACCCTCTGGAGTTTTTCCTTGTTTGTTTGGTTGAGGTCAGTTAGTATTATTGCACCGTATTCGAGTACTGGGCGCACAAAGGATTTGTATAGTTTGAGTAGGGTGGACTGGTTGGCCCCCCATGAAGTTCCCTTGAGCATTTTCAGTAAGTTAATTCGTTTAGTAGCTTTTTTCGCCATGTCGTCGGTATGTTTGTTGAAGGACAGTTTCTGATCAATGGTGATGCCCAGGAATTTCGCTTCTTTGCATTCTGGGAGGGTGTTATCCATAAGTTTTAGGTCAAAATCTCGTTTATTTTTCTTGCGGGTAAAGGTGATTCGTTGGGTTTTATTAGCATTTAGCTTAATTCTCCATTTGGCACACCATTGTTCTAGGTCATCGAGAGCGCATTGCAGGGGTTTTTGGAGCAGATTGGCCGTATTGTTAGAGTCCCAGAGGCCCTTGTCATCCGCGAATTGGGAGACTTGTACATGATCTTGGGAGAAGTTAAGGTCATTTACATAGAGGATGTAGAGGAGGGGGCTCAGGACGGATCCTTGGGGGGTGCCTGCTTCAAGGGGGACACTGTCAGACAATTCATTGTTCACTCTGACTTTAATTTCGCGATCATTTAAGAAAGAGGATAGCAATCTGAGCAGTTTCTTGGGGAGTTTCATTTCTGCTAATTTGTAGCGCATTCCATTGTGCCAGACGGAGTCAAATGCTTTTTCGACGTCTAACAGGACTGCCGCGCCTATTTGCTGATTGTTGATAGCGGTCTTCATTTGGGTAACTAGTCGGTAGACATGTTCGATGCCTTCTTTGCGGTTTCTATAGGCTCTTTGCCATTTATTAAAAAAATCGTTGTCTTCAAGGTGCCCCCTGAGCCGATTGGTAAGGATTCGTTCGAATGTCTTACCAATGCAGCTGAGTAGGCTGATTGGGCGGTAGCTGGCTGGATCGGAGGGGTCCTTGTCCGTTTTTGGAATCATGACACCGATGGCTTTTTTCCAACATTTTGGAAAATAGCCATGGGTGAGGCATGCGTTGAACAGTTTTTTTAGTTTTTCGATTAGGGAGTATGGGCTTTGTTTTAGAATTTTGTAGCTTACTTCGTCTTCACCGGGTGAGGAAGAATTTTTGCATTTTTTTATGACGTTGATGATTTCGTCATTAGTGATGGGGATGACGAGGTCTTCGTCATCCCCGTCTTCTGGCTCGTTATCGAATTTGGGGTCACGGTAGATATCAGGGTGTGCATTGATGTAGTCATCAATGGCGTTTATGGCGGCGTCATCGTTGCCCGCACCTTGATGCGGGCGATGGGTTTTTCTTAGGAGGTCGGCAAAGGTGTCGGCCTTGTCTTTGTCAGTGCGCGTGAAGGAACCGTCTTCCTTCTTAAGAGGTTTTCCTGCGGCTTTGCGGCTTTTGTTTTTTTGCCCAGTTAGGGTTTTGAAAGAGTCCCAGAATTCTTTCGCATCCTGGACTCCGTTTAGGTCGGCTGTTGCCTTTTCCCATTTGGCTTGTTTTTCAGCTTGGAGGGCTTTTTTGACCTCGCCATGAAGGCGGTTGTATGTTTTTTGAGGTCAGCTTTCTTACCGGGGTCAGTTTCGGTTTTAAGAGCGCGAAGAGCTTTCAGTTTAGTTTTGATTAGTGAGAGTGTGTCGCCCGAGATAGTATTTCTCCAGGGGCGTACTTCTTCTTTTGGGCATATTTCGTTTAGGGTTGAGTTAATGATTTTTTCTATGCCCTCGCATTGGGTTTCGAGTTCCGCTGCATTGGATGGGGGGGTGTTTGTGAGTTTGACATCGATGATGTCACGATAGAGGTTCCAATTAATTTTTCTAAAATTTCTGCGGAGAGTGGGGGGGTACCTGAGTGGGCCATTTCCTAGCTGCAGTGAGGCATGGACCGGGAGGTGATCGCTGCCTAAGTCGTCATCGCCGACCCAGTGGTCATCGATGTGATTTATCAGGGAGTCACTGGCGATAATTAGATCGAGGATCTCAGATGAGAATAATGGGTTATTACTGATATAAGTCGCAGAGCTGTCATTCATAACCACATGAAGGTTATGCTTTTTTGTGATTTCAAGGAGGGCTTCACCGTTAGGGATGGTTTTGTTACAGCCAAAGTACACGTGTTTGGCATTGAAGTCGCCGAGGAAAATGCAGTGTTTGTATTTCCTCGTAAAGAATTCAAAGACAGTGTCAGAAACAAATTTGCTTGGGTCGTTATAATAACAAACAATCGCGATGTTTTTGTTGTCGACAGTGATTTCAGTTGCAATCACCTCTGCATCGAGGTGATTGGTTTTTATGGTTTCAGTTTTGATGTTCTGCTTTATTAGAAGAGTGATGCCACCACCTTTAGTGATTTGTCGATCTCTTCTAATAGTGCTGAACCCGCTAACTGAAAATTTTTTGCTGGGTTGAAGCCAACTTTTGCAGATGCAGATAATGTCTGTATCTTCGAAGTATCGACTCATTTGAAGTTTTTTGTTATTAACGCTTCTAGCGTTCCACACGGCTATTTGTAACTTATTCATGACGGGGGTTGGGAGTTAGTAGCGGTGCTTTAGATATAGGTTTGGACAGGTGCTTCAGTCTGAGCTGATAGCGGCTTTGATTAGTGATTCCGAAATATGCGTCTTGAAAAGTCGGGACGCCGATCGGCTGACATCCTGGCAGATGTCGGACAGATTGGTTTTAGAGTGTTTGCTTAATACTGAATACAGGGATCCGGCGATAAGGGAGCAGACGGTATGTGGAGATGATGCATTGTCAGCTTGATGAGATTTAGGTTTTTCAGCTCGATGGCAGTTTTTACTTTTTTGAAATGAGGACACCCCCGGTAGCTGCTGGAGTGACTTCCTTTACAGTTGGGGCAGGAGGGGGATTTTAACCTGCATGACTTGGTGAGATGTGATTCTCCGCAATTCATGCAGGTTAGATTCCCTCTACATTTGTTGGCTATATGCCCGAACTTTTGGCATTTGTGGCACTGTATGGGCGTTGGGGAGGTATTGTATTCCTCCCCAGCGTGCCACCTGCCATTGATGTGGATCCCATTTTTGATTATTTTTATTTTGGTTTCCTTGTTGGGACAGGTGACTTTAATTTTCCACGTGGCCTTGCCCGTGGCTCTGGAGTGGAATCTCTCCCATTTGCAGTTATTAAGGCTGAGGTTTATGGTTCCACTGGGTGTATCGGGGTGGACCCTAGTTATAACCGCAGTGAGGTTTGGCGAGTTGTTACCCCTGCCCTCCCTGCTGCCGTTTGTTTTGTTTTTTGTACTGTTGGTACTATTGGTGGGGGTGTTTGAATTTTGCCCCCCTTTTGGTTTTGGCAGTTGGCTATCATGTTAGCTTTTGCCTTCTTTCTTTTAACCACTGTTGTCCAGGGTGTCTCCATGAGTGAGGTGGGCCCTGGCTGGTTAGGTTGAGGCTCATTGTTGGTATGATGGAGTGCTTTGGGTGAGGTGGTGGGTGGAGGGCAGTTCCTCACTTTCTTGATCTGCCGGTCAATGGTGTGGTAAAAGCCCTGTCCGTCCACCACCTCTACCAACTCACTCTCTAGGTCTATTGAATTTTTTCTTTTGCCTTTATTGCGGGACGGGGTCAGAGTGCTGCTAGGAGCACTGACCAGCGGAGTGGCGAGCATTATATCTAGATTTTTATCTGGGCAGATGGTGCCCAGAGAGCAGGGATCAGCTGGATCCTTGAGTGCTGCATTGGTAGGGCCTGTGTCTCCCCGACCAGATGATGACTCGTCAGGGACAGGTCCCTCAGGAGTAACCACCTGGAGATCGGTGGGTAGAATCTCTCTTATGAAGGAATTGTCTAGAGAATTATCCAAGGCCTCTGCCTCTGCCTGAGCATGAACCTCGGCAATTGCTACAATTTGGATTGGGCTGCAAGGTGGAGACCCAACCGACGCCACAGTGACTGCTGGAGCATCCCTCAGTGCAGTAGCCTCCAATGCAACACAGCTGTCTGGTGCATTTGGTGGTTTTTGCAAGCCCAGTTGGGCTGACAACGTTCTGATTTGGTTTGTTAAATCGACAAACCTCTCGTTGGCAGCTATTTTCTCCTCGGCCATTTCTCTGGTTAGTTTATCAATTGTATCCTCCTGCTGGGCATGCTTTCTATCCATTTCAGCATACCTCAGCCGCCATTCCTCCCTCTCCCTAATTCTATCTTCCTGAATTTCAGCTCTTTCCTTCTCTCTATCCTCCATAAATTTCTGTATCACGTCATATTGGGACCCCCCTGCCCCCTTGGTATTTCCACTAAAACTTACCTTATGTGCTCCAGTGATGGATTCTCTACGAGCTGCTCTCTCCTTCTCTCTCTCCTTCTCTCTTTCCTTCTCTCTCTCCTTGCATTCTTTCCTCTCCCTCTCTTTCTTTTCCTCCCAGGTCTCATCCTTCCTTTTTCCATTAGTGGTGAAGTTGGCTGGCTTTATGATGCTGCTAGTGTTGGTATTGATGCTAGTCACGGTTAATTTAGTTAATTTTATTTTGAGAAGTTTAGGAATTTAAGTCAGACAAGGTGCGTGTGTTATATAGTTTACTCTTAGCTTTCTCTGAGATATGATGAGAATCACTTTCTCAGGACCTTGTCTGGTTAAAAACTGTCAACTGATCTCAACTTGTGTGACCTGGTACCAACTTTAATTTTTTTACCATAATGGACCTGTCTGTCTTGAGAGACCGCCCCTTTGAAGACTGAAACCATGACAAAAACTTTTTACCTGTTCTGGAATTGGAAAATCCATTGTGGTTATACTAACATAATTAAAAGTATTAAAAGCTCTTAATTGGGTTTCAATTGCTAATTCATTACAGATTGAGATGTTTTTAAGACCCCTGTGTAAAGATTAGGATTAGGATTATTGCTGAATAAACAATTTCATACATACCTGAAATGTGACAGATAGGAATAAAAATAAATTTGTGTTGAAAATCTTTTTGTAACAAATTGAAATGGACTGTTATAAAAATTATAAAAATAAATTAGTGTTGAAAATCTTCAATGAAGATTTTCAACACTAATTTATTTTTGTCATTTTTATAACAGTCCATTTCAATTTGTTACAAAAACTTCATAAAAAGGAACAACTACAAAGTAATTACAAAAATCCATTCTTCTCCATTTCTGAATATTGTGGTTGGTTATTCACTGACTTGAGAAAACCTGAAACCTGTTATGAGAGATGACCTGTCTTGAGAGACCACTTTTGTGTGGCCCAAAGGGCGGTCTTTCAAGACAGGTTCTTCTGTACAACATATGTGAGCTGCATTAATTGTTTTGTAGTATCTTCTATGAGAGAAGTCCTCTCATTGAGGGTGATTTAGTGGTAGTCAACTTGTTGCATACATCATTTTCTGTCACACAAACTTTTCCTTGAAATCCATGCCATTTCCCTCAACCTCAATTTTTTGGAGGTTAACATCTCTGGTATGAACCCTTCTGGTTACACTTTCACTTGTTTTGTTTTTTTTCTAACTGATCAATGCTGATGAAATGCTGTTATTTTTACAATTGAAAAGAGGTCTGGAACATGGGATAATTATCAGAGTTGCAGGCTTGGCATTTTCATGAGAGCGATTTATTCACTCGTCTACTGCTCGCCATAAAAAAATTAAGTCAGGCGAAAACTAGCCCTCCTGGCCTTAGAAAATAATAATGATTACCATAAAAGCCTATTAATAAAGCCCAACTCTTTTCAGATCTCTGCTATGTTAATGGTCTCTGTAAGATGGCCACACTGACCCACCCACACCTCCGAGCCTTGCCGAGGCCCAGAGGTGTGGGAGGGGCAGTGTAGCCATCTCACAGAGACTACCTTGTTAACAGAACCAAATAAAATGTCAACGCCCACTAGGTACCATTCATTAATAGTAAAACTTTGTTTTGTCACTTTTAGCTTTTGTAAGCTTGAGGAGAGCTAATCTCTCCCCTGGTCCATGCGAGTGGAGCAATTTTTAGCCGTCCTGCTTTTTTAAGAATTCCAGGCCTGCAGTTGAACCAATTGTTAAGTTAATTGCAATTTTGCCAATGAAAATTACTCAGTTAAGAAAAAATTAGTTAATTCTCTATATTTGGGTAAAAAATTGTGTAATTTGAGTATAAACCCTCAGCCTTTTGATGTATTTTTTTGAATTCCTCATAAAATCAACCTTGCCTATTTTTAGCTGCCATGGCTTGATTTTATGACAAATTTGGCAAAAAAGAAATCAAGTCAAGACTATTATTCCTGTTTATTGTGGCATATCTCTTAACAAAAACCAATGATATATTCAAGGAATAATGCATGGCTTGGAGTTGACTACGCCCATATAGTGCCCAGTGAGGTGGTGTAGTTCCCGACGCGAAGCACTATATGGGCATAGTCAATGACAAGTCATGCACTAGTCCTTATATTATATCGAACAACACGAGAATGCAAATTAACCAAATAATCTGCAATCCAAATTGTAAACATGTAATGATGTTTTTATTTTAAACAATAAAGGAGAAATGAGAATAATGTGTGGAAATTGATAATTGTTCGACACAATGATACTATTCCTCGCCTCTGCCAATGTCTCACTTTGGGTTTTAAGGGTAGATTACGACTCATCTTCGACTCATCGTGATCTGCCCTTACAACCCGGAGCTTGACTCGGATAAATATTTTGTACATCCACATTATGGTAATAATCTCTATTTATCAGAATGTATCACCTCAGAAAACTTTTTGGCTATTCTTGCAACACTAAAAAAAACGAAGTGTATATTTTTTATGTAAATCAAATTGTCTAATTGGTGGCCGGGATTTTCTGCCTCCATTTTGGATAAATCGTTGCTTTGTACGTTTTTATAACCAGAAAATGCATATAGTGCTCGTGCTAAAAATAGAAAACATATACATGTAGTTACCCTTCAGTTCTGTGCTGGACAACTGCATGAAATAGGGTATCACCTTTCAGCCAATCAGAATGCAAGGAAGTCACGTGAGGTATAATATTTATTTTTATTACACGCCTGTTCTATTATGATATCCCCATTCACAGCAACACTAAACCATGCAGAAAATGACAATCTGTTTTGTACACATGTGTTGAACGGAAATCGTTGATGGACTATTTTTATAAAGAAGCGAAATTTCACTGGAATTTTCCACAAATCATTCACCGCAATTACAATTTGAATCACTAGTGATAGCTAAAAATCACCCCCTGTGTTCCAATGCGTTCTATGTGCCAGTAGGCATAATGAACACATTGGAACTCAAGGGACGAAATAGTAACACAAGTTCCCCTCGCAAATTTAGTTGGCGATAAAATGGGTTCTTTTCGTTGATAGTTGTCAGATGTATTGCTGAATGTCCTTCTAGTAATGTTTTTTTTATAGATGTGAAGGCATGTAATAAACACAATGACACGTGTGTGTGAATGGGTTAATCGATTTGGCCCTTGTGCCATCGCGAAAGGATGAAACTCGAGACCAGAGACCTCCCATTTTATCCCTCTGTGCTGGCACTTGTGCCATATCAATTAACCCATTCACACACGTGTGTTGTTCTGTGCATATATGCTACTATATAAGAGAGTGTGAAATGTCTTACAAGTATTTTTCAATGTGACAATAGATAATAAGAGAATATCTCACCACCAGAAGTGATAATGCATTACAAAATAAGTTTTGTGTGCTTTTGATTTTTCAGATTTGGTTTTGGGCTCGGTTTCAGAAAAAAAACTTTATTTTGGCTCAGTTTTTCTTTGTGTTAAGAATATTTAGTAAACAATACTTCAGGCTCCGTAGCTTGGAAAATTTAAAAACACAATAGTTGATATAACACCACAAAAGTCCTGCCTGTAAGTACAGTGGAGCCCACTTAATTGGATATCGCTTAACTGAATAACCCTGTTAATTGAATGTAATTTCCAAACACAAAACCATTTACCATACCTCCAGCACAAATTTGGGTTAATAGAATATAGGTTATAGAGTAAACTCCTGTTAATTGAATAATAAATCTTGTAGCCTGTCAAGAAATTACTCTGAATCATCCCAGTTTTCCTTTGACCTACTTGGCCTCACTACATCCAGTACAGGCATTTAATCTAATATATCTTGTTTGACAGAGCTCATTGAGCTCTGGCAAACAAGATATAATATAATAAATGCTAAGTTTATCTCTTGAATACAGGAAAGTGACACAATCCCTGTTAACCCTTTACCTAACATGAAAAGCAGACGACACTTGCAAAAAAAATTCTTGAATAACTAAATTTTTTCATTTTTTGTGTCAAAAACATAGGTTATGACCCCTCGTTGGAACGAGCTCGACGAGCTCGTTCCAACGAGGGGTCATAACCTATGTTTTTGACACAAAAAATGAAAATATTTTGAAAATTAATTGGCGATTTTTGAGAATAGCGCTGGCCGGTTTTGGCCGTTACATTGGGTAAAGGGTTAATTGAATACTCCTGTTAATTGAATACTCCTGTTAATTGAATATTTTTCATTAGCAAAGTGGCTATTCAATTAACAGGGTTCCACTGTATTGCAATTGGGTACAGTCTGACTTCCTTTTGATCATTCTTATAGGTTCCAGGGAATCAGTTGCTCAGCCGGGTGCTCGGTGGCTCAATGGTAGACTGTTGGACTTCTATGCTGGAGGTCCCAAGTTCGATCCCCATCCTGGACGACCTGCGTTGTGTCCTTGGGCAAGGCACTTTATTCCAGTTGCCTACATGGGGGCATGATGACGCTGTGTACTAAGGTGTACTGCATGTCAATGGTGCACATGTCTTCAGCTGCTGTAACCCTGCTTGAGTGGAGCTTGAACAGAGTTAGAATGTTGAGGTGCCGACAGTTGGTTGTTGATACTCTGTGGTTCTCTCTGGGTAATCTGGCTTCCTCCACCCATAAAACTGTCATGATCACGTTTAGCCAGTGTGCATAAGAATGTGACGTTAAAACACCAATAAATAATAATAATAATAAAAAATATAATTGAGTCAGAAAAAAACAAAGTGTGTTAACAAATGAATAAAGTTCATCTTTTCTGTGATGTGTTCTCAGTGTCGCATTTTCTCCTTTATAATTACTGCGGGCATTCCTAGCATCTTAACAATGTTTTACCGGGAGTTGAAACCTCATAATGCTCAACAAGTACAAGTCATGTGATGTGTCAGGCCATTATATAATGGCCCGCCAAGTCAATAACAACCTGACATGTCTAAAAATAGACAATGACATCACATCTCTCATTCGATCAATAATATTTTTTCCCAGATTTCCATTTAGATTGAATTCAATTCGGATTTTTAATTTGTAAATGCATTTGTTTCAAGTGTTTCCCTTTGTGTCACAGATAGATAATGTATCAAAAAAAGGAAGCAATCTGCACAAAGTAGGGGGGCATGGTGGCTCAGTAGGTAGAGGTGCAGGCTGCAAGCCGAGAGGTCCTCGGTTCAAATCCCACCTGTGGCAACTGCGTTGTGACCTCAGGCAAGACACTTAATTCACCCCCATTGCCCACGAGGGGGCACGGTGACATTGTGTACTAAGGCATACTGCATGTTGATGGTACACCAATCTTCAACCAATGCTAACCCTGCTTGTGTGGAGTTAGTATGCTGGGGAGCTGACAGTTGCTCGCTGTTGCTCAGTGGATCTCTCTGGGTACTCCGGCTTCCGCCACCCATAAAACTGTCATGATTAGCCATTGTGCAGAAATATGTGACCTTAAACACCAATAAATAAATAAATAATGCACAAAGTAAGTTCAGTGGAACCTTGTTAATTGAATAGCCACTTTACCAATAAAAATTATTCAATTAACAGGAGTATTCAATTAATAGGGATTGTGTCACTTTTCTGTATTCTAGAGATGAACTAAGCATTTATTCTATTATATTTTGTTTGACAGAGCTCATTGAGCTCATTCTAATGATCGTTCATAAGCTACGTTTTTGTGACAAAAAATGAAAACGTAATAAAAATTGAATGGAGAATTTTGTGAATAGCGCTGGCCGGTTTTGACTGCTACATTGTGTAAAAGGTTAACCCTTTACCTAACATGAAAAGCAGACGACACTTGCAAAAAAAATTCTTGAATAACTAAATTTTTTCATTTTTTGTCTCAAAAACATAGGTTATGACCCCTCGTTGGAACGAGCTCGACGAGCTCGTTCCAACGAGGGGTCATAACCTATGTTTTTGAGACAAAAAATGAAAATATTTTGAAAATTAATTGGCGATTTTTGAGAATAGCGCTGGCCGGTTTTGGCCGTTACGTTGGGTAAAGGGTTAACAGGGTTCTACTGAAAATAGCTACCCTTAAGTAAGGCAAACTGTATTTCTAGCCATCTCTGTTGGAAACCCAAGAAGTGGAACACTGCTTGTTTTCTGTGGTAAACAAGTTCTGCTTTACTGGTAAAATAGGACCCAGAACCAATGCCTGGGGTGGAAGTCCTCTAAAGTGGGCGGCTTGGGTATAAACCATTGACTCAACTTGACTTCATCCCTATGTTGCGGACATGAGATAGCCAAAGATACTAAAAGTAACCTTAACTGGTAGAGTGCTGGAAGCCCATTTATGGGCTTTACTCTGGGGTGAAGTTATTACAACTTGAAGGCTTCATACTCAGTGGATGTGCTTCGTATTATCTTTGAAGTGATATTAGTTGGTCTGTAAGGACTTGTCTTGTTATAATTCATGGGAGAGTGCCTGTGGTGGATGTGCTTCGTATTATCTTTGAAGTGATATTAGTTAGTCTGTAAGGACTTGTCTTGTTATAATTTATGGGAGAGTGCCTGTAGTGGATGTGCTTCGTATTATCTTTGAAGTGATATTAGTCTGTAAGGACTTGTCTTGTTATAATTTATGGGAGAGTGCCTGTAGTGGATGTGCTTCGTATTATCTTTGAAGTGATATTAGTTGGTCTGTAAGGACTTGTCTTGTTATAATTCATGGGAGAGTGCCTGTAGTGGATGTGCTTCGTATTATCTTTGAAGTGATATTAGTTAGTCTGTAAGGACTTGTCTTGTTATAATTTATAGGAGAGTGCCTGTAGTGAATGTGCTTCGTATTATCTTTGAAGTGATATTAGTTAGTCTGTAAGGACTTGTCTTGTTATAATTCATGGGAGAGTGCCTGTAGGGGATGTGCTTCGTATTATCTTTGAAGTGATATTAGTTAGTCTGTAAGGACTTGTCTTGTTATAATTTATGAGAGAGTGCCTGTAGTGGATGTGCTTCGTATTATCTTTGAAGTGATATTAGTTAGTCTGTAAGGACTTGTCTTGTTATAATTTATGGGAGAGTGCCTGTGGTGGATGTGCTTCGTATTATCTTTGAAGTGATATTATTTAGTCTGTAAGGTCTTGTCTTGTTATAATTCATGGGAGAGTGCCTGTAGTGGATGTGCTTCATATTATCTTTGAAGTGATATTAGTTGGTCTGTAAGGACTTGTCTTGTTATAATTCATGGGAGAGTGCCTGTGGTGGATGTGCTTCGTATTATCTTTGAAGTGATATTAGTTAGTCTGTAAGGACTTGTCTTGTTATAATTCATGGGAGAGTGCTTGTGGTGGATGTGCTTCGTATTATCTTTGAAGTGATATTAGTCTGTAAGGACTTGTCTTGTTATAATTTATGGGAGAGTGCCTGTAGTGGATGTGCTTTGTATTATCTTTGAAGTGATATTAGTTGGTCTGTAAGGACTTGTCTTGTTATAATTCATGGGAGAGTGCCTGTAGTGGATATGCTTCGTATTATCTTTGAAGTGATATTAGTTAGTCTGTAAGGACTTGTCTTGTTATAATTTATAGGAGAGTGCCTGTAGTGGATGTGCTTCGTATTATCTTTGAAGTCATATTAGTCAGTCTGTAAGGACTTGTCTTGTTATAATTCATGGGAGAGTGCCTGTAGTGGATGTGCTTCGTATTATCTTTGAAGTGATATTAGTTAGTCTGTAAGGACTTGTCTTGTTATAATTTATGGGAGAGTGCCTGTAGTGGATGTGCTTCATATTATCTTTGAAGTGATATTATTTAGTCTGTAAGGACTTGTCTTGTTATAATTTATGGGAGAGTGCCTGCAGGCATTCTCCCATAAATTGTAACAAGGCAAAGATATGTGAACAAATTTTGATGGCCAAAAATAATTTAGCACTCTACCAGTTAAACACCAATAAATAAGTAAATTTCTAGTCTGAAAATGACAAGACTCATTAGCCACATTGCATTGTAAGAAGAATCCAAGAGGTGGCAACTTTTTACCAGCAGAGTGTAACTTATCGGTATTTTGTCAGATTTGTGTTTTTTCCTGGCAATTGTTTTTATTTTCTCTGCCCTAATTTTGTGTCAAATTAGAGAGATCCTGCCAAAATAGTGATTTACCTTCTGCAATATGGCAAAACCAGGGCAGTCAAATTTTAAAGTTTCAGCCATTCTTAATTTTTCAGTACATCTAAATTTAGCTGCTTCTTATGCCAGGTGAAGTGAATCCAGATGTGTGCTAGCTCCCCTAAGACATGTCACAATCTTGGGCCAACCTGGGCTCAACTAAGCCCAAGTAAGGCTGTGTTGATGCTGAGTCTTACAGAGACTCGGTATGTGTCATTACATTCCGTAATCTTCGGTGTGAATTTTCTGGACTTCTGATTAGTTTCAACTTGCACCCTTGTATTGGGTACTTGTATTCGTCACTGGACAGTTTTGACTTGAATATACAAGAGAATCAATAAAAGCCTTGAGATAAAATACTTCTATGAGTTTAGGAATATTTTTTTTAGCTCACCTGTCCCGAAGGACCTTGTGAGCTGTTCCCATCACTTGGTGTCTGTCTTTCACATTTTTATCTTCTTTGGAACTGCAGAGCCAGTGTGAGCCAGACATGGTAGGAATGGTCTGTGGGAGATCCTGTACAAATGATTCTCATTTTGTTCCTGCTGGATGAAAAACATGGCCTCCGGATCCCCCGCTTGAACCCCAGGAAGTGAAGCAATGCTTGTTTACTATGGTAAACAAGCTCTTTCACTGGTAAATTGGGACCAAGTCACAAATGCTTATGGTGTAAGTCCTCTAAAATAGGCAACATGGGGTATAAATGATTGATTGACCTTGGCTTTATCTCCATGTTGTGGTCATGATTAGCCATTGTGCAGAAGTATGTGACCTTAAACACCAATAAATAAATAAATATGGCTGCCAGTGGCATTCTTTGATTCTGATTTGTGGATTTTCAAAAATCTCTGAAACTCTAAGGCCAAATGTTTTGAAACTTCACATCGTTGATGACTGGGACACCCTCTACCAACGATCAGCATTTAATGTTGATCGGGTTGCAAACATGGCTGCAATTATGGCTTATATTTATCATTGGAAATCACATTTCCATCTTCTCTGGAACTACTGACCCGATGTGAGCCAAACTTGGCAGGAATGGTCTACGGGAGGTCCTCTACAAACTTTCCTCGTTTTTGTTCCCATTGGATGAAAAACATGGCCACCAGAGGCATTCTTTGATTTAGATTGGTGGATTTTCAAAGATCTTCTCCTTTGAAACCACCAGGCCAAATGTTTTGAAACTTCACATGATTGATGACTTGGACACTCTCTACTAATGGTCCTCATTTAATGTTGATCTGGTTGCAAACATGGCCTCAATTGTGGCTTATATTTACCATAGAAACCCTATGGGAAATCACATTTTCATCTTCTTCTCTGGAACTACTGAGCTGATGTGAACCAATCTTGGCAGGAATGGTCTATGGGAGGTTCTCTACAACTGTTCCTTATTTTGTTCCTGTTGAATGAAAAATATGGCCACAGAGGCATTCTTTGATTCTGATTGGTCGATTTTGAAAAAACTCCTCTGAAAATGCAAGGCGAGATGTTTTGAAACTTAAAATGATTGATAACAAGGAGACCCTCTACAAACAGTCCTCATGTAATGTTGAGCAGGTTGCAAACATGGCCGCATTTGTGGCTGATAATTACCATAGAAACCCTACGGGAAATCACATTTTCATCTTCTTCTCTGGAACTACTGAGCCGATGTGAACCAGACTTAGCACAACTAATGTATGGAAAGTCCTCATCACTCATAATTCTGTTTCATGCAGATGAAGGATAATGGCAGCCAGCTGCATTCTTTGATTTTGATTAGAATTAACTGAGTTATGCATGTGAGCGATTACAGGCTCTTTAGAGCCTCCAGTTTTCATCAGTGTGATGAAAAAATTCATTAGCGATTTATATCATTTCTTTACAAAAAAGGGGAAGAAACCAGTTATTACTTTGCTCCATGCATCGTTCCTAAAGAGAATAAGAACAGGATTTGTTCCAGTTCCAAGAAAGAGGAAAGAAATAGGATAAAATTATTTTGAGAATAGCTGCATTATTTAATTAATTCTAACCTTAAACATGTTATATATTAAAAGGATTATGCTTTCAATTCATTCGATTCACTTCTAACTTAAGAGCCTGTGTGAAAATGATCTCTGTTGTTATTCCATCTAGGAAAGTTATTAAATGTCTCCTTCAGCATTGTGTGTAACTCAGGTAATACTGCATTGGATATCCGATGACATGAAGGACCAAGATATAACGTCAACAAGTACCCTTCAGTGACTCCAGTTAAAAATGATTACAATGGTATTCTGTTCATAACAAAAGTTGTATGTAAAGTAAATCACGGGGATCAATTATGATATTGGATTTGAATTGAACGCTACATGATTTCAGCTTTGTGCTTCCCTGATGGATACCTGGGAAGTGTGCCAGGCATGTTTATCCATCTTATCCAATGCACAGGATATCAACATTTTTAGCTCACCTGACTGCAAGTCAGTGGGAGCTATTGCCATCACTTGGCTAGAGCTGTAGGTTAACCGAAACCGAACCGAGGTTTTTAGTTTTTAAAAAAAAACGAAACCATCGACATCCCGTAATCTAAGGTTTTTTGTTTTTTTATTAAATACTCTCTTGCTGCAGAAATTTACAGAATGTAGCCATCCCAGAGTAGTGAGAGTACCCAGACACTGCCAATGGCAGTGTCTGGGTACTCTCACTACTCTGGGAAGGCTACATTCTGTGAATTTCCGACATTTCAGTTTAGTTGTGTTTGCAGCTTTCCTCAAGTTGTGTGTAGGTGTCAGACCTCGAAAAATGGCCAAGCACAATAAAAGTTCTGTATATTTAGGTAATTATTATATTGGCCTTCCTGATTCTTCATGTATTATAGCTTATTTCAGGCATTCATTGAGTTTCACTCAATTTCACTACCATTCAGTTATGACTCCGGACATTAGAATGAGTTTTATTGAATTTTACTTGGCCTCATGAACAAACCGAAAACCGAACCGAACCGAGGTTTTACTCCACCTGAAAAACCAAAACCGAAACCGAACAAGAAATTTAATAACCTACAGCTCTACACTTGGCGTCCATCATCCGTTAACTTTTGCAAACTTGACTTCTTTTTCACAACCACAAGGCCAAATTCAAACATATGTTGCACAGACCATCTGTGGAGTATACCCTTTCTATTTTGTTCAAAAGAAGCAGCTGCCATATTCGGGCTCTGGTTAATGCCCCAAAAGCCTAAAAGTTTTTTAAAATCTTCACACGAATCACTAGAGGGTATGCCTTGATATTTGGAATGGAACATCCTTTGGTGTTGAGGATTGAAGTTTGTTCAAAGGAAGTTGGTAGATCAATATATGGGCTCTCTGTGGGGTCATTTCCATTTTAGGCTCTGTCCAAAATTTCTATTTCAAGAACTGGTGGGCCAATTTCAACCAAATATGGCATGTAGTATAAGTGGGCCCTAAGTATTTGATTGATGCCCGACAAAAAAATTTCATAGCCCTGTGGCAACCCCAGGGGCTAAAAACAGAAAAAAATTCAAAAGCCCATATTTCCCAAACCACACAGAACAGAGAGCTGTAATTTGGTATGAAATATCCTTAGGACCAGTAGAATGGATTGCCTAAAAAAATTGCCATCAGTTTTGTGAGGGTGTCCGGTAGAGGGTATTGAAAACATGATGAGTCGGCATATTTGCAGTAAGATTTCCCAATACAAATTGTTATTTTCCAATTTTATCTCTTCCATCAAATTCTATGAACATTTACCTGTCAAACACGCATTATTTTGTTTTGTTAAGCTATCATAACCCTGAAATGTATTAACCCTCTCAAGACTTCCATAAGTAGCAGAGGAAAAATTAATCTGATTCAGTAGTATGAACATCTTTAATTTAATCACCCTCTCAAGACTTAAAAGTGTTTTCCAAATATTTTATTTTATGTTGAACCCTTTCAATGCTGTGTACATGTGTTCCTTCTGGTTCATTGGAAAAAAAAGTTATCTGATTCCTGTATGAATATCTTTAATTTATCCCTCCCTTGACTTCAGTGTGTTTCCGAAGCTTTTATTTCATGTTGAACCCTTTCAATGCTGTGCACATATATGCTTTTTTCTGGTTTCTTGGAACATTTATCTGATTCCTGCTTAATGTCTTTAACCCTCTCAAGACTTCAGTGTGGGTTTCAAAGATTTTATTGATGCCTTGATCAAACCTTTTCAGTGTGTGCACATATTTTTTTTTCTGGTTTCTTGGAAACATTCATCTGATTCTTGTATGAATCTCTTGGAATTTAACCCTCTCAAGACTTCAGTGTACATTGGGTTCCAAAGAATTTATTTCATGTAATATTGTTTACGAAAACCTATTTCTGATTTCTTTAAAAATATTTTACCCCCAAAATAAGCCTCCATAAATTCTCTTTCTGTTTTGTTTATTTTTGATGCTTTAACCATTTTCACATAGACTTGAATTTACTGGTGGCTGTAAAATTCTGTTTCTCTAGTTTGAACTTTTTCTTGTTCTTTAAAACCACTGGACCAGATTCATTCATTTATGGCACAAACCATCTTTGGAGTAAACCTTTTCTCCTTTGTTCAAATGAAGCTGCTGCCACCTTCAGACTGGTGGAATTTACTCTTCTGATTTTTCTCCCCCAAATTTTTTCCTCTTGGGGTGGGGTTAATGCTCCATAAGCCTAAAATGCTTTAAAAATACTCTTTTATAAGCTATTTGCAATAATGCTTAGATTTCTTGTTTGGAACTTACTTTAGTGATGCAGATTCACTTTTTTCAAAGAAACTCAGTAAGTCAAAATTTGGGCTACACTCAAAATTGTTATTTTCAGATCCAGTGGTCAGATGTGAACCAAATTTGTTATGTAGTATATAACTGGGTCATAAGTATTTCATTTATGCCGGAATTTTTTTTTTTTTTTCATTGGGGGCGGGGGAGGTGTAGAGAGTACCACAGTAGTTGAAAACAAATCAAAAATTTCGTTCATCTGTTGTTTTTTTAATACCTCACAGAACAGGGCTTGCTAGGAAGCTTTGCTAGGACCACCAGAAAGGATTGGCCAAAAAAGTTGCCTTTGGTTGTGTCATAGCAAATCAAACTAGAGGGGTGTCATTTGTGTGCAAAGCACACTATAGTATATCCCTGCATTTGCATTTGTGATTATTGTCGGGGCCGAATCAAAAATCCAAAACCTTTATGCACATCTACAGACGCTATTGATTAACATGAACACACTTTTAGTGTTTTGAATTGAAACCCCTAGGAGTTTTTCTCTGGAAACCATTCCTCTAACGACAAAAATGGTGCCCCTTCCCCCCTCGGGGTTAAATAAAAAATCCATAACCTTTATGCACATCTACAGACCCTATTGATTAACATGAACACACTTTCAGTGTTTCGAATTGAAACCCCCTAGGAGTTTTTCTCTGGAAACCATTCCTCTAACGACAAAAATGGTGTCACTTGCGCCCCTCGGGGCCGAATCAAAAATCCAAAGCCTTTATGCACATCTACAGACCCTATGAATGAACATGAACACACTTTCAATGTTTCGAATTGAAACTCCTAGGAGTTTTTCGCCGGAAACCATTCCTCTAACGACAAAAGTGGTGCCCCTTGCACCCCTCGGGGGCCGAATCAAAAATCAAAAACGTTTATGTGCATCAACAGACCCTACTAATGAACATGAACACACTTTTAGTGTTTTGAATTGAAACTCCTAGCAGTTTTTCGCCGGAAATCATTCCTCTAACGACAAAAATGGTGCCCCCTTGTGCCCCTCAGGGCCGAATGAAAAATCCAAAACCTTTATGCACATCTACAGACCCTATGAATGAACATGAACACACTTTCAATGTTTCGAACTGAAACCTCTAGGAGTTTTTCGCCGGAAACCATTCCTCTAATGACAAAAGTGGTGCCCCTTATGCCCCCGAGGGCCGAATCAAAAATCCAAAACCTTTATGCACATCTACAGACCCTATGAATGAACATGAACACACTTTCAATGTTTTGAATTGAAACCTCTAGGAGTTTTTCGCCGGAAACCATTCCTCTAACGACAAAACTGGTGCCCCTTATGCCCTCGAGGGCCGAATCAAAAATCCAAAACCTTCATGCACATCTACAGACCCTATGAATGAACATGAACACACTTTCAATGTTTCGAATTGAAACCCCAAGGATTTTTTCGCCGAAAACCATTCCTCTAACGACAAAAGTGGTGCCCCTTACGCCCCCAAGGGCCGAATCAAAAATCCAAAACCTTTATGCACATCTACAAACCCTATTGATTCATGAATAGACTTTTAGTGTTTTGAATTCAAACCCCTAGGAGTTTTTCTCTGGAAACCATTCCTCTAACGACAAAAATGGTGCCCCTTGCGCCCCTCGGGGCCAAATCAAAAATCCAAAACCCTTATGCACATCTACAGACCCTACTAATGAACATGAACACACAGTGTTTCGAATTGAAACTCCTAGCAGTTTTTCGCTGGAAACCATTCCTCTAACGACAAAAATGGTGCCCCTTGCACCCCTTGGGGCCGAATCAAAACTCCAAAACATTTATGCACATCTACAGACCCTATGAATGAACATGAACACACTTTCAATGTTTCGAATTGAAACCCCTAGGAGTTTTTCGCCAGAAACCATTCCTCTAATGACGAAAGTGGTGCCCCTTACGCCCCCGAGGGCCGAATCAAAAATCCAAAACCTTTATGCATATCTACAAACCCTATTGATTACCATGAATAGACTTTTAGTGTTTTGAATTCAAACCCCTAGGAGTTTTTCCCCGGAAACCATTCCTCTAACTACAAAAATGGTGCCCCTTGCGCCCCTCGGGGCCAAATCAAAAATCCAAAACCTTTATGCACATCTACAGACCCTACTAATGAACATGAACACACAGTGTTTCGAATTGAAACTCCTAGCAGTTTTTTGCCGGAAACCATTCCTCTAACGACAAAAATGGTGCCCCTTGCACCCCTCGGGGCCGAATCAAAAATCCAAAACATTTATGCACATCTACAGACCCTATGAATGAACATGAACACACTTTCAATGTTTCGAATTGAAACCCCTAGGAGTTTTTCGCCAGAAACCATTCCTCTAATGACAAAAGTGGTGCCCCTTACGCCCCCGAGGGCCGAATCAAAAATCCAAAACCTTTATGCACATCTACAGACCCTTTGAATGAACGTGAACACACTTTCAATGTTTCGAATTGAAACCCCTAGGAGTTTTTCGTCGGAAACCATTCCTCTAATGACAAAAGTGGGGCCACTTACGCTCCCGAGGGCCGAATCAAAAATCCAAAACCTTTATGCACATCTACAGACCCTATGAATGAATGTGAACACACTTTCAATGTTTCGAATTGAAACCCCTAGGAGTTTTTCGCCGGAAACCATTCCCGGACGGACGTATGGACGGACGGCCGGACGGACGAAGACGACCAATATATCCCCACATTTTTTCAAATGCGGGGATAAAAATTGCTCTTGCTGCTGATCACTAACTGATACACTCATCTCTTTTGACAACTTGAGCCATGTAAGTGTTTTAGACTCACTTGAGCCTCTGGTTTATTTTATTTTAAATGTTATTTTTTCAAATTTTTCCAAAAATATCAACCAAACCATATCATGTGACCCCTCACTGGAATGAGCTAAATGAGCCTATCCCAATGGTGGGGCACATGATATGGTTTGTTGAAATTTTTGAAAAAAAATGTTTTAGCTGCTCAGTTTGTAAATTACACTGGCAGATTTTGGGGGTAAAAGGGGGTTTTGGTGGTAAATAGGTTCTGTTTTACTGGTAAAATAAGACTGTATAACCAATGATTGAACTGGAAATCTTTTGCAGTACAGCCTATAATAAAGAGGAAACCTGGACACACTAATAACATGCTAAATGGGTTATATTTGCATCACTTTATCGCAATATTTTTATAGCAATAACGTGTCAGTCGTGATTGGTCGTCGAATAGACTAAAATGATGAAATCAAAAACCCTATATACTTGCTATCAACAGCATGTCCCACATGTGCATGTCTGTGTTGTGGACCCCCCTACACCCCACACGCACATACACACACACACACACAGTAGTTGTGCTGAAAGACAAACGTGCACAGTAGCATTTTTCACCAACAATCACCCCAATTCATGCTTGATATCATCATTATTGAATGTGAAAGGAAAACGCCCCCCTCCCCCACCCCTCTCCCTTTGACTTTAAAGATTGAGAGCTTTATATTAATAAAAGTTTAAACTGCAATTATATAAACATATTCTCGAGGACTCTTATGAAGGTGGGTAGGACAAGGGAAATGTGAGCTTTAACTGGTAGAGTGCTAAATTATTTTTGATCATCAAAATTTATTCACATATCTTTGTCTTGTTTCAGTTGATGGGAGAGTGCCTTTAGGCACTCTCCCATAAATTGTAACAAGTCAAGTCCTTACATACTAAATCACATCACATCAAAGAAAATACGAAGCACATCCTCTGAGTATGAAGCCTTCAAGTTGCAGTACCTTCACCTCAGAGTAAAGCCCAAATATGGGCTTCCAGCACTCAACCAGTTAATTGCATCGACATCAACAAATACATTGACTATGTCAGTTCATTTAGCATAAAAAGCTTTGCTTGACTCAAATCGTCCATATTATTATAAATATTTGCTTCTCTTCTTTTCATCCAAAAAATTACTAACGATAGTTATGAAAATATTGTGCCACATTCGCGTTTGTCATGCAATATTCACCACAACATGTTGAAAATATCATGTTAATGCTATAGGAAGGAGGCACAGTGGCTTAGTAAGTAGAGGTGCAGGCTGCAAGCCAAGAGGTCCTCGGTTCGAATCCCACCTGCTGCAACCGCATTGTGTCCATGGGTAAGACACTTTGCCCCCATTGCCCATGTGGGGACACAGTGACGCTGTGCACAAAGGCATACTGCACATCGATGGTGCACCTGTCTTCATCCATTGCTAACCCTGCTTGTGTGGAGTTAGTATGTTGGGGAGCTGACAGTTGCTTGGTGGTTCTCCCGGATACTCCGGCTTCCTCCACCCGTCAAACTGTCGTGGTCATGATTAGCCATTGTGCAGAAATATGTGACCTTAAACACCAATAAATAAATAAATAAATAAAAAATGCTATAGGAATATCCCCATAAGGCAAATATGGCGTCATTAACAAAAGAAATCGCCTAATGGTATACTTTGTTATAGGCTGTACTATAAAGTGGTCAGTCAGCCTTGGTATAAACATACGGGCTGAACTTAACTTGTGGTGCGGTCATATTGAGATGCTGAAAGTGACCTAAATGCCAATAAATTAGAAAAAAAACAGAGTTCTAGATTATTTGAATTTCATTTACTGTTGACTCTAGCTGGTTATTCTTCTAGAGAACCCTCACCCTCAATACAATTAAGAATATATAGAGATTATTACCATTATTACCATTATGTGGATGTACAAAATATGTATTCGAGTCGAGCACCGGGTTCTAAGGGCAGATCACATCGAAGAATGAATGAATGAATGAATGATTTATTTCGTAGTACAACATGCTACAAATACAAACAAGGTCAGCAACATACATTAATCTCAAATACATGGTTGCACTAACGGGAGATGGCGTAGCCACTAGGGCTGTCTTCCCGCCACCTCCCCCCCCCCCCCCCCAAAAAAAAAATAGAACAGAAAAAAAAAAAAAAAAAAAAAAAAAAATTATATGTGAAAAGGGACACAATCCCAACAACAGCATATTTGTAGTTGCAAAAAGAAAATTTTGAATGAAGATTTTGAATTATTCCATATAAGTAAAATATTGTTCATCGTTTTTAGAAAAGAACTCTTTTGGGTCAGGTGTTGAGATAACAGAGCTAAGACATACAGTCAGAACAAGTAGGAACCCCAGGAAGTGAAGCAGTGCCTGTTCACTGCGGTCAACAGGCTATGTTTTGCTGGTAAAATAGGACCCAGTCACCAGGACTTGGGAGGTGCAAACCCTCTCTAAAATGAACAACATGGCTTATTAATGCTCACCCCTGGTCTTGAGTTGATACTCATGTTGTAGTCATGATTAGCAGTTGTGCAAAAATATGTGACCTTAAACACCAATAAATAAATAAAAAAATAAATGAAGGATTCCCAACGAAAATTGACAAATTGGAAAGCTCCTCTTTTCAAATTGACATACGTCATGAAAAACTGCTGTTTACGTCTGCTTTTACATGCCCTTTTCTTTGATTTCATTGGTCCATTTGGCCATTTGATGTCAGGCAAGTTTCATTTTCGAATCTTGAAAAATATCTGGTTACATCATCTGGGATTTTGCTGTTGAGTCATTGGATGGCAGTTCCTATGGCACGGCCTGTTTTGTTCTGCAGATAAATGCATCGATTTTATTCGTTCATTCAGAGCTGTAATTTATGAGGTGAAATCTCCATGGTAACCATAGGAAGTGGAACAATTTAACTGGGGCATGATCAGGTCAAAATGATCTATCTGTCCTACCTACCAGTGGGAACCCCAGGAAGTGGAGCAGTGTTTGTTTACTGCAGTAAACAAATTCTGTTTTATTGGTAAAATAGGACTCTGAACCACCCCCTGGAATGAATATCCTCTATAGTGGGCAGCAAAGGTATAAACGATTGGCTAAACTTGACTTCATATCTATGTTGAGTCATGATGTAGCCAAACATGCTGGAAGTGATCTTAAACAATATACCTAGCTCATTCAATGTCTGTATTATATCACGTAACCTTGAATACACACAGCAATTGTAGTATAATACTCATTCCACAAGGATTGTCAAGTACGTTATACGGTTTATCTTAACCCTTCACCCAACGCAGACGATATCAAAATTTATTATCTTAAATATTTTTTTTTAAATTTTAACAAAACCATATCACATGATATGGTTTTGTTGAAATATTTTGAAAATTAGTATTTTTTCAGCTGCTGAATTGGCATATTATGCTGGTGGATGTGGCCTATTCATTGGGTAAAGGGTTAACCAGTAAAGTTCTAAATTATTTTTGGTGCATCAAAATATGTTAACATGTATTTGCATTGTTACAATTCATGGGAGAGTGCTTATAGACACTCTCTTGCGAATTGTAACAAAGCAAGTCTTTAAACTATAATTTCACTTCAAAGATATATGAAGCACACCCACAGAATTTAAAGCCTTTATGTTGAGGTACCCAGACTCCTTTGTAATGCCCAAATATGGGCTTCTAGAACTCTACCTGTTCATGTCTCTCCTTGGCACAGTGGCATGGGTATGTGGAATGACCTCAGTAGTAGCAAGCCAGCATCTTTGTAGCCTTGGTCTTCTTCAATACTATGAAGGGATCTACCTGATAGGACTGTATCCTATGACAGCAACAAACCCACAATTGATACTGCAGGAAAGTGTTCGGTCACCTCGAAAACTTTCTCTGACAGGGACCTGTGCATGAGAGACCTGTGCACATATCCGCTTAGCCACCACTCTCTGCAAATTCTATGAATTAATGCAAGTTTCAGGCATTTGACCTCAGGGGTGAACCAAGAGCCTGAAGTGTTCATACAGATTTTTGAAAGTGCTTGAACAATTGGACATCCTGGAAAAAGCTCTAGAGAGTCCTGTGACAGTACAGTTGGGCAAGTACATAGTTTTTTTGGTCAGAATATGTAACAAAGCTTGGTATTTTTGGTCATTTTTTTTTTCAAAAACTCGACGTACAGTTTGATGAAGTCGGTATGTTGGTGGGCAGGTGGATTTAGACAGATGAGTGGGTAGGTGTAACCTTTCTCATCAGCATGATAACTTCAACAAATTTTAATGGATTTTCTTAATATTTGATACAGTAAAACCTGTCTTGAGAGACCACATCTGCCAGGCACCGATTGGTTTTACTTTATAATGGACCTGCTATGGGAGACCACCTGTCTTGAGAGACCAATGTGACCGGGTACCAACTTGTATTTTTATGCCATAATGGACCTGTCTTGAGAGACCACCCCTTTGAAGACTGAAACCATGACAAAAACTTTTTACCTGTTCTGGAATTGAAAATCCATTGTGGTTATACTAACAAAATTAAAAGTATTAAAAGCTCTTAATTAGGTTTCAATTGCTAACCCATTAAAGATTGAGATGTTTTTATAAGACTCCTTTGAAAAGATGAAGACTATTGCTGAATAAACAATTTCATACATACCTGAAATGTGACAGATAGGATTATAAAAATAAATTTGTGTTGAAAATCTTTTTGTAACAAATTGAAATGGACTGTTATAAAAATTATAAAAATAAATTAGTGTTGAAAATCTTCAATGAAGATTTTCAACACTAATTTATTTTTATAATCTTCAATGAAGATTTTCAACACTGATTTATTTTTATAATTTTTATAACAGTCCATTTCAATTTGTTACAAAAACTTCATAAAAAAGAACTACAAAGTAATTACAAGAATCCATTCTCCATTTCTGAATTTTGAGGTTGGTTATTCATTGACTTGAGAAAACCTGAAACCTGTTATGAGAGACCACCTGTCTTGAGAGACCACTTTTGTGTGGCCCAAAGGGCGGTCTCTCAAGACAGGTTCTACTGTATGCAAGTTTTTCTTAACAATGCCTTGAACGAGTTTGAAAAACAGTGCCATACTCAGCAGAGTTATGGCCCTTAATTAGTTAATTTTTGCCTGTTTTCACCTTGTTACAATGATAACTTCGAACAAATATCAATGGATTTGATTTTCTTATGACAAGCCTTACAGGTGTGAAAACACTCCACCCTCTACATTGCCAATGCATAATCCTTGTTATTACTTAAATTGTATTTTCATACACTGACTTGCTCTTTCAAAACCTTTATTGTATTGATGAGGAGGCTCACTGAAAATTGATTTGTGGTACTGATTTAGAAGCTGCTCTTTATATAAATGAAAAGGGGGCGCTGTGGCTCAGTTGGTAGAGGTGCAGGCTGCAAGCCGAGAGGTCCTCGGTTCGAATGACACCTGCGGCAACCGCGTTGTGTCCTTGGGCAAGACACTTCACCCCGATTGCCTACATGGGGGGCACGATGACGCTGTGTACTGAGGCGTACTGCACGTCGATAGTGCGCATGTCTTCAACCAATATAACCCTGCCTGTGCGGCGGTGCAGAGTTCAGAGTTATGATGTTGGAGAGCTGACAGCTGCTCGTCGTTGCTCGATGGTTCTCTCAGGATACTCCTGCTTCCTCCACCCGTAAAACTGTCACGGTCACGATTAGTCATTGTGCATAAGTATGTGACCTTAAAACACCAATAAATAAATTATATAAATGAAATAGGTGTACTTGTTGAACTTTCTTTTTATTAAAGAACCCAACCGATGTTTTCACAGGGCTCTGTGCAGAGCGGATCATGCATGCAGACTCAGCCATGCAAAACGCCAAGGCCTGGTATTTTACTGGCAAACAGATCTTGTTTACCACAGTAAACAGGCACTGCTCTATTTCCTGTGATGAGAAGGGGACATGGTGGCTCGGTAGGTAGAGGTGCAGACTGCAAGCCGAGAGCTCCTCGGTTCGAATCCCACCTGCAGCAACTGCGTTGTGTCCCTGGGCATGACACTTCACCCCCATTGCCAACATGGGGGCATGGTGGCATTGTGTACTGAGGTGTACTGCATGACGATGGTGCACTTGCCTTCAACCAATGCTAACCCTGCTTGTGTGGAGTTAGTATGTTGGGGACCTGACAGTTGCTCGCCATTGGTCGTAATCCAGTAAAAATCACCATCAGCAAAATTTTTTCATTGATGAATCACTGGGTTGTACCCTGTGCTTCATTAATTAAATGTTTGATGATTTTTTCCTATAGTTAGTGTTTGGAATCAAATATTATTGCATGCCTACCCGTGTCTACCCATGGAAAGTGACCAGTCCACGGCGGCTGTACTGTACTCCGGCTTCCTCCACCAGTAAAACTGTCATGGTCATAATCAGCCATTGTGCAGAAATATGTGACCTTAAACACCAATAAATAAATAGAGAGTAATTGCTTGACTGCACTGGTTATGTGAAATAATTCATGAGAGGTGAGGGACGTTGTACATACATGAGTGCGCGAATGCGCGCAAGTGTTTTACAATATAGTCCCTCACCTCGAATGAATTATTTCATGTAACCAGCCCAGTCAAGCGATTACTCTGTTTATTACTTTTCATTATTAACGATAATTATATTATTTAACCCTTTACCTAACATAACGGCCAAAACCGGCCAGCGCTATTCTAAAAATCGCCCATTTTTTTGTCTCTGAAACATAGGTTATGACCCCTCATTGGAACGAGCTTGTCGAGTTCGTTCCAATGAGAGGTCATAACCTATGTTTTTGAGACAAAAAATGAAAAAATTAGTCATTCAAGAATTTTTTTGGCAAGTGTTGTCTGCTTTTCATGTTAGATAAAGGGTTAAAAAAACAAAAACAATGAAGTCCCCATTACATCCATGGCAAAGCGTCTTCATTTGCGCACACGGATACATGACACAATTGTTGATTGCATAATTCACTTGTGAAGTTATCGTTCATAATCAAACCCTGAAATCCCAGTAAATCACACTTTGGAAAGTAATAAATAAATATTTCCTGGGATGCTCTCCAATAAAATATGAGTTATAACTTGTGTGAAAATTGTATTTTCTGGGTGTTTTTCTGACAATTCATTCTCCATGTACTGTATAAAGGGCTATAACTGTAGGTTTAAATCTGACATTAATCCTACATTGTTCAATAGACTTAAAAAGTTGATTAAGCTGATCAGATCATAATTAACTAACAATTCTTTGAAGAATGCAAAATATTTCCAAGTACTGGCAGGTATCCCAGGATTGTTCATATATTAATTATTACTGGGGAGTCACTGATATTTAGACTGTACCTCGTGATTCACTGCTCATGGAAAGGAGGCTCATTGTCAGATAAGTGAGAATATTTATGTCATCTATCTGGTGGTGATCAGCTCATTTCAACCAATGGACTTTAAATATGAACATGGCATTTTCTCCATGGATTTATTTATAATACAGGAGGTAAAGATCCATGTGTATATATTGTGTTCACAATATTTAATTCAACTGTTAATTGTTGTACTGTGGCTGCATGTATGGTGATGCAATACATTCTTCTAGAAACATGCATAGAAATAACACAGCGATCCAGAAGACAGTAAGCAATTAAAAGAAATTAACCCCTGAACACTGATGTTAAAATATCCAGATTTCAAGTAGCCACTTTTCCCATAATGCAACTGGAAATTTAACCAGTTCAATCTTGTTTGACAGAGCTCATTGAGCTCTGTCAAACAAGATTGAATTGGTTAAATTTCTAGTTGCATTATGGGAAAAATTTGCACCCCGAACTTTAGATATTTCGACATCAGTATGCAGGGGGTTAAATCATGCATTATATTAATTTTTCTGCTGTTTTGCAACTGGGGAGTACAGTGGAACCCTGTTAATTGAATAGCCACCTTTCCATTGACAATTATTCAATTAACAGGAGTATTCAATTAACAGGGATTGTGTCACTTTCCTGTTTTCTAGAGATAAACTTAGCATTTATTCTATTATATCTTGTTGGACAGAGCTCCGTGAGCTCTGTCAAACAAGATATAATAGATTAAATGCCTGTATTGGATGTCCTGAGGCCAAATAGGTCTATAAACAAAGGAAAACTGGGGAGAGTCAGGGTAATTTCTCGACAGTTTACAAGATTTTTTATTCAATTAACAGGAGTTTACTCTATAACCTATATTCAATTAACAGGTCAAATTTGTACTGGAGGTATGGAAAATGTTTTTGTGTTGGGAAATTATATTTAATTAACATGGTTATTCAGTTAAGAGATATCCAATTAAGGCTCCACTCTACTGTGGTTAGAGCATTGGACTTCAAACCAAAAGGTCCATGTTTTGATCTTGACCAGTGATAACGCCCTTTTGCCACTTTGCAAAGCATTTCATCTTGATTGCGCACATGGGAGGCACGGTGGACCTGTGTACAAATGCATACTGCACATTGATGGTGCATTTCCTTCAACCAAAGCTAACCTTTTGTGTGCAGATTTCATACATTGGGGATTTTGCCGCAGTTTGGTGATTTCCCATAAAACTGTCTGCCACAAGGTGACGATCCCTGGCTGTCAAAAAAGTCATTAACTGGTTGAGGTCTAGATTATTTTTGGTGGTCTGAATTTGTTATTCAGTATTTGTTTTATTACAAATTATTGGAGAGTGCCATTTGGCACTCTCCAATAATTTGCAATCATACAAACAATTTTATATAAAGTTTTTTTCTTCTGCTGCAAAGCAAACAATCAAGCTAATGCATACGGTGTAAAGCCACATCCAACACTTTTCAGTAGAGCCTCTTGATAGTGGCTTCTAGCACTCAACCAGTTAACATTTTCATTTAATTTATATGAACAAAATATTATTTGTGTTTGATTGAATGTGAAACATGAGCAAGGAGAATGTTGGTTTTTGCTCTGGTACCCTAATTCTTTTGAAAGCTCTGATAGTTGCTTCTAGCACCTACTCAGTTAATCCTTTACCCAACGCAGGCGATATCACAATTTATTATTTTGAATATCATTTTTTCAAATTTTTCAAAAAATTTAAACAAAACCATATCATGTGACCCCATGTTGGAACGAGCTCGTTCCAACGAGGGGTCACATGATATGGTTTTGTTGAAATTTTTTGAAAAATAATATTTTTTCGACTGCTGAAATTACATATTACGCGGGCAGATGTGGCCGATTCGTTGGGTAAAGGGTTAAACCCCAATAAATAACTTAATAGATTGTAACTGACAGTATATATTGTAAAGTTATCTGGGGGAGCTTTCCAAAGGTTAGTGTTAGGTATTGCTAGTCAAAAAAAAAAAATTCTTGAAGGTATTTTTTTTTTTTTTTTAACCCTTTTTTGCTCATCACACATGATCTCCAAATTTGTTATTAAGTTAATAGTTTTTTAAATTCTTCAAAAGATTTCAACAAAAACATATCATGTAACCCCCCATTGGAACGAGATCAATGAACTCGTTCCAATGAGGGAATCACATGATATGGTTTTGTTGAATTTTTTGGAATTTTTTTTTTTTTTACAACTGCTCATGGGAGAATGTGTATCTGCAGCAACCGCATCATGTCCTTGGGCAAGATGCTTAATCCCAATTGCCCACACGGTGGCTTTGTGTACTAAGGCACACTGCACATTGATGGTGCACTTGTCTTCAACCAAATCTAACCCTGGTTGCGTGGAGTTAGTACATTGGTGAGTCTGACAGTTGCTCGCCATTGCTTGGTGGTTCTGTCAATGTTCTCCAGCTTCCGACAGTAAAACTGTCCGACATGAGGTGACCCTGGCTGTCAAAAGTGTTGTTAAACCCCAATAAATAAATAAATAAAATGCTCAATTTCTAAATTATGTTGGTGGATGCATTCGATTCATTTGTCTTGTAAGCTATCTGGAAGGCCACAAAGACTCTTTGATTAATGCAGTTGATTAATCAAAAAGTCTTTGTGGCCTTTCAAAAGCACATTGAAGAAATGAAGAGATTTGAGTAGAGGCTATCTCCAACCCATGGGATAAGATTTAATAAGTTTATATACTTACATAGTGTTGGGAATCGGTATGAAAAACCATAATCAATGATCTGTTGCACCAACCGACCGTTAATTGATTATTAATCGATTAATAATGGCTTCCATAATGTGCATCTTAAAACTTGATCCATGTGCTTTTAGTATCTAAATTATTGTAAAATATTGCCGGTATTACAGTTAAAACTAGAAGTCCTGTCATGACATGCGCACAAATAGCACGTTGATATGCCCGTTAATGTACGCGTTATGGCCCAGTAAATCTATCAGATGCTGTACATATGGCCTGTGCACAAGCAATGTTTCAGCCAATGGACCTCCGGGTAACCCGGAGGTCCATTGGCAGAAACATTGCATGTGTTTGCTATGAGTAACCAAGAGAACCTGCCGTGCTTTGGATGCCATTCGATATGGCAAATGCGCGCAATTCCAACGCGCAATTAAGCCTAGATAAGCGCACTATTCGTGACAGGACTTCTAGTTTTAACTGTATGTATTCAGATTATTCTATTAGTTTCAAGTATTGTTATTGTGTAAGGTAGGGTAAGTGTACAAGTTGCTTAAAAATTAATAAAATTAACCCTTTACCCGGGGACGCGGTGGCTCAGTAGGTAGAGGTGCAGGCTGCAAGCCGAGAGGTCCTCGGTTCGAATCCCACCTGTGGCAACCGCGTTGTGTCCTTAGGCAAGACACTTCACCCCATTGCCCACGTGGGGGCAAGGTGGCGTTGTGTACTAAGGCGTACTGCACGTCGATGGCGCACTTGCCTTCAACCAATGCTAACCCTGCTTGTGTGGAGTTAGTATGTCAAGGTACTCTTCAAAACCTGGCCTCTCTTTATCACGCAGGCCACCCAAAGACCTCATTGATTTGACCCCCTCTCGCCAATTACAGTTACAATCCTCCATGACCCTTTCTCTGACGATTTTTAACACAACTTTGACGAAGTCAAATTTGAGCTATTGTCATGGCCCGTCGTCCGTCGTCCGTCTGTCCGTCCGTCCGTCTGTCCGTACGTCAACAATTGGCTATGGCTCGGGCTAGAGGTCGTATTTATGAACCGATCTTTACGAAACTTCTTGGGTACCTTTGTTATGACCGTGGGACGGGAACAGTGTTTTTGGGTGCGGTCCGAAATTCAAGATGGCTGCCAGCCGCCATTTTGTACCGATGATGCAGAAATCTGTTTTTTGTACAGAACTTCCATATGAAAGCTCTGATTTGAATAATTTTTTGTATGAATGTTTAGTACCATGGGGTACATCACATATAATACGGGGTTTTTTTCTCGTGCGTAAATTGTGCAAATTAGACTAATTTTGATGTTTTTTGGTGTTAATTTCAGCACTGTAAGTGCAAATGCCAATATGGCTCGGGCTAGAGGCCGTATTTATGAACCGATCTTTACGAAACTTCTTGGGTACTTTTGGTATCACCGTGGGACGAGAACGAGTGTTTTTGGGTCCGGTCCGAAATTCAAGATGGCCGATGGCAGCCATTTTGTACAAAATTAGGTGCAATCAGATTTTTGCACAGAACTTCCATATGAAAGCGCTGATTTGAATAATTTTTTGTGTGAATGTTTAGTACCATGGGATACATCACATATAATACGGGTTTTTTTCTCGTGCAGAAATTATGCAAATTAGATGAACTTTGATATTTCAGTGCGACTTACACACATTAAGTACACATGTCAATACGGCTCAGACTTGAGTCTGTATTTATGAACTGATCTTCACGAAATGTCTTGGGTACCTTTGTTATCACCTTGGGACGAGAACGAGTGTTTCTGGGTGCGGTCTAAAATTCAAGATGGCTGCCAGTGGCCATTTTGTACCGAAATTAGGTCTAATCAGTTTTTTGTACACAACTTCTATACAGCTCAGACTAGAGGCCATATTTATGAACCAATCTTTACGAACCTTGTTGGGTACCTTTGTTATCACCGTGGGATGAGAGCGAGTGTTTTTGGGTGTGGTCCAAAATTCAAGATGGCCACCAGCAGCCATTTTGTACCAAAATTAGTGCAATCAGTCTTTTGTACAGAACTTCTGTATGAAAGTTCTGATTTGAATAAATTTTTGTATGAATGTTTAGTAACATGGAATACATCACATATTCTAAGGGGGGTTTTTTCGTGCAGAAATTATGCAAATTAGATGAACTTTGACTTATTCAGTGCTACTTGCACAATGTGAGCACACATGTCAATACGGCTCAGGGTAGAGGCTGTATTTATGAACCGATCTTCACAAAACTTCTTGGGTACCTTTGTTATCACCTTGGGACGAGAATGAGTGTTTCTGGGTACGGTCCAAAATTCAAGATGGCTGCCAGTGGCCATTTTGTACCAAAATTAGGTCCAATCAGTTTTTTGTCACAAGTTCTATACAGCTCGTATTTATGAATTGATCTTCACAAAACTTCTTGGGTACCTTTGTTTTCACCTTGGGACAGGAACGAGTGTGTTTTGGGGTGCCTTTGTTATCACTGTGCTATGAGAACAAATATTTTGGGGTTCAGTCAGACCCACTCTGGGACTCAAAGTTTTCTTTTCTAGTTTAGCATCTGACTGTCACCCACCTTTACAATACTTTACCTATACATTTGTTACAGGCAACGGTCAGTATTTATGTACAGACCATTACAATACTTTATATGTACCTTTGTTATCAGGTCATTACCTAGATGTTTGTCATTGCTGTGTCACATACTATACATGTGCATGTCTTTGTCTTGACAAGTTGAGCTACAGTGTCATTGACACTTTCATTTTACCCTGGTTTGCCCCAACGTCCAGGTCCGAGATCTCCAATGAGTAGTTCTCTACTAGCTCCCTCACTTGGACCATCCACCCTGTTTTGATATATGAGTTGAAAATTCGCAGGAACATTACTTTACACCATCGGCTGTCGGGGAGATTCACCAAATAATTAAGATAACCGAGTTTCAACAGGTCTATCCTGTCCTTGATCCTCATCCACCCTAGCTCACCCCTGATTGCTTCTAGCGCTGCGGCATTACTCGACCCCGTTATCCATCGGCCTGCATCGTTCTGTAAGATTTCCAAGCTCTTTATGGCCGTCTGGTTTAGGGGTACCACTTCCGTACCGTATGTTATACTTGGCAGCCCCACCATTTCCCAAATGGTTTTCCCCACGAAAACCTTATTGAAACTGTTTCTCCCTATAAGTTTCATTTGGTTAAGGATTCGCTTCCCCTTCAGAATCAATTTATTTGTGTGGTTTCGGTAGATGCCTCTTCCTGTAATGTTTATATTTGCCCCCAAATATTCGTAATCACCTGTCTCTCCTACACTGAGAAGTTTGCTGCTCCCTTCCGGAATGCAGAACTCACCCACTCTCCACCTTCGAGTGGGGTCCACTTTGCAGCCCACAGGTATAACTTTGCTCTTGCTTTCATTAAGTTCGAGTCTCCATTTGCTCCCATATTTTCCAACAATTCCCAGCATTTTCGTTTCGCTTTCTGACACTAGACCATATCGTCTGCAAAAAATAGCCCTGGGATCTTCAAGTCCCCAACTGCTACCCCCTCGTCGCTACGCAGGAGTTCATCTCCTGAACCTTTGATGTACAATGCAAACAGGATTGGCGAAAGGATACACCCCTGTTTTAGGCCTATCTCCATAGGCACACGTTTTGTTGTAATGTTTCCCAGGCTAAGTTCACTCTGTACATCTTTATATAATGCTTTCATAATTCCAACAAACTCGCCTCCTAAGCTCAGAGCCTCCAGCTTGCGCCACATACCCTCCCTCCATACTCTATCGTATGCCTTTTTGACATCCAAAAAGGCCATAAACATCTTTTTCTTTTTTGCTTTCGCGGATTCTATCATTTGGGATAGCGTGAAAAGATGGTCGGTTACTCTCCTTCCCTTCCTGAAGCCATTCTGAATTTCTCTCAAAAAACCCTTCTCCTCAATCACCTCCTCTAGTCTCCCATAAAGGACTTTACAGAAAACCTTTCCAATGTTGCTACTGACAGAGATCCCTCGATAGTTATCCAAAACGTCTTTTTCCCCCTTTTTGTAAATAAATGTCACTTTGCTTTCCCTCCACTCCTTTGGGACCTCTTGTTTTTCTATCGCTAAATTGAATAGGGCAGTTAGGCTTTCCAAGAGTTCCTCTCCCCCTTTTTTGATAAACTTGTTAGGAATTTCGTCCACCCCTCCCGCTTTTCCATTCCTCAATTTTGAGATCACCCTTCGCACCTCCTCAGTTTTGATTTCGCTGCACACGAAGTCCGAGAGATTTTCCTCGACCTGGTTTGGACACTCCGGTGGGTTCCCCATGCCCCATCGCTTATCGTTTACCTTTTCCCAGTGCTTGACTAGTTCTAATGCGATTTGATCTCGCTCTTCTGCAACTCTGCCATCTACTTTAATGATCTGATGGTTATTCACATTGTTACGTTTGTTCACCCATTTCCAAAATACGCTCGAACTCGACCCCCCTGTCGTTCTTATCGTCCTAATAAGACTGCTATTTCGCACTCTCCGGTTGTCGTCTTTAATCTTGTTTACTTTATTTCGTGCTTGTTGGTATTCTTCCTTTGCTACCATGGCCTCATTGCTTTCCACCCCCTTAAGTTTTCTACTTCTGTATGCAGCACATTTAGCTTTTCTAACCTTTATGGCCCTTTTCAGTTCTTCGTTCACTCTGTACCCAAGTTCCCGTGTTTGGACCCTAATCTTTCCTACACTTTCCTTCCCTGCCTCCACTAGGCTCGCAACTATGGCGTCGGCCATCTTCTGGACACTACCCCACTTGTGTACGGCTGCAAGCTTTGGTTTCAGTTTTTCTTCGAACTTCGCCCAGTCGGCATCCTTTTTGAGTTCCCAAATCTCCTTGAAGCTTCCTTTCCTTTTCTCTAGGTTTTTGGCCCTCATCGTAACTGTAATCAAGTTGTGATCACTATCCAACTCCATTTTACCCTCATCATCCACTTCTACCCTTATCACCTCCCTCCATAAATTCATATCCGTGAGAATGTAGTCAATTATTGATTTTCTGTCGTTTCTCTCCCAGGTCCATTTCCCCTTACATCTAGCGTCCCTGTTCAGAATCTTCAGACCGAGCTCATTTGTGAAGTTCAACAGCTTCCTTCCATTCCTGTTGACTTTCTTGTCCCCACCCTCTATGCCTTCTTCCTTGTCACCTATGTGTCCATTAAAGTCGCCCATCAGAATTATACCGAGCCCCCTGTTTTCTAGTTCAGTGATATTGGACCTTAGTGTTGAGTATATCGAGTCATTCCACTCGGGTTCACTTCCCTCCACCTCATGTATAATGCCTAAATGAGAATGTCCCCTTTTGGTCATGATCTGTCAATCATGTTGGCTGCCCAAGCCCAAAACCCAAAAATTTTTAGCACAGTCTACAGGTCATATTTAATATGGAGGGATTTCATTGTAACTTGATGGGATGACTCCGTTTGATGTCCAGATGAGAACTTCCCCATTTGGTCGCAATCTATCAACTGTGATGGCTGCCCAAACCCAAAAACCTTTAGTACAGTCTACAGGTCATATTTATGAAGGGATTTCATTGTAACCTGGTAGGATGACTCAGTATAATGTCTAGATGAGGATGTCCCTTCTTGGTTGCGATCGGTCAAACATGATGGCTATGGAGGCCCAAAGCCCAAAAACCTTTAGCACATCTACAGATCGTATTTATGAAGGGATTCCATTGTAACCTGGTAGGATGACTCCGGATAATGTCTAGATGAGAACGTCCCTTTTCAGTCATGATTGTTCACCTGTGATGGCTGCCCGAGCACAAAACCTGAAAACCTTTAGCACAGACTACAGGTCATATTTATGAAGGGATTTCATTGCAACTTGGTAGGATGACTCAGTATAATGTCCAGATGAGGATGTCCCTTCTTGGTTGCGATCGGTCAAACGTGATGGCTATAGAGGCCCAAAGCCCAAAAACCTTTAGCACGTCTACAGATCATATTTATGAAGGGATTTCATAGTAACTTGGTAGGATGACTCCAGATAATGTCTAGATGAGAACGTCCCTTTTTGGTCATGATTGCTCAACTGTGATGGCTGCCCTGAGCCCAAAACCTGAAAACCTTCAGCACAGACTACAGGTCGTATTTATGAAGGGTTTCCATTGTAACTTGGCAGGATGACTCAGTATAATGTCTTGATGAGGATTCCCTTTTGGTTGCAGTCGATCAAATGTGATGGCTACAGAGGCCCAAAGCCTGAAAACTTTTAGCACAGTCTACAGGTCATATTTATGAAGGGATTTCTTTGTAACTTGGTAGAATGACTCCTGATAATGTCTAGATGAGAACTTCCCTTTTTGGTAACGATTGTTCAACCATGATGGCTGCCCGAGCCCAAAACCTTGAAAACCATTAGCACAGACTACAGGTCATATTTGTAAAGGGATTTCATTGTAATTTGGTAGGATGAATCAGTATAATGTCTAGATGAGGATGTCCCTTTTTGGTTGCAATCGGACAAACGTGATGGCTACAGAGGCCCAAAGGCCGAAAACCTTTAGCACAGTCTACAAGCCGTATTTATGAATGGATTTCATTGTAAAATGATAGGATGACTCGTTATGGAATGATTTCACTGTAACTTAACCCTTTACCTAACGTAGAAAGCAGACGCCACTTGCAAAAATAATTCTTGAATAACTAATTTTTTTCATTTTTTGTCTCAAAAATATAG
Organism: Pictodentalium vernedei; assembly: GCA_031216915.1. NCBI lineage: Eukaryota > Metazoa > Mollusca > Scaphopoda > Dentaliida > Dentaliidae > Pictodentalium > Pictodentalium vernedei. The sequence continues at coordinate 52,530,165 of CM062294.1, forward strand.
GTTATGACCCCTCGTTGGAACGAGCTCGACGAGCTTGTTCCAACGAGGGGTCATAACCTATGTTTTTGAGACAAAAAATAATGAAAATTAATTGGCGATTTTTGAGAATAGCACTGGCCGGTTTTGGCCATTACGTTGGGTAAAGGGTTAATTGATAAATTTGGTTGACATACATTAACAGTGAGGGCCACATTAACCCACCCCACAGTTCTTTAGTACAGTCTGCACCTCAAATTATTTTTCTTGAAAACATGGCTCCCCGTGGGAACCCCGGGAAGTAAGCAGCACTTGTTTACTGTGGTAAACCAGTTCCGCTTTACTAGTAAAATAGGACCCAGTCACCAATGCTTGGGGTGAAAGTCCTCTAAAATGGGCAACATGTTGATCAACGATTGATTACACTTGACTTCATCTCCATGTTGTGTCACGATTAGCCATGGTGCATAAATATGTGACGTTAACCACCAACAAACAAACAAACAAACTTGAAAACATGGCATACAGGGAACAGAAATTAACATATTCTGAATTTTCACAATTCTTGTCGTATTCCATAATCCTTTCATAAACATCGAACATTATCCTTTTCATCAACAACAACACACAGTCAAGTTAAGCTACAGTGTTATTGACACTTTCATTTGGTTTTCCCATCCAGTTTTGGTTTTTGCAGTAAACCAGAAAACTGAACCTCAAGACCCTGCAAAAACTGACCGCATGGTTTTAGTGTGTTTTTATATAAATTAATTAAACTATCTTACTGGGAGGGAACTGGTCTAGTGGCCCCTATAGACTTGTTACACAGTCTGTCTGGCAAAGGGGTAAGTACGGTTGTCACAATTAGTGCAGGACATGCTCATTAGTGCGCTCCTCACTGCAGTAAAAGGAAATAATCCACTGAAATACAGAAGGATGGTTTCGCAAAGTAATACAATTTATACAAAATATAAAGCGCATGCAAAGTTTCATCACATGGATCACCGGGTTGCACCCGGTGGTCCATGTGATGAAAGTTTGCAAGTATTTCTTGTGGTATTGACAGGGACAGGAGTGCTCTTATCCGACTTGGGTCGGGTGGCAAATAGTGATTGAAGTGTTCGTGTGTCCGAGCCAATAACTCGAAAACTGTAAGGGCCACAGTCATCAAACTTCACACAATTATAAAGGACCATGGGAGGATGTGTCACACACCATAGCCAGGTTCGTACCTTCAAGGTCAAGGTCACTCTAAAAATCGGTCAGCCATAACTCGGAAACGAATCATAGTACAATTGTTAAACTTTTTACAAATGTTAAGGACAGTCAGAAGGTGTGTCACGTATAATAGTTTCTGCCGCATCGTCAAGGTCACGGGGGGGGGGGGGCGGCATGTGTTACCTTAGTAACATTCTTCTGGTTTCAGAATAGTGCACAATAGTGTGACAGGACTTATAGTTTCAAATGTACGTTGTGTATTCATTGTCACATTTTGTGCTTTTTTGACTCATTCTGTGGATGAGTCAAGAAAGGAGAAAATGTTGAAAAAAAGAACACAGCATTGATTAGATAAACTTTAGTCGTGAGTTACCCAAATTTGTGTGTTTTTTCTTACTCAGTAGGCTTTGTAGTTGATTCCCTAAAACCCTTAAGAATGATCAAAGGCAAGATAGGCTGATCCCAATGGAGATATCTACAGACGGGGCTTTTTTGTGGTAAATTGTGTCGCACAAACTATTGTTAATTTTTTTTCAGGTTAAGGAGAGTGATGTGTTATTATGCCCCATACCTCTGAAGGAGGATTCGAGGTATCTAGTGAAGTCCTAGTGAAGTCCGTCCGTCCATCTTAATCCATCCATCCATCCATCCATCCATTCATTCATTCATTCATCCAATCGTCCATCCATTCATCCATCTGTCCATCCGTCTGTCTGCTCAGGCTTAGCAGAGGTACATTTGTGGGGTTTACAATTTAGAGTCAGTGGTAGTTGCGGGGTTGGGTTAGTACAGTGGCCACTAGTAAGGTTATTTTTTGCACTGTGGGTTTAATTCTTTAACCTTTTGAGGTTAGGGTTTAACATGGGGAAAACCCCACAAGTAAGAGCATTTAAGAACGTCCATCCGTCTGTCCATCCATTCAACTTTTCATACGTCTGTCTATCCATTCGACTTTCCATACAAACGCTTTGCATTGCAATTTCAAAGCCATTGATCGAATTTGGATCTCCTTTGGTATGCTGATAAGACCCGCATGGGGAAATGGAATGGGTTCCGTCCAATAATTTTTCCCAGAATTATGGCCTTTTTCACATTTTGGACCTAGACAATTTTTACGAACATGCCTAAGGGTTGGGGGGGGGGGGGGGGGGGGTGCAGTGACCCACGCTTTGCGTAGCCCTTTTTTATACTGTATGTTCTTAACACATAGAAAAAATGAACCGATATTGAATCTGAAGAATCCAAACCTCCCTGCTCTAGTCATAGTTATTAACCCTCAACTCAATTATTCCAAATACCAAAATTTCAGACAGCAATTTTTTCCCATAATGCAACAAGAAATTTAATTTTGCATAAACTATCTTTCCTGTAGGCAATAGTTATTAACTAGTAGAGTGCTAAATCATTTTTCAAAGGTGATTTGGGTATTGTTTTCAAAGACACACGAAGCTACCAGCAAGAGTAGCTTTAGTGTGGCAAGACTTTGTTCATAAATAATTGTTTTGTTATAATTTATTGGAGTGTGCCTGTTGGCTGTCTTCAATAAATTATAACCAAACAATTTTGATCAGTTTTTTTCTTCTACTGCTGAGCAAACTACAAACTAATGCATGCAGCATGGCTCTATAATTTTCAATAGAGCTGTACTAATGGCTTGTACCACTCAACCAGTTAACCCTTTACCTAACATGAAAAGCAGACGGCATTTGCAAACAAAAATTCTTGAATAACTATTATTTTCATTTTTTGTCTCAAAAATATAGGTTATGACTCCTCATTGGAACGAGCTCGATGAGATCGTTCCAGTGAGGTGTCATAACTTATGTTTAGAGAAAAAATAATGAAAATAAATTGCCGATTTTTGAGAATATTGCTGGCCGGTTTTAGCCGTTATGTTAGGTAAAGGGTTACTCGCCACACTCGTCAAAATACTGAAATTGCAAGCAGCAAATTTTTCCCATAATGCAACTAAAAATTTAACCTTTGCACAAACTATCACTACTGCTGGTCATGATTGTTAATCCACACACTGATGTAAAAATACCTTAATTTCAAACAGCAAATTTTTCCCATGATGCAACTAGAAATTTTACTGTCTTTACTTCAGGCCATAGTTAATAACCTTCACACTGATGTCAACATACTGCAATTTCAAGCAAAAAATTCTTTCTGGGATTTGGAATTTAACCTTCGCATTACCTTTTTATTCTCAGTGACGCATGGGAAAGGCGCGCGTTCGCTCTCGCGCACCATCACTCACGCAAAAATTGTCCATGGTGCGCGAATAATCGCTCGCCTCTGTTCTTGGGTGTGTTTTCATCCTTTTGAGTTGCGTCATATGGTCAACAGAAACATTCAATTAAGTTTTGATGTTGGGAAATGTTTAAGAATCACTCACAATTTGAAGCCTTTAAAGTTCAGTTCCAGAAATTTCCTTTCCGTCGTTATGAACATGGCACACAGTAGTTCGCTTATACATCCACACATGACACGCTAACAGTAAGAGGGTTGTACATTGACAACTCGCCTAGAGTTTACTCCCTCCACAAAATGAACACGCATGTTCAGATAAAATAAAAACGGTGGTCATTCTGAGATCTGAGAAACCTTTTAACACTTCCGTATTTTTTTATTAAAGACATGCGCAATGTTGCCCTGTTCCTTATTTTCATTTTCCGCGTGTCACCTGTCACTCCAATTCACTGGAGACACAAATTCATGTGCCTGATTTGGAATTTACACATCCATTTTCCACGATTTTATTAATTGGCCAATTAAAATCCAGTTCACCAGTGACACGAATTAATGTGCCTGATTTGCAATTTACGCATCCATTTTCCACGATTTTAATAATCTGCCATTTAAAATCCAGAACTAATTTTAGTGGGTTACATATATTTTAAGCGTCAAAATTTCCATCCGTGTTCTGTTGTATTCATACATTCGTTTCGAAGGACGCTTGTCAATGGAAACTGTGAAATAAATTTTACAATCAACATGTATTTTGTCTGTATTAACTCCACAACTGTTGTGTATCCGACCCCCTGATACAGATGTTTGTTTCAGGGGGGTCGGATACAAGCATGTTCCTTTCGTGTGAGTTCCGTTTTTTTTTCTTTTTGTTCATCCGTACGAATAAATAGTTATATATTCGTCTACATTCTTGACTTATCCCCAATATATTGTAAGATATCGACTCGTGATCTACCCTTAGAACCCGGAGCTCGACTCAGATACATATTTTGTACATCCACATAATGGTAATAATCTCTATGTACATGCCATAATATATAGTTCACTTCAGATTTTCTAGATCTTACAAGATAATAGTTCATTTCAGGAATTCTGGTAATACATTTAACCCTTAAGCCCCCATATAGCCCCAAACCGCCACTTTTATATTGCATTGAAGCAGGTGCTCCCTTGTGTAATCTTTTTTATCACTCTTGTGTGTAGACTGAATTTTCCCTGGCAGTGGTTCTACATCACTGCTGGCTGCCTGTATAGGCAGCCAGCAGTGATGTAGAACCACTGCCAAGTCATCAATAACTACGTAAACAGAAAAAGGCCATAAATACTTTAAAATTAATCTGAGGACTTAAGGGTTAATAAACAAACACTAGATTTCAAGCTTGCAATTTTATTCTGAACCACAGGCAAACAATAACATTAACTTAATTTAGAAAAAAATACACTTTGAATATACAGTTCAACAGTATTAAAAAAATGAAGTTATACATTGAATCAAAATCACTCTCCTCACATTTTTCACTCTCGTAAACTTTAGTTGAGGTGAGCTATTTTCCACGTTCTTCCGTTTTGCTCCCATTCATCACTGTATTCTGACTGGGGTTATTAACTCACACACTAGGAGGTGCGGTGGCTCAGTAGGTAGAGGTGCAGGTTCCATGCCGAGAGGTCCTAGGTTCGAATCCCACCTGCGGCAACCGCATTGTGTCCTTGGGCAAGTCACTTCACCCCCCATTGCCCATGTGGGGGCACGGTTGGGTTCTGTACTAATGGGGTACCTGTCTTCAACCAATGCTAACCCTGCTTGTGTGGTGTTGATATGTTGGGGATACTCGTATCAAAATAAAAAGAAAATCTTGACTTTTTGAGTGTATACTGAAAATTATCTCATTCATGACTGTGATAAATGTTTATTTTTCGCTTGTGGTAAAAATAAACATTTATCTTGGTCACTTATGAGATAATTCTCAGTATCATGTTTAACTCTTTACCCAACGAATCGGCTGCATCCACCCGCAATTTAGCAGTTGAAAAAATATTATTTTTCAAAAAATTCCAACAAACCCATATCATGTGACCCACTCATTGGAAGAAGCTCAGGGAGCTTGTTTCCATGAAAAGGTCACATGATAAGATTTGGATGAAATTTTTTTGAAAAATTTTAACAAATAAAATAATTTAAATAGCAAATTTTGTGGGTGTGTGTGTAAAGGGTTAAAAAATACATGTCTTGCGTTTTACTGAGAAAAAGGGAGTGCGGTGGCTCAGTGGTAGACTGTTGGACTTCTATGCTAGAGGTCCCGAGTACGATCCCCATCCGGGATGACCTGCGTTGTGTCCGTGGGCAAGGCACTTTATCCCTGTTGCCTACATGGGGACACGATGACGCTGTGTACTAAGGCATACTGCAGGTCGATAGTGCACGTCTTCAACCACTGTAACCCTGCTTGAGCAGAGCTTAAAGAGAGTTAGAATGTTAAGGAGCTGAGCTGACAGTTGCTCATTGATGCTCGGTGGTTCTCTCCGGGTACTCAGGCTTCCTCCACCCGTAAAACTGTCATGGTCATGTTTAGCAGTTGTGCATAAGTATGTGACCTTAAACACCAATAAATAAATAAATAATAAATAAATATTACTGAGAAAAATAAAATAACATCAGTTTGGTTGTCTTACGTAATCAGCTTCTTCAGTACATGATACTGAGGTATGGACATGGCAGAAGATTAAAAATGAGTCACTACCATGGCAGTACCATGTTATATGGGGAAGGGATCACAGGAAACTGTCCATCATATTATTGGCAAAGGAAAAGATAAAAATTCCCCAATCTATCTTTCTGTTTGTTGGAAAAAATCTGGTGTCCAAATAGCCCAAGAACTAAAAATCATTGGACATTGAAACTTTTTTTTGTTGTTGTGCAAGTATCTTTTCAGAGCTAACTTTAGTTGCTCTCTGTGTGACCATTGATACTGTGTGAACAACAAGGGAGGAAATTTAAACATTTGATGCTTTTTTGCATATCAAGGGAGTTAAGTATTTCATAAGAAATGACAGATACTTGACATTATTTTCTAAGAATTGATGTGTTTTTTTTGTGTCCGTACATAGGCTGAAGAATGTACACATATTTAACTATATGTATTGTTATTCATTCTGTGTTGATTAATTTATAAATTCATTAATTTTTTCACTTCTTACCCATATCTAACCCAAAGAATATGTGGTCTTACAGTTAAAACTAGAAGTCCTGTCATGAAATGCGCACAAATAGCACGTTGATATGCGCGTTAATGTACGCGTTATGGCCCAAGTAAAACTATCAAATTCTGTACATATGGCCTGTGCACAAGCAATGTTTCAGCCAATGGACCTCCGGGTAACCCGGAGGTCCATTGGCAGAAACATTGCATGTGTTTTGTATGAGTGACCAGGAGAACCTGCCGTGCTTTGGATGCCATTCAATGTGGAAATTGCGCGCAAATCCAACGCGCAGTTAAGGCTAGATAAGCGCACTATTCGTGACAGGACTTCTAGTTTTAACTGTAGTATGTTTATACTCCCTCTCTCTCTGTTTGCTACCCTCCCTCTCTTCCCCTTCCCTTCCCTTCCTCCCCTTCTCTTTTATTTTCTCTTCTCTCTTCTCGCTCTCTCCTCTTTGTCACTCAAACACTTTATGAAAGAGTTTAATGAGTTGACAATTCTAAAAGTAACTTTTTTCTGCTCTGGTTCTTTGTATATTTCACCTTGCACCACCCCTACAACTCTCCAACTCGATTTGACCATCCGTGTTAACAGTGTTGTTAAATATCAAACTCTTTGCTTAAACCTTGTTGCAAGTCTGTAGTATTGTGTGGTCCTATTCCTGCTCTTCCCCCTAACACCCAAGTAAGAGATTTTAAACTGATTCCAGATTCAGTCTGAAAATTACAGTTGAACCCTCATGACCCTTTACCCAATGCAGGCGATATTAAAATTGAACCCTCTTGACCCTTGATCCTTTACCCAATGCAAGCGATATCAAAATTGATTATTTTAAATATTATTTTTACCCCCTTGGGAACCCCGGGAAGTGAAGCAGTGCCTGTTCACTGTGGTAAACAGGCTCTGTTTTACTGGTAAAATAAGACCCAGTCACCAATGCTTGGGAGGTGTAAACCCTCTCTAAAATGGGCAACATGGCTTATTAACGCTCACCCCAGGTCTTGAGTTGATACTCATGTTGTGGTCATGATTAGCCATTGTGCAAAAAATAAAATATGTAACCTTAAACACCAATAAATAAATAAATATTATTTTTCCAAATTTGAAAAAAAATTTCAACAAAATCATGTGTGACCCTTATTTGGAATGAGCTCGAAGAGCTCATTCCAATTGGAGATCACATGATATGATTTTGTTGAAACTTTTTGAAAAATAATATATTTTCAACTGCTGAATTTGCATATTATGCTTGCAGATGTTGCCAATTCATTAGGTAAAGGGTTAATTGAAAGCCACTTTGGCAGTGTAAAATATGCATTTAACCAGGGGGGGGGAGGGTCTGGAAAAAAGTCCCATACACGAGGCTGAAAAAAAATTTTTCTGCCCCAACACCACCCACCACCCCATTTTGAGGAGGAAAAATTTTTTTTTTCTTTTCTGAGAGGGGACCCACCCCCCAGTATCACCAAAAACCCGCGTTTTACACAACTTTTTCCTAGGTTTCACATGTAATTATACTTCCATTTAATTAACCTTATACATTCCCTGTAGCTGCTTGTTTAAATCAGCTTTAACCCTTTAACCAAGACAGTAATAAAATGATACTTTCAAATACCAAGGATTCTTTTCATTTTTTGTCTTAAAAAGATAGCTTATGATCCCTCATTGTAACAAGCTTGACAAGCTAGTTTCAATAGGACTGATAAGCTATGTTTTTGAGACACAAAACTGCACATAAAAGGAAATGTAAAAAAAATCTGGATTTTCTTTGTATATAGCTTTGGCTGCTTATGATTGATAGTTTGAGTAAAAGCTGGTAAAGGGTTAAACTTTAATACTCTGAGATGTTTGTCTTTGTACGAAATGTCATTCAGTCGTGAGTTTCTAATAGATTTTTCTTATTTTCTAAGGAGTAACTATAATCAATAATATCTGACCAAACTGATGTGCCAAAGAAGACAAAATCAACGTTAACTCTCAAATGCAAACATTGTTCCAAAATTTTTGAAATTTGTTTCTTCAAAATATTGATATGTCAATGTGGGTGAGCTGATTATTTCATTGACAGTTGTTGCTTTGTTCAATGTAGCAATCCAGTATGTATGCTAGGGTGAGCTTCTCGTTGTCTAACTTATCATTATGATAAAACATTTAGTTGAAACTGACAAAAATCCTGGTCAAGCCGACTCGTGTGTTTATTCATGAAAATTGCCATTATTGAACAATATTTGTGTTTCAACACATATAGGGTAGTTATTAGGCCACCCCACCCTCCCCTTGATTTCCATTTATGAGGTTATTGCTCTGGCTGCCCCTCTGCATATAGTATAAGTGTCAAATATTGTTTTATATCAAATTTAAAATACAAAATAAGCATTATTTCATTGCAAGGAAAAAAGTCACTTTTTTCTCAGACAGACCACCCACCCACCCCGGCCTCGTGTATAGGAAATTTTTCAAGACACCCCCCCCCCCCTGCATTTAACAGGAGTAAACCATCAACTATTATTGAGTCATTTTCAATTTTTCTTGTGACAAAATTAAACATTTATTACCTTTAAACTCTTGGAGCTCTGGCAAACAATGTAGGTAGTCAAATAACAGGAATTTACTCTATAACCTATACACGTTTAACCTTTACTTAACGAATCTGCCTCATCCACCCACGTAATTTTCAAATTAAGCAGTTGAAAAAATATATTTTTCAAAAATTTTCAACAAAACTATATGTGACCCCATATGTGGTTTTGTTGAAAAAAAATTTAAAATTTTTTTAAAAAATAAGTAAAACAATAAATTTGATATCCTCTGTGTTGGGTAAAGGGTAAAGGGTTTTTAGTGTAAGGCTCACTCTGTGTGAGTGTGTTTATGTAGTGTAAGGCTCACTCTGTGTGAGTGAGTATGTGTGTTTATGTAGTGTAAGGTTCACTCTGTGTGAGTATGTGGGTTTATGTAGTGTAAAGCGCACTCTGTGTGAGTGAGTATGTGAGTTTATGTAGTGTAAAGCTCACTCTGTGTGAGTGAGTATGTGGGTTTATGTAGTGTAAAGCTCACTCTGTGTGAGTGAGTATGTGGGTTTATGTAGTGTAAAGCTCACTCTGTGTGAGTGAGTATGTGTGTTTATGTAGTGTAAGGCTCACTCTGTGTGAGTGAGTATGTGTGTTTATGTAGTGTAAGGCTCACTCTTGTGTGAGTGAGTATGTGTGTTTATGTAGTGTAAGGCTCACTCTGTGTGAGTGAGTATGTGGGTTTATGTAGTGTAAAGCTCACTCTGTGTGAGTGAGTATGTGTGTTTATGTAGTGTAAGGCTCACTCTGTGTGAGTGTGGGTTTATGTAGTGTAAGGCTCACTCAGTGTGAGTGAGTATGTGTGTTTATGTGGTGTAAGGCACACTGTGTGAGTGAGCATGTGTGTTTATGTAGTGTAAAGCTCACTCTGTGTGAGTGAGTATGTGGGTTTATGTAGTGTAAGGCTCACTCTGTGTGAGTGTGGGTTTATGTAGTGTAAGGCTCACTCAGTGTGAGTGAGTATGTGTGTTTATGTGATGTAAGGCACACTGTGTGAGCGAGTATGTGTGTTTATGTAGTGTAAAGCTCACTCTGTTTGAGTGAGTGTGGGTTTATGTAGTGTAAGGCTCACTCAGTGTGAGTGAGTATGTGTGTTTATGTGGTGTAAGGCACACTGTGTGAGGGAGTATGTGTGTTTATGTAGTGTAAAGCACTTGTGTGAGTGAGTATGTGAGTTTATGTAGTGTAAGGCTCACACTATGTGAGTGAGTATGTGTGTTTATGTAGTGTAAGGCTCACTCTGTGTGAGTGAGTATGTGGGTTTATGTAGTGTAAGGCTCACTCTGTGTGGGTGAGTATGTGTGTTTATGTTGTGTCACTCTTTGTATTTATTCACTCAGTTGGTTAACACGCAATACATTTTTTTTTGTGATAAAGCATGTGCCCTGGAAACAGCCTTGTATAAGCTCCACAGCTTGTTGCTGAATCCATTTTCACCACTAGCCTTGTATAACCTCCACAGCTTGGTGCTGAATCCATTTCCACCACTCAAACCTATCTGTATCTCTTATATCTTTGTACTCATTACATGTTGTTTAAATTAAGGCTCATAAATTTAGTTTTTACTGCAGAAATAGCAGGATGTTTACCGATATGCTCGATCTTGAGAATATGCAATGTTTGTCCTTGCTCTTATTTATTTTGTCATATTTTTCTGCACTGTGTCAATATTTCCCGCAGAAATGTTATCAATCAAGATAATTTCTGTCACATGATAGAGTAATTCTCTCCAGCGAGATCATTGTTATGGTTTCAGCGAGATCATTGCTAAGGTTTAATTAATTAAAGTAATGATATGTGTTATGTCACACAGTGGTGGAAAGGGCTGCATGTGCAGCCCTTTCCAGCAGTGTGTAACATATCAGCATTTTATCAACACTAGTGAAGGTTCATTCAATTTTTGTTTCCCACATTATAGAAAAGCTTGTGAGAATGAAGAGTTAAGGTGTGTACATTATATGTTTGCCTGTTGTGTTTGAAAAAGGCGGCTATATCTTTCTTACTATAAATTTTATTATCTGGAGAATGCATCAACATGCATTGCACAGGTCAGCCTGACTGTTTGATTACAGGTTTCAATGTACCCGTTGCAATATTTATCTGACTTAGTCTACAAATATTGCTTTATCATTAGAACTAACTAGGCGTAGGCAAGTGCTTGTCTTTTGTTGGCCTCAAAGCAAACTAGCAAATAAAACCAATTGTATGCTTGTAACCAAACATGAATTGAGTACAGACCTTACGCTTCAGAAATGATATATATATATATATTTTGCCAGCCTCGGTATGTAACTAACCTGCTCGCTTTTTATTATCAATTTGTTGCAGATGAGATAAAATGTCTCACCCACGCAAACCCAGAGAAGTAGAGCAGTGGTCGTTTACTGTTCTATAATCTGTTCTACTGATAAAATAGAGCCATGTAACCAATATTCTCCCCCACTGCATGTGTAACATACCTGTGTCCCGGGTGAGATAGCTGGGAGAGACAGATGTAATCCCACCCCACCCACGTGACGTTATACATTTATAACGTTATTATGATGTTATGCATGTCGTATCAGTTTTTGGCTACCAACTAATTCATACTGACATCATCGGAATGCAGTGTGATCAAAGTTTGATGTTCTAAAACTCTTCAACCCTCAAGCTGCCACCATTCCTAATTGATTTCGTGGTATATACCTTTGGTAAAACATAACTTGTGCATGCTCTTTCCGATGGTGTCATCAGTATTTTTCAAAACAACGAATACAAAATGAGTTGATTGAATCAGCACATGACTCCCGATTACCTCTTGCTAACATAATTGCTGCATGGTGGGGGAAAAAAATCATCCCTGATGAGTCTGTAGGTGGGAATGGGGAAATCTCACCCTCGGGGTAAGATATTTGAACCAGACCCTCGGCAAGCCTCGGGTCTGGTTCAGATATCTTGCCCCTCGGGTGAGATTTCCCCATCCCACCTCCAGACTCATCGGGGATCATAATAGTCTCACCCACGCAAACCCAGAGAAGTAGAGCAGTGGTCGTTTACTGTTCTATAATCTGTTCTTCTGGTAAAATAGAGCCAAGTAACCAATATTCCTGGGGTGGAGCTCCTCTATCTTCATGGGAACCCTGGAAAGTGGAGCCATGCATATTTACTGAGCTAAATAAGTTTTTACTGGCAAAATGGAATCTTGAATCAACATCTGCTATGGAAGTCCTCTAAAGTGGGCGGCTTAGCCATAAATGATGTTGCATTCATGATTTAGCCAAAGATGCTGAAAGTAACATTAAGCACTTTTAAATATTAAATGGAACTCCACCAATGTGGAGAGAATTGGTGTGATAATGATTTGTCTTAATACAGTATGGCCACCGTGGACTGATCACTTTCCACTGGTGGGTAATATTTCCATTGTTGCAGTAATAAACAGAGCTATTAATTGAAAATAGAATGTTTACATTTTTGGAATTCACTAAAAAATCAATGAGGGATCTTAAGCTGAGTTTGAATGCTTTTTAGCTTAACTTGACAAAGTCAGGATAAGCTATTGCCATCATGCTTGGGGAAGTCTGTTAGTCTGTGAGTATGTGAGTCTGTTCACATTTTCCTTTTGCACAGACTACACCCATTAGATCTTGTCAGATCTTCACAAAATTTCATATGCAGGTTTGAAGTCATGTCTAGATGAGAACGACCCCTTTTGGTCGCGATCTGTCAACCCTGATGGCTGTCGGAGCCCAAAATACGAAAACCCTTAGCACAGTATACAAGTTGTATTGATGAAGGGATTTCATTGTAACTTGGTAGGTTGACGCTGTATAATGTCTAGATGAGAACGTCCCCTTTTGGTCATAATCTATCAACTATGATGGCTGCCCAAGCCCAAAACCCCAAAACTTTTAGCACAGTCTACAGGTCATATTTAATATTGAAGGATTTCATTGTAACTTGGTAGGATAACTCTGTATGATGTCTAGATGAGAACTTCCTCATTTGGTTGCAATCTGTCAACCGTGACGGGTTCCCAAACCCAAAAACCTTTATCACAGCCTACAGGTTGTATTTATAGAGGGATTTCATTGTAACTTGGTAGGATGAATCCATATAATGTCTGGATGAGAGTGTCCTCTTTTGGGTGCGATCGAATAACTGTGATACAGGGGCCCAGAGCCCGAAAACCTTTAGCACAGTCTACAGGTTGTATTTAAGAAGGGTTCATTGGAACTTGGTAGGATGACTACAGATAATGTCAAGATGAACGTCCCCTTTTGGTCGTGATCGTTCAACCTTGATGGCAGCCCAAGCCCAAAACCCCAAAACCTTCAGTACAGACTACAGGTTGTATTTATGAAGGGATTTCATTGTACCTTGGTATCCTGACTCAGTATAATGTCGAGATGAGGATCTCCCCTTTTGGTTGTGATCGGTCAATTGTGATGGCTACACAAGCCCGAACCCAAAAACCTTTAGCACCGTCTGCAGGCTGTATTTATGAAGGTATTTCATTGTGACTTGATAGGATGACTCTTTTTGGAATAATTCCACTGTAACTATGGTAACTTTGGTTGACATACAATAACTGTGAGGGCCACATTAACCCACCCCTCAAGTCTTTAGTACAGTCTACACCTCAAATTATTTTTATTGAAAACATAGCATACAGGGAAAAGAAATTAACATATTCTCAATGATCACAATTCTTGTCGTATTTCATAATCCATCCATAAACAATGAACATTATCCTTTCCATAAAAAACAACACACATTCAAGTTAAGCTACATTGTCAGTGACACTTCATTTAAAGTTTACATTGGTTATAAAAAAGAGAATCTGGCAGCCAAAAGGACCATGCAGGAGGGCCCAAAAAACAGATTTTTAACTTTTTATGCCTAATAGCACATTGTGTTGATGTGTAGTGCAGTTATAACCCTAGTGAGATTCAGTGAGATATTCACTGACATATACATATATAAACACCATCAAAGGTATGTCAGTTGTCTGGATCAGTAAGGGTGTGTATTTGTGAAGGTGGGTGGTTGTGGTTCTCAGTACACATGTGGAAGTACAGACATGACATAGGAGTATTTTTACCTTATCAAGGACATTGATAATATTATTTGTTGACAATTAAGTGGACAACTATTTTTCTCTATTTTAGTAGGTCAGTATGTCATTTTTATAAAATCTAAAGTTTCTTTGGTGCAGGAAATCGTTATTTACTCATCCTGTGTTTGTGACTCTTAATCGTCCGCTGTGGACTTAGCCACTTCCCATAGGTGGGCAATATTTCCACAGACGCAATAATATTAGATTCCAAACACTAATTACAGAAAAAAATCATCAAAAATGTAATTAGTTGGACTGGGACGTCAGGGAGGCTGATAGTTCGTCCCCTGATTTTCAATGTGTTCTATGTACCTACTGGCACATAGAACACATTGCAACTCAGGGGACGATTTGCTAGATTGTTCTCTCCGGCAACTCTGGCTTCCTCCGTCCATAAAACTGTCTGACACAAGGGGGACCTTGGCTGTCAAAAGTGTCATTTAATCCTAATAAAAAAAAGGGTACTGGAAGTCCATTTTGAGCTTCAGCCATTAGGATACAGTGCCAAGAAACATTGGACGTCGGCCTGAAATAAATTCCTGAGATATACATACACATATTGAGACGAGTCATTTAGACAAAAAAAAATGGTTTGGTTAGGGTTACATGCAGTGAAAATATAGGGTTGTTCGGTCAGGATTTTTTTTTTCTTTTCATATACCGTATTTACTCTATGTATTGGGACAGCTAAAAATAATTATTTTCACAGGTGTCCCAATTCTTAGAAAATGGGGAAAGATCAGAGCCTGGTCTTGATTTGATGCTGAATAAAGTTGTGTGTGATTCGTTTTCCATCGCTTTTTACGAAAATCGCCGTCCAATTTTTTTTTATATTTTCATTTTTTGCTTCCAAAACACAGCTTATGATCCCTCATTGGAACGAGCGGATTGTTCTCGTTCCAATGAGGGATTATAAGCTATGTTTTGGAAGCAAAAAATGAAAATTTTTAGTTACCCAAGAATTTTTTTATGAGTGTCGTCTGCTACTAGCGACGGGCCAACTGGAAACAAATCTCCTAAATGTCCCAAACTTTGGAGCATAAAAAAAATGTAGTTTTCTGGAAAAAGTGTGTGTCCCAAATCATAGAGTGTCCCAATACACAGAGTAAATACGGTACAGCCAATTAATCCTTCACCTAATGAATTGGGAACATCCACACACATAATTTACAAATTAAGCAGTTGAAAAAAAATATTATTAAAATAACAATTTCAGATTTTGTATACATTTGGTAATGGGTTAATCTTTTCCCCAACGTATCAACCAAACAGGCCAGTGCCATTTACAAAAATTGCCTTTCAAAGTTAGAGAGTGCTTGATAACACTGAGAAGTCTAACATTTTTTTCATGCGGATTTGTTTTTGTGACAGCTGGAACTTTTGAGCCTTGCGAACCAAACTTGGCAGGAATGGTCTATGGGAGGTCCTCTACAAACGATCCTCATTTTGTTCCCGTTGGATGAAAAACATGGTCGCCAGAGGCATTCTTTGATTCCTGTTGATGGATTTTTAAAAATCTTCTCTGAAACCACAAGGCCAAATGTTTTCAAACTTAACATGGTTGATGATTAAAACACCCTCTACCAATGATCCTCATTTAATGTGGATCAGGTTGCAAACATGGCCGTAATTGCGGCTTATAGTTACCATAAAACCCTATGGGAAAATCACATTTTCATCTTCTGTTCTGCCAGGTGACCGTTTACAGGCTCTTTAGAGCCTCTTGTTCAGTTAACAGGAGTTTACTGTATAATGTTTCTGCAATTAACAGGTCAAGTTTATACTTAGATGTGGTAAATAGTTTTGTGTTTGGAGGTTATATTCCATAAACAGTGTTATTCAATTAAGAGATATCCAATTAAGTGGGCACTGCTCTAACATTCTGTTCACAGGTTCTCATTGGTTGTCATTACTCTTTTGGAGAAAACAAAACATCACTGTTCCCATATTTACTGCCAGGGCTTACATTTTATGTAAATTTGGGAGAATCTATTTGGTTTCTCGCGGTGGCATTGCGGTAAGCATTTCTCATCAGATCACCGAAGTTAAGCAATGTCAAGCCCGGTTAGTCCTTGGATGGGTGACCGTCTGGGCAATCAATTTGGACTCCCGCGTTGTGTCCTTGGGCAAGGTACTTAACCCCAATTGTCCACATAGGGGCACGATGACTCCAGGTACTAAGGCGTGCATACTGCATGTCGATGGTGCGCATGTCTTCAACCAATCTAACCCTGCCTGTGCTGCAGTGCGGAGTTATGATGTTGGGGAGCTGGCAGGTGCTCGATGGTTCTCTCGGGGTACTCCGGCTTCCTTCCCATAACCACCCCCTCCCTAAAACTGTCCACGACACGGACACGATATGACCTTCGTTGTTATGTCGTTAAACCCTAATAAATAAATTTGGATTCTCAGAAAAATGCTTCCGAGAATCCTTACCTGCTATGAGGATCCCAGGATCTCATTAGGCCATCATGGTTGAACCTCTGTTGTATGCTGGTATCACATGTTAGCACTTAACCCAACACAGCTTTCCAATTTTTAACATAAAAACTGAATTTCATAATTTAAAAATAAAAAATAAGCAATTTTTAGCTCAACTTGACAAAGTCAAGATAAGCTATTGCCATCACTCCTCGTCCATCGGCGTACGTACGTACTTACATACGTTAGTGCGTACGCCCACAATTTCCTTTGGCACACCTCACAGGCCGCATTTATGATCAGATCACTTTGAAACTTGGTATGCTTGTTTGGGGTGACCTCTAGATGGGAGCTATCGATTTTCTTCAATTTCTGTCAAAAAATGTTGCTGCGGCCAACGTTCTTAGAACTTAGTTTAGTCAGACCACAATATTTCCTTTTGGCACACCCTACAAGGCACATTTATGATTGGATTGCATTGAAACCTGGTATGCTTGTTTGGTGTGATCTCTAGATGGGAGCTATCGATTTTTTTTTCATTTCTGTCAAAAAATGTTGCCGCGACCAACGTTCTTAGAACTTAGTTTAGTCAGAAGACCTCAATATTTCTCTTTGGCACACCCTACAGGGCACATTTATGATCGGATTGCTTTGAAACCTGGCATGCTTGTTTGGGGTGACCTCTAGATGGGAGCTATATATTTTCTTCCATTTCCGTCAAAAAATGTTGCCACGGCCAATGTTTAGAACTTAGTTTAGTCAGACCTCAATATTTCCCTTTGGCACACCCTTCAGGGCACATTTATGATCGGATTGCTTCGAAACCTGGCATGCTTGTTTGGGGTGACCTGTAGATGGGAGCTATCGATTTTTTTCAATTTCCCTCAAAAAATGTTGCCACAGCCAACGTTCTTAGAACTTAGTTTAGTCAGACCTCAATATTTCCCTTTGGCATACCCTACAGGGCACATTTATGATTGGATTGCTTTGAAACCTGGCATGCTTGTTTGGGGTGACCTCTAGATGGGAGCTATGGATTTTCTTCCATTTCCGCTCCATCAGAAAAATGTTGCCACTGGCAATGACCTTCGATGAACTGAGTAAAAACTTAGTGCAGTTAAGCATCAATATTTCCCTTTCACACTCCCTGCAGGGCATATTTATGATTGGATCGCTTGCAAACTTGGTGTACTTGTTTGGGGTGACATCTGTATGGGGGCTGTCGATTTTCTTCCATTTCTGTCAAAAAATGTTGCCTCTGACCTTTGAACTTAGTTTAGTCAGACCTCAATATTTTCCTTTAACACACCCTTCAGGGCACAATTATGATCGGATCACTTTGAAATTTGGTATGTGTGTTCGGGGTAACCTCTAGATGTGAACTATTGCTTTTTTTCATTTCCATAAAAAATTATTGGCGTTATCACCAGCCTTTGAACTTTCTGCATTTGTGCATCAACTTATCCCTTTTGCACTCTCTGCAGGGTATATTTATGAATTTCCATAAAAAAAAACAAACAAAAAAAACATTGCCACAAGCAATGACCTTCTACTTAGTGCATTTGTGCATTAACATCTTCCTTTGGCATGCCTCAGAGGGCACATTCATTATCAGGTTGTTTTGAAACTTTGTATGCTTATGCAGGGTGACAAAGATAAGAGCTATTAATTTTCTTTTCATTTCCATCAAAATCTGTTGCTTTTAGCAACAGTCTTTGAATTTATTGCATTTGGGCATCAACATTCTTTGACATGGTCTACAGGCCACATTTATCATAGGATTGTTTTTGAACATGGTGTGCTCATTAGGCAAGACCTTTAAATAAGAGCTATTGATTAGCATTCATTTCTGTGAAAAAAGTTGCTGTTTACAATAACCTCTGAACTTACTGCATTTGTGTATCAACATTCTTCCTTTAGCCATGGCAACTTACAGTTTACATTTAAAAAGGAATGGATTACTCTAACGTTGTGCACACACAATGCTGTTATTTTTAAATTTCACCAAAATTGGTCCCAATGATCTTCAATTTTGACATTTCACTTATAACTTACCAAGTTCAAGTTTCTCAAGTTGAGCTACAGTGTCATTGACACTTTCATTTTCAATAAAACCTTACAAATATGGATGTCATTGGAACAGGCTCATTGAGCCTGTTCCAATGTCGGCCATATTTGTACAATTTTAGGATATTTCAGGTCATGTTTAGTCTTGTATTGGTTAATTTGCTGCTGCCATGTTAAGTAAAGGGTTAAATTGACTCAGTTCTTTTCACACGAATCCTAGAAGAGATGCATCGAGAGCCTACATGGATTCTGGCTGGCTTTGTTGCACAAATCTTTGTGTGAATGGATTCTCGTCGAAATATATGCGCTGACTGTTGTGTCCTGTTGGGAAGAAGACAGATAAATTTATACACCTTTACTGTCATTACAGAAAGAGAGAGACCTAGAACTAGCTGCTACTATTGGACAAGCTTTGTTAGAGAAAAACAGAGATATTGAAGATAGAAATGAAACTTTAGATGAAGATTTAAGATTGGCCACTGATAAGGTATGTATGTACTAAAAGGGGTGTGGTGGCTCAGTAGATAGAGGTGCAGACTGCAAGCCGAGAGGTCCTCAGTTTGAATCCCACCTGCGGCAACTGTGTTGTGTCCTTGGGCAAGACACTTCACTCCCATTGCCCATGTGGGAGCACGATGACGCTGTGTACTTACGTGTACTGCACATTGATGGTGCACCTGTCTTCAACCAATGCTAACCCTGCTTGTGTGGAGTTAGTATGTTGGGAGCTAACAGTTGCTCGGTGGTTCTCTCTGGGTACTCCGGCTTCCTGCACCGTAAAACTGTAGTGGTCATGATTATCCATTGTGCAGAAATATGTGACCTTAAACACCAATAAATAAATATGCACTAAAAAAATATATGGTCCTTTCTGATTGGTTACTAATGTTCTCATAAAAGTTTCAATGGGTTCTGATTCATTAATCATGCCTTCTGACTAAATATACCTTCCTTAACCCTTAAGTAAGGGAGATTTTTAGACATTTTCACTATACTTTGAAAGTCTGCCTCCAGTGGTTTTGCAATTGTTTCTAGTCAAGTCGTGGCTGCCTACAGAGGCAGCCAAGACTTGCCAAGAAACAACTGACAAGGGACTTGGAAAATAGGATTTGAGTTTAACCAAACAATGCATGTTGGGGCACCTGTTCTTTTGCATTAAGAAGTTATCAGATTCGGAATTGGGCCCTTGAGGGTTAATATGGTGGGAGTATGGCAGCAAAAAGTGCATACAACTAGTGTGACATCACCTAGGCCTTTTTTGTTAGTAAATTTTGAAGAGTAATTTACTCTAGCTTCTCCCACGTGGGGCAAAGAGTGGCACAGTGTCTAAGGATACTGCACGACAATGGTGCACTTGCCTTAAGCTAACTCTGCATGTGTGGAGCCGACATGGTAAGTCTCAAGATTTTAGAGGGAGACTCACTAGTTTTCATAATACATTTTTGTTAAATCAAGTCAAAAATTTGGATATTATTACCGAATCTTGTCATTAAACGCTTAAGTATTTTTTGTAACCGGTTAACCGTTTGGGAAAACGAGTTAATGAATGGTTAACTGTTCTCTGATAGAGTCAGTAATAAATTTGGGTAAGAACATCCCATGCCGAAGGGCAGCACAAAGATGATTGTTGGAAGAAATTAAAGCAACCCACCTGTACGTGTCTACCTCGGTGTCTTCGCCTTTGTGGAACGACATCTGAATTCCTTCTAATTCACAATTTCACAATGTAATTCACTGGTCTCAAGAATTTCATTTAATAATTATGCATTATATTATATATATAAACAGTCAACTCTAGTGCACTTTGAAATTTATTTATTTATTGGTGTTTAAGGTTACATACTTATGCACAATGGCTAATCATGACTGTGACAGTTTTACGGGTGGAGGAAGCTGGAGTACCCAGAGAGAACCACCGAGCAGCTGTCAGCTCCCCAACATTGTAACTCTGCACTGCAGCACAGGCAGAGTTAGATTGGTTGAAGACATGCGCACCATCGATGTGCAGTACGCCTTAGTACACGGCATCATCATGCCCCCTTGTGGACAATCAGGGTTAAGTGCCTTGCCCAAGGACACAACGCGGGAGTCTGAATCGATCGCTCAGACGGTCACCTATCCGAGGACTAACCAGGCTCGACGTTGCTTAACTTCAGTGATCTGACGAGAACCGGTTACTGCTACGCCACCGCACCCCCTTTGCACTTTGAAAACTGGACCGTGTC
The DNA here is from genome assembly GCA_031216915.1 of Pictodentalium vernedei. Lineage (NCBI taxonomy): Eukaryota > Metazoa > Mollusca > Scaphopoda > Dentaliida > Dentaliidae > Pictodentalium > Pictodentalium vernedei. The sequence continues at coordinate 52,551,188 of CM062294.1, forward strand.
AATAAAAGCATGATACATTGAGCAGATAATTTTGTGATTTTGTCCCTGACTGCCAGATGCCATAAGCACGACTGGAACAGGAACTGAGAAATTGAGAACTGCTGAATTATTCATGGATCAAGCTATTTGGCTGGAAGCATATGTAACTTGGGCGGTATTCAATTTTATGTAAATGCAAGCAAGTCACAAGGCTATTATATGGAATTCCACAGAGAGTTTGGCTGCAAATGCATCATGTGCTGATCGCAGTTAACCCTTTACATAACATGAAAAGCCAACGACACTTGCAAAAAAAAAATTTGTCTCAAAAACATAGGTTATAACCCCTCATTGGAATGAGCTCAACAAGCTCGTTCCAATGAGGGTTTCATAACCTATGTTTTAGAGACAAATAATGAAAATTAATTGGCGATTTTTAGCTCAACTTTGGCGAAGCCAAATTTGAGCTTATGCCATGGCCAGTCATCCGTCTGGTCGTCTGTCCTTCTGTCCATCAACAATTCAATACGGCTCGGGCTAGAGGCCGTATTTATGAAACGATCTTTACGAAACTTCTTGGGTACCTTTGTTATGACCGTGGAACGAGAATGAGTGTTTTGGGGTCCGATCCGAAATTCAAGTTGGCCGCTGGCGGCCATTTTGTACAGACTTAGGTGAAATCAGATTTTTGCGCAGAGCTTCCATATGAAAGCTCTGGTTTGAATAATTTTTTGTATGAATGTTTAGTACCAGGCACCGATCAGGACTATTTAAAATACGCTCTAGCCTCGGAGCCTATTTTTTCAATTCATGTGCCAGATTTCAATTTACGGAGTCACACTGCTGTTTGTAACACACACTGCAAGTATGTAATAGCTCTCATCATTTTCATTTAGTACACTATAGCAAACATTAATCTTCACTGTGGTTTCTGATCAAGTCTTGGCTGCCTATTTAGGCAGCCAAGACTTGATCAGAAACCACAGTGAAGATTAATGCTTGGTAATTAAGACTTGAAGTATTAACTTAAGCACTCTTCAACAATGATAAATGATAATCATATATATAATACATGTAAGAGTGTCTCTCTCGATTATCCATCGAAAGAATATCAAAATATGATCTGAGAAGTTATGCGCCAACTGAGAAGCCTATTTCTGAGATTTAAGAGCCAGGTCCTGATGTTTCAGAACCAAATACGCACTGGCGCATGCCCAGGTTGGTCCCTGAGTACCATGGGATACATCACATATAATACGGTTTTTTTTCTCGTACATAAATTATGCAAATTAGACTAACTTTAGTGTAACTTTCAGCACTGTAAATGCAAATGCCAATATGGTTCGGGCTAGAGGCCGTATTTCTAAACCGATCTTTACGAAACTTCTTGGGTACCTTTGGTATCACCGTGGGACAAGAACGAGTGTTTTTGACTGCGGTCCGAAATTCAAGATGGCCGATGGCAGCCATTTTGTACAAAATTAGGTGCAATCAGATTTTTGCACAGAACTTCCATATGAAAGCGCTGATTTGAAAAAAATTTTGTGTGAATGTTTAGTACCATGAGATACATCACATATAATACGGGTTTTTTTCTCGTGCAGAAATTATGCAAATTAGATGAACTTTGATTTTTTCAAATCTACTTACACACAGTAAGTACACATGTCAATACGGCTCGGGCTAGAGGCTGTATTTATCAACCAATCTTATAGAAACTTCTTGGGTACCTCTGTTATCACCATGGGATTTTTGTTTTTTTATGCGTTTATCTCAATTTTGGGACGTAAAAGTGCAGGAACTGAAAATAGAAGGAAAATCCTGTGTATTGTGTGGGCACAATCGCTTCATCTAGTTGGTATATGCTTTTCTTTGGAGGGGCGTATGCAGCTTATTCAAGTCTCTGGTTTGATATTTAGACTACCATTGCAGGTGAGCGCCCTCAGGCCCCCTGGGGCCTCTTGTTCTGAATTATGTTGAAAAACATGGCTGCCAGCAGCCATCTTGGATTTGGATATGAACTGTCCAATAATTCCTTTAGCACACCCTGCAGGCTGCATCTCTCACCTGATCTTTTTAAAATTTTCAGCTTTGGTGTGATGTCAAGATGGAAGCTATCAAATTTTTAGCTCAACTTGACACAAGCTGAGCTATTGCCATCACTTCTCGTCCGTCGGCGTACGTACGTACGTTAGTACGTTAGTATGTTAGTACATTAGTACGTACGTCCACAATTTCCTTTGGCACACCTCACAGGTCGCATTTATGATCAGATTACTTTGAAACTTGGTATGCTTATTTGGGGTGACCTCTAGATGGGAGCTATCGATTTTCTTCAATTTCCATGAAAAAATGTTGCCGCGGCCAACGTTCTTAGAACTTAGTTTAGTCAAACCACAATATTTCCCGTTGGCACACCCTACATTTATGATTTGATCGCTTTGAAACCTGGTATGCTTATTTAGGGTGACCTCTAGATGGGAGCTATCGATTTTCGTCAATTTCTGGCAAAAAATGTTGCCACGGCCAACGTTCGTAGAACTTAGTTTAGTCAAACCTCAATATTTCCCTTTGGCACACCCTACAGGGTACATTTATGATCGGATTGCTTTGAAACCTGGCAAGCTTATTTGGGGTGACCTCTAGATGAGAGCTATCGATTGTCTTCAATTTCCGTCAAAAAATGTTGCCGCGGCCAACATTTTTAGAACTCAGTTTAGTCAGACCACAATATTTCCCTTTGGCACACCCTACAGGGCACATTTATGATTTGATTGCTTTGAAATCTGGTATGCTTGTTTGGGGAGACCTCTAGATGGGAGCTATCAATTTTCTTCAATTTTCGGCAAAAAATGTTGCCGCGGCCAACGTTCTTAGAATTTAGTCTAGTCAGACCACAATATTTCCCTTTGGCTCACCCTACAGGTCACATTTATGATTAGATTGCTTTGAAACCTTTCATGCTTGTTTGGGGTGACCTCTAGATGGGAGCTAACGATTTTCTTCAATTTCCGTCAAAAAATGTTGCCGCAGCCAACATTCTTAGAATTTAGTCTAGTCAGACCACAATATTTCCCTTTGGCTCACCCTACAGGGCACATTTATGATTAGATTGCTTTGAAACCTGGTTTGCTTATTTACGGTGACCTCTAGATGGGAGCTATCGATTTTCTTCCATTTCTGTCAAAAAATGTACCCACGGCCATCGTTCTTAGAATTTAGTCTAGTCAGACCAAAATATTTCCCTTTTGTACACCCTACAGGGCACATTTATGATCGGATTGCTTTGAAACCTGGCATGCTTGTTTGGGGAGGCTTCTAGATGGGAGCTGTCAATTTTCTTTGGTTTCTGTCAAAAAATGTTGCCACTGGCAAAAGAAATGACATTGGTACCAATGATCTTCAATTTTGCCATTTCATTTATAACTTACCAAGTTCGAGTTTGTCAAGTTGAGCTACAGTGTCATTGACACTTTCATTTTGAATTTCATTGAAAATCATGGCCAGCAGTGGCCAGCTTTGATTTGGCATAAAAATTGTCAACAATTCCATTAATGCACCCTACAAGCTACACCTCCCATCTGATCTTTTTCAAATTTTATATGTAACTTTGGTATGATGTCCAGATGGGAGCTATCAAATTTTATATGTAACTTTGGTATGATGTCCAGATGGGAGTTATCAAATTTTATATGTAACTTTGGTATGATGTCCAGATGGGAGTTATCAAATTTTATATGTAACTTTGGTATGATGTCCAGATGGGAGTTATCAAATTTTATATGTAACTTTGGTATGATGTCCAGATGGGAGTTATCAAATTTTATATGTAACTTTGGTATGATGTCCAGATGGGAGTTATCAAATTTTATATGTAACTTTGGTATGATGTCCAGATGGGAGTTATTAAATTTTATATGTAACTTTGGTATGCTGTCCAGATGGGAGTTATCAAATTTTATATGTTACTTTGGTATGCTGTCCAGATGGGAGTTATCAAATTTTATATGTAACTTTGGTATGATGTCCAGATGGGAGTTATCAAATTTTATATGTAACTTGGGTATGATGTCCAGATGGGAGTTATCAAATTTTATATGTAACTTTGGTATGATGTCCAGATGGGAGTTATCAAATTTTATATGTAACTTTGGTATGATGTCCAGATGGGAGTTATCAAATTTTATATGTGACGTTGGTATGATGTCCAGATGGGAGTTATCAAATTTTATATGTAACTTTGGTATGATGGCCAGATGGGAGTTATCAAATTTTATATGTAACTTTGGTATGATGTCCAGATGGGAGTTATCAAATTTTATATGTGACGTTGGTATGATGTCCAGATGGGAGTTATCAAATTTTATATGTAACTTTGGTATGATGGCCAGATGGGAGTTATCAAATTTTATATGTAACTTTGGTATGATGTCCAGATGGGAGTTATCAAATTTTATATGTAACTTTGGTATGATGGTCAGATGGGAGTTATCAAATTTTATATGTAACTTTGGTATGATGTCCAGATGGGAGTTATCAAATTTTATATGTAACTTTGGTATGATGTCCAGATGGGAGTTATCAAATTTTATATGTAACTTGGGTATGATGTCCAGATGGGAGTGATCAAATTTTATATGTAACTTTGGTATGCTGTCCAGATGGGAGTTATCAAATTTTATATGTAACTTGGGTATGATGTCCAGATGGGAGTTATCAAATTTTATATGTAACTTGGGTATGATGTCCAGATGGGAGTTACCAAATTTTATATGTAACTTTGGTATGATGTCCAGATGGGAGTTATCAAATTTTATATGTAACTTTGGTATGATGTCCAGATGGGAGTTATCAAATTTTATATGTAACTTGGGTATGATGTCCAGATGGGAGTTATCAAATTTTATATGTAACTTTGGTATGATGTCCAGATGGGAGTTATCAAATTTTATATGTAACTTTGGTATGCTGTCCAGATGGGAGTTATCAAATTTTATATGTAACTTTGGTATGATGTCCAGATGGGAGTTATCAAATTTTATATGTAACTTTGGTATGATGTCCAGATGGGAGTTATCAAATTTTATATGTAACTTTGGTATGATGTCCAGATGGGAGTTATCAAATTTTATATGTAACTTGGGTATGATGTCCAGATGGGAGTTATCAAATTTTATATGTAACTTTGGTATGATGTCCAGATGGGAGTTATCAAATTTTATATGTAACTTTGGTATGATGTCCAGATGGGAGTTATCAAATTTTATATGTAACTTTGGTATGATGTCCAGATGGGAGTTATCAAATTTTATATGTAACTTGGGTATGATGTCCAGATGGGAGTTATCAAATTTTATATGTAACTTTGGTATGATGTCCAGATGGGAGTTATCAAATTTTATATGTAACTTTGGTATGATGTCCAGATGGGAGTTATCAAATTTTATATGTAACTTTGGTATGATGTCCAGATGGGAGTTATCAAATTTTATATGTAACTTGGGTATGATGTCCAGATGGGAGTTATCAAATTTTATATGTGACGTTGGTATGATGTCCAGATGGGAGTTATCAAATTTTATATGTAACTTTGGTATGATGTCTAGATGGGAGTTATCAAATTTTTCTGCATTTTGTTGAAAAACATGGCTGCCACAGGCCATCTTGTATTTGACATATAAATTGTCAACAATTCAATTAGTACACCCACCAGGCCGCATCCCTCATCTGATTTTTTTCTGATTGAGTAAATGACTTGACATTACTGGATCTTACTATTTATCTCAGTCCCTTCTTGGGAAAAGCTGAGTTTGTTTTATGTTTTAGGCCCAATAATCTACAGAGTAACTTGGGGGTGGTGTATTTTGTCCTATATGTGCAAGAAGGCTTTGCAATGCTGAAGCATTGCAAAACCTTATTGCACTCAAGGGACAAATTTATCAATTTTATTAACCAGGGTCAAATATCAGACATAAACCATTCAATTAGTATTTTTTCAAGTTTGCGTTGGTTATAAAAAGAGAGCATCCGGCAGCCAAAAGGACTCTGTGGGAGGACCTGAGAAACAGATTTTTAAGTTTTTTAGACCTTAGTCCAGAAGGAGGAATATTGTTTAAAATTCTTTGGGAACAGATTCAGGTTTGTTCAAATCAAATCCCTGAGTTCGTATTTGTCCTTATGGGAGCACAAAATTTAACTTGCTACAATATGAGAATAATTCTTCGAAAATCTTCTCAGATCAACCACCCAAAATCATTTGATATTTGATATGCAGCATCACCAGAGGGATTAGATAAGGGGGTCAGATTTAAGTTTGTTCAAATCAAGTCCCTCTGTCTATATTTAGACTACTTATAGAAACCCAAACTATAACTTTGCACAATATGAGGAGTATTCTAATATCACCAGGCAAAATCTTTTGATTTTTGGTAATACATGCTAAACAAAGGTTCTTTGAAACAAATGTTCTCTTTTCATTAACTGGAAGAGTGCTGGAAGCCCATATATGGCCTTTATTCTGAAGTGCAGATAGTGCAGTTTAAAGGCTTCAAGTTCAGTGGCTATGCTTCATATTATCTTTGAAGTGATATTATTTAGCCTGTTTGGATTTGCCTTGTTACAATTTATGGGAGAGTGCCCACAGGCACTCTCCTATAAATTGTAACAAAGCAAAGACATGTGAACAAATTTTGATGGCTAAAATAATTTAGCACTCTACCAGTTAATGATTCTATCTGTCCAGGAGTGTGTTATTATTACCTGAAAGCTCTAATTTGTCCAATTTATTTTATTTATTTATTGTGGTTTAACACTTTCAACAGCCAGGGTCACCTTGTGACAGACGGTTTTACAGGTGGGGGAAGCCGGAGTACCTGGAGAGAACCAAGCAGCAATTAGCAACTGTCAGACACCCTAACACACTTACTCCACATAAGCAGGCTTAGCATTGGTTGAAGACAAGTGAATCATCAATGTGCAGTATGCCTTAGTACACAGCATAACTGCCCACCCCCTCCCCCACATGGGCTATCTGGATGAGGTGCCTTGCCCAAGGACATAATACAGTTACCCCTGGCATGGATCAAACTAGAACTATTGGTTTGAAGTTCAATGCCATAACCACTGAGCCACTGCGCACCCCTAATTTGTCAAAAAAAACCTGTCTTAATGCTTTACCCAACGAATCGGCCACATCCGCCCACGTAATATGCAAATTCAGAAGCTGAAAAAATATTATTTTTCAATATATATTTCAACAAATCCCTTTCATGTGACACCTTTTTGGAATGTACTTGTCGAACTTGTTCCAATGGGGGGGGGGGGGGAGGGGGGGGGGCATAATATGGTTTTGTTGAAATTTTTGGAAACTTTTAAAAAAATGATATTTATAATAATAAATTTTGATATCGTCTGCGTTGGGTCAAAGGTTAATCATCTTGTTAATCCTTTACCCAACATAACGGCTAAAAACTGACTAATGGATATAAAATAGAAGAATTTTAAACAATACTCCTCCTTTTGGACTGAAGTCTAAAAAAGTTAAAAATCTTTTTCTCAGGCCCTCCTGCATGGATCTTTCAGCTGCCGCATGCTCTCTTTTTATAAAAAAAAAAAACCCTGAATGGTTTATGTCTGATATTTTACCCAAGTTAATAAAATTGATAAATTTTGTCTTCGATAAATTTTGTCCCTCAAGTGCAATAAGACTTTGCAATGCTTTAGCTTTAGCATTGCAAACCCTTCTTGCACCCAAGGGATGAAATACAGCACTACCCATGCTATTTTATAGATGGGGCCTAAAACATAAAACAAACCCAAAACATGAATTTTTGATGGCAAAGAAATAGTTTTATCAAAGAAATAGTTATAAAAATAAAAAATTAAATTAAAAAACGCAATTTTACAAAAAATGGCTTGAGAAATAGAAGATCTACCTTTTGGGGCCTTGTTGAACTTGATTTTTGCACAGCTCACCAATAGCTGATAAATAGTTATGAAATTCAGGATACAGTAGAACCTGTCTTGAGAGACCGTCATTTGGGCCACACAAAAGTGGTCTCTCAAGACAGGTGGTCTCTCATAACAGGTTTCAGGTTTTCTCAAGTCAGTGAATAACCAACCACAAAATTCAGAAATGGAGAAGAATGGATTTTTGTAATTACTTTGTAGTTGTTCTTTTTTATGAAGTTTTTGTAACAAATTGAAATGGACTGTTATAAAAATTATAAAAATAAACTGGTGTTGAAAATCTTCATTGAAGATTTTCAACACTAATTTATTTTTATAATTTTTATAACAGTCCATATCAATTTGTTACAAAAAGATTTTCAACACAAATTTATTTTTATTCCTATCTGTCACATTTCAGGTATGTATGAAATTGTTTATGCAGCAATAATTCTAATCTTTTCACAGGGGTCTTATAAAAACATCTCAATCTAGATGAGTTAGCAATTGAAACCCAATTAAGAGCTTTTAATACTTTTAATGATGTTAGTATAACCACAATGGATTTTCCAATTCCAGAACAGGTAGAAAGTTTTTGTCATGGTTTCAGTCTTCAAAGGGGCGGTCTCTCAAGACAGGTCTATTATGGCATAAAAATACAAGTTGGTACCAGGTCACAGTGGTCTCTCAAGACAGGTGGTCTCTCAAGACAGGTGGTCTCTCAAGACAGTGGTCTCTTAAGACAGGTTTTACTGTACATATTCTCCCATCATATGCTAAATACCCAAAATGCTAAATTATGATGGCAGAGGATTTTATCCAAGAGTAATATCCCTTTGTTTTGGGCAAATTTATATGCTGGATTTGTTTGATGTGGTGTTATGATTTCACAAATTGTAACATCTTGTTTCTAGGGCTGTCGCGACTATCATTTTTTGTAATCGACTAATCGTGACCAGTAATCGATTAATAGTCGCTTCCCATGATTTTTTAGCAAATCATTCTTCTGTTCGTAAAACTCTGAAAATGACAATGGCACCAGTGTGTTCAGACGAAGTGGGGTTGTGGGAACAACAAATCGGTCCCGACTGAAGCTACATGTAGTCCAATCTTGGACCCACAGTCCGTAATATAATTTTTGGGGTTGGTACGTCCTGTAGGACGTACCAACCCCAAAAATAATATTACTGACTGCGGGTCCAAGTTTGAACTAGATTGAAGCCGATGAATTAAAATGAATTTACCAAAGAACGTTCCTGCATATGTTTCCTTTCTGCAATAAGTTTCTCGAAATTTTGAACATTGAGATCTATGCATTCCCTCGTCAGTTGTTAAAATTGGATCTTAGTCTGAAGTTCTGAACTTTGAGAAGTGATCTGACGTTCTGACTTTCGTCATAATTTTGTCACTTCCGCGCTTTGGGTTTTCCAATGGGTGCATTCGTGTGTACAAGACTGGAGAAATTCAGAAGAATCTATTCTTCTCGAGTAACTGTGATTGTTCTTTCTTACACAGTCAGTGACAGTCGTACAGTCTTCCGGATATGAATGTTAACTATGGTTAGATATTTAAAGTTATTCACCTTCATTGATCATTCACCTCACAAAACAATGCAATTTAGCCCCGACGTGTACCACCTTGAAAATGAACGACGATCGACTAAAAATAAAAAAACGTCGACTACTTCAATAGTCGACGGTTAGTCGACTAATCGAATAATCGTGACAGCCCTAATTGTTTCACGCTACTTGTGGGTTTGGTATTTATTTATTGGTGTTTAAGGTCACATATTTCTGCACAATGGCTATTCGTGAACTCAACTTGGAAATAAAGTCATTTACTCCAGTGCATTTTAAAGGAATTCAAATATGGCATCGTGTCAAATGAAAAATAAAAAATTACCCCGGTTGCATGTAAAACGCTGCAATAAAATATGTGGTGTTGTACTATTTGAACTGCCCATGGGCATATTATGCATTGCTTTTGCTAATAATGGTATCTAAGCTCTGTATATTATTTTTACAGGTTAATCAACTGAAACACGAGCTTGCATTAAAAGATGAACTGTTAAGAGTATACACAGAAGAGTCTGAGGAGAACGATACCTCATCCATTACATCTCCAGGGTGTGTAAAACATTTCAGTCCATGTTGACTTTGTAACTTGTTTTATAGTTGCCACGATTAATCAATTAATCGATTGTCGATCGGTCATGCCAAAATCGATTAGTATTTTTCGTTGTCGAAGAATCAGTAATTTTTTCCGCGTTTTGGATGTTTAATAATTAAAAAAAAAATTTTATGAAAAAATAATTGTTTCTGAAGGTAAAAGATCTTGAATGTCAACGTTAAACCCAAAGAAGCCGTTAGAAGCATTTGTCTTTCAGGTACATTCAAAGCTTTGATGTTCTGAACTTTTGAACCATCAGTGTAATAATCAAGACCGGTCGGCAGTTGCGAACTTGCAAAGTTCGCAACTGACGACCAGTCTTGATTATAACTCTGGGGGGTTCAAAAGTTCAGAACATCAAAGCTTTGAATGTACCTAAAGGAGAATTGTCTTCATTGTTTACTTGTGGAAGGTCAACTGACTTGAACTTCATTTTTAACGACTTAAAAGAGTGGGGGGAAGGGGGTCATCTAGGTACGATTAATTGATTATTATCGATTATTTTGAGTTTATTTCACATGTTACTTCCTGGTTCTAAATTTAGTTATAAATCTTTCCAGAGAGGGGTGGGGGGGGGGGGGGTCTAGTAATAATCCAAGGTGAAGGCTGGGAAAACAAAAATAAACTATCACGACATCCGTGGTTTCTACAGGACTGAAAAAAAAAACTGAAGTGTGAAGGTATTCCTTCACAGTTCGTACCGTATTTCCAGTACACCGAAATTAATAAATTACCTGCTTTTTTACGTGTTGGAACTAAACTACTGTCTTGGATCTATTGAAAAGTACTCAAAGATCCTTTAGTAAGTAATTATATAATGTATACATTAGGCCTAAAAAAGTTAAAAATCTGTTTCTCAGGGCCTCCTACATGGTCCTTTTGGCTGTAGCATGCTCTTTTCATAACCAATGCAAACTTAAAAAAATAAAAATTAGATGATTTATGTCTGATATTTTACCCAAGTTAATAAAATTGATCAATTTGTCCCTTGAGTGCAACAAGGCTTTGCAATGCTTTAGCATTGCAAAGCCTTTTTGCACTCAAGAGACAGAATACACCACCACCCATGCTATTCTGTAGATTATGATGCCTAAAACATAAAATAAACCAAGAATATGAACTTTTGATCGCAAAGAAATAATTACAAAAATTAAAAAAGACCCACCCATATGCAATTTTACAAAAAATGACCTGAGAAACAGAAAACCTACTTTGTGGGGCCTTAACATGTTGTTTGCTTAGCAGTAGAAAAAAAAATGTATGAAAGTTGTTTTAGCAAATTGTAACAAAAAGAGACAATGTTCCAATAAGACTAAATCCTCCTCCACTGATTGGACGAGAGTTCGCTTAATATATTCTATGTTTACGGTTCAAGTGGCAAATGTTACCGTCTGACGTCACAATGCAAAATATTTGCAACGACATTGTCCGTTTCGTAACTGTTTCATCAACGGGGTGACAAGCAAGCCGTTTCATTTTTCTGGATGTTTCACATGTACAGCAGACAGTGTTCCGGATGAAGCGTTGTTTAAATTACAAATCGACATACGATTTGAACTAAGATGGAATGATTTTATCTGGTTTATTGATTATTTATCCAGTGCCGCCATGGATACACAAGAGGTTTATTTACTAAACCTGTGATCGTTAAAAGTTGCCTTGGACAAGGCAACTTTTATCGATCACAAGTTTAGTAAATAAGCCTCTCGTGTTTCACGATGCAGGTTTTGGACCATATGCATTATTGATCCCTCATTGGAACGAGCGCAATGCACACGTTCCAATGAGGGATCATAAGCTATGTTTTAGAAGCAAAAAATGAAAATATAAAAAAAATTGGACGCCGATTTTCGTATATAATGATGGAAAACGAATCACACACAACTTTATTCAGCATCAAATCAAGACCAGGCTGTGTTCTTTCCCCATTTTCTAAGAATTGGGACACCTGTGAAAATAATTATTTTTAGCTGTCCCAATACATAGAGTAAATACGGTAATATAATGTATTCTATCTTCATACAGTTGGGAGTGCAGTGGATCAGTGGTTACAGCATTGGAACTCCAAACCGGAAGGTCCATAGTTCGATCCCCGCCAGGGGTAACTGTGTTGTTTCCTTGGGCAAGGCACTTAATCTCGATTGCCCACGTGGGGGCACGTTGTTGCTGTGTATGGCATGACAATGCTTTACTTGTCTTCAACCAATGCTGACCATGCTTGAGTGGAGTAAGTACGTTGGGGAGTCTGTAGTGCTCAAACGACTAGTGAATTCCAAAGTCGACTATTCAATACCCAAAAGTCAAGTCGACTTCAACTAGTCATTGGTGATAACTTGTCTCCTTATAACAGTGTTGGTGTTCCGGTAGAGTGCTGAAGGTCCAAATTTGGCTTCACTTGGGCATTCATGTACAGCAACTTACTGAAACATTATTCTGTTAATGTGCTTCTAATTATGCTAAGAGTGAAATTACATAGTCTTATTTAATTTGCCTTGTTGCGATTTATGGGAGAGTGCCTATAGGCACTCTCCCATAAATTGCAACAAGGCAAATTAATAACATATCCTGATAGCCCAAAATAATTCAGCACTCTACTAGTACCAGTTAAAACAAACTACTGTCACTACTATTAGATGGCAATAGATGTATACATTGATTACCCAATATTGCTGTTCAAACTGTCTGACAGTTGCACAGAAGGGATACTATTTACCTAAAAGCTTGAACTCCTCCAACTAGGCGACTGCACAATTGAGAGTCGACTACTGGTTTGCCCAGAGTCGACATCGACTAATCGACTAATCATTTGAGTACTAGGAGTCTGTCAGTTGCTCGGCACTGCTCGGTGATTCTATCTAGGTACTCCAGTTTCCTCCACCAGTAAAACTGTCTTTAACATGAGGTGACCCTGGCTGTCAAAACTGTTGTTAAAACCCCAATAAATAAATAAATAGAGAATATCTAGTGTTTTTGAGTGGATACCTAGAATTATCTCACAAGTGACCGAGACAAATGTTTATTTTTTGCGAGCACAAGCGAAAATAACCATTTTACGGACTTTCAGGCCATGTTTGGACTAGAGGGTTTCATGCATCAATTCAAGGTGAAAACATGTTGAATTATTGCAGGAATGATCGGTATCCACTCAAAAACACTAGATTTTCTTTTTATCATACACTTTTTATAAGAATCTGATAATTCCACTCGTTTCAACCTTGAATTGATGCATGAAAGTAAACAGCGCATTGAATCATTGAAGCGCAGAAGTGATTTGATTAATACTCTGAACAGATAGCGTCTTGCAATCTGATTCAGCTGGTGGGTTTCTAGTCCAAACATGGCCTGAAAGTCTGTAAAAAAGTTTTTGGTTTGGTACGTCCTTTAAAAGGACGTACCAAACCAAAAACTTATATTACAGACTTTCAGGCCATGTTTGGACTAGCGGGTTTCATGCATCAATTCAAGGTGAATACGTGTTAAATTATTGCTGGAAATGATCGGTATCCACTCAAAAACACTAGATTTACTTTTCATTATATGTTTTTAGAACAAATTGATCATTTCCAGTGATAATTTGACTTGTATTCACCTTGAAGTGATGCTTTGAAAGCCACCATTTTGATTGATACCAAAAAAGTGAAAATTTCTATATCTTCATAGTGGGGGATACGATTTCTATCTTTCCACAATTTCTTCGATAATCTATCATTTAGTGTATAATAAATCCTCATATTGTTGCATTATACTTGCCTCAATCTGAATGCAAATGGCTGATCACTTCTAGGATGTATCACAGATATACATACTCACAATTTTTCTTCTTTATAGATACAAATTTATTGGAGTTAAGCATAAAGCCCACTATTGTAGACACAACACTTTGATGATAGAGACTTCACACAGGTCGTAAAATTGGTTTTGAGTTTTCCAAACTCCTGTTGCGAGAATCAATTTTCAGTTCTCAAGTAATTTGAAAATTGAGAGCACTGTTAGACACCTGTGAGTGCAACCAGTACATATTCTATTGTGAAAATCATACCTCGTATTTATATATTTATGAGTAGGCAAGGCACTTTTTTCCGATTGCCTGTGTGTGGGCATGGTGGCACTGTGTGCTAAGGCATACAGCACGTCAATTGTGCACTTGTCTTCAACCAATGCTAACACTGCTTGTGCGGAGTTAGTACGGTGGCAGGGCCATATTATTCATAAGGCTGACTAGGCTGAAGCCTAGGGGCCCATAGGGACAGGGGCCTGCCAATGTTTTGTTTTTTGCTGAGGCACTGTTACCAGCACCATAGGGCTCCAGTGGTTAAAAAGGCACTTTGCGCCACAGCGGTACATGTACATATATTTTTTATCCATATATATATACTCTCATAAGTATTCTATGTATACCCCCAAAATGTGCTTTCTCAAGAATTCTACTCATGCAATATTAAAAAAAAAAATTGTGTGTAGAATTCTTCAGGAGACTCACAAAATGGATATAGGGCTACGTACTGCCACATAGTGCTTACTGTACCAGGGTCAGGCTGGTAGCTGTAGTGGGGTGAAAGATTGAAGTGCCAGTGGTGGCCCCGGAAGTACCTGAAAGCCTTGAGGCCTGACCATGGGTTAATATGGCACTGTATGGCGGGGAATCTAGCCGTTGCGCTCCACTGCTCGGTGGTTCTCTATGGGTATGCCAGCTTCCTCCACCCGTAAAACTGCCTGACACAAGGTGACCCAGGCTGTCAAAAGTGTCACTAAATCCCAATAAATAAATATATCTACCAGAGTTTAACCCTTAATTGTCTTGTTTCTAATTTAGTGAGTTTCTTGTCTTGTATGTACATTTAGAACACATTTTCCACCATACAGGCTTTCTGGTGGTCTTTTTCCACCATACAGGCTTTTTTTGTGGTCTTCTTGATGGAACGTACAATACCTTGGCAGTGGTTTCTAGTGAAGTCTTGGCTGCCATGAAGGCAGCCAAGACTTAACCAGACATCACTGCTATTATTTATTTATTAGGGTTTAACAACACTTTAACAGCCAAGGTCATATCGTGTCAGTGACATTTTTACGGGTGGAGCAAGCCAGAGTACTCAGAGAGCCACCGAGCAATGACAAGCAGCTGCCAGCTCCCCAACATAGTAACTCCACACTGCAGCACAGGCAGGGTTAGATTGATTGAAGACATGGCACCATCGACGTGCAGTACGCCTTAGTACATGGCGTCATCATGCCCCCATGTGGACAGTCAGGGTGAAGTGCCTTGCTCAAGGACACAAGTCCGAATCTATCACTCAGATGGTCACCCATCCCTAGACTAACTGGGCTCAACATTGCTTAACTTTGGTGATCTGACGAGAACCGGTTACCGCAATGCCACCACACCCCTCTCACTGCTATTAACTGATGGAGTTTTAAATTATTTTTGGCCATCAGTATTTGTTCACAGGCTTTTGCCTAGTTACAATTTATGGGAGAGTGCCAGTGGGCACTCTCCCATAAATTGTAACAAGGCAAATCTTTACACACTAAATAATTTCACTTCAAAAGTAATATGAAGCATGACCATTGAATATGAAGCCTTTTATTTGGGGCCATGGGAGCATGGTGGCTCTGTAGGTAGAGATGCAGGCTGCAAGCCGAGAGGTCCACTGTTCGAATCCACCTGCGGCAACCGCATTGTGTCCTTGGGCAAGACACTTCATCTCCATTGCCCGCGTGGGGGCACGATGACGCCGTGTACTAAGGCATACTGCACATCATTGGTACGCATGTCTTCAACCAATCTAACCCTGCCTGTGCTGCAGTGCAGAGTTACGTTGTTGGGGAGCTGGCAGCTGCTCATCGTTGCTCGGTGGTTTTCTCCGGGTACTCCAGCTTCCTCCATCCGTAAAACTGTCACGGTCATGGTTAGCCATTGTGCATAAATATGTGACCTTAAACATCAATAAATAAATAAATAAATTTGGGGTCATATTAAAGCCCAAATATGGGCTACCAGTTAAAAGTGTTGTCTTATTATGGGGATGCAAAGGGCATGTAGAATTTTAAGAACACTTTTAGAATTGATGATTGGAATCAACTGAACATTTTTGCGAGAAATCAGAGTTGATTCTCTTTGTTTTTCTCGTGAGAATTATTTGCAAGAATTGATTCTGATTCCTGCATGAATTTTCTGCCCTGTCATGGTGGCCACCCCTATGAACGCAGTAAATCGGATCGAATAAACACAAATTGGATGAGTGAAAAATTCACTTCATTACTTAGAAAAAGTTTTTTAAAAATGTTGTTTCAAACCCGTAGGTTACCAAATAATATGATAACTGTTCCACAAGGAATTCTACTTTAACCCTTTACATAACGTGAAAAGCAGACGACACTTGTAAAAAAAATTATTGAACAACTAATTTTTTTCATTTTTTGTCTCAAAAACAAAGGTTATGACCCCTCATTGGAACGAGCTCGACGAGCTCGTTCCAATGAGGGGTCATAACCTATGTTTTTGAGACAAAAAATGAAAAAATAATGAAAATTAATTAGCGATTTTTGAGAATAGCGCTGGCCGGTTTTGGCCGTTACGTTGGGTAAAGGGTTAACAGAAATATATTATTGATGAGTAACTGATTCTAAATTGTTTTAATTGCAGATTCAGCACAAGTAATGCCAATGTTGACGCGCTGCAGAAAAAAGTACACTATCTGGAAGAAGACAATTTTAATTTAAGAACACAGGTATATGTTGATGAAAAATGAATGTAGTTAACAATTTCATTTTAGACCCCGTGAAATCAGAGATGGAAATAAATTGCACCCATAAAATGTTAGTATATGAATTTTCGAGGGAATGCTGTCACCAAACACCAGAAATTGTAACCCTTTGAGCTCTAGTGGTATCTTCCATGCCAGTTCAATGGCAGCAATTAGAAGAGTCCATATTCATTATCTGGGGTAGACCAATCAATATTTTCAACGTGCAGCCCTGAGAATGCACGTTGAAAATACTTATTTAATGACGTTATGACGTATCATGTTCCTGGCCAGAAAAGGGGCCACTCAGGTTCAAGAGGTTAAATGTATAAGGAATTACTGAATTATGACAGAAAATTGCTACTGGCCAGAGTGCTGCTTTTTCAAAACAACACGCATTTGTGCACCATGACAAATAACTCAATGACTGACTTGTTGTAATGGGCTGCACCACACCTTTATTAAAGTCCTGTAAAATCACATACAGTACAGTGTAGCCAAAAATACAGCAAATAAACATCATTATGTCTGAACAAATTTTACCTTATTTACATCTATATACAACTGACATCCCTCCCTCCCTTAACATGTCCTCTATGGGCGGACACAAAGCGCCTTGACATGTCGGATCCAAAGAGCCAGACGGATATAAAGTGCCCTGGTGGATGGAGGGGTGGTGGAGGCAAATTGTAATGGCTGCTGTGTTGTGTTGAAAACAAACGATAAGTGACCTCTCCGCTGTCAGTGTCTGTAGACTACCTCAGCCGAACCACACATTAATTAACTGTGGTATTGACCAAAGTCCAGCTTCAGACGGCCAAAACAAAGACATTGGTTTGGGTACAGTTGTGATCAACAACAAGGTGGAAACACTAATCTGCTACGAGGATCAAAACACAGCGCCGCCTTCATAGCTCATTACGAAATAGGTTTGTCCTGTGGAACAAACCAGAATTGCACTGGGTGTCATCCTGTTATTTATATGCCCTCACAGTATATTAGTGCTCCACAACATTTTTCGACAAGTTCATTTCTTAGCTCCCGGAAAAAGGAAAACACAGGTGCTGATGGGTGCAATTGCATTCGCATCCGTCTCATTTCCAGGACTGAAGGTCATATTGCTCGGTGAGAGTTTTACGGGTGGAGGAAGCTGGAGGACCCAGAGAGAACCACCAAGCAACAACGATCAGCAGCCAGCTCTCCAACATCGTAACTCTGCACTGCAGCACAGGCAGGGTTAGATTTGTTGAAGACATGCGCGCCATCGACGTGCAGTACACCTTAGTACACGGCGTAATCATGCCTCCATGTGGACAATCAGGGTTAAGTGCCTTGCCCAAGGACACAATGCGGGAGTCCGAATCAGTCGCTCAGATGGTCACCCATCCAAGTACTAACTGGGCTTGACGTTGCTTAACTTTTGTGATCTGACGAGAACCGGTTACTGCAACGCCACCGCGCCCCCTTACATCTTATAAGCTATTACCACTTCCATAATATGGAGCAGTCATACTGCATAGTCGTGCTATAAAAGTCGAAATGTATGGGTAACCTCCACTGAGAAAACACATTCTCATATAGGGTGAGAACAAAGTCCAGGTTTTAAAAATCGCCTTTCTGCAACCCCATCTGATTACTGAGTGACCCTTAGGACCTTTTTAGCTCATCTTGACAAAGTCAAGCTGAGCTTATCTCATCGCTCTCCGTCCACCGTCCGTCAACACCATGTTTTGGTCTTCTCCAAAGCCACTGGGCCAATTCAAGTGAAAGTTTGTGTGAGTGATGGTCCCAAAGGGGCATTGCATTTTTGTTCAACTCAACATGCCCAGCCCCATAGGGTGGGAGTGGGGGAAAATGCTCCAAAATATTTTTAAAATCTTCTTCTCAAGAACCAGTGTGTACAATGACTTGATATTTGCTATGGAGCTTCCTTTTGAGGTGTAGAATCAAGTTTGTTCAAAGTTCGTGAAGCAATATTTGGCTTTGTAATGGGAGGGGTAAGATTTTTGGCCCCATCCAAAATTTCTATTTTCTGAACCGATGGTCCAGTATGAAGCAAATTTGGTTTGTGGTATTATTGGGTCATAAGTACTTTACCCATGCAAAAAAAAAAATTCCTGCATCTCCATGGGAACCCTGGGAGCAAAAAATAGAAATATTTTCAAACGCCCATATTTCCCAAATCACACTGAACAGAGAGCTGTTATTTGGTATGAAGTATCCTGAGGACCAGTAGAATTGAATGGTAAAAAAAAATTTCCATTGATTATGTTAGGGTGTTCTGTAATGAGCATTAAAAAAATGCTGAGTCAGCATATTTGCAAAAATTTTTTAAAAATCTTTTCTCCAGAACCAATCATCAGAATCTTTTGATATTTGGTATACAGCATTCATATGGGGGTCAAATACAAGTTTGTTGAAATAAAGCTCATTGCTTCTTATTTGGGCTCACTGCAGGAGCCCGAATTTTTAACATACGGTAATATGGGAAATATGCTTTAAAAATCTTCTTCAGAACCACCAGACAGAATCTTTTAATGTTTGGTGTACATCATTGTTATGAGGGTCAGATTCAAGATTGTTCAAACCAAGTCCCTAGGTTAATATTTGGGCTTCCTATGGAAGCCCAAATTTTATCTTTGTTCAATATGGAGGGTAATTTAAAAAAATCTTCTTCAGATCCATCAGTCAGAATGCTTTGATATTTGGTATGCAGCATCTCTATGGGGGTCAGATTCAAGTTTGTTCAAATCAGATCCCTAGGTATATATTTGGGTCACTATGGTAGCCCAAATTTTTACTTAGTGCAATATGAGGAAATTTCTTTAAAAATCTTCTTCTTCAGATCCACCAGTCAGAATGCTTTTATATTTGGTATACAACATCTCTAGGGGGGTCAGATTCCAGGTTGTTCAATTCGAGTGCCTAGGTTAATATTTGGGCACCATATGGGAACATGAAATTTAACTTAGTACAGTATGAGGGAATTTCTTCAAAAATCTTCTTCTTCAGATTCACTTGTCAGAATGCTTTCACATTTGGTATACAACATCTCTAGGGGGGTCAGATTCAAGTTTGTTCAAATCGGATCCATAGGTTAATATTTGGGCTCGCTATGGTAGCCCAAATTTGAACTTAGTGCTATTCGAAGAAATTTCTTTACAATTTCTCTTCTTCAGATCCAACAGTCAGAATGCTTTCATATTCGGTACACAACATCTCTAGGGAAGTCAGATTTAACTGTGTTCAAATCAAGAGCCTGGGTTAATATTTGGGCTCTCTATGGGAGCCAGAATTGGCCATTTTGCTGAAAGAATTAAAAATTTTGTATTCAGTACCCTCTAGAGGTACTAAGATTAATCCACATAGGTTGTATCAAGGGGCTTCATAGGGGAGCTCTACATTTTACTTATGATCAACTGAAGAAAAGGCATGATGCCCAGATTATTTTTGTCACTCCTGAGGGACTCAAGGATTGACAGTGTAGCCTATGGATATGGCTTGCTTAATGTAGACTCATTCATGGACTCTGTTTAAATTGTGTTCTGTACAAGATGAGCGCTTCAGGCCCCGTGGGGCCTCTTGTTTTTAAAAAAATTCATTTCTTACAATTTTTTAAACCTCAGTGATGACAATTATTTGAAAATGGAGAAAGACCTTGAGAATATATTGAAATTAGAAGTTTCATCTGTTCCCAACTTTATAGGGCTGGCCACATCTTCGGACCCCACTAAATCCATAAAACATTCTTTGTAAGTGTATCAAATGTTTTGATAATAACCAATAATTAGATAGAGGAATTCCTTCCATGTAGGTCCCATAAACATCAGAGGATGAGAGCCGCAAAAATTGGTTGAGGCCCCAAACGTGAATTTGGGCGCTTATTTAAAAAAATCTGAGATTCTTCATCGAAAATTACTCAGTACAGCTGTAGATTATGTATAAAATAGAAAATGAAGTCTATAGCCCTAAGGAGCCAGGATTATAGGCTGACTAATCCACATTCAGGCATGCAGATTTCAGAAATTCTCGGAACCTTAAAACAGGTTCCGTGTATTTGATGTCTAGGAACCCCACAGAACCTACTTTTGTGTTCCAACAAGAGGTAACAGGGAACCTATTTTTATTTCTTATTGATTCTTATTGATTCTATACCCACTTTCTTGTCTTGATTTACAGTTTTAAGACCTACAAATGTTTAAGAAGGACCTAGAATATGCAGTGGATTGTTATTTATGAGAGGGTGAATACATTTGATGAAATGAAAAAGTGGAACAAATTATCTGTGTTTTCATTTGTATATTTTGTGCTCTTGAACGCTCAATGCAATTGAGACAGATGAACTGAGGCATTGACAACTTGCATGAGTGTGTACAACATTTTTTTTGCAAGTGAAACCAAAGAAAAACAGTCATAACTATTGGGGCCATAGGGCAATGAAATAATTATTTTGTTTTTTACTTCCAAGTGGAACAAATAAAAAAAATAATTAAATAAAAATTCTTTGTGTATTCTGATTCGGGAGCGGTGAATCGTCCAGGTGCTAAACGTCTTGTTCAGTTCAGGATGGTAACAGTATTGATTGGGACGAAATGTCTGTAAACCTTGATTATAAAGAAAGTGTGAACACACCTCTTCTCCTTGGTTTTGCACAGAGCTCCATGAAATTGGAAGAATATATCTCGCAGTTTCAGTGTTAAAAAGTGATTTAGTCATTGCTTTCAGCGAAACCGTTTCGTGTTTGGCTTCATGTGGTTTTATTGTCAAACATGCTGAAATCGGGTGCATCCGATGTTACTAGTTGAGAATCAGAAACTGTTGGCAGCATGCATGCTCAAAAATCTCTAAGAACTGAGATTGTAAAAATGAGTGCAATGTTACAGATATGACAAGGAGTTTAAATGACGTTCATACTCCTTGGTTATGATCACTGTTTCATCAATAATAAATAATACAATTTTAGGCAGAAAGCTTTAGTTTTGAGTGTCCCTTGATGAAAAGTGTAGTGCTAAAAATTTGTGTGAACATGTTTTTTGTTTCCGTGATTTTGCCATGACGGAACCTGCATGGAAACGGAACAAGCATTTCTGTGAAATCTGCATGTCTGTATATTGTTGAAAAGCTCCTTTGCAATAATTGACTTTTGATTTCTTCTTGCAGTTTGACAAACTTCATGATGAAACCGACACCTTAGAAGAAAAAGAACAGAAATTGTTTGGTGACTACGTACAACAACTAAGTAAGATTGCTTTAAAAAATCATTAAATTACTAAAAAAAACGATGAAGCTGTAATCAAGATAGGTTGTATTCCTACTATAATTCAAGTTATTCTGTTTGTCATAAATTCTGTTTATCACAAGTGACATGCCCTATCTCTATGGGTGACTTCATACTTGGCAGGTGTTTGTATTTCTATCCCATATAACTAAATCGACATGTTTGGTGGTAATATTATGGGGTCTTTCGGGAAATGGGTTTCCTCACTGAATCGTTTGTTGGTTTGCAGTGCAGATAACACTTTTGCATTGCGTGTGTACCATCTCTGAAATGCTACCTATCCAAAAAACAGCATGCGTAGCATGGGTCCAACCACTGGTATTGACAAAATGTAATTAGTTTAGGCAGGCAGTCTGGTCCTATTGCTTTTCAAGCTTAAATTTGGAATTATTTTGATTTTGCATTTAGCAAGTAGTTTTAAAGAGGACTGATAAAATATGGCTAATGATCGGCTTTTGAAGGGCATTTAGGGGTGATGGGGCTGACCAATCAAATTGCCCTGAATTTTTGTTCCAAAATCAAATGCATGTCCTTATGTGTTGTTTCATTGCCGAAGTGTGAACTGTGAATCGAATAGGATAACATGGTAGGCCTCATATCGACACGTCGGCAGCACGAGGGTAACAATGTTACAAATTTCTGTAGTTACTGTTTCAGTGCCAAGCGCCAGTATTGAAACCATTTGGACTTTTTTGCCCCAAATCAATTAGATTTTGCTCGGTTTTCAATAACGAAAGCAAAGTTGGGATTTGACTGTTCATTTTCCTGGTAGAGATCATGTATCCATGATGACTGTCGATATTTTTTAGCATAGTTGTGATGAGAAACGGGGTAATTCCAACAGATAAATATAGCTCAAGGTTCTAATTGGTGGTTATTTTCCATTGAATGCTGCAAACTGAAAGAACCAGTCTAACAAGAGAACTTGAGTAGGCGAAGGGTACTTTTTATCAAATCGCACTAGCACTTTCCGGTTAAAATTATCACTTGCCCCTAAAATCCATGTGATCGTGAGAAATACAGTTATGGGAGTGTAATAAATAGCTGTGTTTCTGTATTATTACCACTTAACAGGGCATTCTCTAGTGTATTAAGATTGTTTAGTAAGGCGGTCAAATTAAATAATGCACAGCGAGTCATGTGATGTATCGGGCCGCAGACCGATAATAAAAATGATTTTCATTATCCACCTGCAACCCAATACGTATGTGATCTCATATCGATTTATTTTAAATCAACGTGTTGTCTCCCTTGTTTGTTTTCATCCGAGTTGAAACTAGTGCACCCCAGCAATGGAAAATCAAGTGTGTGATTTTAGTTTATAAGGTCAGTATAGATGTGTATCATTCTGTTTTTTGAAGCTGCCAAACTCCGATGCTGGATTGTGTGCTTCAGTTATTTCGTACTTGGTCTTTAAAAACTTATAAAAGTAAATGCCGACATCTCATGAATATTCAAAGTTCAGACTCTTAACTTAACCCTTTGAACACCCAGCGGCCGCTTTTCCGGCCAGAAACATGATACGTCATAATGTCATTATATAAGATGGCTGTTCAGTAAATATTGTGGGGTAGACCAATCAGTATTTTCAACGCACAGCCCAAAGCTGCACGTTAAAAATACTGATTGGTCTAACATAAATAATGAATATGGACTCTTCTAATTGCTGCCATTGAACTGGCATGGAAGATACCACTAGAGTTCAAAGGGTTAACTTCATTTTCTATTAACATTACAGTGTCAGTTTATTTCTTGATTAACAGGGTATTTTTACCTGCATCGCCAGTGGCAGAGCAGGTCTAGTAACAGCTCGACTCCATCCGTGCGTCAGTCCATCCATCCGTCAGTCTGTGCAAAACACTCCTGCCGTCAAAGTTTTCTTGGCTTCTATGGAAGGAAATGATTTTATATTTGGTCTGCTGCTTCATAATGATGAGTTGTATCGTGTATCTAATTTTCAGATTAATTGCATGCAGCGACGCAGGTCCAGATCCGGTATTGGTCTTGGCTTGTTTGTTTTTAAAAATTTAATTAGCAGTTTTTAACGCTGTACTGGAAAACTGATTAGCAATTTCAACTTCCCCTTCACCATCCCTCACCCCTAATTTTGATCGCATACACTGCCTGGTTACTCATGCTTGAGCTCATACTTTAGCATAAACTCATCCCTAACTTTACAAATGTCAGTTACCAAGTGGCGCCTCTGAGTCTAAGCACACCCTTCTACTTTTCAGTTTTAGAATAAAGACGATTTTAGTCACATGCACGGGTAATTATGACGGAAATAGGTAAGTAGTCATCTGATGATTGCGACAACTAACCTTATCAAATACATAAAAAGCTAGAGTACCCTGGTCCTGTGGGTTGGCAATGAAAAATGAATATATCAGTTATTGAGACATGCTCCTGTTGTTCATGATTCGATTTCCACTTCGCTATTTTCAAATCGATCCACCCGAATAAAAAAGTTGTGGAAGATGATTACGAAGACTGACTGGTACACATAAAGGGAGCTAATTTCTAGGCACCACCATCGTAGAAAACACGAGTGGAGTTTTGTTAACCGATTTGAAAACACTTGTAAAATGGCGGTTAAATTTATCATTTTGTATGACCAACGGACATTCGTAAAAAAACTGGTGTATTGTTGAGAACCCGAACCATTAAAGAACAAGTATGTTGATAATTCTCGGATTTGCTTAGACCATTGACTTACAGTTATTTTAAGGTTACTTGAATGTCCTTCCCTATTAGTAGTAACAATAGTAATAACATGACAGACGTGGGCGTGAAATGACAATAGGGGAATTTTGTACCTGGTCTACTCCTGTTGAGGACTCCAACTCTCAGCGTCGGTCCATGTGAGTCTCTCTCTGAGAGCACCCCACGGAGTGGCATCAGGGTTTGGAGTTGTCAAAGAGGGAGAAGTAATTACTATTGACACATTTCTGCTGGTACTGTATACGACTGGACAAATTCTCGTCAATTGACCCTTTGCCCAACGTGGTGGCCGGGGCCGGTCAGCGCTATTCTCAAAAATTGACAATCAGTTTTCATTATTTTTTTCGTTTTTTGTTTCAGGAGCATGGCTTATGGCCCCTCATTGGAGCGAGTTCATCGAGCTCGTTCTGGTGGGGTGTCGTGACATGTGTTCATGGGAATGAAAGAAAATAGTGATTCAAAAGGTTTTTTTTTTTCTGGGGTTTTTTGCAAGTGTTGTCTGCTTTTCATGTTGGGTAAAGGGTTAACTCAATTCTCGTCTCTTAACTAAATTGTGTGAGTTACACTAGCCACCAGCAACCAAGACTAAGTATAGATGAACGATTGTTGGACAGTCCGATTCTAATGTTGCATGATATAATCCCCGGGAGACGACAGGTAGACAGCCAATCTGGCCATGCCGTCTCCCTGCTGTATACAGGTTTATTAGATTATTTTTGTTCTATAATTTTGTATGTATATTTTTGTTCTATAATGATGCATGTATAATTTTTTGTTTTTTGTTGTATACTGCTAAATAAAGATTCATTCATTCATTCATGACTTTCTCTGGTAATATGGTTCTATTAGCGACCTGCCAGAAATGCTAAACAACTCTGTATCTTATTACCTTGTAAGACCTTGGTCTGTTAATAATTTCTGTTGGGCTGCTAAGGCTAAAAAAAAATAATGTTTTGATTCTCAGGCCCTCCCTCGTTGGATCTGAACCTCCTCATTAGGCATTTTTATTATGTCATGTTTTTTAAAGAATTTGTGAAAACTTGGAATGGTCATTTTTTCACATTTCTCGACATATAATTATTTAGCTGTGTTTGCAGTAAATCGGTTTTTCTTGTTGCAGTTTATGGGAGAGTGCCCAGAGGCACTCTCCCATAAACTGTAACAAGGCAAATTCTGATATACTGGATCATGATTTAATTATTTATTTATTTGCTGGTGTTTAAGGTCATATATTTCTGCATAATGGCTAATAATGGCCGCAACACCAATATAAACTCAACTTTAACCAATCATTTAGAGCCATATTTCCCATTTTAAAGGTCTCCTACCCCAAGCATTGGTTACTGGGGCCTATTTTAATGGACCATGATGCTTGACAGATCTATACCATTAAAAAGAATAATAAAATACACATCCTTTTAGCTGTTGTTACATCAGTTAGTTATAAAAGGCATACTATAATTACACTAAAATACAACCTTTTCTCTTTTTCAAGTGGAAAGACAGAAAAAGATTTACTGAGTATACTGAACCCTTTACCCGAAAAAAAAAATTTTAAAAAAAATATAAAAATAAAATCCTCCCTCCCTCAATGATTTGAAAAAAAAATTGCCTGAGAATCAATTCATTTTTTTTATTTGGCCTAATGAACCATAATGCCCTTGAATATCATGTTATTGTTATATTAATATACATTAATACTTTATTCAGTGCAAATGTTGTTTAATAAATTTGCGATTTGGTGATATAAATTATAATAAAAAAAAAAAACCACTTAATCTTTGAAATTTTTCAGAAGAACCATCATGGTTCACATGAAATAAAATTTGTTTGAAAGCTGGAGGAATGAAAATGCTGTTCTTTTGGTCTGTTTTGTTAGTTATCCCATTTTGCAGATGACAGTCTGCTTTTTTTCAGCCTTGGTGGTAATAATGTGTTTATTATTTGAGAAAGGGTGTTTAAAAATTAGTCACTCAACATGAGATGTCAATAAAATGAATTCCCCACAGGAACCCCGGGAAGTGAAGCAGTGCCTGTTCACTGTGGTAAACAGGCTCTGTTTTACAGGAAAAATAGGACCCAGTCACCAGTGCTTGGGAGGTACAAACCCTCTCTAAAATGGGCAACATGGCTTATTAACGCTCTCCCTGGTCTTGAGTTGATACTCATGTTGTAGTCATGATTAGCCATTGTGCAAAAATATGTGACCTTAAACACCAATAAATAAATAAATAAATAAATAAAATGAATGATATTAACACATCATAACTCCTGAAACCAGAAATTCCCAACACAGACCATGAACTCTATTGTTTGTTGTAATTTTTGCAGCTGATGTGGTAAAGCATAGAGAATTCTTATCAGACGAACTTACAAAGAAAACTGAGGAAGCTTACCTTCAAAGAGAAGAGAATCAAAAACAGCAAAATCAAATTATCGATCTGCAGAATAAAGTAAAAGTGGTATGTATTCAGTCAAGCTGTGTATTTTGTTTGATACAGTATGAAAATGGTTGCAATTTGCCAGGACTTACATTTCGACAAGAATCTGACAATCGATTTACACAAAGATTTGCGCAACAAAACCAGTGAGAATCCATGTAGATTCTCCCAGCACCTCTGCTAGGATTCACATGAAAAGAAATCAGTTTAACCCTTTACCTAACATACTGGCAGCAAATTGACCAATACAAGAGGTTAACATGACCTGAAATATCCCAACACTTTGTCAATAAAATTGTACAAAAATGGTTGTCATTGAAAACAGTAAAGGAATGAGTTTTGACAGCTGATGTGTATATATCGACTTCAACTGGTAGAGTGCTAAATTATTTTTAGTCCCCTACCAGCATCGCCGGAGGGGACTCTAGGTTTGCACTCTGTCCATCCGTCAGTCTGTCAGTCTGTAGGTCTGTCAGTCTGTCAGTCACACTTTAGTTTTCCGGAGTTTTTTTGGAAACGCTTCAACGGAATGATTTCATTTTTGGTAAACTACTATAGAACGATGACTTACAGATCAAGTTTGAGTTTCATGCTGATTGCATTATTCTTGTGTGAGTTATGGCCCTTGGAAATATGGAAAAGCGCCAAAATATCAGTTTTCCGGACTTTTTTTGGAAACGCTTCAAAGGAATGATTTCATTTTTGGTAGCCTACTATAGAACGATGACTTACAGATCAAGTTTGAGTTTCATGCTGAATGCCTTATTCTTGTGTGAGTTATGGCCCTTGGAAATATGGAAAAGCACCAAAATATCAGTTTTCCGGACTTTTTCTGGAAACGCTTCAACGGAATGATTTCATTTTTGGTAACCTACTATAGAACGATGACTTACAGATCAAGTTTCATTTACACTCTGTCCATCCATCCGTCAGTCTGTCAGTCAGTCATACTTTAGTTTTCCGGACTTTTTTTGGAAATGCTTCAACCGAATGATTTCATTCTTGGTAATCTACTATAGAACGATGACTTACAGATCAAGTTTGAGTTTCATGCTGTTTGCATTATTCTTGTGTGAGTTATGGCCCTTGGAAATATGGAAAAGTGCCAAAATATCAGTTTTCTGGACTTTTTTTGGAAATGCTTCAACGGAATTGATGCTGATCACATCTAGGTTATAACATTTGTATAATTATTAATGCTCATTAGTCCGGTAGGGGACATTGTATTGCTTCAGCGATATGTGCGCTCTTGTTCAAAGTTGATTTGTAAGCACAATTTTTTTTTTTCAAGGGTATCATGCTACAAGCGAAAGGAGATCCAGTTTAGTAAGATTTCAATCATAATGAATGGTTTTTATTACAATTTAATGGAGAGTGCCTCTTGGCAGTCTCTATTAAGTTATAATAAAAAATGTTGTGTTTCCAGTGCTGCACAAATGAAGTTATGAGTACAGTCGCTATACTGGCTTTCAGCACTTTTTCAGTAGAGCCCTGATAGTGGCTTCTAGCACTCAACCAGTTAATTTTATTTATTTATTGGAGTTAAAGGTCACATACTTATGCACAATGGCTAATCGTGACGGTGATAGTTTTAAGGGTGGAGGAAACCCGGAGTTCCTGGAGAGAACCACCGAGCATCGACGAGCAACTTTCAGCTCCTCAACATTCTAACTCTGTTCAAGCTCCCCTCAAGGATGGTTACAGCGGTTGAAGACGTGCACCATCAACGTGCAGTACGCCTTAGTACACAGCGTCAACGTGCCCCCATGTAGGCAACCCAGATAAAGTGCCTTGCCCAAGAACACAATGCAGGTTGTCCTAGACGGGGATCGAACTCGGGACCTCTTGCATAAAAGTCCAACAGTCTACCACTGAGACACCATGCACCCGACCAGTTAAGGCCACACAAAGTAGATCTTCTGTTTCTCAGGCCATTATTTGTAAAATTTCATACGTGTGAGCGGGTTTTTATTTTATTTTTTATTCCTCTAATTATTTCTTTGCCACCAAAACTTCATGGTATGTTTTAGGCCTCATAATCTGCGGAGAAACATGGGTGGTGGTGTATTTCGTCCCTTGAGAGCAAGAAGGCTTTGCAATGCTTAAAATGCTTAAGCATTGCAAAGCCTTCTTGCACTCAAGGGACAAATTTATCAATTTTTTTTAACTTTGGTAAAATATCAGACATAAACCATTTAATTTTTATTTTTTTTAAAGTTTGCATTGGTTATAAAAAGAGAGCATGTGGCAGCCAAAAGGACCATGCGGGAGGGCCTGAGAAACAGATTCTTCATTTTTTTAGGCCTAATCCTTGTTATTTTATTTGTCATTCTTAATACTGTAACAGATCGAAAGAGAAGTGCGGGAGTTGAGGCTCGAACTGTCGACCTCTAACACATAAAGCAACCGATTTACCATGAGACTAAGAGATTCGAACCAACCAAGCTGGTTGGTAAATGGCTCTTTTATCTCAACCGCTACAATACTAATGAACTTACTTTTCAAATAACCAATTATCTGAGTCAGTGTCTGTAGCTGAGTTGTTCCTGTTCCACTAGTGTGTCAGATTAGGTTGTGTAGTCTTTTGTATTATCTGAACGATTTTGGGGAATTAGTGGACTTCTGACATCTGGTCGGTGCCGGTAATCCACCAATGCCATAACATCGCCCAGATAGCTTATTAGTTCACAAATTTTTACAGGATTTTCTTCGAGAGGGTCCCAGAACTCCATATATATTTAAGTCCCCCGCCTGTATTCACATTTACTCTGCAGCCAGCTGCAGCCCCTGAAGTCGATGAAGTATATCTACAGTACAGCTGCTGTGGGATGTTTAAAATCCATGCATGTTGCCCACGGATACTTTTCTCAGTCAATAATCAGTAGTTCACAGCTAATATTCAATGAAAGA
This sequence comes from Pictodentalium vernedei, assembly GCA_031216915.1. Classification (NCBI taxonomy): domain Eukaryota; kingdom Metazoa; phylum Mollusca; class Scaphopoda; order Dentaliida; family Dentaliidae; genus Pictodentalium; species Pictodentalium vernedei. The sequence continues at coordinate 52,581,376 of CM062294.1, forward strand.
AACATTGGGTCATACCCGGTGCTTCATTCATTGAAAATTTCAGGGTGATTCCTTTGTTTTATGTCGAGATTCACTGTTAACACATGTATGGAAATAGTTCCAAGGCGTGGATTTTGACCTTTCCTCGATGACCATACTGTATATGGACAGAATAGAGCAGAATAATCATTGATAATAATAACAACATCGAATAACTGTCCATTATAGGTTACACTATTAATTAGTTGTCTTTGTTGATTGTTTTTTAGCTCAACTTGACAACGTCAAGTATGAGCTGTTGGGATGGGTTGTGATCCATTGTCTGTCCATCCGTCCGTCCATCCGTCCGTATGTCTGTCCCTCCATCCACAATTCATTTAGTACATTGTACAGGCCGCAGCTCTCACCCGGTCAGGTCCAAATTTCATATGCAGCTTCGGGGCTTAGATTTGGCATATAAATTGTTAACAATTCCATTAACACATCCTACAGGCCGCATCTCTCACCCGATCTTTTTTTCAAATTTCATATGTTGCTTGGGCTTGCATTTTGACCAGGCCGATCGGCTCCGGCCTGGTAATCAGCCACAAAAAGAATCTGATGAGGTCGATCAGTCGGCCCCATCATCAGTCTATTGTTTTCCCAATCTCAGCGAATCAAGCGATGAGCCATTTCGTAAAACAAAATAACTTCTGGCAATGGGACTAATTGATCGGGTGATTCCAGGTTTATTCGTGTACTTCTGCCAGGGATGTACGGAAAGACGATTGCAGATGAGCGTAAAAAACTTGAGGGGGTGGGTATAGCAAAAATAAATGCACACACGTCTTGATACTGACCTTATAAACCTTATATGGTGCAACGACTTTGAATGCCTTATTTATTATCACAGGCCATTGCGATTACTGTTTGATTATCTGACATAAGTTTTATACATAGGGTGGGAAAAGCCTTACAAATATCATTGGCAGACTTTAACCCTTTACCCAACGCAGACGATATCAAAATTTATTATTTTAAATTTTTTCAAAAAATTTCAACAAACCATATCATGCGACCCCTCGTTGGAACGAGCTCAACGTTGTTGACCCCCTCGTTGGAACGAGCTCAACGAGCTCGTTCCAACGAGGGGTCACATGATATGGTTTCGTTGAAATTTTTTGAAAAATAATATTTTTTCTACTACTGAATTTGCATATTATGCGGACGATTCGTTAGGTAAAGGGTTAAAAAAATATTTTTGTATGAGTCTATGACTGTGTTGTCACCACAACCACGTGTGTCTATTATAATAAAGAGAATAAGCATAACCTCTGACTGATTGATTGAGCATTTATTCTGAAATGTTTACACAAGAATTTGTAATTTCTGCATCTTATGTGGATTTCCTCCTCCCCTCCCTCCAAACTGTCTTCAAAAATAACCCATCACAAAACAAAGCAATTACAATTGATTTGGAAAAATATACACCGAACACGTTAATTATTCATGAGTGATTATATTATGGGCATTTTTAGGGAATAATTGACAAGTGAGAGTGCATGATGTCAAGTCTTTTGATCTTCAGAAAAGTGAATTTGTGAAAATAAAAACAACACCATTTTGGCTTTGGAATGGATTTTATTTTAATGATATAAAATCACTTGCCCCTTTTGACATATCAAGACAGGTAACAATCCATTTCTTGAACATTAAATGAAAAAGGAAATCTGCATTGACCTCTGGGTAATGACAACACATTTCTACTCGCCTAATTTTGCCTCAAATTCACCTGCACACCACTGACTTTTAAAGTCTTTGAAACTGCAGGAGTGCAGGAGTAGGCTTGAACATGGATAGAGAACCTTGTTTTCAACATTCAGAAAGATGGGGGGGGGGGGGAGGGGGGCTAAATCATGAATATGGGCCAAGACGCAAAACACGGATCAGGTGGTATTAATATTGTCTGGTTAAGAGTCCATAGCAAATTGAATTTTTCTGAATTTTGTTGAAAGAATAGCTACCAGCATCCATCTTGGATCTGGATATAAATTGTCCAACAATTTCTTTAGCACACCCTACAGACCATGGCTCTCACCCGATCAGTCCAAAATTTAGATATATTGCTTTGGGGCAATGACTTGATGACAGCAATTGAATTTTACCAAATTTTGTTGTAAAACATGGCCACCAGTAGCCATCTTACATTTGGCATATAAATTGTCAACATTTCCTTTAGCACACTGTGTGCAGGCTGCATCTCTCACCCGATCTTTTTCAAATTTCATATGTAGCTTTGGCGTGATGCCTAGATGGGAGCTTTTAAATATTTCTGAATTTTGTTGAAAAACATGGCCTCCAGCAGCCATCTTGGATTTCGCATATGAATTGTCAACAATTCCATTAGCACACCCTACAAGCTACATCTCTCACCCAATCTTTTTCAAATTTCATATGCAGTTTCTGTGTGATATCTAGATGGAAGCTGTAAATTTTTTATGAATTTCGTTGAAAAATGTGGCCACTAGTGGCCATCTTTGATTTGGCATATAAATTGTCAACAATCCCATTAGCACATCCTACAGACCACATCCCTCACCCCATCTGTTTCGAAATTGCAAAGACTTGTTGCACTCAAGGAATAAATTTATTAATTTTATTAACTTAGGTAAAATATCACACCTAAACATTTTTATTTTTTATTTTTTAAATTTGTCTTGATTATAGAAAGAGAGTATTCGGCTACGAAAATGACCATGTGGAAGGACCTGAGAAACATATTTTTAACTTTTTTTCTTTTGAATATTTTCATTAGTTGATGTGGTAGATGTATGTATATCACTTACGTCTTCTTATGGTTCAATTTGAGGACATTTTCCTGTCATCCATGCCTTGATTTTTTGAAATTCAGCATTCAGTTTTATCATATGCATAGCGTTGTGTCCTTAGGCAAGACACTTCACCCCCCACTGCCAATGTGGGAGCATTGTGGCATTGTGGACTAAGGTGTACTGCATGTCATTGGTACACCTGTCTTCAACCAATGCTAACCCTGCTTGTGTGGAGTTAGTGTGTTGGGGAGCTGACAGTTGCTCACCATTGTGACTACCAAAAATAATACAGCACTCTACCCATTAAAAACTGCTTTGATTTGCCATTCTAAATTTAATAGTGTCTTGGTTTTCAGTATTTCAAAAGACACTTGAAAACATTTCGGTTTTCCAACTTTTCTATCAGTTACTGGCATGTTTCATTAGTCCTTTGATTTTTCTGGTTGCTTGTCAACTACATTTAAGAGGTGCTTTGAGCCAGCCTATTGAGTGGAGATTCAGCACAATAAATATTAACCCCTTCACACTGATGTCAAAATATCTAAAGTTCAGGGTGCAAATATTTCCCATAATGCAACTGGAAATTTAACCAATTCAATCTTGTTTGACAGAGCTCAATGAGCTCTGTCAAACAAGATTGAATTGGTTAAATTCCCAGTTGCATTATGGGAAAAATCGCTACTTCAAATCTGGATATTTTGACATCAGTGTGTAGGGAGTTAAATTAATCAGTGCTTATATTTCAACGAGAATCCTCGCGCAAAGATTTGTGCAACAAAACCATATAGATTCTTCCGGCATTTCTGGTAGGATTTGTGTGAAAAAATTGAGTCAGTTTAACCCTTTTCTTAACATGCAGTAGCAAATTAACCAATATAAGACTAACATAACCTGAAATATCCTGGCACTTTGTCTATAAAATTGTACAAATATGGCTCTCATTGGAACCGGCTCAGTGAGCCGTTTCCACTGATATCCATATGTGTAAGGTTTTATTGGTAAATATTGTTTATTTTTTTTTAAATTATCAAATTCAGTTTAGGTTTTAAAACTTAAAAAAGCTGTGTTGGTAAAGGGTTAACATGTGTTATTATACAATAGGGGTTCAACCATGGTGACTTCATGAGATTCTTGCTTCCATTTTTCGCAATAATCCTAATGGATTCTCCCAAATTTACATGTAGATGAAATATAAACACTGTTAATGAAAACTGTATTGATGTTTTATGTTCTTGCTTTTTGTAGTTAATGATAGAGAAAGTCGAACTTCAGAATCATTTGGAAGCTTCTCAGACATCACAGAAGAAATTAACCAAAGAGGTATGATAGTTCATGGACTGATAAGCTTTCTCACCACTTTTGGGAACATGATGGCTCAGTGATTAGATTGTCAGACTTCAAACCGAGAGGTCCACAGTTTGATCCCAACCACTGGCAAAATTGCTATTCAATTTACAGGGTTCCCTTGTATCTGAGAAAAGAGGTATACAACCTTATCTATTGACTAAAGTGAATTTTTTGATTTAATTGGTTGAGAGATACGTGGTATGAGACCATATTCATTGAAAGCCACGATACGTCCGTCCAGCCACTGACAAATTTCCCATACCCAGTGGAAGCCTTGTTCCGAAATCTACAGATTGTCCATACCTCATAGAAGACGCGTCATTCCAGTTTTACAGTGTACATGTATTATATTTTAATTTTTTATCTCCAAAATATAGCTCATGACCCCTTATTGGAATGAGCTTGTCGAGTACCCTCCAATGTGGGGTCCACAAGCTATGTTTTTGAGACAAAAAAGAAAAAAGGAAATTCAATAATTTCTTTACACGTATTTCACACTACACGATGGCTACGGAATGACATGATTGTGAGCGAGTCACGATACGCCACGATGCTTCGTAGAGGCATCGTGGGGACCGTGATTATCTTGACCTAAACATGGTGGATCGTAGTTATATCATCGATAGATCGTAAGAGCATCCTCGATACATCGTGGTCATCTTGGTTATCGTGGTAATGTTGACTATCTTGCCAAAAGTTGCGTACTTGCACAAGTTTTGCCACGATGAGGCCCATCGTAGCACCATCGTCGATGCTTCGTAGCTATATCGGCGACAAATCGTGGTCATCTTCATTCAATGGTCAGCACTTTTGGCACGATGGACACGATTCTCGCCGATATAGCTACGATGCATCGCGGATGGTGCTACGATGGATAAGATTGCCAGGATGAACAACTCAAGATACTCACGATGTCCACGATACCTACGATGCATCGCCGATACCTACGATGGGTCCCACGAATCTGATGATATTCTGTTGTTTTTCTTCTGTACCAATGAAACGAGAGCTGACTTTTTCACTGACCAATGGAAATCATCAAAGGGAGGTTTCCATCCACCCTCTGGATATATCAGGGACACTCTGTGAGGCAGTACTGAAAGTTACTTCTGGTCAACCAACATGGACTACCAAGTCATAGGCAATTTGCTGCAAGTGACACAGATGCAACTGCAGATACTGGCACTGCAACTTCAACTGCAGCGGAAGAAGAGAAGGTACCGTCGCAGGAGGCAGAGAACTGTTTGGTCGAGAGGCTGGTTACTCCAACGGGAGTTGCATGGGGAGTATGACACCCTGGTACAGACGCTCAATGCCGAAGATCCACGTGCCTACAAAAACTTCATGAGGGTTGACAACGCCTTGTTCATGGAGCTGCTAGAAGGAGTGCGACCATACATCGAGAAGGAACATACAAAGATGAGGGCACCGCTGGACCCGGGCTTAAAACTAGCCGTCACCCTGCGATACCTGGCAACGGGGGCCAGGTACATGCACCTCCACTACCAGTTCCGAGTGTCCGTCAACGCGATATCGATGTTTATCCCCGAGTTGAGCGAAGCAATCATCAGTGCCTTCTGTGATGACGTGATGCCCGAGATTACTTCCAGCAACCAGTGGAAGACGATTGCCGATGGCTTCTTGCAGCGATGGAACTTGCCACACTGTGTTGGGGCCCTGGATGGCAAACATGTTCGCATCAAGAAGCCACCAAAGACATCGTCGGTGTACTACAACTACAAGAAATACTTCTCGAAAGTTCTCATGGGCCTAGTTGACAGTGACTATAAGTTTATATACTGTGAGGTCGGAGCCAACGGGGGAGCCCCAGATGCCCAGCTGTTCGCGGAGTCTGAACTGCGAGAGGTACTCGAGGATGGCACAGCCTTGTTGCCAGAAAATGAGCCGCTGCCAGGAACCACACTGCCAGAAGTGCCATACTTCCTGATAGGAGATGATGCGTTTCCTCTTCGTTCTTGGCTCATGAAACCATTCAGTGGGCGTGGCGGTCATCTCACCCAGGAGCAGAGACTGTTCAACTACAGACTGTCGCGGGCAAGGATGGTGGTGGAGTGTGCCTTTGGTATCTTAGCACAGAAGTTTCAATGTCTGTTGATAGGATTGCAGATGTACAAGTTGAAAACCATGGATTCTGTGATGTTGTGCTGTGTCGTCTTACACAATCTACTCCGTCTACGTCAACCACACAACATGGCCATCGATCACAACAATCCCAATCCCGACCCACGTGCCCGATTGGATGACGGCCAGCGTGACCACAGACAAGGCAATCTCGATGCAGGAAAACGCGTTAGGAACACTCTGATGCAGTACGTCAACAGTCGAGTAGGTGCTGTGCCATGGCAAGACGAGGTGTTGTGAACCAAATCTGCAATGACATTTGATTTTTAGCTACCAAAATATAGGTTGCGACCCTCATTCGAACGAGCGCGCCACGCTCGTTCGAAGGAGGGTCACAACCTATGTTTTGGTAGCAAAAAACCGACCATTTTCATTCAAAATCTTTGATTTGATTTTTTGCTACCAAAATATAGGTTGCGACCCTCATTCGAACGAGCGCGCCACGCTCGTTCGAAGGAGGGTCACAACCTATGTTTTGGTAGCAAAAAACCGACCATTTTCATTCAAAATCTTTGATTTGATTTTTTGCTACCAAAATATAGGTTGCGACCCTCATTCGAACGAGCGCGCCACGCTCGTTCGAAGGAGGGTCACAACCTATGTTTTGGTAGCAAAAAACCGACCATTTTCATTCAAAATCTTTGATTTGATTTTTTGCTAACAAAATATAGGTTGCAACCCTCATTCGAACGAGCGCGCCACGCTCGTTCGAAGGAGGGTCACAACCTATGTGTTGGTAGCAAAAAAAAACCAAGCAATTTTATTGTTGCAAATATTCAACAAACAATTCAAAGAACGAAACAATTCAAAGGATTCCACTATACCGATATATTACCGATTACTGAATCATCGACAGAAGCATGGTGCTAATTGCAAAACTCTTCAGTGGTGAAAAGAATCGTGTAACGGTAATTCGATTTCGGTTAGAAGGGCATATCTATCAAACATTCAATACATTAAATAAAAGTATCCAGTATTCATGCGATTTTCATTTTTCGACTCACGACGGTGCCGGAATTTACCGACCTAAAAACACTTTTTCCTGTCAAAGTTTACCGCGACGTTAGGGTTAACAGCGTATATTTCACATATGTCGGGACCCTTAATGCTCTATGGGGTATCTATGGGGTACCCTTAATGCTCTATGGGGTTCTATGGGGTATCTATGGGGTTGTATGGGGTTCTATGGGGTAAATCGTCGAGCCGGAAACTACGACCCTTCTAAGGGCCACCAAACAGTTCAATTCTTTAGCTTATAATGTGTTTGTGCTAGAAATGAAAAGAAAACAAGTAAAAATAAATGAAATTGTGTTATTTCTTTGTATTTAAACCCCATTTTCATTTACAGAAAAATTTAGAACTTGTTGGTTCGGAAAAGAACCGGTGGTTGTTGTGATGGTTGACAGAGTTTATGAGCAGAGCTGGTCGACGTAGCTGGTTAGTTCATCTTTCTGCGGCTGCGGCTGGTCCTGTCTTGGTTGGAAGATTGGAAACTGTCCGGGCTGCTGAAGGTGAAATGTCGGTGAGAGGGAGGATCGTGTTGCTGTGGATGAGGGTCGTTGAGGTGGTCCCATGCCTAGGGTTGATCGGAAACCTACATGTTGCTGCTGACGTTCTTGTTGCAGTCGGGTGAGGAGCAGCATGTCCATCTCCTCTATGAACTGGTTCGGGTCGTTGAGACATCGCACATAGTGTGCCAAGGCCAGTAGCTGATCTTCTATCTCATCGTGGGCTGGCTGTGGTGGTGGTGGTGGTGGTGGAGGAAGAGCAGATTGGCGTGCTATGGCCTGTTGCAGGGTTGCAAGCGACGTCTGCACTGTCTCAAGGGTCTTCGACGTCTCGGTCGATTCAACTTCTGCCTTCCTCTTCCCAGCCAGGCGCTGCCCTTGTCGCGATGGTACACTTTGGATTGAGTCTTTGAGCCAGCCCCAGTCCGCGATCAGTTTATTCTCCTTGTCGCTCAGAACGTCGACGTCGTCAGCACCTGCACCACTCTTCGCGGCATCCTTCTGTTTTCGGAGGGCTTTCCCGACTTCAGTACAGTTGGTGTTATACTTGGTGAGTGCCATCCCGGTCTTGCCATTGAAAAACCGGGAATCTAGCTCACGCCAAAACATGCCTGACATGTCCTTGTTTCGATAGTTGGCATCGTACTTGTCCCAAATACAAGCCTTCTGCTTGATGCACTCTATGAAGTCTTCGTAAGCTTCGTCATCAAGGACATCGGAGTACTGCTTCGTTGCATACTGCTTGCGGGTTTTCTTCGGCGGCTCGATACGTGGCAGATCTTGGGTGTCGTCGTCGTCCTCCTCCTCCTTGTCCACCTCCTCTTCCTCATCTTCCTGACGTTTGCCCTGGCGATACTTCTCTGGTGCTTGTCTGGATCCGAGCACTTGACTGCCCTCAGCCGCTTCATCGAGAACAAGGGTTCCGAGGTCACTGGTCTTCTTAGATTTCGTTGCAGATTTCATCTTAGCAGGACTTGCAGTGTCCTCAACCCCCTCATCCCGAGACTCAGGCAGCTGTGGTGGCGCTTTCTTCCCCCTCCTGGGTTGTCCTCGTCTCTGACTGCTCATGATGCTGGATTTCAGTTGAAGCAACTTGTTGTGTAATCTTCAGAATCTGGATACTGACTGAAGACAGACGGCAGGGTGAGCCCTATTTATTAAGAAGTCGATTTCTCTTACTTCTGCGCCGGAAACTCGGCTCGCTATTGGCTGCGAAAAAATGCGCAAATACATCTTACATCATCGTGGACGTCGCCGGAGCATCGCCGGAGAATCGTGGCAATCGTGGCCATCGTAGACAAAGAGCCGCGCGATACTCAGGATGGCCAAGATTTACCGGCGATGACTCACGATAAGCCACGATCCCGGCATCGGCGGTAGTGTGAAATAAGGGTTATACTAGTCATATCGGCATATTTTCACAAAAACTCTTTTGCACAAAAATTCCACAGAAACCTGTATGGCTCAACAATGGAAGATAAAAGATCTCATGCTGTGTGTGTTCACACATGAAATAGATTGTACTTCTAAAACGGAAAGTCAATAGATAAATTTGTTACCCCGTGTCTGATCACGTGGTACGGGTTTTTACCTACCCGAAGCCAGCCGTATCCCATGAGGCTTCGTGTCTGATCACGTGGTACAGGTTTTTACCTACCCGAAGCCAGCCGTATCCCATGAGGTCAAAGCCTCATGGGATACAGCTGGCTTCGGGTAGGTAAAAACGTGTACCACATGATCAGACCCGGGGTAACTAATAATATGAGGAGATACAAAAAACACAATGTACACCTATGAGATAAATTTTTTTTTAGTTTCTTATTGAAAAAAAGAAAAAAATATATTCTTTTAGGAATGTTCTGATTCAGAAAGGGCAGATTGCCCCAAAAGGAAGTGTTCCAGATGGTGATACCCTTGTTCACAAATTCAGCCTGAAAACACCCTTTTCTTTCCCTCTCCTCAGAGTTCAGGAAAATGTTCACTACAAATCTTACGTCAGGGAAGGAAATTTTTTCTGTGCCATCTGCTTCTGTGATAAAGTTGCCTGAAAATGTCCATCTGTTGAAACCTTTTCAGTAAACGGGTCTTCAGTCTTTGCATTGGCACCATACACAAAGAATGGATGTAATTTACTGCAATAAGAACCGGAAGCTTTAAAAATGCTAATATTCGACAATCGGCTGACGTTGTCACACCAAGTAGATTGTTACAATTCAGTTTGCTGTTTTGTTAAGGGTACCTCAGGAAGGGGAGCACTGCTGCTTCACTGTGTTAACCCTTTACCCAATGTAACGGCAAAAACCGGTCAGTGCTCTTCACAAAAATCACCAATATTTTTATACTGTACCAATGACCCAGACTTAGCTAACTCCACAAAAACCAGGGCCAAACACAAATTTTGCCCCCCAATCCCCAAAATTTGCATCCAAAACAAAAAGAAATCATGTCCTAAAGGACCTTCATAGTACGACTCTACTGCGCATGCGCAGTGACGCAGTCGTCCCGAAATTGGCGCCAAATATCATTCTCTGTTTGGCCCTTCATCAGTCAACATCTCACTGATCTTTGTGCTTGTAAATCTCAGTTTAAAGGATGCCAGACACGTAATTCTTGGAGAAAATGTGATTCTAAGGAGGATAGAAGGAGGAGAGGAAAAAAGAAGTGGCAAAAAATAATCAGGGCTGTACTTAAAATTTTTTGTTGAAATTATGTTAAGTTGCCTATTTTCGAGGCAAACGCCTCTTGTTGTCATTCTTGCTAATTGTTGCACTGCTTATTCAGTGTTTCCTCTCCCCTAACCTTCTAAAGTCCCCCCTTGCAATTCTCCCATGCTTTTGGCATATTTTTGAGAAGTTTCATTTCTAAAAATTCCCTGGGAGAGTTGCTTGGTTACAGAATGTTTTCTGTTATTTTCCCCATAGTTACGTTTTCACCCATGGGTGTATAACGTTTGTGTTCTGCATCTTCCATCTGATGTTCTGCAGATTCTCCCCTGGGAGTCTCTGTTTTGCATCAGATAGAGTGTAATTGATGACTGATTCCGGGCCAGTTTTTTCAGTGCCTGGAGTCATGTTTTCTTCTGTGTTTACACTGTTTGTTTTCATTGGCAACAGCCTTTTTTGAGGGGGGCTGTTTGCCTTTGAGGTAGTTTATCTCATTATAAGATACATTTATATTATCCGAAAGTGTCTCATTAATTATTTTATATAATTTTAAAATTTTTGACCACACTTTGCCATCGGATCCATCGGGGCTCAACGTTACTTTTCAGCAACTTGGGCTTCTCTGAAAAAATATTTTTTCAAAATTATTTTGTTTTGCAATTGTTTTTTCATTTATTAATGGATCATGTTATTATGTATCTTTGTGTCAGGGGTTTTTGCGAGTAACTAGGACTTATTGTTGTTCTTTCACAATGAAGGGAACTTGTTCAAATTGTAATAGGAAGAAATCTTCCTCTGACTTTCATGATTATTGCATTAATTGTAGTCAGTGTTCTCGCATTAATCCCTGTCCTGTATGTGAACATTGGGATGAGAAACATTGGAAACGTGTGTCACGATATGTTGTTTCTGGAGAAAGAGCGATGCCAGCTCTTTCTCCACAAGGTCACTCTACTCTCTCAGTTTCTATTTCAGAGGAACCAGAACAGGGTGATGTTTCCATGTTATCTTCTTCAAGTGTGCGTCCGTCGTCACAAATAAATACAGAGCTAGCGGCAAAAGTGCTCATGGAGATTAGACAAATGTCGTCCGCTAGCTCGCCCGGTGCAGCGTCCATTCACCGAATGGTTCGGCAGCCGGGTTCGTCCGATGCGGTCCAAGAGGAAATTTTGGGTGATGCGAGCACTATAAAAATAATAGATGCACACCCAGTGACGGCGGATAGTGAACGAGAACGGAGGAAGCCTTTTAGTCCGGTTCCTAGCTCGTCCAGGTCCAGCCGGGCCGCGAGCGAGAGAGGCCCCTCTCTCGTACAACAACATCTGGGACCAGATGTTGTGGTACAAAATGTGTCTTTAGCGGAGCATACGTCCGTCGCTCGGGACGCTCCGTTGTATAAGCAGTCCGCAGAGACTGTTAAGGCTTCCTCTTCTCGCCGGCGCACACGACCGCACCTTGGCTGCGTGACCTCCGATATTTTGCCAGCTTCGCCGATGAAGGATTCTTCGGCGACCAGGTCACACCATCCGGCAGCCAGGGATTCGAGACCGATGGACTCCGGACGTTCGCATAGGAAAAGTATGCGGGAGCCATCTGATGCGGAGCTGCCCTCGGCAAAGCAGCGAAAGACCGCTCCTCCGCAGGTCTCGACGTCGGACATTCTAGTGCAGATAGCACAGCTTATCGCAGCATCCCAGCAGCCGACAGAGACGGTGTCGGATCGAGAATTATCCGACGGCGCTGGGTCGGTACGCTCCGCCGAAGCATCGGGGGCGGACGACCGGGAACATCGGGAGGTCCGACCGGATGGTGAAAGGGATACGGATGAATTGGAGCTATCCCTTTCGGAACAACACAAAGCTGCCGTGGACTTCATCCGGCACTTTCTTCCTCAAGTTGTTCCGTCGGGCCAGACTGCTGCGCTTCCGGACAGGAGAATTATAGCGTCATTGGACTCTGATTTTTTCGAGCGGTTCAGGGACATCGCTCCCGAGTTTCCGTCGCAGTCCAATAATGTTGCAAGAACATTTGAATTATTGAACGACGCTATTTTTAAACTTGCTTCCAGGACGGTGAAAGCAGGCTTCTTGTCCGCAAATACTCTCAACCTGCCTTTCATTAATGCAAGGAATAAATTCGACACGGCAGGTCAGGGTATACCGAGAGTTCCTCTGCGTATGGACGACGAGGCGGAAGACTTAGAGCTATCATTACCGTCGTCAGCTTCTATTCCAACCGCAGTGTTGGAAACAGCTATTGCGTCTAACAGAGCCAATTTAGATGCCTTATCTTACGCAGATCACCTTACGAAGGCGTTATCACTGCGTCTTCAAGGGGAAGAGTTTCAGGATATACAATCCTCCTTAAGACTTCTTTCAAGGGCAGTAGCTTATTCCACGTGTAACTCCGCCCTTTCAGTGGCAAATCTGGAGTTGGTTAGACGTGACGCAGCCCTGTCTACATCCACACTAGTGGATTCTAAGGTGAAGAACTCTCTTAGAGTCGCTTCGGTCTCAGGAGATCTTCTCTTTGACGGCAAGCTTTCCGCTATTTATGATAATATTAAAAAGAAAGCTAGTGATTCTCTGTTGTTTAGATCCGCTCCTAAAAGGTCGGATACAGCAGACACGAATAAGGCGGGCACTTCTGGGTCTTATCCGCCCAAGAGAGGTTCCTATAGAGGTTCCGGTGCGTCCTCTAGCTCTTATTCGAGAGACTGTCAGGATAGCGACTCTCGTTCGGGACGTCCTTCAGGCCAGGACAATCGGTCGGACGCCCCGAGGTCGACGAGGCGAGGTGCGGGTCGTGGAAGACGTGGTTTCTCCTACCGCAGGCCTCGCAGATCCAGGAGGTGATGGCTCAAACCTCTATCGCGTTCCGGTTGGCGGAAGGTTGTCGAGTTTTTCTCAAGAGTGGGCGTCGATTACGGACGACCCGTGGGTGAGAGGAGTGACTTCGGAAGGTCTAAAGATATCCTTCAAACGAAAGCCTCCATTAACTCGAAGTCCAAAGTGGACTCATCTTCCGTCAAACCCTCAGAAAAGAGACGCTCTGCTATCAGAGGTGCAGTCTCTTTTAATGAAGAACGCGGTAGAGGTCGTAGAAAACCAGGAATCGCTGGGATTCTACAGCCATCTGTTTCTGGTTCTGAAACCAGACGGCTCGTTCCGTCCAGTCATAGATTTGAGCTGGATAAACAAGCTGATCGTCGCTCCGAAGTTTTATATGGAGACGATTCGATCGGTCAGAGCGAGTATTCGGGTGAACGATTATGCAACGAGCATAGATCTCAAAGATGCGTACTTTCACGTCATGGTACATCCGACATTCCGAAAGTATCTACGCTTCGCAGTCCTAGGAGTGGTGTATCAGTTCCGGGCCATGTGCTTCGGATTGAATCTAGCACCCTGGGCTTTCACTCGGGTAATGAACTCGGTAATGATCTACTTCCGAGCTCATTCGTCTGCGGTAACGTCGGCCTACCTGGACGACATTCTTCAGAGGTACGGCAACGAGTTAACGCTTCAGAACGATGTTCAGAATCTTCTTCTATTGCTCCGACGTCTCGGTTTCATAGTAAACGAGGAGAAGTCGGATCTGGTGCCGTCCAAGTCATTCACTCATCTGGGAATGAGCTTCGAGACGCACAACAATCTCGTTCGTCTGCCGTTAACCAGAGCGAAATTAGTCAGTTGTTACGCTCGCTATTGTCTGAATACAGACAAAGTCACAGCGAGAGAATTTATGAGACTGATAGGTCTGTGCGGAGCCGCCGCGGATCTCATTCCGATGGGACGGCTACGCACACGGCCTCTTCAAATTTTCCTGACTCAGAATTGGAGTGTGAAAATTCATTCGCTCGATGTAGACGTTCTCTTGTCAGATCAAGTGAAACAAGAGATTCAGACTTGGGCAAACATTCAGTGGTTAACTCAAGGAGTTCCGCTGCAGTTGCCGGATCCGAGTTTTACCATTATGACGGATGCCAGTCAAACAGGTTGGGGTGCATCATTAATCCCAACGGATTCGAGATGCCAGGGTCTTTGGGATCCGCAATTCCTGTGCAAGCACATAAACATCAAGGAAATGATGTCAATTTGGCTTGCGTTACGTCACTGGATGGACATTATTCACGATGCTCATGTCCAAATCCTATCCGACAATACGACAGTAGTGGCGTATATACGGAATCAGGGAGGCACTCATTCAGTTCCGTTGTTCAATCTAACGGAAAGAATCCTTCTGTTTGCGTTGGAACATCACGTTCTTCTTTCGGTCCGTCACATACCGGGTCGTCTGAATGTGCTAGCAGACTCCCTTTCACGAAAGGGTCGCTTGTTGCCGTCGGAGTGGACTCTCAACAAACAAGTATTCAATCAGATTTGCTACCAATGGGAACGGCCAATGATAGACTTATTTGCGACACATCTCAACAATCAGTTGCAGACGTATGTGTCCCCGTGTCCGGATCCAAGAGCATTTGCAGTAGACGCTCTATCGATCCCTTGGGACGGAATGATAGGATATGCGTATCCTCCAGCGCCGTTAATTCAACAAGTATTGCTAAAGATAAAACAATCTCAATGCAAGATTCTGTTGGTAGCATCTCTGTCGCCACAGAGACCGTGGATAAATCTACTCAGGTGTCTGTTGTGGGACCTACCGCGGAAGCTCCCTCCACGAGAGGATCTTCTTTGGCAGGGGAAATCGCGCCAACTACATCACAACCCGCAAGGTCTCAACCTTCACGTTTTTCCGTTGTGCGGTCCTTCTTGCATGGCAAGCACTTTACAGGACGAGCAGTGGACGCGATTTCTAACTGTAGGAGGACCTCCTCTTCGCTAAACTATGCGGCTAAGTGGAAGGTTTTCCGTCGTTGGTGTAGGGATCATTCTGTTGATATATTTGATCCCTCTATACCAGACATTGCTAACTTTCTAGTATACTTGTTTGACGAAATCAAACTGCAACCTGTTACTATAAAGGGTTATAGATCTATGTTATCTGATACCTATGCACATCATGATAGTTTACAAATTGGATCTAATGTCTCTTTATCGAAATTGGTTAGAAACTTTTCGATAAATAGACCCAGAACTCTTAGATTAATTCCTAAGTGGAATTTAGCTTGGGTTCTCCTTAAATTGAAGGAAAAGCCATTTGAACCTCTTGGGGCAGTAGATTTCAAATTCTTATCTTATAAGACAGCTTTTCTCTTAGCTTTCTCTTCTGCCAGAAGAGTCAGTGAGCTTCATGCACTATCGGTGGATGATTCTCATTATCGTAGTGTTGGGAACACTATCACCTTCACTACTAATGTCGGTTTTTTAGCTAAGAATCAGGCTCCTAATAAATATCCGGAACCTATTGTTATTAAGGCTCTTCCGTCTTCAGACGGGCGTAGGCCTTTACTCTGTCCTGTTAGAGCACTACGTATCTATAAACAGAGATCTCAGTTCATCAGAAAGGGACGGAAACGTTTCTTTCTGTCTTTGATGCCTAATAGAAAGGACATTTCAGTCCATTCTATTGCTAGATGGATTCAGTTAACTATCCGTACTGCGTATGAAGATTTATCTTCTTCTCAGCAGTCTGTGCTTAAGATTTCTGCTCATGAAGTAAGAGCTCTTTCTACTTCCTGGGCTTATGCTAATAGTGTTGCTATTACAGATTTAATGAAGGCTGCTTATTGGTCTCAGCCATCCACATTTACTAATTTTTATCTCAGAAATATTGAGTCCATTTCTGGAGACCTGCATTGTTTAGGTCCGTTATCTGTTGCTCAGAATGTCGTCCACTAAACAGTTGCAACTATAGTTATGCAGGCTTCCTGTTCCGGCAGTGACTCCGTCCGGCTGCCCTCTTCGCTCTGGGCTATTTGACCCAGGGCAAGGGGAAGGGGGGGGGGCGGGTGTTCCCTTAGGTCACCTGCTTTATAGTGAAAAGCAAGGGAATGCCTCCTCCAAGACAGTATTTCTGAGTCGCTTCCGGGATGGTTTTAAAGTGTAATATTAATGTTTAATTTCATTCATGTCTTATTTTTAAAGTGTAGCTCGGTGTGAAGCATTTGTATATGTCAAGTGTCAAACGGGCTTTAATATACAATACTCGGACACTTTTAAATGATTATAAAGAGTCTCAATTCTCTGGACTACTTTATTTATTGGCTTGCTTTAAAATTAATTAGTATAAAGGTTATACTGGATGTTAATAGAGAACATGAATGTTATTGTGCTCAATTATTAAGGGTAGTGTATCTTTCTAATTTAAATATTAAATAAGAAAGATACATGTAAAGCCTAATACTCCTTTTCTCCTTAAGGGGTTACCTCTTTATTTTATAATTGAGCTTATTGGATTTTCCTCTATGTCCTAGGCCCTCCAGCCTGTTTACTATTCAGCTAAGTCTGGGTCATTGGTACAGTATAAAAATGTTAAAAAATTTATAGTAATTTATATATTTTTTATACTTACCAATGACCCAGACGGGGATGGCCCTCCCTGAGTTGGGAACTCTTGCCTCCCCGCTGAGTACATAGCGCTGACCAGGCACTGCCAGTAAGAATGATATTTGGCGCCAATTTCGGGACGACTGCGTCACTGCGCATGCGCAGTAGAGTCGTACTATGGAGGTCCTTTAGGACATGATTTCTTTTTGTTTTGGATGCAAATTTTGGGGATTGGGGGGCAAAATTTGTGTTTGGCCCTGGTTTTTGTGGAGTTAGCTAAGTCTGGGTCATTGGTAAGTATAAAAAATATATAAATTACTATAAATTTTTTAACTTTCATTATTTTTTCATATTTTGTTCCAAAAACATAGGTTATGAAAAAAGGAAACAAATTAGTTATTAATAAATTTTGTTTGCAAGTGTCGTCTGCTTTTCATGTTAGGTAACGGGTTGTACAAGTTCAGATTTACTGATAAAATTGGTCACAGTAACAAATAAGTGGGATGGACATACTCTAAACTGGACAGCATAGGGGTAACTGCTTGGCTAAACTTTACTGTGAACCTGTGTTGCTGTCATGATGTGGCCATATATGCTGAAAGTCTCCTCAAACACCAATAAAGTGTTGTCCCATTGAGAAGAAATACTTCATATTGTAGAAAGCATGCTTTTGGTTTTAATCCACCTTTGAAGACGTTATAATGCTAGAAAAATACATGGGAACTTATTTTCCATTTCCACGATTGCTGTGATGGTAAATAAAACTATAATTGCCATGAACTCTGTATGCCTGGGCAGAAGAGGGTGGTAGAGATGGGTGGTATTGGAATTTTGGAGTTCGTCATCGGTTTCGGTATATTTTAGGAGGTATACCTCGGCATCGGTTCGGTATTTGGTATCGAACTTAACTGAGATTTGCTGATAGTATCAAAGGGGAATTCACATCAGGAAAATACAGAATAAGTAGTTTTTATATCATTCTGCCATAGTGCCACAAATGCCGCTGCCAAAGAGCTCAACAGTGGCATACTTTTATGGAAACAAATCATATCGACAATAATTTTGTGACTTGTTCTAAACACACCCCAATCCTTCACCCACTGCAGATGATATCAAAATTTATTATTTTATATATCATTTTTTTTTTTAAATTTCAAAAAAAATTTAACAAAACCATATTATGTGTCCCCTCATTGGAATGAGATCAACGAACTCCTTCCAAAGAGTGGTCACATGATATGGTTTTGTTGAAATGTTTTTTAAAATAGTATTTTTTCAGCTGCTGAATTTGCCTATTATGTGGGCGGATGTGGCTGATTCATTGGTTAAAGGGTTAACCTTTAAAGGCCTACTTCAGGTGTATGCAATCTCAGAGAATGTGCCCTGACCATGTCATCTTCAGGAGGTCCTGCTGACAATAGGCAAAGCATGTGGGTAATGATTTCTAGACAAGTCATGGCTGCCTATTAAAAATCAATGCTAAGCAGCTGGACAGGTTGTAGTCTAGTGCGAATTCAGGACAGTTACCCATGCCCCAGAAGGTTAACAAAACTGAACAGAAAATTAGTCACTTCCTTCATGAAAATGAACCCTTCAGCTGCCATTAACCCTTTACCCAACGAATCACGCGCGTCTGCCCGCGTAATATGCAAATTGAGCAGTTGAAAAAATTAATTTTTTCAAAATATTTCAACAAAACCATATCATGTGACCCCTCATTGGAACGAGCTCATTGAGCTCGTTCCAATGAGGGGTCACATGATATGGTTTTGTCGAAAATTTTTTGAAAGATTTAAAAAACTTATATTTAAAATAATAAATGTTAATATCGTCTGCGTTGGGTAAAGTGTTAAGCCTCAGCAGGGTCTTATAAATAATGAATGTAGGAAAATTTGAAAATTCAGACAATTTTGGTATTCATTGATTGGATCATTTTTTTTTATATATATTTCCCATTAGGGCTGAAACGGTCGGCTCATTTTCATAACCTACTAACCGAGAGCTATAACTAGATAATAACTGGTTATCCGTGGCCATTATTTCACCGAATATGGAATCAAAACTATAGGAATTGGAAAGCAGTATTCTCAAACTATTCCGTAGTATATATACAAATGAACGTTGTCGAGTACTTAACAACATTCATTTGTATACATGCTACAGAACTGTTTCTGCGATGACTCATTAATCACAGAAACTGCCGACCATTAACGAAAGCTTGAATGCCAAAGTCGATTATTTCTCAATATATACAACGCGACTTCGATGTGTAATCTATCACAAAGGAGAAGCGGCAGATTTACTACATTTTAAACGTGGAATGACGATCACTGTCGATATTTCGGATAACCGGTTGACGGTTTTTCTAATCGGTTAGGTAGCTAACTGGTTTCAAACTGATTATCTGGTTAACCATTTCAGTACTATTTCCCATCTCTAGAGGGTGGATGGCATGGTGTGGGAGGGTGAATTTCACATTTCAACATCTGTCAATGTGTAGATCTCGGATGAATGTTTCAGGTCTCCTGGATCCTCTTAATTTGTTTCTCTAATTTCGTGTATTCTCTCAGGCAAATTGTGTCGGTGTAGGCAGTTCAGATAAAGTTCACAATTTCTGTTCAAATGATTATTCTGAACTAATACCTCCTTAATGTTGCTTATTACTAACATGTGCATTTCCAAGATTGTGTATTGAAGTTGAGACCCAGAGGCAAGTTTGAGATTTCGATATACCCTTTCGGAAACACACATTGTGGTACAGTGGAGCCCACTTAATTGGATATCTCTTAATTGTATATCCCTGTTAATTGAATATAATTTCCCAACACAAAACCATTTACCATACCTCCAGTACAAATTTGACCTGTTAATTGAATATAGGTTATAGAGTAAACTCCTGTTAATTGAATAAAAGAATCTTGTAACCTGTCGAGAAATTACCCTGACTCTCCCCAGTTTTCCTTTGAATATAGACCTATTTGGCCTCAATACATCCAATACAGGCATTTAATCTATTATATCTTGTTTGACAGAGCTCATGGAGCTCTGTCAAACAAGATATAATAGAATAAATGCTAAGTTTATCTCTATAATACAAGAAAGTGACACAATCCCTATTAATTGAATACTCCTGTTAATTGAATAATGTTTACTGGCAAAGTGGCTATTCAATTAACAGGGTTACTCTGTAATAGCCAATTTATCATACAATATTCCTCGCTTTCTTGACTTGTCCGCTAATGAATGGATTGGGTATCATTTAATATCTACAAATTGATTTTTTATGAATGAAGTTCATGACACCATAATACAGTAGAATCCTCTTAACCCTTTACCCAACGAATCGCCCGCATCCGCCCGCGTAATATGTAAATTCAGCAGCTGAAAAAATATTATTTTTCAAAAAATTTTAACAAAACCATATCATGTGACCCCTCTTTGGAACGAGCTCGTCGAGCTCGTTCCAAAGAGGTGTTACATGATATGGTTTTCTTGAAATGTTTTGAAAAAAAATAATAAATGATATTTAAAATAATAAATTTTGAAATCGTTTGCATTGGGTAAAGGGTTAATTGAATATCCATTTTGCCAGTGAAAATTATTCAATTAAAAGGAGTATACAATTAACAGGGATTTGGTCGGTTTCCTGTGTTCTGGAGGTAAACTGAGCATTTATTCTATTATATCTTGTTTGACAGAGCTCAAAGAGCTCTGTCAAACAAGATATAATAGAATAAATGCCTGCATTGGATATAGTGAGGCCAAAAAGGTTGATAAATAAAGGGAATTTGGTGTGTGTCACAGTAATTTTTTCGACATATTACAAAAATTTATATACAATTAACAGGTGTTTACTCTACAACCCATACGCAATTAACAGATCAAATTTGTACTGAAGATATGGTAAATGGTTTTGTGTTTGAAAATTATATTCAATTAACAGGGATATACAATTAAGAGATATCCAATTAAGTGGGCTCCTCTGTATTGCATTTTTGCAATCCCCATTCATTGTTCTACTTGTACTTTTAGCGCTGAAGTTTTTAGTTGTGTTTCATCTGTGTGTTTCTTTTATTTTTTTTTATGTTTAACGCATGGTAGATCTAATGTGTATATAAAAATATCATCATGACAAAAAAGTCTGACTTATTTCATTTAGCTCATGATTTATCATTAATTACTGTTATTAAAAGCAGTGACCTTGGCCTGTGTAATAACTCAGTGCTAATTGATTTTAGGTAAAAAACATTCTCTTTCTGAATCGAGTGATCACATGTGCAGTGGCTATCCATAACACTTAAGGGCCTGGGGAGTTTTTGGTCGTGTTGTGTTAACAACCGAGACCTATCAGTTGGTGATGGTCAGTGGGCCGGGCAACCAGGTGAGCATGTGCGCATCCTTTTTTTTCAGTTCATTGTGTTATGAGAAGAAAAAAAAAGAAAGACTTAAGCCAATCATATTGCCTGAAAATGCATGAACAGAAAAAAGGTTTAATTGTTATTACTTGAACAAAGGCTCCAGATTTGGCTACCAGCACATAATAACCAGGTTATGTACATGCAACTCTTTTCGATTGCCACCACAACTCGATGCCTGCATCTCCAATGCACACCTCTTGTATACATATTTTTCTACATTTTGACAGTCTACATCCTGTGACTTTGCACTTGTTCCTTGGCAAGTCATGGCTGCCTCTGTTGGCAGCCAAGACTTCCTAGAAACAACTGCTATGGTATTTATAATGTAACATGCGAGTTTCCCAAGAGCCAGCATGTAGGAGCACATTTTTTGTTGCAGTGAAAAGTGATCAAAATTGGAATTAAGCCCTTAAGGGTTAATAATAATTTGTATTTTGTCTGGATGTTTTTACTTGTATTGGTCAAAATGCTTTCTTGTTGTGAGATAAAACTAGTTATTAGGCCTAAAAAAATAAAAAAATCTGTTTCTCAGGCCCTCCCGCATGGTCCTTTTGGCAGCCGCATGCTCTCTTTTTATAACCAATTTAAACTTGAAAAAAAATAAAAATTAAATGGTTTATGTCTGATATTTTACCCAAGTTAAAAAAATTGATGAATTTGTCCCTTGAGTGCAAGAAGGCTTTGCAGTGCTTTAGCATTGCAAAGCCTTCTTGCACTCAAGGGATGAAGTACATTACCACCCAATCTATTCTGTATATTATGAGGCCTAAAACTTGAACCAAGAACATGAACTTTTGATGGCAAAGAAGAAATTACTGAAATAAAAAATAAAATAAAAAAACGCTCACCCGCATGCAATTTCACAAATAATGGCCTGAGAAACAGAAGATCTACTTTGTGTGGCCTTATTTCAGAGTGTGTAAAGACATTTTTTTATTTATATTGGTTTTTTTCAGCTGTCACTTTTAAAGGACCGCTATGATGAGTTATTTGAAATGCTCGAGGAGGCTCAGGAAGAGCTTCGAGTGCTTCGTAAGAAGCAGCGGCCCGGTGCTTCAAAACAGTACATGTCTTCCTCGTTACTCAGTATCCCATCGGATTCCCTTGCATCGGAGCTGGAAAATTCTTTGAGAGCTGACATTGAATACCCCTCTGGCTGTTCTCCACGAGAAAGGAAGTAAGATATTAGATTAACCTCTTGATGATATCACTTTCAATAAAACCAGTCTATTTTTCATCCATATTTTTTCTTTGTTATACGTCTGCATTGGTATATGGTGTAGCTCACTTAATTAGACATTTCTTAATTGAATACCTCTGTTAACCTTTTACCCAATGTAATGGCCAAAATCGCTGTTTACAAATATCACCATAGCTTATGTCCCTTCATTGGAATGGGCTCATTCCAATGAGGGGTCATAAGCTATGTTTTGGAGACAAAAAAAGTTAACTTTTAGTTATTCAAGAATTTTGTTTGCAAGTGTTGTCTGCCTTTCATGTTAGGTAAAGGGTTAATTGCATTTGTCCCTATATCCCAATACATTCTGTCTTCTGATTTGTCAGAATGCCTTGGACAAATAGCAATGCCAGAGAGTGCACCCAACATCCAAGGTGTATGAGAGCATGCAAAATCCAGGGTATAAGGGCACGTGAAACATTGGGGGCATATGGTTTAAATGAAAGCTTTTCTCATTTGCTTGCCTCGGTATAAAAATCAAACCCAAAAGCATGAAATTAGTCACAAATATCAGATTTCTAACAAATCGATCATATTTTGCTATTCTAAATTAAATAAGGGGGCGCAGTGGCTCTGTGGTAGACTGTTGGACTTCTATGCTAGAGGTCCCAAGTTCGATCCCCGTCTATGACGACCCGCATTGTATCTTTGCACAAGGCACTTTATCCCGGTTGCCTAAATGGGGGGCACAATTACGCTGTGTACTATGGCGTACTGCACGTCGATGGTGCATATGTCTTCAACCACTGTAACCCTGCTTGAACAGAGCTTGAACAGAGTTAGAATGTTGAAGAGCTGACAGTTGCTCGTCGATGCTCAGTGGTTCTCTCTGGGTACTCCAGCTTCCTCCACCCGTAAAACTGTCATGGTCACGATTAGCCATTGTGCATTAGTATGTGACCTTAAACGCCAATAAATAAATAAATAATAAATAAATATAAATTAAATAGTTGAATAATTAAATCAAACAACTTGAGAAAAATAATGTAAGAGCAAATTTGTCAACAAATATTTAGCTTCCGATATGTTTATGTTTCCAATAACAACCCACGGAATGTAACTCTATCTGTTGTCCTCAGCATTCGTAAAAACAAAACAATTATTCAAGCATTTGGTCCAACTGATTGCAGAGCGTGAGAAACGCATCCACAAATTTGTTTCCACTATGTTTCTTGCGGAACAAAAACATCTCCGTCAACGTATATGGTATATGGGGATTTAATACCTGGATGTCTCATTTAACTGGTAAAGTGCTGAGTTTTTTCTGACAACAAATCAAAGCTCATCATAATACTGCTCTATTACATTTAATTGGATAGTGCCTCATAGGCACTATCCAATTAAATGTCAGAGAGCAAGTGTATAAAAAATCTGATTCATATCAGGGACAATAAAGGGTTCCTCAGGTAAAATGTAGCTACAGACAGTTATTGCCTGTCACTTTTAGTAAAGCCCAAAATAGGGCTTCCAGCACTCTACCAGTTAAACACCTCGCCTGCAGCTCGGTGTTTAAAAACTGACATTCAGGTATTAAATCTCCATATACCATACATGTTGGCAGAGATAACTTATAATAACCTTCACTATAACTCCAAACAATTGACCAAACCTTCGGTACAAATTTGACATGTTAACGAATGTTTGAAAAATTGAAGGATCAATGCCTGTGGAGTATAATTTTTTTCTCATGAAATAAACATCAAAACTGGCTGTTGTTTTCTTTTTCAGCCCTCCACACAATGAGTACGATATCATTTGTTGTTTTAATTACCCATTTTTTAATTTGTCAAAAAATTGCAACAAACCATATCATGTGACCCCCTCATTGGAGTGAGCTTGTTGCAATGAGGGATCAGATGATATGGTTTTGTTGAAATACTTTTCACAGAAAAATGTTCAACTGCTTAATTTAAAAATTATGCAGGCAGATGCGGCCGACTGGTGGCTCAGTAGGTAGAGGTGCAGGCTGCAAGCGGAGAGGTCCCCCTCCACCCTGCCATCCTCTTATTCATGACTCCCCACGCACAGAGCACCACCACCTGTGGTTTGCTTTTATCAAAGTCTACTAAGCTATTAATTTCCCAAGTCTGGAAATGTTAACAGAAAAAGATGTCCTAATGTTCATGTTAATCACCAGTGTGCACATGACATTCTTAGCCAATAAAATTTGAGGATATATCAACAGATTTGTCAGAAATGGGGTAAAATTTCCATTCTATTCAACTGTTCAGAAATAAATTTGTGAGAATCATTACAAGAATGAGATTCCCTGATTTTTGCGATATTCTTCTCCTGCAAGGACAGTTTTTGAGTTACTCCCTCTGCAGGGTAAGAAGATTTTGTAAAACATTTCAAGCCCTCTCTTTGGCAACCACAACCAGACCTGTCATTTTGAGATGTGTGATCAGGAAGGGCAATTTTTTTGAGGCATGAATTGACAGAAAAGACTTCGGAGTCTTTGTTATAGACAGTAGAGCTGTAGGGAAACCGAACCGAGGTTTTTAGTTTTTTTTAAAAACCGAAACCGAAACTGTTGACATCCCGTAATCTAAGGTTTTTCAGTTTTTATTAGCTCAACTTTGACGAAGTCAAATTTGAGCTATTGTCATGGCCCATCGTCCGTCTGGCCGTCTGTCCATCTGTCCGTACGTCAACAATTGGCTATGGCTCGGGCTAGAGGTCGTATTTATGAACCGATCTTTACGAAACTTCTTGTGTACCTTTGTTATGACCCTGGGACGGGAACGAGTGTTTTTAGGTGTGGTCCGAAATTCAAGATGGCTGCCAGTGGCCATTTTGTACCGATGATGCAAAAATCAGTTTTTTGTACAGAACTTCTGTATGAAAGTTCTGATTTGAATAAAGTTTTGTATAAATGTTTAGTACCATGGGATACATCACATATAATACGGGTTTTTTTCTCGTGCGTAAATTATGCAAATTAGACTGACTTTGATTTATTTAGTGTTACTTTCAGAGCTGTAAGTGCCAAGCTGCTATGGCTCGGGCTAGAGGCCGTATTTATGAACCGATCTTTACGAAACTTCTTGGGTACCTTTGTTATGACCGTGGGACGAGAACGAGTGTTTTTGGGTGCGGTCCGAAATTCAAGATGGCTGCCATTTTGTACCGACGATGCAGAAATCTGTTTTTTGTACAGAACTTCCATATGAAAGCTCTGATTTGAATAATTTTTTGTATGAATGTTTAGTACCATGGGATACATCACATATAATACGTGTTTTTTTCTCGTACGTAAATTGTGCAAATTAGACTAATTTTGATGTTTTTTGGTGTTACTTTCAGCACTGTAAGTGCAAATGCCAATACGGCTCGGGCTAGAGGCCGTATTTATGAACCGATCTTTACGAAACTTCTTGGGTACCTTTGGTATCACCGTGGGACGAGAACGAGTGTTTTGGGGTCCGGTCCGAAATTCAAGATGGCCGATGGCAGCCATTTTGTACAAAATTAGGTGCAATCAGATTTTTGCACAGAACTTCCATATGAAAGCCCTGATTTGAATAATAATTTTGTGTGAATGTTTAGTACCATGGGATGCATCACATATAATACGGGTTTTTTTCTCGTGCAGAAATTATGCAAATTAGATGAACTTTGATTTTTTCAGTGCGACTTACACACAGTAAGTACACATGTCAATACGGCTCAGACTAGAGTCTGTATTTATGAACTGATCTTCACGAAATGTCTTGGGTACCTTTGTTATCACCTTGGGACGAGAACGAGTGTTTCTGGGTGCGGTCTAAAATTCAAGATGGCTGCCAGTGGCCATTTTGTACCGAAATTAGGTCTAATCAGTTTTTTGTACACATCTTCTGTACAGCTCAGACTAGAGGCCATATTTATGAACCAATCTTTACGAAACTTCTTGGGTACCTTTGTTATCACCGTGGGATGAGAGAGAGTGTTTTTGGGTGTGGTCCAAAATTCAAGATGGCCACCAGCAGCCATTTTGTACCAAAATTAGTGCAATCAGTCTTTTGTATAGAACTTCTGTATGAAAGTTCTGATTTGAATAAATTTTTGTATGAATGTTTAGTAACATGGAATACATCACATATTGTAAGGGGTTTTTTTTCATGCCGAAATTATGCAAATTAGATGAACTTTGATTTATTCGGGGCCACTTACACAATGTAAGCACACATGTCAATACGGCTCAGGGTAGAGGCTGTATTTATGAACCGATCTTCACAAAACTTCTTGGGTACTTTTGTTATCTCCTTGGGATGAGAATGAGTGTTTCTGGGTACAGTCCAAAATTCAAGATGGCTGCCAGTGGCCATTTTGTACCGAAATTAGGTCCAATCAGTTTTTTGTCACAAGTTCTATACAGCTCGTATTTATGAACTGATCTTCACAAAACTTCTTGAATACTTTTGTTTTCACCTTGGGACAGGAACGAGTGTGTTTTGGGGTGCCTTTGTTATCACTGTGCTATGAGAACAAATATTTTGGGGTTCAGTCAGACCCACTCTGGGACTCAAAGATTTTTTCTAGTTCAGCATCTGACTGTCACCCACCTTTACAATACTTTACCTATACATTTGTTACAGGCAACGGTCAGTATTCATGTACAGACCGTTACAATACTTTATATGTACCTTTGTTATCAGGTCATTACCTAGATGTTTGTCATTGCTGTGTCACATACTATACATGTACATGTCTTTGTCTTGACAAGTTGAGCTACAGTGTCATTGACACTTTCATTAAATACTCTCTTGCCTCAGAAAT
This sequence comes from Pictodentalium vernedei, assembly GCA_031216915.1. NCBI lineage: Eukaryota > Metazoa > Mollusca > Scaphopoda > Dentaliida > Dentaliidae > Pictodentalium > Pictodentalium vernedei. The sequence goes on from CM062294.1 coordinate 52,608,690, forward strand.
TCACAGAATGTAGCCATCCCAGGGTAGTGAGAGTACTCAGACACTGCCAATGGCAGTGTCTGGGTACTCTCACTACTCTGAGAAGGCTACATTCACTGAATTTCCGACATTTCAGTTTAGTTGTGTTTGCAGCTTTCCTCAAGTTGCGTGTAGGTGTCAGACCTCGCAAAATGGCCAAGCACAATAAAAGTTCTGTATATTTAGGTAATTATTATATTGGCCTTCCTGATTTTTCATGTATTATAGTTTATTTCGGGCATTCATTGAGTTTCACTCAATTTCACTACCATTCAGTTATGACTCCGGACAGAAGAATGAGTTTTATTGAATTTTACTTGGCCTCGTGAACAAACCGAAAACCGACCCGAACCGAGGTTTTACTCCACCTGAAAAACCAAAACCGAAACCGAACAAGAAATTTAAAAACCTACAGCTCTAATAGACAGGTAGTATTTCCATTTATTATATGCTAGACTGTGAATTATCGCAAATTATCTAAAAGTTGTTTCTCGTTATCCATCGACTTGATCGAAGAATATCCCTCAGTAGCTTCCTAAATGACATCACGCTATGCCACATTTTGTCACCTTAAAGGAACGATCAGCTGATCTTTGTTATTGTTTTGATACGTACGTATTTCTCATTGAATTAGGCTGAATATTGTGCAACGAAAACCTGAAAACAATACATCCAACAGATACTGTTTTTTTATGGTTGATTAGTCATGACTAGAGGATGGTTCCTTTCGATAACCAGCATTCTGGCATATCCAATATGGCCACCATGGCAGCTATTTTGGATTTTTGGGGACTTTTGATTGTCCACACAATAACTTGAAAACTGTAAATCCAACAGATGCTACTTTTTTATGGTTGATTAAACATGACAAGAGGATGGTTCTTTTCGATATCCATCATTCTGGCATGTCCAATATGGCTGCCATGGCAGCCATCTTGGATTTTTCAGGGACTTTTGATTGCCCATTTGATAATCCAACAGATGCTGTTTTTTTATGGTTGATTAGTCATGACTAGAGGATGGTTCCTTTCGATAACCAGCATCAATGTCCATCCGTCTGTCTCTGTCTGTCCATCCATCCGTTAACTTTTGTTTGCCCATGCGATAACTTGATAACGATACATCCAACCGATACTGTTTTTTTATGGTTGATTAGTCATGACTAGAGGATGGTTCTTTTCAATAACCAGCATCAATGTCCATCCATCCGTCTGTGTCTGTCAGTCTGTGTCGATCCGTCCATTAACTTTTATTTGTCCATGCTATACCTGGAAAACAATAAATCCAACAGATACTGTTTGTTATGGTTGATAAGTCATGACTAGAGGATGGTTCCTTTCAATAACCAGCATGCTGGCATGTCCAACATGGCCACCATGGTAACCCTGTGGGAGTTTTGAGGACTTTTGATTCTCCACCCAATAACTTGTTGCTCTGTTACAATTTATGGGAGCGAGCCTATGGGCACCCTCCTATAAATTGTAACAAGGCAAATCATTACAGATTAAATAAGTTCATTTCAAAGATAATGTGAAGCACATCGACAGTGTACAAAGCCTTTAAGCCGCAGAGCCTGCAGTTCAAAATATAACTCATATATGGCTTCCAGCACTCTGCCAGTTAAAGGAATAGATATTTTTGACATATTTTTGCCTTCCTGTGACAGTCTACATTACGTGGCTTTGCAGTTGTATCTAGGCATGTCTTGGCTGCCATAGGCACTCCACATAAAATAGCTATGCAGTAGTATCTAGGTAAGTATTGGCTGCCTAAAGCACCCAAGACATGCCTCAGAAGAACTGACAAGGTACTTAGAATTTAAACTGCATGTTTACATAGAGATGGCATATTGGGCACCTGTTCCATTGCAGTAAAAGTAGACAAAGGCTGAATGAGGCCCACAAGGTTAACCCTCTAACACAAGTTGATTCTGACTATATTTGTACTTTTTTGAAACAATTTTATTTTCTTCTCCAAATCACAGTGTATTATCTTCTGCAGAAACAGACTTAACCCTTTAACCAACACACAGGATATCAAAATTTATTATTTTAGGCCACACAAAGTAGATCTTCTGTTTCTCGGACCATTGTTTGTGAAATTGCATGCGGGCGAGCGGTTTTTTATTTTATTTTTTATTTCAGTAATTACTTCTTTCCCATCAAAAGTTCATGTTCTTGGTTCAAGTTTTAGGCCTCATAATCTACAGAATATCATGGGTGGTGGTGTATTTCATCCCTTGAGTGCAAGAAGGCTTTGCAATGCTAAAGCATTGCAAAGCCTTCTTGCACTCAAGGGACAAATTCATCAATATTTTCAACTTGGGTAAAATATCAGACATAAACCATTTAATTTTTTTTTCTTTTTAATTTCAAATTGGTTATAAAAAGAGAGCATGCGGCAGCCAAAAGGACCATGCGGGAGGGCCTGAGAAACAGATTTTTTATTTTTTTAGGCCTTAATTCAATTTAATTAAAATTTCAGCAAAACAATATCATGTGACCTCCTAATTGGAACGAACTCTGCAAGATCATTCCAATGAGGGGTCACATGATATGGTTTTGTTGAACTTTTTTGAAAAATATTTTTCAACTGCTCAATTTGTAAAATATGTGGGTGGATGCAGCTGCTCATCTTTTTTTTCATTTTTCAGAATGCACAACTGGAAGATTTTCGAAACTGCTAAAGCAGCCAAGAGAGCGGCTCGAAGAGTGGGGATTGGTCGACATCCTCGTGATGCTGCTCCTTCATCTATATCCAGCTTTTTAAGTGGTGCAGAGAGTGGTAATGAGTCATTATCTCAGTCTTTAAGGAGCTCATTCTACATGTCTGATGGGGAATCATGTGTTAGTGATGGCTACAGTGGTGATCTGGAGAGTGTTTCTGGGTAAGTTCTGAATTTTTATGAAGATAAATAAATTTATCACCCCCTCCGTCAATGCACTCAATACATAAAATCTTGGAACAGGTATTTTCTTGTTCTACTTTATACAATGTGTTGCACTTAACTTGAAGAGTATTGGAAGCCCATATTTGGGCTTTATTCTGAAGTGCTGGTATCACAACTTTAAGGCTTCATGCTCAATGGATGTGCTTCATATCTTTGATGAGAAATGATTTAGTCTGTAAGAATTTGCTCTGTTGCAATTTATGAGAGAGTGCTTACAGGCCTACTGGTTTACTGGCCTACAGGCACTCTCTCATAATTTGCAACAAGGTAAAAACTTGTGAACAACCTTTGATGACCTAAAATAATTTGGCACTCTATCAGTTAATTGAATACTCAATACTAGAATAGTCTGATTAATGGAATATAGGGATGTGGTGGCGGCAGTCTGGTTAATTGAATACAGGGGACGTGGTGGCGGCGGTAACTGGTTCTTGTCAGTTCACCAAAGTTAAGCAACGTTGAGCCCGGTTCATCCTAGGATGGGTGACTGTCTGAGCTATCGATTTGGACTCCCGCATTGTGTCCTTGGGCAAGGCACTTAACCTCGATTGTCCACATGGGGGCATGGTGATGCCTTGTCCTAAGGTGTACTCCACATCGACGATGCACATGTCTTTAACCAATCTAACCCTGCCTGTACTGTAGTGCAGAGTTACGATGTTGGGGAGCTGGCAGCTGCTCTGTGGTTCTCCCTGGGTACTCCGGCTTCCTCCACCCGTAAACTGTCACCGACATGATATGACCTTGGCTGTTAAAGTGTCGTTAAACCTTAATAAGAATTGAATACAGTTGTCAAACACGAAATCATTTACCATGCCACCAGCACAAGTTTGATCTATTAATTGCATGTGTTATGGAGTGAGTCCCTATTAATTGAATAAAAAATTCTGTCATGCATCAAAATATTACAATTCCTTAAATCACACCAAGCCTTACAGACCTATTTGACTTGAGTACTTTCAATATTATCATGTTTTCTATCAAATCTTGTTTTACAGAGCTCATCAGGATCTGTCAAACAAGATATTTAGAAGTTATTAGTTGGTTAGTTTGATATCGTCTGAGATATCAGCCCAATGTAATTTCATTTCAGCCCGAGACCGAAGGTCGAATATTGATGTGAAGTTACCAAAGGCTGATATCTCGGCCGATATAAATCTAATCAAGTAATAACCTCTTTATTTAACTGGTAGAGTGTTAAATTATTTTTGGTCACCAAAATTTGTTCAAATGTTTTTGCCTTGTAGCAATTTATGGGAGAGTGCCTATAGGCACTCTCCCATAAATTGTAACAAGGTAAGTCTGTACAAACTAAATAATTTCTCTTCAAAGATAATATGAAGCACATCCACTGAATATGAAGCCTTTACGATACGATACCAGCATTTCGGAGTAAAGCCCAAATATGGGCTTCCAGCACTCTACCAGTTAACCAAATCAAATTATTACCCAAATTCTCAGATCTGTCACATTTTTCTGACAGTGTTATAGTTTCTCATTCTTTTCAAAGGTCAGAAGTTTTCTCTTCTCTAGTTCAGTACAAAACGTTGCAGCTTCCCAAATGGGGAGGCCACAATAAAAGTGATTCTCAAGAAAAACAATGTGAATCAACTTTGGTTCCTACAAAATGTTCATTTGATTTGCATTGTAGGTTCTCAGAGCGATCTTTTAAAGTCCGGGAGAATTCTGTTTATATTTTACTCCCTGATAATAAGGCAACATTTAGACTTAGCAGGTGTCTAGTAAAGTCTTGCCTGCCTATCCATGGGAGCCCTGGGAAGTGAAGCAGTGCTTGTTTACTGTGATAAACAAGCTCCGTTTTACTGGTAAAATAGGAGAGTTACCAATGCCTGGGGTGAAAGTCCTCTAAAATGCGCAACATGTGTATAAACAATTGGCTGGACTTGACTTTATATCCATGTTGCGGACATGATTAGCCATTGTACAGAAATATGTGACTTTAAACACCAGTAAATAAATAAATATGAGACTACCAAAGTGCTGTATTTCCATCAGCAAAACCACCAAAAGCTGGCATGTTGTAACATGTGTTCTACAAGTAAAACAAGAAAACTCACCAAACTTGGAAGTAGGCCATTTATGTTAAACTCTTGTAAATATGTAAATACATTGGAACCCTGTTAACTAATAGCCACTTTGCCAATGAAAATTATCCAAATTAACAGGAGTATTCAATTAACAGGAATAATGTCACTTTCCTGTATTCTAGAGATAAACTTAGCATTTATTCTATTATATCTTGTTTGACAGACCTCCGTGAGCTCTGTCAAAAAAGATATAATAGATTAAATGCCCGTATTGGATGTCCTGATGCCAAATAGGTTTATAAACAAAGGAAAACTGGGGAGAGTCAGGGTAATTTCTCAACAGTTTACAATATTTTTTATTCAATTAACAGGAGTTTACTCTATAACCTATATTCAATTAACAGGTCAAATTTGTACTGGAGGCATGGTAAATGGTTTTGTGTTGGGAGATTATATTCAATTAACAGGGTTATTCAGTTAAGAGATATCCAATTAAGTGGGCTCCACTGTACTTAGTTTGTTTTTACTGTGGAATATGTGATGGTTGCACTCACAAGGGAGTACTAGTTCTCACAAATTTAGAATTATTTATGATCTGAAAAATTGATTCTTTGAGGCTCCAAGCCTGGAAATAAGCAATCTGTCATTTGCAGAATGAGGTCCCCATAGGGTGAATTTGCTGATGTTATTCTATACAGTGGGTAGAGCTGTAGGTTAACCGAAACCGAACCGAGGTTTTTAGTTTTTTTTAAAAACCGAAACCGTCCACATCCTGTAATCTAATGTTTTTCGTTTTTTTATTAAATACTCTCTTGCCAGCTCTTGCTGCAGAAATTCACAGAATGAAGCCATCCCAGAGTAGTAAGAGTACCCAGACACTACTCTGGGAAGGCTACATTATTTGAATTTCCGACATTTCAATTTAGTTGTGTTTGCAGCTTTCCTCAAATTGCGTGTGTCAGACCTCGAAAAATGGCCAAGCACAATAAACGTTCTGTATATTTAGGTAATTATTATATTGGCCTTCCTGATTCTTCATGTATTATAGCTTATTTTGGGCATTCATTGAGTTTCACTCAATTTCACTACCATTCAGATATGACTCCGAACATAAGAATGAGTTTTATTGAATTTTACTTGGCCCCATGAACAAACCGAAAACCGAACCGAACCGAGGTTTTACTCCACCTGAAAAACCAAAACCGAAACCGAACAAGAAATTTAAAAACCTACAGCTCCAGAATATATATATAAGAATTATTAACAACTAATGTTTTCACACTTAAATAATTTAAGACAAGAGTTTAAAAATTACCCAGTAAAGTTCTGAATATTTATCTCTCTGGGGCATACATAGTCCTTGAGAATCACGCATTTTGGATTCGAATCAAATCTCGAAAGCGAATCAGGTCTATTATATGAAATTGAATCAAACCTCAAATCAAATGAGCATTCTGAAGATGACCAATTAGGGGAGGGGGGCAGGCTCGAAGTCCCAACTGATAAAATATTCCATCTACATCTTCAAGGCATGATGTAGCTGGAATATTAGTCAGTAACGATTACAGTTCAAAAATGGAATGGGTGCGAGAATTACTAGGTTTTGCACAGGGCTAGCCATAAATAGCAGCTTATTGTTGGCATTGTTTGAAAACTTTAAATAAGCTTTCACTGGTGAATCCGCCAAATCGGACTAAAAAAATACTGCAAAGTTTTCCGCCTGTGACAGATAAATTATTCACGCACAAAGGTATAGAAAGCTCAACAACATTCAGAATCGCCACCACTTACGAGACTAACACAAGACGAAACCAGTCTAGTTTAGACACTTTTCAAGACTACACCTCCACTTAATTTTTTGTAGCTTTCACTGGCAGGGACGTGGCTCGAAGTTTCTGATTGTGGGGTGTAGGGTAGTGAATTTCCAACTAGGGTGAGGGGCCGGGGAGGGCTTTCCCCTCCTCCCTCCCCCCAGTTGAAAATTCTCAATCAAGAAAAAGTTTGAAAATGAAGCCATGAAAGGGGGCGTAAAATTGATTCTGGTAACTGAAATGCCAACACATTTATGATAGAATTATCAGGTTGTTATTATTTGGTATTATTCTGGGAACTGAATATATGCTAAAGAAATGCTCAAGCTGAGAACTTTGAGCAATTGACTCTCTCCTAATATTAAATCAGATCTTATGTAGGAATGATCAATTTTCGATGTTTCATCATTATGTGACTGTGAATGATGGAATTAACTCAGGATAACGATTTTACATGATGCAATTTTCTTGAAGTGCATTTCCAGGATTTTTTTTATTACGATAAGTAAACGTACTATAGAAATCTTGTACCGATTGACATCATACATACTTATGAAGCTCAATATTGCGTACACTGTAGCTGTAAATAGTAACAGTTGGAATTTTGGCGATGCTGATGTCTTCTTTACTTCCCAAAATTCCCACTCAGTTTCAAACTGAGTGGGAATTTTGGGAAGTAAAGAAGACATCAGCTTCGCCAAAGAAGCTCTAAAATCCAGATAGATGGAATTTCCAACTATTTATGACTTGCCCTCCAAATTTCCAACTATAAGAAATTTTGGCCAGGATAGGGGGTTGGGTGGGGTGACCACCCCCCCCCCCCCCACACACACACACACCTGTCGCCACATCCCTGTTTACTGGTGGTAATGACAAGTGAGGCTGGATTAATCATGGATGATGTCATGTGGGTGGTTGAATTGGTACTGATGCTATTTATGTTAACCCTTTACCCAACGCAGACATTTCAAAATTTATTATTTTAAATATCATTTTTTAAATTTTTTCAAAAATTTCAACAAAACCATATCATGAGACCCCTCTTTGGAACGAGCTCGTTCCAAAGAGGGGTCACATGATATGGTTTTGTTGAAATGTTTTGAAAAATATTTTTTCAGCTGCTGAATTTTTTCGGGTGATTTGTTGGGTAAAGGGTTAATATTAGGGAAATTACACTCTGTCTTTATTTTCAACATTATTTATGTACAGTTTCTATCTGATCTATATGTTTTGTGACCAGACAAAATTACTTATACCAAACTAAGTTCCTGTTAAAAGATTCAAAAGGAAACGAAGTGGGCAGTCCATTTTGAGTCGAACTGAATAGCAACTTAAGATTCAAATCAAATCGGATCCCAAAGCTTTGCATGGCCCTTGCATAAGAACCCATTTCTATTTCCTTTTTGAAAATACCATCATTGCTCAAGGTTTAACTGGTTTCAAATATACTATTAAAAAAAGGAGGGGATATTTGATAAAAGAGAGATATATGAAGAAATATATTTATATTTTCATCAAAAAGACAGTTGAGGCATTGCACTGTGACATCTGGTGAATGATTTCAGCGATAGTTGGGTGTCGGATAAGCACACATTCCACGCACTGAGCTGTAGAAGACATGGACGGTCAGTCAGAGAATTGACCACATTCACTACAAGACCTCAATACCTTGTAAATCCTTGTTGGTTCGCGAGACAAGTGCTGATTTGATGTGGCATACTCCTCACCAAAAGTCCAATATCAGTTTGTCTGATGTTATTCCATTCTTCCTGCAGTGCAGTGGCAAGTTCCTGGATGTTGGTAGGGGGCTGTTGGCGTTGTCGTAGGTGCCTGCCAAGCATATCCCAAACATGCTTGATTGGGGAAAGGTCTGGACTTAGTGGTGGCCAAGGCAGTGTAGTGATGTTCTGCTCCTGGAGGAACTCTGTAGCAGCATGGGCCCTGTGTGTTCTTGCATTGTCATCTTGGAAAATGAATCAACGTCCGTGACATCGCGCAGATGGCACCACATGAGCTGTTAACATGTTGTCACAGTAGTACTGCCTTGTGACACTCCCTTGGATGGCATGTAATGCTGTTCTTGTCATGGTTATGCCTCCCCACACCATAACCAATCCACCACCAAAACGTTTGTGCTGCGGTTACGTCATGGTATCGTTTGTTCTGCCGCACCACACCCTGTTTCACCTGTCGTGGAAATGGAGAGTGAACCTCGATTCATTGGAAAACATAAGGTTGCTCCACTGATGATTCCAGCACTGTCGTGCTCCACACCAATTACGCCTTGTGCAATGTGGCGTTCAGTAAAACTTTGAATTATTCGAGGTCGTCGAGCGTACAAATTCCAGTTGTGTAGGCGATTTTGGATAGTCTGACCACTGACTCACACATCTGTTGCTTGGTGCAGCTGCTGTCCAATTTTTGAGGTTACGTAATGCTGTGGTTCGGATGAAACGATCATGGTTAGCAGTTGCCGCCCTTGGATGACCTGACCCACATCTGTCATCAACATTGCCTGTCTGATGGTAGCACGACCACAACCTGCTAATCACCAATTGCATAACATTGAGAATTTGAGCCACTGCAGTCTTCTGTTGCCAACTTCCAACATGCCAACGGCACATAAATTTTCATCACGTGTCAGTCTTCACATATCTCAAAAGTTACGTTTCGACCAGAAACTATTGATGAACGAGTTTGTATCAAGAAAAGAATGAAGAGACCTCCAAAAAAGCCTGTCCAGTACAAATGAAAATTTCAGAACGTACCCCAGACATTAACGCAGCACTCATGCGAAAAACCTGCACTAAGTTCTCGTGGGCTGGTGACATTCATGATCCACATTAGACTTGGTAACATATTGATGAGTCCAGTCACACGTATCTAATACTATTTTCCGAAAATATCAAGATCAGTTTGGATGTCCCTTACATTGTTTGAATAGTATATAAAAAACACCCCATTTTGCTGTTACAACATGATCATTCTTAAACAGGATAAGCTAGATTTTTATTCTAGGAGGTGTCCTTTCCACAAAATCAAGCCAGAAAATAAGCAGACTGTCATTTGCAAACTGAGGTCCCCAGAAGGTGAATTTAGTGATGCTACCCTGCAGAGTAGCATCACTAAATTTACCCTCTCTGAACCTCAATCTGAATCAGGGTCTCAAAACTAAACAGAAAGAGGTATCCAGAGGATAAATTGTCCCACTGTATGGGATAGCATCATCAAATTCACCCTCTGGGCACCTCATTCTGCAAATGTCAGATTGCTTATTTTCAGGCCTGCACAAAATGGATGATCAAGATTTTTTTTATGGTGCCCTGCTTTTGTATCCCGCCCAATTTTGATAACTAAGGTTTTTATTTTTGCAGGTCAGTGAAGTATCTTGGTCGACCTGGAATACCAGGATCTAATGATTTGGAAACAGCTGTTCGACGATTAGCTATTCGAAGAGCTAGTGAATTGAATGAGCAAGATTATAAGGAGATGGAAGAGAAAAGACAGGGGAAAAGTCAGAGGTGTGAGATAAACATAATTGTATTTTAAAAAATTATTTCGTTTTCTTAATTTAATGTCTTTTCTTACAAGTGACTTGATATTTGGCAGTTTATCACTTATTAACTTATCTGTTCCTGAAAGTTTTTTACATTGCTGCAAACAAGCACTGCTTCACTTCCCAAGCTCAGAGAATAAAGTCTCTTAATTTGAGATAATCTGTTTACCATTCATCTGGATATAATGAAGAGGTCGTGGCAAAGGTCAAAATCTATGGTGGGCATTTTTCCATGCATATAATTCAGAGATGAATCACTATGCCAACTAGCTAAATTTTCACCAATGAAGCATCGGGATAATCCCAGTGCTTCCTTGGTGGAAATTTTGCTAGGTGTCACAGCAGATCATCTCTGGATTATATGCATGGAAAAAATGACAACCCGTGGATTTTGACCCATCCACGATGACATTACTGTATGACAGTTCACAGATTTTAAAAGCATCTGCAGCAAGCACAGGGGGTGTCAGCCGTCTTAGAGAGTTTGAACATTGAAGAGAGGGGTTTTTCGCACAGGAACATTTTAAAACAGTGCTATCAAATAAGGTCATAAGACACAACTTTTTGACAAACTGTTTCTAGTTCGAGACGAACAATTTTTCGGTTATCTGTTTTTTTCATTTAGATAATCAGCAAAGTAGTACTAAAATGGTTAACCGGATAATCGGTTTGAAATGAGTTACCTACCTAACCGATTAGAAAAACCATCAACCGGTTATTAAAACATAGTAAATCTGCTGCTTCTCCTTTGTGATAGATTACATATCGAAGAAGCGTTGTATATATTGAGAAATAATCGACTTTGGCATTCAAGACTTCGTTAATGATCGGCAGTTTCCGTGAGTAATGAGTAATCGCAGAAACTATTCCGGAGTGTGTATACAAATGAACGGTGTCGAGTACTCGACAATGTTCGTTTGTATACACACTACGGAATAGTTTTAGAATACTGTTTTCCAATTCCTATAGTTTTGATCCCATATTTGGTGAAATAATGGCTGCGGATAACCGGATATTATCCGGTTATAGCCCTTGGTTAGTCGGTTACGAAAATGAGCCAACTGTTTCAGCCCTAGACCAAAGGAATGATAAAATCATTTCTCTCAAATTTTATGGCCTGCAGGCTTCCAACTGGGTAAATATGTAGGTGTAAAACTTTCAAGATGACAGGTGCGGAGCCCATGCTGAATAGTCAACAACAGTTATTATAGAGACATTATATCATCTATCTCCAACAATTATAGTGTACCTAAAGCTACCGTCTACTGATGATAGTAGGAGAAATATAAGAAAACTTCTCTCTTTTCCTTTTATTGAAGATACCACTCTCTGATATTAATTCTTGGAAGGCTCTTGTGGAGAGCTTAAAATTAATGTGACAGACTGGTATCTATTTATTTATTTATTTATTGATTTATTTATTTATTTATTTATTTATTTATTTATTGGGGTTTAATGACACTTTTGGCAGCTAGGGTCACCTCATGTCTGACAGTTTTATATTGGTGGAGGAAGCCAGAGAGAACCACCAGTTTTCATTGGTGGAAATTTTGCTATTGTTGGAAATTGAGCAACTGCCAGACTCCCCAACATACTACACACATACAGGGTTAGCATTGGTTGAAGACAAGTGCACCATTGACGTACAGTATGCCTTAGTACACTGCGCCACTGTGCCCCCCCATGTGGGGGAATCAGGATGAAGTGCCTTGCCCAAGAACACAGCACTGTTACCCCTGGCAGGAATCGAACTGTAGACCTTTTGGTTTGAAGTCCAATTCTTTAACCACTGAGCCACCGCGCTCCCGACAGACTGGTATCAGTTTGGAATAAAACAATGGATATAATTAATTGTCTTGCCTGCTTTAGCAGAGGTGAGGTTTTATTAATTTTCATCAAGACCCACATCCGATGTAGTTTTATATTCAAAGGGATACCCATCATTAACACAAAGATGCCATCAAAACTTTTTCTAGGCACATTTTTCGACATTAGGCCATTAAAAAAAAATGTATGGGTTCTCAGGAAACGCGTGCGTCAGTTAAAACCTACCGCATCAAAAAATTTTATGGCCAAAAGATATAAAGATTGTTATTATGATCGTGAATCACCGCACAATGTAATGCCAGTACTTATTTTTCCTGTCTTTTGATAGTAGCACAGGGTTTATTATAGTAGCACCGTACAACATCCGAATATTTCGAATCTAAAATTAGTAACATTCTTATTTTTAAATAAAGGAAAATATGTTATTGTTCAGTGTTTGTATTACGTTTGGGTTGAAGAAAATTTTAGACAACAGTGTGTATGGGTGGGTGGATGCTGAAATGCCTGTAAATGATATTTTTAATAAACTTTTAATTGACGAACCATTTGGAAAATTTGTGATGCCGAAACAGGCAACAAATGTTTCCCCTAAAAATAGAACTTTCGTATTCCCCTGGCCTTTATAATTTAGTGCTATGGTACACATGCTGTTAAATACTACAGTAAAACCTGTCTTGAGAGACCACTGTCTTGAGAGACCACCTGTCTTGAGAGACCATATCTACCAGACACCGATTGGTTTTACTCTATAATGGACCTGCTATGAGAGACCACAATGACCTGGTATCAACCAAAGATTGAGATGTTCTTATAAGACCCCTGTGAAAAGATTAGGATTATTGCTGAATAAACAATTTCATACATACCTGAAATGTGACAGATAGGAATAAAAATAAATTTGTGTTGAAAATCTTTTTGTAACAAATTGAAATGGACTGTAAAAAAATTATAAAAATAAATTAGTGTTGAAAATCTTCAATGAAGGTTTTCAACACTAATTTATTTTTATTATTTTTATAACAGTCCATTTCAATTTGTTACAAAAACTTCATAAAAAGTAATTACAAAAATCCATTCTTCTCCATTTCTGAATTTTGTGGTTGGTTATTCACTGACTTGAGAAAACCTGTTATGAGAGACCATCTGTCTTGAGAGACCACTTTTGTGTGGCCCAAAGGGCGGTCTCTCAAGACAGGTTCTACTGTAGTATGTTAAAATGGTTTATGGAATAATTACTCATTCTGGGATTAATTTTAATTGATTATATCATAACCCTTCAATATAAAATATTGAAGATTTATGATGTAATCAATTGAATTAATCCCAGAATGAGGTCATTAAATGAAAGACCTGTGGAACACGTGTACATGTATACTACACTACTAAAGAAGTTGGTTGATTAAAAAAACATGGACATGTATGAAGCTTTTATATATTAAAAGAAAAGAACAGAATTATGTTAATTTGAGGTATTTTTTTTAGATTTATAAAAATAAAAAGCCTCCCTCCTTCCCTCATCATTTTTGCACATAATTGCCAGAGAACTCGGCAATTTTTGTTAATGGCCTAACTGAGAATTGTTTTCCATTCTGAAGATTTTATTGGATAATGTGTTCTTCATGGCAGAGTCAGTTGACCTCATTATTATTGGAATGTTCTAAAATTGTAGTGGAAATAATGAAGAACAATAATAACACCCCTTACCCAATGAATTGCCTACATCCACCTTCGTAATTTACAAAATAAGCCATTGGAAAACATATTTTTTCAAAAGATTTCAACAAAGTCATGTCATGTGATATTGGCGAGCTCATTCCAATGAGGGGGTCATATGATATGGTTTTGTTGAATTTTTTTTTAAAATCTAAGAAGATAATTCTTAAAATTATAAATTTGATATTACCTGCATTGGGTAAAGGATTAACATAGAGTATTTACTTATGTATATTGATTTTCTTTCAGTATGGAACCCCATGGTTCTCCATCTCCTCATTCTGAGATGGGTGATAGCACCTTGTCAACAGGTAGTGGAGGCCGTAGTTCACATTCCTATAGCATCCATATGCTTGGTGGAAATAATAATCCATATTTCCGAATACCTGAAAAATTACAAATCATCAAACCTCTAGAAGGTGAGTTGAATATATTAAGAATTTAATGTGTTCTGAAATATATTTTAGTTTCTGTATTGATTTCAGAAGTACAGTAGAATCCTCTTAATTGAATATAGATTTTGTCAGTGAAAATTATTCAATTAACAGGAGTATACAATTAACAGGGATTTGGTCAGTTTCCTGTGTTTTGGAGTAAACTGAGCATTTATTCTATTGTATCTTGTTTGACAGAGATCATAGAGCTCTGTCAAGCAAGATATAATAGAATAAATGCCTGAATTGGATGTAGGGAGGCCAAAAAGGCTGATAAATAAGGGGAATTTGGTGCATGTCTTGGTAATTTTTTGACATATTACAAAAATTTATATACAATTAACAGGAGTTTACTCTACAACCCATATGCAGTTAACAGATCAAATTTGTACTGAAGGTATGGTAAATGGTTTTGTGTTTGAAAATTATGTTTAATTAACAGGGATATACAATTAAGAGATATCCACTTAAGGGATATCCAATTAAGAGATATCCAATTAAGTGGTCTCCACTATAATGGCTTTACACTGTATTCATAAGCTTGTTGTTTTATAGGCAGTCAGTTGAGGCAGTAGGAAAAAATTATGTATTTGAAATTGCCATGTTACATATGTATTTGAAATTGCCATGTTACAGTTAACCCCTTACCTCATGTATAGGATATTAAAATTTATTATTTTAAATATTATTTTTTAAAACAATTTTAATAAAACATATGATGTCACCCCCCCCCCCCCTCATGATGTCACCCCCCCCCCCCCCACCCCTCATTGGAACAAGCTCGTCCAAATGAAGTGTCACATGATATGGTTTGTTGTAATTTTTTGTAATTGAAAAAAATTGCTTGATTTGTAAAGTATGCAGCCGATTCATTAGATAAAGATTTAATAGAAACGTGCCAATGGAGTGGGCTCTGTTAACCCTTTACCCAACATAACGGTCAAAACCGGCCTGTGAAATTCTCAAAAATCGCCAATTAATTTTCATGATTTTTTTCATTTTCTGTCTCAAAAACATAGGTTATGACCCCCCATTGGAACAAGCTCATCAAGCTCGTTCCATTGAGGGGTCATAACCTATGTTTTGGAGACAAAAGATGAAAAAAAATTGGTTATTCAAGAATTTTTTTTTGCAAGTGTCATCTGCTTTTCATGTTAGGTAAAGGGTTAAGCAAGATTTGAATCTGTGCTATTCTGAGTTCAGTTGTGGGAAAAGTTTGAAAATAAATGTCAATCACATGACAATGAACTTATAAAAGTAGACAACCAGGATCTATCGCCCACATGAGAACAACCTTAGAACTTGAAACCCTAGAAGAGCGAAGAACTAGCTTGCGTCTAATACTAATGTATAAAGTGGTTGAGGGGCTGGTCCCGTCACTACCGACAGACCTATTCGTAAAATTCGAAAGACCGAAGCGTCAGATCAAAACCCGTTCTTACAAGGACCACATCACAGAAAACCTAGTGGAAAAACATGTGTGTAACAACAGCAAAGGACTAGTAGTACCAACAGGCAGAACACAACAATATATTAACTCTTTCTTTGTGATCACAACGATTCACTGGAATCATCTGTCTGACCCGGTAGTGTGTGCGAACTCGGTGGAGGCCTTTATATCAGCCCTGAACAAACATCGCCAATAAGAAACGGCGCTGTTTCTCCCGTTGTGTAAAAACCAGTATTGGTAACTACAACATAACAGATACAGACAGATCATTCATCCTTTGCCTTCACACCTGAAATACATTTATTTTATAGTAAAATTGTGTCAGCCCACGAAGTAAACTTCTGGCCAGTGGTATTCACAAAACATTTGCATTTAATTTTTATTAGCTCAACTTTGGCGAAGCCAAATTTGAGCTTATGCCATGGCCTGTCGTCTGTCTGTCTGTCAACAATTCAGTAGGGCTCGGGCTAGAGGCCATATTTATGAACCGATCTTTACGAAACTTCTTGGGTACCTTTGCTATGACTGTGGGACGAGAACGAGTGTTTTTGGCTCCGATCCGAAATTCAAGTTGGCCGCTGGCAGCCATTTTGTACAAAATTAGGTGCAATCAGATTTTTGCGCAGAACTTCCATATGAATGTGCTGATTTGAATAATTTTTTGTATGAATGTTTAGTACCATGGGATACATTACATATAGTACAGATTTTATTCTCGTGCGTAAATTATGCAAATTAGACAAAGTTTGATGTATTTAGTGTCACTTTCAGCACTGTAAGTGCAAATGCCAATACAGCTCGGGCTAGAGGCCGTATTTATGAACCGATCTTTACGAAACTTCTTGGGTACCTTTGGTATCACCATGGGACCAGAATGAGTGTTTTGGGATCCGGTCCGAAATTCAAGATGGCCGATGGCAGCCATTTTGTACAAAATTAGGTGTAATCAGATTTTTGCACAGAACTTCCATATGAAAGCGCTGATTTGAATAATTTTTTGTGAGAATGGGATACATCACATACAATACGGGTTTTTTTCTCATGCAGAAATTATGCTAATTAGATGAATTTTGATTTTTTCAGTGCTTCTTACACACAGTAAGTACACATGTCAATACGGCTCGGGCTAGAGTCTGTATTTATGAAGCGATCTTCACGAAACGTCTTGGGTACCTTTGTGTTTCTGGGTGCGGTCCAAAATTCAAGATGGCTGCCAGTGGCCATTTTGTAACGAAATTAGGTCTAATCAGTTATTTGTACACAACTTCTATACGGCTCAGGCTAGAGGCCGTATTTATGAACCAGTATTTACGAAACTTCTTGGGTACCTTTGTTATCACCGTGGGATGAGAATGAGTGTTTTGGGGTTTGGTCCAAAATTCAAGATGGCCACCACCAGCCATTTTGTACCAAAATTAGAGCAATCAATCTTTTGTACAGAACTTCTGTATGTAAGTTCTGATTTGAATAAATTTTTGTATGAATGTTTAGTTACATGGAATACATCTCTTGTGCAGAAATTATGCAAATTAGATGAACTTTGATTTATTCAGTGCTACTTATACACTGTAAGTACACATGTCAATACGGCTCGGGCTAGAGGCTGTATTTATCAACCGATCTTCATGAAACTTCTTGGGTACCTTTGTTATCACCTTGAGACAAGAACGAGTGTTTCTGGGTGCGATCAAAAATTCAAGATGGCTGCCAGTGGCCATTTTGTACCGAAATAAGGTCCAATCAATTTTTTGTCACAACTTCTGTACAGCTCGTATTTATGAACTGATCTTCACAAAACTTCTTGGGTACCTTTGTTTTCACCTTGGAACATGAACGAGTGTGTTTTGGGGTGCCTTTGTTATCACTGTGCTATGAGAACAAATATTTTGGGGTTCAGTCAGACCCTCTCTGGGACTCAAAGATTTCTTTTCTAGTTTAGCATCTGACTGTCACCCACCTTTACAGTACTTTACCTATACATTTGTTACAGGCTACAGTCAGTATTTATGTACAGACCGTTACAATACTTTATATGTACCTTTGTTATCAGGTCATTACCTAGATGTTTGTCATTGCTGTGTCACATACTATACATGTACATATCTTAACAAGTTGAGCTACAGTGTCATTGATACTTTCATTATTTTTTCAATTGTTACCTCCCAAACTTGTTTCAGTGAAGATAATAAGCCTGGTTTTGAGGCAAAAACCGGCATTGCATTCTTCTGATCATGTGAAGTAAAAAGTTACCATGTCCAATTGAGTTTCATTTACCGTGCATGTTGACTTGTAAAATTATCTTTTTTATCAATTCAAGAATTCTGTTTTTGTTTTTTCTCCAGGATCAGTAACACTCAGGCAGTGGCAGCAATTGGCCACTCCACATCTAGGTGGCATATTTGAAGATAGGCCAGGTGTTCAGATAAAAGGAGAAAGAAAGCTCGAAATGGAGGAAGAGGGTTATTCACTTAGTGATTGTGAAGAAGATGGTTAGTGTATTACTATCTCATACCCTTCAAAGTGCTTGAATTTGAAAATTGAAATTTCAGGTCCTTAAAAATTCAGTGGAACCTTGTTAATTGGATAGCTACTTTGCCATTGAAAATTATTCAGTTAACAGGAGTATTCAATTAACAGTGATTGTGTGACTTTCCTGTATTCTAGAGATAAACATAGCATTTATTCTATTATATCTTGTTTGACAGAGCTCTATGAGCTCTGTCAAACAATATATAATAGATTAAATGCCTGTATTGGATGTACTGAGGCCAAATAGGTCTACAAACAAAGAGAAACTGGGGAGAGTCTGGGTAATTTCTCGACAGGTTACAAGATTTTTTATTCAATTAACAGGAGTTTACTCTATAACCTATATTCAATTAACAGGTCAAAGTTGTACTGGCGATATGGTAAATGGTTTTGTGTTGGAAAATTATATTCAATTAACAGGGATATACAATTAAGAGATATCCATTTAAGTGGGCTCCACTGTACTAACAAAACATACATTGAAAAAGTCCCTGAGAGTCATTAAATATTAAACTGGTCAAAATGTGTATTTACAGACTCCTTTTATTTGTTTGTTTATATTTTTTATGATGTTAACTGCATTTTTAGCTTAACTTGAAATATTCAAGATAAGCTATTGTCATCACACATGCGGAAGTCTATGAGTCTGTTAGTCGTGAGCCTGATCACATTTTCTTTAGCAAAGTCTACACCCCGTAGTTCTTGTCCGATCATCACAAAATTTCATATGCATGTTCGAGGTCAAGTCTAGATGAGGACGTCCCATTTTGGTCACGATAGTTCAACCGTGATGGCTGAGCAGGCTCGAAACCTTGAGCACTGTCTACAGGTCTCCCTGTGGAACCCAGTGAAGTGAAGCCGGGCCTGTTCACTGCGGTAAACAGGCTCTGTTTTACTGGTAAAATAAGACCCAGTCACCAATGCTGGGGAGGTGCGAACCCTCTCTTAAATGGGCAACATAGCTTATTAATGCTCACCTCGTTCTTGAGTTGATACTCATGTTGTGGTCATGATTAGCCATTGTGCAAAAATATGTGACCTATATATTTCATTGTCACTTGGTAGAATGCCTTCATTTTATGTCTCGATGATAATGTCCCCTTTAGGACACGATTGGGCAACTGTGATGGCAACAGGGGCCCAAAGCCTGAAAACCTTTAGAACAGTCTACAGGCCATAATTATGAAGGGATTTCATTGTAGCTTGGTAGGATGACTCCAAATAATGTCTAGATGAGAATGTGCCCTTTTGG
Organism: Pictodentalium vernedei; assembly: GCA_031216915.1. Lineage (NCBI taxonomy): Eukaryota > Metazoa > Mollusca > Scaphopoda > Dentaliida > Dentaliidae > Pictodentalium > Pictodentalium vernedei. The sequence goes on from CM062294.1 coordinate 52,628,278, forward strand.
TCGCGATCACTCAGCCTTGATGGCTTCCCGAGCCCAAAAACCTTTAGCATAGTCTATGGGTCATATTTATGGAAGGATTTCATTGTAACTTGTTAGGTTGACTGCATATAATGCCTAGATGATGACATCCCCTTTTGGTCGTGATTGGTCAACTGTGATGGCTGCAGGCGCCCGAAGCCCGAAAATCTTGAGCACAGTCTACAGGTCATATTTATGAAGGGATTTCATTGTAACTTCATAGGATCACTCCAGATGTTGCCCAGATGAGAATGTCCCCTTTTGGTTGCGATCATTCAACCTTGATGGCTGCCCGGAGAGCCATCAGAGACCAGAATAAATTCTAAAACAAATTCCTGGTGAAAAGCCAAATAAATTGGAAATACCAGCTTCATTGGATATCAGATCATCCTTCATTCAGTTGGAAATATAATTAAGTGACATCACTTATTGTTCAACTGATCAGATTCATGGTGTGTTTCTGTGGGCCATTCCAAATATATTCAGAATTCAACTGACCAGTGTGTCATGAGCTGTGCAGTTACAGAATTTTATTATCAAGGAAACGTTCATTTGATTCAGTTTAGAGTGATGTGATACCCAACTAGGTAGCACATGAACATCGTGTCATCAGTTGATTTTGAGCTTAATTTGACAAAGTCAAGATAAGCTATTGCCATCACGCGTGCAGAAGTCTGTTAGTCTGTGAGTCTGCTCACATTTTTCTTTAGCACAGTCTACACTCCGTAGTTCTTGTCTGATTGTCATGAAATTTCATGTGCAGGTTTGAGGTCATGTCTAGATGAGAATGTCCCCATTTGGTCGTGATTGGTCAATCATGATGGCTGCCTGAGCCCAAAACCTGAAAACCTTTAGCAGTCTACAGGTTGTATTTATGAAGGGATTTCATTGTAACTTGGTAGGATGCCTCTGTATAATATCTAGTTGCGAACGTCCCCTTTTGGTCATGATCTGTCAACCGTGATGGCTGCCCAAGCCCAAAAACCCCAAAACTTTTAGTACAGTGTACAGGTCATATTTAATATGGAGGGATTTCATTGTAACTTGGTAGGATGACTCTGTATGATGTCTAGATGAGAACTTCCCCATTTGGTCGCGATCTGTCAACTGTGATGACTTCCCAAGCCCAAAACCTGAAAACGTTTAGCACAGTCTACAGGTCGTATTTATTGAGGGATTTCATTGTAACTTGATGGCTTGACTCCATGTAATGTCTAGATGAGAACGTCCCCTTCTGGTCGTGATTGGTCTACTGTGACGGCTACAGGAGACTGAAGCCTAAAAACCTTTAGCACAGTCTACAGGTCGTGTTTATGAAGGGATTTCATTGTTACTTAATAGGATGACTCCAGATAATGCCTAGATGAGAACGTCTCCTTTTGGTCTCGATCATTCAACCATGACGGCTGCCCACGCCCAAAAACACAGACAAGAGGTAATATTTATGAATGGATGTGACCTTAAACACCAATAAATAAATATTATGAAGGGATTTCATTGTAACTTGGTAGGATGACTCAGTATAATGTCCAGATGAGGACATCCTCTTTTGGTTGCGATCGGTCAACCGCGATGGCTACACAGGCCCGAAAACCTACAGGCCGTATTTATAAAGGGATTTCATTGTAATTTGATAGGATGACTCGGTTTGGAATAATTTCACTGTAACGTGGTAATTTGCATTGACATACATTAACTGTCAGGGCCACATACATTAAATTTGAGGGCCACATTAACCCACCCCTCAATTCTTTATTACAGTCTACACCACATATTATTTTTATTGAAAACATAGCATACAGGGAACAGAAATTAATTTAACAGATTCCTAATTATCACAATTCTTGTCTTATTTCATAATCCTTCCATAAACATTGAACATTATCCTTTTCATCAAACACAATACATGTACACAGACAAGTTAAGCTAAAGTGTCTAATCTATTATCCACCCTTTGTTCAAACTCAAAAATGTTTTACAACCATTATATTTTCTATTTCAAGTTTGATAATTTAATACCTGTCACTGAAAATTTGAGAGTACAAATAACTAAAATTCTTTGTTAACTGGTCGAGTACTAAATTATTTATGGCCCTTAAACTTTCTTTGTGCATCTTTGCCTTGTTACAATTTATGGGAGAGTGCACTCTCCCATAAACTGTAACAAGGTAAATCCTAACAGATAAAATAATTTCACTTCAAAGATAATATGAAGTATATCCACAGACTATAAAGTGTTTAAATTGTGGTACAGTGGAACCCTGTTAATTGAATAGCCATTTTGCCAATGAAAATTATCCAATTATCAGGAGTATTCAATTAACAGGGCTTGTGTCACTTTCCTGTATTCTAGAGATAAACTTTGCATTTATTCTATTATATCTTGTTTGACAGAGCTCCATGAGCTCTGTCAAACAAGATATAATAGATTAAATGCCTATACTGGATGTACTGAGGCCAAATAGGTCTATAAACAAAGGAAAACTGGGGAGAGTCAGGGTACTTTCTCGACAAATTACAAGATTTTTTATTCAATTAACAAGAGTTTACTCTATAACCTATATTCAATTAACAGGTCAAATTTGTACTGGAGGTATGGTAAATGATTTTGTGTTGAGAAATTATATTCAGTTAACAGGGATATACAATTAAGAGATATCCAATTAAGTGGGCTCCACTGTACCGGCATTTTAAAATAAACCCATATATGGGCTTCCAACTCTCTACCAGTTAAATTTTGAAGCAAAACTGCAAATCAACAGCAATGTAGTAAAATCCGAGGAATATGCATATCAGCTTCTTAAAGAAACACCTTTAATGACAGGGCTATTCTCAAATTCCTTGTTTTTCTTAGTTCCAGAACACTGTGGGAATTGCATTTTCTTTGTGCTAAGGCCTAAAAAATGTTGAAATCTGTTCCTCGGGTCCGCCTACATGGTCCTTTTGGCTGCTGCATGCTTTCTTTTTATAACCAATGCAAACTTGAAAAAATAAAAATTAAAAGGTTTATGTCTGATATTTTACCCAAGTTAATGAAATTGATAAATTTTTCCCTTGAGTGCCATAAGGTTTTGCAATGCTTTAGCATTGCAAAGCCTTTCTTGCACTCAAGGCACGAAATATCTCACCACCCATGCTATTCTGTAGATTATGAGGCCTAAAACATGAAACAAACCAAGAACATGAACTTTTGATGGCAAAGAAATAATTACAAAAATAAATAAAATAAAAAAATGTGCAGGAGCTGCAGTATACTTAGTTTATTGCAGTTATGCTACAACTTATTTTGACTTGTACTGTGGGTATAAACAATTTGCTAAACTTTACTTCATACCTCTGTTGGTGTCATGATAAAGCCAGAAATGTTGAAAGTGACCTTAAACACCAGTACATGAATTAATAAATACCTATCATTAATAGAGAGAATCACTTGCCATAAGTTTCCTGCATAACTAAAAAATTTCACTTTCGGTCTCAAAAACGTAGCTTATGACACCTTATTGGACAAGCTCTTTCCATTGAGGTGTTATAATCTTTGTTTAGGGGGCAAAAATTGAAATTATGAAATGTGAATAGCTTTTTCTGTGAATAGTGCTGACTGGTTTTGGCTGTTACATTTACATAGATGATTAAACAAAATACTTCCTACGATTCTTTACTTAACCCTTTACCTAACATGAAAAGCAGACGACACTTGCAAACAAAATTCTTGAATAACCAATATTTTTCATTTTTTGTCTCAACAACATAGGTTATGACCCCTCATTGAAACAAGCTCAATGAGCTCATTCCAAAGAAGGGTCATAACCTATGTTTTTGAGACAAAAAATGAAAAAAAATAATGAAAATTAATTGACGATTTTTGTGAATAGCGCTGACCGGTTTTGGCCGTTACGTTGGTTAAAGTGTTAATAGTCAGAAGAGTTGGATATTTGATTGTTGTATTGGATTTGCATCACCCATAGTGATCACATCCCATACATGTGGCCTCAAAAAGTAGATTTTCTGTTTCTCAGGCCATTTTTGGGGTAAAATTGCATGCAGGCGGGTGTTTTTTAATTTTATTTTTTTGTAATTATTTCTTTGCCATCAAAAGTTCATGTTCTTGGTTGTTTTATGTCTTAGGCTCATAATCTACAGTCCACAACAGCATGGGTGGTGGAACTTGAGTAAAATATCATACACAAACCATTTAGGTTTTATTTTTACCTGCGTCGCCAGCGGCAGAGCAGGTCTAGTAACCGCTCGACTCCGTCAGTCCATCCAAAACACATTTTCCGTCAAAGTTTTCTTGGCTTCTATGAAAGGGAATGATTTTATATTTGGTCTGCTGCTTCATAATGATGAGTTGTATCGTGCATCTAATTTTCAGATCTGCTGTGCACTTCCTGTTTGCCGATACTTTGAAGTCTGTTCATCTCTGTAATCAATTGCATGCAGCGACGCAGGTCCAGACCCGGTATTGGTCTTGGCTTGTTTGAAGTTTGCATTGGTTATAAAAAGAAAGCATGCAGCAGCAACAAGGGCCATGTGGGAGGGCCTGAGAAACGGATTTTTCATTTTTTGAGGCCTATATAATATATTTTACATTTGACTTACATAAATTTCAGAAGATTATCAGACATCACCCGGCAAGAATTTTGTGGAGAGTCCATCAATTTATACTTATACAGACTCTAAAGTGCAGCATCCTTCACACAGTCCCAGATCAGTTTCGAGGTACGTACATTTACTCAACTTAGTTATTCTGGGATGAATTTGTGTTTTGAAAACAAAAATAATTCATTTTTCCATTTCTAATCACAATACCAGTATCTGTGTCGAAATATCCAAATTTTTGATACAGTGGTGGGGAAGTGAAACTCAAGTGATAGCTTAATGGAAGCAGGCAGTTTTATAGGCAATCTTGGTTTCTGAGCAAGCACTTAAGGGCCCACAAAGTAGATCTTCTATTTCTCCGGCTATTTTTTAGCAAAATTGCATGAGGGCAGGCATTTTTTTTTTTTTAATTATTTCTTTGCCATCAAAAGTTCATGTTCTTGGTTTGTTTTAGGTTTTAGGCCTCATAATCTACAGAAAGTGTGGGTGGTGGTATATTTCATCCCTTGAGTGCAACAAGGCTTTGCAATGCTAAAGCATTGCAAAACCTTGTTGCATGCAAGGGACAGATTTATCAATTTTATTAACATGGGTAAAATATCAGACATAAACCATTTAATTTTTATTAGCTCACCTAGCCTAAAAGGCCATGTGAGCTTGTCACATCACTTGGTGTCGTCTGTCGTCCGGCGTACGTAAACTTTTCACATTTTCATCTTCTGTGTAACTGCTGAGCCGGAGTGAACCAAACCTGGCAGGAATGGTTTATGGGAGGTCCTCTACAAACGATCCTCATTTTGTTCCCGTCGAATGAAAAACATGGCTTCCAGAGGCATTCTTTGATTCTGGTTGGTGGATTTTCAAAAATCTTCTCCCCTGAAATCGGCAGGCCAAATGTTTTGAAACTTCACATGAATGATGACTGGGAACCCCTCTACCAACCTTCCTCATCTAATTATGATCAGGTTACAAACATGGCCGCAATTGTGGTTTACAGTTACTATAGAAACCCTTTGAGAAATCACATTTTCATCTTCTTCTCTGGAACTACTGAGCTGACGTGAACCAAACCTGGCAGGGATAGTAGTCTATGGGAGGTCCTCTACAAACGTTCCTCATTTTGTTCCCGTGGGTTTGAAAACATGGGCGCCAGAGTCATTCTTTGATCCTGATTGGTGAATTTTGAAAAATCTTCTCTGAAACCACAGGGCCAAATGTTTTTAAAATTTGCTGGTTGATGACTGAGACACCCTCTATCAATGATCATCATTTAATGTTGATTGGGTTGCAAACATGGCTGCAATTGTGGCTTATAGTTACTATAGAAACCCTGTGGGAAATCACATTTTCATCTTTTTCTCTGGAACTACTGAGCCGTCGTGAACCAAACTTAGCAGGAATGGTCAATAGGAGGCCCTCAACAAATGATCCTCTTTTTGTTCCCGTTAAGATGGCCACCAGAGACATTCTCTGATTCTGATTGGTGGATTTTGCAAAAATCTTCCCCTCTGAAACTACAAAGTCAAATGTTTTGAAACTTCACATGATTGAGGACAGGGACACCTACCAATGATCTTCATGTACTGTTGATGCAATGTTGCAAATCTGGCCACAATTGCAGCTCATAGTTACCATGTAAAGTCTATGGGAAATCACATTTTTAGCTCAACTTGACAAAGTCAAGCTGAGCTATTGCCATCACTTCTCGTCCGTCGGCGTACGTACGTACGTTAGTATGTTAGTATGTACATCCACAATTTCCTTTGGCACACCTCACAGGTCGCATTTATGATCAGATCGCTTTGAAACTTGGCATGCTTGTTTGGGGTGACCTCTAGATGGGAGCTATCGATTTTCTTCAATTTCCGTCAAAAAATGTTGCCACGGCAAACGTTCTTAGAACTTAGTTTAGTCAAACCTCAATATTTCCCTTTGGCACACCCTACAGGGCACATTTATGATTGGATCGCTTTGAAACTTGGTATGCTTGTTTGGGGTGACCTCTAGATGGGAGCTATCGATTTCATTCAATTTACGTCAAAAAATGTTGCCGCGGCCAATGTTCTTAGAACTTAGTCAAACCTCAATATTTCCCTTTGGCACACCCTACATGGCACATTTATGATTGGATCGCTTTGAAACTTGGTATGCTTGTTTGGGGTGACCTCTAGATGGGAGCTATCGATTTTCTTCAATTTCCGTCAAAAAATGTTGCCGTGGCCACGTTCGTAGAACTTAGTTTAGTCAAACTTCAATATTTCCCTTTGGCACACCCTACAGGGCACATTTATGATTGGATCGCTTTGAAACTTGGTATGCTTGTTTGGGGTGACCTCTAGATGGGAGCTATCAATTTTCTTCAATTTCCTTCAAAAAGTGTTGCCGTTGCCAACGTTCTTAGAACTTAGTTTAGTCAAACCTCAATATTTCCCTTTGGCACACCCTACAGGGCACATTTATGATCGGATTGCTTTGAAACATGGCATGCTTGTTTGGGGTGACCTCTAGAGGGGAGCTATCGATTTTCTTCCATTTCCGTGAAAAAATGTTGCCACGTCCAACGTTCTTAGAACTTAGTTTAGTCAAACCTCAATATTTCCCTTTGGCACACCCTACATGGCACATTTATGATTGGATTGCTTTGAAACTTTGTATGCTTGTTTGGGGTGTCCTCTAGATGGGAGCTATCGATTTTCTTCCATTTCCGTCAAAAAATGTAACCGCGGCCAATGTTCTTAGAACTTAGTTTAGTCAGACCTCAATATTTCCCTTTGGCACACCCTACAGGGCACATTTATGATTGGATCGCTTTGAAACTTGGTATGCTTGTTTGGGGTGACCTCTAGATGGGAGCTATCGATTTTCTTCCATTTCCGCCCTTCAAAAAATGTTGCCGCTGGCAACGATCTTTGAACTTAGTTTAGACAGGTATCAATATATTCTTTTGGCATGCCCTGCAGGGCACATTTATGATCAGATCGGTTTGAAACTTTGTATGCTTGTTTGGGGTTTCCTCTAGATGGGAGCTATCGATTTTCTTCGATTTCCATCAAAAAATGTTGCAATGACCTTCAATGAACTTAGTAAAAACTTAGTGCAGTTAAGCATCAATATTTCTCTTTGCCACACCCTGCAGGGCACATTTATGATTGGATCGCTTGCAAACTTGGTGTGCTTGTGTGAGGTGACATCTATATGGGAGTTGTCAATTTTCTTCCATTTCTGTCAAAAAATGTTGCCGCATACCTTTGAACTTAGTTTAGTCAGGCCTCAATATTTCCCTTTAACACACCCTTCAGGGCACATTTATGATCGTATTACTTTGAAACTTGGTATGTGGTTTCGGGGTGACCTCTAGATTACTCTGACGTTGTGCACACACAATGCTGTTATGTTGAAATTTCATCAAATAACATTGGTACTGATGATCTTCAATTTTGCCATTTCATTTATAACTTACCAAGTTCAAGTTTTGTCAAGTTGAACTACAGTGTCATTGACACTTTCATTATATGTAGTTCCAGGTAAGCAATTACAGGCTCTTTAGAGCCTCTAGTTTAGGCCTAAGTTTTCCAATATATGTATACCAAATTTGCAGGGTAGATTTTGTTTACCGGACTTAAAAGATAAGGTACCCATCCATTCTCATTTGGAATGGAAGGAAGGAAAAGAACACTGTCAGTTCTCGGGGCTCTTCATCTTCATATTTTCTAAAATCTCATCTCAATTATAATTATAGACATTGTGGGAATATTTGATTCACACAGACCTTTAGATCAGTCTAATTTGGGCACAACGGCAAATATGGATGTGGCCTGCATGGTTGGAGATAAAGCACTGGTATTTTCTTCTTCTTGGCATCCGTTTTAGGTTTTAGGTCCCCTGTCTTAAAATGCTAGTTGACAACCCCTTGTTATAGGTCTTCACCATTATCACTGTTTCCCTCCCACCACCCTTTGACGTAAGTTTACTCGACTAGCTCGAGAAGGCTTCTTAGTTTCCCAGTGTAGAGCCAATGGTCTATTTGAATGTAAATTATGCATGGCGTTTACTGAGAAATGCCACAAACATGAATATAATAGATCTCAAGCTTTAAGTACATGATCATATAGAATTCGGCACAGAAAAGCAATTGCCGTCGACAGTGTCGTATTCGTCACTGTCGACGCCGATTGCTTTCTATGGCGAATAGTGGGGGTTTTTAAAAACATTTATCTGTTGTTTGATTCTAGGTTAAGCCCTAAGCTACATTGCTAGCATCAGGGAAATGTGGCCAAACTATATATTGTCGAAAAACTGCAAAACGGAAAAAGTTTCAAACTCAACATAATTTGGGTGCAATTATCTTATTTGGGCACACTGTTTACCGTCATTAGTTGGGAAGAATTTAAAGGCCTGGATTCACAGTCCTGAACAATAGGCTGTTCCAAAAAGGTTACCAATAAAATTGTGTATGTTTGAAGGCATGTGTGGGGGAGGGATGGGGAGGTACAGTTAAAACTAGAAGTGCTGTCTTGAATGGGGCTTATTATCTAGGCTTAAATGCACATAGGAATTGCGCGCAATTTCCATATTAAATGGCATCCAAAGCACAGCAGGTTCTCCTCGTTAGTCATAGCAAACACAGGCAATGTTTCTGTCAATGGACCTCCGGGTTACCTGGAGGTCCATTGGCTGAAACATTGCTTGTGCACAGGCCATATGTACAGAATTTGATAGCTTTATTATGGTCATAACGCATTGATTAATGCGCAGATCAATGTGCTATTTGCACGCATTTCAAGACAGGACTTCTAGTTTTAACTGTAGGGAGGGTAACAAAAAGCATTTTTTTTCAAAATGATAAACTCCAAAATTTTGGGTGTTTCCAGTGAGTTTGTAGTTGATAAGATGTTATATTTGAATACAATTATATTATTTATTGATTGGTGTTTAAGGTCACATTTATGCACAATGGCTAATCATGACCGTGACAGTTTTATGGGTGGAGGAAGCCGGAGTACCCGGAGAGAACCACCGAGCAACGGCGAGCAACTGTCAGCTTCCCAACATACTAACTCCACACAAGCAGGGTTAGCATTGGTTGAAGACAAGTGCACCATCGACGTGCAGTACGCCTTAGTACACAATGCCACCATGCCCCCACGTGGGCAATGGAGATGAAGTGTCTTGCCCAAGGACACAACGCGGTTGCCGCAGGTGGGATTCGAACCAAGGACCTCTCGGCTTGCAGCCTGCACCTCCACCTACTGATCCACCACGCTCCATTTGAATACAAGTAAAGTAAATCTTATAAAAAGAATTTTATGTAAGTATTCTGTTTCTACTACTGATCAAACAACACGCTAATGCATAAATTGTATAGTAACTAAAGTTGCTTTCAGTCGAGCCATTTGAGTAGAATAACTTGAACAAATATCAATGGATTTGGTCAATATTTGGTAGGTGAGACCTTCTTAACAATATCTTAAACGTGTTTGAAAACGGGTGCAATTTGGCCATACTGAGCAAAGTTATGACCCTTAATTAGTTAATTTTTTGCCTGTTTTCAGCTCATTAACATGAACAAATATTAATGGGTTTTGTCAGTACAGTGGAACCCTGTTAATTTGATAGCCACTTTGCCAATGAAAATTATTCAATCAACATGAGTATTCAATTAACAGGGATTGTGTCACTTTCCTGTATTCTAGAGATAAACTTAGCATTTATTCTGTTATATCTTGTTTGACAGAGCTCCATGAGCTCTGTCAAACAAGATATAATAGATTAATTGCCTGTATTGGATGTATTGAGGCCAAATAGGTCTATAATCAAAGGAAAACTGGGGAAAGTCAGGGTAATTTCTCGACAGATTACAAGAATTTTTATTCAATTAACAGGAGTTTACTCTATAACCTATATTCAATTAACAGGTAAAATTTGTATTGGCGGTATGGTAAATGGTTTTGTGTTCTGAAATTTTATTCAATTAACAGGGTTATTCAGTTAAGAGATATCCAATTAAGTGGGCTCACTGTATTTGGTAGGTGAGACTTTCTTAGCAATGTCTTGCTTGAGTTCAAAAACCGGTGCACATCAGCCATAGTGAGCAGAGTTATGGTCCTAATTAGTTTTGACTGTTTTCAGCTCGTTAACACAATAATTTGATCAAATATCAATGGATTTGGTCAATATTTGGTATCTTGAGACTTTCTTAATGTCTTGGATGAGTTCGAAAACTGGTACGGTTTGGTCCAATTGAGCAGAATTGTGGTCCTTAATTTGTTAATTTTTCCCTGTTTTCATCTCTTCAGTGCGATAACTTGAACAAATATCAATCGACTTGATTTTCTTATAGTGACAAGCTGTGCAGGTGCGAAAAAACTCTGCATCGGTGATGTGTAATCCTTGTTTTAATTATTAGCTCAACTTTGGCGAAGCCAAATTTGAGCTTTTGTCACGGCCCGTTGTCCGTCTGTCCGCCCGTCAACAATTGGATACGGCTCGGGCTAGAGGCCGTATTTATGAACCGATGTTTACGAAACTTCTTGGGTACCTTTGTTATGACCGTGGGACGAGAACGAGTGTTTTTGGATGCGGTCCGAAATTCAAGATGGCTGCCAGCAGCCATTTTGTACCGACGATGCAGAAATCTGTTTTTTGTACAGAACTTCCATATGAAAGCTCTGATTTCAATAATTTTTGGTGTGAATGTTTAGTGCCATGGGATACATCACATATAATACGGGTTTTTTTCTCATGCATAAATTGTGCAAATTAGACTAATTTTGATGTTTTTTGGTGTTACTTTCAGCACTGTAAGTGCAAATGCCAATACGGCTCGGGCTAGAGGCCGTATTTATGAACCGATCTTTACGAAACTTCTTGGGTACCTTTGGTATCACCGTGGGATGAGAACGAGTGTTTTTGGGTGTGGTCCGAAATTCAAGATGGCCGATAGCAGCCATTTTGTACAAAATTAGGTGCAATCAGATTTTTGCACAGAACTTCCATATGAAAGCGCTGATTTGAAAAAATTTTTGTGTGAATGTTTAGTACCATGGGATACATCACATATAATACAGGGTTTTTTCTCGTGTAGAAATTATGCAAATTAGATGAACTTTGATTTTTTCAGTGCGACTTACACACGGTAAGTACACATGTCAATATGGCTCGGGCTAGAGTCTGTATTTATGAACTGATCTTCACGAAATGTTTTGGGTACCTTTGTTATCACCTTGGGACGAGAACGAGTGTTTCTGGGTGCGGTATAAAATTCAAGATGGCTGCCAGTGGCCATTTTGTACTGAAATTAGGTCAAATCAGTTTTTTGTACACAACTTCTATACGGCTCAGACTAGAGGCCATATTTATGAACCAATCTTTACGAAACTTCTTGGGTACCTTTGTTATCACCGTGGGATGAGAACGAGTGTTTTTGGGTGTGGTCCAAAATTCAAGATGGCCACCAGCAGCCATTTTGTACCAAAATTGGTGCAATCAGTCTTTTGTACAGAACTTCTGTATGGAAGTTCTGATTTGAATAAATTTTTGTGTGAATGTTTAGTAACATGGAATACATCACATATTGTAAGGGGTTTTTTTTCGTGCAGAAATTATGCAAATTAGATGAACTTTGATTTATTCAGTGCTACTTACACAATGTAAGCAGACATGTCAATACGGCTCAGGGTAGAGGCTGTATTTATGAACCGATCTTCACAAAACTTCTTGGATACCTTTGTTATCACCTTGGGACAGGAACAAGTGTGTTTTGGGGTGCCTTTGTTATCACTGTGCTATGAGAATAAATATTTTGGGGTTCAGTCAGACCCACTTTGGGACTCAAAAGATTTTTTTCTAGTTTAGCATCTGACTGTCACCTACCTTTACAATACTTTACCTATACATTTGTTACAGGCAACGGTCAGTATTTATGTACAGACCGTTACAATACTTTATATGTACCTTTGTTATCAGGTCATTACCTAGATGTTTGTCATTGCTGTGTCACATACTATACATGTACATGTCTTTGTCTTGACAAGTTGAGCTACAGTGTCATTGACACTTTCATTTTTTTTCAAAGTTTTGAAAATATTTCAACAAAACCATATTACATGACCCCCACATTGGTAGGGCTGAAACAGTTGGCTCATTTTCACAACCAACTAACCGAGAGCTATAACCGGATAACATCCGGTTATTCATAGCCATTATTTCACCGAATCTGGGATCAAAACTATAGGAAATGCAAAGCAGTATTCTCCGAAACTATTCCGTAGTGTGAATACAAACGAACTCAACAAGGTTCGGTTGTATGCATACTGCGGAATAGTTTCTGCAGTTACTCAGTACTCTCGGAAACTGCCGATCACTAACGAAGTCTTGAACGCCAAAGTCAATTATTTTTCAATATATACTGCGCTGCTTCGGTTGTAATCTATCTCTAAATAGAAGCGGCAGATTTACTGTGTTTTATCCGTGGAATGACGATCACTATCAATATTTCGGATAACCGGTTGATGTTTTTATGCCCCCGACTTAAGTCGGGTGGCATATAGTGATTGAAGGGTGCATGTGTCAACTTGTGTGTCCGTGTGTGTGTGTGTGTCTGAGCCAATAACTCGAAAACTGTTAGGGCCACAGTCATCAAACTTCACACAATTATAAAGGACCATGGGAGGGTGTGTCACACACCATAGCCGGGTTCGTACATTCAAGGTCAAGGTCACATTTCAAGGTCACTCAAAAAATCGGTCAATATTTGTGTCTCAGTCATAACTCAGAAACGAATCATAGTACAATTGTTAAACTTTGTACAAATGTTAAGGACAGTCAGAAAGTGTGTTGCATATAATAGTTTCCGCCGCATCTGCAAGGTGAAGGTCACAATTGACCTTCATATGTTCAGGGTCACAAATCGTGTCTCAAGCATAACTCCAAAACTATTAGGGCTACAACCATCTAACTTCGCTCAATTATAAAAGACAACGGGTGGATGTGTCACACACCACAGCCAGGTCCGTAAGGTCAAGGTGTGGGGGGGGGGGGGGGGGCATGTGTTACCTTAGTAACATTTTTAGTCGAGTTGTGACGAAGTCAAACTCAACTTATAGTTTGGTGAATGGCGGGCGGTTGGGCGTAAACAATTGGTTTCCGGATGATAACTTGATAGTGGTTCAACTCACATTCATTAAACTTCATACGTAGGTTGGTCTTGGTGGGAGGAAGAACCCTATTGATTTTGGACATGCTACGTCGAAGGTCAAGGTCACAGTGACCTTGAACGTAGTAAATCTTAAACAGTTGGTTTCCGGATGATAACTTGATAATGGTTCAACTCACATTCATGAAACTTCATAGGTAGATTGGCCTTGGTGAGGAGAAGAACCCTATTGATTTTGGACTCGCTACGTCAAAGGTCAAGGTCAACGTGACCTTGAACATAATAAATCGCAACAATTCCTTTCCGGATGATAACCTGATAGTGGTTCAACCTAGAGTCATGAAACTTCCTAGGTGTGTTGGCATTGGTGCGTGGAAGAACCCTATTGATCTTGGACTCACCAGGTCAAAGGTCAAGGTCACAGTGACCTTGAACATAGTATATCGCAACAATTGGTTTCCGGATGATAACTTGATAGTGGTTCAACCTAGAGTCATGAAACTTTACAGGCGTGTTGGCCTTGGTGCGAGGAAGAACCCTATTGTTCTTGGACTCACCAGGTCAAAGGTCAAGGTCACAGTGACCTTGAACATAGTATATCGCAACAATTGGTTTCCGGATGATAACTTGATAGTGGTTCAACCTAGAGTCATGAAACTTTACAGGCGTGTTGGCCTTGGTGCGAGGAAAAACCCTATTGATGATGGACTCACCAGGTCAAAGGTCAAGGTCACAGTGACCTTGAACATAGTATATCGCAACAATTGGTTTCCAGATGAGAACTTGATAGTGGTTAAACCTAGAGTCATGAAACTTCATAGGTGTGTTGGCCTTGGTGCGAGGAACTGTTGTCACAACTCGACATTGGATCGGTGATCCTGAGCGGCATTTTTCTTGTTTTCAAATCGGTTTGGTGGGTAACCAGTTGCAAACGGTTATCTGGTTAACCATTTCAGTATTACTCATTGGTATGAGCTTGATGAGCTCATTCCTGTGGGGGGGGGGGGGGGGGGGGGGGTGATCACATGATAAGGTTTTTGTGAAACTCTTTTTTTTTTATTTTTCAACGGTTCAATTTGTAAATTACAAATGTGTCCCAATTCATTAGATAAAGGGTTAATTTAATATCTTAATTTCATTTTCTTTTATTACAGCACCATGAATGTGAAAACAGAAACTACAAACTCGGCATCAAGAACTCGTCATAGTGTATTTTCCAGGAATCAGGGAACACCAACCTACAGCATGTCTCTAGGACTAGCATCTATTCTGGATGAAAGAGACTTGTTATCACCCACCACCAGTGAAACTGTTCAACCAAATCTTCCAGGTAGAAATCCCGCCAGGTTTCCAAGCATTGTCTCAGACATTCAGTATGAAGTATCAAAAGTTACTGAAACTCATACGCATTCAATAACAACCACAAGCATTACTACATTGACCTCTGCTGGGAAACAACATGCATTATCTCCATCAGAACACTTAATAGGAGTTCTGAAAAATACGGGTAGTTCGTTTTATGAATATTTCACTGGACTGGAATGGAATAAACCGTCACAAACACTTCCATGTTCAATATCACCTTCCTCATTATGTTCTGTGACATCATGCCTTACTGTAAGTGTGACAACACCTGTTGTATCAAGTACATCTCAAAGCAGAAATAATTTCACACAAAGCTGACTTCGGTTCTGTTACATCAAATTGTCTTTACTGAAACTCATGGAGGATCCGCAATTTGAAAAAACTTGAGTCAGAATTAGGATTGGGCAGTTTTCTGGTTTTCCAGTACGGTTCTGTTTTTTGTGGTGCACCTGAAAACCGAACCACAAAAGATAGCAATAACTGGCCGACCGTTTTTACTGTGTTTGTGCAGAAACTGATCAAACTATCTTATTGGGAGGGAACTGGACCACCATCAACCACTCTTACTTAGTGTATTTAGTAAAGGGACAAATACATAGAGAGTAATCGCTTGACTGGACTGGTTACGTGAAATAATTCATGAGAGGTGATGGACATTGTGCAAACATGAGTGCGCGAATGCACACGAGTGTTTTACAATATAGTCCCCTGCCTCGAATGGATTATTTCACGTAACCAGTCCAGTCAAGCGATTACTCTGTTTATTACTTTTCATTATTAACGATAATTATATTATTTAACCCTTGACCTAACGTAACGGCCCAAACTGGCCAGCGCTAGTCTAAAAAATCGCCAATTAATTTTCAGTATTTTTTTTCATTTTTTGTCGCTAAAACAAAGGTTATGACACCTCATTGGAACGAGCTCATCGAGCTCGTTCCAATGACAGGTCATAACCTATGTTTTTGAGACAAAAAGTGAAAATAATAACTATTCAAGAATTTTTTTTGCAAGTGTCGTCTGCTTTTCATGTTAGGTAAAGGGTTAAAAAAAAACAAAAAACAATGAAGTCCCCATTACACCTACGGCAAAGCATCTTCGTTTGTGCGCACGGATACATGACACAGTTGTTGATTGCATAATTCACTTGTGAAGTTATCGTTTATAATCAAACCCAGAAATCCCAGTAAATCACACTTTGAAATGTAATAAATCATGTTCATATTGTCACATTTTCTCTCTTATTGACTCGTCCATTTGTTGAGCCAATAGGAACAAGTATTAACTGAAAATAGAATATGCTTTTATATTTGGAAATCACTTTAAAAAAAAAACATTTTTTCCTCAATCCAGTATAAGTATTTCCATTAGTTCCTTGACTCCTGCACCCAATGTGAAAAAAACATTTAACCAACTAGCTCCGTGCATTTTTACAGCCTCAATCAGTGGATGTTTTCATGCATTGTGTGAGATAGCAGTTACCAATTTTTTTTCACCACAAAGTGTGACTAACCCTGTGCATTGCACAGGGTTAGTCACACTTTGTGGTTATAAAAATTTCTGTTTTTAAATGAATGACTAACCCTGTGCACTGTACAGCCTTAGTGTAAATGTCATCTATATCAACTCTTTACCCAATATAATGGCCAAATAATATTCAGTAATATTCTCAAAAAACATTCAGACTCGGCTTAAGACCCCTCATTGGTTTTATTAGTGAATTCCAAAAATGAAAACATATTCTATTTTCAATTAATAGCTTATTTAAGGTAGAAAATGTGAGGAGAACTCAGCATAGTTTAGATTAACGTTATTCGTTTGTTGGGGCATGGTGGCTCTGTGTACTTAGGCATTGATGATCATCAATCTTCAATCATTGCTAACCCTGCTTGTGTGGAGTTAGTATGTTGGGGAGTCTGACAGTTGCTCACCACTGCTCGGTGGTCTCTCCAGGTATTCTAGCTTCACTCACCCATAAAACTGTCTGACATAAGGTGACCCTGGCTGTCAAAAGTGTCATTAAATCCCAGTAAATAATTAAATAATCTTATTCATTTGTTACCCTGACTTATGTTATGTAAAGTATCTAGCTGAATAGGCTTAACAACTCATCCCCTTGAATCTAAAGGTAAGTTGAGCTGAACCCAATAGGCTTAACAACTCATCCCCTAGAACCTAAAGGTAAGTTAGGCTGAACCCAATACAGACCGGCATTTTCTGGTGAGTGGTCTCATATTGTGGATTTTTTTCCATGTTAAGGAGCCTGAAGTGTTATTTACTACCTGTTCTTAACCCTTTACCTAACATGAAAGGCAGACAACACTTACAAAAAGAATTCTTGAACAACTAATTTTTTTCATTTTTTGTCTCAAAAACATAGGTTATGACCCCCTTATTGGAATGAGCTCAACGAGCATAACCTATGTTTTTGAGACAAAAAATGAAAAAATAATGAAAAATTAATTTGCGATTTTTTAGAATAGTGCTGGCCATTTTTTGCCATTAGGTTGGGTAAAGGGTTAACACATAGAAAAATCGAACCAAAATCCAGGTTTCTTCCTAAAACTGAATCGGAAAAATGAAACCTCTCGCAGCTCTAGGTGGAGTCAAGTACTAAACAGGATTAAAGTATGAATTTTACTCAAGTTGGAAATGTTTAAAAAAACTTAAGTTCAAAATTTGAACTTAAAACTCAAGTTTTTACTCATGATCTTGAGTCATCAAACACAATACTATCTAGAACAATTAGGCCATATAAAAAAAAATACTTCGTTTCTCAGGGATTTTTAGCCCGACTGTTTACAGTAAGGGGTATAGTAATGACTTTTGTCTGTCCGTCCGTCCGTCCGTCCGTCCGTCTGTCAGTCTGTTAACATTTAGAGTTTTGGTTTAAAGTTTGTGGTTAAAGTTTTTTACTGAAGGGTCAAGTAGGTTTTTTTTTTTTTTTTTTCTTCTTTTCTCTTTTCTTGTTTAGTTGACTTTTGGAGTTTTGGTTAAAGTTTGTGGTTAAAGTTTTTTTTATTCAACCTCCAAGTACATGCTATACCCGGTAGTTCTTGTCTGATCGTCTCGAAATTTCATATGCAGGTTTTAGGTCATGTCTTCATGACAACGTCCCCTTTTGGTCGTGATCGGTCAACCGTGATGGCTGCCCAAGCCCGAAACCTAAAAACTGGCCAGCGCTAGTCATGCAGGTCATGTTTAATATGGATACATTTCGTAACTTGATACAATGACTCCGTATGATGTCTACATGAGAATTTCCCCATTTGGGCGTGATCTATCAACCGTCACAACTGCCCAAGCCCGAAACCTGAAAACCTTTAGCACAGTCTACAGGTCATATTTATGGAGGGATTTCATTGTAACTTGATAGGTTGACTTCATATAATGTCAACATGAAAAAGTCCCCTTTTGGACGTGATTGGGCAACTTTGACGGCTACAGGTGCCCGAAACCCGAAAACCTTCAGCACAGTCAACAGTCATATTTATGAAGGGATTTCATTGTAACTTCGTAGGATCAATCCACATGATGCCCAGATGAGATTTGGTTGCGATCATTCAACCATGATGGCTGCCCGAAGCCCGAAAACCTTTGGCACAGTCTACACGTCATATTTATGGAGGGATTTCATTGTAACTTGATAGGCTGACTTCATATAATGTCTACATGAGAACGTCCCCTTTTGGGCAACTGTGACGACAACAGAGGCCTGAAGCCTGAATACCTTTAGCACAGTCTGCATGCAGGTCATATTTATAGAGGGATTTCATTGTAACGTGATAGGTTGACTTCATATAATGTCTAGTTGAGAACATCCCCTTTTGGGCAACTGTGATGGCAACAGAGGCCTGAAGCCCGAAAACCTTTAGAATATTCCACAGGTCATAATTATGAAGGGATTTCATTGTAGCTTGGTAGGGTGACTTCAAGTTTGTGTTTAAAAACCCAAACAAACACCCCTTCTCCCCCCCCCCCCCCCCCATCCCCAATTAGGCTTTTTTTTTTCTTCTTTTCTCCAATATGCATTTTGAACTATTTACAGTCACTACATGCGGAACCTTTTTTTTTAAACTTACGTACCCCCCGCCCCCTCTCCCCTGCCCCCCTCCGGGCCAATTAGGCACTTTTTTTTTCCTTTCGTCAAAAATGCTTGTTTACAGTTTTGGTTAAAAACCCAGACAAGCACCACCCCCCCCCCCCCCCCCCCCCCACCCCCAATTAGGCATTTTATTTTTTTTTATTTACTCCAATATGCATTTTGAACTATTTACAGTCACTACATGCAGAACCTTTTTTTTAAAAATGCTTTTTTTGTTAAAGTTTGTGGTTAAAAATCCAGACAGAAATTATCCCCCACCCACCCCCAATTAGGCTTTTTTTTTTCTTTCCTCGAATATGCATTTTGAACTATTTACAGTCACTACATGCGGAACCTTTCTTTAAACTCACGTAACCCCACCCTACCCCACCCCACCCACCGGGGGGGGCCAATTAGGCACTTTTTTTTCTTTCATCAAAAATGCAGTTTTACAGTTTTGGTTAAAGTTTGTTGTTAAAAACCCAGACAAACACCACTCCCACCCCCACAGTGCCAGTTAGGTATTTTTTTTTTCTCTGCTCAAAATGCATTCTGAAGGATTTAGACTGACCACATGTTGAAAATAAAATGGACTCCCCTAACACACCCCCACTCTCCCCAACCCCTCACCCCCACCCCACCTCCTCACCCAGGGCCATTCATGCAATATTTTTTCTTTGGTACAAAATGCATTTTTAGCCTGACAATAGTCAGGGCTGAAGTCATGACTTTCGTCCCTCCATCTGTCTGCAAACAATTGGTTTCCAACTGATTACTCCAGTTTGGATTATTTTATTTGTTTTCAACCAAAGTTGATATGTGTATTTTCCAGCTAGTAATACAGGCCAGGTTTCAATATACGTTCCACAACTACCCCCCCCCCCCCTCCCCCCACACACACACACACACACACACACACACACACAGAAACATGTCACTTAGAAGGATTGGGAGTTATTACATGCAAAAAAGAAAATTGACTCATATAGCCCAACATTGCTTTATGTACTGCATCTTTAATCCTTTACCTATCACAAGTTGAAGCCAACAGTACAAATTGTTTTTCTGAAACATCAGATTTTTTCATTTTTTATTTATTTACTTCTAGCCATGGCTTATTACTCCTTATTGGAACAAGCTCATCAAGTTAGTTCCATTAATATTAAGATCATGAGGTATGTTTTGAAGTAGAGAAATGAAAAAATAAAATTTGAATAGCAAATTTTGAATATCACGAGTGCAGATATGGCAGATTCGTTAGGTAAACTGAAACTGTTAACAAAAAATGGCTCCGACTATTTTGCATCTAAGCATTGCCATTCCTGGGACAGTCTGGCTGCATGCGTGACATCACTCTAGTTTTGTTTTAAGTGATGATGGAGTCAGGTCTTTATATTTATTATTAGGGCCCCGCCGTGAGTCGGACGCCCTACAGTGATCGCTCTGTCCGTGCATCTGTGTGTCCATCTGTCCATCCATCCGTCCAGGATTATTTTTTTTTTTTTTTGGCCTTAAAGGCATTTGAACAAGATAGATTAGCTCATGTAAATGAGGGGTCAGAATAACGGATTTTTTTATAAATTCAAATAATAAATGCTGAATGACAATTTATGCGAATAGCACAGGCAGGTTATTATTATGTTAGATGAGGAGTTAACACCCTACCTAACAAATTTTGTGTAATTTACAAATCAAGCAGTGGAAAAAGAAATTTCCAAAAAATTTCAACAAAACCATTTGTTGATATGGTTTTGTTGAAATTTTATGACAAAAAAATTATAATTAAAATAACAATTTTGATAGTGTTACATGGTTTAAGGGTTAAGTTTGAATCTGTTTTGTTTGATTTATCAGCATATAGAGAATATCATGTTGGTTTGCAGGGATACTGATGTTCATCTCATAAGTGGACCCAAGAAAATCATTGTAATTTTCCATATCAAAACACAAACTGTAGGTACCATTTTCTATCTTTGTTCAGTTTGTTGGCCAACATTTTTAACCCTTAATGGCATGGAGAATTGTCCTAAATTAACACCTGACCACAGTCTGTACATGTCCAGTGCTTTAGCAGTGATTTGTAGTCAAGTCTTGGCTGCCTGTGAAGGCAGCCAATACTTGACTAGAAACCAATGCTGAGGTAAGTTGTCTGTTGTCAGCTGGACTTCCTCATGATGGCATGTTAAGGGCGCCTGTTCTGAGGTTATAAAAGTCAGAAAGGATTCACGCTTCAAAACTTAGAATTGTTTGTACATTTTTGCTACACTTTTGACAGTCGACTTTCTCAGCTTTGCTGTTGTTTCTAGGTAAGTCTGCCTATATAAGACTTGTCAAGAAACAATCGCCAAGATACTTTGTATGTAACTACACCTGAAAGCTGTATGTTGGAGCACCTATTGTGTTGCAATAAAAAGGGATCAATGTAGTGATTAACCGATAAGGATTTGTGACTCATCTGCGTGTTGATTAGTTGAGCACACAATCTGCCGATTGTGAGTGCCCATGTCAGATAGTAACAACCAAAAGGAGTAGTATGTTTAAGAATGCATAGAACAGGGTTAATTTGACAGTACAGTCAAGTTGATTTGTTTGTTGACCGCAAGAGTATGTCAATGTGTGTATTAAAATAAACATATCACATCAGTGGACACAAGTTAGCAGCGCAGCTTCTTTGAGCTGTGTCATCACATAACATGTGGCAATCAAGAGGAAGATCAGACCAATCAATGAGATTAGGCCAATCTTAATTCCTGCCAATCAACGTGGCAACTTATTAAGTTTGTTACTGCTTGTATGAGATTGTTAATCAAACATAAATAAAAACAAGTTTGATCCAGTGGTGTTCCATGTAACTATCGGCATGGACCGATGTTCAAACACCTCTGCCGATGGTCAATCGATGGCTTAAAATCAGACAATGTCAGATGCGATTGTCGAACATCGGTTAATCACTAGATCAGTGTTGGAAATAGGCCTATAAGGGTTAAAAGCCATTTTGTTTCACTAAGTGACATCAAAAACTGCTCATTGGCATAGGCTAATTAATCTTATTCCACCAAGACATTAACATGATGTAATCTATATTCATTTTTTTATTTAATTACATTTTTACATTTTTACAGAATTAAAAAATATACCTCACTGACAGGATTTTCAGGACAGAAGATTAAAACATTACTTCACAGAATTTTTAGAAAACTTTTATCATTTTCAAAGGTAACTGTTCAAAACCATTTTTCAAAAGTTTGTCACAAAACTGAGCATTCTCTTACTGAAAAAAAAATCTCTAGGAATGAACGTATTTAGAGTTAATTATATTAATTAAAGTAAACAATTACAGTCCCAGATGAGAGAGAGATATGGAATTTAAAACACATTAATTTTTGCAAATATGCTTCGGGAAATAAATTTGGTACGTACAAATATGCATTATATTTTCAAAAAAATAAGTTGATAATCTATCATATCTTTTTTAACCCTTTGAACACTGGTGGTATCTTCCATGCCAGTTAAATGGCAGAAATTGGAAGAGTCCATATCCATTATTTGGGGGTAGAGCAATTAATATTTTTCAACGTGCAGCCTTCAGATTGTCCAAGAAGTCAAAAATTACATTTTCATTCAGAATGAATCAAGAAATGTTATCAAATGCCATTTATTTTTGGCTTCTAAACATGTGCAGAGCACTTATGGTGTAAGCAATAAATCCAACATTGCACTGCCACAAAAGAATGGATAAATTAATCATTGAAAATATACGCCCGCAAAAGGCTTAAGTACCCCCACCCCCGCAGTTTACAGTGGCCATTGAAACATGCACAGTCATGAAAATACTGAAACAATGGACTTATGGTGGGGGTGGGGAATTTATATGCAAGAACAACCAACCCTCTATATACAACACCACTTTTGTCTTTGGAATTTAACCCTTTACCTAACAAATCAGCCGAATCTGCCCACAGAATATACATATTCAGCAGTTGAAAAAATATTAATTTTAGAAAATTACAACAAAACTATATCATGTGACCCCTCATTGGAACGAGCTCATTCCATTGAGACGTCACATGATATGATTTTATTGAAATATTTTGAAAATTTTAAAAAAATATTTAAAATCATAAATTTTTATATCGTCAGAAGAGTAAAGAGTTAAGCATGATATTAGTGCATGATCACAGCTGTTGTTTTCACTTCAAAACAATATCTATATCACTATTAAGTGTGTTGCTGCAGGAATCGTAAGACAATATTAGGCGAAAATTCCTGTGTAAATGTGTCATTTTCAGTCCCTTGCTGCTACCCTTAGTTGATAGGTTCAGCAGCAAAATAAACCTTGCACCTGCCCGAATGATAGTCTCCACCCTGCCAAGCATCCATTTCCTGCAGACTCTGTAGAAGTGGATCCAGTCCCTGTATATGTCACTCAGGTATGTCCCAAATGTGCTCCATCGGATTAAGAACCGGACTCAAGGTGGGCCAAGGCAGAATAATTTCGCAATTGTTTTTGGAAGTAAGCTGTTAATGCCCGCTGATGATGTGATCCAACGTTGTCCATGTACACATGCCTTGTGATGAGTGGGTAGTTGTCAAAATGGTGAACAACAACTGGTTCCTGGACATCTCAGATGTAATGTTCACCTGTGAGGTTGGATTCTATACATGTAGGTACCAAGTCAAGCTTGCAGCCATGTTAGACACCCCCTCCAACTAACCATACCATTACAATATGGAACTGTTGTCAGTTGTTCATCTCTAACATGGGGGACGCGGTGGCTCAGTAGGTAGAGGTGCAGGCTGCAAGCCGAGAGGTCCTCAATTCGAATCCCACCTGCGGCAACCGCGTTGTGTCCTTGGGCAAGACACTTCACCCCCATTGTCCATGTGGGGGCATGGTGACGTCATGTACTAAGGCGTACTGCACGTTGATGGTGTATTGTCTTCAACCAATGCTAACCCTGCTTGTGTGGAGTTAGTATGTTGGGGAGCTGACGGTTGCTCCTTGGTTCTCTCCGGTACTCCGACTTCCTCCACCCGTGTCATGGTCATGATTAGCCATTGTGCAGAAATATGTGACCTTAAAACCCCAATAAATAAATAATCGCTTACATGGAGCAAGAATCTGCTTTTATCATGGTGACATGTAATACAGTGGAGCCCACTTAATTTGATACAGTAGAACCCTGTTAATTGAATAGCCACGTTGCTAATGAAAATTATTCAATTAACAGGAATATTCAATTAACAGGGATTGTGTCACTTTCATGTATTCTAGAGATAAACTTGGCATTTATTCTATTGTATCTTGTTGTTGAGCTCTGTCAAACAAGATATAATAGATTAAATGCCTCTATTGAATGTACTGAGGCCAAATAGGTTTATAAACAAAGGAAAACTAGTGAGCGTCAGGCTAATTTCTTGACTGGTTACAAGATTTTTTATTCAATTAACAGGAGTTTACTCTATAACCTATATTCAATTAACAGGTCAAATTTGTACTGGAGGTATGGTAAATGGTTTTGTGTTGGGAAATTATATTCAATTAACAGGATTATTCAGTTAAGAGATATCTAATTAAGTGGGCTTCCCTGTATCTCTTAACTGAATAACTTGGTTAATTGAATATAACTTCCAAACACAAAGTACAGATTTGATGTGTTAATTGCATATAGGTTAGCGAAAAAACTCCTCTTAATTGAATAAAAAATCTAATATGTCAAGAAATTACCCTGACAATCACCAAATTCTCCTTGTTCATAGACCAGTATGGCTTCAGATTATTATATCTTGTTTGACAGAACTCTATGAGCTCTGTCAAGCAAGATACAATACAATAAAGCACTCAGTTTGTCTTGAGAATACTAGAAAGTTATTACTTCCCTGTTAATTGAATACTCTTGTTATTTGGAATAACTTCACTGACAAAGAAGCTATTCAATTAACAGGGTTCCACTGTATTTCATTATAACCCCTTCATGAAAAGTGTGGGGGATATGCGGGATTAAATGCGTATGTCCACCTGTCTGTCTGTCTGTACAGATGCATATCACAATAGTGAGTGGATGGATTTTAACGGAATGCAGTATCTTTGGGATGACCTTCTTCCGCCACATGTTGAACGGAATTGCTCACTCTATTTTCACCTGAGTTGTGGCCCTTACTTTGTTAAATTTTCAGTGATTGTTTTTAATTCATTTATGCTTCATCGGTCCACCACTGCAGTGGGGGTGCAAATTGTGATGTCAGGTGGTGCATAACATTTTTCCAGGTGTATATATCCTGCGATAGTTTCCGATAAATCACTGGTGCATTGCAAAGGAACATCATCTTGTAAATACTCTCTAAACCAAAGTCTTATCTCGAACACTGACATTGAACGAGTATTGTTGTATTTACCATGACATTAACCCAAAAAGTTCTGTAGCTTGTTATACATTTTTCTGTACTCATATTACAGTCTGTGGCTTTGCAGATGTTCTAAGCAAGTCTTGGCTGCCTATACAGACAGCCAAGACTTGCTTAAAACAACTGCCAAGGTTCTTACAATATAATATGTAATTTTACTCAAGACACTCCATATTAGGGCACGTGTTTTGCCACAGTAAGAAGTGGTCAAAGTCGGAAATAGTCCTTACAGGTTAAAGGACTTGAGAGGAGGAAATAATTGGTGCTCATACCTTTCATAGATTGGAGGAATATGTTTGGTACTTTCTCAACTGTATAGCTAATTTCTGTGATATATCATTAGATTGGATTAATATATATATATATTAATTAACCTTTCACCTGAGGCGGGTTGATCAAATTGTTTCATCGTAATACCATATTTACTCTATGTATTGGGACACTCCATGATTTGGGACACACATTTTTTCCAGAAAACTATATATTTTTTATGCTCCAAAGTTTGGGACATTCAGGAGATTTGTTTCCGGTTGGCCCGTCGCTAGTGGCAGACGACACTCATAGAAAAAATTCTTGGGTAACTAAAAATTTTCATTTTTTGCTTCCAAAACATAGCTTATGATCCCTCATTGGAACGAGCGCAATGCGCTCGTTCCAATGAGGGATCATAAGCTATGTTTTGGAAGCAAAAAATGAAAATATAAAAAAAAAATTTGGACGGCGATTTTCATATATAGTGATTGAAAACGAATCACACAGAACTTTATTCAGCATCAAATCAAGACCAAGCTGCGTTCTTTCCCCATTTTCTAAGAATTGGAACACCTGTGGAAATAATTATTTTTAGCTTTCATTGTCTTATTACCATCTGAAGCTTATAACCCCTATTAGATCAAACTCAGCAAACATTTGTTAAAATAATGGCTCATAAGCGAAATTTTGAATTCTAAAGCCTAAAAGTTAAAAAATCTTTATCTCAGCCCCTCCCACTTGATCCATTTGGCTGATGCATTCTCTCTTTTTATAACCAATGTAAATTTTAAAAAAAGAAAAAAACCAATATAAATAAAAAAATGTCTTTACACTCTGTGAAATAAGGCCACACAAAGTAGATCTTCTGTTTCTCAGGCCATTATTTGTGAAATTGCATGCAGGCGAGCGGTTTTTTATTTTCTGTTTTATTTCAGTAATTTCTTCTTTGCCATCAAAAGTTCATGTTCTTGGTTCAAGTTTTAGGCCTCGTGGTCCTTTTTTTTTTTTCCAATTGTTTATTTGGTGATATTTTGCAGAGGCCACAATTTTACAATCCTCCGTACAATCTCACATGGCTAGGAGATGCAAGAGGGCATACAAAATATTACATATTATGTTATCAAATCTGTCACAGCAAGATACTCTAACAATTGGAAATAATGTCTATGTATGTGTAAGTATGTATAATAGGGTGTATGTGGGGGGTGGGGGGCATTGCAAAGCCTTCTTGCACTCAAGGGACAAATTCATCAATTTTTTTAACTTGGGTAAAATATCAGACATAAACCATTTAATTTTTATTTTTTTTAAGTTTAAATTGGTTATAAAAAGAGAGCATGCGGCAGCCAAAAGGACCATGTGGGAGGGCCTGAGAAACAGATTTTTAATTTTTTTAGGCCTTATGACTGATATTTTTATATAATAAACTTGATCAATTTGTACAGTCCTGTTTTCTAGAGTCCTGAAAATAGTTGGAATTATTAATTTTACTCCTTAACTATTCTGTGAAAAAAAAAAATGTTTTCAGCAGTGAAAATTTTCACACACTGCAGCTGAGTTGCAAATTAAATCCAACTATTTCTTGTTTGACAGTGCTCTGTTGAACAAGATATCGGTACAGGGTCCCCACCTCTCCTTGAATTACTTGAAAATCCTTGAATTTAAAAACCCCTCACCAAGGCCCTTGAATTTCAAAACTTTTCTTTTTATCTCCTTGAAAATGGAGTACAGGGCGATCCATCTGGGAAGTGTCCTGATAACATTAAAATCATTACACAACCGATGATGTTTCACTTATTAATCTAACAATCATATACATTTTGGCTGGAAAACCACGAGAAATGGTACGTATCACATAATGTGTTCCGATTCCGTATCATATAGACGACTCATTCTGATTCCGTATCATATAGATGACTCTTTTCCGGGAACGCAACGGGCTATGTTAACAGGTACTTGGATACATTCTATGTGCGTTTCAGTGATCGACCGAACATTATGTCCCAAAAATGTTTAAAAATAATTTAACCCTTTACCTAACATGAAAAGCAGACGACACTTGCAAAAACAATTCTTGAATAACTACTTTTTTTCATTTTTTGCCTCAAAAACGTTTTTGAGACAAAAAATGGAAAAAAAATGAAAATTAATGGGCGATTTTTTTAGAATAGCATTGGCCGGTTTGGGCTGTTACGTTGGGTAAAGGGTTAAGATTTAATCTGTTTATGTGACAAATTTGTTAGATAAATGAATTATCATGATAATGTGCATGTCCTGTGATTTGTATCAGATTCTCGGTGGTGTCCAAAAATGGGATCACAACTCGCCGGCAAAGCCGGCACATTGAGATCCCATCCTGGATACCACCTCAAATCT
Source organism: Pictodentalium vernedei (assembly GCA_031216915.1). Classification (NCBI taxonomy): domain Eukaryota; kingdom Metazoa; phylum Mollusca; class Scaphopoda; order Dentaliida; family Dentaliidae; genus Pictodentalium; species Pictodentalium vernedei. The sequence continues at coordinate 52,656,531 of CM062294.1, forward strand.
GATACAAATCACAGGACATGCACATTATCATGATAATCTGTATTTATAATATTGAACTCTAGTATGAAAACAGTTGATTAAATGGTTGAGTGTTAGAAGGCGCAATCATGGCTCTGCTCAAAAGTGCAGAAAGCCTCTTTAATGCCTTAAAATGTATGCATTAGCTTGTCCTTTGCTCAGCAATAGAAAAAAAATGTTCACATAATATTTTGTTAAAATTTACTGGAGAGTGCCTGATAGCACTCTCCAGTAAATTATAACAAAACCCTTATTTTTTGACATTTTGTAAAACTGTGTCGCCTCCACCTGGTAGCATGGTATCTTGTAAAAAAAAAATACTTGTGTTACAAATCCCCCTTTATGTCCTTGAAATTCCTTGAATTTTTATTACTTGACTTGAAAATCTCCTGGAAAATACACTGGAAACTCATGGAATTCACTACTTATTCAAGTCCAGGAACCCGGAGCTGGAGCCAGTAGTATAGAACTTTTACAATTGTATTTTCTGGAATTAATATTTTCTAGGTATGACTTTAAATGAGTTGAAATGAACCATTAACATTTTCACAAAGATGTGACAGTTGGCAAATTGTCATATCTTTTAAAATGCTTATGATTCATTTTAGTCAGTTATATTAATAGGTAGAAAATACAATTCTAGAAAATACAATTGTAAAACTTTTATAGCATTGGCTACTGGTTAAATTTTTATTACCACAAGTGCAAAAAGTTATATCATTGAAGAGATATCCCAGTGAAAAAAAGATTATTTTCAATGATGAGGGAGGTGCCTGAGAAACAAGAATTTTTTTTCAATTCGCCTAATGATAGAATATAAGCTGGAACAGTTTTTTCAGCTGCTATGGTGAAAGGTTAAGTGTAGAGTACAGTTAAAACTAGAAGTCCTGTCATGAATTGCACGCTTATCTTGACAGCAAACACAAGCAAAGTTTCAGCCAGTGGACCTCCGGGTTGAACCCGGAGGTTCATTGGCTGAACCATTGCTTGTGCATAAGTTGCGTAGAGAATTTGATAGCTTTTCCATATGACCTAACGTGCAGATAAACGCGCTAAATGGCGAGGTGTTTGCGCGCAGTTGATGACAGGACTTCTAGTTTTAACTGTATATTGTATTGCTTTGTATAGTTTTTTGGGTTTTTTTTTTTATTACTTCCACACGTTATATTTATTGTATTATTTAATAATATTTACACCACCCTGTATTCCAAGAGTTGAAATATTTTCTACAACTTCAGAAGAAGATATTAGGGCTGTCTCGATTAATCGATCAATCGATTGGTCATGCCGAAATCGATTAGTATTTTTCGTTGTCAAAGAATCGGTAAATTTACCCCATTTTAGACGTTTAATAATTTTTAAAAAATTATGAAAAAACTATTGTTTCTAAGGGTAAAAGGTCAAGAACGTCGACGTTAAACCCCAAGAAGCCGTTAGAAGCAACTGTATTTTAGGTACATTCAAAGCTTTGAGGTTCTGAACTTATGAACCGTCAGTGTAATAATCAAGACCGGTCGTCAGTTGCGAAGTTCGCAACTGACGACCGGTTTTGATTATTACACTGACGGTTCATAAGTTCAGAACATCAAAGCTTTGAATGTTCCTCAAAGAGGATCGTCTTCATTGTTTACTTGGGGTAGGTCAACTGACTTGAACTTCATTTGTAACGACTTCAAGGAGAGAGGGGGGGGGGGGGGGGATCTAGGTATGATTAATCGATTATTTGCAATGATTAATCGATTCCTAAATTCAAAAATCCTGACAGCCCTAGAAGACATGCATTTCATTAGGGCTGTCAAGATTAATCGATTAATTGATTGTCTATCGGCCATGCCGAAATCAATTAGTATTTTTCGTTGTCGAAGAATCAGTAAATTTAACCACATTTTTTGACGTTTAATAATTAAAAAAAATTGATGAAAAAACTATTGTTTCTGAAGGTAAAAGGTCAACAACATCGACATTAAACCTCAAGAAGCCGATAGAAGCATTTGTCTTTTAGGTATATTCAGAGCTTTGTTGTTCTGAACTTTTGAACCGTCAGTGTAATAATCAAGGCCGGTTGGCAGTTGCGAACCTGTGAAGTACCAATACCAATATACAAATAAATAACTTGAAATTTCCTTATACAGTAGAATCCTGTTAATTGAATAGCCATTGTGCCAATGAAAATTATTCAGTTAACAGGATTATTCAATTAACAGGGATTGTGTGACTTTCCTGTATTCTGGAGATTAACTTGGCATTTATTCTAATATATCATGTTTGACAGAGCTCCATGAGCTCTGTCAAACAAGATATAATAGATTAAATGCCTGTATTGGATCTACTGAGGCCACATGGGTCTATAAACAAAGGAAAATTGGGGAGAGTTGGGTAAATTCTCGACAGGTTACAAGATTTTTTATTCAATTAAGAGGAGTTTACTCTTTTACCTATATTCAATTAACAGGTCAAATTTGTACTGGGGGTATGGTAAATGGTTTTGTGTTGGTGAATTATATTCAATTAACAGGGTTATTCAGTCAACTGGTAAAGTGCTGAGTTTTTTCTGACAACAAATCAAAGCTCATCATATATTGCTCTATTACATTTAATTGGATAGTGCCTTATAGGCACTATCCAATTAAATGTCAGAGAGCAAGGTATTGCATAAAAAATCTGATTCATATCAGGGACAATAAAGGCTTCCTCAGGCAGAATGTAGCTACAGACAGTTATTGCCTGTCACTTTTAGTAAAGCCCAAAATAGGGCTTCCAGCACTCGACCAGTTAAGAGATATCCAATTAAGTGGGCTCCACTGTATTGGCATCAGTAGGCCTTCTGACAGTAAAATCTAGAAAACCAAATCAGCTCTTGGATATACATGCTTTGGTAGTCTTTTTTTTATAGCATTTTCATTCATCCAAGTGCTATGAATATATATATTTATATATTTTTGTTATCCAGTGCTGATATACAAGTGTAGGAAGAGATTTATCTCCAACAATTTAAGGTCTTTTGTACATTTAACAATTTAATGTGAATATGTTCAATAAGATATACAAATTAATTTTATACATACAGCAGAAATGCATGTAATATGTGAGGATTTGTTTGAACTTTTTCAATTTTCAAAACCTTTGATATTTTATTACTATAAGTTATATATACATGCATGTAAATATAAGGAACCAAACATTTACAGTATAGTTGATTTCCTCTCATCCTGCTCATTAATGTCAAGGTAAACCCTGTGAGAAGCCCGGGAAGTGAAGCAGAGCTTGTTTACAGTGGTAAACAAGGTCTGTTTTACTGGTACAAGAGGACCCAGTCACCAATGTTTGGGCAGGAAGTCCTCTAAAATGGGCAACATGGGTATAAATGATTGACTAAACTTGACTTTATATTCATGTCGCGTTCACAATTACACATTGTGAAGAAATATGTGGCCTAAAACACTACTAAATAAATATAATCTTGCCATGGTAAAAGCACTCATTCGATGGGCCATAGCAAGTCAGGAAAAATTTGCATGTTCTACAAGAGCTTTGCTTTTGCTTGAGATGCAATTTTCTGACTCTGAAAATACCATATCAGGTCTCTAACGAACTGTTTAACCCTTTACCTAACGAATCGCCTGCATCCACCTGCGTAATATGCAAACTGAGCAGATGAAAAAATTAAATTTTTCAAAATATTTCAACAAAACCATATCATATGACCCCTCATTGGAACGAGCTCGTTGAGCTCGTTCCATTGAGGGCTCACATGATATGGTTTTGTTGAAATGTTTTGAAAAAAATTTTAAAATTATATTTAAAATAATAAATTTTGATATCGTCTGCGTTAGGTAAAGGGTTAATGAACAAAAATCTTGCCAACTAGTTTTTCTGAATGCAGAATGAAGAGTTAGTTGCACTGACTCTTAACTTGTGTAGTGCGGGAAGCCCATATTTGGGCTTTGCTCTGAAGAGCAAGTACTCTATCGTAAAGGCTTCATATTCAGTGGGTATGCTTTATAATATCTTTGAAGTGAAATTTTTAGTTGTTATGGATTTGCTTTGTTACAATTTATGGGGGTGAGGGGTGCCCATAAAACACACACTCTTCCACTTCCCAAGGATCCCACAGGGATGACAAACAGTGATTCCCGTTTCTGATAAATTGAAAACGTCATTATTACCAAGAATCAGTAGGAATTCTCTCATTTAACTGGTAGAGTGCTAAATATGTTTTGGTTGCCAAAATTTGTTCAAATGTCTTTGCCTTGTTACAATTTATGGGAGAGTGCCCATTGGCACTCTCCTATAAACTGTAACAAGTCATTGCCATGCCAACAAATTTTGACAGTCAAAAAAGCCTTAGCACTCTACCAGTTAAATTTGCACAATATGACCCTGGCTTTTAAAGGCGTCATTTAACTAGAAACAACTGACAAGGTTCTGACAACTGGCTGTTGAGTCACCTGTTTTGTTGCAGTAAAAAGTGATTAAAGTCAAAATAATGTCTTCAAGAGGTAAAAGAAGAATTAAATTTTTATTTGAACGATGACCGAGATTGGGAAATTTTTGATGTGAATTGGGAAAAATCATGCCAAAATGCCATCGGAAAGGGTCCCATATTCGGACCATGTAGACACCCAAGATCCCTGCTGTTAGTAAGTTGGAGAGTCTTAACAGTTGCTCGGTGGGTCTCTCCAGGTACTTAGGTACTTTGGCTTCCTCCACCTGTAAAACTGTCCAACACAATGGGACCATCGCTGTTGAAAGTGTAAGTAAACCCCAATAAACAAACTTGTCAAAGCTATAGTAGGACAGTTGAATGAAAGATTGTTTGGTGTAAATAGCAGATAATCTAAATAATTAACGCTTTACCAAATGTGAAAAGCAGATGACACTTGCAAACAACATTCTTAAATAACCATTTTTATAACCCCCCCCCCCCCCCCCCCCCACCCCCAAAATGAGTTGCGGGGGTATACTGGAATCAGTTTGTCCATCTGTCCTTCTGTCTGTTTGTCCATCTGTCTGTTCATCTGTAGACATAATTTTGTCCAGAGATTTTCTTGGCGGTTTATGGACCAATCTGCTTGAAATTTGATATGAATGTTCACCACCTTAAGAACCTGTGCACCTGTCCGATTATTTTTCCAGAATTATGACCCTTTTCGACTTAAAAAAGCAGGCCTAGAATTTTGTCTGGAGATTTTCTCAGATGTAGCCGTGCCTGTCACTGCATTAAACAAGCTCTGTTTATGGTAAAATAGGACCCAGTTACCAGTGCTTGGGAGGTGCAATCCCTCTCTAAAATGGGCAACATGGCTTATTAACGCTCACCCCCTGGTCTTGAGTTGATACTTATGTTGTTTTCATGATTAGCCATTGTGTAAAAATATGTGACCTTAAACACCAATAAATAAATTCTCAGATGTTTATGTGTTGAACCTGGTATGGTTTATTGCTACAGTATGAACCTGAGCATCTGTGATTATAGTTTCAATCGGACGTTTTTTGCCAGAGGTATGTCCCTTTTTGTCTTAGAATGTCTGAATTTTGTGCGGAGATTTTCTCAGATATTTATGAGTTGATTCCTTTGAAACTTGGTATGGATTTTCTCTACCATGGGATCCTGTGCACCTGCAATAATAGTTTCGATCAGACTTTTCTTGCCAGAGTTATACCCCCTTTCATGTTAGAATGTCTGACTTGCCTATAGTTTTGTCCAGAGATTTTCTCAAATGTTTGTGGGTCAATTTCATTGAAACTTGATATGGATGATCACTACCATGGGAACATGTGCACCTGCGATTATAGTTTTGAATTAACCTTTTTTGTCTTAGAATATGGCAGTTGGGGTATCAACAGGCCCATCCGGGACAGTCACACCTCTAGTTTTTTCATTTTTTTCCATCAAAACGTCGCTTATGATCCATCACTGGAACAAGCTCAATGAGCTCGTTCCAATAATCTGTCATAGGCTATGTTTTTGAGACAAAAAAATGACCAAATAATGAAAATTGAGTGGTGACTTTTGCGAATAACACTGGTCGGCTTTGGCTGTTGCATTGGGTAAAGGGTTAAGATTGTTTGCCCCATTTTGTGAAGGATTGTAAAAGTGTCCTTGAACCCTGCAACCTGCATGTAACCCAAGTCTGTAATAGATCTACGTATAGTTGAATATTGATAAAACTGTGCTTGTCCTTTTCATGCACTACCACAGAAATCGACTTTTATTATCTGGGTGAAAACTTCACTCCCTGAGTGATTTAGTAACAATCCACTCTCCATGTACATGTATATGTACTGTACATATAAATGATTAGCTAAATTTAACTTCATACTGATGGGGCCGTCATGATGCAGCCAAAGGTGCTGAGAATGACCTTAACTTGTCGAGTGCTAAATTGTTTTTGGTCCGCAAAATTGCATCACATGCCTTTGCCTTGTTACAATTTATGGGAGAGTGCCTAATGGCACTCTCCCATAAATTGTAACAGGGAAAATTCTTACAGCCTAAATAATTTCACTTCAAAGATAATACAAAGCACATCCACAGAATATGAAGCCTTTAACGTGTGGTATCCACACTTCAGAGTAGAGCCCAAATTTGGGTTCCCAGCACTCAACCAGTTCAACACTGATAGATAAACAAATAGCAACTAAATCAGTACATACCATTAAGTGTATATTGGCAACTAAACCTTGTAGATAGATATATTCAGTGCCAGGTCAATCAAATCTGTGCATAAAGAAGAATGAATTTGTAGATAGGTATATCAAATTCCAGGTGAATATGTAGATATCTGTATATGATGCAATCTGTAGATAGGTGTTTCTAATGAAAATATTTAATATTTGGAATAAAGAGAGTGAAATATTTGATTTAATATATCATGATGTTTTGTGGTTAATTAGTATGAGTCATTCTCTCACTCCCCTCTTGGAAATAAAGGAACGTGGAACACTACTTGTTTACTTTGGTAGACAAGTTCTGTGCTTTGGTGGGTTAACAGGATTCCTGCAGAGCCTTGGATTCAAGGAATAGCCTTGAATTTGACTAAGTGTGAGTCATTCACTCACTCCCCTCTTGGAAATAATGGAAAATGGAGCACTACTTATGTACTTTGGTAGCCAAGTTCTGTGCTTTGGTGGGTTGCCAGGATTCCTTCATAGCCTTGGATTTAAGGAATAGCCTTGAATTTGACAAGGGCACAATCAAGGCCTTGAAATCCAGAAAATGTGTCCGGAAACTTTGAAAAGACTTGAATATGCACTAAATAAAAATGCTAACAATGCATGTAATCATAACTATATAGATTTATATGCCAGAGTTTGTGAAAGCATAGTCCTAACTAGGACCCACTGGTCATTTCCCTATCCTATTTCCCTTCCCTTGAATGGAAGTGGGGTTGGGGGTAATGACTGGTGGGTCCTAGGTAGGACTAGTGATGGCAGACCTTGAAAATTCTTGAATTTGGCTATTGGAGAGCCTTAAAAAAATGCTGAAAGATGTTGAAAAACGACCTTGAATAGCCTTGAATTCTATCAGTCATTTCCTACAGGAACCCTGTTTAACAAAACCTGGTTTCTAATGCCTTGGCCTGATTCCTCTAATGCCTTGGACTGATTCCTCTAAAGCTTTGGCCTGATTCATCTAATGCCTTGGCCTGATTCCTCTAATACCTTGGCCTGATTCATCTAATGCCTGAGCCTGATTCCTCTAATGCCTTGGCCTGATTCCTCTAATACCTTGACCGTATTATACGCCGTCAATTTTTGACGGATGTATTATGTTATGCCTTTGTCTGTCTGTCTGTCTGTCTGTCTGTTTGTCCGTCTGTTTGTCTGTCCGTAAACAATTTTTGTGTCGCCAACTCCTCCAAAAGTTTACATGCTACATTGTTCAAACTTTGCACACATTTTTATCAGTAAATGCCGTTGCGCATGTGACAAGTGCAGGTAACTCCATTTTGTATTTCCAGAGTTATGCCCCCTTTTAGTACTTAAAACATTACAGTATTGTGTCGCCTACTCCTTCAACATTTTACATGCTATATTGTTCAAATTTTGCACACGTGGTAATCACCAATTGCCGTTGTGCATGTGACAAGAGCAGGTAACTCTGTTTTGTATTTCCAGAGTTATGCCCCCTTTTAGGACTTGAAACATTACACTATTGTGTCGCCTACTCCAACATTTTACTTGCTTTATTGTTCAAACTTTGCACCCATGTTGATCATCAATTGTCGATGTGCGTAAACAATTTTTGTGTCGCCTACTCCTCCAAAAGTTTACATGCTACATTGTTCAAGCTTTGCACACATTTTGATCAGTAAATGTTGTTGCGCATGTGACAAATGCAGGTAACTCCATTTTGTATTTCCAGAATTTTGCCCCCTTTTAGTACTTAAAACATTACAGTATTGTATCGCCTACTCCTTCAACATTTTACATGCTATATTGTTCAAATTTTGCACACATGTTGATCACCAATTGCCGTTGTGCATGTGACAAGAGCAGATAACTCCATTTTGTACTTCCAGAGTTATGCCCCTTTTAGTACTTAAAACATTACAGTATTGTGTCGCCTTCTCCTTCAACATTTTACATGCTATATTGTTCAAATTTTGCACACATGTTGATCACCAATTGCCGTTCTGGCTGTGACAAGAGCAGGTAACTCTGTTTTATATTTCCAAATTTATGCCCCCGTTTAGTACTTAAAACATTACAGTATTGTGTCATCTTCTCCTTCAACATTTTACATGCTACATGTATATTGTTCAAACTTTGCACACATGTTGATCACCAAATGCCATTGTGCGTGTGACAAGAGCAGGTAACTCTGTTTTGTATTTTCAGAGTTATGCCCCCTTTTAGGACTTGAAACATTACACTTTTGTGTCGCCTACTCCAACATTTTACTTGCTTTATTGTTCAAACTTTGCATCCATGTTGATCATCAATTGTCGATGTGCATGTGACAGGAGCAGATAACACATTGTATTTTTAAATGACGAGATTCCTCGCCGTTTATAGCTATTATGATCCTCAAAATGTCCTTTTCCTTGGCACCACCTATCGTCAATCGTTATCAATGAAGTTAACCTGTCAACGAATGGACGCTACCATTGTAAATGGCAAGGAGAATCTTCTACAGCAGCCTTGTTTTTATTTTGTGAAGACCTCAGATCGATTAATATGAAAATGTGAAAACATGTGAATTACCCTTTACCCAGACAGGGCAGGGGAATGTGTAATGATTGGAGGGGGGGGGGGGGGCGGACAGACATAGTCGAGTCAACAAAAATTTCAAACTTTACCCCAGAGAAACTTGTGCATGTTCCAATTTTGACGGGCGTATGTTGCCCCGCTATGCGGTGCTCTTGTTCCTCTAATGCTACGTCGAAATCTACTAACAAAAACCTACCGTAATGAATTAATTACACTCACTTTGACAACTCGAATGCTTCATCGCCGCAGTAATGGGGAAATCACACAAATTTCACATGTTTTTTAACATTCATTGCAGTTAAGCGCGTTTCATCATCTCAGAACCAGTGGCGCATTTGGTATGACGGATTACATAAACTGTAACCGGGGCCGGGGCTGTTGACGAAACATTTAGCCGGAAGCGGGCTGTTAACCACTTTAACACACAACTTCCGGTTTGAGTCTGTGTATTATGCACTTTTACCGTAAAGGTAAAATTGTGTTAATGTACTAGAGAACGCACGCTAAAGTGGTAATAATATATTGTAATGCTTTTCAAAATCATGATATTGTTTTCTTATTTGTACATTACCCTGATAAATATTGTACAGTAACAATTTACTCCAGGAAGTTAAAAGATATTCTATAGTAATGTGTAAACAACTCTATTTTGTAACATAAAATTTGTGCTGGTGATTATTTTCTAGCTATTTTCCATATGTTCGGTACCAGCAAACTATTCCTCGCCTCGAATAAATTATTTAACGTAACCAATCCAGTCAAGCGATTACTCTGTTTATTACTTTTCATTATTAACGATAATTATATTATTTAAAAAACAAAAAACAATGAAATCTCCATTACACCTGCGGCAAAGCGTCTTTCTTTGCTCGCACGGATACATGGCACAATTGTTGATTGCATAATTCACTTGTGAAGTTATCGTTTATAATCAAACTCTGAAATCCCAGTAAATCACACTTTGGAAAGAATAAAATGTATCAACAGCTCGACAGAAATGGTTAACAGCCCTCCAGAAAACGCTTCTCGGTATAATATTATCCACATTTCAATAAATTATTTACATAAAGAAAATATAAGCTGTTAAATCTGTCAAAAGATATATTTTAATATAAAAATATTTATTTGTAATAAAAAAATATTTATTTTCAATTTATAAATAATAATAATTTATACATAAATCTCTCTAAATAAATTTTAAACATATTATGAGTCTATGATGAAGTGGTAATTGATGAAAGGGGAATTGATGAAGTGGTAATTGATGAAGAGGTAATGAATGAAAGGGGAATTGATGAAGTGGTAATACTTATTATTTATTTATTGGTGTTTAAGGTCACATACTTATGCACAATGGTTAATCGTGACCGTGACAGTTTTACGGGTGGAGGAAGCCGGAGTATCCGGAGAGAGAACGACGAGCAGCTGTCAGCTCTTCAACATCTTAACTCTGAACTTTGCATCGCGGCACAGGCAGGGTTAGATTGGTTTAAGACATGCGCACCATCGAGGTGCAGTACGCCTTAGTATACAGCGTCATCGTGCCCCCACGTAGGCAATTGGGGATGAAGTGGTAATAAACCCCTAACAGGCTGGAACTCTCTCTACAGAATCATACACATTATGGGTGTTACAAGACAAAATAATGTTGTAGGATAATCGCTGTGAACTAGGTATCTTTCTCTCCCCACACTGATAAAACCAGGAACTAACATCATTTTCTGGAAAGCATTCAGAGAGCTTTCCTGGAAATGATGTCAGATTCTGGTCTTATCGATGCACAAACAGCAGTATACTTATTTATTTATTTATTTATTTATTTATTTATTTATTTATTGGTGTTTAAGGTCACATACTTATGCACAATGGCTAATCATGGCCGTGACAGTTTTACGGGTGGAGGAAGTCGGAGTATCCGGAGAGAACCACCGAGCAACGACGAGCAGCTATCAGCTCCCCAGCATCATAATTCCGCACTGCAGCACATGCAGGGTTAGATTGGTTTAAGACATGCGCACCATCGACGTGCCGCGTTAGTACGCCTTAGTATACGGCGTCATCGTGCCCCCATGTGGACAATCGGGGTTAAGTGCCTTGCCCAAGGACCCAACGCGGGAGTCCGAATCGAGCGCTCAGATGGTCACCCATCCGAGGATTAACCGGGCTCGACGTTGCTTAAATTCAATGATCTGACGAGAACCGGTTGCCGCAACGCCACCGCGCCCCCTCATTTAGTTAATTGTAGTTTTCTTAACCCTTTACCTAACGTAACGATCAAAACCGGCCAGCGCTATTCTCAAAAATCGCCAATTAATTTTCATTATTTTTTTCATTTTTTGTCTCAAAAAATAGGTTATGACCCCTCGTTGGAACGAGCTCGTCGAGCTCGTTCCAACCAGGGGTCATAACCTATGTTTTTGAGACAAAAAATGAAAAAATTAGCTTTTCAAGAATTATTTTTGCAAGTGTCGTCTGCTTTTCAGGTTAGGTAAAGGGTTAAAACTTATTTTGACTTGTATTGTAATGTGCAAGTTCTTTAGACAACGATATCTGAATAGTTTTATTGGAAAATAGAGATAATTGTTTTCTCCCGTGAGTGAATTTAGTTTATTATTTAAAAAACACTTTCTTGGATAAAGGGTTAACGGATATAGATTAACCTTTTACACAATGAAACCCTGCACACAGGGTTTGTAAATGACGAAAGTGCGTAAGCAGACGACAACTTTGTCAGAAAAGCATCATGGCTCTGGACAGACAAATACAGTCGGTGAGAGAATTAAGTTTTTCCATTCTTGTGACGTTGACCTTTGTCACTCGAGCATGGTGTTGCTGTGCAAACTTCCGGGGGACTTTTTTCGAATGGGTTTTGGTCAAAGAGCTGTTGATCTTAACCATTGTGTAAAGTTTTATGGACATCCACCAACGCATTATAGATTTATGGCTCCGGATGGACAAAAAAGTCGGACGGACGGACGGACGGACGGAACGAGGGAAGCCATTGGAAGGACGGAACGACGGACGGATAACCCAGATTTAAGATGCTCCCTATCTGGGGTATAAAGAAAACAAGAGTGCTATTAGGAGAACAAGAAGAAAAGGAGTAACCCAGAAAAAACTGACATCACACATTGTGGATTACGAAAGGCAGAACCCCTCTGCTCGTCCGACTTCAGTGCCGTACATTGTAAAGAGGACCTTTTAAACATTAAAGAATCTATTAAAGCGAGTAAATTGTGGACGGTACACCATACAAAATGTGGTGACCGCGCGTTCGGTCAAGATAGCTTGAAAACATTGTCTAGAGGTAACGGTATATGTAGAACGTGCAGAGTTTGATGGTGAGACGTGATGCGTTTGGTCAATAAGGGGTTGGGAAAATTACCCATGGATACTTTCTTTGTCAGTGTTGTATCTTGTCTAGTTCTGAAAGTCCTTTGCCAGTGGCATAGAATGGACTTGTATATTTTTATGCGAAGAGCATTAAGTTTTACCCATCTACAACAGTCTGTCCGTCCATCCGCCCCGTTCGTTCGCTCGTACGTCCGAGTTTTGGTTTCCAAAATGATAACTTAAGTATGCATTTACATATTTTGGGAACTTTTACATATTTATGAGGTACGAACAGGATCATAAATCAGTGAAATAAGCATGATGCTTAAATAATTAAGTAAGGTGCTAAACTAATATAGCATGATGCCTAAATAATATATAGGCATGATGCTTAAATAAGTAAGTATCATGCTTAATTATTTAAGTATCATGCTTAATTATTTTTGCAGCATTCGTGAGAGCATACCAAACATTAATTATTGAAGCATCATGCTATATTATTTAGGTATCATGCTATATTATTTAAGCATCATGCTTAATTCATTGATTTATGATTCTGTTCGTATGACACATATTGTCTACAATGACAGGTCAAGTTCGCATTTGGCCATATTTGCATACTTTCTTCTAGAGTTATTCCACACAGAGACACAGGAAGCACGGGGCAGCTGCCATCCCTGCCTCGGACCACGGGGTGAGAGGGGGCAGACAGTGCCCTTCCCAGGTTCGTCTCTCCATTATTTTCAATGATATATTCTCGAAGTAAAGCTAAAACACTAGAGCTGTTGGTTTTTAAATTTCTTGTTCGGTTTCGGTTTTGGTTTTTCAGGGGGAGTAAAACCTCGGTTCGGTTCGGTTTTCGGTTTGTTCACGAGGCCAAATAAAATTCAGTAAAACTCATTCTTATGTCCGGAGTCATAACTGAATGACAGTGAAATTGAGTGAAACTCAATGAATGCCCGAAATAAGCTATAATACATGAAGAATCAGGAAGGCCAATTTAATAATTACCTAAATATACAGAACTTTTATTGTGCTTGGCCATTTTTCGAGGTCTGACACCTACACGCAACTTGAGGAAAGCTGCAAACACAACTAAACTGAAATGTCGGAAATTCACAGAATGTAGCCCTCCCAGAGTAGTGAGAGTACCAGACACTGCCATTGGCAGTGTCTGGGTACTCTCACTACTCTGGGGGGGGGGGGGGGGGGGGGGGCTACATTCTGTGAATGTCTGCAGCAAGAGAGTATTTAATAAAAAACGAAGAACCTCAGATTACGGAATGTCGTCAGTTTCGGTTTCGGTTTTTAAAAAAAAAATAAAAACCTCGGTTCGGTTTCGGTTAACCTACAGCTCTATAAAATACACCCTTAATCTGTTCTGCGAGTTTTTAAAATTCAGTGGGGGAATTTGGGAGGTGCACCCCTCCTGATAGGAAGTGGGACCTCCTTCAAACTACCCCATTTCGAGCCTTCGGCCTTCGAGACATGTATGCTTCTGCATCTCATGGCCTGGCTGCTAATGCGAGTAAATGCCCTTTTCCCGAGGTCTGCCCAGCCCCACCAGCCCTGAGGTGCTTCCGGCGCCCCTGATTCCACACTGCTAAGTGAAAAATAAGACATTCTATGGTTTCCGGATGATAACTCGAGTATGTACTGAGATAGTTTGTGAAACTTTCACATATTGTCTAGAACGATAAAATACAGTTTTGCATTTGGCCATAGTTGTATCCTCTGTTCTAGAGCTATTCTTATTGACTTAGTGAAAAATAACACATCCTTTGGTTTCCGCGTGATAACTTAAGAATGCATTAAGATATACTACTTAAAGTTTGCTAAGCACCAAGTATATCCAACAACCTGTTTTACGTTTTAGTTGAAATATTGTTATGAAAAGTGTATATATTTTATATTTAATTATATCTTTAATGATTCGAGCACAGAAAATGAGATTTTGTTTGTGTTTGACATTGTTTTTAGCATTTGAATACGATAACTATGGAAAATGGATATTATTGGTAAAAGAGGACATTTTTCAAATTTGCCAAAAAGTTGACGGAACGAACTGATATGAGTTAAATATCGAGTATGAGACCCATTATTGTTAATTACAGCTTGACAACGTCTCCTCATGCTCCCAATCAGGTTCCAGATGGTCCTTTGTGGGATGTTGTTCCATTCTTGAACCAGCATTGCACCAAGCTCTTGGACACTTCTTGGTTTGACTGGACGGACTGAAATTGCAAGCTGCAACTCATTCCAGACATGTTCGATTGGATTGAGGTCAAGGGATCTTGCTGGCCAGTCCATACGCTCAATCCCCTCCCTCTGTCGGTACTCTCGGACACAATGGGCACCATGAGGACGTGCATTATCGTCCACCAGAATGAATCTATCGCCCACTGCGCCTGCATACAATTTGACCTGGGCATCCAGGATCTTATCAATATACCGCTGAGTAGTCAATGTAGCACGGTCAAGGACACAGAGCACTGTACGTCCATCCCAGCTGATGCCGCCACCGACCATTATTGACCCTCCACCATAGCCGTTATGCCCAGCAATGTTGGTTGCATGAAATCGCTCTCCTGGTCCTCCCCATACCCTAGAATGCCTATATGTGTTGTCTAGGCAGGACCTTGACCAATCTGTAAAAAGGACAAGCCGTCAGTCTTCTCTGTCCATCCAACGTGATCCATGGCCCATTCATATCATGCCTGGCAGTGGTTCTGGGTCAGCTGAATGCGAATACATGGTCTTCTCGATCGGAGACCACCTTCGTGCAACCTTGCCCGGATAGTCTGGGTCGAAATATTTACCCCTGATGCATTCTGGAGGTCACTGCGAAGCTGGGTTGCTTTGTCAAAGCAGTTCCTACGGGCCTGAATGATAAACAACCGGTCTTCAGCTGCGGATGTTCCCCTGTCTCTGCCACCACCATGTCGTCTGACTGGTGTGCCATACTGCTGAAATCTTTCCCAGGCTCTGGTGATCACCGTATGGTGCACACCAAAGGCTTCACCAACCTGACGATGGGTAGCTCCTTGTTCCACCATCCCTACAGTCCACCACATTTCTGCTTCAGACAAAATGTCTTCTTACATTTGCATTCGCCATATTCAATCATTAAATCACAAGGGTCCGTGTTGAAATGAAGACTAAATACCCTACACATCTCATATACATGTAGACAGTACACGAAAACATCATGGAAATCAAGGGCTACATGCTTTCCATGACTGTCACGACAAGTCTGCCTGTCAAGAGAGCTAATGTAAACACTGGGGACCATCTCAATACATTCCTCATTCATATCCACCAAATATATCGCAAATGTGTCACAAGAAAATGTCACAATTATGTGTCAAATATGTGGTGCTTAGCAAACTCTGAGTAGTATATATTTTTTAAACTTTCACATATTGTCTAGAATATGACAAAACAGCGACATGTTCAGCTTTCCACTTCAGCCGACTGATTCAGATCATCGTGGACGGTTATCTCCCCTTATCGACTTTGAGAACCCATTAGCTAATTGCTTCACAGATAATTGGCTAAGGTGTGAGAAAAGTAATCAGATGATACAGAATTTTGGACATCAAAGGAACAGAGGTCAAGACCTGTGTCTAAAAGATATTTTTACCAGGCAGCAGACACAAGATCATATTTTCCGAATTAATGCACTTCCCAGTTATCTGTCAAACCAAAAAGCATCCCCAGGAGGCCAAAATCAATGAAAACACTGTTTTTTAACATTTTTGGAACGATTGCACTGGAGAAAACAGTATATTTTATAAGTGACGGGGGAACAAAACTCAGTTGGTAAACCGGCAACATACAACAATCACTATAATGAAAATATATTGAACTTTCCGATGTCATGTGCTTCCATAATGTAACTTTTAGGAATTGTAAAACTTTCCCATCTCCGTTTTGCAAATTTCCAATCCCCGAAACGACAATTTCAGGGGAGTTAACCAGACTGTTTTTCCACTAATTTGAAGTTAAAAGCTGGACATGTCAAGTTTGCATTTGGTATCACGGATCTAATTATTTTCCCATAGGCGACTAGTATAACGTTCAGGCGACAAAAATATGATCGCATCACTTTAATTTTGGCATTCAAATATCTTTGTAAAGTATAGCCCTTTAGACAACTTTTCTGACCCACAAACAGTGGGTCATGCAACAAATAAAAGAGAAAAACTGACAGGAAGGGAAGTACGCGTCACGTGCACATATTTTTCAGGGAATTCCCAACAAAAAACACCAAAAGTCAAATGTATTTTTAAGTTCCAAAACGTCATCAAATCGCCATCTTTATTTATCTGGAATATTCAACAATAATGCAAGATGTCAATAGAATGTTGCAAACGTGCAACATTTCAAGGTGTGTAACTCCAATTTAAATATTCATATCAACCATCGTCCTCCAGGTTACGGACGCTATTATAACAACGTATATCATCGTCTCAACTCTATCGCCAAGCTTTCGATCCGAACTGGATCTTCATCAGGACACTCGAATTAGGAAGAACTACCTGTCAACAGTACGAAAAACAATTGCAATTGTTTTTCGTACTGTTGACAGGTAGTTCTTCCTAATTCGAGTGTCCTGATGAAGATCCAGTTCGGATCGAAACCTTGGCAATAGAGTTGAGACTATGATATATCTAATTTAAATATTTAATTCAGTGAAACCATTTGGACGTATTCACTTTCTCAGTTCTAGAGTTATTCCCCTTGACTTATTTAAATTTTAGTTTGCCTTTGCGAAGGTTTCTAAAATATAGGGACTTTAGTATTCTATAAACACAGATGGTGGACTGCTGTACTGGTGGGAGTGAATGTTGGGGGTGGCATCTAGGACAATGGAGCGCGGGGGCATAGCCATCCTTGGCGTTATTCTAGCTTTCTCCGTTTTTTTTTGGGGGGGGGGGGTGGGGGTATGTCATCGCACAGTGATGACCAATCAGAACACGTTACACCGCTTTACACCCCCATCTCCACACAGACACCGGTTTCTGCACCACTGACCTTTGTTCAATAAACAACAAGTTCATCGTAATGGATGACGGAATGGAGTTTGATTTAGATGTTTTCCTTTATTTTTAATTTGTGCTGTCGCTTCCCCTTCCACGGCGACATAACAAACATAGTTCCCAAATTACAGCCAACTCTTGCGATAAGTTTATCACGAGTAGCCCTTTGAAATAGGTTGGTATCTTCCATGTTTGATCAATGACATGAATTAGAAGATTCCATATTCATTATTTGGGGGTAAACCTTCGTTGGGGCTACACTTTGAAAATATTAATTTGTCTACTCCATAAATTCACAGAGCAGTTATTTATGTTTTGAAATTAGATCTTAGACGGGAAAAGCAGTTTAACCCTTTGAACTCTGGTGGTATCTTCCACGTCAGTTTAATGATAGCAATTGGGAGACTCCAAATTCATTATTTGGGGGTGGACTAATTAATATTTTTAACGTGCACCTGCACGTTAAAAATATTAATTGGGCTATCCCACACCAGCACTCAGCATCCATCCGACTTAACCTTTTAAACCCTGGCGGTATCTTCCATGTCAGTTCAATGGCAGCAATTAGAAGATTCTGTATTCATTATTTGGGGCGGCAGGTTGAAAATATTGATTGGTCCACCCAACACATCAATTTAGAAGGCACACTACTTAATTAAGTAATGAAGTACAGTGGAGCCCACTTAATTGGATATCTCTTAATTGTATATCCCTGTTAATTGAATATAATTTTCAAACACAAAACCATTTACCATACCTTCAGTACAAATTTGATCTGTTAATTGCATATGGGTTGTAGAGTAAACTCCTGTTAATTGTATATAAATTTTTGTAATATGTCGAAAAAATTATTGTGACCCGCACCAAATTCCCCTTATTTATCAACCTTTTGGGCTTCACCACATCCAATAGAGGCATTTATTCTATTATATCTTGTTTGACAGAGCTCTATGAGCTCTGTCAAACAAGATATAATAGAATAAATGCTCAGTTTACCTCCAGAACACAGGAAACTGACCAAATCCCTGTTAATTGTATACTCCTGTTAATTGAATAATTTTCACTGGCAAAATGGATATTCAATTAAGAGGATTCTACTGTATCACGTTCCTGGGCCGGAAAAAGGCCTCTCGTGTCCAAAGAGTTAATGAAATTACCGTTCAACCGATGATCAGAATCGGCCACCCCAATCGGTCGATTGTGGGCAATCGGATAACAACAGCAACGGCTCCTGGAACATTGGTTCAGCCGATTGTAGCCAAGCATTTTTGTGATGATTCATTAACCACATTTTATTATCTTCTGCAATTGTTCAATTGTTAATGTAAAATGATGTCAATGATACCATTCAATAATTTTGAAAAACAACCACAGTGTGTATTCTTAATTTCTCTAGACGCCCCTTTACGGGATAAACAAGTTAAACGACATATAAAGCTTACAATTGAGCGCACTTGCGGCAATCGCCAGTTCATATTGGAAAAAGTGATGGTTGACTCAGGTTGCAGTAAAATGACCAGCCGTGTGCACTTGGGCGGTATACATGGCTCTGTGAGAGCCACGTATACCGCCCAAGTGTGCGCGTCTGGTCATTTTACTGCGACCTGAGTCAACGACGTTTTACACCACAGATGTCGGATAGAAGTGTTGGTAAAGGCCAAGAATAGAGGACCGCACGTTTTTTAAGAAAATAAAACATATTTCAAAACTTTTCTGAGTTTCTTATCATTCGAAGACATGTTTTACACAAAACTATCCCGAAACACCGATACCCACTCACAAAAATCATCACTTTTAACCCTTTTCTCTGAGATGGGTTTTTGGAACAAAATGAATTTCTGATTGCGTTCTGAAATGGAGCTGCGGATGTTTCGTTGTGACGTCACAGGGGAGCAATCATTACCTTCTTTGCATCCTAGGATCAGTTTAGGATGGGCACGGGTTAGCTAACCCGTACTCATCCTAAACTTACCCTGATGCATTGGTCGCCGTATTCTAATCATTGCCTTCTTTGCGTACTAGGGTCAGTTTAGGATGGGTACGGGTTAGATAACCTGTATCCATCCCAAACTGACCCTAATTCGTTCTCCCATTGTGATTACACCCTCGTATACTCCGATGAAATGGAGTATATTATACGATAGCGGAAAAAACAAAGAATCGCGTACCTGTTTACCGCAGGTTTTGTTGTTGAAATTGTTTGGAGAATAAAGTTAACAGAGTATAAAAAGGGTTAAAAGTGATGATTTTTGTCAGCAGGTATCGGTGTTTTGGGCTAATTTTGTTCAGAACATGTCTTAGAATGATAAGAAACTCCAAAAAAAGTTGTAAAAAATGTTTTATCTTCTTAAAAAACGCGCGGTCCTCTGTTCTTGGTCTTTAGTAGACTTTACCGAAGTGTTCTATCCGATATGTATGTTTAACACTGTGAAATATGTTCAATTTTAAGTAGTTCTTTCAAGCCTCGACTCGTCTAGCAGTGCACAGTATTACAATCGGAATCGACATCGGAATCGGCCGAGTGTGAGCTCAAAAAACCTGTAATCGGCCAACGGCCATTTTTGGTAATCGGTTGAACACTTAATGAAATGATGACGTATCATGTTCCTTGGTTGGATAAGCGGCCTCTCGTGTTGAAGGGGTTAATGCGTGAATGATTTCCAGTGGGTGGGTTTGAGTCTCTCAAACAGTGAGAAGATTTAACAGGATCGATTATAGATACAGTCATATATTACCGAGCTTGCTTTGTTTAAATGAAAATGGTTGTTAAATAGATTATTGTCCTGGTGTGCCTTGTATTTTAAATATGCTTCTTTTGTTTGTCGTCACAAAAAGGTTTGTAAGCTACTGTTTTTCGATAAATCAAAGGATTATTTATAAACAGCTTATATAGCAAGTACAGAAAGGGCTGAAACGTTCTGACCCTTCAACGGAATAAAATAAAACGTTTTGCTGAAATCTGTTGAGATATTTAATTTAAAACAAGGTATGGAAGCATAACTATTTGGGGGCGACGGAGAGAAGGGTGGGTGGGCTCATATTAATTTTCTCAATCCATTTTTTATCTATTTTCAGTGTAACAAATATGACCTGTCCGTTTGTTCGGATTGTAGCCAACATCGCACATTGTTGGCAATCGCTGTAGGAAATCCCATTACCAGCTGAAAAAAAACCTAGAGACTTTTAGTGAGTTTTCGCAATCGAAAACCAGTTTGACATTAAAATTGATCTGACGTTTTTGAGACGATAGACATAGCAACAGGAGTTTCAAGTTGTATAAGTGAACTTCGTCTTTCATGTAACCCGGACGGTCAAATGTGGAGAATTATTTGTGACTTTTAAGATGTATATTACTGTTCGATACGGAGGTATGAAAATTTATTATTAGTGTTTAGAACAAGTGTCTTCACACGATAACCCTTTACCTAACATGAAAAGCAGACGACACTTGAAAACAAAATTCTTGAATAATTATTTTTGTTCATTTTTTGTCTCAAAAACATAGGTTATGACCCCTCGTTGAACGAGCTCGTTCCAACGATGGGTCATAACCTATGTTTTTGAGACAAAAAAAAATGAAAATTAATTATCGATTTTTGTGAATAGTCCAGGCCGGTTTTGGCCGTTACGTTTGGGTAATAGCGATTTTTGTGAATAGCGCAGGCCGGTTTTGACCGTTACGTTGGGTTAACCCAAATACCTGCTAACAGAGATCAATTAACAAAATATCTCTGACCATTCTCAACAAGAACACCGGAAGCAGGAGGCAGCTACCTCTCCCCCTTGCCCCAAAGTTAGGAGGGCAACGGGTCAGCGCGTGCCCCTTTTTGCCAGAAGGGCACTAGTGGAAAATACTTTACTTTCCGAGAACTGTAACTGAGAAACTCCTCAGTATTTGTTTCTAGCGTATTCTACGGGTGCCAAATCCAATGCAGGGGGGGGGGGGGGGTTATCAGATAAAATGACGGAGGCTGGTCGATAATCTCTAAACAATGAAGCTATACAATCGGTGGGTGAGTTCGAAAGCTTTATATATATCTATACCGTCCCTTGGGCACAATGGGTCGCTACGTGGACTGGTCGTAATCCACGCGTGGGCAGTAATGTCCACCCATGCATTTACCAGGTAATAAAAATCATCAGCAGCAAAATTTTAATTAATGAAGCACCGGGCTTGTACCCGGTGCGTCATTAATTAAGTTTCTGATTATTATTCCCAAAATTAGTGTTTGGAATTTAATATTATTGCGTCCATGGAAATTTTGCCCAGCCGTGGAAAGTTACCCGTCCACGGCGGCCGTGCTGTACGACCAGGGCTCAAAATAAGCGGTGTCGCGTCGCTTTTTGCTATGCAAAACTTGCAAAAAGCTACACAATGTTCAATTATGTATAGCATTTTGCGATACAAGATAATCAACTGCAACCTATTAGGCTGCAGTTGATTATCTTGTATCGCAAAATGTAAATGACAATTTGCAAACAAATTTGAAAACTAGTTCATTGATGCTTTACTTCTGATTGTGAAACACTCCAGGCATAACTCAGATTAACTCTCCATCAAGCATCATAAGCAGCTTCATATGTCAGATGAATTCTATTGGTTTAAATTCTTCCTGTTTTTACAACATTTTGCATAAAATGTCCATTAAAAATAACTTCAAGCCCATCAAATTAAAAATCCCAACTTCCATTTTGAGAACTCTGTTAAACAACCACGACGTCATTTGAAAATATCCAAGTCCATGCAACCCTTAAAGGCAGTTCAGTTGAAAAAAACATAGTAAATGTTTCATGTGTTGCAGATCATTTGGAAATGCCCAGAAATGGATGGAAACTATTCTATCTACTTAGAAGAATTCAATACAAAACAGCATAACATAACTCCTGTATACAAAAATAGCTATGCAATTTTTACAAAATACTATTCATTTTTTTTTTTGGAAATGTGTAGCATTTTGCTACGCAAAGAAAAAAAGTTATTTTGAGCACTGAATACGACTCAAGAGATAATATAATGACAGTACTAATATATGTTATATTACAATTTATAATACGTTGTCAACTCCCGGTTTTAACTCATACCCAGAGTCGAATGCCCTTCTTGACACCGCCCCCCTCCCCTGTTGCCTTCGG
Source organism: Pictodentalium vernedei (assembly GCA_031216915.1). NCBI lineage: Eukaryota > Metazoa > Mollusca > Scaphopoda > Dentaliida > Dentaliidae > Pictodentalium > Pictodentalium vernedei. Next base: position 52,679,273 of record CM062294.1, read on the forward strand.
ATACTTTTTCGCGCCCTTGATTTTCAGGTAGGCTAACCCTATTCCCAATAATATAGATTAATGTACAAAACATATTTAGGTAACACTACACCCTTCAACCAGACGTGTTGCCAGGGGAGAAGGGTCTCGGTTCTCTGAGCTGTCTGTTATTTCCGTTTATTAAAAGTTGCAAAAGGAAACTTAGCTTTTTGTGGTAAGATAATTAGAAGCAGCCACTTATGGGGGATTGTAACCTGAGTTGGTGAGAGGTGGGTTAAAGCAAATAGGTCTTTGGGTGGCCTGCGTGGAAAAGAGAGGACATGTTTTTGAAGAGTCCCTTGGAGGCACCTTTGGTCGGTCACTGTTGTTCAGAGGAAGTTGCGATCGCTGGAGGGAGCCTAAGGGAAAAACTGGAAAAGACAATGAAATGGAGTGACAAATTAATGTGTGGTTTAATCCCGATTGACACTCTTTCGGATTTCAGTTGATGTCCCGACTCTCCCCTCCCACTCATGGGTTTGAAAATAGTTATAGTCGTTTATCATAACTTGAACACAACTCACCGCTGTTTATCGATCATGATTAAACCAACTATCAGTATTTTTATGAGTGTTTACTTTTCGTGATTAGCAATTGTGATAGTGTATCTGGAAGGCTGGCACAACAAAATAAAAAAAATATCCAAACATTTTCCATTTAATTGACCACCTTGAAGAAATCTTGGCGTACAATGAACTCACGCAAATGCAGCTTAGTGCAGGTGGACCCCTCCAGCAAAGATGAGGAGATAAAGAAACATTCATGGTAGACTACAGATCATGAAACAGAGCTTCCCCTGAGTTCCGATGTATTCTATGTGCCTACTGGAACTCAGGGGTACGAGAGGTTGTTGAATGGCGAAACAAACATTACAGAATATGTGTCTGCTTTCAATGTGTATTTAAATTTAATAATAAGGTACTGTTTTGATGTAGAAAAATATTTTGTAAATTGATCAGTGTTTTGACGAACAAAAATATCAAGCATAGTTTATCGATGCTATTTAACAGATACCAACTTCACTCTAAAAATTAAAGTATTAAACCTGACACTTTCAAGGTGTTAAACCCTTTCTAACTCTCAGGGTTTTTATTTTAACACTCAAAGTGCAATGCTTTAAGCACTTAGACATTACAATCGTCCGACATCTGAAACTTGAATGGATGGCACTTCCCATGTGTTTAGCATTGGTGGTTCTTCCAGAATCGTCCATAATTTAATTGATTTGCGCTTGGTAGGTACATAATTAAAAGGACACAACGCAGATGATGCGGATCAGGCTCGAGAGTTCGAGCCCGATCCGCGTCATCTGTGTTGTTTCCTTTTAAGTGTCGCGACATTACACTTGTCAAGTGGTATTATTGTCAACACCTGTCAAGTTCTGGGATATCTACACTTGAACAAAGTGCTAGTTCAGCACTTAGTAAGTGTTAAATACAGCACTTCAAGTGTAGTTTTTAACACTTTAGTTTTTAGCGTGTTCTTGTTCTATTCACCAATGAAACAGTAAAATACGTGAAACAAACTACAAGAGAAAATGTTTGATCTAGCCGCTAGAAAAACAAATAAACAAAATCCCGACTGTCCCACTCTCTTTACCTTCTAAAATTAGAAAGTGGGACATTCGAGATAACACCAAATGTGTAATTCAGACGAAGTGGAGACCATGGAACACTTTCTATTAGAATGTCCAAAATATACCAGTCTAACAGAATACTATCCACCGGGAGCATGGCGGAGAAGTGGGAAGGGAGAATGAAGGGTATGTAATTGGGTGACACAATGGAGAGGTTTGTATGTTATTCGGAGAGTTAGGAAGGAATGGGGTGCGGAATGTCATCAAGCAGCTTGTCTCAGAGTGTTTGGGGGAAGAAGAGGCGAGAGGATAAGGAGGCATTTGGGAGAACAGGGATAATCGAGACCTTCTCACCCGAGAACCGCAACAAATCAAATCAAAGTGTTATTATTATTAGTAATATTTTACAGAAAATACGTCATTAAGAATATCAGTATCACACCTACAGTTAAAACTAGAAGTCCTGTCAGGAAATGCGCACCAATAGCACGTCGATCTGCGCGTTAATCTATGCGTTATGACCATAGTATGGCTATCAAATTATGTACATATGGCCTGTGCACAAGCATTGTTTTAGCCAACGGACCTCCTGGTAACCCGGAGGTCCATTGGCAGAAACATTGCCTGTGTTTGCTATGAGTAACCAGGAGAACCTGTCGTGCTTTGGATGCAATTCGATATGGCAATTCCTACGCGCAAGTAAGCCTAGATAAACGCACAGTTCGTGACAGGACTTCTAGTTTTAATTGTATCAATTATGGCTCTTTGTTCAGCTAATGTGTTTTACAGTAATTTACAAGTTTTTTTTTTTATCCTTCCCCTAAAATAAGCAAATCTCAGTCTAAACTTTTATATTAATGGAAAGGACAGCGTGTGTATTGTATGTCACGTGCGTATACTGTGGATATAATGAACAAAAAAATTTCAGAACACCAAAAGATGGTGAAAAGACCGTTTTTTTTATTTTTAATGGGTCTCAATAGAAAAATAGTTAAACTTTCAAATTGATTGGAAAACATTGTAACAAAAGCACCGCCAGGCATTGCTAAATACGTCCATTAGCCATTTTGAATTGTACCAACTTTGGTTGAGATGAAATGAACCAAACTGGATTAATCGGCCGGAAACCAGAAATGTTAATAGACGTTCAAATTCGAAAAAGGGCCATAACTCATGTAAACATAATTGGACGGAACCCATATTCGAATTTGGTCTGAAATACTAACTGGGTAATCCACATACCAGCTTTGGTTGAGATCAAATAATCCAAACTGGAGTTATCGGCCGGAAACCAAAAAATTTAACAAACGGACAGACGGACGAACGGACTTATTACATAATACGACCTTTTTTTTAAACTGGCATATAAAAAGCCAGCTTCTGTATTTTTATACTACTATGCAGGAAAATGCTTGAACTTTTTTAAATGGTGCGTGCATCAATGAAACAAATTCGGTACGATTTCGAAATTTCAATTTTTAGATGAAATTCCCATACCCTTGGTGTTAAAGTTACTGACAGCTTTCGATAAATAAGGGGAGCTAACTTTCCTGCAAATATCTTCCAATGACGCAACTTGTCAGTCATGCGCCCGTCAGTCTGTTCCTGGTCTAACGCCTGTGATCATTCCTTTGTCCGTTCGTTTTTAAACGTCTGTTCGTGATCATTTAGCTCAGATCACGACTATGTTTTTTTTCGCGATTATTCGTTAACCCCCTGCACACTGATGTCAAAACACCAAAACTTCAAGTAGCCATTATTCCCATGATGCAACTAGAAATTTAATCAATTCAGTCTTGTTTGACAGAGCTCAATGAGCTCTGTCAAACAAGACTGAATTGATTAAATTTCTAGTTGCATCATGGGAAAAATTAGCAGCCTGAAACTTTGAGATTTTCACATCAGTGTGCAGGAGGTTAATGTATTCCTGATAAACTATTACTATTACATGGAGTATCCCCAACCAGTGACCAGTTTATAGTGAAATTGAAATATACGAAACGAGTTCGGTAAGTTAGATTTGAGCCGAGACTTTTGCTCCGTCCACTCTAATTTATTTACTGGATGGGTTTCGTAAACATCGCTCTAAAGAGGGGACGAGTTGAAGGTTGTGTTTATCACTTGAGCCAACGCTCAGTAAAATATTCCTAATTGGCTCGTTAAACAAACAGTGTTCCCTTTAAAACCTCGAAATGCGTTGATAACCCTTTACCAATAGCACTTGATATCAAAATTTATTTTAATTATTTTTATTAAAATGTTTCAAAAACTTTCAACAAAATCATATCATGCGACCCCCTCCTCACTGGAACGAGCTCGTTCCATCGAGGGATCACATGATATGGTTCTGTTGAAATTTTCAAACAAAAATATTTCTTTCAACTGCTCAATTTGTGAATTACGAGGGGAAGGAGGTTCCTGTCGATTCATTGGGTAAAGGGTTAAAATAGCGCTCTCTTTGTTGTGGGGTTAAAACAAATAGTCCCCAATGAGGTAGATATTTTGAAACATTTATTAATAGACTTTTATATAAAAAAAGAGATTCAAAACTTATTACATTATGTTATTGCATGTGTTTTGGGGGTGTTTTTTTTTAAATTCGAGTCACTGTCAAACGAGTATTCTTTCGCGCAAAAATACCATTGTATGGTGTTTCTATTCAGTCGATTCCTTGGGCAAGACACTTCACCCCCATTGCCCATGTGGGGGCGCGGTGACGCTGTGTACTAAGGCGTACTGCACGTCGATGGAGCACCTGTCTTCAACCAATGCTAACCCTGCTTGTGTGGAGTTAGTATGTTGGGGAGCTGACAGTTGCTGGCTGTTACTCGGTGGTTCTCACCGGGTACTCCGGCTTCCTCCACCCATGAAACTGTCGCGGTCATGATTAGCCATTGTGCAGAAACATGTGACCTTAAAAAACAGCAATAAATAAATTCATTCGATTCATTGTCAATGAGTATCTTTTCTCACAAGAATACCGTTGTGTGAATCTGTCTACTTCCGGAATGTTATTAAATGCTCGTTCTTCACTGCTCTTGTTATTTATTTATTTATTTATTTATTTATTTATTTATTGGTGTTTAACGTCACATCAGCAACCAAAGCCAAATCGTGGCGATTTCACTGCTCTTGAAATCACGGTTTACTTACGTATGAGTTGTTGGGCGGTTGTGCATTTATCCGTCAGAACCTCCCATAATTATCGAGTCCCAATTCCACGCGCAAACTCCGATCCGATGGAATGATTTAAACCCACACTGCAAAAGATATAGGTTCTCTTTAGAACCAAAACTGGTTCTCATCTTGTCCCTGAGATGGAACCAGCTCTGTTTAAACAGTATTTATTTCAAATCAAATAAATTTACCAAGATTAGCATTCAGTTTTAACAGAATATTACATGAACTGAAGTAGATTCAGCAGTAAACTTGGAGCTTATTCAACGCAGTCGCCAAACATTTTGAAACAAAGGAGATATGAACAGTTGGCATATCGAACCAGTTTTGGTTCTGAAGAGAACCAAACCTGGTTCGATATGGCAACTGTTCATCTCCTTTGCTTATTAATGATTTGAGACAACCTCGTATAAGCTCTAAACTTACGGCTAACCCCCCTCAATTTATGTTTAATTCTGTTAATATTTAATGTTAATCTTTATAAATTTATTTGATTTGAAATAAATTCTGTTTAAACAGAACTGGTTCCATCTCAGGGACAAGATTAGAACCAGTTTTGGTTCTAAAGAGAACCTATATTTTTTGCAGTGCAGAATTACAACAATGCAGTAAGCCCTTGTTTAAAAAGTCAATAATTGATACAACGCTAAATTCGTATTCCTCCATCATTTCCTGTACTAATCCGTCTTGATTGTTTTGTTTAAAATAAAAGGATCTTATCTGTCAAAGCCATTACTTCGTCTTTCAAACTATTAATCTGTTAATCTGGTGTGACTTCAGCAAGAAATGACCCAGGTCCGTGCATGATGGTTTTTCATTTTATTTTATTTAGGCGTTACCCCCTGAGGAGAAGATGAAAGAAAAAAGCCTTGATATCAAGAAATGTTGTGTATGGGAGTGGCAGGAAGACAGCCTCTCCGGCTATGCCATTTCCATGCAGTATACACTTTGTGTTATTTGTTACTTGTAAATTGTTAGTGTACTTGTGTATGCTGCAAAATAAAGTTTCATTCATTTATGATCCCGGCGTTTACGTTAATGATGACTTTTTATGGTAAAATGATTTTTCCTGTTGTTATCATAATTTATTTTGACTGAATATTGAACGAAACTTTCTTCTGAAATAGTTTTATTTATCTATTTGTAGATCGTCAAGAGAAAATATTCAACCCATACTGCAAGGCGTCAACCCTGCTGAGATGGATAAAAGACAGTTGTACGAATAACAGGGAAGGTAATAAACAATACGAATCACTTCTGTAAATGTTCATTTTTCCTTCTACATTTGTTTTGCTTCCAAAATATAGCTGTTGATGTTTGGCCGCCAGAGTAGGGGGTTTCTTTCGTCGTAGAGACAGAACATGTTCTCGCGCAACTGGGAAGGGTGCAGTTTTCTTTAACCTGTTCAAACAGGGCCAGGGTGTCCTTTCTAAATAATATATCACGCAACAGTATTTTCGATATTGTTAACCCTTAACGGCCCAAAACCGGCCAGCTCTCTTATCCAAAATCGCCAAATTAATTTTTATTTTATTGTTAAATTTTTTGTCTCAAAAACATAGGTTATGTCCCCTCGTTGGAACGAGCTCGTCCGGCTCGTTCCAATGAGGGGTCATAACCTATGTTTTTGAGACAAAAAATGAAAAAATTAGTTATTCAAGAATTTTGTTTGCAATTGTCGTCTGCTTTTCATGCTAGATAAAGGGTTAAAGGACACTTATTTTTTAAGTGTTAATGAAGATGAAGCACAGATGTTCACTGTTCAACAAACCCGACTTCTTACCGCATATTACTTTTACTTTGGCTTTCAATCTGGTTTATTTGGTTGTGTGAAACACAGAGTGTTGTTTTTGTGTTGTTTCTTTTCTTTTTTCTTCTTCTCCTCCTTTTCCGCACGATAGCTCGAATCGTCCTGTCTCGTTGCTTTTCGGCATACTAACAGACAGTCATGAGTACTCGGCCTCCTACGTTTTTCAGGCTCATGGGGCATTGGGCGTGGCCGTGGGAGGGGGTGTTTTGAAAGTGGGTCACGCTCATATCTCAAGCATGACATGTCTTTTGGACCTGGTACCAACACCAAATGAGTCGAAGCTCAATGGAGGATCAAAATGTATTTATTTATTTATTTATTTATTTATTTATTTATTTATTGGGGTTTAACGAAACTTTCGACAGCCACGGCACCTCGTGTCATACAGTTTTACAGGTGGGGGAAGCCGGAGTTATTTATTTATCTGGGTTTAACGACACCTTCGACAACCAGGGTCACCTCGTGTCGGACAGTTTTAGAGGTGGAAGAAGCTGGAGTACCCGGATAAACCCGCCGAGCAGTGACGATCAATAATTGTCAGACTCCCCAAAGTACTAACTCCACACAAGCAGGGTTAGCATTGGTTGAAGACAAGTGCACCATCGACGTTCGATGTGCAGTTTGCCTTAATGCCGAGCGCCACCATGCACCCACGTTGGCGATCGGGATTAAGTGCCTTGCCCAAGGTCACGACGCAGTTACCCCTGGTGGGGATCGAACGGTGGATTTTTCAGTTTTAAGTCCAATTTTATAACCACTGAGCCACCGCGCTTCCGTTCAGGTAGATATATCCAAAAAGTTAGCGGGTGTGTTACATCACTCCAAAAAGTGGGCGGAGAAAAAACTTTTGGAAGTGGTCAGCGCTCATATCTAAAGCTTGGTATGACCTATGGACCTGGGGCCAACACCTGTAGAATGTCTAGCAACTTTCATGCCATTTTAGCAGGATCCTGGGTAGGACCCCCGAAGTGATGTCATGTCCGAGCGATGCCTGTTTGAGTCACTACTTGATAGCTTATTTGCTCGATAGGATTCGAGTTGTTCGAGTAATTCCCATTTTTGCTCGACTGTCTTTCGAGTTTGAGAATACTCTTATAAGCCCAAAATGGGGCTTCGCCAAGATCGTTTCGTTAGTTTTTGGTGATTTGGGTGATTGTCGGTTCTATTTGGGTAATTAGATATACTCTTAAACAAAGGAACACACCCTTAGAACACACTTCCGTCCTATCAGAGGGTTTGTGGTCACATAGAAACCACGTGCTGCCGTAAAAACCAAGATGGCGGTCTGCAATATACAAAATGGACGACGGAAACACGTGTTACCCTAACAACACGCGCTGCGCATGCGCACTAACACCACGTATTACTATGAGCATGACATCACAATATGGTCACCCACATCTTTTTCATTTTTCGAACTCTACAAAATACTAAACTTTCAGCCACATCGGCCGAAGTTCAGTTTTTCGGAAGTTTCCGATTATGACATCACTGCCGCTTCCAGTTGTAAAAGTTCAGAATGTAGATTTTTATTCATGGTTTTTATTTGAGAATTAAATTCCAAAATTTCCATAATACTAAAATTTATCAAGCTTATTGGAAGTTGAGTTGCGAGGAATTATTTATTTACAGAAATTAAACTTTCCTAAAGGAAACGGTAATTTGATCAGATTTGATTTTGGTTGTACCGAGTTGATCTCGCTTTGAGGCCAACCATCTAATATGGATCAGGAAAACCAATGAGCGTGGCCCGACGATCAAGAGTTAACAGCCGAAAAAAACACCATATCAGCAACAGGCATATAATAAACAGATAAATAATCTACTGTCTCTTTTGGGAACTCTACATGTTATGTGTTCTTACTGATTAAATTTTGTACACTGCAGCAAACTCTTTCCGGCAGTGTGTCGTACGATCGTATACAAACCAGTTCAAAGCAGGGTAATCGGAAGCGATTCGGCAGGTACCGGACCACTATCTTCTATATGTTTATTTTGTACCTGAATTCAGTACGCTATTTATGGTCTGTTGTCGGACTATACCAGAGCTAAGTGGGATACGTTTGATATGCAATAATAGTTCAGAGAGAGTATACCTAATTTGCCCGGAGAACACCCACGTAGAAAAAAGTTTCACACAGATAAATCCAAATATTGTAGAAAACATTTAGGAATACAAGCAAGCAATGTTCTGTTGATGCATGGCTGACTATTATCGTCATTGGAAGTGATTTAAAGGAAAGTTAGCTCCTCTTAATTTCCTAAAGCTGCCAGTAAAATTAATACTAAGGGCATGGGAATTTCATATAAAAATCGAAATTTCGAAATGTTAGCGATTTTGTATCATCAATGTGCGCGTCATTTCACAAACTTTAGGCATTCTCCTGTAGTGTTGTGCAGCAGTATAAAAATACACAAGCTGGCTTTCACAATTTTTTGACATTCTGTAACTTCTTTTCTGTTTATTATATCAACAGTGTGTACAGTTAAAACTAGAAGTCCTGTCACGAATAGTGCGCTTATCTAGGCTTAATTGCGCGTTGGAATTGCGCGCATTTGCCATATCGAATGGCATCCAAAGTACGGCAGGTTCTCTTGGTTACTCATAGCAAACACATGCAATGTTTCTGCCAATGGACCTCCGGGTTACCCGGAGGTCCATTGGCTGAAACATTGCTTGTGCACAGGCCATATGTACAGCATCTGATAGATTTACTGGGCCATAAAGCGTACATTAACGGGCATATCAACGTGCTATTTGTGCGCATGTCATGACAGGACTTCTAGTTTTAACTGTACATCGTGACATATCATACAGACACTCTCCTTTCCATCAATATAGAAGTCAAGCAAATGAGATTTGCCCTTTTACCACTGCACTGCAAAAAATATAGGTTCTCTTTAGAACCAAAACTGGTTCTAATCTTGTCCCTGAGATGGAACCAGTTCTGTTTAAACAGTATTTATTTCAAATCAAATACATTTTTAAAGATTAAAATTAAATATTAACAGAATTAAACATTAATTGAGGGGGTTTCAGCCGTAAGTTTAGAGCTTATACGAGGTTGTCTCAAATCATTATTAAGCAAAGGAGATACGAACAGTTGGCATATCAAACCAGTTTGGGTTCTGTATAGAACCAATATACCAGGTATTAATATTCGCTTTGTTTCAAATTATTTGGCGACTGCGTTGAATAAGCTCCAAGTTTACTGCTGAATCTACTTCAGTTCATGTATTATTCTGTTAAAATTGAATGCTAATCTTGGTAAAGTTATTTGATTTGAAATAAATACTGTTTAAACTAAACTGGTTCCATCTCAGGGACAAGATTAGAACCAGTTTGGGTTTTAAAGAGAACCTATATTTTTTGCAGTGTGGGAGGTATAGAGACTTGTAAATTACTGTAAATAAAACATTAGCTAAACAAAAAGCCAAAAGTAGATGCGAGACTGACAATTTATTTATTGATGTTTAAGGTCACATATTTATGCATAATGGCTAATCATGACCGTGACAGTTTTACGGGTGGAGGAAGCCGGAGTACCCGGAGAGAATCACCGAGCAACGACGAGCAGCTGCCAGCTCCCCAACATCGCAACTCCGAACTGCAGCACAGGCAGGGTTAGATTGGTTGAAGACATGCGTACCATCGACGTGCAGTACGCCTTAGTACACGGCGTCATCGTGCTCCCACATGGGCAATGGGGCTGAAATGTCTTGCCCAAGAACACAACGCTGTTGCCGCAGGTGGGATTCGAACCGAGGACGTCTCGGCTTGCAGCCAGCACTTCTACCTACTGAGCCACCGCGCCCCCTGAGACTGACAAATATTCTTAATGACGTATTATCCGTGAAATGGTTGCTTCTAATTAGTTTGCCACAAAACGCCAAGTTTCCTTTTGTAACTTTTAAGAAACGAAAACAACAGACAGCTCCCGGAGCTGTCTGTTGTTTTCGTTCATTAAAAGTAACAAACGGAAACTTGGCTTAATATTTACTGATATAAGTTTTTCTCAACAATTACTTCTTAATTAGATCTTCCCCGTTCGTCTAACAATTTCAAAGGTGATAACTTTATCGAAAGTCCATTTTCATGGCGATAAAAGTTATGGATGGGACCTCTGGGCCTAGCCCTGATGTACATCAGTGGCAACCTTACTTGATAACTCGAAAACGGATTGTCCCATCTCGCTGTTTTTCAGGTTACTAGAGCCATTGAGTATGGCCCAGTCGGCCAGAGGGGTGGTTTTCACAGCCTCTAATTTCCTGTAACAGTAAATTATCCAGACGCAATAATATGTTATATTTATTCACACTGGAGACAATGTAAACTTTCTGTTTACACAGGAGTTGCTGTCAAACATTAAATGTTATCTGCTATTTTAATCAGATGTCAGTTCCTCAAACCAAGTTGAGAGAAAACCTTTGCTTTACAGAGAAATAAAGTATAAATTATTCAGTTCAATACTTTTAACCCTCTCAAGACTTCAATGTGGGTTCCAAAGATTTTATTTCATGCAATGTAAGAATAATGATAACCCTTTCCATACTCACATTACTGTCCTAAACATCATTCAAATAAGTGGCAGAGCACAAAATGTCCATTTCTGATTCTTTGATCGAACCCTTTGAATGCTGTGCACATATATACTTTTTCTGGTTTCCTGAAAAAAATTATCTGATTCCTGTATGAATATCTTTAAATACTATTAACGAAAATCTATTTCTGATTTCTTTAAAAATATTTCACCCCCAAAAAGAAGCCTCCATAAATTCTCCTTCTATTTTGTTTATTTCTGATGTTTTAAACCCTTTCACACAGACCTGAATTTACTGGTTGCAGGAAATTCTGTTCCTCTAGTTTACTTTGTTTTCATTTTTTTTCAGCAGAAATAGAGTTATCTGATGAGCACGGAAATATAAAGAACTTACAAGATTATCCTGATAGATATGCAAGCGAACTTTTACATGAACGGGAAGTGCTGGTTTTGTTACGAGTTGAAAGTAAGTCTTCGAGATATTATGTTTCACCAAAAATGCCTGCGGGACACATTTGATGAAGGAGTTCAGAAATATCACCAATGAAGACGAACAACAGCAGTTAGTATCAGAAAGTAGGTACAAAACAGAACAACTGAGAAGTTCATTAGTCCAGAGGGAAGCGCGATGGAGCTCACTGGTTACTGCCAGTGGCGGCGCCAGAGTTACAAAAAGTGAGGGGGTACAGTTGGGGATTGTGCATCGCCGAGCTGGGGTGGGTTTGGGGGGGGGGGGGGGTATCCTCTCCCTAAGTTGAGGAACTTTTTAAAATGTTTTGCAACAAAATCATGCGAATATGGATATCATTGGAACCGGCAGAGCAAGCCGGTTCCAATGATATTCATATTTGCATGATTTCAATGAGTTATACCTTTGAGAATTTTTCTAAAATATTAAATTTTATTTATTTTTTAAAATTGCTGTTGGCTGAATTCCAAACGGATGCCTTGCACGCTCTCGATTCTAGCGTTCGTCGAATACTCTTAAGCACTATGTTTCAGTCCGTTTAAACGCGGCATGCCTTGTTGCATGTTGGACCTTCGACTCTTGTTTGTTGTTTGCAGCTAGCGTGTGTGTGTGTGTGCGCGGGGGGGGGGGGGGGGGGGGGGGGTGCAAACATAATTTCAAAACTTCTCCGATTTAGTGCACTTGGGAATATAGGATTAAGCATACCGACCATTACACCGCAACGTTCAATACAACAAAAATTAAAATGATTGTATTGTTTTATTACGCTTGGCGAAAAACGTGGAGGGGTAAGTACCCCCACATACCCCTCCATGGCGCCGCCACTGGTTACTGCATTGGATTTCAACCTGAAAGGTCCACGGTTTTATCCTCGTCAGGAGCAACTTGTGTCTGAGTAAGGCACTTAATCCCAATTGCCCACATAGGGGCACGGTGGCGCTGTGTACTAAGGCGTACTGCACGCCGATGGTGCACTTGCCTTCAACCAATACTAAACCTGCTTGTGCGGAGTTGGTACGTTGAGGAGACTGACATTACTCGCCGCTGCTCGGTGGTTCTCCCCGGACACTCCGGCTTTCTCCACATGTCGAAAGTGTCGTTACACTCCAATAAATAAATAAATTAGTCCCGAGTATTTGAAGCTACTTTCCAAGATTGGTGTGGTCTAGAAACCAATAACCAGACGAGGAGTCGCTTTCAGTGCCCTTAATCTCATTCTAATGAGCCGTACGTGATCTCGTATAAGACAACAGACTCTGTATGGTGGGTATGTTTCTGTGAGCTATTCCGGTTTACTTGGTTTATTGTGAGCATGCGTAGACACACGGAATGAAAACCAGGTCGTTTTATTGAGCAGTTTATATTCTGGTTTATCATTCTGGATTAAACCAACTAAACCTCCTGGAGAGCAGGGTTGTCTGGTTTATCATTCTATTCTTGACATGCGCATTGGAGTGCACATAAAAGTTCTAGGCCTCGCACAACAACAATAAAAAATATTCTGATTTCGTGTGTCAGATAAGAAATAAACAATGCCGGGTTCATGAAAAAAGCAATAAATAAAGAGAGAGAAATGATAAAAAAAATTAATAACGTTTATTTTGCCCACAAAAGCGGCTTTTCAAAAATACTCGATTCTCAAGTGAAAGAGTGTTTTTCTATCGGAAAAATTTGTTTTGCAACTTTCAGAAGACCCTTTTTGGTCATTTTATTTTTATGGTAGCAGTAACGCAATTTCTGACACTCTCATTGGAAAGTGTCTTATCACTCTTATGCGGGCCTTTTCAAAGATAGTTTTCAAAGATTGTTTAAAAATTAAAGCAGGGATATGTTCCCCACACTTTGGATATCGCTCCTCCTAAAACGCGTCCCTGCTTCACGTTTCCTAGCGACATCACGCCAAGGCTTACGTGGAATAGTATTCTTATTAAACATATCATTCCATTGGGATTTCTAAACCACAGTTTAGGTTTACACGGAATAGTAAACCAAGTAAACCAGAATAGTTCACTGAAACATACCCGGTGTGACAGTGGGCTGGACGCAGGTGAAACAAGCAATCTGACTGAATATGCTAAGACTTGACAACCAGATGTGTTGAAGAGTCGTTCGACGAGTCAATCTTGAGAGAAGTTTCTCTCATTGCTCTTTACTTTATTGTTTTCTTTTAGTTTAGCTCCTTTACCCAAAGCAGACAATATCAAAATTTATAATTTTAAATATTAACTTCTCAACTTTTACAAAACAAAAAAAAACAACCAACCCATATTTTGTGATCCCCCTCATCGGAAGGACCTCGACGATCGCGTTCCAATGAGGGGTCACATGGTATGATTTCGTTGAAATCTTCTGGAATATTTTTTTTCAACTGCTGACAAGCCTGAAAATAAGCAATCTGTCATTTGCAGAACGAGGTCCCCAGAGGGTGAATGTGCTGATGCTATCCCATACAGTGGGCCAATGTATCCTCTGGGTACCTCTCTCTGTTTAGGTTTTGAGACCTTGATTCAGATTGAGGTTCACAGAGTGTAAATGTAGTGATGCTACCCTGCTGTGCAGGGTAGCATCACCAAATTCACCCTCTGGGAACCTCTTTTTGCAGACGACAGTCTGCTTATTTCTGGCTTGACTGCTGAATTTGTATATTACGCGGGCGGGTGCGGCCGATTCGTTAGATAAAGGGTTAAAGATATTTTCTTTGCCTTCATTTTACTTTATTTTACTCTGTCCTAAGGCGTCATACAGACGCTCATATAAGGCAATGGATTTGTGCGGGGTGTGACAGTGGGGTGATTTTAGTTGAACCGAGACATCTGACTCATTGTGCCAAAACTTGGTCGTGGGCAGGCGTCGGGACAGGGGCAGAGATCACAAGGAGAAGTTAGGACTAACTGGAATGCTAGAGTATCCAGTACAGATCCTGCGATAGGTAGAAGTAGTATAGGAAAATGAGCATTTTTGGAGAATCAGAGCCAAATAAACACTTGTAGGGATGTTTTAGGGCCCATTTGTGTAACATTAGTCATTGTCTGGCCGTGTCTAACAATTCAATAATCACCCATTCGATCGAACAACACCCCCTCCCCCAAACACACCTCAGACTTTTCAAGGACTTTCAGTTCCTCCTAATAACCACCTGTCACTATTGAAATTAATTTTTTTTTTAGTAAATTTTGTTTCTTAACACACCTACCACAATTGTTTACAATTGGCTGTAACGTCAGTGCAAGCCCTACTTCGGAACTAACTCAAGCTTTAAGAAACTTTTCCAAACAAGTTGGAAAAGTAATAGAGTGCAAAAGCACGAAAAAGATCGAAAAAGGGTCGAGCGAGACCGGCGCTCGAAATTACAGGTACTCTAGCTGCACACTTCTTGTGTTTACCGAGCGCATGCGCAACAACCGTGACGTCAATTCCGTATTTCCGCCAACGAGAAGTTTGTGATTTAGCGGGGAGGCATCGATATCAAAGATATCCCCAAGGAGGGTGGGCCAATTGTGGTAGGTATGTTAAGAAGCAAAATTTACTAAAAAATTTTAATCTCTTTTCAACTGACTCACAATTGTTTACAATTGGCTGAATAAACAATAGGAGGAGGCGAATCACATAACCAATACCAACAAGAGCAGCAGAAAGAAAAGCAAGGAGGGCAGAGAACAATAGCGAAACCTGTAATGAAGATAGAGAGAAGGCACCTGAAAAGAACTAGGCTGAGGGAAGCACAAACCCGATAAAAACAAATTTAACGAGGGTGCACAACAGCCTGAGCAGCAACGAGAGGGCCTAAAGAATAAAGGTCCTCAGATTGCTGCTGTAGGTGGCGGAGATAAAAGGAGGAGAAGGTAGAAGCATTCCTCCAGTAATCCGCATACATAACATCCCGGAGCGAAACAGAATTGGCGAACGCCAGGATGTAGAAATGGCACGAACCTCATGAGCATTAAACCGGTTCGAAACAAGACCCGAAGCAGACAAGCGGGAATAAGCCAGCTTGATTGCAAGACAGATCCACCTGGAAATAGAATGGGAAGAGATAGACTGCCTCTTAGGAATGAGAGACAGGAAGAATCTCTTCCGACCCCTCCTAATGAACTGAGTGCGATTAATGTAAGTGATCGCACGAACAGGACAAAGAAGAGGTCTCCGGCCATCGACAGCAGGGAGAGCCCGAATGCAGATGGGAGGAGGTACCGAATCAGGACGTTGATTCTTGGCCAGAAAAGAGCAATCACTAGTGAAGGTGACACTGTTAGCCTCATTTCTGAAGAAAGCAGAATCAACCGATAGCGCATGAAGCTCACTGACACGTCGAGCAGAGGCAAACGCTACAAGGAAAGCCGTCTTATAGGTGAGAAAACGCATATCGGTCTCAGATAAAGGCTCGAATAGCGCCCCCTCCAAACAGTGCAACACCCATGCCAAGTTCCACTTGGGTGTAAGACGCAAAACTCGAGGCCTCTTCAAAGAAAAGTGCCGAATGTGTTTGGAGAGAAAAAGAATATGACCGATGCACCGCTTTCCCACACAACAGAAAGTATCAGGCAGCATAGACCGATAGCCCTTAATCGTAATAGGCTGGAGGCCCTTGGAGTCAAAAAGGTATACCAGAAAATCCGAAATTTGAGCGATTGACGGATCACGGTAATCCACATTGTGATCTGTACACCAGCGGCAAAAAACCTTCCACTTCGCAGCATAAGTCATGCCAGTGGAATGTCGCCGCGGTGCAGTATGCACTCCACTGTTCGTCTCGAGATACCTCTAGGTCGGAGACAGGACCTGATAAAAGACAGACGTGAAGGGACAGGCTCGCCAGGTTGTTGTGATACTTCCTGGGATGACCCTGGGAAAGAAGATCGCGACGTAGAGGTAGACGAATCGGCCGATCTGTCAACAAAGGCCGCAGCAGATTGATCCACACCCTCTGTGGAGATAGAGGTGCGATCAGAATGATCCTGCAACTGCAAGCACGAATCTTCGCCAATACTTGAGGAAGAATCGGTGCAGGAGGGAAGTCATAGCCGACCCATCCTATCCAGTCCAGAGACGGAGCGTCTACCGCAAATGCCAGAGGATCTGGACAAGGAGAGACAAAGGTATCTACCTCATGATTCCAGCGAGTGGCCAAAAGGTCGACCAGAGGACGTCCCCATAGCTCGCAAATCGCCTGAAACACCGACCGATGTAGCATCCATTCGGTTGGAAGGTCACTGTCGCTAGGAAGTCTGCTAGGACGTTGAGACGCCCGGGAATGTGCCGAATGGACACCCGAGCGTTTACATCCCGCGCCAAAAGAAGAAGATCCCGAGATAGCCGATACATGGGAATCGAATGTGTGCCTCCTTGATTCCGTATGTAGGCCATTACTGTCGAATTGTCCGAAGGAAGTAGGACAATGTGGTCCGACAGGTGAGGGATTCAAAGCCGAAAACTCAACAGAAGAGCAAGGAGCTCCTTCTGGTTAATATGAAGGCTCACCTGCTCGCTGTCCCACTCGCCGTGAGTGGACAGCCCGAGAGGATCCAACGTCGCACCCCAGCCCCGATCGCCGGCATCCGCAGTAAGGATGCGATCGGCCAAAGGAAGATCCAACGGAACACCCTGTGTCAGCCGGGGAACATCGGCCCAAGGGTGGAGGTGACAAAGCAGGGACCGAGGAATAGGAAGTTCCATGTCAATCGGATCTACATTCGGACGCCAGTGATCCAACAGGAAGTGTTGGAGAGGTCGGACAAACAAGCGACCGAGCTGAATAAGATCTGTGACCGAACCGCAAAGGCCCAGCATCCGAAGGAAAGTCCTGGTCGAAACCGAGGAAGATTGAAGCAGGTTCCGAGTCAAGGCGGAAAGAATCGTCGCCCGAGCACTGGGGACCGACACCACATTGTGAAGAGTGTCGAAATCCATCCCCAAATGACGAAATTGCTGAGAAGGAAGGAGATCCGACTTCTCGTGATTGACTCTGAAACCCAGCGACTCTAGAAGGCAAAGAAACTGCCGGACATCTGACTCCAGAACAGCAGCTTCGTGGTGCCGTTGGAGGATGTCGTCCAGGTAGGCTGACGAAGTCACAGCCGACTGATTACGGTGAAAAGCAAGCACATGTGACAGCAGCCGGGTGAAGGCCCAAGGAGCCAGGTTCAATCCGTACGGGAGAGCTCTGAACTGATAGACTCGGTTTCGAAACGAGAACTGAAGGTATTGCCGTCACGCCAGATGAATGGGTATATGGAAGTAGGCATCCTTCAGGTCGATACTGGCAGCAATGTCGCCCTGATGAACTGAACGGCGAACCGACCGGAAAGTCTCCATACTGAAACGAGGTGCTATAATGTACTCGTTCAAGATACTCAGATCGATGACAGGACGAAACTGACCGTTTTTCTTCGGCACCAAGAAAAGTCTCGAGTAAAACCCCGGTGAAAGGGTGTTCCTGACCACCTCGATCGCCCCTTTGGAGAGGAGATTGTCGACCTCCTGCACCAGAAGGTCCCGACGTAGAGAATCGGATGGGTGCCGAAGAGTGCCGATGGAAGGACAGTCGCAGACCGGATTGGATGACGTCGAGGACCCAAGTGTCCGACGTTATCTCTGTCCAACGGTCGTAAAACAGCCTTCCCCCGACTGGAGGCGAACCGAGGTGAGGACCTTCACTTACGGCCTCGACGAGGCCCCCTAGAGGAGAAAGCACCCATCGGGAAGCAACAAAGTCCTGAGACTTTTCTCCCTGAGGCTGCCAGCGAGCCTGGCCGCGTCGGCACTTCTTCTGAGGAGAAGGAACAGACGGAGCCGAAGGCGTAGCCGACGTCGCCGACATGGAAGACGCAGCAGGACGCTTGGCGGCCTGGAACGACCACCACCCGCAGCAGCAGGTTGGTCCAGAAAAGCTGGTCCTTCGAATGACGAAGAACCTCGCCACGGACAGCTTCCACGGAACCATGGAACAACTGAGGCCCAACCAAAGAGGCAGAGCTCAGAACAGCACGCTGCTCAGAAGGAAAGGATGGAGAAGAATCCAACACCGCATCCCGGCGTGCCAGCTCCAAATTAGCCGCGTTACAGGCGTGAGCGTGTGTCAAGTTCATAAGAGCCTGTGACGAAAAGGCGCCTGAGCATCATCAAACTCCCCTGGTGTAAAATATTCAGCCGGGGCAGCGGCGACATGGTCCGCGAGAGATAACATGCCCAGCATCTCTCGGGACAGCCCACCGTAGACTCAACTACCGACATCGGGAGAACTGCCGACTTAGGCTTAGTCAACCCGAGGGAAGAAGAATCCTCATCCACAGTAGTCATCCCTTGGAAGACTGATGGAGAGACGGAATTGTAAACACGAAACCGCGATGGAGGCAGAAAGGCATCAGCTATGGAAAAGAAATAACCCCTGAGGGCCTTAGAACGCACTTTGGCGTCCAAGCCCTGGACGGACTCAACAACCTGAGCCGATTGCAGAGAACGCAAAGCCCCAGAGCTAGAAGGCTCAACAGGGTTATGGCACTCCACAGACGACCGCGGCCGGACGGTCACAGATGGCTGGTCTGAAGGTTGAATGTCCGGCAATAAGCCAAAGACAAAATCCAAAGCCTGCCCCAAGACTGACGAGGGGGGCCCATTACCTTCAAGAAAATCGTCATCCTCTGTTGCAAAAGAGACGTAGCCCAACTCTGGCTGACCAGCAGAAACCTCCTGTGAATACTGTGCAGTATCCAAAGGGCCAGGCGAGACATCTCGGCGACCGACCAAAGGAGGTTGTGCCTCAGGAGGCACAGGGAAGCCAACTTGAGGGTTGCTAGAAAGCAACCGGGTGAGCGCCAAAACGGCCTGACGCAGGTCACCCTGAGAATCCGTCGCAGCAGCATCGCCCGACGGAGTGTCTTCCCAATGGACCCTTCTGGTAGAAGAACCCAAATCATCAGAAGGGACCGACGACGAACGTCGATCGGCAGACAGAATAGGGAAACGGTGAGAAGACACCGGAGGGTAATCCCGATTGTGACGCCCAGGGGCAATCACTGACCTCTGCGGAACAGAAGGCCCTGCCTGCAAATCCTCTAAAGAGACCGACGGCGTACGTCGATCGGTAGCTGGACTTGGGACACGATGAGAAGACACCGGAGGATTGTCCCAAGAATGATAGGAACCTGCCACTGGCCTCTGCGTGGCAGAAGGCCCAGCTGCCCATTCTCTGAGACCGACGGCAAGCATCGATTGACAGCCAGACTCGGAATACAGTGAGGAAACACCGGAGGAAGGTTCCAAGAGTGAAACCTACCGGGGCTGCCACTGACCTCTGCCGAACAGCAGGCCCTGGATGCCAATGTTCCAGCCCCATCCTGCTAGTCGGCACACTAGCAGGGGGAGGAGGAACAATAAACAATTCGCTCGAAGGGCGAGGAATCGCTGCCGAAGCGACCGAACGGCTCAGCCGACTAGGAGCAAACCTAGCCAGATGAGACGGAGCAGACAGCAAACCCGCACAGCTTCGCCGCGAAGCCAGGGGAGGCTGAGAGCTCATAGACACACCAGCAGATACAGTCTCGGACCCCAGAGACTGTATACCATCCCCAGAAGAGATGGAAGAGCCACCATCATACAGAATAGGGTCTGTAGTAACAACTTACTTAGCAACTGTCGACGGCGTAGGGGGCAAATCGGAGAGTGTCACCGAGCTGACCTCGGAGAAGCTCTCAACGAAAACAGGCGCCTCAAAAGTGACATCAGAAGACAAAGAGACCACGGTCTTCACTTCAGGTATCAGAGTACTAGCACCGTCAACAGTTGCAGAGGAACTCGCCACAGAAAAAGACAGATCAGAATCCTGTGTAACAGAGTCACCACGTGCACTCGCAGAAATGTCTGATAAGGCACGGCTACCTTTACCCCGAGAACGAGCGGTTCTAGCTCTAGACAGAACCACCTTGTTTACAGATGCCCAGAATTTTGAGGACCAAATACCACAAATACCACATGATTGGGCCTGTGTACAATTGTTGCAAGTGACACATGTGGAATGAGAGTCGTCCACATGCTTCATTTGCAAGCAAGAGGAACAAGGAATAGTCTTAGGCATAATATGATAAAAGAAATCAAGCTTCCCACCGACGGAAATGGTTGTGTTCACACGCGGGGGAAAACAAGACTATGTGTGATAAAAGCAAGCAAAAATTATCAAAAATATCATCAAATAGTGAATAATTTAGAAGCTTGAAAAGGATACATCCACTTGCACATAATCAGATCAGATAGCACCATACAATATGTTGTTCACGAAGATAACAGCTAAATAATAGCACGAGTCACAAAATTTCCGACCAGCACAATGGCGGAAATAAAAGGAATTGACGGCACGGTTGTTGCGCATGCGCTCGGTAAACGCAAGAGGTGTGCAGAGAGAGTACCTGTAATTTCGAGCGCCGGTTTCGCTCGACCCTTTTTCGATCTTTTTCGTGCTTTTGCACTCTATTACTTTTCCAACTTGTTTGGAAAAGTTTCTTAAAGCTTGAGTTAGTTCCGAAGTTGGGCTTGCACTTACGTTACAGCCAATTGTAAACAATTGTGAGTAGTTGAAAAGAAACCAAGACGGCAGCCTCCATCAAAAGAAATGAACGACGCAACTAAGTGCCATTTCAACACGCACATTCGGCACTGCGTGTGCGCACTAATACTACGTGGTAATGGCGGCACACCATGGCCGTTCATACGCGCTGCCAGGACAATCAGCATAACGTCATTGATCATGTGACCGATGATGTCTCTTTCGGGATCTTCAGAATTGGGCATAACTTTACCAGAATTACTACTGCTGAGAACCTCCACCGAGAATATTTTTGCAACATTTAAAGGTCAGAGAACGAATCTGAGGTCTGCTAGGCGCTTGTGTAGGCCTGTGTTGGAGAACATATCCCCTGGTTATGTTATGCGAAACCTTGATAAGGCCATTTTTGGGAGGTCAGCGAAACCTTTGGGGATAAACTCTGGCTACACACTTGATTGGAAGGTATAGTGTTACTATTGGGTACAGGGCCACCCGAAAATGCTAGATCATTTTTCGTTGAAAATTAATATTTGTTGAGAGGTAGAGGTGTATCTGAAAAAGCAAAGGTATTTATTATGATATTTAATCCATGTTAGCAGATGTTCGTTTAACTACAATGTAAAGACACACTATAACTACAATCACTGTTACTTTGTTTTTTTTTCAGAAAATGATCGAAGTTCAAGTTCAAGTAAATCATACTTTCCATTGCTGAAAGATGACGAATCAATAACAGAAGATTTTATTTGTGAGTGTCTCTAAATAAACTTTGAAAATTCAAGACCAATTTTATCCATTTATATACTCCACTGGATAACAGTATCCGAAATTCAGGCATGGGAGTTGTAACATAAAAATGGTATGGGGATTCTGGCGGACCGTGTGATTGGGGATGCTTTTAAATCAATCATAATTGTAGTCACCCAACACTGTCGAAGAAAGTTATAATCAAGCATTAATACAAATTCACGATCCCACACTGACTGTTGTTGTCCTGCTGGAGACAATACTATGAAACTTTTATAATTGTATTTTCTAGAACTACTGTATTTTCTATTTATTAATATAACTGACGAAAAGGAATCATTAGCATTTTAAAAGATGTGGCAATTTGCCATGTGGCAAATTGCCACATCTTTGAAAATGCTGATGGTTCATTTCAACCCATTTGAAGTCAAAACTAGAAGATACAGTTCCAGAAATATACAATTGTAAAAGTTCTATAGTATTGGCCCCCTGGTTGTTACAATGGTGTCTGTTCAAAAATTAAATCACAGACATCAGAGGAAAAATTGTGTATAATGCAAAAAACATGTTTTTTCGCGAAGTGCTTCGCCCGAATGCACTTTGCAACCACTCAGTCTCTTGGGAAATGGGTAGTTACGGAGTGAATTGGAACGAGTCACTTTCTGAAATGGCGTACATTTTGCACTATACAAAACAGAACTACTGATTTAGTGTGAGCCCACACCCATCCCTTCTCTCCCTTGTCTGGTGTGATTTTCTCTAAATCCTCGGTTCGAATCCCACCTGCGGCAACCGCGTTGTGTCCTTGGGCAAGACACTTCACATCCATTGCCTACGTGGGGGCACGGTGACGTTGTGTACTAAGGCGTACTGCACGTCGATGGTGCACCTGTCTTCAACCAATGCTAACCCTGCATGTGTGGAGTTGGTATGTTGGGGAGCTGACAGTTGCTCGCCGTTGCTCGGTGGTTCTCTCCGGGTACTCCGGCTTCCTCCACCCGTAAAGCTGTCACGGTCATGGTTAGCCATTGTGCAGAAATATGTGACCTTAAAAACACCAATAAAT
Organism: Pictodentalium vernedei; assembly: GCA_031216915.1. Classification (NCBI taxonomy): domain Eukaryota; kingdom Metazoa; phylum Mollusca; class Scaphopoda; order Dentaliida; family Dentaliidae; genus Pictodentalium; species Pictodentalium vernedei. Next base: position 52,702,212 of record CM062294.1, read on the forward strand.
AAATACCAATAAATTTCTCTAAATACCACGTTTCGTATCAAAATGTCTAATAATAATTTTTAGAAAGCTTTTCAATTCAGTCTTAAAGTGTTATAGTTAATTTACAGAGAAAACTTTATTCCATGACGTTTTGTGGGTGGCCATTGCCTCCGAGTTGTACAATTGTATGGTTGGTGAGGCTATGGTATTGGATGGAGATATTGGGCCTGGTTAACATAATATATAGATTTTAGCATCTTATAAATGGAATGAACTGTATGCCGATCCTTATTTTGTTAAACCATTGCAGCCAATCTTCCCAGACCACTTTTGCAACGTTTTCATTGTCAGAGTATGAACATACATTTTATTGAAATAATACTCTCTCTTTTATTATGCAATTAAATGGTAGAGTGTTAAATTAATTTTGGTCATCAAATCTTGTACACATGTCTTTGCCTTGTTACAATTTATGGGAGAGTGCCTATGGGCACTCTACCATAAATTGTAACAAGGCAAACCCTCACAGACTAAATAATATCATTCCAAAGGTAATACAAAACACATCCACTGAATAGGAGCCTTCAAGCTGTGGTACCTGAACTTCAGAAAAAAGCCCAAATACTCAATCAGTTAAGAATCAAACCATTGGTTTCTTCTTATCCTTCTTTACCCGTGTCTTCGCTTCCAAGTGCAGTGACTTTAGATTTAAATGTATTGTACGTGGTAAGGTTGCACGATATTCTAAACTGAATACTGGTATCGGTATTCAAAGGGGTCTGCGGTGGCTCAGTAGTAGAGGTGCAGGCTGCAAGCCGAGAGGTCCTCGGTTCGAATCCCACCTGCGGCAACCGCGTTGTGTCCTTGGGCAAGACACTTCACCCCCATTGCTCCCCACGTGGGGGCACCGTGGCGTTATGTACTAAGGCGTACTGCACGTCGGTGGTGCACCTGCCTTCAACCAATGCTAACCCTGCTTGTGTGGAGTTGGTATGTTGGGGAGCTGACATTACTCGGTGGTTCTCACCGGGTACTCCGGCTTCTTCCACCGGTGAAACTGTCATGGTCATAATTAGCCATTGTGCAGAAATGTGTGACATTAAACACCAATAAATAAATAAATCGGTATTCAATAAATACCGCGGTATACCCGTAACCGGTATATTGAAAGACAGTTAAGACACCGAAACGTACGAACCACAATCGGGACTTGAGTCATCACATTCAGAACGAATTAGTACATCTTAACCCTTTACCCAACGCAGACGATATCAAAATTTATTATTTTAAATATCATTTTTTTTAATTTTTCAAAAAATTTCAACAAAACCATATCATGTGACCCCTCATTGGAACGAGCTCAACGAGCTCGTTCCAATGAGGGGTCACATGATATGGTTTTGCTGAAATATTTTGAAAAAAATAATTTTTTTAACTGCTCAATTTGCATATTACGCGGCCGGATACAGGCGATTCGTTAGGTAAAGGGTTAATGATGTAATTCGAATAACCCTTTACCCACCGCAGACGATATCAAAATTTATTATTTTAAGTAGTTTATCGAATTTTTCCAAAAATTTCAACAAAACGGTATCATGTTCCATTGAGGGGGTCACATGATATGGTTTTGTTGAAATATTTTGAAAAAATTAATTTTTTCAACTGCTCAATTTGCATATTACGCGGGCGAATGCAGGCGATTCGTTAGGTAAAGGGTTAATGATGTAATTCGAATAACCCTTTACCCACCGCAGACGATATCAAAATTTATTATTTTAAATAGTTTATCGAATGTTTCCAAAAATTTCAACAAAATGATATCATGTTCCGATGAGGGGTCACATGATGTGCTTTCTTTGAAATGTTTTGAAAAATATTTTTTCAACTGCTGAATTTGTTTATTACAAGGGCGGATGAGGCCGATTCGTTGGGTAAATGGATAATATTATTCACTCGGGACTATAGCGAAAACTCCCGCTATCTTGGAAATTAAATTGTGGGTAAATAAATAATGACGATAAACCGATATTTTTTTTATAATTAGACCGGTATTCAGTCGATACTGGTTTGAATACCGGTATATATATATATCGGTGGCTCAGTAGGTAGAGGTGCAAGCCGAGAGGTCCTCGGTTCGAGTCCCACCCGCGGCAACCGCGTTGTGTCCTTGAGCAAGACACCACCACCCCCCCCCCCCCTATTGCCCACGTGGGGACACGGTGGCGCTGTTGCAGCCCTCGTACGTGATCGACCACACTGTTCACTCTCCAGACGACTTTTTCGATAGTGGTTGAATTCCCACAGGACAAATATAGAAACTGACCATCTGATCACGTGATCAAAGCGATAGTGTGTTCTTACAAAAAATCTCCCGTTGATTGCTCTTGCTTCACCTACATGGGAGTTTGGGGGGGGGGGTATGGGGGATGACTAATTAGGGTGGGGGAGGGGCTTGCTGGAGACTCACAACGTATGAGAATTATAACATATGAGAAAGTGTTCTCCTGGCTTTCATTGACACATTCCAAAAGTGAAGAAAAATATTAGGATTTATGGAGTTCTTTGTAATAAGTCATGATATTTTGTTTCGCCACACGAGGAGATGAAAAGGGAGAAACGAAAAGTTATTAGACTTGTTTTGCTTTTTGAAAAGCATAAGATGAAAAGAAATGTAAAAAAATCCATAAAGTACATTTTACAGGGTGTGTACACCTATTTCCGCTTACGAACGAACTCGCTAACGGTGGATTGATATCAAGGGAACGCATTTCAAAGTGGCTGTCAATCTAATTTCACATATTGAACAGTGTGACTTTTAAAATTAACTAATTAGGTTGACTTGTATACATAATATCAACCTCCACCCAGAGTAAAGAGATAACACAGTCGGACTGGCCGTATCGTCTACCGGGAAAATTCCCAGTGGGTCCCCTATTGGGTTCCCCCTGTTGCCTTTAAAATTGATGCACCCCAACACCTCTTGGAACCTGATTCTCGGTTCGAATCCCACCTACGGCAACCGCGTTGTGTCCTTGGGCAAAACACTTCATCCCCGTTGCCCACGGGGGCACGGTGGCATTGTGTACTGAGGCGTACTGCACATCGATGGTGCACTTGTCTTCAACCAGTACTAACACTGCTTGTGTGGAGTTAATATGTTGCGGATCTTGACAGTTGTTCGCCGTTGCTCGGTGGTTTTCTCCGGGTACTCCGGCTTCCTCCACCCGTAAAGCTGCCCGACACGAGGTGATCCCGGCTGCCGAAAGTGTCGTTAAACCCCATTACAATAAATAAAAAACAGGTATCCTCCAATAATATAATACCGAGCCATAGGTATTCTCAAATAGCCGTATGTACCTATGTGCTATTGGACAATGTGTCACATTGTGCATTTTCATATAAGGACATATCTGCACATCCAGCATGTGATAATGTGCTACAGGTAATGTGTACAAATTGTGACACAATGTGTTATAACACACAAGCACATTCCACCAAACAACACCCAATCCCTTTTTAAAAAAACAAAAACAAAACGTCTGGCGTTCGGCACCCCTTTTTATCGTATTTGCCCATGTGCTAGTGTACAATGTGACACATTGTGCATTTTCACATAAGCACATATCAGCACATCCAGCATGTGCCTATGTGCTACATATAATGTGCACACATGACATAAACAGGCCATCGGTATACTTATGGAACAAGGTAGTAATGGCACAAGAATGGTACAAAACTATATTATTTTTTTATTAAAATGGAACCAAAGCATAGGACAGATGGTAAGATTACCCGTACAGGAACTTGGAATCCCACTTATGGAAACTCTTTTTGGAATCCCTATAGAATCCCTTCTTGGGGAAACGTCGGTGGTTATAGAATCCTTTTTTAGTTCTATGTGCTAGTGCACAATGTGTCACATTGTGCGTTTTCACATAAGCACATGTCGGCACATCCAGCATGTGCCTATGTGCTACCTGTAATGTGTAAAATAGAACATAAACATGTTTAGGGAAGTCAGAATAAATAGAACAAAGAAGTCATAAGAGAGCCTGTAGATACATAGGTAGAAACCGAAAATTTACTGGGAAATCAGAGCCAAGTAAACAATTATGGGGTTGTTTGTGGTAATTCTATTTACTCTAGTTTAATCGAACTTACCCCGGGGCCCATAGGTACTAAAGCACTACGTGCTGCTTTACTACAAAATATTCCGGGGGGGGGGGGGGGGGATCCGCAGTGAATAAAGTCGTTTTTGGTGATTTTGAAGGATTCTTGGGTATATTTGGGTAATTCTTCGAATCGGGAAATTACTTCTATTCAAGGGAACACACCCTCCGAACACACCCCTATCCTATTGTAAGTCTTTGGGTAAAATAGCAATCCCGTTCTACCATAGAAACCAAGATGACGGCTCCAGTATACAAAATGGACGACGGAAACACGTATCACCTTAACAACACGCGCTGCGCATGCGCACTAACACCTCGTATCACTATGGGGATGACGTCACAACATGACCGCTCACGCAGGTTACCATGACAACACAACCTGACGCCACTGGGTTACGTGACATGACGTCACTTCTGAGGTCATGTCCGAGATCCTGCCAATGATACCTGAAACGTGCGAGACATACTACTACGGATTATTTTTCTAACAGACGTCATGGATCCATCAAAAGGACATAACTCCGCCCATTTTTGTAATCGACCAATTGAAACGTCGCATTCTGACCAACATCAATTCAGAAGCTGTGGTTACCGACGATAAATTAATTGGAAAAAAAAATCCACAAAGTTGTCACTTTGATGCGAATATATCTCAGATAACAGCAGCCATTTTCCTAAAAATACGAATCAATAACCTATTTAGACAGAATTTTCATCCATTTTTTTCGGTTTACATATCACGTGTTTGCCAATCACACCCGAGTTCTGTTTTTGTTTCCATTTGAAGCAGACGATCAATAAGTAACAAAAAGTTTTCAAGTTTGAAATTTTCTGTGTGTATTGTTTCATTTTTAAATTAATAGATTCTATGTCATGGAGGCGTGTAATAAACACAGAACATCACGATGTGTGTATGCGCTCGTCAATACAGCACTTACGCCATCGCGGAAGGATAGAACTCAAAGCTGCACCTCTCGTTCTATTCTTCCACGCTGGCTCTCGTGCCATATTGACGAACGCATTCACACATCGTGACGATCTGTGTATTTACACGATAGAATACCGACATTGGGAAATGTTCATGTAAGCATGCTTCTGGTTGGACGTTACAGTACGGGCGCCATGGACTGGTCACTTTCCACGGGTGGGCAATATTTCCTCGAACGCAGTAATATTAGATTTAGTGAGATGACTCACATAAGCTCCAAGCTTCTTGTCAAATCCCTCCTTTTATCAGCAATTTGTTTAGTGTCAAATATATGTTATATTGTGAGCTACGGTGCCTTGTGTTGTTACTTTTTTGTTGTTGTTATTGTTCATTTTTGTAACATATAGCATATTCTTTGAATAAATATTGTTTAAACTAATATTAGATTCCAAACATTAATTATAGGAATAATCATCAAAAAATTAATTAATGAAGCACCGGGTATAACCCGGTGCTTCATAAATTAAAATTTTGCTGATAATGATTTTTATTACCTGGTAAACGCATGCGTGGACATCACTGTCCATGTGTGGATTACGACCAGTCCACGGCGACTGTACTGCACTGAGATTCATTATAATCTGAATGACACGTTTCGGCACAAAACAGTGTCGAGGAAAAGATTATCAGACCGCCGAAGTTGATATTTGTCTTTAAGAATATGAACTTCATTCATTTAATTCAAGTTTAACCCTTTGAACACCAGAGGGCGTTTTTCCGGTAGGGTCATAAGCTACGTTAAAATGTCATTAAGGGGGTTGAAACTCCAAGTTAGCAAATTGAAGAAGATGTGTGCTAAAGTAGCTCTCTAATCCGCGACCCCTCTAGTCAGCCTCCAGAGCAAATACGCTACTGATGGCTTGATGAATCTTGCATTGAGTATACCACTGTGGTACAGTAGATGCTAGGATTGTGCCAACAAAATATTATTGAAGGAGAGGTTTGTATTGTTACCCATGCATCTGATTCTTTGCATCAGATCCGAAACTAGTAGGGTGCGACATTCGCCCCTTGACCATTTATTATTATTTTATTGGTGTTTAATGTCACAGTCACCATCAATATCATGATCGCAACAGAGGTAATACTATGGAGTCAAGGTTAGCCATTCGATTATAGCTGTGTTACCCACTTTAGAGAACACACAACCCATGCAGGCGATGGTTACCGGGTCCTATTTTACCAGTAAAGCAGAATAGACTCGGCCTCAGAACCGTCGGAAACATTATTGGTTTCTCGAATGCCACCATTTTATATAAAAGCCGCTAATTTGAAAGAAAGTTGACCATTTAACAGTATCATAATTTTGATTATGCGAAAATACTCTTTTCTTTCAACTATCGTTTGTATGAAAGTGCTTTTGTTTCAAATATCTTTTGTATAAGTAGGGCACGCGGTGGCTCAGTAGGTAGAGGTGCAGGTTCGAATCCCACCTGCGGCAACCGCGTTGTGTCCTTGGGCAAGACACCCCAACTGCCCACGTGGTGGCACGGTGACGTTGTGTACTAAGGCGTACTAAACGGCGATGGCGCACCTGTCTTCAACCAATGCTAACCCTGCTTGTGTGGAGTTAGTATGTTGGGGAGCTGACAGTTGCTCGCCGTTGCTCGGTGGTTCTCTCCAGGTTCTCCGGCTTCCTCCACCCGTAAAACTGTCCGACACGAGGTGACCCTAGCTGTCGAAAGTGTAGTTAAACCACAATAAATAAATACAAATAAATGAACAATTGGGTTAGGTTTCAAGTTCGAACTGACGCTCAATGACCAACGAACACTGTCAGAAAGTGTTAACTCCCGCCCATCAAGTCGGAAAATTTGGAAATCCTGGATTCGGGCCAGGAAAGCATATTCTCATTCAAAATACTTGATGAAAAAACATCAGTCGAATCTGAAAAATCGCGTTGTTGAAATAAAAAAACCCTTATATGTATCCTCGTCGATAAAATATGCAATTCCGTTTACAACTTTCTATGCAGAATTATATCTGTTGAAATCGCATTTGTACAGCAGCGTATTGTACCACGCAGTATTTAGTTATCAACTTGTTATAACGAGTTAGTAACTGACTTTTTTTACTTGTAACGAAATGGACAACTCGTCAAATCGATTTTGTAACTAACTGTTTTTTCTTGTTACGATCTCGCTAACTCTTAATAACGACTTAGCTAACACATTATGACGACTTAGCTAACTCGTTATTACGACTTAGCTAACTCATTATTACGACTTAGCTAACTCGTTATTACGACTTAGCTAACTCAATTTTCCGCCTGTTACCATTCAATAAATCGTTCTTTCGCTTTCTGATACTCGTTTAGCCCATTGGCGTCACATAGAAGAACAAAAGATAATTCAGTAACTTCTTATAACGACCACTATGCCCTATGCGTTTCATTATCACATACCGGTATGCTTATTACTATAGCTGACTAAAATGAATCATTAGCATTTTAAAAGATATGGCAATTTGCCAACTGGCAAATTGTCAGACAATTGAAAATGTTAATGGTTTATTTTCACCCAACTAAAGTCACGTGTACAAACAAAATAAATTTTTGGAATGTTTGTGCAGAATTTTCAGTGCAAATTCACTCTTGAGTTTTTACTTCGCGTTTGTAAACGGACGTGGCAACTGTTACTTATTCCCAGTTGCCACGTCCGTTTACAAACGCGAAGTAAAAACTCAAGGTACTGGGAATAAGTAACGGTTGTCACCTCCTCGTTTGTAAAATTGTCGCCTCGAAAAGTTCTCTCGTCAGTGACGTCACTCGAGCTTCGTTTGAGACAGGCGTGACATGGATATGAAAAACTTGAGAACCTCGTTTTCCGGCGAGCTAGAATTGATGGGCAAACTACAGAGCTATTGAAGCTCTATATATGGCAGTCGTGTAATAAAGAGACACCATGAACGTATGTTCTAAATACTCTGAAACATCATGGTATTAGGGAATGTTACCACTGTGTAGGGTACGACCGTCGTTGACTGGTCACTTTCCACGAGTGGGCAATATTTCCACGGAAATAATAATATTAGATTGCAAAAACTAATTACAGGAATACTCATAATAAATCTAATTAATGAAGCACCGGGTATAAGCTTCATTAAATAAAACTTTGCTGATGGAGATGATTATTACCTGGTGAACGCATGCGTGGACATCACTGCCCACACGTGGATTACAATCAGTCCGCGGTGACTACAGCTGTAGGTTTTTAAATTTCTTGTTCGGTTTCGGTTTTGGTTTTTCAGGTGGAGTAAAACCTCGGTTCGGTTCGGTTTTCGGTTTCTTCACGAGGCCAAGTAAAATTCAATAAAACTCATTCTTATGTTCGGAGTCATAACTGAATGGTAGTGAAATTGAGTGAAACTCAATGAATGCCCGAAATAAGCTATAATACATGAAGAATCAGGAAGGCCAATATAATAATTACCTATATATACAGAACTTTTATTGTGCTTGGCCATTTTGCGAGGTCTGACACATGCACGCAACTTGAGGAAAGCTGCAAACACAACTAAACGGAAATTCACAGAATGTAGCTTCCCCAGAGTAGTGAAAGTACCCAGACACTGTACCCAGACACTGCCATTGGCAGTGTCTGGGTACTCTCACTACCCTAGGATGGCTACATTCTGTGAATTTCTGCAGCAAGAGAGTATTTAATAAAAAACGAAAAACCTTAGATTACGGGATGTCGACGGTTTCGGTTTTTTTTAAAAAAAAAAAAATAAAAACTTCGGTTCGTTTTCGGTTAACCTACAGCTCTAGCGGTGACTATACTGCAGCTTGCTACTTCGGTAAAGGTAGCATACAGTACCCTCAAGCTTAATGGTGACATTCAGTAATCCCGAACCCTTCACGATTTGGGATGCACATCATGCCTCATCACAATTCCTGGAAACAGTCCGCATTGCGAGCTACACGAAACAAAATTCATTTCACGGCATTTGGAGCCAATTGTGTGTTGCAATTAACCGACTCGACGGTAAAAAAAAATAAATTTTTGAGGAAATAGAATTTCCATTTTTATCATTTGTTTTGCGTAAAGACTTCTAACCCCTCATTGGAATGGGCTCGACGTGCGCTTTTGCAAAATATAGCTTACTTCCTTTCACAGGAACGGGCTCCCCCGAAGCCATGTAATTAGGCAAAAAATGAAAATGTTTAATTATTCAAAAAAATTTTCTTTACAAATGTCAACTCCCTGTCGTGTTAAGATTAACCCTTTAAACCCTAGCGGCCGTTTTTTTTCCGGCCAGCAACATGGTACGTCATAACGTTATTAATTATGATGGCTGTTCAGTAAATGTGTGGGGTAGACCAATCAGTATGTTCAACGTGCAGCCCCGAGGCTGCACGTTGAACATATTGATTGGTCTACCCCAAATAATGAATAAGGGCTCTTCTAATTGCTGCCATTGAACTGACATGGAAGATACCACTAGAGTCCAAAGGGTTAAAAGATAACGATACACATTCTAAATCCTGCGTAATAAGTATGTCGAGTTTAGGGGAAAGCTCTCAGTCCTGCAGTCTTACTCTAATTCTGTTCACATTTCGACGCTGTTGTAGACTGCTTGTTTACGCACTTTTTGTGGAAATTTGCTCGCACACGACCGTTGAAGTAATAATGTTATGTGTCTTCACTTACAAAGATATACAGGTATTCTTTTCTGTCCCGGTTGAAGGTTTTTCAATCAATAAGTATTCCATTCCCTTAAAATATCAAGATATTAACATAATTTGTGGAAACTACTCTGCGTTACCATGAGACTACGGTTATGGTGAGTCTTCATTTCTGATTGTGACGTCATCAAAATTTCAATCAAATCAAGTCTCGATTGAGCAACATTTCTAGCTTTAATTCACAGAAAATAAATCTTTATGAAATTTTTCAGATTCAGTTGTTCTGAATATATCAATTGGTCAGAAATTTATTTATTTTTTATTTATTTATTTATTCATTCATTCATTTGTGTTTAAGGTCACATACTTGTGCACAATGGCTAATGGTGACGGTGACAGTTTTACGGGTGGAGGAAGCCGGAGTACCCGGAGAGAACCACCGAGCAACGACCAACAACTGTCAGTCTCCAACATTCTAACTCTATTCAAGCTTCGTTCTAGTAGGGTTACAGCGGCTGAAGACATGCGCACCATCGACGTGCAGTACGCCTTAGTACGCGGCGACATCGTGCCCCCAGATGGGCAATGGGGGGGGGGGGGGGGTGAAGTGTCTCACCCAAGGACACAACCCGGTTGCCGCAGGTGGGATTCGAACCGAGGACCTCTCGGCTTGCAGCCTGCACCTCTACCTACAGAGCCACCGCGCGCCCCGTCTCATCAATTATTCAAGGCACAAAGATGGAATAACGGACGTGACAACCGTTACTTTTCCTCAGTTCCTTATTCGACATCCGTTATCAGCCGATTTTATCGGTTGATAACGGAGGACGAATAAGGAACTGGAAATAAGTAACGGTTGTCACGTCCCCTATCGAATAATTTCTACGCCACATCTCAGGTCTGCCCGGGTTCTACGCCCACGTAGACTTGGTACGTGGACAAATTATTATCATTGCTGATAATTTAGGAGCGCGAGATAAGTGTACCTAAGGTGTCAATAAGAGTGTCATCAAGGTGCGCGAGCTTGAAAGCACATCTCAGAAATGAAACACTGTTATGTACTACGCAGTTGATATTGAGGCGAACAAAATCAATCTAGCAATAGTTCCACCATGCTTCCCAAAATCGTGACACCTGGAATATTATAGAACTGTTTAAACTTCTTATTTTTCAGCTCGTTTGTCTGCGAGAGGTTCCAGGTCAGAAATTACTCCAAGGCGACAAAAGTCTGGCCCGCTACACAGAGCCAGTGTCGGTGGAGACAAAGATAAGAAGCTTTTGCGGGAGAGAATGAAAGAAAAATTAAGAACCAAAATCACAACAGGAATGCTCTTTGAAAGGCAAAAGTCTAAATCGGGAAGCAAATGATCACTTTTTTCTTGCCCTCCCCCCTACCAATAATTATTTGTCGAACTTCTTTGCTAATATTGCTAAGAGATATTTGTTACCTATGGTGTTGCCTGATTAAAATCAAACTACTTGTGTTGGGTATAGAATAATTCATTTTTCACTCAGTGCATCTGTCATACAATACCAACATCAGTCATATTGCACCCTTGGAACCCGAAAGTCCGTTTTTCTTTTCCAGAGCCGTGATACGATCTGAAATCATTTATTTATTTATTTATTGGTGTTTAAGGTCACATATTTCTGTACAATGGCTAACCATGACCGTGACAGTTTTACGGATGGAGGAAGCCGGAGTATCCGGAGAGAACCACCGAGCAACGGCGAGCAACTGTTAGCTCCCCAACATACCAACTCCACACAAGCAGGGTTAGCATTGGTTGAAGACAGGTGCACCATCGACGTGCAGTACGCCTTAGTACACAACGTCACCGTGCCCCCACGTTGGCAATGAGGGTGAAGTGTCTTGCCCAAGGACACAACGCGGTTGCCGCAGGTGGGATTCGAACCGAGGACCTCTCGGCTTGCAGCCTGCACCTCTACCAACTGAGCCACCGCGCCCCATCTGAAATCATACAGCATGTAGTTACTCGGAGAATTCGTGTGGTTGAACGTTGAGGCTGCACGTTGAAAATATTGATGGATCCAGCCCTAGTTATAAATATGGACTCAACTAGCTAATGGCTCTGAACTGGCATTGAATATATCATCGGGGTCCGGAGGGTTAAGTTTCAATATTTTAGAGGGAGACTCACTATTTTCAGGGTTATATTTTTGTTAAATGAAACTAAAAATTGGGAATTTTAACCGAATCTCGCTTTTGAAATCAATAAATTTCCTCTCGGAGCCGCATATAAAAACCTCCCTATTTTCGTTAACAAATCTCACTATTTTGCATTTCATCGCCATGTCTGGCCAACATCTGTTTCCTCCCCCTCCCCCCCCCCCCCCACACCGATCTTTCAAATTTCATTTTCTAAACAATGTTTGCTTGTGAACTTCGGAAGCAAACCATTTCTTGCGTCAGTCAAAGATCATGGCACATTGCCTGTTATTTATTCGTTTATTTATTTCCTTATTTATTGGTGTTTGGCGACACTTTCGACAGCCAGAGACACCTCATGTCGGACAGACTGCCAGAGATTCCCCAACGTCCTGACTCCGCACAAGTAGGGTTAGCATTGGTGGAAGACAAAATGCACCACCGACGCGCAGTACGCCTTGGTACACAGCGCCGCCATGCTCCCACGTGGGCAACCAAGAATACGTGTTGTGCCCAAGGAAACAGCGCAGATGTCGAGGGTCAGGATCCAACCGACGACCTTTTGGTTTAAAGTCTAATGCCCTAACCACCGCGATACCATCGCGATCCTATACTATGTGATAAGCACGAGCAGTACTGGGCCTAATTGTAGCCTAATTCAGTGTAATATCAAGTGCAGGTCTCTTTACAAAAAGAAAACCGCTCTCAAAAAATAGAGAATTCCCTTGCTGAATGAAAACCATACACTTATAACTGTTATTTTGCCGACAGCCGCCATATACGTAATTTGTAGGCCTATTTCTTTCTGACAAAAGTTACTTTGAAGTATGGGGTCTTTACAAACAAAATAATGGTGGGTCCTTATAACCAGACAACGGTACAAGGGCGTTGCAACGATGACCGATTCGGGAGAGGGGAATAAACACAATTTGCCCCGACTCTCATAATTCATGCCCCCCCCCCCCCCCACCCCCGCGCGAACTAATATTCCAAATACATCATCATAGAAGGCATGCCTTGATGATGTAGTTGGATTATTTGTCAGTGGAAACGTCATTTTAAAACTCCGGAAATTTGTTTGTGGACTACATATAGAAGTCGTGATGCAAGGGCTTCCCAACTAATATTTAATTCGCACGTACTGGTCTCCAAATTGTTCGTGTTGAAACCACAATATCACCAATCAGCCACCAACCTCCAATTTTGTTTGAGACCGAGTTCGTGTGTGACATTACTACAAGAAGTGGGCGCGGTGGCATTGAGGTAACCGATTCTCGACAGATCACCGAAGCTAAGCAACGTCGAGCCCGGTTAGTCCTTGGATGGGTGCCCGTCTTGGCGATCGATTCGAACTACCGCGTTGTGTCCTTGGGCAAGGCACTTAACCCCGATTGTCCACATGGGGGCACGATGGCGCCGTGTACTAAGGCGTATTGCACGGCGATGGTGCGCATGTCTTTCAACTAATCTGACCCTGCCTGTGCTGCAGTGCGGAGTTACGACTGCGGTGCGGAGTTACGATGTTGGGGAGCTGGTAGCTGCTCGTCGTTGCTGGGTGGTTCTCTCCGGGTACTCTGGCTTCCCCCACCCGTAAAACTGTAAAACTGTTGACATTGGCTGTTAAAGTGTCGTTAAACCTTAATAAATAAATAGTACAACTAACTCTAGCCTCATAAGACAGTACATGATTATCAGTATGAGCAAATAGATATCAAAGAATCCAACCTGGACGAAAATGTCCCGTCTGGAAAATAATGGGGGAGGGGTGTCACATAACCACCACCCACTCATGGTTACGACAGCACAAAGGTAGCAAACCAACGAAACAGTTGTTTTGGTTCAAGCGTGTTTCAGAATCCAGTTTTATAATATTCAAATGTATGGTCATACTGTTGATATATACTTCATGCAATACTTAATTATGAAATAAAATTTAAAACTTGTGTATTATAAACAACAATAAAAAAATAAATATAACTTGTGAATTATACCCTAAAGTGTCAAAACTGACACTTTGAAGGTGTTAAACCCATTCTAACTCTTAGGGTTTGATTTTAACACTCAAAGTGCAATGCTTTAAGCAGTTAGACATTACAATCGTCAGACATCCGAAACTTGAATATATGGCACTTCCCATGTGTCTAGCACTGGTGGTTCTTCCAGAATCGTCCATAATTTGATTTGAGCTTGGTGGGTACATAATTAAAAGGACACAACGCAGATGACGCGGATCAGGCTCGAGAGTCCGAGTCTGATCCGCGCCATCTGCGTTGTTTCCTTTTAAGTGTCGCGACATTACACTTTTCAAGTGGTATTATTGTAGCACTTGTCAAGTTCTGGGATATCTACACTTGAACAAAGTGCTAGTTCAGCACTTAGTAAGTGTTAAATACAGCACTTCAAGTGTAGTTTTTAACACTTTAGTTTTTAGCATGTACGAGCGGCGGAGTGAGTTCTAAAGCGTTATATGTATGAAAATATAAACCTAAACAGGACAGAAAAAACAATTTTGACCAAGCTTTCCGTCTGCCAAAGACCTTCTTCAGGACAGAAGCACAACAAGAACAAAATACATACAAACGACGAAAGAAACTAAAAAAAACTCTTGTTAACGAGGTTCTGACTTAACAGATGTGGTATACAATCCGACACGAGAAAAAAACGTTGCAAAAATTTAAGGCACAAGGTAAAAAATACTATTGGATAAACTTTGAAAAAGATTCTTATAACCCATGACTCCCAGAATTACGTTACCTGGAACAACATATCCTTCAAAAACTTTAAAGGAAATAGGAATTGCTTGAAGTTCTGTTTGGACCGAGAGGTCTGAAGCGTATAGCTGTTCGATCTTGAATGTTTTCAGAGAGAAGGGCTCAGCTTTTGTCCAGTCGGACTTGGAGTCAATGACGAAGGCCTGAAATTTAGTAAAAAGGTGACCAGTCGACATGTCGTGTGTGTAATAGCACAGTCACGCTCCATTTTTTGAACCGTACCCCTGTTCAAGACGTGTTAACCACCACCAATTTTTATATATTGGTGGTGGTTAACACGTTTTGAACGGGGGTACAGTTTTCGCCAACATACTGGATTTGACAAACAACACATTGAAGTACGTAAATCACATTTGAACTTTTGTAGGTGCCTCTGCAAAAAGCCTCTTAGCCTGATTTCCTTTTGAGGTCACTAGGGCCATGGGAAAGCCGTCAATGAGGCCTCATTTACTATCCCTCTTAGCCTCATGTCTTTTGAGGGCACGAGGGCCATGAAAAAAATCCCTCAATGAGGTATAATTTACTATCCCTCTTAGCCTCATCTCGGTATTTAACAGCCATATCCCATGGAATCCCATTTTTGGAAAACCCCTGTGGCTATGGGATCCCTTTTTTGTCGTATGAGGCCATGAGGGCCATGAGAAAGCCCTCAATGAGGCCTCATTTACTATCCCTCTTAGCCTCATTTTCGTTTGATGTCATGAGGGCGATGAAAAAATCCCTCAATGAGATCGTCTAATGTACTATCCATCTTAACCTCATTTCGGTATTTGAGGATATCTATGGCCTGGTATTGTATGTATCCATCTTAACCTCATTTCGGTATTTGAGGATACCTATGGCCTGGTATTGAATGTATTATTTGAGGCTACCTATCGAGGATACTTTCTGGAGAACCCCATTTTTGTCGTATGAGGCCATGAGAAATCCCTCAATGAGGCCTCATAAACTATCCCTCTTAGCCTCATTTATTTTGAGAGCATGAGGGCCATGAAAAAATCCCTCAATGAGGCCTCATTTACGATCTCCCTTAGCCTCATTTCGGTATTTGAGGATACCTATGGCCTGGTATTGTATTATTTGAGGATACCTATCGAGGATACTTTCTGGACAACCCTTTTTTTGTCGTATGAGGCCATGAGGTCCATGAGAAATCCCTCAATGAGGCCTCATTTACTATCCCTCTTAGCCTCATTTCTTTTGAGGGCATGAGGGCCATGAAAAAATCCCTCATTGAGGCCTCATTTACTATCCCTCTTAGCCTCATTTCGGTATTTGAGGATACGTATGGCCTGGTATTGTATTATTTGAGGATACCTATCGAGGATACTTTCTGGAGAACCCCTTTTCTGTCGTATGAGGCCATGAGGGCATGATAAATCCCTCAATGAGGCCTCATTTACTATCCTCTTAGCCTCATTTCCTTTGAGGGCATGGGGGACATGAAAAAATCCGTGTTTGGTGATTTGGAGGGATTGTCGGGTGGTTTGTGGTAATTCGTGATAATCCGATTCAATCGAACACACCCTCCGAACATACCCCTGCCTTGTTATAGGCCTTTGGGTCACCTAGCAACCACGTGCTACCATAGAAACCAAGATGGCAGACTCCAGTATACAAAATGGACGACGGAAACACGTATCACCCTAACAACACGCGCTGCGCATGCGCACTAACACCACGTATCACTATGGGGATGACGCTCACGTGGGTTACAAAAACAACATAACATGACGTAACTAGGTCACGTGACATGCCGGCACTTCCGGGGTCCCCCAACCGGGGACGATCCATCGCTCTCCTACTACTCTACTCTCATATTTTCCAATAATAGGCGCGTTCCTTTGTATGAGAGTAGTTTTCGGGTTCGGGTTTCTCCAAATACTTCGTAGAATTACCCAAATAGACACGACATTCAATCAAAATTACCAAAACCATGCAAAATCAACGAAACGGACCTGGTGAAACCCCCATTTTCGGCATATAAGAGCAGCACGTAGTGTTCCTGAGTACTGATTCGGATTCTTTCAGACTCCTCTGTTTAAACGTATGTATCTACAAGTTATGTTATGACTTCCTCCATCTCCTTATAAAATATTCTGACTTCCCTAGATGTGTTTATGTGTTCGTTCACAATGTGTAGACATTACAGGTAGCACAAAGGCACTTGATCTCAAGTATCTGTCCCATGATTTGCCTCTTCGACCAACTTGTAGTCTTGTACCATTACTACTGACTTATCGAATTACTGCAAGTTTAGTAGCTACCCCCGAGTGTGTCTTGATATCTGCCATCGGTCAGGTCTTTAACAGGCGCAATCAGATCACCTCATTCATCTAAGCTTGTATCTGTGTATACAATGCTTAGACCTAGTGCAACCTAGGGGTATAAGAAGCTGTATGTTGATCGTACCCAGCTGTGTTTATATGCACATATTGTGTCACAATGTGTATACATTACAGGTAGCCCATAAGCACATCTTGGATATGCCGATATGTGCTTGTATGCTTTTGCACGGTGTGACACATTGTGCATTACCATATAGGCACATACGATGAAAAAGGGATTCTAGAAGTATACATGGATACTAGAAAGGGATCCCATGGAACGTGAGTCTGGAGGTGGATGGAATATACTTGTGTGCTAGTATAAATTGTGCCACAATGTGTACACATATGTGCCGATATATGCTTGTGTGCTAATGCACAGTGTAAATACTTATAACATGGTGATGCACTATTGGAGGATACATTTTGGGGATACTTATCTGAGGATACTTGTCGTACAGGTTTTTACATCCGGGTATTCACGCTACACCTGGGTACTTCTGTTGGGAAGGTATAAAAAATGATGACCTTCAGTTCTTTAATCATTTCTGTCCTGACCATCGTCGTGTGAAGGCATGTTACCAGTTGGGTGCAGATACTGTTCTAAGATATTTCCGAGAACTGATAATGCCAGAAGACACGGGAACATTTTCGCCAGAGGCGGTTCCAGTGCAGATCTTGTACAAAGTTGTTTTGTCGACCATACAATAGGAAGAGGCATGAAAACCACCACTACCCAAGAAGAACAGAACACGAAGACTACCGAGAACCTGGCGTCAATGATTGGCAGGAATAAAGTACTTTTAGAATTTTAAGCGATGTTGACAAAGAGGAAGTCGATGCCGTGCAGGTTTTTCGCACGGAAAAACCAAACAGTACTGAAAGACTGAACAGAAATTCAGATACACTATCCGATGCTAACCGACGTGAAGTCAAGACTATGACCAGAACCAGGCAGTGGCGGCGCCAGAAATTTTTTTGTAGGGGGGGGGGGGGGCAGACTCCCATGAAGGGGGGGCAAATACGTGAAGGATCATATGATTCATATCATTACTTTGTTATGAGGTAGTCCAAACTTGGACCCAACGTCCGTAATATGCTTTTTTGGTTTGGTACGTCTTGTGGACGTATCAAACCAAAAAATTATATTACGGACTTTGGATCCAAGTTTCGACTAAATGTAATGGTAATTAGCGGTCCTCCTTTCAAAAAATCCTGGATCCGCGTCTGGTGGGTCTGTGCGTGTGAGAGAGAGAGAGAGAGAGAGAGAGAGAGAGAAATAATTGAACAGTGCAAGGGAGATAATGCCCATCTGTCATAATGCGAACTCCATGAATTTTTTTAGACAAGGTATTTTTAGACAATGGATAGACATGCCTTTGTTGGCTCATAACTTAATTATAACTTATAAGTATCTGCATCCGAGTCTTTAAATCTCTACTGCCTGGATGTGTTCATCAGCTAGCCTGAGGCTTTGGGCTAAGTGTGTTTGGGAATAAAAAAAGAGAGGGGTGTGTGTGTGTGAGAGAGAGAGTGACTGAATGTGTTTGTGTGTGAGGGTGGATGGAAATGCATGCGAGATGGTGGGGGGGGGGGGCAGGGCAGCTGGGGGGCAAAGCCTTCGTTGGGGGGGGGCAAATGCCCCCTATGCCCCCCCCCCCCCCCCCCCCCCGTAGCGCCGCCACTGGAACCAGAACGGCTAATGATGGTTTGATACAATGCACATGTGACTGTGCCAAGAACGTCTTGGATCCTAAATTGCCAATGACCAAACCAGAGAGGGCTCCGCTGATCCCATACAAATACCAAATACGGAAGATAACCTTACCAAAGGATAAACTATGTTATCGGGCAAAACGGATCATACAGAATGGAGGATTTTTAGGGAAGTTACTCAAACTCGTCGCCAATATATTGGGCGACATCCTCGGCATGTAACAAGGGCGTGCTCGTAAGAAATTTGCCATTTGTGAACTGACCTCGAAGACAGCGGTCCCAATGCAATCATTTTGTGCACCAAGAAACTATTAACCCTTTACCCAACGTAACTTCCAAAAACGGCCAGCGCTATTCTAAGGAATCGCCAATTAATTTTCATTATTTTTTCATTTTTTGTCTCAAAAACATAGGTTATGACCCCTCGTTGGAACGAGCTCGTCGAGCTCGTTCCAATGAGGGATCATAACCTATGTTTTTGAGACAAAAGGTGTCGTCTGCTTTTCATGTTAGGTAAGTAAGTAAAGTAAGTAAGTAATAACTTTATTTGCAAAAGACATTATAATACATGTTTATAACATAATTGCCCAAAAAACAAAAAATAGTATTAATAATATATCACATCTAGGATTTATGAAGCTACATATTTGTCTTCTGCAGGGAGGTGACATAGCCAGCTGGCCGTATTACTGCCACCCACCTTAGGTAAAGGGTTAATCAGATTTTGTTGAGTCAGAACTACCTCAAGAAGATACGGAATATGAAGAAGAAGACGCCGATTCTACTTTTGTTATGGGAAATATCGCCCAAAGTGCCCCGAGAAGATTTTAACATCCTCGTGAACAAGTATATGAAGGATGGAATGGATAAAGAAGATGCAGTTGAAACAGCATATAAAGCACTTCAAAAGAGTATCAGAGAAGCCATCGGCGCGAAATCCGATGATGCGTTGGTGCACATCTGGAATTTTTGCAAGGACCCAATACACAAGCAAATTCAAGAGACAGCCAAGCGTCTTTGTGAAGAAGAGGACTTTGACTTTGAAGAATCCCAGAAATATGCCTTGGAAAAACGAAGACTTCTGTTCAACAACCTTATGGCAAACTACTCATTCAAAGTGGAAGGTGTGATGACGAAGGAGTGTAGGAATGAAAATAAATTCATTTCCGTTCTGAACGTCGAAGAGTAACGATGCCTGTGCCAACAACAGTGCTCCGATTCAAAGATGACCTACACATACAGATCTTCAAGAATGATACCGATTGAAAATGACTTCCAAGACTGATCCAAGTCAATCGTGTGGTAGATGGAGCTAAGGAAAGAAATCTACAGAAAGAAAAAAAGACAAAGATGTGTGGATACGCCTTATGGTACTTGCCAATTATTACCAACGAAGAGTCAACTGTGTACTAGCACACAGGCACATTCCATCAACCATCACACCAACTTTCCGTGGAATCCCTTTCTAGTATCTGACTATACTTCTAGAATCCTTTTTTTCATCGTATGTGCCTATGTGCTAATGCACAATGTGTCACAATGTGCAACAGTACATAAGCACATATCAACACGTCCGAGATGTTTCTATGTGCTACCTGTTATGTATACATATTGTGACACAATATTTACTAACACATAAATACATCTTGATACGATCAAACTACAGTTTCTTATACCCCTAGCTTGCACTAGGTCTATACCTTGAATACACTGATACAAACTTAGATGAATGGGGTGATCGGATTGCGCCTGTTAAAAGACCTGTCCGAGTGCATATATCAAGGCAAAGACACGGATGGCTACTAAGCTTGTAGTAATGCTACAAGGCAGTAGTAGTGGTACAAGACTGCAAGGCTGGTTGAAGATTTTTGTATTGGATGACTACAATAGAGGCCAATCATGGGACAGATAGTTGAAGACAAGATGGAACCCGATGTCAAGACTACCAGCAGCAGTATAGGAGCTTGGAATCCCACTTACGGATTCCCACTTATGGAATCCCTTCTACAAAATCCCTATAGAATCCCTATTTAGGATATGTCTGTGGTTATAGAATCCTTTTTTGCTCTATGTGCTGCATGTGCTGTGCGCACCTCGTGCATTAGCGCACAGGCACATATTAGCACATCCAAAATCCTGAAATGTCTACACATTGTGCACATAAACGCATCTAAGGAAGTCAGATTATAAGGCGATGGAGGAAGTCATAACATAGTTTGTAGATAAAGAGGTAGAAAACGGATTCTGAAAGAGTCCGAACCAGTGCTCAGGAACAATAAAATAAAGTCTGTTTCGGTGTGTGGATTTTGGTGATTCGGAGGGATTGTTGGGTCGTTTGCGGTAATTAGATTTAGATCTATTCAATCGAACACACCCTCCAAACATTCCCCTGTACTTTTAGAAGATTTGGGTCATATAGCAACCACGTGGTACCATAGAAACTAAGCTATGGCCTCCAATATACAAAATGGACGGTGGGAACACGTCTCTCCATAAAAACACGTGCTGCGCATGCGCACTGACAACACGTATAGCAATGGTAAATACGTCACAACATGGCCGCTCACGTGGGCTACCATCACAAAATAACATGGCGCCATTAGGTCATGTGACATGACGTTACTTCTGGGGCCCAGCAACCCTGGACACAAAACCACATTACATACTACTGAGGTGCGATAAAGAAATATAGAATATACCCATAGTAGCTTGGTGTACCACATGTTCACCACGAGTGGTGAAGTGGTGTTAACCGCGATCCTTTGGCGATGCGATCGCTACCGCCACTCAACACTCTGCGAAGTTTAGCTTTCTGTCCTTCAGATATGTTCACGTTTTTAATGATATATCGACTGCTACTCATATTTGTTGTTGATTTTTTTCACTGGAATATAAATATTTTTAATTGGGAATATTATTAGTTGGTGATTTTTTTTAATTATTTCGATCGAATCCCAACATCTTACCGATCGAATCTTCCGCAATAAAATCCACTCGAAAATTATCTCCCAAGTCTAATATCATCTGTAGAGTACTCGTATTGGGAGCAATTCTTATCATCTTGCTTCCGTGACCGTCGGTCTTCAGTCTCGTCTGGATGTGATGGTTCAGATCGTCTATGTCGTAACTTCCTTTGGGAATTCGTATCTCGAACCAATCGACTCCGTTGGAATACTTGAACACGTTATTCTTTTCGGTGATGTTGGGAAACGTATAGTAAGTCTTGTGATTAACCAACGTCATCTTGTATCTCTTTTCCTTCTTCAATTCGATGGAAGGTTCAAATTTAGTTGTGAATCGAGTCGTGTCGTGACTCACTATGATATTCTTGACTATCTGTTCTAATAGATGATGTTCTGACATTTTTATTATTATTATTATTTATATATATATATTTTATATTTTAGCGATATTGTTTTGTTTTTTTATTTTCTTCTCTATTATTATCAGGAATATAAAAAAAATCGTCGAATCCACTTCGATATTTTACGTTGTTAAATTCGCTAGTCAAATTGATCACCACGAAATTGTGAAGTCCTTTCTCCCACACCTTCTTACAAAATCTCCTGAATTCTTCCCTACTCATGTCATTGGCCACGTGATCTCCATAGATGTGATTGAGATTCTTGAGATCCTGACGAAAGAGACACAGAAAATTATCATTCTCCCTTATCATCTGTCTGGGCAGTCGAAAATAATTCTGAGACAAATAGAAACAATTTACATTGCTGTGACGTTCTCGAACATAATACGATTCGCATCGATTCTGTCTCTCCAACAGTAGATCGTCGAAGATCATGAGATTCTTATTCTCCAGCTTCAAATGTCTAGGATCGGGAATGTTGTTGGCATTCTCGTAAAACTGACAATCCACGTTCGAAGACTCCAAGTT
The DNA here is from genome assembly GCA_031216915.1 of Pictodentalium vernedei. Classification (NCBI taxonomy): domain Eukaryota; kingdom Metazoa; phylum Mollusca; class Scaphopoda; order Dentaliida; family Dentaliidae; genus Pictodentalium; species Pictodentalium vernedei. The sequence goes on from CM062294.1 coordinate 52,724,854, forward strand.
TCTCTTGGTCAATTCTCTCGCTGTGGCTTCCAATATATTCGAAGTCTTGTGTCCTTCGAATTCGTCTTGATTGTCAAAGATTCTCGATAATTTACGTATCATGCACTCTTAAAGCAATCTATATTCCGGTTGAAAAAGACTTTTGCCAAAAACGAATAATCTGTCGTAATCCAACCTACCAGGTAGCAACAATAGATTCATCAAGAGATTGGTCTTTCTGCAATTCGATTTTCCCACGATCAGACCTCTTATGCTCTTGGGAAAGAGCTCGTTGTTCGACCTCTTGGTCATCACGTCATTCCAAGACATGTCTTTGATATTCATTTTTAGCTCAACTTTGACGAAGTCAAATTTGAGCTATTGTCATGGCCCGTCTGTCCGTCTGTCCGTACGTCAACAATTGGCTATGGCTCGGGCTAGAGGTCGTATTTATGAACCGATCTTTACGAAACTTCTTGTGTACCTTTATTATGACCCTGGGACGGGAACGAGTGTTTTTAGGTGTGGTCCGAAATTCAAGATGGCTGCCAGTGGCCATTTTGTACCGATGATGCAAAAATCAGTTTTTTGTACAGAACTTCTGTATGAAAGTTCTGATTTGAATAAAGTTTTGTATAAATGTTTAGTACCATGGGATACATCACATATAATACGGGTTTTTTTCTCGTGCGTAAATTAAGCAAATTAGACTGACTTTGATTTATTTAGTGTTACTTACAGAGCTGTAAGTGCCAAGCTGCTATGGCTCGGGCTAGAGGCCGTATTTATGAACCGATCTTTACGAAACTTCTTGGGTACCTTTGTTATGACCGTGGGACGAGAACGAGTGTTTTTGGGTGCGGTCCGAAATTCAAGATGGCTGCCAGCTGCCATTTTGTACCGACGAGGCAGAAATCTGTTTTTTGTACAGAACTTCCATATGAAAGCTCTGATTTGAATAATTTTTTGTATGAATGTTTAGTACCATGGGATACATCACATATAATACAGGTTTTTTTCTCGTACGTAAATTGTGCAAATTAGACTAATTTTGATGTTTTTGGGGGTTACTTTCAGCACTGTTAGTGCAAATGCCAATACGGCTCGGGCTAGAGGCCGTATTTATGAACCGATCTTTACGAAACTTCTTGGGTACCTTTGGTATCACCGTGGGATGAGAACGAGTGTTTATGGGTCCGGTCCGAAATTCAAGATGGCCGATGGCAGCCATTTTGTACAAAATTAGGTGCAATCAGATTTTTGCACAGAACTTCCATATGAAAACCCTGATTTGAATAATTTTTTTGTGTGAATGTTTAGTACCATGGGATGCATCACATATAATACGGGTTTTTTTCTCGTGCAGAAATTATGCAAATTAGATGAACTTTGATTTTTTCAGTGCGACTTACACACAGTAAGTACACATGTCAATACGGCTCAGACTAGAGTCTGTATTTATGAACTGATCTTCACGAAATGTCTTGGGTACCTTTGTTATCACCTTGGGACGAGAACGAGTGTTTCTGGGTGCGATCTAAAATTCAAGATGGCTGCCAGTGGCCATTTTGTACCGAAATTAGGTCTAATCAGTTTTTTGTACACAACTTCTATACAGCTCAGACTAGAGGCCATATTTATGAACCAATCTTTACGAAACTTCTTGGGTACCTTTGTTATCACCGTGGGATGAGAGCGAGTGTTTTTGGGTGTGGTCCGAAATTCAAGATGGCCACCAGCAGCCATTTTGTACCAAAATTAGTGCAATCAGTCTTTTGTATAGAACTTCTGTATGAAAGTTCTGATTTTTATAAATTTTTGTATGAATGTTTAGTAACATGGAATACATCACATATTGTAAGGGGTTTTTTTTCGTGCAGAAATTATGCAAATTAGATGAACTTTGATTTATTCAGTGCAACTTACACAATGTAAGCACACATGTCAATACGTCTCAGGGTAGAGGCTGTATTTATGAACCGATCTTCACAAAACTTCTTGGGTACCTTTGTTATCTCCTTGGGATGAGAATGAGTGTTTCTGGGTACGGTCCAAAATTCAAGATGGCTGCCAGTGGCCATTTTGTACCGAAATTAGGTCCAATCAGTTTTTTGTCACAAGTTCTATACAGCTCGTATTTATGAACTGATCTTCACAAAACTTATTGAGTACTTTTGTTTTCACCTTGGGACAGGAACGAGTGTGTTTTGGGGTGCCTTTGTTATCACTGTGCTATGAGAACAAATATTTTGGGATTCAGTCAGACCCACTCTGGGACTCAAAGATTTTTTCTAGTTCAGCATCTGACTGTCGCCCACCTTTACAATACTTTACCTATACATTTGTTACAGGCAACGGTCAGTATTTATGTACAGACCGTTACAATACTTTATATGTACCTTTGTTATCAGGTCATTACCTAGATGTTTGTCATTGCTGTGTCACATACTATACATGTACATGTCTTTGTCTTGACAAGTTGAGCTACAGTGTCATTGACACTTTCATTTTCTCTAGTTTGCTTTTTACTATGTTTTGAATTATGTTTATTTTCTATTATTATAAATCACTTTCAATTCCGATCCTTTCGTTATTTTAGCCAAGTCTTGTATCTGTGCGACATCATCATAGAAATCTCTCCAACTTTTTGGTTCGATTCTCGATCGTTTGGCAAGTTGTGGAGTAATCACTTATTAATCAAAGCATCGCCTCCTCTCTTACTGGCTTCCAAAGCTATTTTACTGCTTGCTTCCGTCGCAGCTTTCTTACCCACATCGATCGTCGTTTTTCCGATTTTGAGAGCGCTCGACACGATCTGTTTCGCGGCATCGCTGGTGAATTTACGAGTTAAAAATCGCATCATCGAATCCATGATGCCCAATCCACCATAGACGTAAGATCTAGCATATCCTCTGTTATCTATCACTAACCTTTTTTTTTAATTATTATTATTATTATTATTATTATTTTTAAATATATATTTTTTCATTTACTTAATTTTTTTTTTTTCTTTTCTTTTACTATTTTATTATTTCAAATGATTCATCAACTTTTGATAATCCTTCTTAATCAAGACCTTCTGCCTCAACAATTCATCGCATACTCTCACTATCTCGTTATACACTCCGGTGTTACTAGCCTCTCTGCTTGCCATCAACAAATTCAATCTCCCTAACAAGGCATTGGGATCGCGTGGAAGAAATATTGTGTCGGTCATTCCCTTTCCAGTCGTCGATTTCACGAAACACTCGTTCGCTTTCCATATGGGTTCCATCACATTCTTCCACTTGTTAGTTCTCTTATCCTTAGGTCTCGTCTCTTTGGGATCGTTGTTCTTATTCATGGCGTGAGTCCGAACCATAATGTCTCCGTAATTTTTGTAATCCTCCTTGGTGTAAACGTTGGGTCTCTGGTGAAAGAGCAGAGTATACAATCCGTCGGTCAATTCGTACTTGTTCGGGCCGACGATCAGATAGCGGTCTTCATCAAGCCATACTTCTGTGTCACCCATGAATCGTTTTATCGTCATCATCACGAAATCCATACATCGAATCTTTCATGTTTCCACTACTATCGTCAGACCTGATGCCTCTACTAACGACGCTCGAAGTGTCGCTACTTGAATAGGTCTTTATTCCCATCGGAGTAGCGTCTGTAGCGTCGCTATAGACGCTACTCCGACCAGAATCGGTCTTGATTCCCATCGTAACGAAATCGGAGATAGTTCTCGGTGCAAAATTACAGGGGATCGAAGCGGCCATCCTCGGATAACCTTCTTTTATGGGTATCAATTCCTCCACGATCTCTTTCCTTTCCTCGTTCCTGAACCTCGGTGACGGGTTTGAAGAACCTGGCCGCCTCTCGTCTCAATCCCTTCTCTCCCAATCGTCTGGCCCTATCCTGCGCCTGAATATTCTCCTTACTTCGTATTAATTCGCGAACCTGCTCGTCCCTTTACTTCGAATCTCCAATGTGTAGAAACATTGTTTTTATTTATTATTTTTTTCTTTCTTTTTTTAATAAAAAAAAATAGTTATTTTTTTGTATTCTTATTTATTTTTTTTTTGAATGTTGTTTTATATATATCTTTTGTATTCTTATTTTTTGAATGTTGTTTATATATATATTTAAAAAAACAATTTTTTATCATCCGTCTCACAACTCGTAATATCTACATAATCGCGGACTGGGGCAGGCGCACCTTACACGTTTTAGACTCCGCGAGCTATCTCTCTCTCCTCACCAAAAACCTCACTACGTCATCGACGACCGGTTCGGGCGCACTGATAAATTCGCCACTCAATTCGGACTTCCACGGAAATCAACGTTGGATCGCTAGTATTTCATACGCACCGGTGGTGTTTTTTGGTGGTATTCTGTCGAAACAATTCACCTAAATCACGGGTCCGTGTTACCTCTGCGAAAGGTGAGTGTTTTCCCGAGAACGATCGTCGTCAAAAGTTACGAGCGCACCTAAAAGTGAATTTTTAAGGGAGGGAATTTTATAGTTTTTTAAATTTCCGTTGAAATTTTAGTCGGATCCACGTTGATCGTTAGAAAAATTGAACGTTGAACACACGACACCTCGTCTACGTCCACCGCTGTAAAAAACCGGGAAACAGCGACGACGTGAACGTGTCGCATCGTACAAGTCGGTGGATTTCGATCGTGATGAACGCGATTTACTAAAAAAAAAACCTAAGTTTTGGTGAGGTGCGATCTGTGCAAAAAATGTGGTGTGCTCGGACCGGCCATTCCACTCTACTATGCGACCGTTTCGGCGGGGGTAGTGTAATGGTTAAGGCAGGAATTTCCTTGCACCATCGAACCCAGTTGATCTTCATTGATGGTAATCTGAATGGACAGCGATATAGGGACGAAATTCTTAAGGCTGTACCTGTCGTGACTTTCTTGGGGAGCAGGGCATCGAACTCCTTCCCTGGCCTCCACTTTCGCCAGATTTGTCGCCAATCGAGCATCTTTGGGATCAAATGGACCGTCGAGTACGACTTCATGATCTTCAGACGTTAGACATTTTACGTAGTGTTCTAAGGCAGGAGTTGAACTCAATACCACAGGATGACATCCAGAGACTTATCAGGTCCATGCGCCGTCAATGTCTTGCCATCCAAGAGGCAAACGGTGGACATACACGCTATTAACTGCATGTGTGAACTTTTCATTTCACCCCATGTCTGAATTGCGACGTCCTGACGTGACGCTTTCAACAGTAAGAACATGAAATTATGCAAATTCATATAGCTTGACTAGAAATATGAATTTACAATAATTTGTTTGGGATTAAAGTCGATAATACTAAAACAAATTGCTCCTCGAAGTTTATTATGCTTTCTTTTTTGACTCAGTATGTATTGGGTCTATATACAGGATTATCTATTATTTACCTGTAGAGAATGTCTGTAACTTTGTTTCACTCTCAAATTAAATTAAAACTTGGACATTTTGGCCTGCGTCACGTAGCACATGCCGCGTGGCTTACAAGTGAAGCTAGGCACATGCTTGCGGATGCGGCAACAAATCTAAGGTCCTAGGGTACGATACGTTATTTTTACCGGATGCGTTTGCTCGGGGATCGAGGGGGTAGTCTTGGCACAGGAGTCTGAACTTTGGGGCCAGACCTGACTCCAGAATCCTGGACACCTAGGCAAGCCCCCCCCCCCCCCCCCCCCCACTAAAAAAATAAAACAGTTCCGGGTCTCGGAGTTACTACCCCGGGTTCCCACCCTCTTCCCGACCCTGGACATTGGCACATATACTTGTGGTTGCGTACGAAATTCATTTTACCACTGCAAATCCCATCGGCTGGCGCCCAAGCAATGGGGGCCGTAGACCCATATAAAAACTGTCCCGTATCTGGCCGTCTTTTTCGATCTTTTTTTTTTGTTTTTCTTCTTCTTCTTCTTCTTCTTCTTCTTCTTCTTCTTCCTCCTTAAATTGTTTTACCGTTTCACCTCCTTTGAAGGGCCCATCAGGGCGGGGGTCCCATAGACCCACTCTCGAGCACCCCAATGGGTGGGCCGCCTCTGGCCTAAACATTAATTGAATGTTAACGGTGTTCACGATTAAAAACACTCGTTCAGTTTTTATAACAATGAAATAAGTATACATACACATGTATTATTATTTCCAAGCGACAGCTCACTGTAAAAATGTGATGGTTAAGGGCAGATTACTCTCATCAACCCACTCAGCAGTTACACTTCAGTATCCAGCATATTCGTTAGCGATTTAAAATTGTAATTAAGCGGAGCTGATTGTCCATCCGAGGGACAGGGATACCTCCCACACCCCTAGTATTTCTTTGTTTTTCCCCCAAGTCTGCGTGTGTGTGGAAGACATCTAGAACCAACCTACCTATGAATATTTGAAAATAAACAAATTCTTTTGTACAAAAAGAGCAAATTTGCACATACATTTCCAGAAGAGGGTCATGTAACGGTACTGACAAAACACATTAATAGACTATGAGCAATTTATTATTTTGTAACATGGAAAGAGACTCGTGTAGCTAACAACTAGTTTTGATATAACTAACTAACGCTCGTAATCCTTAGTGGTGCTCGTCACTTCTCGCGACTGTCGGCCTCAAGATTTGAACCTTTTTGTCTGTGAATACCAGTATGCTGCCTGGTCTTTTCTTACAACCAATTCATAACTCTAGGGCAAAATTGCCCATTCACTGGATGCAGTGATCAGTCCCTACTATTTACTTTATACACCGCTATATCCTTGTAATCCAGTAGTACTTAACATCTAACCTGTATCTAAAATGTTATTTTCTGTCACGTGAACAACAGTTTGTACTCATTTACTGGTGGAGACAGCTTACATAAGCTTTAGCTTGCTGCTAAATCCAATTTCCACACTTCTTAAATTATGTTCGCTATTTCTTTTGTATCATGTTTGCTTGAAGTGTCTTTTTGAAATAAAATATTGTTATACTGCTAGTTTTAATATATGGTATGAAAGAAAACCCATCAACGCATCGATTATAAAAAATTTGGTTTCGAATGGAACAGAATATGAGATGATCAGACATTAACCCTTTGAACACCAGAGGCCGCTTTACCGGCCAAGGGACATGGTACGTCATACTTTCATTAAGTATTATTTATTTATTTATTTATTTATTTATTGGTGTTTAAGGTCACATACTTATGCACAATGGCTGATCATGACCGTGACAGTTGTACGAGTGAAGGAAGCCAGAGTACCCGGAGAGAACCACCGAGCAACGACGAGCAGCTGTCAGCTCCCCAGCATCATAATCCCGCACAGGCAGGGTTAGATTGGTTGAAGACATGCGCACGATCGACGTGCAGCACGCATTAGTACACGGCGTCATCGTGCCCCCATGTGGACAATCGAGGTTAAGTGTCTTGCCCAAGGACACAGCGCGGGAGTCCGAATCGATCGCTCAGATGGTCACCCATCCGAGGACTAACCGGGCTCGACGTTGCTTAACTTCGGTGATCCGACGAGAACCGGTTACCGCAAAGCCACCGCGCCCCCACTTTCATTAAGTAGGATGCCTGCTATGTTAAGGGTGGGGTAGACCAGTCAATATTTTCAACGTGCAGCCCTAAGGCTGCACGTTAAAAATATTGGTTGGTCTACCCCCAAATAATGAATATGGACTCTTCTAATTGCTGCAAATGAACTGACATGGAAGATACCACCAGGGTTCAAAGGGTTAAACACCACTGAGATAATTAGATTGTTATCTGTTTTCTCATGTTTGGAAGGAAACTACTTTCTATCATTGGACAGCAAGTGGGAATCTGTTCTGCTGTGATAAAGCATGATTTTTTATTGTTTGGCCAAACAGGCTGGGAACACCGACACGTGTTTGGTTATTCTAACTCTTTTGGGTTATTAAGGACATCCGTCTCTGTTTTTTTAAACACATGTTGATATTTTCAGGGGCGCCGGCAGCACTATAGGGCAGTAGGTCAGACCCCGAGAAAAGGGCATTTACTCGCCCTAGCAGCCCCGTCATAACATGTCGAAACATGCATGCCTCGAAGGCCCGAAATGGGGAGTTTGAGGGGAGGTACCACCCTCTCGATGAGCGGAGGTGCCCCCTGCCATGGAGAGGTTTGGGCACTTTCTCCCAAACTTCCCTATTGAATTTTTAAAGCTCCCAGGAGGATTTGGTGTGTATTTTATCCCCTCTTCGAAAATTAACCACTGAAAAAAATTTAGTGACAAACGAAAGGCATTGCCTACTCCCTCTCGCCCTCGTGGTCAGAAGGAGGGGCGGGCAGCTGTCCTGTGCGTCCGGAGCCTCTGGATATTTTTCTCTTTTACTCGCTTTTTTAAAATGTATTATGAAGTTTTTAACCCTTTACCCAACCTATCGGCCACATCCGCCCCCGTAATATGCAAATTCAGCAGCTGAAAAAAAAATTCGAACAATTTCAATAAAATCATATCATGTGACCCCTCTTTGGGACGAGCTCGTCGAGCTCGTTTCAATGACTTGTCGAATGATATTGGGTTTTTTTAATTTTTTTAAAAAATTAAAAAAATGATATTTAAAATGATAAATTTTGATATCGTCTGCGTTGGGTGAAGGGTTAAATGTATTTCCAGCGAAGTGCATTTGTTATACAGATGCATTATTATAGATACGCGTAGCCAGAAAGTTTGTTGTTGGTGGTGGTGGTGGTGGTGTGTGTGTGTGTGTGTGGGGGGGGGGGGGGGGTCTATAAATGACGATCACAAAAAAAATATGTTAACAGTTTATGAAATGGAGGTCGGGAGCGCAGTGGCTCAGTGGTAGACAGTTGGGCGTCTATGCTAGAGGGCCTGAGTTCGACCCCCGTCCGTGTCGAACCGCGTTGTGTCCTTGGGCAAGGTACTTTATCCCAGTTGCCTACATGGGGGCACGATGACACCGTGTACTAAGGCGTGCTGCACGTTGATGGTGTGCATGTCTTCAACCAATCTAACCCTGCCTGTGCTGCAGTGCGGAGTTACGATGTTGGGGAGCTGGCAGCTGCTCGTCGTTGCTCGGTGGTTACCTGCGGGTACTCCGGCTTCCTCCACCCATAAAACTGTCACGGTGATGATTAGCAATTGTGCATAAGTATGTGACCTTAAACACCAATAAATAAATAGATAAACAAATAGGACTAGTTGGTGCACTGTGATAATAAACAGTATCTCTTCTATGACTGTCAGTTTGTCGTGTATAACCGCTATGATGTTTGAAGGGAACATAGATATGCTTGGATACTTCCATAGACTAGTTGTAGTATTCACAACCACTGTAACCCTGCATGAGCGGAGCTTGAACAGAGTTAGCATGTTGACGAGCTGACCGTTGCTCGTCGTTGCTCGGCGGTTCTCACAGGGTACTCCGGCTTCCTCCACCCGTAAAACTGTCACGGTCACGATTAGCCATTGTGTGTAAGTATATGACCTTAAACACTAATAAATAAATATGAAATGGAGCATTGTTGTAGCATCTGGGAAAATATTATGTGAAATTAATGATCTAAAATATAAAACTGTTTACAATATTGTATGTGAAAAATTATATACAAAATAAATCGATAAAGTTGATAGGTGTATTTTATTTTACAGATATATAGATATATATATAAATATAGCTATATATGTAAATTCTGTTGATATGTTAATTAGGAAGAAATTAAATGATAAGTTCAGTGTAACATATGGGTCCTGTAACAGGAGCACCATGCAACTAGTTTCTGTGAAATGTCCAGGCTTTCTTGCTCTGTTTTTGTTTTTTTTTTTGTTTTTTTTTTAGGGGGGGGGGGGGGGGGTTGTTTATAGTCCAGGCTATGAGACAAGTATCAAAGTAGCGTCTAAGCTTTTCACATAAACTACATGCGAGAACATTTTTGTTTTAACCCTTCACCTATCATGAAAAGCAGACGACACTTGCAAAAACAATTCTTGAATAACTAATTTTTTTAATTTTTCGTCTCAAAAACATAGGTTATGATCCTTCTTTGGAACGAGCTCGACGAGCTCGTTCCAATGAGGGGTCATAACCTATATTTTTGAGACAAAAAATAAAAAAAAATTATGAAAATTAAGTGGCGATTTTTGTGAATAGTGCTGGCCGGTTTTGCCGTGACGTTGGGTAAAGGGTTAAAACAACTTTTTCCCGATCCACCGCACGCGCGTGGCTAAGCCACAGAGAATGGGATGTATCGGGGTAAGTAAGGTCGCCCATTTTATCATTATTATTATAATTTATTGGTGTTTTAGGTCTCATATTTCTGCCCAATGGCGAATCGTGACCGCAACATATAGATAAAGTTAAGTATAAAATCAAGTTGAGTCGTTTATATCTATGTTGCCTATTTTAGAGATCTTCCTCCCCAAGCATTGGTAAGTGGGTGCTATTTTACCAGTAAAACATAGCTTGTTTACCACAGTAAACGAGCACTGCTCCACTTCCTGGGGTTCCCACGGGGAGGGAATTTTATTTTCAAATCACATATGGGATAAAGTCCCGCAAGTCGAACACTCTTATACTATGGGGAGGTGCGTTCACACACTTCGCAACTCCCCTGGCTGTACGCCTGTTATAGTATTGGTTCATTTCTTATTCAATTTTGTGAATGAGAATTGCTGTTGGTTAGTTTGTTTGCACGAATCCCAACTTAAAAGTAAAATTTATTTCATCTGGTGAGTGTAATTTAGTCGCAATTACTTTCTTCGTTTTAAATTGACCTCAGAATTGATCCCTGAAATTATTGGACAGATTTTGAGTGACATCGTCCTTAAGCATTATATCGCGTTCTGGACACAAGTCGACAACAAAGGTAAATTCAGTTTACAACAGCTGTCCACGCGAGAATAACTTAGCGCTTTCTCAATCGCCAGTGGCCTTCACAAGTACTATTGCGATTACGGTTTTGTCATGAGCAGATATCAGGTTATCAGGAATGTTTTGAACCAGTGCATGTTTCAAAATCTATTCATGTTGATGACGTCGGTACGGTAAGTGACACTAAATTTATGTTATCCAGTTTTCACAATGAGATGTCAACGAAGTTGATTTTTGGGGGTGGTTGAGGCATAGGTAAGTTTCTATCATTCATCTTGCCACACACTCCTGGGGGTCGTGGGAGGAAGCAAGGCCACAGGAATCATTTCGAACTTGAAGAGGGCACGGTCATGGGTAGGGGTGTGGGGGGAGGGGTACCACACACTGAGATTTATATGTCACTGGTTATGCATGTGTCTTGGTGTTTGTGAAGGAATACAATACACAGAGCTGCGGTCGGGACTAACGTACCACAAACATTGAAAGATTGCACTTTTTGGCACCATATTGAACAAAGTGTGAGGAAATTTGTTTCAGGTGTTATTTTAGTATTAGAATTTTGTTTAGTTTGAAATTATCACCTCTAATATCCCTTAACCCTTTACCCAACGTAACGGCCAAAACCGGCCAGCGCGATTCTCAAAAATCGCCAATGAATTTTTATTATTTTTTCATTTTTTGTCTCAAAAACATAGGTTATGACCCCTCGTTGGAACGAGCTCGTCGAGCTCGTTCCAACGAGGGGTCATAACCTATGTTTTTGAGACAAAAAATGAAAAAAATTAGTTATTCAAGAATTTATTTTGCAAGTGTCGTCTGCTTTTCATGTTAGGTAAAAGGTTAAATTCAAAATCAATATACACAAATTATATATCAAAATGAAGCTTGAGATGTATAGAACACGAAACACATATTATGTAATCAACTCACGGAGTTGGCAGCAGGCACCACTGGTTCCTGGAAGTCTTCTACCGTATTCGTACCAAAACTGATAATATAATAATATCTCAAGAGAACAACTTGTGTTCAAATGTGCTTCATATGTCCAAGAACAAAGCTTGCGCATCAAAACTCTTCAAAGCACAGCGACAGAGCTGCAAGGGGATAAATTCCAAAACTGTCGCCTTTGTTTTCATTTAAAATTACTTTCGATTTCCGGTCAACATCATCGGACGGAAAGCATCTATATACAACGCCGTCTAAAATTAAACAATGAGAAAGATCGTCTTAATACAGCATACTATTATTATATAGAACTGCACAGTTGCCATATTCTATGCAAGGTATCATGGCACCTGTTGAAATTTCTGAGTATTACGATTATGTTTTTCACTGAAAATTCGTGGTATCGAGTGATTTGTGATTTGCGCACGTGTGGTATATTTTCCACTGCAGTAATGTGCACCTGTTATATGTTGAAGAATAATTCAGCTGCGCAACTGAAGAACTGAGGTAGGATTATAACTTTGTCTTCACTCTTCTAACAGTTAATCTTCTGTCTTCCACCGGTCAAGACGAACGAAATGGTTTAGCGCCGAAGGCGCGCAGGGACAGTATGGGGAACAAGCCCCTTTCGACCCTCGTTGGCTGTTTGATTTTGAATAGTGTCCAGGCGTGGTAGAGGAGGAAAAGGAAGGAGGGAAAAGGTCTATCCCCTTCTGGGCTTGCGGCTCTTTTTCTTTGGTGGAGGTCGGCATGGTGATGGTGATGAGGCTGGTGGTGGTATTGATGTACGCGCGTCGTGTTCTGATAATTCCCTTGATTCCTTTAAAATTTTGGCGGATTGTTTTTTTGCCATCTCCATTACTCTAAGTGCGATTTGTACGATGGTGTCAATAGATTGTGGTGGCTGTTCTTCTGCTACTTCCGCTCCCGGGCTTTCCGGTAGTGAAGGAAGAGGGGAGTGGGAGGCAGTGAAAAGGCAACTTCCAGTTCCTCCTCAGTCTCCACTGGACGTTCCTCACCCAACTGTACCGGCTCAGGAGCCGGCAGTTGATTGGGTGTACCAGTGGGACTAGGAGGGGAACTGGCGGCTGCCTCCAGAACCTCCACCCCTCACTCAACTCTTTCTTCTTATTCCAGAAGGCCTCCAAGTGCCGGGCGTCTCTGCGCTTGGTAGATGGACTCTTCTTTTTTTTCTCTACTCTCTTTTCAGGGCCTCCGTGCCCCTTCGGGTGAGGACCAGTGGCAGTCTTGCCAAAGGTGCTACCTTTCCCCGAAGAGGGTGGTGTCTTGGATGTGTCTACCTCAAACTCAGGTTCAGAGGGACTCTCTTGCCTGTCTCCTGGACAGTCCAGGTGACAGGGCAAGAGATGCCCAGAGCTGATATGGTTCTAATGAGTCTCTGGTAATTCCAGTTTTTTCCATGATTGATAATCCGGTACTCACGCTCTGAAGTCAGAAGTGTGTCCGATGACAAAAAATCCCTGAACACAAGACGCGGTTGAATTGTAATATGAACAAACCAGGGCCACCGGTCATCTGGTGCACCAGTCTTTATATAGGGGGGCTGAGAGGATAGGTTCGATTTCCCGGGAATATCAGGTAAACTATACCATATTCCCCCCAGTTTTATAAAGTAGGGCCCTATTCAATTTAATAGATTTTAATGTAAGTGCGTACTTTCAAATTACGGGAATAGATAATTCCCACTCCTATCAAACTGATAACACCTAATAGGAATACTAAATTCAATTATTTTCACTAACTACCCCAACCCAAACCACATTTTGTAATGGGCGGCCCAATTTAATACATGGGTTGGGGTGGAGAACCCAAAATGGAATACCGGGTAATACCCGTGGAAGGCCGACTTTACATTTTTTTTAATAGTTCTTGAGATAATTTTTATTTGGCCATACACATAAATGATAATGATGATGACGAAAGGAAAGAATAACTTGTTCACTTCCTTAACTAAATATATTGAGGCACCTCATCTCAGATTTTAACGAAATTGAGCGAGGTACCTCCTCTTTATACTTGTGGAATGTTTTTTTTTTTTTGGAATAAATTCCCACCGGAACCATCCAAATTAGGCAGAGGGCATCTCCCTTGGAGGTATTCTATTACAGGGAAAGGGAATTTCCCTAAAAATGGTGAGGACAAGGGACTCACAGGGGGAGGGAACCCATAAAGCTGCTCAGTGTTTTCCTTGGTCAACCTGAGCAGTTGTCCTAGGGGTACCCTCCTCCTGTTGGCAATGAGTCTCACTACCTCTCCCAAATACATGAGGGTACCAATGGTGAGCCCAGACTGCCTAGAAAAGTACGGGCAGTCAGACTCATCAGACGCCATCCTATTGCATCTCGGAGAAGGAGTAACACTAGGGGCTAATGCTGAAGTGGGTGTTGGGGAAAAGCCCAAGCCAACGCTTGACTGTCTCCCCATCCCACTAAAGGCTAAAGCAGTGCATGTGTAGGCACTGCCCCCGGCTCACATTTTCATGGAGGATCTGGAGGGCCTTGCAATGGACATCGCTGCCCATTGCATCTTTTGCTGACCAACTCAGATGCAGGGCAAGGGGCTTATTGATGTGAGCCATACGGACTAATCGCGTAAAAACCTGATCCTGGATAGACCAGGCCCCTTCAGGTTCCGTACGATGCAGTCCGATCTCTCCCAGGACAGAGACATGCGGGAGCAAACCAGAAACTACTCCCACAGCCTCTCCCAACTCCATGGGAGAGTAATCCTTGACATGGCGAGGATGGAGCCCGATAGCAATCTTTACTATCGGGTCTCTCCTGTCAAGTTGTGAAAGGGTGGGGTACGTAGGAGGGTCGCAATATACTGCTACGCCTCCACGTACCGGAATGGGTACCCCCACTGGCCTACCCGCCTCCAACCGAAAGATTTCCCTAAATGGGAGCTGGGGAGCTCCCAGAGACCTCTGGATACGATCGGCATGAAAGTGGGCATCCAGTAAATATGGGCTCGTGAGGGTTGATTCTTCCCGGTTTCTCATAACTGGAATGACGGGTAGGAGCCACTTCCGCCGGCCTATACTGGAAACCGACGGTTGGGCAAGGGGTGACCACTCCTGTTAGGCAGCGATGAAAACCCAGGAGGAGGTGGTGGTCTTACCACAGAATTCTGTGGCTTAACTACAGACCCCCCCCCCCCCCCCACACCGAAATGGAAGCTGAAGAGGCTGATGTAGCTGCAGTGGAGGGAACAGCCCCAGATGTTCCCTTCTTTTAGTCAATTTTGGGTAACAGCCATATCGACACTCTCCAGTGTAACAAACCTGCTGGCGTAACCAGACACTGGAGCTGTGTCGAGTGGGATGTGAGGGGGTGGGGGTAAAACCCTGGTGGCTCTCTATGGACTGCATGCGATCCACAAAAGCAGCAGAAACAGGCAATGGGAAATTGGTGACTTCAATGAACTCCCCATTGACCTGCTCCAATAGATCCACCAAGGGTTTACCCAGGGAAGCAAGCATTTCCACCAGAGTAGAATAAACCTGCTCCGGAGAGAATTGCTGATCCCCCTTAGGCCAATTTTCCCACATTGCGAGGGGCAGATGCTGCTTCTCGCAATGTCTCCTCAGCTGTCTGGTACTATCTTGACAGCTAGGGATGGGGCAAACCGAGTCCAAGCCACGCCATTTTGGTGGCTTGTCCGTGGCTTGAGGATTCAAACCAGGGGGAGGAGCTTGGGATTTCCCCGCTGGTGAGGTCAGGTCTACAGACAACAGGGAGGGGACCTCCCTAGAATGAGGCTTGGCCCGTAGTCTTTCCGTAGTACGGAAGGGCTGGGACCAACTAGTTTGGGCCCTGGCAGGTTTGCTTGGACCCTCCCTAGAGGTAGAAGGAGTCCTCGTCGTACGAGGACCCCCTTTTGTAGCCGAAGATTGAGTCCCTCTTTTAGAGGCACTTACAACCTTCGGCCGGGCTCCTGAAGAAGGAGCTGGAGCAGCTGCAAAATGAGTGCTGATCCCTGAGTCTTTGGGTTTGGCCCCCACAGTGTGGGAGCCGAAAGACTCAACCATCTTATCCCCCACGAAGCGGACCCTTTGTAAATTAGGGCCCGACTTCAATCTAACATCCCTTGAGGTAGCAAACGGGGAAGGCGTTTCCTCCCCCGCTCTCCAATACCTTTTCGGGCTATCGTCTGAACTGAACATTCTACAAAAAATAATAGAAATCCAAGGACAGGTTGAATTCAAATGAATTTTCAACCTGGCCTTATTACTGTTAACTTCTTTTTTTTATTCTGGTTGAGCAATCTTACAACAAAGGCAGGCAAATTTGTCAATGGATTTGGCTTCCAAACTATCCACGTATAACATTTTCCATGAAACCAATCCAAACAATAATCACACTGAATCATGAAGGAACCATCATTGGGTTTTCTGCAAAAACAATACAACGGAACTGGAGGCCCCTAATTTGTGACAAAGATTTATGATGTTCTACCCAAGGGGGAAGAACTCTATCTCAACCCAATTTAATTCTGTCATGATTCACTGTAACTGACTTATTGAGAAGCTGAACCCGAAACAAATAAGATGAAATACACTGACTGATAATACTAGGTCCTTTCCAAAAAGGATTCAATTTGTTAGTCTGCCCAACTTTACCTCCAGAATCAAGGATATACACAATGTCTCCTTCCTTGAACTTGTGAACTTTCTTTTTCGAATCATATTGTTTTTTCATTACTTTTTGTTGGGTTTTCAATTTAGTTCGGGCCAGTTCTGCCCTCATTGAGTTCTCTAATTGAATAACATATTCGGATTCATTCTGAATAGGTTCTTTTGGACAAGGCCCATATACTAAATCTGATGGTTGGAAAACCTCCCTCCCCAACATCAATTTGTTAGGAGTATACCCTGTATGGCGGTTAACTGCAAAACTTAAAGCTCCCGCTACTTGGGGAATATAAAGGTCCCAGGAGGATTGTTTTTTTACCCACATAGCACCTGAGAGCATCCATCAGGGTTCGGTTAACCCTTTCGACTTGTCCATTGGAGGAAGGGAGGTACGCAGTCGTACGGGCCTTATGTATTTGTAATAATTCACAAACTGACTGGAAGAGATGGCTTTCAAAATTAGATCCCCTGTCTGTATAAATTTCAAGAGGGCACCCTAACCTTGAAAAGACTTCATTTACCGTAGCTCTGGCTGTGTCCTCTGCAGATTGTGATGCCAGAGGTATACACTCCACCCACTTGGTAAACTGGTCTACAATGACCAAAATATACTTATTTCCTCTTGGGGCTTTTGCCAATGGGCCCAGAAAGTCCAGGTGTAATCTTTCCATTGGGCCACCTGAATGGTAACATACCATTTGATGTTTAGCATGGCGTGATGGTTTTTTCTGTCTATTACATTTTGGACAGGATTTGACAATAGACTCAACGTCAGAAGCCAATCTCGGCCAGTAGTAACGTGATTTAACTCGTTCTGTTGTTCGAGTAACACCCCGATGTCCCGCAGCCGGCACATCATGGTTAATTGTCATCATTTCATTCCTAAGAGAAAAGGGCACCACTAACACTTTTTCGTTATTCTACCTGATTTTATACATAAGTGGGCCCTTCATGAAATATTTCTCTTTATTTTTCCCAAATAATGTGGCATCCGGGCTAGCTAGAAAGAGCTCATCTTGAGACGGCTGACTCGCCTTTTTCAAGCCACTTCAACAGAATTTGTAAAGATGATTCTTTCTGCTGTTCCACCCGTAATTTTTCCAATTCCTGGCTCATGGGATTGGGACTAGAAACATCAGGGGTAGGTTGTGAAGAATCTGACATAGGTTTATTATTCTCTTCCACTTCTATATTAAGTTTAGTACTACTATCATGCTCAGTTTCCAATGTCGCATCCCAGTCTGACAGTCCAAAATGGGATTGGGCAAACAAGGAGGTGATTTATCTGGGTCCTCCTCTGCCATCTCAGATGTTGAAATACTTTCAATAGCAGATTTCAACAAACAATTGAATACAGTAGTATTTTCATCTACCTTGGGTAGGTTCAAATCTGTCTTATGAGGTAATGGGACTGCATCGTCCACTTCATCAAAGAATTTACTCAATTTCTTATGTATTCTTGTGCAGTACTTGCACCCCTCCTCGCAAGGTAACTTATTTAAAGGCACCCCAGCCTTAAATTGGCCACATTTATCCTCCACTGGTACTCTTGAGAGGGCATCTGCATCCGTGTGCAATGTTCCACGCATATGTTGAATTTTGAAGTCGTACTGACTTAGCTCCTTAATCCAATGGGCAAGTTGGCCCTCAGGCTTTTTGAAATTAAGAAGCCAAGTCAGGCTACTGCGATCAGTTCTAATTGTAAAATGTCTACCACGTAACTAGTGTCTATATTGTCGAGTGAATCTGACGACTGCCAAAAGCTCATTGCGAGTTGCACAGTACCTGCGTTGTTCGGGGCTGAGACCTAAGCTGTCATAAGCTATCACCTTTTCTTGACCATCCTGTATTTGAATCAGTTCGGCCCCTATTGCTAAATTCGACCCATCAGTATCTAATATCAAAGGATCTGTTTTATTAGCAAATGTAAGGACTGGAGAAGATTTGAGGGCAATCTTTATTTGGTTAAAGGCTTCTTGCTCCTCTTTCCCCCACCCAAAAGCACTTTTACCTGTTCTAGCTTAAAAAGGGGCCGCTATTGTAGCAAATGGTTTTATAAAGGCTCTATGATAATTTGCTAGGCCTAAAAACCTCTCTACATCTTTGGTACATTTTGGAATTGGCCAATCACTAATAATTTGTGAAGCTGAATTATCTATTTCCATACCATTTGAGGTGACTATTCGGCCCCAAAATTCCATTTTTTGTTGGAAAAGAATACATTTTGTAGGTTTCAATTTCAATTGGTACAGATTTTCAAAATGGTTTTGCACATCAGTTCCTAGAACACAAAGGTTATCAAGAAAGGCTAGGGCTATTTCCCAATTTAAACCCTTCAGTACTAAATTCATTACCCTAGAAAAACAACTCGAGGCTTCACACAATCCGAAACTCATTTTCAAAAACTCATATTGGTAATGAAAGCTGTTTTTTGTCTATCCTCTTTTGCAATTGGTACCTGGAAATAAGCCTGATTACCGTAAAAGCGGCTAAAGAATTTACTTCCAGTTAAAGTTTCTAAACAATCATCTCTGAGAGGTAATGGGTAAGTGTCTTTCTCTGTTACAGCATTAACCTTTCTGAAATCGAGGCACCATCGTACAGAGCCACTTCGCTTTCTGATTAAAACGGGGACAGAAGCACACTTAGAAAGCGACGGCTGAATCACCCCTGATTTTAGCATTCCCTCTAACAATTTTTGTTCTTCCCCCTCAAAACAGGCTGGGGTTCTCCTCATTCGACATTTGATTGGTTTTGCATCCCCAGTTTTAATATGATGTTCAAGGGCTGTAAAATTTCCCAAATCATAGTCCTGTTTTGCAAACACCTCTCGATATTTAATCAATAATTGTTTTAACTGAATTTGTTCTACTTCATTTAATAGTGATTTTGATCTATCAAACAAATCTTTGAGGTGTTCAGGTAGTTCAGTTATACTACTTTGGTATTCCATAGTGTTAGAAACTTGACACGTTTCCACTGTTTCGGGCAACATGCCAATTAGTGACCCCTCAAATGCTTCACCTATGCAGTGACCTTTTTTTCAAATGTAATTCATGTTCCTGCATATTTACTATTGTAATCACTGGGTCAGCAGGAGCGCGGTGGTGGCTCAGTTGGTAGAGGTGCAGGCTGTAAGCCGAGAGGTCCTCTGTTCGAATCCCACCTGCGGCAACCGCGTTGTGTCCCTGGGCAAGACACTTCATCTCCATTGCCCACGTGGGGGGGGGGGGGGGTGCACGATGACGCCGCGTACTAAGGCGTACTGCATGTCGATGGTACGCATGTCTCCAACCAATCTAACCCTGCCTGAGCTGCAGTGTGGAGTTACGATGTTGGGGAGCTGGCAGCTGTTCGTCGTTGCTCGGTGGTTCTCTCCGGGTACTCCGGCTTCCTCCAGCCACGGCCATGATAAGCCATTGTGCATAAATATGTGACCTTAAACATCAATAAATAAATAAATAAACTGGGTCAGCACTTTCTGAATGAAATGTCCGAGGCATCAAAAAATTGGAGTCAGGATTTGGCTCAATTACATGCTCAGGAAAAGATCCTACATTTAATTTGTTTCACTGAGTTTGGAGGAATCGGTACTTTATTTGCTAAAGTAACTCTGTTAGCTTTTGGAATTTCGGAAGATATTAAATCCGGCAAAATGTTTTCATTATCTAAATACGTGATTCCCTGTTGTAAATCTAACCGGGCATGGTATTCCCGCAAGAAATCTAATCCAAGAATTATTGGAGAATTGATTGGTGCGACATAAAATGTTCTAATATACTTAAATTTCCCCAATTTCATTGATAATGGGCCAATTATTTTTCCAGGAATTGTTTCTAAATCTTTGCCTACTCATTTCACCTGTATCTCTTTGATCACAGGGGGTGAATCCCTCAAAGATTCCATTACTTTATCTCAAATAATTGTCACTTGTGCTCCCGTATCAATTAAAGCATCTAATTTTACATCTTCCAAGGTGATGGCAACTGTGAATGATAATTTATCCGTCAACTGATTTATAATGATTGAATCAGGAAATGTCCCAGAGTCAGATGGGACATCTTTGGAAGATTTGGTTACAACTGGATCAGGAGATGCAATTTCTTTGATTTGGCCTGAATCAGTTGGGACCGGGCCTAGGTCTGTGTGTCCGACCCGCTGTCGTTTAAATTTTTTGCTTCGTCACTGAATGTCACTGAAGCTTGAGTCTTATTGGGAGTGTCTATTGAATCAGTTTGCACATTTTCACTCTCTGTAGCTGGTCGATTTTTAGTATTTCTAGTTGGACACTCCTGGGCCAAATGTGTAGGACATCCGCATTGATAACAGGTTCGGCGTCGCGGCGAAGGAGAGCGATTCTGATAATGGCTGAATCCTGTACTGCGATCCGAACTCTGTGACCATTTAAGTGTCAATTTCGCCACTGATTCAGCCAAATTTGTTTCTGAATTTTGCATAGCCTTCATTCCATCCGTCATTGATTTAGTAAAACTGCCAAAATCTGTTACCAGTTTTTTCATTTCCCTGTTATTATAATCAGAAGTGTTCTGAATATTAGGAGGATTAGTTTTTCTAGCAAAATGTACATTTGCATAACTCTCTTGTAGGGACCTGCGAGCCGGGGATAAAACTTCGAGCCGAATCTCGAGCCGAATCATCCCTCTGGTATCGAGTCGAGTCGAATCTCGAACCTTGAAACCGGCGCGACGGCGACATTCGTGCTTCCATAGTCTGCAATACCGGTACTCTGCATGCTGGATGAGTTTAGAATCAATTGGTCTGGAATCGAGTATTCTCGCACTGCGAGAATACTCGATTCCAGACCAATTGATTCTGAACTCACAGACTCGCAGTTTTATTCTACCCACTTGGTGGTCGTGGCTCGTGCTCAGCCTCATCAGCACCAAATACCATTATTATAAAAGCAAACAAGGCATGTCGGAAAATATGATAAAAAATCTCAAACTCAAAGTCTCGCGAAACACAGTATCGCGCACTAATAGTGAAGATAGACATACTATATTCTCAAAAACCCGGGGACGAATATTCCCGGGGACGAATCTTCCCTGACCCTCAGAGATCGTATGGTAGCC
This sequence comes from Pictodentalium vernedei, assembly GCA_031216915.1. Taxonomy (NCBI): domain Eukaryota; kingdom Metazoa; phylum Mollusca; class Scaphopoda; order Dentaliida; family Dentaliidae; genus Pictodentalium; species Pictodentalium vernedei. The sequence goes on from CM062294.1 coordinate 52,746,356, forward strand.
CGGGGGTTTAATAATCAACAAAATTGGAGAGCTAATACGTTCAGAGAGCGATTTATTACACTATCGTTAGCGTATGACGGCGTGTTCTTGATGCGAGCGAGTGCACATATAATTCGCCGTTTGAACAGAGGTCGGTTCAAAAAATACGAATTGCACGGTGAGGTATCGAGTCGAATCGAATCTCGGCGATGGTTTCGAGTCGAGCCGAATCTCGAACGGTTCGCAGGTCCCTACTCTCTTGTGTGGCATTCTCAAACTGAGGATTGACGGCCTCTTTTCGGGATATAGTATCCCGCTGCCTCTGTCCATACACTGCCATTGATGTATGTTAATACCATTTAATTTTATCAATGGTATCTTCTATAGTGTTTGGCTTCGGATTAGCAGCAAAGAGTCTTTATCCAAACACGCATGACAAAATTTCATTATGGCCTAGTGAAACATATGTTCTTCAGGTAAATGGCCATATGATTTTACGGCAAGGGTTAATACCTGATCGGCCCACTCCTCCGAAGACATTCCTGATACTTGCCGAGCTTGGCCCATTTGGATTAGTGCTGTTTCGGGAAGTTCGTACATCCCAAAACGTTTTTTCCAGCTTATGCATGAGATCCCAAAAATTCATTGTGGGATCCTGTCTATTTATCTACTTGCATACACTCTAAAATCAGTTGGGTTAAAAATCAACCCAAATCGACTGGGTTGAGTGAATATGAACCCAATTGGGTTCATATTCACTCAACCCAGTCGATTTGGGTTGATTTTTAACCCAACTAATTTTAGAGTGTAATATTCACTTGCTTTCCCCATCAGATATCAACAAAGGTTGTTATTGCAATCTCTTTCTGACCAATCCTGCATTTCCGCCAAATTAGTAAATTTTAATCTAAAAGATTGCCAATCAGTATTTCCATAATATTCTAGACCTTTGGGCAATTTCGGAATTCTTTGAATTGCATTTTGTCCAGGTTAGCGTTGATATTGCATATCCCCACTACCCTGATTTTGGTAATTTGGTGGGGGTAAAGCATTTTGTCTCTGGTCATGATAATTGTTACCTCTCTCCATTTGAGTGTAAAAAGGGTAGTCAGGATTTCCTCTATCTCTAGGGCTATCTGGTTAGTAATCGGGTTTGGATTTCGAAAATTTGTCGAATCCTGTTGTCTGAAATTTGGGAGACAATTATTCCCAAAATTTTGATTTCTGTCCAATCTAATTTGAAAATTATCTACTACTCGGGATAGTCTTTCCAAATCAGAAGGATTGCAAGGCAGTGGTGAACTAGTAAAAGTTTGTCCTTGGTTTGAGTGAGTACGACCTTATGCAGCAGTCCCATTTTGTTTGTTTTTTTTTTGGTTTGAAATGACCGGACAAAAATTCCCTTTTGTTAGACTGAGGCCTGCTATTAACATCTGGATCCTTCGATGTTGACGAGGTTGGGGCCAATGTAATTTGTGTGCCACTTTCATGGAAACTAGAAGCTTGGCTTCCATTTTGTTTTTGGGAATCCAACGCCAATTCATGAGGCGAAATTGGGTAATTAGATTCATTCTCAACATTTCTATCTCTAATGGAATCTGGCAATTTTGTTACATTGTCCCAGTCTATGACAAGTCTATCATCTAATTGTATACAAAATGTACATCTTGAACGAGCGTCGTCGTCATCAGGAAAATGGGGGGTCAAAATCTATTAATTTCATGATATTTCTTGTAATTTTAACTTCTGGAATATTCAGGATATTTTCTGCCGTTAAATTTCCCAACTCGTTTCTTTTTGACGCTAATTTCACTGCACGCTGATAATTAATACCAGGTTATGTCAAAAAACTCTGAAAATCACAGTGATTTATTTGCAATACATGGGACGGGTCGTCCCTTTGCAAATTTACCTCATTTTGGGTTGTTTGATGCCATTTTTAATTTGTTCTATTTTCTGTTTCAAGCAATAGTAAAATTTCATTGGAAGATTGCTCAACATATCGGGAAACCCCGTTGACATAAAAATGTAAACATTGCCAAAAAATGAAAAATTTTAGCAAAATAATTTTCAAAAAAGAAACAATTTTGCTTGTACATTCTCACAAATCATTTTAGAAACGAAATATATGAAAACAATGCATGAATGACCCAAAAGAAAAATTAATTCGAAGGGAGAAAATCCCTAGAAAAAATACCGCGTGGTAATGTCAAAAATATATATTATTTTCCCGTTTGTTTTATTCACAGGTACTCGGCACAAGCTGGGAAATCGAAAGAAAAATGATATTTGATACCATTTTTGAATCGATGCTGACGTGCCCCTATAATGGTATATAAATATTAACAAGGTACACAAATCGCTTTTCGAAAACGATAGCACACATCTTCGTTATACCCCCCTCAAATTTGATTCACACAACGTATCCAACAGTATCCGGTATCAGTGGAAAGGGGAAAGAATAAGCTTTACAATGGAGTATTACACGACCGTTGGGTGTTCTTGGGTTGTTCATGATAACTGGGAGAAGTCGCAGAAAAGGCCGAAAAACATTTAGCTGGACAAGATAGTGCACAGTGGAATGTGGATTACGAGCGACACTTATCCGATTTATTACAAATAATTCGAGGTCCCATTGTCTATGGATGGCAGATTCAAATATTAGCCGTATACCTTCATCAATTTTCAATCTTGGGTTGACATTTATTCCTTTTTGAAGTTCACATTTACCTTGTATACACTTTTAGCCGTAACTTTGAAATAGTTTCCAAGTTGATGGCGTCCATAGATACGCGACTTGTGCAAATATTTTCCCCATTCTCCCATTGGTTTGATTTCATTGATGATATTCTCGGCATACATAGTAGCCAATGGGATGTTTTCGTTACCATCTTCGAATCTATGGATTCCGTTAGCATGTTTTGTTTCCAAAGGAAGGTTAAAAAATGTATAGACGGCAAATGTGATCGCCAGAAATGAATAAATATGGATCCGAGATTAGTAATTGATAAAGGTATACGGTTAATATTTGAATCTGCCCTCCATAGACAATGAGACCTCGAATTATTATAATAAATCGGATAATTATCGCTCGTAATCCACATTCCACTGTGCACTATCTTGTCCGACTAAATGTTTTTCGGCCTTTTCTGCGACTTCTCCCAGTTATCATGAACAATCCAAGAGAACCCAACGGTCGTATAATACACCACTGTAAAGCTCATTCATTCCCCTTTCCATTGATACCGGGTACTGTTGGAAACGTTATGGGAATCAAATTCGAGGCGGGTATAACGAAGATGTGTGCTATCGCTTTCGAAAAGCGAGTTGTGTACCTTGTTAATATTTATATACCATTATAGGGGCACGTCAGCATCGATTCAAAAATGGTATCAAATATCATTTTCTTCCGATTTCCCAGCTTGTGCAGAGTACCTGTGGTTTTATTCGAAATATTACTGCAGGTAATTAATAGCTCGTAGGGCCAGTTTGTGGTATATTTTCCACAGAAGTAATATGTACCTGTTATATGTTGAAGAATAATTCAGCTGCGCTGCTGAATAACTGAGGTAGGATTATAACTTTGTCTTCACTCTTCTAACAGGCAATCTTCTTTCTTCCGCCGGTCATCTGGTGCACCAGTCTTTATATAGGGGGCTGAGAGGATAGGTTCGATTCCCGGTGCAGAACCGGGAATATCAGGTAAACTATACCATACATGTCCGTCGAACATGGGATCCATCTTCAATAAAAAATGCAGACAGTGTTGTCCTTTTCCCAAATGCAATCATATAGCTGCATCCTAAAGTGTTTTGAATACCCAGCTTTGTTCTTGGATATGTGGAGCACAATTGGCCACAAGTTGTTCTCGTGAAATATTATATTATCAGTTCTGGTACGAACACGGTAAGACTTTCAGGAACCAGTGGTGCCTGCTGTGAACTCTATGAGTTGATTGCATATGTGTTTCGTCTTCTATACATTTCGACCTTCGTTTTGATGTATAATTTGTGAATATTTAATTTGAATTTAAGGAATATCAGAGGTGGGAATTTCAAAGTAAACAAAATTCTATTACTTATATAGCACCTTAAGGTGCTATATAAGTGAGGCAAATTTGTTCACTTTCGTAATTTCCACCTCAGATATTCCATAAATTCAAATTAAATATATACAAATTATACATCAAAATAAAGGTTGGGAGGTAGAAAACACGGAAAATTCATGACATCAACTCATAGAGCTGACAGCAGGCATCACTGGTTCCTGGAAGTTTGCTACCGTATTCGTACCAGAACTGATAATAAAATAATATTTCCAGAGAACAACCTGTGGCCAAATGTGCTTCAGATACTCAATAACAAAGCTAATAGGGATGCGGACCGGACCGCCAGCGGTGGTCCGGTCCAGGGGTGAGGTGGTCCAATCCGGTCCGGCCCAACCCTATGTGGTCAGATATTCTTGCCTGGACTGGTTCCGGATCGGTCCAATCATTATAAAATACCTTAAATGAGGTCAAATATGTTAAAATCTTACTTTTGGTAATACCAAATTAAGATTTCAACACATTTGCTTTATTTAAGATATGTTATAATAATTGAATTGGTATACGCGTTTGTGTTAAAGAAAGCATCAAGTTACGCCATCTGACGGGCAAGCTTGGTAACTCTGGGCATGTTATATAATACATTGTGTGCACATTGTGGAAATGTGTAGTGTATTTTTAAATATTTTCTCATATCAATCATTATAAAGAAATTAGAGAGCGAATAAACATGCTTACATATGTCTTATAGCATGTGGAGGATAGCGGAAACGTGAACTACAGACTAAATGTTATAAGTGCTGAAAGACTTGGAGCATTTGCACTATCTATCTTTAAGTTCTTAACCCTTTACCCACGCAGGCGATTTCAAAAGTTATTATTTTAAATATCGTTTTTTAAATTTTTCCAAACAATTTCAACAAAACCATATCATGTGACCCCTCTTTGGAACGAGCTCGACGAGCTCATTCCAAAGAGGGGTCACATGATATGGTTTTGTTGAAATTTTTGGAAAAATAATATTTTTTCAGCTGCTGAATTTGCATATTACTCGGGCGTATGCGGACGATTCGTTGGGTAAAGGGTTAACCCAGTCATATACTATATATCATATAATATATGATCGGGTTAAGAACTTAAAGATAGATAGTGCAAATGCTCCAAGTCCGACATGTTGGTATGCGTACCGGTATTCGGTATTGGGTGTAGTGACTTGGAGTTAGATATTACCAACTATAGGCTATATCGCGATTTGCAACCTATCTTCAGTTTTTTGAAAAGTATATGAGCCTATGAAGGTTAATTGACAACTTGATATGGTAATTCCTAATTTGCTATCTTGTCCGACATCAGTCATTGTCACTAGCAATATGCATACCATTACCCATTGAAATTACGAAACCACTTACACAACATGTTCGGCGGACATGTGCAAATCACACTATACCACGAATTTCCGTCAAAAAATAAAAACGTAATTCTAAGAAATTTCAGAAGGTGATACCTTGCACAATTCACAGAATATGGCAACTGTGCAGTATCTGTATAACAATAGTATGTTGTTTAAAGGCGATCTTCCTCATTATTTGATTATAGACGGCATTGTATATCGATGCTTTTCTCCGTCCGATAACCTTGACCGGAAATTAGATTTACAATGATTTTGGAATTCAGAGAGTTTTGGAATTCATCCCCCGCAGCTCTGCAATAACGGAGGTAGAAATTTCAAAGTAAACAAATTTCCCTTACTTATATAGCATCTTAAAGTGCTATATATACTACTCAAAGTTTGCCAAGCACCAAATATTTGACACATCATTGTGAAATTTGCTTGAGACATGTTCGTGGATATGACTGAGGAATGTATTGAGATGGTCCCCAGTGTTTACATTAGCTCTCTTGAAAGGCAGACTTTTCGTGACTGTCGTGGAAAGCGGTACCCCTTGAATTTCATTATGTTTTCGTGTACTGTCTACATGTACATGACATGTGTAGGGTATTCAATCTTCATTTCAACACAAACCTTTGTGATTTAATGATTGAATATGGAAAATGCAAATGTAAGAAGACATTTGTCTGAAGCAGAAATGTGGAGGGCTGTAGGGATCGTGGAGCAAGTGGCTACCCATCGTCAGATTGGTGAAGCCCTTGGTATGCACCATACGGTGATCACCAGAGCCTGGGCAAGATTTCAGCAATATGGCACACCAGTAAGACGGCATGCTGATGGCAGAGACAGGGCAACATCTGCAGCTGAAGACCGGTTTTTGATCATTCAGGTCCGTAGGAACTGCTTTGGCACAGCAACCCAGCTTCGCATTGACCTTCGGAATGCATCCGGGGTAAATGTTTCCACGCAGACTATCCGTGCAAGGTTGCACGAAGGTGGTCTCTGATCGAGAAGACCATGTATTCGCATTCCGCTGTCCAAGAACAACCGCCAGGCACGATATGAATGAGCCATGGACCATGTTGGATGGACCAGAGAAGATTGGCGACCTGTCCTTTTTACAGATGAGTCAAGGTACTGCCAAGACCACACAGATAGTCGTTCCAGGATATGGAGAAGACCAGGAGAGCGATTCCATGCAGCCAACATTGCTGAGAATGACCGCTATTGTGGAGGGTCAATCATGGTCTGGGTGGCATCAGCAGGAATGGACGTACAGAGCTCTGTGTCCTTGAACGTGGTACATTGGCTGCACAGCGGTGTATTTGTGAGATCCTGGATGTCCACGTCAGATTGTATGCAAGTGCAGTGGGTGATAGATTCATTTTGATGGACGATAATGCCCGTCCTCATGTTGCCCATGCTGTCGGGGAATACCGACAGAGGGAGGGGATTGAGCGTATAGACTGGCCAGCAAGATCCCCTGACCTCAATCCAACTGAACATGTCTGGAATGAGTTGCAGCTTGCAATTTCATCCCGTCCATTCCAGCCAAGAAGTGTCCAGGAGCTTGGTGCCATGCTGGTCCAAGCATGGAATAACATCCCACAAAGGACCACCAGGAACCTGATTGGGAGCATGAGAAGGCGTTGTCAAGCTGTATTTAACAGTAATGGGTCTCATACTCGATATTGAACCCATACCAGTTCGCCCCGGCAACTTTTTGGCAAATTGAAAAATTTCCTCTTTTACCAATAATATCCATTTTCCATGGTTATCGCATTCAAAAGCTAAAAAATAATGTCAAACTCAAATAAAATGTTGATTTCTGTACTTAAATCATTAAAGATATAATTAAATAAAAAATTTCTACACTTTTCATTACACTATTTCAACTAAAACGTAAAACAGGTAGTTGGATGTACTTGGTGCTAAGCAAACTTTGAGTAGTATATTTCAGAACAACTCGCGTCCAAATGTGCTTCCTTTATCCAAAAACAAACCTATGAAATCAAAATTCTTCAAAACACAGCGGTGGAGCTGCGTGGGGGTAAATTCTAAAACTCTCGACTTTGTTTTCGTTGTCTGTCTGCTTTATGGAAACTCCTTTTTCTATTGATACTTTTTTCTCAAAGAACAATGCTCGTGGTACATTAATTCCGATCTGCTTTAAATTGTCAGTGCAGAGAAATAGAGAAGTCCAGAATACTAGAGTTTATTTCTTTGATGTGATTTTATTTCTTAGAAAGACCCCTTATCAAAATGGACAGACATGACTTAAACTGATATGACATCGATCTCAGACAATATGAACCAAGCTAGAGTTGTCTCCCGTGATGCGTTACTAGGCGTAACCAGTATGTTTACATCGAAATGTTTAGAGTTATTCATTGAGCGCAATTGGCAAAATTGTACTTGCCATGCACAGTGGAGTAGAAGTATCGTGGGGATTTTTAATAAATACAGTTGAAACTAGAAGTCCTGTCCTGAAATGCGCATAAATAGCACGTCGATTTGCGCATTAATCTACGCGTTATGACGATGGTAAGGCTATCAAATTCTGCACATACGGCCTGTACACAAGCAAAGTTTCAGCCAATGGACCTCCTGCTTTGGCTGCCATTCGATATGGAAATTGCGCGCAATTTCTACGCGCAATTAAGCCTAGATAAGCGCACATTTCGTGACAGGACTTCTAGTTTAAACTGTAGGAATTAGGTGGACGAAGAGAAGGAAGAAGAGAATTCAACGCAATCTGAGATCCAGAGATCTTCGAAGTGGGGATTCTTCGAAGTGAGAGAAGAGGTAGTTCAACTATCCGAACATCGCAGCTTCCCCAATCTTCCCCGTTGCTGAATCCGAGACTTCGGGATAGCTGAACTATGAGAACATGAAACTTCGGACTTTGAGGAGAAAAAAATGAAATACAATAACACTGTAATAAAACTGTTACAGATCTGAGAACATTTCCATTTGTTACTCTTCAACAAATAAATTTGTTATTACTTGATTAGTTTCATATTGGCCGAGATATCGGAACTCGCAATTTCAGGCTTCTACCTTTGGTCTCACGTTGATATGAAGTTACCTCGGGCTGATATCTTGGCCGATATGAAACTAACCAAGTAATAAACTCGAATTATTTGACGAATTTTACTCACTGTTCTGATGTTTTCCCGCAATGCTCTTTTGAAAAGTGCCAAGACGTCCCTTTCATATTTCTAGCAGTGTATTATAATTAAAGTTTTTCATCTACAGTATCAATAGACACAAAGTTAACCCTTTACCCAACGCAGACAATATCAAAATTTATTTTTTTAAATATCATTTTTTCAAATTTTTCCAAAAATTTCAACAAAACCATATCATGTGACCCCTCGTTGGAACGAGCTCGACGAGCTCGTTCCAACGAGGGGCCACATGATATGGTTTTGTTGAAATTTTTGGAAAAATAATATTTTTTCAACTACTGAATTTGAATATTACGCGGGCGGATGCGGCCGATTCGTTGGGTAAAGGGTTAAACAGACACACACAAAACGAAACACGTGTGTGAATGGGTTAATCGATGTGGCACGAGTTCCAGCGTGGACGGATAAAATGAGAGGCTGTAGGGACCCCCGTGGGAACCCCGGGAAGTGAAGCAGTGCTTGTTTACTGTGGTAAACAAGTTCTGTTTCACTGGTAAAATAGGACCCAGTCACTAATGCTTGGGGTGCGAGCCCTCTAAAATAGGCAACATGGGGTATAAACGATTGACTGACCTTGACTTTATCTCCATGTTGTGGTCATGATTAGCCACTGTGCAGAAGTATGTGGCCTTAAACAACACTAAATAGATAAATAAATAGGCCGTAGGGACATAGAACACATTGGAACTGAAGGGACGAACTATCGACAAAAATTGTCGTCAAACAAATTTGCGAGGGAAACAGGTGTTACTATGTTTAGCTATCGCTAGCGATTCAAATTGTAATTGCAGTGCACGATATGTACAAAATTCCAGTGATATTTCGCTTCTATTTAAAAAATAGTCCGTCAACGATTTCTTTCGTCACATATGTGCGGAATGGATTTTCATTTTCCGCATGGCTTAGTGTTGCTATAGATTGGGATCCCATAGAACAGGCGTGTAATACATACATATCGCTATAGCGAAGTGATCTGTGTCGTCGTATCACGTTGATTTGAGGAGGTCAGATCGCTGGATCAAACTCGCTGCCACAGGCAGCAAGTTTGATCCGACGATCTGTCTTCCTCAACGAGACGTGATGCGACGACCCAGATCACTTCACTGCAGCGATAAAAGGTTTATTATATGTATTATAGTTCAACGTCGCATGCCAACATTTGCATTAACAATCAATTACCCCAGCGGAATGAAGTAAAAAAATAATTTTTTGTTTACACTTATTTTTGTAACAGGTGCACACTTCCGGGGAATCCCGCCGATGCGCATGAAGACGATAAACAAATATCACGAATGCGATAAAAAAAAAACCCGGCGCCATTCGAGCGCATCCATTCTCGCTCGGAGTAAAGTACTCTGCGACCGGAACAGGTAACTATGCGAATTCAAACGCACTCATAAATAGTCCGTCATACTATAGTGATATGGAATCGGATTCCACACTGTGGATTTTTCAGAAACCAGGAAAAGATCATCAAACAGTCGTGATATTTAGAGGTTAAATTACGAAGTCATATAATGAATAATAGTATCAAGAGCAGTTCAGGTAACTTTACAGCCATGACTGTGTCTGGGGCCTAATATCTGTGTAAATGAAAAATCCTAGTTCTTTTTAGGCGATTAATAGGAAAACAATACAACCGTTTGCCCAATTTGTACAGGCCTGAAAAAAACATCTCGGGGCAACCAACATTTCCCAAGTACTGGAGAATTGAAGTAAAGAGTGTTCAAATTATTAACAAAGAAAAATGTTTTAAGATATCCTTGTATTTTATCACTATCAGATGTGATGGGGAATTTTATCTCACTTGTGTGTAGCCGGCATGAAGCCTGCAAGGTGGCGTTGCTGTAACCGGTTCTCGTCATATCACCTAAGTTAAGCAACGTCGAGCCCGGTAAGTCCTCGGATGGGTGACCGTCTGAGCGATCGATTCGGACTCACGTGTTGTGTCCTTGGTCAAGGCACTTAACCCCGATTGTCCACATGGGGGCACGATGACGCCGTGTACTAAGGCGTACTGAACGTCGATGGTGCGTATGTCTTCAACCAATCTAACCCTGCCTGTGCAGCAGTGCGGAGTTACGATGTTGGATAGGTGTCAGATGGTCGTCGTTGCTCAGTGGTTCTCGCCGGGTACTCCGGCTTCCTTCACCCGTAAAACTGCACGGTCATGATTAGCGATTGTGCATAAGTATGTGACCTTAAAAACACCAATAAATAAATAAATATGAAGCTTGCTTGACCCGGTTAATGTCGTACCACCCACGTGGATCATACACCAACGGAGTGACTGTGCAGTTGCACCAAACCAGTAGCATTCATGTGGAATGGAACGGCACGTGCTAAGTTGATACCGCGCATGATCTTAACCTTGAGATTCGCTCTGACTTCAACTCTAATGGGAGCGACATATAGGAGTGGCGTGAGAATGGTTTAACAAGATAACAACTTCTATTTATTTACAACTGATAATGATAATGATTGGTGCTTCGTGGTATGATCTTAGATATAAAGTTAATAACTTACACAAACCAGACATTAATACATAGTTCCGATGTGGGTGATTAGATGGATTAACAAATTTTAACTTCTGTCCAAGCGCTAATAGCGGCCTGAGACGTTATTGAAGGGAGTCCTATAATTAACACCTAGAATGCTCATGTGAAGTGGGGATGACCTGCAACTGATTCAGTTTCGCAGAGTGCCCGTACGGAAGTGGTTAATTGTTATTCTGTGCGCGATTTACTTTTTTCTAAAGTGAACCTATAATGTTCTGAGTGAGACCTAACCCTTCTTGAGGACAGGTAACGTATTAATTAGCATTAAAAACTTAGATGATTAGAATTAATTATGGTACTTAGCTTAAACATTATCCTACGCTTCAAAGCACTTGGCAGAAGACCGTCTACTTATGCGGCCGCCTCTGGACACACCATATACACAGTTTACGCCATGATGGAATCTCCAAAGAATGATTCAGTCCCAACTTAACCCTTTACCCAACGTAACGGCCAAAACCGGCCAGCGCTATTCTCAAAAATCGCCAATTAATTTTCAAAATATTTTCATTTTTTGTCTCAAAAACATAGGTTATGACCCCTCGTTGGAACGAGCTCGTCGAGCTCGTTCCAACGAGGGGTCATAACCTATGTTTTTGAGACAAAAAATGAAAAAATTTAGTTATTCAAGAATTTTTTTTGCAAGTGTCGTCTGCTTTTCATGTTAGGTAAAGGGTTAAGTACCCTAGGTAACTTGGCAAGTGTTATACCATACTAGTATTGCTTTTATTTCCTGCTTGATACAAGAGCCATTGTTGTGTGGGAAATTTCAAGTTTTCGTCTTTCCAGCAATAATTAAGTTAATGTTAACTGTTCGTCAGTGATCAATTTATTTCCTATTGGAGCTATAAACAGATAGCACCCCTAATGTGACCTGGGGAGGGGGGGGGGGGCAGGCGTTGCGGTAATCGGTTCTCGTCATATCACCGAAGTAAAGCAACGCTGAGCCCGGTTAGTCCATGGATGGGTGACCGTCTGAGCGATCGATTCGATCTCCCGCGTTGTGACCTTGGGCAAGGCAATTCACCCCGATTGTCCACATAGGGGCACGATGACGCCGTGTACTAAGACGTACTGCACGTCGATGGTGCGCATGTCTTCAACCAATCTAACCCTACCTGTGCTGCAGTGCGGAGTTACGATGTTGGGGAGCTGGCAGCTGCTCGTCGTTGCTCGGTGGTTCTCTCCGGGTACTCCGGCTTCCCCCACCCATAAAACTGTCACGGTCATGATTAGCCATTGTGCGTAACCTTAAAATACCAATAAACAAATAAATAAATAAATAAATAAATAGTATAACTCTGCGACTTATTTTTTTACGGATATTCTATGTTTATTTTATTTTAATATTTATACTGTAAACTAACACTTTTTTCAAAAAATTATAACTAAATACAAAACTTGCCACATACAGTGCACGGAGAGGGGATTTAGAGCCCTGCGAAGATTCGAGATTCCATTCGAATTCGAATCTTTGATGGGATTCGATTTGATTCGAATCAATTATCACGAATTCGACTTTTCGAATCCTCCTAAGCAGTTTCAATATACTCATCGAGAGGAAATTGTAACATCATTGTTCCGGTGTCTTTTACCCGCGAAGTCGGCAAATCGCCATTGCAACGTGTATAATCAGGTTGAAGACCAGATTAGTTTTGGTGGTATGAATTTCTTATTCAAAATCGGTTTTATTAGAAATTATTGGAGAGTGCCCACAGGCAATCTCCAATAATTTGTAATAAAACAACTTTATATAAATAAAATATTATTTGCGTTTGACTGAGTATGACCTGTTTCAAGTCACGGGTCGTAAAAGTGAACAGAGTTACTTCCCATTAACAGGCGAAAAAGGAGGGGGTTGTTTTTCGCAACTATTCGATTGTGCTGATGTCGGATGAAATCACAATGGGCAATGCTGAATATCTCTTAATCAGCTCTGCCTTTAAACCCGACGTTATGTAATAGTACTGACCCCCCCCCCCCCCCCCTCCTTAACCTCGCAGTTAAGAATTTTATATATCCGTTTCGTCTTGGATTCTTTCCGTTCCCCTACGATAGAGCAAAATGCTGAAATACTTCCATGGCTCCGAGGTCAGTTCGTTTCTTCGTCGATCAATGCAATTTGGATATACAGCGAGGAGAATTTACTGCAGAAACGGATTCAATTCGCATTCGATTCGGATTCCAACATTTACAAGATTCGATTCGGTATTTGATTCGAGCCATAATTGAGGATTCGCAGGGCCTAAGGTGGATTACAACTAATATACTCATGTGGTGAATATTCCACCAGACAAGGGGGCGCGGTGGCTCAGTTGGTAGAGGTGCAGGCTGCAAGCCGAGAGGTCCTCGGTTCGAATCCCACCTGCGGCAACCGCGTTGTGTCCTTGGGCAAGACACTTCACCCCGATTGCCTACATGGGGGCACGATGACGCTGTGTACTGAGGCGTACTGCACGTCGTTGGTGCGCATGTCTTCAACCAATCTAACCCTGCCTGTGCTGCGGTGCCGAGTTCAGAGTTACGATCTTGGAGAGCTGACAGCTGCTCGTCGTTGCTCGGTGGTTCTCTCCGGGTACTCCGGCTTCCTCCACCCGTAAAACTGTCACGGTCACGATTAGCCATTGTGCATAAGTATGTGACCTTAAACACCAATAAATAAATAAATATAATATTCCACCAGACAATAATTGTCGATACCAATGATAACACATGAGAAGGGCAAACGTAGTTTTAGCCAATGAACCTCTGCGTTCAACCTGGAGGTACATGGACCTCTGGGTTCAACCTGGGGGTTCAACCTGGAGGTTCATCATCTGAAACGTTGCTTGTCATTCTTATTTTTTTTTTCCAGAGACAAGAAGATTTTGCCTGAGCGGAAACTTCACTCCACCAAGTTTTTAGTGGCAATTCACTCTCCGTGTAAGCAGCTTGTCACAGTGAGTGATAGAGTGCACATGGTTTGCAGGTATCAGTTCACTTGTACCCAGCATAATGCCCACTAAAATTTCTTATCTTGAAACTCAATGTAAATTTATATACTATTCAAAGTTTGCTTAGCACCACATACTTGACACATCGCTGTGAAATTTTCTTGTGACACATTTGCGATATTTTTGGTGGATATGATTGAGGGTCCCCAGTGTTTACATTGGCTCTCCTGACAGGCAGACTTTTCGTGATAGTCATGGAAAGCATGTACCTCGTTGAGCTCGTTCCAATGAGGGGTCATAAGCTATGTTTTTGAGACAAAAATTGAAAATTTTTAGTAATTCATTAATTTATTTTGCAAGTATCGTCTGCCACCAGCAATGCGTAAAGGGTTAGAAATGACCATTTCCAGCTACTGGTACAGTATGATGATCATGCAAGTAAACAGTTATATGTCAGCAAGTAACTTGCATGCTTTACTCTGTCTCATATAATTGATGTGAGTTAGTGTTACAATATCTGTTTGTTTTGGAGCAAGTTTGCTCCTTTATTAACCCATATAATACAGCAGTTCAAAAGTAACGGTTAATCGATCAATTACTTTTTGGATCGATCAAGATGTTGATCATTGATTAATCGATTAATCGGTTAACCGTTTCAGCTCTAAGTAAGATGTACATTTTTAGTAGGCTCCGGCAATTTCTTTACTTCCTATCATTGATTGGAAAGCTCTCTAACAAGAGAGTTTTCATTAAGTGGAAATTGGATAGTATTTCAGTCAAATCAAAACATACAAAAAACCCCATTAACCTCAAAATTTAGGGATTGTCACGTGTCCGTCCAAGGGAGCGCGGTGGATCAAAGGTTACGGCATTGGACTTCAAATCGAAAGGCGTGTGATTCGATCCCCCACCAGGGGTAACTCCGTTGTGTCCTTGGACAAGGCACTTAATTGCTCGCGTGGGAGCGCGCTGGTGCTGAGTGCCAAGGCGTACTGCCAGTCGATGATGCACTTAACTTCATCCAATGCTAATCATGTTTGTGTGGAGTTAGTTCGTTCGAGAGTCTGACAGTTGCTCGGTGGTTCTCTAAGGGGTACTCCGGCTTTCTCCACCCTCAAACAGTCCGATACGAGGTGATCCTTGCTGTCAAAAGCGCCGTTAAATCCCAATAAAAACAAAACAAGACATGTCCCTCCTAATAGAAAAATAAAAAAAAATATTTGAAAGCTTGCATATCAACAATTTGATTGATATTTGTGAATGGCAACAACCTGTTCATTCGTTTAAAATGATATTTGTGAATGGTAACAGCCTGTTCATTACTTTGAAAATTCTCGTCGCGTGACGAAGAACTATCGAACGAAAACTACTCACTGTTTTATAAAATTAATACAATTGATGCCATTAGGTCCCTTTCAAATCCCCTTTTTCTTTACAAGTTCCACGTTCACTTCTGGTGTTTAATTCACTAGTGGATATTTTCAGAGAAGAGAGGTTCTCTAAATGATCATACAAATGTTCAGTTGTGAGGTTTTGGAGCTTATGCCTCCGACATTTTTGATGTTTTTTTTTCTGAAATCCATGTCCTTGTAGTGTGCGAAGAATATAGGGTATCATACTCTTCTCAAATCTCACTGATAAATCCACCACTCCCCATTCCCAAGTGCCCACCTTCTTTTTTCAAAGCAAACTCCTAGTTTAGGACTTGTACGTTTTGATGCATCTACAATCTTCATGTCGTTCATGCAAGAAATTACATGTGCTTCTGTTTATATACAATTTGCATGTTTTCATAAGCGAACAATATTTATTGCGATTCGTTAGGTAAAGGGAAAGCCTCAGCACTCTGATGTCAAGATGGCAATATTTTTTCGATTTCTCGTCGATTCAGAGTGTATTTTTGAAAATTATTTCTCTGGTAATTTAATCGTAGAAATTTAAAATATGCTTCACGTAAATTCAAGAACCCATACCACACAATGTACAATCTGCAAGAATCGTTTGCAGTCTGAAAATGTACCCAACGTAGCAAGGGGGGACAACAATGCTTGGAGTTTGATTAACCCTTTAAACCCGAAAGGCCGTTTTAACCCTTTACCTAACGTAGAAAGCAGACGACACTTGCAAAAATAATTCTTGAATAACTATTTTTTTTCATTTTTTGTCTCAAAAACATAGGTTATGACCCCTCGTTGGAACGAGCTCGACGAGCTCGTTCCAACGAGGGGTCATAACCTATGTTTTTGAGACAAAAAATGAAAAAAATAATTCAAATTAATTGGCGATTTTTGAGAATAGCGCTGGCCGGTTTTGGCCGTTACGTTGGGTAAAGGGTTCGGGACAGGATCTTGATACGACCTGAATTCATAAAGTAGAGAGTTGCTCAGTGAATTTGTATGGTAGACCAATCAAGATTTCAAAGTATAGAGATTATCTGAATGATCATACAAATATTGATTGATCTTCCCACTGAAATATAGACTCTGCCAGTTGGTGACTCTGAATTGGCTTGGAAGCTACCATCATATCAACATGGTTAATAATTTGGAATAAAAACGCCAGTGTCCGTAAAAAGATGTCATTAATCTGTGTTGCCGTCTTGTTCAAACCTCTATTTTTATTAGTCTCACGAGATGAGACGAGAACAGTGACCTACCAAGGGTGATCGAATGAATCATGGTCATTGACGAGTGGATAATAGATGCTAACTCCGTAACTGTTGCTGGACTTTAAGGGTGATGAAAGTTCGATATCAAAATCTACGGGGCGCAGTGGCTCAGTTGGTAGAGGTGCAGGCTGCAAGCCGAGAGGTCCTCGGTTCGAATCCCACCTGCGGCATCCGCGTTGTGTCCTTGGGCAAGACACTTCACCCCCATTGCCCGCGTGGGGGCACAATGACGCTGTGTACTAAGGCGTACTGCACGTCGATGGTGCACCTGTCTTCAACCAATGCTAACCCTGCCTGTGTGGAGTTGGTATGTTGGAGCTGACAGTTGCTCGCCGTTGCTCGGTGGTTCTCTCCGGGTACTCCGGCTTCCTCCACCCGTAAAACTGTCACAGTCATGTTTAGCCATTGTTCATAAATATGCATAAATATGTGACCTTAAACCCCAATAAATATATATAAATATATCAAAATCTACATCGGGAAAGTGGAGAGCACGGTGGCTTAACCTCCTTCACTCTGATGTCAAAATACCTAAGTTTCAGGAAGCTGTTTTTCCCATAATGCATCTAAGTAGTATGCAATGTGTTTTTGGGGCCTGTTCTGCCGGAGAGGGGCCGAGAGGGGTCGATGACGGGTCGATGACGTCATCATAATTAAAATGTTACGTAAGGTAATTAATATTACTTAATGATTTTTTTTAATCACTTTAATAATTAATGTAATTAATGTAATTAATGAATGTTGCATAATTAATGTAATTAATGAGTGTAATTAGGGTTGATTATAATAATTAGTATATTAATAAATGAATTAATATTGACGTACTGGCCATATATATGAATGCTATTGCTGACTGACCCGCAAAGGTCATCGCGTGTCTGGGTGTCATTAAATCGATTTTTTTCTTTTCAAACGCCAACTACTGACAGATGTTGAAGCAATTAAATCTATTGTCACACTTTAACGACCGGTCATAAATATCGTTAGACTGATGCTTCAACTTTAAGTGCTATTGAAATTGTAAGATACCAATCTGTCACCTTATTGATTTTAATAACGAATTCCTATTGTTCAAAAGTTATGGGTGTAATAAAAACCTCATTAAATTAACGATCAACACGCAACCTTCTTCCAGACTCTGAGATTCAAATTTTCAAATTTCATCGATTTTTAACGGTCCAAATTCTGCTTTTTGACTGGTTCTCAAAAAATCAATCAGTCAATTTTAAAACGATGGGCGGGGCTTCAGTTTTTCGTTTAAGTTCTGCGAGATGAATTGACTCGTCACTTCATTGAAACAGTCGAGATGGCAAGCTCCAATAAATTTCAAATCGGTTCAAGAAATACTTTTATCAACGTGACACCGTTTCAGGGTAAAGTAAAGGTCCACGTAAGAAGATACACGAAAGACTCTTCGACACCGACTAAAACTGGAATCGCTTTGGACGTAATCGAGTGGAATGACCTGAAGAAAACCATCACAGAAATCGACAGAAGAATTGCCAGCGAAGAATCAGATTTATTTAGAAAAAGAAAACGAGAATTTCCAACGTTCTCAAATCATGGAAAAAAGAATCCGACGACCGAACTTAGAAGAATGCGGATCCAAACAGAGCTGAACCGAGCTTACGCAACTATGATCCAAAAACATTTAGCTGAGGTGGTTAGTGAACTGTGCTATGGGTGTACTGTAAATCATGGCGGTCAAACCCATCACGATCTATGTTTAATGGCTAGTCCAGAAGAAAAGGTCGAGAGATGTTTCCTCACTGCACTGGAGAAGATTGATCGTGCTGAGCTGCAAGATGTTTGGGCTGCAAACATAAGTAATATGATACCCGCTGTGATGCCGCACGAGTATATTAACATCGACGATTTCGATAGAGAAGCGGTAGAGAAAATGGTTGTAGAAAATATTTCTACGGTATGGTGAAGAAAAAATAAAGACAGAAGCGAATACGAATCACGACATGGAAAAAAAAAAACGGCCCTTTTCAGGGCCAACCAAATTATTATAAAAGAGTTGCTTTAGCACAAACGCATGCTTGGTGACCCCTCCAATCTCCCCTCACTTGTACTCCTCTGCACCCCACCCCTGTCACACGAACCCTCAGTGGGCGAATCCCCCCTTCACCCAAACATGTTTCAATGAATTTCCGGAATTTGATTATTATTCCAACCAATCAGGTCTCACCAAACTTTACACACCCGCAATACAACATCCTTTGAGGTTTAACACCCCTCTCCCCCTACTAGCCCATCCCATTGTCATTATGTAACATTTGCGGTGTATAAAGAGCATAACAACCCCTAGGTAGTCATTTTATTTTCGAGATGGATTACGAGATGGAGTCATCCCTGTACATGCGTTTTGGCAGGTCCGACTTCTTGCGGCAAGTCGACATTTGTCCGCAAATTCATTTCTAATTTAGAGGCTATGATATACCCTATTCCCAAGCGTATCATCTGGTGTTACGGAGAATGGCAGCCATTATACGACACACTTTCGGGGGTTGAATTTGTGGAAGGTGTTCCACATGACGTCAAGCCCAATTCCCTGGTAATTCTCGATGACTTGATGCTTCAGGCCGACGAACGTGTCGCCCGTTTGTTTACTCAGAGATCCCACCATCAAAACCTAAGTGTTGTTTACATTGTTCAAAATATATTCAATAAGAATAAATTTCATCGCACAGTTTCCCTAAACTCCCACTATTTAATACTTTTCAAGAACCTTAGAGACCGATCACAGATCTCTCACCTAGCTAATCAAATGTTCCCCAGGAGGGTTAAATTTTTACGGAAAGTCTTTGACGATGTTACCGCCCCACCCTTTGGGTATTTACTAATCGATTTGCGACAGCAAATGGACGAGGGGTTAAGACTAAGATCTCACATATTTCCGGGTGAAACTCAAATTGTCTATGTCGCCAGAGTATAAAAGGGGGTGGTTTGAGGTAATTATCTCATAACTATGTCTACTCGCATAACACGCAACATCAGAACTCTCAAAGTTCTTTGTCGTGCGAAACCTTCAGAAATTAAAAATATTATCAAACGTGCCGATAAAGACCTAATTCTTTCGATTTGTGAATGCGCTAAAAATATTTTATTGGGGAACGTACCCATTTCGAATTATCGTTTTGCCAAACTACGACCACATAAAGACAAAGTCAGGAAGCTAGCAGTAAAGAACACATCGGATAAAGTTAGAAGACAGATCATTCAATCGGGAGGTTTTCTGGGTTCGCTTATTGGGCCCGTTTTGAAAGTATTAGCCAAAGGTTTACTGGGATAATAATGGAACACGCCAAGAAAATGGTCTTAGTAGATCCTCAGGTGTTAGATCAGATCGATAAACGACCAAATGATTCCGCAGTGTCCACGCTGGATAGAGAATTAACAGAAATAATAAACAAGTCTGATCTTAGTGAAACCGAAAAAATCACAAAATACAATCAAATACTTCAGCGGTATTTGACTTTCTATGAGAAATCACTCGAACCGACCACAGTCAAGATTAAAATGGAAAAGACCGATCTGCCCACTCCACATGATGACCGTGAAATTTTAGATACCGTACCTTTAACCATGCATAGAAAAGCAGGTTTATTATTAAAACGCTTGAAGTCCATTCCAAATCTGAAATGGGATGACAGGGGGCGTATTATAATTAACGAGCAAACAGTTGAAGGGTCAAACATCACAGATTTGTTGAACGACTTACTAAGACAACGCAAAAAGTTTGCACCGGAAGGCTGGCAGGTTTTGGGCGAGGTACTGCGAGATGCTGATATTCCTCAAGAACTCATTGGGAACAAAGAACGTTGGGCTTTTATTCATAAACGGCGGTCGAGAACCACACCCCCTAAATCATCCACAAAAGGAGAGGCTCGGGGTGTTCACCCTTGGGTCCCCTTTTAAATACTTCCGACATGTGTATTTGCGAGTCATTATGAGTTTAACAGAGCTCTATTACACACCTTCGACTCCGGGCAGCTTTGGGGGAGTGACTGCCCTGTGGCGCATGTCAAGAAAGAAAAGTAAAGAGGTGATAAATTGGCTACAAAGCCAGGACACTTACACGCTTCACAAACCAGCATGGCGTAAGTTCATTAGAAAGAAAACTCTGGTCAGCGGTATTGACGCTCAATGGCAAGCTGATCTCGTAGATCTGACTTCAATAAGCAAACACAATGACGGTATTAAATTTCTCTTAACATGCATAGACGTGTTTTCAAAGTACGCTTGGGTGATCTCATTGAGAAACAAGTCGGGTTCGTCTATTGTGTCGGCTTTTCGAGAAATATTTTCTCAAGGTTGTAAACCTTTCAAGTTACAGACTGACCGAGGTAAAGAATTCACAAACAGTCAATTTCAGCGATTTTTAAAACAAAATAACGTTGAATTCTTTACAACTTATAATGTTGAAACGAAATGCTCCGTAGTTGAGCGCTTCAATAGAAGTCTTAAAACCAAAATGTTTAAATATTTTACCAAAAACAACACATTAACATTTCCGATCCAGGCACTGACGGACTCCTATAATAACACCTATCATCGCAGTATCGGAATGGCCCCGGCCTCGGTTACAAAAAGGGACCAAGAACAAATTTGGCAGAGATTGTATGGCGAACCGACCGAAGCCAGGCAGCGTTACAAAATAGGAGATAGAGTTAGAATAAGTAAGATTAAACGAACATTCGAAAAGGGGTATTTGCCTAATTGGACAGAGGAACTCTTTACAATAACTCAGATAATACCGGGATATCCAGTGACATACAGGCTGAGGGACTATAATGGAGCTTTGCTAAAAGGGGGATTTTACGCGGAGGAAATTCAACGGGTAGCCGAGAAAACCGCATATAAAATAGAAAGCGTTATAAAAACGCGAGGTAAAGGTAAGGGAAAAGAATTGTTTGTCAAATGGCTCGGTTATCCCAAATCGTTCAATTCTTGGATCAAACAAAGTCAGATTATTTAATAAAAGCGAGCGTGTCATGAAAAAAGTCTCAGTATAATGGAAGACACGGAAAGTAACAGATCGTGGCTTTTATGTGGTAGTCGTGTGCTGAAAAGTGAGATAACGTATTTTGCACAGGTCATAATCTTATACACCATAATAATCATGAGTATTGTCAATTTAAGCTTGGACGCGAATAATCCTCAGCTTTGGACTGCTCTCTTAGGCAGCGCAATCGGTTACTTACTCCCTAACCCGACCATCAAGAACAAATAATGTTTTATTTACATTTACCGAGTAACAGTTCGCTGGACACATTCCCCGATAACACTCTCACTGCGTTTCAAACTCAGTTGTCTCAGCCCATAACTCTCGAAGGTGATTGGGAAGTGGCTCTAACTGAAATTCAGTACCCAAATACGTGGTTTAACATAAAAGATTTGGAAGGTTACGTAAATATAAAATACAAAGAAAAGGAATACACGGTTGGTTTGAGAGCTGGTAGATATACGGACGCCACCCAAATCATCCGAGAACTCGAATGCAATAAAGAATTTAATTTACCTAATCCCGAGTGTTTAGAATTTGAGTGGAGTCCAATCTCACAAAAACTTATGATTATCATGAAACATGGGGCACAAATTACCATGAGTCTGTGCCTTCAAAAAATTTTTGGGTTTGAAAATGATACTTTTCATCAAGGATGGTTCAGTGCGACGCGCGCAACTGACGTGAATAGAGGTTTTTATTCCCTATACGTATATTGTGATTTGGTGCGAGATCAAATCATGGGGGATTCTAGAGTTCCCCTTTTATGGATTGTTCCCATCGAAGGGGAATACGGCAGAACAATATCCCGTACATTTGAAAATTTGTATTACCTCCCCCTTTCTCAGAAGCATTTCGGAACAATAGAGGTCTATATAAGAGACACCGGAAAACCTGTTCCATTTGAACGCGGAAAATTAACCGTGACACTTCATTTTAAACAATGACGTACTGCTGTAACCCAAAATTATTCGAAGATTATTATCTGGACCAAGTAGGTTCCAGAAGGCCCGTTTTTACGGGTGCGCAGATGCAGAGGGGTCATGGTCTAGGAAGCCTATTGGGAACCATAAAGCACGCAGTCTTTCCACTCGCCAAGAGTGTGGGAAAACAACTTTTGAAAAAAAGTACAGATTTTGTAGGGGACATAGCTTCCGGAAAAAATGTAAAGCAAGCCGGAGTTGATAGATTCAAAGAAGCCCTCGTGCAAGGAATTGCGGGACACCCCCCTGGTCAGCCTAATGAATGCTCCCCTGCAAGACGTCCGCGGAGTATAAAAGTAGGTCTCAAAAAGAAACCCGCCATACCGAAGAAACGAAAGCGAACGGTAAAGAAGGATATTTTTGACTAGCGATGTCGTTAATTAACCCCAAATCCACGGAATGTGTCAACAGCGAACTGAACCTATTTTCCATTCCTCCCACTCAGACGAGCGTAGAATCCGGACAGTGGATCGAATTTCGCCCTCTAGCTACGATTGGAAACAGCGGACCGATAGAATTTTTCATTTCTGGGAGCGGTGACGATTATTTGAATTTAGCGCAGAGCTATCTCCATGTAAAAGCGCAAATATTGCAAATGGATGGTGGCGCATTAACCGAGGATGCTAAAGTCGCACCCGTTAATTTATTCATACATTCGTTATTCAAACCAGATAGAAGTCAGCCTCAATGAAAGGCTCATTTCGTCATCGAATAATACTTATCCCTATCGAGCATACATAGAAACTTTATTGAGCTACTGTCCCCCAGCCAAAAAATCTCAACTTACTGCCTCTCTGTGGTACAAAGATACCGCGGGGCATTTTGATGATTTATCGTTAAATAATGGATTGGCTACGAGAAAAAAATTCGCCAGTACAAGTCGAATTATTGACATGAGTGGTCGTTTACATTTGGACATGTGTTGTCAAGATCATTATCTTCTCAATGGGGTGAACGTACACGTGAAAATGAACAGATCAAAAGATGCTTTTGCATTGCTGGGAGACGCACCTAATTATAAAATAAAAATTAATGAAGTTTCTCTGTTTATCAGGAAAGAACGTCTTAACCCTGCTGTGCGACTTGCCCACATTAAAGCTTTAGAAAGGGGAACCGCTAAATACCCGATCAATAGGGTGCAAATGAAGGTATTTTCCATACCCAAGGGGAATTTGAGCATAACGCAGGAAAATTTATTTTTATGTCAGCTCCCAAAGCGAATAGTCGTAGGTTGTGTCGATAACGACGCTTTCAATGGCAGCTATTCAAAAAATCCATTCAACTTCAAACACTACAATGTTAATTTCATTGCGGTGTATCTAGATGGTCAACAAATACCCGCAAAACCACTACAACCTCGTTTCGAACACCGAGAAATAGTAAGATGTTATAGAAGTCTGTTTCAAGCAACTGGACAAATATTTGAAGATGTCGGGAATCACATCAGTCGGGAAGAGTATTCCAAAGGATACACATTGTTCGCATTTGACTTCTCGCCAGATTTGAGCCACGGAGATCATTTCAACTTACTCAAGCGTGGAAATTTGAGACTGGAAATGCACTTTGATGACGCGCTACCTATAACAGTGAACGTTATTGTCTACGCTGAATTTCAAAACATAATGGAGGTAGACCAAAATGGACAGATCATTTTCGATTATTCAACATGAACACTCTTCAATTAGTGAAAGCCATGAACTCCGATAAATACCTCCGACATGTCAATTTGGGAGTTTTTGCCAGAAATCGACTACCCAGAAAATTAACTACCACCCGCCCAGTGATGTTCATAGCTAATACAGATCCCAGTTACAGACCTGGTGAACACTGGGTGGCTTTTTACATCGGACATGAATCGGTCGAATATTTTGATTCAAATGGAGTACCACCTCAACACAAGCCATTCAAAAAATTTCTAAACAAATATTCTAACGCCTGGCGATTTAATTCCTGTCGCCTTCAAGGGTTATTACCAGTATGCGGCCATTATTGTTTATTCTATTTGCTTAATCGCTGTTGAGGCGTAACTATGACAACAATAATTGGAATGTTCCGGGGCGACTTGAGAAAAAATGATATTTTTGTGAAGAAGTTTATACGCAATCACCATTTCTACGCGAGACATGGAGTCGAGAAGAAGAAACTCAAGAATAGGAGCTCTGAGGTCAGTAAGCCTAGAGGAGGTACGGAGCGCATTTATAACAGAACCACCAGTACTGAGTGTCTCTTTTGAAACCGAATTCAATCACATGACCGAAGCTGAACTGGAGAATATTTTACGTGGAGTAATAAACCTCCCACCAATTTATCCCAAGTACGCCTTAGAAGCACACAGACTAAAAACGTTTGAATCTATGCTTCCTAGCGAATGTGTTAAAAGCCCGAGGGAGTTGGCGAGGTGTGGTTTTTTCTACATGGGAACCGAAGACAAGACAAAATGTTTTTATTGCGGCGTTCAAATTCACTTGTGGGGAGAGTCGGATGTTGTCAAAGAAGAGCACTGAAGATTTGAACCCCTCTGCCCGTTTGTGGATAGAATCCCACCGGAAGAAGAAGAAGAAGCTGAACAATCAGAACAAGAGACTCTTAAAGCTGACACTGAAATGAACTGTTGTGTATGCCTGGAGGTGCAATCAACTATTTTGATTCGTCCATGTAATCACTTGTGCTGCTTCGATAATTGTTGTAAACAATTGAACAGTTGTCCTGTCTGTCGAAAGACTGTTTTTGAATATTTAAAAGTATTTATTGTTTAATGAATCATCGAATTTAAAATCATATTAAAACCGATCGACTGGTTTTAAATCCTATTAAAACTGATTGACCGGGTTTTAAATCCGATTAAAACCGATGGACCGAATTTACATAATTGTAAAACCGATTGGTCGGTTTTTAATATAATTTAAATTCGAAAATATTTGAATTGTATTCATGATACGTTTGACATGTACAATATTTTTTTTTATGTATAGTTTATTATAGATATTATATAATTTGTTGTTTTGTTTTTTTTTCATTTCATAAATTTACTCAATACATTGTAACATTTTTTTTTTACACGGCTTGTATTATCGTGTTTATTTGTAATAATAAAATTTAGATGGAAAAAAAACCCCAAAAATTTCTTGGTTATTTTTTTTTAAATTAAGTTAAACAATATTTTATGAAGACCGTTTCGTCCTGGCCCGGGACTCATCAGGTGGATTTCCCGCAGACGCAGTCCGGGAGTGGGGGAGTATTTACTCCTTCACCCTTCAAACTACTTCATCGGTTACAATATTTAACAAACACCACTACGAAATTGTTGCGACATTTTCGTAATGTTTATTAATTATCGTGGCCCACGACAGCTATGTGGTTTATAACGACATACCGCCCCCCTATCACCTTATTAGAACATTTGTTGTTTTGTACTCACAAATCTAGTGGAGTTGTGCTTACGCCATCTGCACACACTTTCCTCTTGGGATAAAAATAAGAGAGTCAATTTTTTGTCTGGGTTTTAGTCAACATGTTATGCTGATTCACCATGAAGCCTTTGTTTATACCAGACCCACTCTTTTTAGTTTTCAACACATCAAGATATTTCTCTTTTTTCATTTCATTATGTTGCTTACTTATTCCTTTACAACTACATTTGTCTGTAGCACCAAAACAGAAGTAGGTCTTGCTACAAAGAGCAATAATTCCATCTCCCTCGAATTCTATTTTGAACAGTCCGGGGGTTCTCTTATCGTAAGCTGTTTGGGTTTTACAACAAACGGCTGGGAGCCAATCACATCCGTTCAATTTTGTTGTCACAAAGTCCTGTTGATGTTTTTCACATGCTGCAGCCGGGAACCAGTCATTCCATTCTTTATAGAAATTTTCTCGCTTTTCCGATCTCACGAGTTGTTCAATATTTGAGTCCGATAGCGCTAAATAAGCAGAATCGGTATCCATTTCGCAGTACTCGAAATCACGCCTGTCCAAATACACATCCAAAAAATCGTAATAAAATTCCAACATTCTTAGTTTGGCGTACTGATATACAAAAAACCCTATTTGAAGTGGAAGATCTATTTTGATGGTCTTTTTATTTTTTTCGACTTCGTAGAGATCGTCTTCCATACAGTTCAAGGCACGAAACGATTTATCATTTATTTGCCTAACTACTGTTGAACCACGGCAGTATTTAACATCCCGCTGTTTATGTTTGTTCGTGATGCACTTCCCATAGCTAGAGTTACCCATCAGCTTAAACATATCAGCAATTATGGCTTTATCCGGGTCACTGTCGCCAGATCGGCGGGCCTCCGAGACAAAATTTGCAAATTTTTTAAAACAGTTTTTAGGTTCATACTGAATGATTTGATGAATTGTTGTTACGACCAGTCCGTGCTCGAGATACCACTTTAACAGAGGTGTTGTCAAAAGTATCTTTTCACCTTTATAACTGCCGATCAATGATCTTCTCGGTTGGGACATGATTTTATTTTCTTCGGCGAAAGCTTTCATATGCTCACCTATGTCATCTCTTGAAATATTTGCGTTTTTAAAATTGGACACATTTCTTCAAAGTAATTTTTCAAATTATCTGGCACGTGTATGTCGCACTCAACCAGGCCAAGCAACTGTCCATTTTTTACTTTATCCAAAACTTGCTGGTGAGACATTTTCCCATCCACTACAAACTTTGGTAGTGACTGTACAAACTGTGATGCCTCGGGGTCCTTTTTCTTTTTGACAAGCCACTCACATTCCCACATTTCAACCACTGTTAGATTTAAAGTATTTCTGAAATAACTGGTGATGTCAAGCGTTTCTGTGTAAAGGTCCTTCATAAGTTTATTATTTGTTTGATTTTTTATGAGAAACTGTCCGTTTTTGTCTCTGTTTAAATTACACTTGTGTCCGTGAAAATAACAGCCGTGAAACTGATATACTGTCCTATTCTTACTATCCCATCCATCCACGGGGATGCGCCGTCTCCCCAATTGTTTTTCTTTTCCATTAAATTGATGTAAAATGTTGACTTTCTGGGTGTGAGAAACAAATTCTAACCACTCAAATGCTGTTCGCCCGAACGTACAGGATTTGACTGGTTTGAAATCATCTTCCGGTTTACGTCGGATAAATGATCCTGTTGGCATGTCTTGACTCAGGGCGAAAAGATAAAGGGCATTCGCGTCATATCCCAACACGCCCTGGGTGACTTTGGCTTGACTGCCGTACTTCGAGGAGCGAATTAGCGTAACGCCCTTTTCTTGGTAGCGGCTGAATACGAGAGACGGGCCGCCGACTATGTTGTTTCTAATAAGGTGATAGAGGTCACTGTTTTTCTCATTGAAAAGTGAAAACGTAATATTTTTCTCCAATGTAGAGAATAAATATTTTAAAGTTATTCCGGGTACACTCACTGCGTCTTTAAACATGTCAACCTTCAGTTCTTGGTAAAATGCAAATTGTTTTTCAACTGCTTCGAGAAAAGGTTTAACATCTAAATTATTGTACCAGACTGTGAAATCATGAAATGTAGACATACCTTCGTCGTCCCATACTTTCTGATAAAAAGCATAGTCCTCTTCAGAAATATTCTTGTTTTTTAACTTGCTGAAGAAATCGCTGTGATCCGGTAAATGATTTACATCGAGTTTATTCAAACCTGTCACCCATTCGTACAGGAAAAATCCTTTGACAGCTGACGCTCCATAAGCTTTCAGGTATTTGTCATTGCTATAGCCTGGGGCTAAAAAAGCCATTATGTCCATGAATTTCAATGAAGGAGTTTTGACACACATAAAACTATTGTTGTTTTTAATGGCAAAATCAATGGAAGATGTATCCAATAAATATCCTGTCAGTTCTTTCTTGATTAAATTCATGTCATATCTGGAGCTATTGAATCCGAGTACTGGCATTTCTTGGTTGTAGCGGTCAAATTCCTCCCTTAAAATTTGAAGCGGGTGTTTTCCTCCTTTCTCTTTCTCGGGTTCGAGTTCGAGCGCTGTATCGATGAGCTCTGCGAGCTGTGAGTATGTCGAGCTGTGTTTCATTGACATTTTCATACGGGCAGCGAATGAAATTTTTTCCAAGTACGTAACCATTTCCTCGACGAGTTTTTTGGAGTCACCGTCCGTTATAAAGCACTCCAGATCTGTATATCCCTCTACATTACTACACACAGAAACGCTGAGTGGGGCATGTCGAGCTTCCCACTGTCTTTTTTCCGTATTTTCGGGTAGGTCGTCTTGAACGAAATAGGATTCAAAGTCGAACGCTGCTCTGTACGGATAATATCTATCTTCCTCTGGGACAATAATTCCTTCTTCTTCCAATTTTTCGAAGACTGATTTGTTTGGGTAATAAAAGCCGCCTTCAAAATGACAAACGACCTCGGCTTTGCAATGTTGTTCGTGTCTGTCAACTTGCCAGGAATCTTTAAACAGTTTGTTACATTTCCGACACGCATACGATTGTGTATACAATCCGATATCTTTGATGTAACTAAAATGGTTGTGATACAAATTCACGTACATTATGTCCGAATATTTACCCAATGAACGCTGGACGAGTTTTGCCCTAGTTTCTTTTGTTGTTTGTTCCTGATACAGTTCATAAACCATAATATTCAGTTTGAATAGATCTTCAATGAGCGGTAATTCCCTCAATTTCACACCTTTGAATTTTTGTTTGGGTTTTTCCTGGAACTGATAATAATAAGCCTCTGTGGTTTTTTCGAGTTTTTTCACATCGGCACCACTCCACAGAGCCAGACAACGGAATAAACACAAATTATCTTTGTAAGCTACATGTAGTCCACTTAATTTTGAAGACTCTAAACTGACAATTGAACGGTTATTGGTAACATAATCTGGCAAATCTACAGGTGCTCCAATGGGATGATCCATAATTTTATTAACGTAAAATGTTACATTTGTAATCCTTTCCACACTCCATTTTGTACTCGGGCGTCTTTGACGAACCGACTCCAGAAAATCTTGATTATTTATTGTTTCTGTAAATTTGTCAAAATCCTGTAAGTTTTTTATCGTGTGCGGTTCTTCAAGAGCACGAGCGTTGTTGGAGAAAGCGTGGAAATAACGAAGATCTTGTGTTTCTGTGTGTTGTAGTATAAATCCGAAGCTGAGATTAATTTTGAATTTCGTCTGCTGTTTCGTGAATATAATGTTCATAATATCCAGTTGGGTTATATCACTTTCCCGGAAATTATAAGTATCCTGCACTGGGCGGTCCGTAATAAAATGCGTGCGAATAGCTCCCCAGTGGTCACGATACATTTCTTCCACAGCAGAACTTTCCAAATCCGGTACGACAGCTTCTTCAAAATCTATAGGATCGACATCAGAAATCTTTGTGGGTTCTCGTGGAATTTTTGATGGTCCGGGTGTCGCTTCAGTAGTACTTTTGCATTTTTTCGGTGCTTGATGAGCGGTAGCATGATGACGGTTAAGTTGAATCAGCTGAGCAAACTTTTCTCCACAGGTACAGCATGTAAACGTCGAATTATTACATTTAATCTTGTGCGCTAACAAATCTTCTTTCCTTGTATAGGATTTCAGACAAAACGTGCACTGAAACTCCTTCACATCACCTGCACAATGTACACTTCGTTCGTGGCGATCTTTGTTGAATTTAGAGGTAAATGTTTTTCCACAAAACTGACAGTTAAAAGTACCTTCTTGATGGGTTTTCAGATGATCCGCTAACTTGTCCTTTCTCTTAAACATCTTGGGGCAGAGAGAACAGCCATCAACAGCCTCTCCCCCATGTACAGTAGCCTCGTGGCGATTTCTCTTGCTTTTGCTTGAGAATACCTTCTCACAAATTCCACAGGTCAATGCTTCGTTTTCCATTTTGATGAACTACAACGTGGTAGATACGATGCGAATGAAACTCAACTTGCCAACAAGACGTTTGCAAAACAAATGATGATAAATTTAGCCCTGCGTGACTGACGTGTGATTTATTTGTGGGCGTAATGAAAGTGGAGGTTTAAAATCAATAAGGTGATAGATTGGTATCTTACAATTTCAATAGCACTTAAAGTTGAAGCATCAGTATAACGATATTTATGACCGGTCGTTAAAGTGTGACAATAGATTTAATTGCTTCAACATCTGTCAGTAGTTGGCGTTTGAAAAGAAAAAATCGATTTAATGACACCCAGACACGCAGTGTTCATCTTTGCGGGTCAGTCAACCGATAGCATGCACATATGTCCAGTACGTCAATATTAATTCATTTATTAATATACTAATTATTATAATCAACCCTAATTACGCTCATTAATTACATTAATTATGCAACATTCATTAATTACATTAATTACATTAATTATTAAAGTGATTAAAAAAAATCATCAAGTAATATTAATTACCTTACGTAACATTTTAATTATGATGACGTCATCGACCCCCCTCGTCCCCTCTCGGCCCCTCTCCGGCAGAACATGCCCCAAAAACACATTGCATACTACTCATCTAGAAATTTAACCAATTCAAAACTCGTTTGACAGAGCTCGTTTGACAGAGTTCAATGAGCTCTGTCAAACGAGATTGAATTGGTTAATTGAGCTCTGTCAAACGAGATTGAATTAGTTAACTTTCTAGTTGCATTATGGGAATTTTTTCTACCTGAAATTTAGATATTTGACATCAGTGTCTAGGGGGTTAATGGTTACGGAATTGAACTTCGAACCAAAAGGTCCACGGTTCGATCCCCGCGAGGGATAACTGCGTTGTGTCCTTTGGCAAAGCACTTAATCCCGATTGCCCGCGTGGGAGGGGAGGGGGCGCTGTGCACTGAGGCGTACTGCACGTCGATGGTGCTCTTGTCTACAACCAATGCAAACCCTGCTTATGCAAAGTTAGTAGGTTGGGAAGTCTGGTAGCTGTTCGTCGTTGTTCAGTGGTTCTCTCCGGGTACTCCGGCTTCCTCAACCCGTAAAATTGTCCGACACGAGATGCCTTTGGCTCTCGAAAGTGTCAATAAGCCCCAGTAAATACATAAATAAATAATATCGGGAAAATGAAATGAAAAATATCACTACGCACACTCTGAGTTCAAGAGTCATACGGATATTAGAACAGTAGTAAACCGGTGATATTGATTTTTGTTGTAGATAAGAAATACAAGAATTGAAATAAGACGAGATGCGTCGGAGACAGCTGAGAAATCTTTGTTTATTGTAAGTACTGGATGTACACGTTGTAGATGTCTAGTTAAAAACTAAATCCTAAAAATGAAACTCGTGATTAAAATTAGAGAGTAAAACGCCTTTCGAACTTTGGGTCAAGGTCATAGAAAGGCGCCCACACACTAATATATATCTGAGATATAGATGGGCGGTATTGGAATTTTGAGTTCGGTATCGGTTTCGGAATTTTAAGCGGATATACCTCGGTATCGGTTCGGTATCTGACTTAACCCTTTAGCAAAAGTAGCGGTCAAAACCGCCCGCGCTATTCTCAAAAATCGCCAATTAATTTTCATTATTTTTCATTTTTTGTCTCAAAAACATAGGATATGACCACTCGTTGGAACGAGCTCGTCGAGCTCGTTCCAATGAAGTGTCATAACCTATGTTTTTGAGACAAAAATGAAAAAATTAGTTATTCAATAATGGCCAAAACCGGCCAGCGCTATTCTCAAAAATCGCCAATTAATTTTCATTATTTTTTCATTTTTGTCTCAAAAACATAGGTTATGACCCCTCGTTGGAACGATCTTGTCGAGCTCGTTGTAACAAGGGGTCATAACCTGTGTTTTTGAGACAAAAAATGAAAAAAAAATAGTTATTCAAGAATTATTTTGCAAGTGTCGTCTGCTTTTCATGTTAGGTAAAGGATTAACTGAGATTTGCTGATAGTACCAAAAGGGAATTCACACCAGGAAATACAGAATAAGTTGTTCTTGTATCATTTTACCACAGTGCCACAAATGCCACTGACAATGAGCTCAACATTTGCATTCTTTTACGAAAACGTTTATTTATTGGTGTTTTAAGGTCACACATTTCTGCACAATGGCTTATCATGCCCATTTTTACGAAAACAAATATCTACAGTAATTTTGTGACTTGTTTTAAGCACACCTTAACTTTTAAAGCCCAATTTCAGACGCATGTAATCTCAGAGCATGTGCCCTGACTATGCCATCTTTAAGAGTTTTTGCTGACAGAAGACAAAGTATCTGGGCAGTGATTTCCAGACAAGTCTTGGCTGCCTGTTGAGAAATCATTAAGCAGCTGGACATGTACAGGTTGTAGTCTAGAGAGAATTCAGGACATTTGCCCGGTCCACTGAGGGTTAACAAAACTGAAAAGAAAATCAGCCGCTTCTTTCATCAAAAAGAACCCTTCAGTTACTATCAACAGGTCCTTCTAAAATAGTGAATGCAGTAAAATTTGAAAATTGAAACAGCTTGGTATTCAATGATTGGTTCGGTTCGGTTTTTCGGTATGCCCATGATATCGGTATCGGTTCGGTTTTTCGGTATATTATGTGGCTCAGTGGTAGACTGTTGGATTTCTGTGCTGGAGGTCCCGAGTTCGATCCCCGTCCGGGACGACCCGCGTTGTGTCCTTGGGCAAGGCACTTTATCTCGGTTGCCTACATGGGGGCACGATGACGCCGTGTACTAAGGCGCACTGCACGTCGATGGTGCACATGTCTTCAAGCGCTGTAACCCTGCTTGAGCGGAGCTTGAACAGAGTTAGGATGTTGAGGAGCTGACAGTTGCTCGTCGGTGCTTGGTCGTTCTCTCTGGGTACTCCAGCTTCCTCCACCCGTAAAACTGTCATGGTCACGATTTGCCATTGTGCATAAATGTGTGACCTTAAACACCAATAAAGTAAATAAATAAATTATCCATCTCTAATCAGAGGTGACCCATGTGTCTTGGTGGCAAGAATAGGTAAATGAAATTGTTTTTAGGTATGATATATCTCTATATTGAGAAAAACACCCATCTTTTTGCTCTTAGTCTCCCTCCCTCCCTTCCTCCCTCCGGCCTCCAATAACTAGAACACTATTGATCATGCCCCCACCCACCCCCAGTTTGCAAATCGGGTATCCTGACAGAGATTCTGTATGTCCGTGGTAGCTTCAACTATCTGAGGGGAAGGATTATTCCATTCCTGTTGATGATTTTTTTTTTTGCATAACATTCAAACCTGTCGCTGGTGTTTCACACAATCAAGAGATGAATTCAGGACATCTATCATGAACTGTTTTCTCAAGGTTGTGATAAAGTAGAGAACAGTGGACAAAAAGTGGAATTGTGTGTTGAGATATTTGTAGACTCCATAATATTCCATTTCAACCCTGTACCTAAAACGAAAAGCAGACGACACCTGCAAACAAACTTCTTGAATAACTAAGTATTTTCATTTTTTTGTCTCAAAAACATAGCTTTTGGCCCCTCGTTGGAACGAGCTCATCGAGCTCATTCCAATGAGGGGCCATAAGCTATGTTTTTGAGACAAAAAATAAAAAATAATGAAAATTGAATGATGATTTTTGTAAATCGCGCTGTCCGGTTTTGGCCGTTACGTTGGGTAAAGTGTTAAATAATGGGTCCTATATTCTTTTACTCTGGAAAAACTGAGCTTTTCTTTTTGTTTTTCCGGTTCTTGGTTACAGTTTTTGCGGCAAACCGGAAAACCGAACCACAAGACTCGGCATAAATCGACTATGATAAACAAGGTCTTTTTACTGTTCAAATATAATCCACTCATCAATGCTTGGGGTGTAAGTGATCTAAAATGGGCGACATGGGTATAAACGATTGGCTGGACTTTAGTATATATCCATGTTGCGGTTACGATTAGCCATTGTGTAGGTACAAGTGACCATGGACACAATAAATAAATAAATAAATAAATAAATAAATAAATAAATAAATAAATATGACTAAACTTGATTTTATCTCCATGTTGCGGCCCCGATTAGCGATTGGTCAGGAATATGTGACCCTAAACACTAATGAATAAGTAAATTAATTTTTCTCACTATAATCATGTGGTGTGAGAGATTATTATTATCACTGCTGGGTGAGGGTGTGAGATGGGAAAATCAAGATATTTGCGCCAGACACGAGGCTTGTCGAATGTCTGGACCAAATATCTTGTCCCGAGGGTGAGATTTCCCCATCTCACACCCACCCCATCAAGGGTAATTTTTCTCCCCTTCCCATCAAAACACTCTGACATCGTCGAAAATAATCCAAGGGAACGTCCAGCTATATGGAACAATTCTGCTGTCAATTTCTGAAAAGAAAACTGATTTGCATAACAGAAAGAACGCACAAACGTTCTGTATACACCATAGGTTTATACCACGAAATTAAATCCCAACGCCGGCAAGACAAGAGTTAAAAATTTGTAGCGAAATGAACATTGAAACATTAAGATGACGCCATATTATGAATTCTGCAGTGTGTTCGCATGCGTTTCGACGGGAATTTTGTACAACTCTCTCCACTTATAATGGCGTTTACCTAAAATTTCATATAAAAATTGTCAAGTGTCCTTGATTTTGCGGTCTGTGTTTTTATTTCTATTTTCTTCGACAAACGTTCGTCTGCTAATATTTCCGAAACGGGACACCATGTTTTTTGTTTACAGCAGAACGCGCGATGATTGAATAGTCCTGCGCTCATTAAATATGCTAATAAGTCGGTCAAGTGGGTCATGTGAGATTGATAGAGGATATGGAATGAGTGTTTTTCTCATATAATATTTATGAAACGAGTCTAAGAATTTTCCGTTTTGGCAAGCCTCTGGCGAGCCCAAATGGAAAATTCGGACGAGTTTCATAAATATTATATGAGAAAAACACTCATTTCATATTCTATTTATCAAATGACACACACACGCACAAATTAGCCACTTGGTATGACTTTTTAACCCATCACCGAACTTGAGTTGCAGACCGCACTTGGAAAAAACATCCTCGTATAACTAAAAATTTTCCTTTTTTGCTTCCAAAACATAGTTTATGACCCCTTATTGGAAGTAGCTCGTCGAGCTCGTTCCAATGAGGGGTCATAACCTATGTTTTGGAAGCAAAAAGTGAAAATATAAAAAAAAAAATAATGGCGTTTTTCTTGTAGGTAAAAGATTAATACAATATAACCCACCCTAAATAGGACAGATAACGTACATTCTCCCTACTGAAATTATGCAAATGTGACCCAGTTGTATTTTGTTTAGCCAATCAAATTGTCTAGTTTTGAAATTGACCAATGAAATTGACGGAAGGCTTTATTTATCACTGATCAATATGAAAACAAAATATCAAATGTTTTAAAGTGAACAAAACGGACGAGTCATATGATAAAAACAGATAATACACGAGATAAATAGTAATTCACCCCAGCTTACTCCCAAACCCAACACAGTAACCCAAGCACCCTGAAATTTGGAAAAAAATCAAACTTTCTTTTAAGTCTTCTGTAACTTCTTCAATGGAACCATACAAACACCAGACATCACTGGAAGTGGCTCAATGAGTCGGCTACAGTGCCATCTACATTTGTGTGGCCCTATTGAAAAATTATATAAAACAATTTCACCAAAATATGATCTTCAACTTACTTTTCATATAGATTGCGTTAGGTAAGGGGGTCATATGACAAAGAAGCCCGGCATTCAACTCTGTATATTATTTGAGCTGGGCGGTTTTGATTTTTATACGCCCGTCATTTTTGACGGACGTATTATGTTATGGCGTTGCCTGCCTGCCTGCCTGTTGTTTGTCTGTCTGTCCGTAAACAATTTTTGTGTCGCCTACTCCTCCAAAGGTTTACATGTTCCATTGTTCAAACTTTGTACACATGTTGATCAGTAATTGCCGTTGTGCATGTGACAAGAGCAGGTAACTCCATTATGTATTTCCAGAGTTATGCCACTTTTAGTACTTAAAACATTACAGTATTGTGTAGCCTTCTCCTTCAACATTTTACATGCTATATTGTTCAAACTTTGCACATATGTTGATCACCAATGCCGTTGTGCATGTGACAAGAGCAGTTAACTGTTTTGTATTTCCAGAGTTATGCCCTCTTTTAGTACTTAAAATATTACAGTATTGTGTCGCCTACTCATTCAACATTTTACATTTTACATGCTCTATTGTTCAAACTTTGCACACATGGTGATCACCAATTGTCGTTGTGGATGTGATAAGAGCAGGTAACTCTGTTTTATATTTCCGGAGTTATGCCCCTTTTAGTACTTAAAACATTACAGTATTGTGTCTCCTTCTCCTTCAACATTTTACATGCTATATTGTTCAAACTTTGCACACATGTTGATCACTAATTGCCGTTGTGCATGTGACAAGAGCAGGTAACTCCATTTTGTATTTCTAGAGTTATGCCCCTTTTAGTACTTAAAACATTACAGTATTGTGTCGCCTTTTCCTTCAACATTTTACATGCTATATTGTTCAAACTTTGCACACATGTTGATCGCCAATTGCCGTTGTGCTCGTGACAACAGCAGATAACTCTGTTTTGTATTTCCATAATTATGCCCCCTTTTAGTACTTGAAACATTACAGTATTGTGTCGCCTACTCCAACATTTTACTTGCTTTATTGTTCAAACTTTGCACCAATGTTGATCATCAATTGTCGTTGTGCATGTGGCAGGACCAGATAACACCGTTTTATTTTTAAACGACGAGAATCCTCGCCGTTTATAGCTGTTATGATCCTCAAAATGTCCTTTTCCTTGGCGCCACCTATCGCCGATCGTTTTCAATGAAGTTAAGCAATCAATGGATGGACGCTACCCTTGTAAACAGCGAGGAGAATCTTCTACAGCAGCCTTGCAGCCCTTTAGAAGTTATCTTATGAATAAAATGGATGCTACTATTTTTTTTTTTATTTTGTGAAGACCTCAGATGAAAATTAATATGAAAATGTGAAAACAGGTGAATTACCCTTTACCCCAGACAGGGTAGGGGAATAGGCAATGATTGGAGGGGAGCAGACATAGTCGAGTCAACAAAAATTTCAAAATTTACCCCAGAGAAACTTGTGTATGTTCCAATTTTGACGGGCGTATGTTGCCCCGCTAGGTGATGCTCTTGTTCAAATTGGTTTCCGGCATCACAAAATGTTCGGTTCCGTTTTTGAATGTGTTAAGAACATATTTAATAAATAACACTTCAGACTCCTTTGCCTGAAAAACCTTAATGGTTTGTACGACACGGCGTCAGCGTGCCTCCATGTAAGCAACGGGGATAAAGTGCCTTGTCCAAAGACACAACACGGGTCGTCCCGGACGGGGATAGAACTCGGCACATATGAATCAAGTTCAACAAGTTCATCTGTATTGTGCTTATTGTCACACTTTCTTTCTTATTGACATGTCTGCCGGACGAGTCAATAGGGGAGAAAATGTGACGTTGAGAACACTATGTATTCGTCCCTCTGTCGGATAGATTAAGTGGTGAGAGTCTATAGTGGGGGACTAATCCAGTTCAGCCTGATTTCCCTTTTGATAATTCCTGGGGGTTTTGGGGGACCAGTTGCTTAGTCCATTGAGTCAGAAAAAAAACATAAATTATGGCAACACATGGCTAAGGTTCATCTAATCTATTGTTCTCATTGTCACATTTTCTCCCTTATTGACTCGTCCGGTGGAGTACGGTGGAGTCCGCTGGAGTATGGTGGAGTCCGGTGGACGAGTCAATAAGGGAGAGATGTGACAATAAAAGCATGGAGTATTAGCCCCTTTTCCAGGAGAGAGTCCATAGCGGCCACTAGTGCAGTTCTCCACCAGTAAGATAGTTTGATCAGCTTATGCACAAACACAGTAAAACTGTGCGGCCGTTTCCGCGGGGCCTTGCGGCCGTTTCTGCAGGACCGTTTCTGCAGGGCCTTGCGGCCGTTTCTGCAGGGCATTGCGGCCGTTTCTGCAGGGCCTTGCGGTTCAGTTTTCCACAAAAAACCGGTACGAAACGGAATCGAAACAAAAATAAAACCACCAGTTTTATAAATATTATAGCTCAATTCCCATCGTCAAAGTTACACATGTATTATCGACACTGCACTGAACCACTCACACCACTCGACCACTTGCAGGTGTACGTGGTTCCGTGCAGTTTCGCTAGGCGGTTGGCCGAGTGGTGTGCGTGGTTCAGTGCAGTTTCGCTAGGCGTTTGGTGGCGTAGGAAACTCTCTCGGTGTGCGTGTTCGAACACCTGCCATGCCATTGTAAATATAACCAGCGTCCTTGATTCTAATAATTTCTATGGCAAGCGGAAATTTGACCAGAAAAGTTCTCACTGATTTCCTTGCAGTGCAGTATGTAGAATCAATCAATTACTTGAT
The DNA here is from genome assembly GCA_031216915.1 of Pictodentalium vernedei. Classification (NCBI taxonomy): domain Eukaryota; kingdom Metazoa; phylum Mollusca; class Scaphopoda; order Dentaliida; family Dentaliidae; genus Pictodentalium; species Pictodentalium vernedei. Next base: position 52,785,460 of record CM062294.1, read on the forward strand.
AGATATATATATATCTCACTTGCGGACCTAAAAGTAATGCCAAATATGTAAGAACAGGAAGTCCTAGTTTCATAATCATGTTCAGCGGGTTTTATTTATATAATCCAAAAACCTGGTCATGTTTGATAATAATTTATGTCATGGTAACCCCGAACTGTATCGAATTTATAGATACTGCAGTCAGTTATCGAGTTAGAGAGAAACGGGGGTTTAATTCAGACGTCCACTGGTTGAAGCTTTGCTTGTGCTTGTTATTCTTGGTAACAAACTTTCTATTATTGCTTGGGTTGCGTCTCCACTCTGCGGGCGATTTGGTGGGGGTACACTCCACACGTACTGTGGTAGCACCGACTGCTTATAAGTCTGGTGCTAAAGAGGTCATACCTGTCTCCTCCGAGTTGTTGGCGTTATTCCTATTCTGATCCTCTACCTGTTACTCTTCGATGCTGCACCATATGTTGTAGTACTCAACCAGGTCCTACTAACACGTCTCTCTCCTGGCGGGCAACTATGGCGTTTAGCATAAAATCTTCACATATGCCTTGCAATACCTTGATGTTGCTGTCGATACTTAAAGATAAATACCGAGCAGCTGTGACTCAGTATAAGTTCTTGTCCTTTTGAAACCTCCAAGGAATAGCATTACCATGACCCTTGGGGACATGTCGATCCCCGCAGTAATACCCTAATATTGCAGTTGACACCGTCATGCTATCAAGACTCAATCCAACAATACAATAAATTGTAGTATTTTTCCGTCGACCATACAATTAATATGCATAATAAATTGCATACCACGACGGTTCTGGAACTTAAAATGGGGTCGTTGATTGATGGCCACTACTGATGCTTTTATAAATGTATACAAGTATCCGACCGATACCGATAAACAGTTATTGAGAATTGTCTCACCACTACTCATCCCGCTGGCCACATCCACCCATAGATTCTGTCCTGGGCTGTCCTTGCTCGCCTTCAACTCGATGAATTGTTGAGGCCTCTTAAAATTATAGCCCATCAGCACTATCTTTTTCACCTGTTCCAACGTCTTCAATCTGTTCAACTTGAAAACCAATGTAGTAATATTTGTTTCCAAAATGACTGCATTCTGATATCATATTGAATAGAACACACTTGACATAGCAGAAGCTATGTATGGTAAACGTTTGGGTTTGTAAATGTACCTTTAGTGGAAACGACCTTTTTTAGCTTCCAGCTTACTGTCGAATCCACACACACTTCATTGTTGTATGTCTTTTTCTCTGATAATTGGAAATAAATATTGTTTAAACTAAACGGGGGTCAACGGAGACGCCACAGAGATCTGGTTAGTTCAGTTATAAACGGATACACTACTTCAGGATTAGAGTAGCAATTTATCAACAACTTTCTTGACAAACGTTCATGAAAAATCGCCTGGATGTTAACAGAAAACATTAAGTGAAAATTATGATGGCGAATTTCAGCTTATTTAGTATGTTGGGATTTTTGTTAAAAACTCCAAATTTCTTTGAATTTTATTTGTGGCTAAATAATTTATAGAATTACACCCATATCGTCCGCTAGCCAAATCGTCCGCTGAATTCAAGTTACCCAAGTCGTCCGCTGTAATTTTACCCAAATCATTAGAAACTCGTCCGCTGGGGGAAAATTTTGAATTATTGTATTTTGAATAATTTTTTATTCATTTTTTGTTTTTTAATTTTATCGGATATTATCTATTGTAAAATATCTTAATGTACCTCCTTGCATTAAAATTTCATACACTTATACGAGATTGTGAAAATAGACATGCCAGAACAAAAAAAAAACTACTGAGCCACCTAATAAGTTTCGACATTGTTTAACCCGACTCTGATTAATGTTTATTCAATGTTTTCCTTGCTATAATTATTGTTCAATGTATCAACGATTTGGGTAAAATTGCAAGAGGACGATTCGGCTGGAGGACGAAACGTTCGTATCCCAATTTATACGTCAATCGCAATTGATGATGCCGGGGCCCCAACAGCCCGAATTGGGTGATGCAGACCTTCATTTGTGTGACCGACTGTGTGTGTGTGACATTACTCCGAGTATCAAGTACAGTTTTTTAACTGGTTGAGTGCTAGAAGCCACTATCAGGGCTTTCAAAGTTTTAGGGTACCAGAGGAAGAGCCAACATTTTCCTTGCACATGTTTCATATTCAGTAAAATGCAAATAATGTTTTGTTTATATAAATTTGTTTTATCACAAATTATTGAAGAGTGCCAATTGGCACTCTTCAGTAATTTGTAATAAAACAAATTTTGATGAACAAATTCAGACCACCAAAAACAATGTAGCCCTCGACCAGACTGACCAGTTAAGAACGTGCATGATTACAAGCAAGGCGAATCGGTATCCAAGACTCCAGTGTAGATGAAAATGTACTGAAAATATCCGGAAACATTAATGGGGGTAGGGTGGGGTCACATTCCCTAAACCCGCCCCTGAATTAAAATCATCTCTTGAAAGCAAAATGGTGCCTATTGGAAAGATGACACCTTCATGCTTTCAAGGAACGAATTGACTCACTTCACAATAGTATAAGAGGGACGAACGGTCCCATTACTCGGACTTTTGGAGGAGCCGCCAGTGTTCAATTTCTATAGAAGCCGGAATAATGGTGGAGTCAACATGAGACGTGTTTTACGATCCGCCTAAGTAAGGCATATTCACTTATTTTTTATTGGGGTTTAACAGCAATTTCAACAGCCAGGGTCACCATGTGTTGGGTGGCGTTATGGGTGAATGGGTGAAGGAAGCCTGAGTACCCAGAGACAACAGCGAGCACAGTGAGTAATGTGAAGCAGGGTTATCATTTAAGGCAAGTGCACCATCGACGTGCAGTACACCTTAGTACACAGTGCCGCCGTGCCTCTCATGAGCAATCGGGATTAAGTTCCTTGCCGAAGGACACTACAGTTGCCGCTGGCGAGGATAGACCCGTGGACCTTTTGGTTTGAAGTCCAGTGCTATAACCACTGAGCCATACCGATCCCACGCGAGCGAGGCATACAGACTATAAAAAGCTACACTGTAGTTACATATAGAATAAACGTATAGCGTTTTCAAGTAAAAAAAATATTCTACTCATAGAATTAAGAATGAAACCGACTCGCCAGAGTTACTTGAAAACACTATACGTTTGTTTTGTTTATCCCATAAATCTTCTACAGGGCAGTCGCAGCAAAATCGTGCTATAATTTGCTACAAAACACAGCGAGAAGTGAGGAGCACATTCGTCCAATTCGATCAACCAGAAAAATTGGCAAAAATATACAAGTCGCAGTAACACATTTCTGTCTACAAAGTTGAGCTAAGCTTGCAAAAATACTTTATTATATGAGCAGTGGGTGGTGTTTTCTACTGGCATTGTGTAATACTTTCAAAAAGATTTAAAGAAATCAACAATCGAACTATTAATTATGCTAGACAAATGTGGTAGAAGCCAGAGGTCAACAAGTCCGTCGCTACTAGGGAAATAAATTCTTTCAGTGTTAAACCCTATGGGGAAAATTTATCACCCTACTAGGTAAATAAAGCAAAAATTTATCCAATGCCTTTATTGTTCAAATAAACGGCCATTTATGGGATAAATATACATGGACGTGGCATGTATTGTTAATCATGTACATGGCTTTGGGTATACAGTATGAGTTTGTTGTGGGGGCGCGGTGGCGTTGTGGTAACGGTTCTCGTCAGATCACCGAAGTTAAGCAACGACGAGCCCGGTTAGTCCTTGGATGGGCGGCCGCCTGAGCGATTGATTCGAACTCCCGCGGTGTGTCCTTGGGCAAGGCTCTTAACCCTGATTGTCCACATGGGGGCACGATGACGCGGTGTACTAAGGCGTACTGCACGTCGATGGTGCACATGTCTTCAACCAATCTAACGCTGTCTGTGCAGCAGTGCGGAGTTACGAGGTTGGGGAGCTGACAGTTGCTCGTCGTTGCTCGGTGGCTCCCTCTGGGTACACCGGCTTCCTCCACCCGTAAAACTGTCACCGACATGATATGACCTTGGCTGTTGAAGTGTCGTTAAACCTTAAGTAAATAAATAAAATAAATGAGTATGTAGTGGGAGATTGATATGGAAGATTTTTGAAAGTTTTCATCGCGGAACGGTTGACGTTGCCAATGCCGTGGCGTCATTGTACGCACGCGACGTCATTGAGACGTTAGCCGTTCTTGATGTCCACTGTAGTATCCAACATCCTACGTGAGAACTCCAGGAAATGAAGTAGTAAACACGTTCTGCTTCACTGGTAAAATAGGACCCGGTAACCAATGCTCGGGGTGGAGGTCCTCTAAAATGGGAATCATTGATATAAACGACTGGCTGGACTTGACTTTGAAGCCATGTTGCGGTCACGATTAGCCATTGTGCAGAGATAAGTGACCTTAGATACCAATAAATATGTTAATAAAAAGTATCCAACATGACGTTGTTCGGGTCAGGGTTTGGCGGGCTTCTTTTACTGGACCGATAGGGTAGTATAGTATGGGTAGTATATACCACCGTCGGTCTACTGTTGGCCCTTGGTCCTACTAACTTGCCGAATGTTTTCTATTATCCTAAGACTGGTACAGGTAGTATGTAATGCTCTCAAGTTCGTTTTCTTATATTTTATAAACGAAAGCAACAGGCGGATCGGCAACCGATCTGTTGTTTTCGTTTATTAAAAGTAACAAAAGGAATTTGGCTTTATTTTCTACTGATGTCATAGGATATAGGTGTTTTCTCGGTAATTATTTGCTTCTCAATTGAACCTTCCTCGTACGTCCACTAATTTCAAGGGAGATAACTTTATCGAAAAGTCGATTTTTATAACGACAAAAGTCAGGATTGTTGATCGTCGAAATTTCTTCCCATGAAGTTTCCCTATCACAATTGTTGGTAGAGTTGCCTGTATGCACTGTCCTATAAATAGTAACGAAACAATACGAAACACATCCACAGACATGGACGATTTTAAGTTGCGGTGCCTGCACTGCACCAAGAACGTACATAAGCTTGTACAAGATGTATGTTGAGTTAGGTTTCAAATTCGTACCGACGCTCTACGACCCTGGAACACTGCTGGGATATTTCAACTCGCGGTCCCAACATATCGGAATATTTTGAGATCCTAACTTCGGGCCTGTGACCAACAATTCTCCCGGCAGACAACAAAAATCTCAGACAGACATGGCCATGGCGGGGACAGATACCCCATACCCATTTGCGTAGGGCAGAGATGGGCGGTATTGGAACTTTGAGTTTGGTATCGGTTTTGGTATTTTAGGGTGGGGGAGGGGTATACCTCGGCATTGGTTCGGTATTCGGTAACTGACTTGACTGAGATTTGCTGATAGTACCAAAAAGGAATTCACAACAGGAAAAATAGAATAAGTTGTTCTAGTATCATTTTACCACAGCGCTATAAATGACACACTGCCAATGAGCTCAACAGTGGCATTATTCTACGACCTACATATCTACAGTAATTTTGTGACTTGTTCTAGACGCACCTTGATGTTTAACCCTTTACCTAACATGAAAAGCAGACGACACTTGCAAAACAAATTCCTGAATAACTAATTTTTTTCATTTTTTTTGTCTCAAAAACATAGGTTATGACCCTCATTGGAACGAGCTCAATGAGGGGTCATAACCTATGTTTTTGAGACAAAAATTGGAAAAAATAATGAAAATTAATCGGCGATTTTTGAGAATAGCGCTGGTCGGTTTTTGCCGTTACGTTGGGTAAAGGGTTAAAGACCTATTTCAGGCTTTATTGATCCTCGAGCATGTGCCCTGACCATGCCATTTTTAAAAGGTCCTGATAACAATAGATAAAACACCTGGGCAGTGACTTCTAATCAGGTCTTGGCTGCCTTAACAGGCAGCCAAGACTTGCCTAGAAATCGCTGCTAAGCATTTGGACATGTACAGGTCGTAGTCTATTGAGAATTCAGGACAGTTGCCCAGTTGAGGGTTAACAAAACTGAAAAGAAAATCGGTCACTTCTTTCATAAAAATGAACTTTTCGACTCTTAACAAGCCTCAACGAGGACTTAAACATAGCCAATGCAGGCAAATTGGAAAATTCAGAGGGTATCGGTATTCAACGATTGGTTCGGGTTCGGGTTTTCGGTATCCTCGCGATATCGGTATCTGTTCGGGTTTTCGGTATATTGCCCACCCCTTGCTTCGAGCCTGCGATAGCACCAATATCTGCTCATCATTATTTGTATTAACAATTTTCTATTTCAGGTTAGTGGTCATTGGTATTTTCCTGTTAGCCATCTATCAGAAAAAGTTTTTTGATGTACAATTCGACCCAATGAAAGATAACTACAGCTATGGAATACAACTCAACAAAGATTACATTATTTCATTGATTCGAAAAGAGATAAGCATTTTCCATGCTAATGTTTCTGCTCAACCAGAACAATTGAGATATAAGAACCCAGGAAGAATGCTGTATTGTAGTGAGAAAACTAGAATAGCATTTGTGAAAATACACAAAACTGGTAGCTCCACGGTAACAAATATTCTGCAACGATTTGGCAGCAACAGGGACTTAAATTTTGTTATCCCACTAAAGAAGACAGGTGCATCGCAATATAATTATATTGGTGTGAATGGTGATTCGGTAATGGAAGAAAATATTTGGCCCCTGAGGAATGGACAATCTTATGATATATTGTGCTATCACGTGACCTATAATAAAGAGGCTTTTGAGAAACTCTTACCCAATGACACGGTTTATATCACATTAGTTCGCGAACCATTCAGTCAAATGGTTTCCGCAATGGCCTATTACCACTCCCAACATTTAGATAGAAAGGCAAACTGGAGGGAACGGATATCAAATTATCTACAAAATCCCAGCAAATTTGAACCCGAGAATCCCTACTTTTCTTATACAAATAACAAACAATTGGTGGATCTTGGAGTCGATGTTAGTAGATTACTTGAAGATCAATATATTGATGGTTATATCCATGAGATAGACAAGAAGATGACGTTAGTTTTAGTCCTAGAATATTTTGATGAATCACTTGTGCTTCTAAAGCGACGACTGTGTTGGGATCTTTCCGATATTTTGTACGTACCCAAGAACGTTAACAAAGCCTTTCCGGAAAAATCTTTTTTTTCGGCAACAGATTTTGAGAATCATAGGAGTTTCAATTCGGCTGATATCAAGTTATACAATTTCTTCCTCCAGAGATTGTGGGATCGCTTACGTAAAGAGGGTGATGATTTTTTCTTGGAGGTTTCTCATTTCAAAAAACTATTGAAAATAACTAAAACCTATTGCAAAGGCGAATACCTCTATAGGAAGAAACGTTTCATATCCCAGTCAAATTGGAATAGAGAGTTTTGGTTGGATGAAAATGTGTGTGGTTTAATACATATGGGTGAACTTGATTTCTTAGATATGATTACCGTGAAACACACGATGAGACAAACCTATTTTCTTGAGAGTATTGTTTCAACTACAACTGCTCAAATTTCAACAGTTAATAATAAATTTCACCGGTCACAATAACACTTTGTTTTGTTGGGCTTTTTTCCTCGAAAATCCAGGATTTATCAACTGGCTGAATGCAAGAATTACCTCATATTTGGGCTCTGGTGTGAAGCAGGTACACGATTAAAAAGCTTTATATTCCGTGCCAAGCCAGAAAATAAGGAGACAGTCATCTGCAAAATGAGGCCCCAGAGGGTGAATATAGTGAAGCTACCCTGCACAGCAGGGTAGCATCACTAAATTTACCCTCTGTGAACCTCGGTGTGAATCAGGGTCTCAAAACTAAACAGAAAGAGGTACCCAGAGGATAAATTGGTCCAATGTATGGGATAGCATCATCAAAATCACCCTCTGAGGACCTCATTTTGCAAATGTCAGACTGATTATTTTCAGCCCTGTTCCGTGCATGTACCTATACTGGTGATTTCTTAGGGAGCAGGTCACACGACAGAAGCATCACATTTCAAAATAGTAAAAACGTCACATTTTGTGGTCCAAACGTCACACAGTTTGGGTCAATACGTCACATACTTACTTTTGGTTTCATATCCCCGACAAATTGGAATAGAGAGTTTTGGTTGGATGAAAATGTGAGTGGTTTAATACATATGGGTGAACTTGATTTCTTAGATATGATTACCGTAAAACACGATGAGACAAAACTATTTTCTTAAGAGTATTGTTTCATCTACAGCTGCTCAAATTTTAACCGTTAATAATAAATTTCACCCGTCACAGTAACACTTTGTTTTGTTGGGCTTTTTTTCCCCCTAGAAAATCCAGGATTTATCAACTGGTTGAATGCATGAATTACGTCATATTTGGGCTCTAGGGTGGAGCAGGTACATGATTAAAAAGCTTTACATTCCGTGCCAAGCCAGAAAATAAGCAGAGTGTCATCTGCAAATTGAAGCCCCCAGAGGGTGAATATAGTGATGCTACCCTGCACAGCAGGGTAGCATCACTAGATTTACCCTCTGTGAACCTCAGTGTGAATAAGGGTCTAAAAACTAAACAGAAAGAGGTACCAAGAGGATAAATTGGCCCACTGTATGGGATTGTATCATCAAATTCACCCTTTCCGGGCATGGTGGATCATGGTATGGGGCACAGTGGACCAACCCAGAAAATCATTTTGTTTTGTTGGATTTGCTCGTTTCAAACACACACAACACAACTGGAAAAGCAACAAATACATTTAATTCTCAGTTGGAACAAAGCATGTGTCTTTTTTGACACCACCGTCTATTGAAAATTTCAGAATCTGAAAATCAAATGTTAACCCAAAAACTCTGACCAGGGAAAGAACTTCAATTAAAATACTGCATTATACATCTTGCACCATCAGCGTAGCAAACTGGAGTAAGGTGTCCGATCCACGTCGAAAATCATATGGCGTGCAACACGAGCTGCCCCGCCATATCTCGTTGGATTTGGCAATTTCCCGACCGCGTCATCCACAGGAACATCGCAAATATCATCTACGTTTGGGAACACAAACTTTAAAGCTTTTTGCTCTCTTCTAATGAAACACTCCATTGGTCATCGACGCGTCTCGTTGCTGTATCTGTCCAATGCACATGAGCTCTGCCTAGTCAGTTTTGAATTTTACCAGAACAAAATCGTCAGAAGCCAATGAGTCACGATCAGGATCCTCAATCTGTGGTAACGTTTCATCAGAGGAGTCCCTATATTCTGACAGGTCATCACAAAGTTCAGCTGAAGGCCTATTATCGTCGGCATCTGAGTCAGAATTACTACTCTCTGGATGAGTAGGTTCTGTTTTGGAACTTCAGTTTTGTTTTTTATTTTCGATCCTCCATTTGTCATCTTTTTTATTTTCTTGTCTTCTGCTTCTATTCTTATTTGTTCTTTCACCGGCGTATCCGTTAAAATGAGTGTTTTACCCCCCCCCCCCCCCCCCCCGCCCTTTATTTTTCCGGGGTGGTGCTTTTGGAGGGGGACTAATTTCCTCTGGGGATATAATGCTACGTATACTGCTAGGGTCATTGGATACACTTGTAGATGGCTGTGGAGTAATCGGTGCGTTGCACGAATCTGTGTTTGTCGGTAAGGTTGCTGTACTTGACTGAGTAGCTGTTGAAGCAGATTCTGAAATATTCGCAGCCCAGCTTGTGTCTTTCGACCCAACATCGATGTTGGGTTGGCGAACACTTCAGGTATAAAGGGTATATTCCACATGCCTAAAAATCTGCAGTTATGTTCTTTGGAATGAAAGCAGGTGGAAAAGCATTTCCGACGATCTGAGCAATGTTGTGTATAGGTTATAGGCTGACCAGGATGCTTAATTATAAATGCATTGGATGCCTGGTTAAAACAAGTCTTGAATGTCCAGTCTAATGGCTGCAGTGAGGTGCAATAACCAATAAAACTGGACGATCTTTTGAACATTTTGTTGATCTAATAAAATGTCGCAAAAAGTCAAGAAAAAATGCCAGCAGTCATCCACCCTGTAGGCTGGGCTACTCCAACACCGCCAGGAGTGGAACCATACAGCATTTGCTCTTTGAAATGAACTTTAGGAAATAGTAGGAGTGGTGGTATAGAATTTTCAGCAGCATTAATATACTACTCAAAGTTTGCTAAGCACCAAGTATATCCAACTACCTGTTTTACGTTTTAGTTGAAATATTGTGATGAAAAGTGTATATATTTTATATTTAATTATATCTTTAACGATTTAAGTATAGAAATTTAGATTTTATTTGTGTTTGACATTATTTTTTAGCTTTTGATTACGATAACCATGGAAAATGGATGTTATTGGTAACAGAGGAAATTTTTCAAATTTGCCAAAAAGTTGACGGTGTGAACTGGTATGGGTTCAGTATTGAGTATGAGACCCATTAATGTTAATTACAGCTTGACAACGCCTTCATGCTCCCAGTCAGGTTCCTGGTGGTCCTTTGTGGGATGTTATTCCATTCTTGGACCAGCATGGCACCAAGTCCCTGGACACTTCTTGGCGGGACTGGATGGGCTGAAATTGCAAGCTGCATGTCATTCCAGACATGTTCGATTGGATTGAGGTCAGGGGTTCTTGCTGGCCAGTCCATACGCTCAATCCCCTCCCTCTGTTGGTACTCCCCGACAGCATGGATAACATGAGGACGGGCATTATCGTCCATCAGAATGAATCTATCACCCACTGCACCTGCATACAATCTGACGTGGACATCCAGGATCTCATCAATATAACGCTGTGCAGTCAATGTACCACGTTCAAGGACACAGAACTCTGTACTTCATCCCTGCTGATGCCGCCCCAGACCATGAGTGACCCTCCACCGTAGCGGTCATGTTCAGCAATGTTGGCTGCATGGAATCACTCTCCTGGTCTTCCCCATATCCTAGAACGCCTATCTGTGTAGTCTAGGCAGTACCTTGACTCATCTGTAAAATGGCAGGTCGCCTATCTTCTCTTGTCCATCCAACGTGGTCCATGGCACATTCATATCGTGCCTGGCGGCGGTTCCGGGACAGCGGAATACGAGTACATGGTCTTCACGTTCGGATAGTCCGCGTCGAAACATTTACCCCGGATGCATTCTGAAGGTCACTGCGAAGCTGGGTTGCTGTGGCAAAGCAGTTCTTACGAGCCTGAATGATCAAACACCGGTCTTCAGCTGCAGATGTTGCCCTGTCTCTGCCACTACTATGCCGTCTTACTGGCGTGCCAGATTGCTGAAATCTTGCTCAGGCTCTGGTGATCACCGTGTGGTGCACACCAAGGGCTTCACCAACCTGACGATGGATAGCCCCTTGCTCCACCATCCCTACAGCCCGCCACATTTCTGCTTCAGACAAATGTCTTCTTACATTTGCATTTGACATGTTTAAATAATCATAAAATCACAAGGGTTTGTGTTGAAATGAAGATCGAATACCATACACGTGTTATGTACATGCAGACAGTACACGAAAACATCATGAAAATCAAGGGGTACATTCTTTCCATGACTGTCACGAAAAGTCTGCCTGTCAAGAGAGCTAATGTAAACACCGAGGACCATCTCAATACATTCCTCAATCACATCCACCAAAAATATCGCAAATATGTCACAAGCACATTTCACAATGATGTGTCAAATATTTGGTGCTCAGGAAACTTTGAGTAGTATAGTAGCCATCATGGTAACAAGTGTTCCTCGCTCTCCCGATGTAATCTTACCAACCTGCTTCTCATTCTTGCATGCTACAACTTTTGAGTTACTGACGTTTTGAACCGTAGTACAGCCAGTCTCGTCAACATTATATATTTCTTGGTCCAAACTTGAGCTTTTTTAAAACAGAGCGTAAATTACAATAATAATAATAATAATAATAATAATAATAATAATAATAATTGATTTTCTAGAGCATAAACCCACTAATCGTGCTCTAAAACGCTTGACAGAAATAAATACATTTTTCTGAAATAAAGAGTCACATCTGTTTTGGTTGCCACTTAGAGAGGTTCAAGAGAATGCTTCAGTAAATAGGAAAGTTCTAACATTTCTTTTGAAGACATCGAGAGTTTCTGAAGTTCTGACACTAATTGGCAGGGAATTCCACAATCTGGGACCCACGACGGAGAACACACGATCACGAGCCTGATTAGATCCGCTAAAAGGTACAACTAGTTGAATTTGTGGGGTTTTTTTTATCTGAGACTGCGAGATGGTTTATATACAGTGAGGAGTTCTTGCAGGTAAACTGGAGCCAGTTTGTGGATACATTTGAATACTAAGATTAATATTTTGAAATCAATTCTTGTTTAACTGGAAGCCAGTGAAGTTGTCTTAAAACAGGTGTTATGTGTTCAGAGCGTTTGGTACCAGTAATTATCCTAGCAGCAGTATTCTGAACTTTTTGAAGCTTCTGAATCAGGCACTGGGGCAGCCCCACTAACACTGAATTACAATAGTCTAGTTGTGAGGTGATGAAGAAATCCGGAACATTTTTACGGTTAAAACTTGTAGCTCGTGACAGACTTATAGCTTCTGGTCGACGAAGTGAGAGCTTAGGGAATCGTTTCATGAACCCATCAAACCAGTCCGTTCATGTCCGTTGATTATCTTGCCATGTTTTGGGGAATACTTTTTTATTCTTCAAAGCGAACTGATAGGCAAATCCACAAACTTGACGTTTTGTCAAACCATATTGTATTTTTGATGCTTTCACTAAGTAATCATACTGCAGAATCTCGTCGTCACTGTTGAATACCCGCTGGGAGTTTTATTTTGACACGTAGGAGACTGAAGCTAGATTTTCACTATTTTGGGCCTTTTCTTTGTATTGGTTGCAAGGCAGTAAAACGTATTCCGGAGTCAGTAGACACGCTCCGGATGCTCTTTCAACCAAGAATCACTTCTGTTACGGCGTCCTCCATGTTTTTTTTAGCTGTTGTTCTACCAATCTTTCTATCGGTTTTCCGATTTCGAACCATTCTGATCAACCTGAAAATAAAAAAAGACACATAGGATGCAACATTATATTGTCTAGTCAACTGCAGTACCTAAAACCTGCCCACTCAAAATTCATTAATTACGATGAATTGTTTTTGTTTTAGGAACACACTAAGTTGGGGCACAGTGGATCACAGTTGATATTGATCCACTGTACCCCAATTCACTATGCCCCGTGATATCCCCTGCAGACTTGAATGGTTTCCTCTTAATTATAGATGGAATGTAAGTGAAAAGCATGGATCAGTTGTTTTCACAATTGTTACCTCTAAAAGCTAGTTTTGTGTAAAAGCCTACATTCCACTGGAGTTGTACAGCATAACAATTTTTCTGAAATCGGAAAAATTTACATTTGGCACCCAAAGATATACTTTACCTTGTTTTTTTTCTCTGTTCTTTGCTGTAAACTTCCTGTTGCAATTTCTTCTTTGGCATTAATGTGCACACAAATTAATGACATCATATCGGAATGTCTTCTAAAGCTACTTCTAAAAATACCCGCTGATCCACTTTGTCCTTTGATTCACCGTGCCCCCCCCCCCCCCACCCCCTTACTGGTGATTTCTTAGGGAACAGGTCACACAACAAAAACATCAAAATAGTAAAAACGTCACATTTTGTGGTCCAAACGTCACACATTTTTGGTCAATACGTCACATACTTTTGGTCAAAACCCCACACGCTTTTGGTCAAAACCCCATATACTTTTTGATCAAAACATCACATTATCATTGGCATAGTGGACGATAACAGATATAAGGGACTCAAGCCATTTGTTTCAATTGATCATATTTTTAAAAAAAAGTACCGGTATCGCAAAAGAGGCATTTATACATGTGTCTTTCAAATATTTCAAATCATTTTGCCATATACATTACTAACACTCTCCAGTAGTTCGGTTCTCCGGATTTCTATTCTGATGGAAGTTTGAAAATTTTCTTCTGTGAGTCAACTGCAAATTTTCGAATGTTGCTTCTGGGTTTTTTTTTTTTCTTCTTTCACCAAACATCTCTGCAGTGGCAGCAAATGTGCTTCTTTATATAGTAGAACAAATCATCTACACAACCCCAACTGTTAACGTTTTAACTAAAATGACGAAGTTTTTACCAATACGATGTGACATTCTGACCAAAAAGTATGACGTTTTGACGAACAGTATGTGATGTTTTGACCAAAAGTATGATCTGTTGACCAAAAGTGTGTGACGTTTTGACAAAAAAATTGACGTTTTGATCATTTTGAAATGAGACGTCCTGACCGTGTGATGTTTTAACTAACAACCATTTCTTTTAGCATCTGTCGGAAAGTGAGTTGTCGTTCTTGGACCAACTATTACCAGCTGGTGTACCAAAATATCGGTTCTGACCGAATCTGTCCCCAAAAGGTTAATTATATACTACTCACCGAATCTGACCCCAAAAGGTTAATTATATACTACTCAAAGTTTGCTAAACACCAAATATATCCAACTACCTGTTTTACGTTTTAGTTGAAATATTGTAATGAAAGGTGTATATATTTTTTTATTTAATTATTTCTTTAATGATTTAAGTACAGAAATTAAGATTTTATTTGTGTTTGACATTATTTTTACCTGCGTCGCCAGCGGCAGAGCAGGTCTAGTAACCCCTCGACTCCGTCCGTCCGTCCGTCAGTCCATCCATCCGTCCGTCCGTCCATCCGTCAGTCCGTCCGTCCGTCCGTCAGTCCGTCCGAAACACTTCTTCCGTCAAAGTTTTCTTGGCTTCTATGAAAGGGAATGATTTTATATTTGGTCTGCTGCTTCATAATGATGAGCTGTATCGTGTATCTAATTTTCAGATCTGCCGTGCAGCCACTTCCTGTTTGCCGATACATTGACGTCTGTTCATCTCTGTAATCAGTTGCATGCAGCGACGCAGGTCCAGACCCGGTATTGGTCTTGGCTTGTTTAGCTTTTGAATACCATAACCATGGAAAATGGATATTATTGGTAAAAGAGGAAATTTTTCAATTTGCCAAAAAGTTGACGGAGCGAACTGGTATGGGTTCAATATCGAGTATGAGACCAATTACTGTTAATTACAGCTTGACAACGCCTTCTCGTGCTCCCAATCAGGTCCCTGGTGTCCTTTCTGTGATGTTGTTCCATTCTTGGACCAGCATGGCACCAAGCTCCTGGACACTTCTTGGATGGGCTGGACGGGCTGAAATTGCAAGCTGAAACTCACTTCAGACATGTTCGATTGGATTGGGGTCAGGGGATCTTGCTGGCCAGTCCATACGCTCAATCCCCTCCCTCTGTCGGTACTCTCGGACAGCATGGGCAACATGAGGACGGTCATTATCGTCCACCAGAACGAATCTATCACCCACTCCACCTACATACAATCCGACGTGGACATCCAGGATCTCATCAATATACCGCTGTGCAGTCCATGTACCACGGTCAAGGACACGGCTCTGTACGTCCATCCCTGATGATGCCGCCCCAGACCATGATTTACCCTCTACCATAACGGTCATGCTCAACAATGTTGGCTGCATGGAATCACTCTCCTGGTCTTCTCCATACCAAATATATGGCACATCATTGTGAAATTTGCTTGTGACATAGTTGCGATATTTTTGTCCATATGATTGAGGAATGTATTGAGATGGTCCCCAGTGTTTTCATTAGCTCTCTTGACAGGCAGGCGTTTCGTGACAGTCATGGAAAGCATGTACCCCTTGATTTTCATGATGTTTTCGTGTACTGTCTACATGTACATGACATGTGTAGGGCATTCAATCTTCATTTCAACACAAACCCTTATGATTTGGTGACTGAATATGGCAAATGCAAATGTAAGAAGACATTTGCCTGAAGCAGAAATGAGGCTGGCTGTAGGGATGGTGGAGCAAGGGGCTGCCCGTCGTCAGGCTGGTGAAGCCCTTGGTGTGCACCATACGGTGATCACCAGAACCTGGGCAAGATTTCAGCAGTATGGCACATCAGTAAGATGACATGGTGGTGGCAGATACAGGGCAACATCTGCAGCTGAAGACCGGTATTTGATCATTCAGGCACGTAGGAACCGCTTTGCCACAGCAACCCAGCTTCGCAGTGACCTTCAGAATGCACCCGGGGTAAATGTTTCGACGCAGACTATCCGGGCAAAGTTGAACGAATGTGGTCTCTGATCGAGAAGACCAAGTATTCGCATTCCACTTTCCTCGAACCACCGCCAGGCATGATATAAATGGGCCATGGACCACGTTGGATGGACCAGAGAAGATTGGCGACCTGTCCTTTTTACAGATGAGTCAAGGTACTACCCAGACCACACAGATAGGCGTTCTAGGGTATGGAGAAGACCAGGAGAGCAATTCCATGCAGCTAACATTGCTGAACATGACCGCTATGGTGGAGGGTCACTCGTGGTCTGGGGCGGCATCAGCAGGAATAAAGTACAGAGCTTGTGTCCTTGAACGTGGTACATTGGCTGCACAGCGGTATATTGATGAGATCCTGGATGTCCACGTCAGATTGTATGCACGTGCAGTGGGTGATAGATTCATTCTGATGGACGATAATGCCCGTCCTCATGTTGCCCATGCTGTCGAGGAGTACCGACAGAGGGAGGGGATTGAGCATATGGACTGGCCAGCAGTATCCCCTGACCTCAACCCAATCCAACATGTCTGGAAGGAGTTGCAGCTTGCAATTTCAGCCCGTCCAGTCCAGCCTAGAAGTGTCCAGGAGCTTGGTGCCTTGCTAGTCCAAGAATGGAATAACATCCCACAAAGGACCACCAGGAACCTGATTGGGAGCATGAGGAGGCGTTGACAAGTTGTAATTAACAGTAATGGGTCTCATACTCGATACTGAACCCATACCAGTTCGCTCCGTCAACTTTTTGACAAATTGAAAAATTTCCTCTTTTACCAATAATATCCATTTTCCATGGTTGTATTCAAAAGCTAAAAAATAATGTCAAACACAAATAAAATCTTAATTTCTGTACTTAACTCATTAAAGATATAATTAAATAAAAAATATATACACGTTTCATTACAATATTTAAACCAAAACGTAAAACAGGCAGTTGGATATACTTGGTGCTTAGAAAACTTTGAGTAGCATATTTTCATGACTCAAGAGTTGATGGTATTGTTCTACATGTATTTTCATCACTCGCCATATTAGCCATCTTCCAGGCAAACACATATTTTAAGTGCTTTGTTTAATTAGCCCTTTGTTGAAGTCTAGTGGTATATTCCTTGACAGTTCAATGGCAGCAATTAGAAGGTCCATATTCATTATTTGGGGTAGACCAATCAATCAGCCCTGGGGCTGCACGTTGAAAATATTGATGGTGTACCCCACACATTTACTGAACAGCCATCCTATTTAATGACGATACGACGTATCATGTTCCTGGCCGGAAAAACGGTCTCTTGGGTTCAAAGGGTTAACCACCTGCACACTGATCTCAAAATAACAAAATTTCAAAGAGTAAATTTTTCCCGTAATGCAACTGGGAAGTTACCCAAATAAGTAAATAAAGCAATAAAGTCAAATTTAGTCAATCATTTATACACGTTCCCAATTCATCAGTGCCGTATTAACCCATGATCGGGCCCCTAGGCTTTTAGGTACTTCGGGACGGGGCCCATCCGGCACTTCAATCTTTCACCCCACTACAGCTGATAGCCTGACCCTGGTATGGTAGGCACTATGTCGCAGTACATAGCCCTAGATCCCTTTTGCAGGTCTCCTGAAGAATTCTACTCACAACTTGACATATTATTTAAATAAGCATTAAAATAATGTACTGTATATAAATATATATATAGTATACTTTTGAGAGTATATATATATATGGATAAATACATATGTACATGTATCACTACGGCGCAAATTGCCTTTAACCATCGGGGCCCTAAGGCACTGCCTCCACAAAAAGAAATTGGCAGGCCCCCTGTACCTGCGGGCTCCTTGGCTTCAGCCTAGTTAGCCTTATGAATAATATGGCCCTGCATTTTTTAGAACTTTCACCCCAAACCTTGGTGACTTGATCCTTGTTTACCAGTATAAATGAGTAAATCAGTGTAATTTTGTAGGTATTTGTAAGATTTTAATGAGAGTGTAAGAATTATGTTTGTGCGTATTGTTGGGGGAGAGGGGTGGTCATTACAACAAGTTAACCCTAACTATGTGTTGTACATTCCCTTTTTTCAACTGGTTGAGTGCTAGAAGCCACTATCATTTATGTATTGGTGTTTATGGTCACATACTCCTGCACAATGGCTAATCCTGACCGCAAGTCCTGCAAATCGTTTATACCCATGTTGTCTATTTTAGAGGACTTCCACTCCAAGCATTGGTGACTGGGTCCTATTTCACCATTAACCCTTTTACCCAACGTAACGGCCAAAACCGGCCAGTGCTATTCTCAAAAATCGCTAATTAATTTTCATTATTTTTTTTCATTTTTTTTGTCTCAAAAACATAGATTATGACCCCTCGTTGGAACGAGCTCGTCGAGCTCGTTCCAACGAGGGGTCATAACCTATGTTTTTTGAGACAAAAAAATGAAAAAACATAGTTATTCAAGAATTATTTTTGCAAGTGTCGTATGCTTTTCAGTGTTAAAGGGTTAAACAGACCTTGTTTACTACACTACAAAAAGAAGCCATCTGAAAAGTGTTGAAAGCAAAAAGAAACAAATTCACCCAGTGGATCTCCTCCGGTTCCCCAACAGAATTCTTCACCCAGTAGATCTCTTCCAACTCACCAACAGGGTGAAATTTCGTTTTTTTCTTGCATGATATCACTCAAGATCTTCCAAATCTTTTCAAGAAAGAAAAAAATATTTTCCCACAGAGACCCCCCCCCCCCCCCACCCCCTCCCCCATCCTCCAGGCTTTTAGTGCCTGGTGATCCCCATTTCAGTAAGCGTTAATTTTATACACTCACATTTACATCTAACTAAAGTTTACCACAGTCAGATCTGTAACGTATGAGCATTTATTTATATTTAAATAGATAGTAAATTCTCCAATGAGTTCTGCGTTCAATTTCAAGCCCCTCTCTTGCCCACTAAAATCAATCAGCATAACACTTTGAACAAACTTTAATCTATGAGTTATAGTAATGCTATACTCTATATACCAAATATCAAAAGATTCTAATCAAGGAGTTATAGTAATGCTATATACCAAATATCAAAAGATTCTAATTCAGGAGTTATAGTGATGCTATATACCAAATATCAAAAGATTCTAATTCAGGAGTTATAGCGATGCTATATACCAAATATCAAAAGATTCTAATTTAGGAGTTATAATGATGCTATATACCAAATATCCAAAGATTCTAATCAAGGAGTTATAGTAATGCTATATACCAAATATCAAAAGATTCTAATTCAGGAGTTATAGTAATGCTACATACCAAATATCAAAAGATTCTAATCAAGGAGTTATAGTAATGCTATATACCAAATATCAAAAGATTCTAATTCAGGAGTTATAGTAATGCTATATACCAAATATCAAAAGATTCTAATTTAGGAGTTATAGTAATGCTATATACCAAATATCAAAAGATTCTAATCAAGGAGTTATAATGATGCTATATACCAAATATCAAAAGATTCTAATCAAGGAGTTATAGTGATGCTATATACCAAATATCAAAAGATTCTAATTCAGGAGTTATAGTAATGCTATATACCAAATATCAAAAGATTCTAATTTAGGAGTTATAGTAATGCTATATACCAAATATCAAAAGATTCTAATCAAGGAGTTATAATGATGCTATATACCAAATATCAAAAGATTCTAATCAAGGAGTTATAGTAATGCTATATACCAAATATCAAAAGATTCTAATTCAGGAGTTATAGTGATGCTATATACCAAATATCAAAAGATTCTAATTTAGGAGTTATAGTAATGCTATATACCAAATATCAAAAGATTCTAATCAAGGAGGTATAGTGATGCTATATACCAAATATCAAAAGATTCTAATTTAGGAGTTATAATGATGCTATATACCAAATATCAAAAGATTCTAATCAAGGAGTTATAGTGATGCTATATACCAAATATCAAAAGATTCTAATCAAGGAGTTATAGTAATGCTACATACCAAATATCAAAAGATTCTAATTTAGGAGTTATAGTAATGCTATATACCAAATATCAAAAGATTCTAATCAAGGAGTTATAGTGATGCTATATACCAAATATCAAAAGATTCTAATTTAGGAGTTATAATGATGCTATATACCAAATATCAAAAGATTCTAATTTAGGAGTTATAGTAATGCTATATACCAAATATCAAAAGATTCTAATCAAGGAGTTATAGTGATGCTATATACCAAATATCAAAAGATTCGAATGTAGGAGTTATAGTGATGCTATATACCAAATATCAAAAGATTCTAATCAAGGAGTTATAGTGATGCTATGTACCAAATATCAAAGATTCTAATCAAGGAGTTATAGTGATGCTATGTACCAAATATCAAAAAATTCTAATTTAGGAGTTATAGTAATAGGCCTACTATATACCAAATATCAAAAGATTGTAATCAAGGAGTTATGGTGATGCTTTGTACCAAATATCAAAAGATTCTAATTTAGGAGTTATAATGATGGTATATACCAAATATCAAAAGATTCTAATTTAGGAGTTATAGTAATGCTATATACCAAATATCAAAAGATTCTAATCAAGGAGTTATAGTGATGCTATATACCAAATATCAAAAAGATTCTAATTTAGGAGTTATAGTGATGCTATATACCAAATATCAAAAGATTCTAATCAAGGAGTTATAGTGATACTATATACCAAATATCAAAAGATTCTAATTTAGGAGTTATAGTAATAGGCCTACTATATACCAAATATCAAAAGATTGTAATCAAGGAGTTATGGTGATGCTTTGTACCAAATATCAAAAGATTCTAATTTAGGAGTTATAATGATGCTATATACCAAATATCAAAAGATTCTAATTTAGGAGTTATAGTAATGCTATATACCAAATATCAAAAGATTCTAATCAAGGAGTTATAGTAATGCTATATACCAAATATCAAAAGATTCTAATCAAGGAGTTATAGTGATGCTATATACCAAATATCAAAAGATTCTAATTTAGGAGTTATAGTGATGCTATATACCAAATATCAAAAGATTCTAATGTAGGAGTTATAGTGATGGTATATACCAAATATCAAAAGATTCAACATGGTGGGTCTGAAGAAGAAAATCTTTGAAGAATATTCCTCATACTGTACTAAGTTAAAATTCGGGTTCAAATATGTGCCCAGGGATTTGATTTCAACAAACTTGAATCTCCCCCATACTGAGAAAGTCAAAACTATGTAAAACCAGTGGACACCGTTGAACGACGCATAATACGCTCGCACTTCCAAAAATTATAAAGCATTATTCATGTTCCAATTGAACTTTACTGTCAGTTTCTCCATTTTAGTTAACCCTTTACCTAACGTGAAAAGCAGACGACACTTGCAAAAAAAATTCTTGAATAACTAATTTTTTTCATTTTTTGTCTCAAAAACATAGGTTATGACCCCTCGTTGGAACGAGCTCGACCAGCTCGTTCCAACGAGGGGTCATAACCTATGTTTTGGGGACAAAAAATGAAAAAAATAGTGAAAATTAATTGGCGATTTTTGAGAATAGCGCTGGCCGGTTTTGGCCATTACGTTGGGTAAAGGGTTAATTATACTTGATGTAAACAAACTGGAATGTGACCCCACTAAGGATACTGCAAAACAAATATCAAGAGATTCTGACTGATGGATCTGGAGAAGAGGAATTTTAAAGAATATTCCTCATGTTGTACTAAGTTGAAACTTGGGCTCCCACAGGCAGTCCAAATATGACCCATGGGACTTAATTTGAACAAACTTGAACCTGAACCAATTCGGATAAATTATAAGTCTTTCCTGTTCAGCCCAAACGGTAGCAATGTCCGGAGGCAGTACATCCAGTTAATGTCCATTTCTTTTCTGCGTCCCGTTGCTGTTTCTGAGTCAGGGTCAGAATGTAAGATTTGTATGATTCTAAAGTGCATATCATTAATGTTATGATCCTGCTGGGAAAAATGAGTGCTATTGTTGTCTCTTGCTTGTGGCAAATATCAGACTTGTGTTCTGTTCGTCTAATGTGGAAATTTCTTTTTGTCTCCTTGTCTCCCCCACATATTGTTTTGAACATCGGTTGCACGTTAGCAGATAGATGCAGTTTCTGCTTGCGCATGAGTACCGTTTGGGGCCCAGTCGTTCGTCTCCCCAGTTGTACGGGCTCGTTTCTTGGGCGGACTGCTGGTTGACTCAATGACTGTTGCGTTCGACTCGCTGCTGTTCAGGCTAAGGAGTGAGGAACTTCATATGGATATGCTATCCGAGTTAGGGACACCCTCTGTCATCGTGTGTGTATAATAATGATAAATTAGTATAGAGCAAGGGGGCGCGGTGGCATCGCGGTAACCGGTTCTCGTCCACCCATGGGAACCCCGGGAAGTGAAGCAGTGCTTGTTTACTGTGGTAAACAGGCTCTGTTTCACTGGTAAAATAGGACCCAGTCACTAATGCTTGGGGTGCAAGTCCTCTAAAAAAGGCAACATGGGGTATAAACGATTGACTGACCTTGACTTTATCTTCATGTTGTGGTCATGATTAGCCATTGTGCAGAAGTATGTGACCTTAAACAACAATAAATAAATAAATAAATAACCGGTTCTCGTCAGATCACCGAAGTTAAGCAATGTCGAGCGTGGTTAGTAGTTGGATGGGTGACCATTTCAGCGACTGATTTGCGCTCCCGCGTTGTGTCCTTGGGCATGGCACTTAACCCCGATTGCCCGCATGGGGGCACGATGACGCTGTGTACTAGGGCGTACTGCACGTCGAAGGTGCGCATGTCTTCAACCAATCTAACCCCGCCTGTGCTGTGGTGCAGAGTTCAGAGTTACGATGTTGGAGAGCTGACAGCTGCTCGTCGTTGCTCGGTGGTTCTCTCCGGGTACTCCGGCTTCCTCCACCCATAAAACTGTCACCGACATGATATGACGCTGGCTGTTAATGTATCATTAAACCCTAATAAAAAGAAAAAGAAAAAAAAAGTATAGAGCAAATGGTCCAAGAGGTGACACATACACTCCCCTAATGTGTGATTGAACGTTGATGAATACAGAAGCCTCTACAGGCTTATGTATTCATAAACGTTCAATCACACATTAGGGGAGCGTGTGTGTCACTTCTTGGACCATTTTCTTTATACTAATTAAACTTGAACCTGAACCTCATAAGGATGCTACATGCCAAATATCAAAACATTCTGACAGGTAGATGTGAAGAAGAAAATTTTGAAAGAATATTTCTCATATTGCATGAAGTTAAGTTTGAGTTCCCATTGGTTGCCCAAATATGATGCCAGGGACTTGATTTTAACAAACTTGAATCTGACCCCTCTATACCAATAATCAAAATATTCTGACTAGTGGATCTGAAGATGATGATTTGAACAAATTTTTCCTCATATTGGTCTGAGTTAAAATTTAGGTTCCCATATGGATCCCAAATATGAACCCAGGGACTTGATTTGAACAAACTTGAATCTCACCTTACTAAGGATCTTCCATACCAAATATCAAATGATGTTGACTGATGGATCTGAAGAATAAGATTTTAAAAAAAATATCCCCCCCCACCCCCCCCCCCCCCAATCACAAACTAAGTTAAAAGTCGGGCTCCCAAATATGACTCCAGGGACTTGATTTGAACAAACCTCAGGCTTACCCCACCGAAGATGTAGTATAACAATTATCAAGAGATTTTAACTGGTAGATCTGAAGAAGATTTTTAAATAAATTACCTCATATTGCACATCCCATCCCATAGGGAGCCCAAATATGAACCCAGGGATTTGGTTTGAACAAACCTGAATCTGTCCTCTGTAAGGATATTGTTTATCAAGTATTAAAAGATTCCCCCAGCGGGAACCCTGGGAAGTGAAGCAGTGTTTGTTTACTGTGGTAAACAAGCTCTGTTTCACTGGTGAAATAGGACCCTGTCATTAATGCTTGGAGTGCAAGTCTTTCAAAATAGGCAACATGGGGTATAAATGATTGATTGACCTTGACTTTATCTTCATGCTGTGGTCATGATTAACCATTATGCAGAGGTATGTGACCTAAACACCAAAAAATAAATAAATAAATAATCAAAAGATTCTGATTGGTAGTTGTGGAGAAGATTTTTTTTAATTTTGTGAAAATATTTTGTGGATGTTAACAGAATTATGCACCTTGAGGTGCCCCCTTAAGGCGTGGCAACTTCTTTTAAACAAACTTGAATTGACATATAAGGAACATGCATATCAAATTTGGTTCAATTCATCCCAGTAGTTTATGAGAAGTTGATAATGTAAAGTTCACGCCGGACAGATGGATGGACATTTGATGGAAAGTGATCACTACAGCTCCCCTTGTGCTGTGTGCCGTTGAGCTAAAAATTACCAAGAAAATTTCATTATTTTTTCAATTTATGCCCTCAGATTATAGCTTTTGATTTTTCAATGCAATGAACTCATCAGGCTCATTTTAATTAAGGATATACTGGCTGTGAATTATCACAAATTATCTAGATATTTCTCGATATCTATCGAGTCGACAGATATCGAGAAATATTCCTCTGCAGCTTCCTAAATGATGCATACGTCAGGCATCATGTCGCCTTGAAGGAATGATCAGCTGATTTTTGTTATTGTTTTGAAGGGTACGCATTTGGGGTCGAATTGGGCTGAATATTGTGCAATAAAATGTCTCGTAGCATTTAATAAAAAAGAAAATGTACTCTATTTTAGTCAGTATCTGGAATTATCTCATGAGTGTGGACCTGAGCGCTTTCGCAAGTGAAAAATATTTTTTTCTGGTCCATATGATGAATTTTTTCAGTAGCTTCCACATGACGTCACCTTGAATTTCGCGTCGAAGGAACAATCAGTTGCTTTTTGTTATTGTCTTGAAATTGTTTGCAGTCAAAATTGGGCTGAATATTGCACAGTAAATGTCACGTAGCATATAACAGAAAGAACTTCTACACTATTTTAGTGAACATTGGGAATTATCTCATGGGTGTGGACCTGAACGTTTTATTTATTTTTTTATGGATTTTAAAAATAGTACTTTCAGGTCCACACGAATGAGATAATTCCTGATATTCACTAAAACAGCGTAGATATCCTCTATATATTTTCGAGACTAAAACTGAAAATTAAGAGTTCCCACTGGGGACCTCATTTTGCAGATGTCGGTCTGCTTATTTTCTGGCTTGCCTGCACACATGTGTCGAATTGGGTGACAGACTATTTTGGGACGATCATGTCATCTGTAATCTACCCCCCCCCCCCCCCCCCCTCCACCACCTCATTGGAATTTTCATTTGACCTACATGTACAATCACGGAAGCTGTGCAGTTTAAACGATGCAATTGCATTCTAATTAGCTATCGCAAAGGCAATAAACTAAATAAAAACATTTTTGTGTATAGAATTACTCTATGTATTGGGACACTCTATGATTTGGGACACACATTTTTTCCAGAAAACTATATTTTTTTATGCCCCAAAGTTTGGGACATTCAGGAGATTTGTTTCCAGTTGACCCGTCACTAGTAGCAGACGACACTCATAAAAAAAATTCTTGAGTAACTAAAAATTTTCATTTTTTGCTTCCAAAACATAGCTTATGATCCCTCATTGGAACGAGCGCAATGCTCGCGTTCCAGTGAGGGATCATAAGCTATGTTTTGGAGGCAAAAAATGAAAATATAAAAGAAATTGGATGGCGATTTTCGTATATAGTGATGGAAAACGAATCGCACACAACTTTATTCAGCATCAAATCAAGACCAGGCTCTGTTCTTTCCCCATTTTCTAAGAATTGGGACACCTGTGAAAATAATTATTTTTAGCTGTCCCAATACATAGAGTAAATACTTCTAAAGTTTAGAAGAGAGAGTTCAAATCAATCATTATTAGCTGTATAATGATAACAAATTGAATAGAACTAGCTCAAATATGCATGTACTGCGACAGTGCAAACATGCATACACCACATATTTGGCCTACAGTAGAACCTGTCTTGAGAGACCGCTCTTTGGGCCACACGAAAGTGGTCTCTCAAGACAGTTGGTCTCTCATAACAGGTTTCAGGTTTTCTCAAGTCAGTGAATAACCAACCACAAAATTCAGAAATGGAGAAGAATGCATTTTTGTAATTACTTTGTAGTTCTTTTTTATGAAGTTTTTGTAACAAATTGAAATGGACTGTTACAAAAATTATAAAAATAAATTAGTGTTGAAAATCTTCATTGAAGATTTTCAACACTAATTTATTTTTATAATTTTTATAACAGTCCATTTCAATTTGTTACAAAAAGATTTTCAACACAAATTTATTTTTATTCCTATCTGTCACATTTCAGGTATGTATGAAATTGTTTATTCTGCAATAATCCTAATCTTTTCACAGGGGTCTTATAAAAAACATCTCAATCTTTAATGAGTTAGCAATTGAAACCCAATTAAGAGGTTTTAATACTTTTAATTGTGTTAGGATAACACAATGGATTTTCCAATTCCAGAAAAGGTAAGAAGTTTTTGTCATGGTTTCAGTCTTCAAAGGGGTGGTCTCTCAAGACAGGTCAATTATGGCATAAAAATACAAGTTGGTACCAGGTTACAGTGGTCTCTCAAGACAGGTGGTCTCCCATAGCAGGTCCATTATAGAGTAAAACCAATTGGTGCCTGGCAGATGTGGTCTCTCAAGACAGGTGGTCTCTCAAGACAGTGGTCTCTCAAGACAGGTTTTACTGTATTTATAAATCTGCCCACAGGAATTCCCCCTAATTACACAAGTGTTTGTAAACATTAGCAGATGATTGATCACCCGAAACTGAACCGGTTGTGAAATAACTTGATAGTTAGTTGTCAACTGAATTGATGAGGGTCCTTCTAATAATTGTATACATAGACATGAAGGCATGTAATAAACACAGAACAACATGCACATGTGAATGGGTTAATCAATATGGCATGAGTGCCGGCACGGAAGGATAAAACGAGAGGCCGCAGGTGCATGTCATTCTGTGTATTTACTTGAAAATTGCATTTTTATTCATTTGTTAACTCATCCAGAATGGGGCACAGTGACTCAGAAGGTAGAGGTGCAGGCTGCAAACCGAGAGGTCCTCGGTGTAAATCCCACTTGAGGCAACCTCGTTGTGTCCTTGGGCAAGACACTTCACCCCTATTGCCCACAAGGGGGCACAGTGGTATTTTGCACTAAGGTTCACTTGTCTTCAACCTATGCTAACCCTGCTTATGTGAAGTTAGTATGTTGGGGAGCCTTACAGTTGCTTGGTGGTTCTCTCCGGGTACTCTGGCTTCTTCCACACATAAAACTGTCCAACATGAAGTGACCCTGGCTGTCAAAAGTGTTGTTATACCCCTGGCCAATAGATAAATAAATAACTCTTCCAGAATCATGGTCTACATTGTAATGATGATAAAACCTACTGTTATGATGACATAATGATATGCTGTGATGTAATACACTGTTGGAAAGGGCTCTCTGGGCCCTTTCCAAAAGTGTATTACATCACAGTATATAATTGGATTATTGACAGAATCTCATGAAATAAACTGCAGTGGTCAAAATTCTACACACCAGACTGGGGGGCGTACAATTAAAACTAGAAGTCCTGTCCCATATTTTGCACTAATTTGAAATAACAGCGCATTAGGTTAGCACAGCAAATCACCAGAGAATCACCAAAGAATCACATCTGATGCATGGCAGTGTCTCAAGATTTCTGCAGAATTGTAACATGCGATGGCTGATTGATATTCAGTACTTGTAACAGGCAATCAACAGTAATTAAGTCACACCTCCTACTGAGGTGGCAATTAAATATTAGAATGCAGATGCTCAGAGGGTGAGATGATTACAACACATTTCTTTTATTCGACCTTGGGAATAGCGCACTACCTTCAGGTGCACCATCGATGTGCTGTATGCCTTAGTACACAGCGCCATCATGTCCCCCATGCAGGCAATGGGGGTGAAGTGTCTTGCCCAAGGACACAACACAGTTGCCGCAAGTGGGGTTCGAACTGAGGACCTCTCGGCTTGCAGCCTGCACCTCTACCTACTGAGCCACCATGCCCTCTAGGTAAACTCACTTCTACCACCTTTCAAGGATGGTGGTAGAAAATGAAGTACTGTTTGAGGATAGAAACAAATCTAAGCACTTCTCCAGGAAAGTGCCGAAATTCAAGGACTTTTCATTTGAGTGGGAACCCTGTTTATTTAATGAAAACAATTTTTTTGCAAGTGTCATTTTTTCGTCATGTTAGGTAAAGGACTAATGAACCACTGTATCATGCATGAGTGGGTGTACTGTACTCTGCAACAGCCCTAGTAATTCACGCTCAGCAATCAGCAGTGCCGAGGAAAATGCTGTGGAAAGGAAAACTAAAACTGCAAAAATACTGCCAAGGATGCCTTATTCAGAAAGCCCTATGGTGGTAGAAATTGCACAACTTCCAGGTTAAACACAAGGAAACAAACATGTGGGTTGCACTACGCTGTATTGCTAATCTTACAATTTACAGTACAAATTGCAGCATAACCACTAGAAACTACGTGTTCTGCTTCTTCTATGTTGATAACACCAGAATCTGACATCAGTTTCTGGAAAGCTCTTATAGAGCTTTCCAGAAACTGATGTCAGATTCTGGTATTATCAACATCGAAGCACTGAGATACTTAGTTTGTGGTTATGATGCATCTTATTTTCACTCATCCTATACATATTGAGCAAGTTGCCTGCTTACTTCCAAGATTTTTTTCTCAGCATTCACATGGTTCATGATATTGGCATGATCTAATTGAGTGAAAGACTCAGCAGATTGATTGTGATTATATACACATGTTCCTCAAACTACTTTCACATGTTAAAGTTACAAGATTTCACTTCACCACGTACTACATATACATGGCAACTGAGACTGTGCCCTGCCCCCTGATGATTTTTACATAATCGAACAGGCTTCACAGCAATTGCCATAGAAGCACCAGTTTTCCACAGCAATTTTTTTGCCGAGGAAACAAGGATGAATTACCAGGACTGCTGCAATGTTTTCTGTGTCCAAAAGATATCAAAACAACACAAAAAGGAAGTTGAATGACAAGTGTATTTTTATTTTCAATTTTCTTACATCAGTTCATATTTTTAAAACATAACAAGATTATTTAATATTCTTTGTTGATATCTGACTTGCTTGTATATGTATAGTGGAAGTGAGTTTTTCATAACTCAATGAATAATTTTCTTATTGTATGAATATTTTTACTTTGTGGTCACAGGGTGCATTCTAATACAGTGGAGTCCACTTAATTGGATATCACGTAACTGAATAACCCTGTTAATTGAATATAATTTCCCAACACAAAACCATTTACCATACCTCCGGTAAAAATTTGACCTGTCAATTGAATATAGGTTATAGAGTAAGCTCCTGTTAATTGAATAAAAAATCTTGTAACCTGTCAAGAAATTACCCTGACTCTCCCCAGTTTTCCTTTGTTTATAGACCTATTTGGCCTCAGTATATCCAATACAGGCATTTAATCTATTATATCTTGTTTGACAGATCTCATGGAGCTCTGTCAAACAAGATATAATAGAATAAATGCAAAGTTTATCTCCAGAATACAGGAAAGTGACACAATGCATGTTAATTGAATACTCCTGTTAACTGAAAAATTTTCATTGGCAAAGTGGCTATTCAATTAACAGGGTTCCACTGTACAAATAAACACTCTGAATTAATTATCATATAATTGCATCACTACATACTGCACCTCATGGAAATAGCTAGAATGTCTTTTTCAAATTTCCTGTGTGCCATAGAATGAACAAAGGATGCTGGCTTTATTTACAATAGCACATCAGGGATTCAAACCTTTCTTGATTCTATGGCACATGGGGAATTTGAAAAAGAGATGCTCCGAGGTTCAGTATGCAGAATTAAGTGATGCAATTATATGATAAATAATAAAAAAAAATTTTTAGTATTCTGTGTGTTCTGTACTAGTCTCATATATCCTTGGTTAACTAGCTTTCCATTTTAGGGTCTGTCAGTGGTCGAGTGGTGTGTATGGTTCAGTATAGTTTCGTGAGGTGGTTGGTGCTGAAGGAAACTCTCTTGCCGTGGGTTCGAACCCCCGCTATGCCACTTTGAATTAAATTATAACAATTGAAGTGAATTATCTGTTGCTTTGAGTCTGACTGTGGGATGGGTGTGTTAAGTTATATTTATTTATTGGGGTTTAATGACACTTTCAACAGCCAGGGTCACCTCGTGTCAGATAGTTTTATGGGTGGAGGAAGAGGGAGTACCTGGAGAGAACCACCAAACAACTGTCAGACTACAAAGGTCATCCCAGACACCTGTGCCAATGGTCCAAGGATAGGCATTAATATAAGTTGCGTAACTTTTCACCAATCCTTGTAAAACAATAAAGATTAAATAAAATAAATAAATAAATAAACTGTCAGACTCCCCAAAATACTAACTCTACACAGGCAGGGTTAGCACTGGTTGAAGACAAGTGCAACATGGATATGCAGTATGCCTTAACACACAGAGTTGACATGCCCCCACATGGGCAATTAGGATGAAATTTTAAGTTATATGAAGTGTGTAGCACTACATGCAAACTTGCCCTTCCCACATTCATATTTGCAACAGATAATATACATACAAGATAATAAGGCCACACAAAGTAGATGTTCTGTTTCTCAGGCCAAGTTTTGTAAAATTGCATGCGGGTGGACGGGCGGTTTTTTATTTTATATTTTATTTTTGTAATTACTTCTGTGCCATCAGAAGTTCATATTCTTGGTTTATTTTATGTTTTAGGCCTCATAATCTACAGAATAGCAAGGGTGGTGGTGTATTTCGTCCCTTGGGTGCAACAAGGCTTTGCAATGCTAAAGCATTGCAAAGCCTTGTTGCACTCAAGGGATAAATTTATCAATTTTATTAATTTGTGTAAAATATCAGACATAAACCATTTAATTTTTATTTTTTCAAGTTTGCATTGGTCATAAAAAGAGAGCATGCGGCAGCCAAAAGGACCATGCGGGAGGGCCTGAGAAACAGATTTTTAATTTTATTAAGCCTAATAAATAATATATATACATATAATTACAGCATCAATGTCAAATATGTTGACATCTTGTATATAGATATAAGATTCTTATAAAAAGCATATAATGAAAAGAAAATCTAGTGTTTTTGAGTGGATACTGAAAATTATCTCATGAGTGACTGAGACAAATGTTTATCGCAAGTGCTTGCACAAGCGAAAATTTCTATTTGCTTCAGTCACAAGTGAGATAATTTTTGGTATCCACTCAAAAACACTAGATTTTCTTTTTATTATACGCTTTTTATAAGAATTGGATAATTCCACTCATTTTAACCTTGAATTGATGCATAAAAGTAAACAGTGCATTGAATCATAGACACGCGGAAGTGATTTGATTGATACTCAGAACAGATAACGTCTTGCAATCTGATTTAGCTGGCGGCTTTCTAGTCCAAACATGGCCTGAAAGTCCGTAATATAAGTTTTTGGTTTGGTATGTCCCAAAACTTATATTACAGACTTTCAGGCCATGTTTGGACTAGCAGGTTTCATACATCAATTCAAGGTGAATACGTGTTGAATTATTACTGGAAAGGATCGGTTTCCACTCAAAAACACTAGATTTACTTTTCATTATATGTTTTAAGAATAAATTTATCATTTCCAGTGAAAATTTGACTCGTATTCATCTTGAAGTGATGCTTTGGTTCTATAGACTGTAATGGATGTACTGAAGAAAAACAGATTACTAATCAAGAGGAATTCAGTGATTGTAATTTCTGGACATATTATAAGATTTTTTATTCAATTAACCCTTCACCTAACATGAAAATCAGCCGACACTTGTCAAAATAATTCTTGAATAACTAATTTTTTTCATTTTTTGTCTCAAAAACATAGGTTATGACCCCTTGTTGGAACGAGCTCTACAAGCTCGTTCCAACGAGGGGTCATAACCTATGTTTTCGAGACAAAAAATGAAAAAATAATGAAAATTAATTGGCGATTTTTTTAGAACAGCGCTGGCCAGTTTTTGCCATTATGTTGGGTAAAGGGGTAACAGGAGTTTACTCCAAAACCTATATGCAATTAACAGGTCAAATTTGTACCGACAGTATGGTAAACGTTTTTCTGTTTGGAAATACATTCAATTAACAGGGTTATTTTTCTGTTTGGAAATGTATTCAATTAACAAGGTTATTCAATTAAGAGATATCATATTAAGAATACTTCACTGTACAGAAAGTGACATTAAACAGTTTAGATAACAGATCTAGCAAACAACACTTAATAAAATTTTTCTTGAATAGTTGAAACTTTTCATTCTCCAAAAACAGTTCATGACCTTTCCTTGTAATGATGGGTTAGTTCCATTTAGGAAATCGTAAGCTATGTTTTGGGGTGGAAAAACTGAATAATGCTGGTGGGTTCATGTCAGAACAGGATAGGAAACAATAAACACTTAACGATCTTTGGTATTGCATCTATTCAATTTATCCAGTCGCTTACTATCAAGCTATTACAGGGGCTCACTTTACTATCATTCTGAGCACCTGTAATAGCTTGATTGTACTACAGTAAGAATGTTTGTCAAATAGGAATAAAGTTAATAAACTTAGATTAATTTAATCAATCATGATTTCCAAAACAAACAAAAACAACGAAGATATAGACAGTAATTGTTTGTCTGGACTAGTTATGTGAAATAATTAATGAGAGGTGAGGGACGTTATACAAACACAAGTGCATAAATGCGCACAAGTCTTTTACAATATAGTCCCTCGCCTTGAATGAATTATTTCACGTAACCAGTCCAGTCAAGCAAATACTCTGTTTATTACTTTTCATTATTAACGATAATTATATTATTTAACCCTTCACCTAACATAACGGCCAAAACCGGCCAGCGCTATTCTAAAAAATCACCCATTTTTTTGTCTCTAAAACATAGGTTATGACCCCTCCCTGGAACGAGCTCGTCGAGCTCGTTCCAGTGAGGGGTCGTAACTTATGTTTTTGAGACAAAAACTGAAAATAATAGTTATTCAAGAATTTATTTTGCAAGTGTCGTCGGCTTTTCATGTTAGGTAAAGGGGTAAAAAAAACCCAAAAAACAATGAAGTCCCCATTACACCCACGGTAAAGCATCTTTGGTTGCGCACACAGATACATGACCCAATTGTTGATTGCATAATTCACTTGTGAAGTTATCGCTTATAATCAAACCCGGAAATCCCAGTAAATCACACTTTGGAAAGTAATAAGATAGCATAATGGTGGTGCTCTTCCGGCAGTCAGAAGCCTTGATGCCGACACTGTATGCGCAATGCGAAAAGGTTAGCATCAGTCGGATGTAGTACATTTCAATTCCAAAAGATAAAATGTTCAACATCAATCATGCATTTGCAGTAACCTGGCATTGATCAACATATTAGCGAGTGATGACAGATCAAAGAGAATGACGAAAGGCCACAAAATTTATTTATTGGTGTTTAAGTTGACATATTTCTGTACAATGGCTAATCGTGACCACAGCATGGAGATAAAGTCAATTTCAATCTATCGTTTATACCCATGCTGCTCATTTTAAGGGACTTCCACCCCAAGCACTGGTGACTGG
The DNA here is from genome assembly GCA_031216915.1 of Pictodentalium vernedei. Classification (NCBI taxonomy): domain Eukaryota; kingdom Metazoa; phylum Mollusca; class Scaphopoda; order Dentaliida; family Dentaliidae; genus Pictodentalium; species Pictodentalium vernedei. The sequence goes on from CM062294.1 coordinate 52,819,331, forward strand.
GTCCTATTTTATCAGTAAAACAGGGCTTAATACATTAAACAAACATAGCGTCAATTCTAGAGGTTCTCACAGAGGAAGAGCATTCATGAAGAAGCCACATAACCTGTCATCGTCTGAATTAGACCTTCAAGTCTTCACAGGTACATAATGAGGTCAATAAAATATCTTGTGTTGAAAACTTCTTTCCTCTTCGATAAAACTTCAACCAGAATAACTGTCAGCACTATAACCCTTTGAACCTGAGAGGCCTCTTGTCTGGTCGAGGAACATGATACGTTATACTTCCATAAAGTAAGAGGACTGCAAAGTGAATGTCTGGGGTAGACCAATCAATATTTTCAACGTGCAGCCTGATGCTGCACGTTGAAAATATTAATTGGTCTACCTCTAAATAATAAATGTGGACTCTTCCAATTGCTGCCATTGAACTGACATGGAAGGTACCACCAGGGTTCAAAGGGTTAAATACAGTCTGATGAACCTTTGATTGAATGATTATGAGTGCATTGCTGTTCAGGTCACTTGTCTGCGAACTGTGATGAAACCCATGCCAGTCCCCATTTTAAGTTTGTCAGCATAAACTTCAGTGCTTTTGTCCATTGTTCTTCAGAGTTGAATTGAATTCTGTAAAAGAAGAGAATTATTATCATCTACCAACTCAAATTGTTGAGAATATGTACATTTTATTATATGCTAGCCTGTGAATTATCGCAAATTATCTAAAAGATATTTCTCGATATCCATCGACACGATGGATATTGAGGAATATCGCTCAGTAGGTTCATAAATGACATCACAATATGCCGCAACACATTGCCTTGAAGGAACGATCAGCTGATCTTTGTTATTGTTTTGAAACATATGCATTTGGGGTCGAATTGGGCTGAATATTGTGCAATAAAATGTCTTGTAGCGTATAATAAAAAAGAAAATCTACTCTATTTTAGTCAGTACTGGGAATTATCACATGAGTGTGGACATGAAATACAATACCAGAAGAATTATGGTAGTTTTTAGGCAGCAATCATATTACATTTATATGGTTAGTTCAGGGTTAATTATCCACAGATCTGTTTTTTTGTCATCCTTGAGTTATTTCAATGACCTCACTGTTATCTCACATTGGGTTGGTTTGCACGAGTTAATTATGATAGCACTCCGGACATTTGTACTTGATTTCTCGCTGTGTACTTGTGACCAGTGAGTCTTCTGTGAATTACATCGAAACGACTGGATCAAGTGGTGAATTTCCAATAAAAATTCCAGCTGCCTCCCCTACCAACACCTTTGTAAATTCATTGCACTGGTATAGCTTGTCAAGTGTACTCAGTATGGGTACAGTTTAGGTTGTGTGGGCCTTTTTTCATACCGCCCACAACATAGGCAACATTTTCCAAAATGAAACTCCCCAGACAGCAGTCATTATAATTTTACTGCTCCTTTATTGGCTACACTGTACTTATGATACATATATCAAACAATAAACTCTACATTAGTAATTTACAGTGTAGTCCTAAAACACATACATTAGTTCTTATTAATTGCTCATTGCAAGTTTGGTTTTCCAGTCCACGATGGCTGCATAAAGTTTTATTTTTCATGAGCGCTTAGTGAAAAATAATATTTTCAGGTCCACACGATAAATTTTTTCAGTAGCTTCCTAAATAACGTTACTCTTCAGCGCATGACCTCCCCTTGAAGAAACGATCAGCTAATCTTTGTTATTGTTTTGAAACATATGTGTTTGCAGTTAAATTTGGCTGAATATTGCGCAGTAAAATGTCACATAGCATATAATAAAAAAAAATCTACACTATTTTAGTGAATATCAGGAATTATCTCATTCGTGTGGACCTGAAAGTATTATTTTTCACTCGCGCAAGCGCTCGCGAAAAATAAAACTTTCAGGTCCACACTCCAGAGATATTTCCCGATATTCACTAAAACAGCGTAGATATCCTCTATTTTCATAGAACCCTATGAAGCTTCGACATTCAATTTGATGTTGAATCGTAAGTTGGTATTCGGTTCGATTTCGAAATTGGCTGATCAATTCATTTTCCTTCGAATCTTTTCACTGGAATTTTGCGTGGTATCAGTCATCTTAGTTGTCTCACAAAACGTACAGCTGAGATAGATAGTCTTCTCACAAAATGTATAGTTGACATAAATAATGTTGAAAATAATGACTGATGGAGTGTAATTTCTGCTGTATAAACATAAGAAGCATCTGTACAGTTAAAACTAGAAGTCCTGTCCTAGAAGTCCTGTAGGAATTGCGCGCAATTGCCATATCGAATGTCATCCAAAGCACAGCAGCTTCTCCTGGATACTCAAACAAACACAGGCAATGTTTCTGCCAATGGACCTCCGGTTTACCCGGAGGTCCATTGGCTGAAACATTGCCTGTACACAGGCCGCATGTACAGAATTTGATGGCTTTACTATGGTCATAACGCATAGATTAACGTGCAGATCGATGTACTATTTTTGCGCATTTCATGACAGGACTTCTAGTTTTAACTGTACAAATGCCACCATCTACACTAATTCCAGTTTCACTTGTCACTACCACTGCTGAAAGCAAATTCAAAGTATCGACAATGAGCTCACGGTTGCTAGTAGCTAGCCCTGTGCAGTACCCAGTACAGATTTACTGCACCCATTTCTTCGCACTATTCCTTCGTGATGTAGTTGGAATATTTTATCTTGCGGGCAATCGAGATCAAGGACAAGGGCACAATGCAGTTGCCCCAGGCGGGAATCGAACCATGGACCTATCTGTTTGAAGTCCAATGCTATAACTACTGAGCTACTGCGCTCCCAAGGACATGCATATATGTATTGTTTCCCCGAAAACTTTGGTCAAATTTTCGAAAATTAAATTTTATACCAGAATATTTGGAATGAAACACAGACCATGTGGAAACTAAAATTTGCCCCACATGGTGGAATGCACTGCCTAAAAATCTGCCATAGCAAAAGTAAGAGACAAAATTTTGACAATAAAATACCTTAAAATGACTTAACAGTTGTATTTTGCAATCCTTCTTGTACAGACACAGAGAATTGTTTTTGTCATTCATAAGAGGAATGGGCAGGAAGACTAATTCCAATCCATTGTATCTACAAGTCCCAAATGCTGCTATTTTGTCTTTTTGTTATGACAAAGGAAGCAGCCAACTCCATGCAGTTCTGAGCAACAGATACACTACAAGTCAGAAGTAGTTGTAGTAACAACGGTAGCATAATCAGGAATAGAAACGCGGTTGTAAACGTTCAAAAAATGCGTTTATCATTTTTTTTCGTGGTTACTCTACTGGACAATTGTTTATCCTTTCATTTCTAGTCCCATTTATAAACGATGATAAACATTTGGCTGTTCACTTGCTCGACCTGTAAATTCGGCAAATATAACTGAGAATACATCCGTTGTCCAACGACATACTACTAAAAATAAATAAACCAGACTGGAAAACAAGATATTGGTACAGGACAAGTTACAGACTGTGGAAGGTCTGTAAATATGTGCTGGTTAATTATATTTCTCAGCCATTGTTTCATACCACCAATACCCCCCCCCCCCCCCCCCCCCCCCCTCCACAAAATGCCAACATAGGAGTTATCAACATCAACATAGTTATGCATTACTGGTCCCTCCCATGCACCAACTCCCAATACCCTGTGTCACTTCTCCGCCCTCTATTATGCCACATTTAACAAAATTTGGACGATCAAATGTCCAGAAGTTTCCAATTTGATAGAAAAAAAAAATTGCTTGCTATTTCATCGCCTCAGAATGCATGCCCTCTTGATGCTGTAATATGCTCAGCTACATCGGATGTTGTTTACCACTGAATAAAGGCTTCAATGTCCCGGTATATGACACCCCTCCATGCACATCCCATCTCCCATTCATAACTCTGGAGGACTAGACAGTTCCAAACATAACACATACATGAGCAAACTCCCAGGTTTTTTACTACCTTATATATGGATGTCACTTTGGGGTAAATTGATATTCTGTTCGCTTTCCTTCACTCAACATAGATGCGTTAAATTACAACATGTTCTTGTGATAAAAAAAAAAAACAACAGAATAAGTTTCAGTTATTTATTTGCCATAATATAAAAAAATCAATTGTACGTGACAAGATCGTTGCTCAAGACATGCGTCTGGGAACCAAGACAATTAGTCCCTATTCAGTTTGACCCATATATTGCATGGCTTCCACATGAATTTTTCGTCTGAAATAATTAAAAAAAAGTTTCTTCCTCTAGAGAGCTTGTCCCCTCCTCCCACACTCCCTGAAAATGTTGTCTTTGTTCTATGAATACTAATCTCTCCCCTTGGAAATCCCTGGAAATGAAGCAGTCCTTGTTTACTATGCTAACCAAGCCATGTTTTACCGGTAAATAGAACTCGTAACCAATGCCAGCGATAAAAAAAATAGATGAAAAAAATAAAATAAATACCAATCTCTACATCTTGTGGCAGATATCGTTTACATAAATAAATTAATTAATTAAAAATAAATAAATACCAATCTCTAGATCTTCTGGCAGATTTACATTATTAACCTCAATGACCTGTGCAAATATTATGACATGAAGAGGCGAAAAAATTACATAAATGACTTTCATTGTTTCATTCTGTTCTATCTTCCAACACCTTCAAATACCCCACCCAAGCTATGACCGTGATTAGTGGGGGTGTCCCCACTTTGCCATCAGGTACTGTTCTCATAAAAAGGTGTTAATAGGGTAGACAATAGGGATTTAAGTTAAAGTCTGTACTATATTTTCCTGGATTTTTCAGATAGATATCTCAGGATGAAATGATGTTTTATTGATTGATTGGTGCTGATAAATTATTTAATTATTTTTTTCGCAATATCTTAACCTTTTTATAACGTGGATAGCAGACGACACTTGCAAACAAATTTCTTGGCTAACTACAAATTTTTTTAATTTTTTGTCTCAACATTATTGGAACAAGCTCAACAAGCTTGTTCCATTGAGGGGTCATAAGCTATGTTTTTAAGACAAAACATTAAAAAAAATTTAAATGGTGATTTTTGTTATCATTTGCAAATGATAGATAATAGATATATACACAATATTTGAATTAAGGTTTCACAAGCCAACGAGATGTGCTACAGAATCACCATATTCATTAACAGTCAAACTACCATCTAACAACCATCTCTTTTCGTCATCCAGCATGTGGTCCACACGCCGATATTTCTTCCTTCGTGGTCTTATAGTACCACCATTCTGCAACTGCAGAATTGTTGCCTCATTGAAACTTTGTTCATCTTTGATTAAGTTTATAAACTTGTAGATATTTTTGTGGGCAGGCAGTTTTATTTCTTTGCCATCAAAAGTTCATGTTCTTGGTGTGTTTTTTGTTTTATGCCCCATAAACTACAGAATAGCATGGATGGTGGTGTATTTAATCCCTTGAGTGCAAGAAGGCTTTGCAATGCTAAGGCATTGAAAAACCTTGTTGCTCAGAAGGGACAAATTTATCCCTTGTGAGCAAAATAACAGGCATAAACCATTTAATTTTTTAAGTTTGCAATGCTTTTGCACTCAGGGGATGAAATACACCACCACCCAAGCTATTCTGTCAATTTTGAGGCCTAAAACATAAAACAAACCAAGAATATGAACTTTTGATGGCAAAGAAATTACAAAAACAAAATAAAATAAAAAAATGCCTGCCCACATGCAATTTTACCAAAAAATGGCCTAAGAAACAGAAGATCTACTTTGTTGGGACTTATTACAAAACTTTGGTCAATTGGATTTCACTGTTAATTTAGTATTTTTTCAATGACAAAGGGGCTATTTGCGATCCACTATATTATGTCCAGGCCAGAAAATAAGCAGTCTGACATTTGCAGAATGAAGTCCCCAGAGGGTGAATTTGATGATGTTATCCCATTTAGTGAGCCAATTTATCCTCTGGGTACCTCTTTCTGTTTAGTTGCGAGACCCTGATTCAGATTCAGGTTCACAGAGGGTAAATTCACACTCTGGGGATCTCATTTTCCAGATGACAGTCTGCTCATTTTCTGGCTTGATTATATATGTCAGAGATGTAGATTATTATTAGCAGCAACAAGCAGCTCTGTATGTGGCAATGATGGTTCGTCAGCCGGTTGGTTTTAGTTGGTCGGTCTGTGACCAACAAATTTTTAAACTTGATAACTTTTAAAAATACTTGATGGAATGAAATCATATTTGGTACGCAAGTGTATCTAACAGATATCTAGCCCTATGTTCAATGGAGGTGTTATTTAGAGAATGTTTGTCAAGGGTTATTCCCTGTTAGGGACTTGTTTCGTTTTTACCATCTGTCATAGCTGAGGTGCAAACTCACAATTTTTCATTTATGAATGACAATCGACTTGGAGACCTGATTTATATTCGTATTCCCCATGTGGGGACATGGTGGCACTGTGTACTAAGGGCTACTGCACATCGATGGTGCACTTATCTTCAACCAATGCTAACCCTGCTTGTGTGGTTTTAGTACATTGGGGAGTCTGACAGTTGCACGCCATTGCTTGGTTGTGAGTGAATTCAGGACAATTGTCCTGGCCCTTGAGGGTTAAGAGCCTAGAAATGGGCCTATTCAGTTGTTTTGTATTATTTATTTATTGGTGTTTAAAGTTACTTTCAGCACCTATGGCTATATCCAGACTGCGACACCACAAGTATAAAATCCATTTTCTCCTACAGTTTATATCTATACTGTCCACATTAGAAGACTTTAAACCCATGCATTCATTACATGTTCCTACTTTACAAGCAAAGCATACAGTACACAAGTACTGCTTCACATTTCAGGGTTCCTGTGGGGTGTTATTATGTATACATTGTACTTACTTTATGGAATATGATGCTCCACTTCCTGTGTCTTCAATTTTACCTTTTTCCATTTTATATGGCAGACAGAAACTTGAATCACCCTTCTCTACTTCTTCTTTGAACTGCAGACATATAAAGTACATGTTGTGGCTAGAACTGTATAGAGGACATGCAGTAGCTAGAACTTAACCCTTTACCCAACGAATCGGCCACATCCGCCAGCATAATATGCAAAGTCAGTTGTTGAAAAAATATCATTTTTCAAAAAATTTCAACAAAACCATATCATGTGACCCCGCGTTGGAATGAGCTCATCAAGCTCATTCCAACGAGGGTCACATGATATGGTTTTGTTGGAATTTTTTGAAAAATTTGAAAAAATGTTATTTAAAATAATAAATTCTTATATCGTATGCATTGGGTAAAGGGTTAACTATTAATAAATAGCAACTTCTTCCAATTTGAGAACCTAGAAATTTTGTACTGTAGACGTCAAAAGATGTTCAAAAGAAATTGGCCCCAGGTTCAGTCACACCTATTTTAACTTCTTTTAACTCTTACGTCATATTTCTGACTTTTCAACCTCAGAAGAGGTGCCCTTAACATGCCATCAAGAGGAGGTCCTGTTGACAAAAGACAAATTACCTAGGCAGTGTTTGCTAGTCAAGTCTTGGCTGCCTTAATAGATCAATGCTAGCCACTGGACTTGTAAAGTCTGTGGTCAGGTGACAATTCAGGGCCATGGTCCTGGCCCTTAAGGGATAAAATATGAACCATCTTGTCCAGGATTTGGACAGCAACAAAAGATATAAAATGAAGTTAATACAACGATAAAAAACTGAGAAGATACAGGTGTGACTAAGTCATAATTAAACAAAGCAACAACAGTTTTTACACCCATATGTGCTAGGGCATCATTACCACTGGAATAACAAAATGAAGTGGGGGTGATAGAGGGTTTGTCCACCACCCCTCTCCCTCCATAAGCTAAATCCTTTACACAATGCAGACGATATTAAAATTATGATTTTAAAAAGATTTTCAAAACATTTCAACAAAAACATATCATGTGATCCCTCATTGGAACGAGCTCAACATGATATGGTTTTGTTGAAATATTTTGAAAAGTTAAAAAATTTATAGTAATTTATATATTTTTTATACTTACCAATGACCCAGACTTAGCTAGTGCTAACTCTAAAATATTTAGGGCCAAATGCAAATTTTACCCCCCAATCCCCAAAATTTGCATCTAAAACCAAAAATTACATGTCCTGTATGGTCCTCCATACTTTTACTCCACTGCGCAGTGTCAAGGAGGTCTCGAAATTGCCACCAAAAGTCATTGTTACAACCAGTGCCTGCTAAGCGTTATGTACTCAGTGGGGAGGAATGAGTTCCCAACTCATGGGAGGGCCATCCCCGTCTGGGTCATTGGTAAGTATAAAAAATATATAAATTACTATAAATTTTTTAACATTTTTATACTGTACCAATGACCCAGACTTAGCTGCATAGTAAAAAGGTTGGAGGGCCTAGGACATAAGGAAAATCCAATAGACTCAATTACCTATAACAGACCTATCCCCTTAAGGAGAAAAGGAGAGATAGTCTTACATGTATCTTTCTTATTTGTAACAAAAAAGAAAGACACAATACTATTCAGTAATTGAGCACAATAACATCAATGATCTCTATAAACATCTAGTATAACCCTTTATACTAATATTTTTTAAGGAAAGCCAATAAATTCGGGAGTCTAGAGAAATGAGACTCTATATACTCATTTAAAAGTGTTTGAGGCTCAATTAAGCACGTGATATATATGAATGCTTCACACCAATCAACACTTAAAAAAAAAATATTACACAGATGAGAAAACATAGGCTTAACCCTAAAATCATCTCGGAACCGACACGGAATTACTAAGTCCAAGGGAGTTAATCCCTTGCCCTGGATCAAACACTCCAGAGCAAAGAGGGCAGCAGGACAGAGTCACTGCCGGAACCGAAAGCCTATACACACATAGTTGCCACTGTTTAGTAGATGACATTCTGAGTAAAAAATAGCTGACCTAAACAATGTAGATCTGCAGAAAAGGACTCAATATTCTCAGATACAAAATCGTGAAAATGGAGGGCTAACACCAATATGCAGCCCTCATAAACTGTAATAACAATATTAATAGCTTAAGCCCATGAAGTAGAAGAACTCTTACTTCATGAGCCTAAAACTAAAACACAGACTGCTGAATGAAGATATAATCATAAACAGAACTGACTGTAGATTGAATCCACCTGGCTATACAATGGACTGAAATGTGGAGGAAGCTTCCACGGCATGTCCCACAACAGACGCCTGAGTAAATTAGTCTTTGTGGAGCTAGAGAAGCTACCAACAGAATTTGCATTGAAATAATTACACTAGAGCAATATCTGCTGAATCAACAGCGCTGGAAGATACGCATATCTTATTATTCCGTCTAACAAGATTGATAAAGCATTTATTGCAAACGCTTGAAGATCCAAACATAATGACACATACGTCTGCAACTGATTGTTGAGATGCGTCGCAAATAAGTCGATCATTGGCCGCTCGCCTGGGTAGCAATATGAATGAAAACTCGTTTGTTGAAAGCCGATTCTGGACAAATGGCCCCTCCGTGAAGGGAGTCCACTAATACGTTCAGACGACCTGGAATATGAGGGACCGATAGGAGAACTTGATGTTCTAGTAGCAACCGAAAGATTCATTCCGTTAACATGAATAACAGGATGGAATGAGTGCCTCCATAATTCCGAAAATACGCTAATACCGTTGAGTTGTCAGACAAAATTAGCCTATGAACATTCTGAATTACGTTATCCAATAACGTAGCGCAAGCCAAAATGACATCATACTTGATGTTAGAGTGCTTGATAAGGAACTACGGAATCAAAAGACCCTGGCACTTCAAGCCGTTGGGTTCAATGAAATGACCCAACCTGTTTTACTGGCATCTGTCAAGACTGTAAAACTCGGATCCGGCAATTGCAGTGGAACTACCTGAGTTAAGCCGAGAAAATTTGCCCAAGTCTGAATCTCTTATTCACTTGATTTGACAAGAAGATGTCCGTATCGAGCGAAAGAATCTTCACCCTCCAATTCTGAATTTAAGAAATTTGGAGAGGACCAATGTGTAACTGCTCCATCAGAATAAAATTGTGGCAGTTCCGCCTAAACGTATCAGTCTGATAAGATCTCTCGCTGAGACTTTGTCTGAGTGAAGACAATAGTGAGTATAACAACTGAATAATTCTGTTCTGGGTAATGGCAGACGAATGAAAAAGTTGTGCGTTACAAAGCTCATCCCCTGGTGGGTAAATGACTTGGATGATACCAGATCCGATGTCTCCTCGTTTACTTAAGAAACCGAGACGTCGGAGCAATAGAAGCAGATTCTGCACATAGTTCTGAAGCATTAACTCATTGCCGTACCTGTATGAATGTTGTCCAGGTAGGCCAACGTTATCACAGACGAATAAGCTCGGAAATGAGTCATTACCGAGTCCATTATTTGAGTGAAGGCCCAAGGGGCTAGATTCAGACCGAATCATATTGCTCGGAGCTGATACACGACTCCTATGATGAGGAAACGAAATTACTATCTGAACGCCTGATGTACCATGACGTGAAAGTACGCATCTTGAGATCTATGCATGTAGCATAATCGTACACCCGAATACTCGCTCTGACCGATCGGGTGGACTCCATATATAAACTTGGAGCCACGATCAGCTTGTTTATCCAGTTCCGAATAATGAGTGAACGGAACGAGCCGTCTGGTTTTGGAACCAGAAAAGGATGGTTGTAAAAACCTGGAAATTCCTGGATTTCTACGATCTCCATCGCGATCATTCCAGAAGAGACTAGACTTCTGATGGAAGGGAGCCTCTATCCTACTAACTTGGCGGAAGATGAGTCCATCCTGGACTCTGAGTTAACCCTTTACCTAACATGAAAAGCAGACGACACTTGCAAAAAAAATTCTTGAATAACTATTTTTTTTCATTTTTTGTCTCAAAAACATAGGTCATGACCCCTCGTTGGAACGAGCTCGATGAGCTCGTTCCAACGAGGGGTCATAACCTATGTTTTTGGGACAAAAAAATGAAAAAATAAAGAAAATTAATTGGAGATTTTTGAGAATAGCGCTGGCCGGTTTTGGCCGTTACGTTGGGTAAAGGGTTAACAGAGAATTTCGCTGGAGGAACAATTTAGTCCTTTTGAAATCACCCCTTGAATCCAAGGGACGTCCGTAATCTATTCCCAAATAATTGAGAAACTCGACAGTCTTCTGCTCATTAGAACACAATAGAGGTTAAAACCATTACCTCCTTGTCCAGCGAGGCTTGCGAAAGGAGAAGCCATGTCCTCCATGGTCCGCACCTCGCCCTGTCGACCTAGGGACACCTGACCGGAATTACGGACCCTATATGAGTCGCTACTCTGATGGCCTCTAGAATAAGACCTAGAGGACGCATAGGAACCTCTATAGGAACTTCCCTTGGACGTATTCGTCCCAGAAGTGCCTGTCCTACTCTTCTCTGCTGAATCCGAGTTGAGGATAATGTATACATGGTGCTAGATCTAATTGGAAAAAAGGCTTGGTCTAATTGAAAAAGTAATTCCTGAAAAGTTGTGTACATATTGAGCCCTCCATGCAGTCAGAGAGAGTTAAAATTACAAACTTTACCTGCTGTAGACAGTCAAGGAAGGCTACCATTGCTTGATCAAACCTGAAATAAATGAGAAAGTATCAAGCCTTATACATGTTTCCTGCAATTGAATGTGTTGTCAGTTCAGGGTGTTTCAAGTATCTCCCTGGTATATTTCAAGGGCCAGAGGGCAGTGGCTCAATTGTTAGAGCATTGGACTTCAGACTAAAAGGTCAAGGGTTTGATCCTCACCAGCAGTAACTGTCTTGTGTCCTTGGTCATAACATTCACTATCAACTGCCGATTGTCTGACACGATGTGACCATAGCTGTTGAAAGTGTCAAGGTGGTAAAGGCTGTGCCCAAAATAGAAAACATGATAAAATACTGTCCTTGATTGGCCCTGGTTAAATGTATTTTCAAATTTTTGAACTAAAAGCATGTTTTTGTGCTGTGTAAAGTTGCTTTCAACTTTAAAATCAACAATGAAAATGAAATTTTCAGTAATTTGGGCCCATTTAAAGCCCAGTAATTTGGGCCCATTTAAAGCCCCAAAAAGATGTGCCCAAAATAAAGCAACCTCAAGGAATGAATGCAAATACCAAATGTATAATAAAACAAGAATTTAGATTTAGCCCTCAAGTCCCTCTACTGCCACAAACTGCCACTTTTATATTGCTTTGAACAGGTTTCCCCAAGACTCCACCAGTAGGCACCATTTTTCGCCTACCACTAAGGTACTGAGACATATATAAAGTCATGTGAGACAGTTGGGAGAGATATACCTGTCTTACCCCACCTATGTGACCGCTATCTCACCCCACCCACGTGGCCAAACTATTTGCATATTTAATTAGTGCTGGAACTATTTAATCATCACAAATCACGTCTGACCATGCAAAAACAAACAAAATGGAAGGTTGTTATGCTTCCGTAAATATGACTGACTTTATAAACAAAAATCGAAACCAGAACACTCTAAGAAAAACTTCAATGCACCTCAAATTGCTCTATCAGTTTATCGGAGAGAAATATAAAGATTATCGGGGGATCGAGGTAGAAACCAAAACATTAGACAATTATTTGGCTGAATTTATAATTAACGTTCGTCAAGTAAATGTATGGAAATGACGTGTGCAGACATATCGATTTCATTTGAGGTTGCTTCAGTGCATTAACCTTTAACATGCACTTCAGTGTGTTAACCATCAGTGTGTGGTGCTAGACTGCATGTTTTGAAGTATATACCTTTGGTATATGCCATACTTCATGACAAGCTTTCCGAATATCTTATTGGTTTTCTCCTAGAATAAGCACTCTAGGTCTTATTTTTTCCTGGAAAATATGGTATTTTCTTAATAATGGCCTTGAATCCCTAAAATGGTGGGAGAAAAATCATCCTCGATGGGTATCTGGGTGGGACAGATAAATCTCACCCTTGAGCAAGATATTAGAGACAGACACTCGGCGAGTCTCGTGTCTGGCTCAAATATCTTGCTCCTCGGGTGAGATTTCCCCATCCCACCCAGATACTCATCGAGGATAATAACAAGAGGCCCCAAGGGGCCTGAGGGCGCTCACCTGACATGGTAGCCTAAATATCAACCCAGAGAATTGATTTCAACAAGTTGCATCTGATCCTCCTAAGAAAAGCTTATACCAAATATCCAAAGATTCTGACCAGTGGATCTAAAAAAAAAATAGAAGATTTTTAAAGAAGATTCCTCATATTGAACTAAGTTATAATTCGGGCTCCCACAGTGAGTCCAAATATGGACCTAGGGACTTGGCTTGAACAAAGTTGAATCTCACTCCCTAAGCATGGTGCATACCAAATATCAAAAGATTCTGCCTGCTGGATCTTGAGAAGATTTTTAAAGAAAATTCCTCATTTTGAACTAAGTTACAATTCAAGCTCCCACAGTGAGCCCAGATATGGACCAAGGGACTTGGCTTGAACAAACTTGAATCTCACCCCCTAAGCATGGTGCATACCAAATATCAAAAGATTCTGCCTGCTGGATCTTGAAAAGAAGATTTTCAAAGAAATTTGCCTGAAATGCATTAACTTCGAATTCGGGCTTCTATAGTGAGCCCAAATATGAATCCAGGGGGCCAATTTGAACAAACTTGAATCAGATCCACCCCACAATGTTGCATAACAAATAACAAAAGATTCTGCCTGCTGGATCTGGAGAAGAAGATTTTTAAAGAAATTTGCCTGAAATGCACTAAGTTCGAATTTGGGCTTCTATAGTGAGCCCAAATATGAATCCAGGGGGCCGATTTGAACAAACTTGAATCAGATCCACCCCACAATGTTGCATACCAAATATCCAAAGATTCTGCCTGCTGGATCTGGAGAAGAAGATTTTTTAAGAAATTTGCCTGAAATGCACTAAGTTCGAATTCGAGCTTCTATACTGAGCCCAAATATAAACCCAGGTGGCCGATTTGAACAAACTTGAATCAGATCCACCCCACAATGTTGCATGCCAAATATCAAAAGATTCTGCCTGCTCGATCTGAAGAAGATTTTTTAAGAAATTTGCCTGAAATGCACTAAGATCGAATTCGGGCTTTTATAGTGAGCCCAAATATGAGTCCAGGGAGCCGATTTGAGCAAACTTGAATCAGATCCACCCCACAATGTTGCATACCAAATATCAAAAGATTCTGCCTGCTGGATCTGGAGAAGAAGATTTTTTAAGAAATTTGCCTGAAATGCACTAAGTTCGAAATCGGGCTCCTATACTGAGCCCAAATATGAACCCAGGGGGCCGATTTGAACAAACTTGAATCAGATCCACCCTACAATGTTGCATACCAAATATCAAAAGATTCTGCCTGCTGGATCTGGAGAAGAAGATTTTTTAATGTTTTTCCCATTGCCTACAGTGTTAAAAAGTGCTGACTCAGCACTTTTTCAAAGTCCCGAAACTGTACCCTATGATAAAACCGATGGCAATTTTTTTTTACCAATCCTTTCTGTTGGTCCCAAGGAAGCTGCACACCAAATAAAAATTCTCAGTGCCGTGCAGTTTTTGAGATATAGGCGTTTTAATTTTTTTCTATTTTTAGCTCCTGTGGTTCCCACGGGGCTACAGGAAAAAAAATTTCTGCATAAATTAGGTACTTATGACCCAATAAGCCCTCACATAAAATTTGGTTCAAATTGGCCTCTCGGTTTAAAAAATAGAAATTTGGGGTGGGGCCAAAATTTTTGCTCCTCCCATAACATCGCCAAGTATAGACCTACAAACTTCTCTTGAACAAACTTGAGTCTACACCTCAAAAGGAAGCTGCATACCAAATATCAAGTCTCTGCTATTGCTGGTTCTTGAGAAGAAGATTTTTTAAGAATTGGAGCATTTTTGCCCCACCCCTCTGCTCAATATGAGCCGAAACCTAATTTGCCCAAAAATCAAAATGCCGCTATATAACCCCTACTCACATGAAATTTCATTAACATGCGGCCAGTGGTTTGGAAGAAAAAGACCCAAACACCACCTTCACGCCGGACGACGGACGACGGACGCCGGACGACGGACGACGGACGACGGACGAAAAGTGATCAGAAAAGCTCACCCTGACTTTCAGTCAGGTGAGCTAATAATCGCGGCAAGGTTTTTACTTTGTTGTTGGCTGCCTGCATAGAACACCACTGTTTATTTATGTGTAGCCGTGTATACATATATAAGGTAGTAATTTTCATAAAAATTAATCCAAGGCCCAAAGGGTTAATCCTATTTTTCATGTGATGAAAACTATGGTTCTTTCTTGTGGCTTTTGCGATTCACAAAACTATTTATTTATTTATTGGTGTTTAACCCTTTACCTAATGAATTGCCTGCATCCACACACATAGTTTGCAAATTGAGCAGTTGAAAAAATTAAATTTTTCAAAATATTTCAACAAAACCATATCATGTGACCCCTCATTGGAACGAGCTCATTGAGCTCGTTCCAATGAGGGGTCACATGATATGGTTTTGTTGAAATATTTTTAAAAATTTAACCTTCCATTTTGTTTGTTTTTGTTGAAATTTTTTTAAAAATTTAAAAAATTTATATTTAAAATAATAAATTTTGATATCATCTGCGTTGGGTATAAAGTTAGGGTCACATATTTTTGCACAATGGCTAATCATTACCACATTCACAAAACTACATTTTCACATAATTTATGATTGCTAGTAACCCCAACATGTCTTCTCGACTTTGAGAGTTTTTTTGTACATGTGGAGCACTCTGCAGGCTGCAGAAATGACAGAAACCTATGTAACTTATGGGACAGAAAGATAAAAAGGATTTTCTTACTTAGAATCCCAGAAAAACCGAAATCCTCCTGATCCATATAATGGTAGTTCTTTTGACTTGTCTGCCAGTGACTCAATATAAGAATGATTGCCATATGGTACAAGTCTATATCTGAAAGAAATAATACAATCTTTTAACACTTTTTTCAATGTAACATCTCTGTCCAGTGCTGTTCATAAAAATCACCATTTTGTTGCATTTGAACGAGCTCGTTCCAATGAGGGGTCATAACTTATGTTTTGGAGACAAAAAAATGAAAAAATAATGAAAATTAATTGGCGATTTTTTAGAATAGCGCTGGCTGGTTTTGGCCGTTACGTTGGGTAAAGGGTTAAATCAAATTATGTTATTTTTTTTAAAACTTTTTCAAACAACCAACTAAACAATATCATGTGACAGTTCATTCAAACAAGCTTGACACATACATTAAGTGGGTGGGTGTGGTCAAATCATTAGGTAAAGGGTTAAACAGATATTTACATAAGGCTATTAAACAAAAATTTCTTGTTTCTCAGGCACCTCCCTAATCATTGTAAATCTGCCTATCACTCTTTTTTTCTCACATGGAAATCTCTTCAATGAACATTTTTTGCTCTTGTGGGACTAAAAATTTAAACCAACTATATTTTATGTGACAGAACTCACATAGCTGGTTAAATATGAAACTGCATTATGGGATATTCTGACTGCTGTGAGGAGTTAAATTTTGAATTTGAATTCATTTTCAAGACTGTTTGTAGATTATTCATAAATTTAAGGAAAAATTGCTGGAGAAACTACAGGGTTCCTGCAGGCAAGGATTGATAAAATTCAAGGCTATTCAAGGCCATTTCTCAACATATTTCAGCATTTTCCAAGGCCCAATAATGTCCAAATTCAAGGGTTTTCAAGGCCCTACCTTCACTAAATATAACTAGGACCCTCCAGTCATTACCCAATCCTCCCACTCTCCTTGAAGGGAAGTGGGAGGATGTTGTAATGACCAGAGGTCCAAGTAAGGCATTTGCCTTCACATACTCTGGCATATAAAACTACTGTTCATTATCATTTATTTTTGCTATGTGAGGGGGTTCTGTCAATTAGGGTGATGGGGTTTGTCAGCGGTGATTTTTCTGTGAGGGTTTTGTCTTGAGGGGGTTTTATCCTAGATTCCACAGGCCGCATCTCTCAACCAATCTATTTCAAATTTTATACAGTAAAACCTGTCTTGAGAGACCACTGTCTTGAGAGACCACCTGTCTTGAGAGACCACTATAGTCAGGCACTGATTGGTTTCACTCTATAATGGACCTGTCATGAGAGACCTGCTTTCACTAGTCCTAACAAAAACCCTTTGGCCATTACCCCCTCCTCCCAATTCCCTTGAAGTGAAGTGGGAGGAAGGGGTAATGACCTGAGGGTCCTAGATATATAGTTATGATTATGTACTTCATAAGCATTTTTATTTCATGATTATAAGGCCTTTGGGCACATTTTCCAGGATTTCAAGGTTTTGAAAGACCCTTCATCAAATTCAAGGTCATTCCTTGAATCTAAGGCCCTGGGGGATCCCTTACACAAAATATCGCATAATGCAACAAGGAATTTTACCAATTCAATCCTATTTGACAGAGCTTGATGAGCTCTGTCAAACAAAATTGAACTGGTTAACCCTTTACCGAACATGAAAAGCAGACGACACTTGCAAACAAAATTCTTGAATAACTATTTTTATCATTTTTTGTCTCAAAAACATAGGTTATGACCCCCATTGGAACGGGCTCAACAAGTTCGTTCCAAAGAGGGGTCATAACCTATGTTTTGAGACAAAAAATGAAAAATAATAAAAATTAATTGGCGATTTTTGTGAATAGCGCTGTGCGGTTTTAGCTGTTCTGTTGGGTAAAGGGTTAAAGTCCTAGCCTCAGTACTCGAAAAATTTGCATGGTAAAATTTTTATCTTTTGACCTCGCTGTGTGGGGGTTAAACAAATTGTAACACCTTGCTCCAAGAATACAACTATATTCTAATGGGTAATAGAGCTATGGGTAATCTCCCCTTTGTTCATTGATTATTCAAAATGGCGGCAGCCGATAAACGCCTCAAGTTGAAAGATTGAGTGTTGGAAGCCCATATTTGGTCTGAAGTGCAGGTTAGGTAACTTATAAGGCTTCATATTCTTTGGATGTGTGTCATGTTACCTTCGAAATGAAACTGTTTGGCAGTATGTATGAATTTGCCTTGTTACAATTTATGGGAGAGTGCCTATAGGCACTCTCCCATAAATTGTAACAAGGCAAAGACACGTGAATACATTGTGAGAATTCTCTCATTTAATTTTGATCGCTGTTGTTATTAGTTCTGTGCATCGATGCAGCAGTCGGTAAGATATATTCGTTACACAGTTTATTGGTGGCCTAATATGGTATATATGGTGTCAGTTAATTACATATTTTTGCTCTCGTCCAATATGAAATTAACTGACACCATATGTACCATATTAGGCCACCAACAAACTGAGTAACTAATAATATCTGTAATAGTACTGAAATGGTTAACCAGATAACCGGTTTGAAAAAAACCTCAACCGGTTATCTGAAATATCGATAGTGATCGTCATTCCACGATTAAAACGTAGTAAATCTGTTGCACACAATGGAATCAACACCAGATCTTTATTCTCTTATTACTTGCATTTGCTTTCTGTTTGCATCTTATTCATTTTAGTCCAGTGATTAGCTTAAACTTTTATCATCAAATCCAGAAATATCCTTTACATTACAAAAGTATAATGTTCTTCCATTTTATCTAATGAATCGGGCCATATCCGCACATATAATATTCAAATTTAGCAGTTATTTATTTATTTATTGGTGCTTAAGGTCACATATTTTTGCACAATGGCTAATCATGACCACAACATGAGTATCAACTCAAGACCAGGGGTGAGTGTTAATAAGCCATGTTGCCCATTTTAGAGAGGATTTTCACCTCCCAGGCACCAGTAAAACAGGGCCTGTTTACTGCAGAGAACAGGCACTCCTTCAGTTCCTGGGGTTCCTGCGGGAAACTTTAGCTGTTGAAACAAAATTATTTCTCAAAAAATTTCAACAAAACCATATCATGTGACCCCCTCAGTGGAAGGGGAGCTTGTTCCAATGATGGGTTCATATGATATGGTTTTGTAAAAAAAATTGGAAAAAGTTAAAAAATTTATAGTAATTTATATAAAGTTATTTATTTATATATTGGGGTTTAATGGCACTTTTGACAGGCAGGGTCACCTCTTGTTGGACAGTTTTACAGGAGAAGGAAGCCAGTGTACCTGGAGAGAACCACCTAGCAATGGTAAGCAACTGTCGGACTTCCCAACATACTAACTTCACACAAGCAGGGTTAGAATTGGTTGAAGACAAGTGCACCATCGAAATGCAGTATGCCTGAGTACACAACTCCACTGCGGCCCCACGTGGGCAATTGGGATGAAGTGTCTTGCCCAGGGACACAACGTGGTTGATGCAGATGGGATTCAAACTGAGGACCTCTTGGCTTGCAGCCTGCATCTCTACTTACTGAGACCCCGTGCTCCGATTATGAAGTATTAATTGCAGTTTAAATATAGTGAGTAAAACACTTAAAACACCTAAATGCTGAATACACAAAGAGATATTGGTCTAAACTTATTATGCAATACAAATCACTTTCTGGACAGATATTCTTTTATATCTATAATAGTACTGAAATGGTTAACTGGATAACTGGTTTGAAACGAGTTACTCACCTAACCAATTTAAACAAAACCTCAACCGGTTATCCAAAATATCGATAGTGATCGTCATTCCACGGTCAAAACGTAATAAATCTGCCACTTCTCCTTTGGGATAGATTACACATCGAAGCAGCGCTGTATATATTGAGAAATAATCGACTTTGGCATTCAAGACTTCGCTAATGATTGACAATTTCCGTGACTACTGAGTAACTGCAGAAGCTATTCCTTAATGTGTATACAAACGAACGTTGTCGAGTACTCGACAACATTCATTTATATACACACTACGGAATAGTTTCTGAGAATACTGCTTTCCAATTCCTATAGTTTTGATCCCAGATTCGGTGAAATAATGGTTACGGATAATCGGATATTATCCAGTTACAGCTCTTGGTTAGTCGGTTGTGAAAATGAACCAACCGTTTCAACCCTAATCTATAATGATAATGGAAAGACATTTATCAATTTTATTAACTTGGGTAAAATATTAGACATAAACCATTTAATTTTTATTTTTTTATTGGTGAACTTTGTATGAGCATGTACTCAAAGTTTGAGATCCATTGTATTTATATTTGTAGTGTTTTCTATTATGTGTAATTTACATTTAAATAGGATTTTAATTTGACACCTGAAAACTTGAAAATGTTCAGGAGTAAACTTTAGCTCAAGGAAGAGAACTAATAATAGAGGTGCAGACTTACAAAAAAGAGGCTGTAAATTGTAATTCCAATGGTGAAAAACTTGAAAGTATATAAAACATATTCCAAAAAAGTGAAAATAGTTGCACTTTTCTCTCCCACCAGGTCACAAAATGGTGGATCATCATTTGTCATCCAGGAAGTTCAACAGAGGTCAACTCCATACAGTTCAGAGCAAAAGGTATGGAATCACAAGTGATTTCATCAAAGAACAATGAAGAATTTACAATATGAACATTTTGTTTCAGTTTGCAGTAATTATACCCAAAACAGCTCTATTGAAAATGGTTTAAACATTCTTGTTAAATTCACAAAATGATGTCATTGATAAACTAGGGATAAAAACTACCCTGAGGCTCCACAAAGTAGATCTTCTGTTTCCCAGGCCTTGTTTTGTAAAATTGCATGTGACAGGTATTAATTATTTCTCTGCCATCAAAAGTTCATGTTCTTGGTTTGTTTTATGTTTTAAGACTCATAATCTACAGAATAGCATGGGTCATGGTGTATTTCGTCTCTTGAGTGCAAGAAGGCTTTGCAATGCTAAAGGGACAAATTTATCAATTTTAATAACTTGGGTAAAATATCATACATAAAACATTTAAATTTTTAAGTTTGCACCGGTAATAAAAAGAGAGTATGTGGTAGACAAAAAGACCATGTAGGAGGGCCTGAGAAACAGATTTTTTTACTTTTTTAGGCATAAGAAGACTTATAAGAAACGGCTGCAAATTTTGATTCTAGTGGTGAATAATTTGAAATATATGAAAGTATATGATACATATTCCGAAAAAGTGAAAATAGTGGCACTTTTCTCTCCCACCAGGTCAGAAAATGGTGTGAAAATAGTGGCACTTTTCTCTCCCACCAGGTCACAAAATGGTGTGAAAATAGTGGCACTTTTCTCTTCCACCAGGTCACAAAATGGTATTATTTGTCATCGTTACCAAATTAGACTAATCTACACGCCTGTTTTATGCCGAGTTTTACTAAGAGAAAATAAAATATGAAATACTCACCTCTGAAATGTTAAATTCATCTTTCTTGCCAAGGAATTCAACAGAAGAACGGTTTGTCCCCATGCTGCATTTATCTCATTCCAATCAACCTATCAAAATAAATAGAGGATATCTACGCTGTTTTAGTGAATATCAGGAATTATCTCATGAGTGTAGACCTGAAAGTTTTATTTTTCATGAGCACTTGCACGATTGAAAAATAATACTTTCAGGCCCACATGAATGAGATAAATTCCCGATATTCACTAAAATAGAGTAGATTTTTTTTTTATTATATGCTATGTGACATTTTAATGCGCAATATTCAGCCCAATTCAACTGCAAACAGTTTAAAGACAATAACAAAGTTCTGTTGATTGTTCCTTCAAGGTGACATTTAAGGCGACGTCATGTGCCAAAGCACAACATCATTTAGGAAGCTACTGAAGAAATTCATCTTGTGGACCTGAAAGTATTATTTTTCACTCGCACAAGCGCTCGTGAAAAATAAAACTTTCAGGTCCACACTCATGAGATAATTCCCAATACTGACTAAAATAGAGGAGATTTTCTTTTTTATTATATGCTACGAGACATTTTATTCCACAATATTCAGCCCAATTAAAATCTTGACATATTCTGTAGTACTTTTCTGTTCTCAAAAACATTACATGCGAAACAAATTATCATCACTGTGCTTCTCTGTCAAGTGTAGGCTGTGTATATACATGTTGGTTGTCCATATAGGCTGTCAAGACATAACTGAGAATCAATTATTGAACTATTTGTCTTTAGCGGTATTTAACCCTTTCAACACTGGAGGTATCTTCCATGCCAGTTAAATGGCAGAAAGTCCATATCCTTTATTTGGGGGTAGAGCAATTAATATTTTCAAAGTGCAGCCTTAAGGCTGCACTTTGAAAATATTAATTGTTCTACCACAAACGTTCTCTTCGTAGCCATCCTACTTGATGAAATTATGATGTATCGTGTTCCAGGACCGGAAAAGTGGCCTCTCATGTTGAAAGAGTTAAGCATCTTTCATTAACAGCATTACTACTACTAGTACTACCAGTCCAAGTACTCAAATGAAACCATCTTGCTATTGTGAGTGATGGACTGTTTGTGTCTCAACCTTATTAACTAGAACAGGTAGGTCCTGAAGTGGCAATTGACCGTTTGAAAGCATATGTACCATTTACATGCCACATGCCAATCAGCTTGGCATACTTTGCTTTGTTCTCCTACAACACAAGAAAACAAGTGCACCTAATTCTAGAATATAGAGCAAGTACCTTAGAATAGATTCAATCCATCTTAACCCTTAAGGGACAGGACAAGTATCCTGAATTCCCACCAGCCCACAGCCTTAAAACATCCAGTGGCTTTGTTGTGATTTCTAGTCAGGTCTTGGTTGCCTTAACCCTTTACCCAATGCAGACGATATCAAAATTTATTAATTTAAATATCGTTTTTTAATTTTTTTCGAAAAATTTCAACAAAACCATATCATGTGACCCCTCATTGGAATGAGCTCAATGAGCTCATTCCAAAGAGGGGTCACATGATATGATTTTGATGAAATTTTTCAAAAAATAATATTTTTTCAGCTGCTGAATCTGCATAATACGCGGGCAGATTCGGGCGATTTGTTGGGTAAAGGGTTAACAGCCAGCCAAAACAGTAAGTAGAAACCACTACATAGACAATTTTACCTATTGTCAACAGAACCTCCTCATGATGGCATGTAAAGACACCTGTTTTGAGGCTATAAAAGTCAGAAATAAGCCTTTAAGGGTTAAGGGTCTGAAGAGTTTTCTATATTTTGTCTACACTTTGAGAGACTACATCCTGTGACTTGTTATAGTTCCTTTGCAAGTCTTGGCAGCTTGTCTATGCATCCAATATTTGCCTGCAAACAACTTCCAAGGCATTGGGAATGTAACTTGGTAGTTTTCACAGAGACAGCATGTTGAGGCACATGTTCTGTTGAAATAAAAATTGATTAAAGTGGGAACTTCACCCTTAAGGGTTATACAATATGACTAAAGAACAATACCTGAAAATTTCTTGAATAATTATGAATTTTCAATTTTTGCTTCCAAAACACAGTTTATAATCCTTCAGTGGATTGAGCACAATGAGACAAAAACTGTGTTTTGTAGTAAAGATTAAAAAAACTAAATGTCAGTACGACACAAATACCCCCAACGGGTAAAAAAAAAATCTGTAAATTGATGATTCACTGAATTTTCACATCATTTATTTATTTATTTATTTATTTATTTATTTATTAAGGTAAATAAACAACACTAACAGCCAAGATAGTTTCGTGTAGGTGACAGTTTTACAGGTGGAGGAAGCTGGAGTAACGTGAGAGAACCACGGGCAACGACGAGCAGCTGCCAGCTCTTCAACATCGTAACTCCGCACTGCAGCACAGGCAGGGTTAGATTGGTTGAAGACATGCGCACCATTGACGAGCAGTACGCCTTAGTACATGGCTTCATCGTGCCCCCAAGTGGACAGCAGGGATTAAGTGCCTTGCCCAAGGACATAATGCAGGAGTCTGAATCGATTGCTCAGATGGTCATCCATCCAAGGACTAACCAGGCTCGACGTTGCTTAACTTTGATGATCTGATGAGAACCGGTTACTGCAACCACGCCCACGTTTTCACATCATAAACTAAATTCAAATTCAAGGTCAATAATTCCGAGAAAAATTATCCAACAGAGACCAAACTTGAACTCAATTTGTAGGTAGTCATGACAAAGCCACATAACACAAAACAGCTGATTATCTCAATGTATGGTGAACAAAAGTCTGGAAAACAATATCATGTGGTCTGGCATTGGACAGGGTTCATACAGGTCCAGTACTATGTTTTTCCATAGCGTTTCCATAGTCCACACTACAACTTTTCCATAGCCTTATACCCATTAAATTACAGAATGCACATGGAAACAAAGGGGTGGAGATCTATCTGTACCTTCACTTTTATAACCAATAGAGATAAGGATCCAACAAGGAAATTTGCTAATCATGAACCACTGGGTATTCTACTCGTGGTCCATGATTAGCAGATTAGCTTGTTAACCCTTTACCCAACGAATCACCTGCATCTGCCCACGTAATATGCAAATTCAGCAGCTGAAAAAATTTGCATCTAAAACCGAAAAAATCATGTCCTAAATGGTCCTCCATACTTTCCCTCCACTGCGCATGCACAGTGTCAAGGAGGTCTCGAAATTGGCGCCAATTATCATTCTTACAAGCAGTGCCTGGTCAGTGCTATGTACTCAGCGGGGAGGTATGAGTTCCCAACTCCTGGGAGGGCCATCCCCGTCTGGGTCATTGGTAAGTATAAAAAATATATAAATTACTATAAATTTTTTAACATTTTTATACTGTACCAATGACCCAGACATAGCTGAATAGTAAAAAAGGCTGGAGGGCCTAGGACATAGAGGAAAATCCAATAAGCTCAACTATATATAATAGAGTCATCCCCTCGAGGAGAAAAAGAGTATTTACATGTATCTTTCTTATTTATGATAAATTAGAAAGACACAACACCCTCCATAATTGAGCATAATAACATTCATGTTCTCTATTAACATCCAGTATAACCCTTTATACTAATTATTTTTAAAGTAAGCCTATAAATAAAGTCAGTCCAGAGAATTGAGACTCTTTATACTCTTTAAAAGTGTCCGAGGATTGTATATTAATGCCCGTTTGACACGTGACATATACAATGCTTCACACCGAGCTACACTTTAAAAATATGATATGAATGAATTTTTAACATTAATATTACACTTTATAAAACCATCCCGGAAACGACTCAGAAATACTGACTTCGGAGGAGGCATTCTCTTGCTTTTCACTATAAAGCAGGTGACCTAAGGGACCCCCCCCCCCCCCCCAACCCCCAACCCCTTGCCCTGGGTCAAATAGCCCAGAGCGAAGAGGGCAGCAGGACGGAGTCACTGACGGAACAGAAAGCCTGCATAACTATAGTTGCAACTGTTTAGAGGACGACATTCTGAGCAACAGATAACGGACCTAAACAATGCAGGTCTCCAGAAATGGACTCAATATTTCTGAGATAAAAATTCGTGAATGTGGATGGCTGAGACCAATATGCAGCCTTCATTAAATCTGTAATAGCAACACTATTTGCGTAAGCCCAAGATGTAGAAAGAGCTCTTACTTCATGAGCTGAAATCTTAAGCACAGACTGCTGAGTTGAAGATAGATTATCATAAGCAGTACAGACAGTTAATTGAATCCATCTAGCAATAGAATGGACCGTAATGTCCTTTCTATTAGGTATCAGAGACAGAAAGAAGCGTTTTCGTCCCTTTCTGATACACTGAGATCTTTGTTTATAAATACGTAAAGCTCTAACCAGACAGAGTAAAGGCCTATGCCCGTCTGAAGACGGAAGGGCCTTAATAACAATAGGTTCCGGATATTTATTAGGAGCCTGATTCTTAGCCAAAAATCCAACATTAGTAGTAAAGGTAATCGTGTTCCCGACACTACGATAGTGAGAATCGTCCACAGATAGTGCATGAAGCTCACTGACTCTTCTAGCAGAAGAGAAAGCTAAGAGAAATGCTGTCTTATAAGACAAGAACTTGAAATCTACTGTCTCAAGAGGCTCAAATGGCTTTTCTTTTAGTTTAAGAAGAACCCACTCTAAATTCCATTTAGGAATTAATCTAAGGGTTCTAGGTCTATTTATCGAGAAGTTTCTAACTAATTTAGATAAAGAGACATTAGATCCAATTTGTAAATTATCATGGTGTGCATAGGTATCAGATAACATAGACCTATAACCTTTAATAGTAACAGGCTGCAGTTTGATCTCGTCAAACAAGTATACTAGAAAGTTTGCAATGTCTGGAATGGAGGGATAAAAAATATCAACAGAATGATCCCTACACCAACGACAAAAGACCTTCCACTTAGTCGCATAGTTTAGCGAAGAGGAGGTCCTCCTACAGTTCGAAATTGCGGCCACTGCTCATCCTGTAAAATGCTTGCTGTGCAAGAAGGATCGCACAACGGAAATACGTGAAGGTTGAGACCTTGCGGGTTGTGATGTAGTTGATGCGATTTCCCCTGCGAAAGAAGATCCTCTCATGGAGGAAGCTTTCGCGGTAAGTCCCACAGCAGACACCTGAGAAGATTTATCCACGGTCTCTGTGGAGACAGAGATGCTACCAACAGAATTTTGCATTGAGATTGTTTTATCTTTAGCAATATCTGCTGAATCAACGGCGCTGGAGGATACGCATATCCTATCATTCCGTCCCACGAGATCGATAGAGCGTCTACTGCATATGCTCGGGGATCCGGACATGGTGACACATACGTCTGCAACTGATTGTTGAGTTGTGTCGCAAATAAGTCTATCATTGGCCGCTCCCATTGGTAGCAAATCTGATTGAATACCTGTTTGTTGAGAGTCCATTCTGACAGCAACAAGCGACCCTTCCGTGAAAGGGAGTCTGCTAATACATTCAGATGACCCGGAATATGACGGACCGAAAGTAGAACTTGGTGTTCTAGAACAAACAGAAGGATTCTTTCCGTTAAACTGAATAACGGAACGGAATGAGTGCCACCCTGGTTCCGAATATACGCTACTACTGTCGTATTGTCGGACAGGATTTGGACATGTGCTTTCTGAATAATGTTCATCCAATGATGTAGTGCAAGCCAAATTGACATCATTTCCTTGATGTTTATGTGCTTGCCTAGAAACTGCGGATCCCAAAGACCCTGGCACTTCGGATCCATTGGGATCAATGTTGCACCCCAACCTGTTTGACTGGCATCCGTCATAATCGTAAAACTCGGATCCGGCAACTGCAGTGGGACTCCCTGAGTCAACCACTGAATGTTTGCCCAAGTCTGAATCTCTTGTTTCACTTGTTTTGACAAGAGAACGTCTATATCGAGCAAATGAATCTTTACACTCCAATTCTGTGTCAAGAATATTTGGAGAGGACGAGTGCGTAACCACCCCATCGGAATGAGATCCGCAGCAGCTCCGCACAGACCTATCAGTCTCATGAACTCTCTCGCTGTGACTTTGTCTGAGTGAAGACAATAGCGAGCGTAACAACTGATTAATTTCGCTCTGGTTAACGGCAGACGAATGAGATTGTTGTGCGTCTCGAAGCTCATTCCCAGATGTGTGAATGACTTGGACGGCACCAGATCCGACTTCTCCTCGTTTATTATAAAACCGAGACGTCGGAGTAATAGAAGCAGATTCTGCACATCGTTCTGAAGCATTAACTCATTGCCGTACCTCTGAAGAATGTCGTCCAGGTAGGCTGACGTTACCGCAGACGAATGAGCTCGGAAATATATCATTACCGAGTTCATTATTCGAGTGAAAGCCCAGAGCGCTAGGTTCAAACCGAAGCACATTGCTCGGAACTGATATACAACTCCTAGGACTGCGAAGCGTAGATACTTTCTGAATGTCGGATGTACCATGACGTGAAAGTACGCATCCTTGAGATCTATGCTTGTAGCATAGTCGTTCACCCGAGTACTCGCTCTGACTGATCGAATTGTCTCCATATAGAACTTCGGAGTGACGATCAGCTTGTTTATCCAGCTCAGATCTATGACTGGACGGAACGAGCCGTCTGGTTTCGGAACCAGAAACAGATGGCTGTAGAAACCCGGTGATTCCTGGTCTTCTAAGACCTCTACCACGTTCTTCTTCAGAAGAGACTGTACTTCTGATAGAAGAGTGTCTCTTTCTGCAGATCTGATGGAAGCTGAGTCCATTTTGGACTTCAAGTTAATGGAGGCTTTCGTTTGAAGGATATTCTTAGTCCTTCCGAAATTACCCCTCGAACTCAGGGGTCATCCGTAATTGACACCCAATCGTTTATAAAACTCGATAATCTTCTGCCTACCATTACACGATAGAGGTTCAAACCATCACCTCCTGGACCTGCGAGGCTTGCGGAAGGAGAAACTACGTCCTCCGCGACCCGCACCTCGCCCCATCGACCTAGGGACGTCTGACCGGTAATCTCGGCCAGAAGAACGTCCCCCACGAGAGTCGCTGCCTTGACGGTCTCTAGAATAAGACCTAGAGGACGCATAGGAACCTCTGTAGGAACTTCTCTTGGGCGTACTTGTCCCAGAAGTGCCTGTCTTACTCTTTTCTGCTGTATCCGGCTTTTTGGAAGCGGATTTGAAAAGCAGAGAATCCGAAGCTTTCTTAGTTATCTTATCATAGATTGCTGAAAGCTTGCCGTCGAAGAGAAGCTCTCCGGAGACAGAAGCAACTCTGTGAGAGTTCTTCACCTTACCATCCACGCGCGTGGATGTAGCTAGGGCTGCGTCATGTCTAACCAACTCCAGGTTTGCCACTGAAAGGGCGGAGTTATACGTGGAATAAGCTATTGCCCTTGAAAGAAGTCTTAATGAGGATTGTATATCCTGGAATTCTTTCCCTTGAAGACGTAATGAAAATGCATTAGTAAGGTGATCTGCATATGATAAAGCGTCTAAGTTAACTCTGTTAGACATTATTGTCGTTTCCAACGTCGTGGTTGGAATTGACATAGAGGACGGTATAGACAATTCCAAGTCTTCAGCCTCGTCGTCTAGACGCAGAGGAACTCTTGGTATGCCCTGTCCTGCCGTTTCGAATTTATTCCTTGAATTGATGAAAGGCAGATTTAGGGCATTTGCGAATAAGAAACCAGACTTGCCCGTTTTGGTAGCAAGCTTATAAATAGCGCCGTTCAATAATTCGAATGTTCTTGTGACCTTATTGGACTGTGTCGGAAACTCAGGGACGATGTCCCTGAACCGATCAAAAAATTCTGTGTCCAATGACGCTATCAGTCTCTTATCCGGCATCGCAGCATTCTGGTCCGATGGAACAACCTCTGGAAGATAATGCCGGATAAAATCTATGGCAGCTTTATGTTGTTCCGAAAGGGAAAGCTCCAGATCCTCCGAATCCCTTTCGTCATCCTGTCGGACCCTATGAAGTTCTCGGTCGTCCGTACCGATGCTTCGGCAGAGCGTACCGACCCAGCGTCGTCGGATAATTCCTGATTCGACAGAGATTCTGTCGTTTGCTGGGATGCTGCAATAAGTTGTGCTATTTGGGATAGCACGTCTGTCACTGAGGCCTGTGGAGTAGCGGTCTTACGTTGCTTTGCCGCTAGAAGCTCCGTGTACGTTGACTCCTGCATATTTCTTTTATGCGAACGTCCGGAGTCTACAGGCCTCGTGTCCCTGGCTACCGGATGGCGCGACCTGGTCGCCGTGGAATCCCTGATCGGCGAAGCTGGCTGGATATCCGTGGTCACGTAGCCAAGGTGCGGTCGTGTGCGCTGCCGTGAGGATGAGGAAGCCTTATCGACAGTCTCTTCAGACTGTCTATATAACGGAGCGTCCCGAGCGGCGGACGTATGCTCCGAATGCGAAACGTTTTGTAAAACATCTGGTCCCAGATGTTGTTGTACGAGAGAAGGACCTCTCTCGCTCGCAGCCCGGATGGACCTGGATGAGCTAGGAACCGGACTAATAGGCTTCCTCCATTCTCTCCTCTGATCCGTCGTCACTGGGTGTGCACTTTGTCTTATTATAGTGGTTGCATCACCCAAATCTCCTTCCTGAACCGCAACGGACGAACCCGGCTGCTGAGCCATTCGATGAATGGTCACTACACCGGGCGAGCTAGCGGACGCCAATGCCGTCGATCCTACTAGGGACCTCTTAGGCAATTGACATATTTCCATGAGCACCTTTGCCGCTAGCTCTTCATTTAACTGTGACAACGGAGGCACACTTTTGGAAGACATCACGGAAACATCACCCTGTTCTTGTTCCTCTGAAATAGAGATTGATAAACTAGAGTGATCCTGCGGAGAAAGGACCGGCATGGCCTTTTCCCCGCTAACAACATACCGTGACACACGTTTCCAATGTTTGTCATCCCAATTGACACATACTGAACAGGAGTTAGTGCGAGTACACTGACTACAATTAATACAATGATTATGAAAGTCAGCGGAAGATTTCCTCTTATTACAATTTGAACAATATCCTTTCATTGTGAAAAGAACACAAAAAGTCCTAGTACTCGCACCAACCCCTGTCACTCATTTTTCCTCTCCTCCTTCTATTTCCTCTTTAGATCCACCATTTCTCTAATATTTCAAAGTTGGTAATGTACATACTAACCGGCACACTAGGAAGTCTTCCTAATCTGAAGTTATTTATGGTTCCAAAGTGTCCACTGTGCCTGTAAAAAACATTTTAAAAATAGTTTAAACAATAGACAACACAAACATGTTATATGATGATATCATTGTTTTTTTTTATTATTAAATTCTCAGAATCGATAAATACATATTTGGCATTCTTAAGAGTGATTCGGCATGCTTCAAAATACCAGGTGAGACTTATTTACTCCTTGCATGCTGCTGGTGGATTTGCCTGCTCTGGACAGCAAATCTCTTGTGCCAAAAGAATAAGTACATGTATAAATGGGTAGTTTAACAAAAATTTTCCATATAAATTATGGGTTGTCATTTTTAAAGGAAATTCCTTAAACTATGTGAAGGACCATGTTCCAGTTTTATGTTATATCTGTCTACACATGTAGACAAGGACGGATATAAAATGTAATGTTGTTATTTCTCAAGGTTAAATGCTTTTATTCTTAAAGAAAATTCCCTGAACCCTTTACCCAACGAATCGTCTGCATCTGCACGCATAATATGCAAATTCAGCAGCTGAAAAAATATTATTTTTCGAAAAATTTTAACAAAACCATATCATGTGACCCCTCTTTGGAACGGGCTCGTTGAGCTCATTCCAAAGACGGGTCACATGATATGATTTTGTTGAAGTATTTTGAAAAAAATTGAAAAATGATATTTAAAATAACTAGAACTATCACTGAAGGTGATTAATACCCCCGCTTTGGGTTTTTAGAGGAATGCACTTCTGATCATGTAGGCGAAGGCCAAAAGGAAATGTATACATAAAGATCATTTTTTGTTGTTGAAATTTGTATTTGCATGTGGCCTTCCACAGAACAGCACTGAATACTTAAAGAGCCCACACATATATGGTTTACATTTGGAAAAACACATTTACAATGTGTAACATGTATTCAAAAACGGTTCATTAATGTAGGAGGAGTTGCACACACAAGAATCCCATTTGAAAACCCATAATAAATCCAAGTTAAAGGGAGATAACCTGGTTAAAATTGTCGCAGATCAAAAATTTGGGAATATGCGTATGTTCACTTAGTTGTGATAATGTTTGAAAGGTTTCGTCAAAATTGATTGATAAATGTAGGAGGAGTTGCACGCACAAGAATTTCATGTAGAAACCCATAATAAATCTAAGTTAAAGGGAGATAACCTAGTTAAAATTGCCACAGCTCTAAAATTTTTGGAATATGCGCATGTTTACTTAGTAGTGATGATGTCTGTAAACTTTTGTCCAAATTGATTGATAAATGTAGGAGGAGTTGCGCACACAAGAATTTCATGCAGAAACCCATATTAAATCAAAGTTCAAGAGAGATAACCTGGTTAAAATTGTCGCCGATCAAAAAGTTTGGAATATGCACATGTTCACTTAGTAGAGATGATGTTTGAAAGGTTTCATCAAAATCGGTTCATTAATGTAGGAGGAGTTGCGCACACAAGAATTTGTTCGAACGGAAAGACATAATAAATCTAAGTCAAAGGGAGATAACCTGGTTAAAATTGTCGCAGATCAAAAATCTTGGAATATGCGCATGTTCACTTAGTAGTGATGATGTCTGAAAAGTTTTGTCCAAATTGACTGATAAATGTAGGAGGAGTTGCACGCACAAGAATTTCATGTAGAAACCCATAATAAATCTAAGTTAAAGGGAGATAACCTAGTTAAAATTGCCACAGCTCAAAAATTTTGGAATATGCGCATGTTCACTTAGTAGTGATGATGTCTGTAAACTTTCGTCCAAATTGATTGATAAATGTAGGAGGAGTTGCGCACACAAGAATTTCATGCCGAAACCCATATTAAATCAAAGTTCAAGAGAGATAACCTGGTTAAAATTGTCGCAGATCAAAAAGTTTGGAATATGCACATGTTCACTTAGTAGAGATGATGTTTGAAAGGTTTCATCAAAATCGGTTCATTAATGTAGGAGGAGTTGCGCACACAAGAATTTGTTCGAACAGAAAGACATAATAAATCTAAGTCAAAGGGAGATAACCTGGTTAAAATTGTCACAGATCAAAAATCTTGGAATATGCGCATGTTCACTTAGTAGTG
The DNA here is from genome assembly GCA_031216915.1 of Pictodentalium vernedei. NCBI lineage: Eukaryota > Metazoa > Mollusca > Scaphopoda > Dentaliida > Dentaliidae > Pictodentalium > Pictodentalium vernedei. The sequence goes on from CM062294.1 coordinate 52,852,025, forward strand.
ATGATGTCTGAAAAGTTTTGTCCAAATTGATTGATAAATGTAGGAGGAGTTGCGCACACAAGAATTTCATGTAGAAACCCATATTAAATCAAAGTTCAAGAGAGATAACCTGGTTAAAATTGTCGCAGATTAAAAAGTTTGGAATATGCACATGTTCACTTAGTAGAGATGATGTTTGAAAGGTTTCATCAAAATCGGTTCATTAATGTAGGAGGAGTTGCGCACACAAGAATTTGTTCGGATGGAAAGACACAATAAATCTAAGTCAAAGGGAGAAAACCTGGTTAAAATTGTCGCAGATCAAAAATCTTGGAATATGCGCATGTTCACTTAGTAGTGATGATGTCTGAAAAGTTTTGTCCAAATTGATTGATAAATGTAGGAGGAGTTGCACACACAAGAATTTCATGTCCGGAAAGACGTACGGACGGACGTACGGACGGATGGACGCCTATACCAACATATTGCATGTTGTGGGACTTCCGAGTTATGTGGCTATTTCAACTGTGTGCCTATCCTTGTTAGGTGACTGCTGTTTTGTTTACTTACAAATAGGCTTAACGTGCTTAATAACAAAATATTAGGAGACTTATTTTGAGAGGCTTTAGACATTCCAAGAATTGAGTGGCTTCAACTCCAAATATCAGGAGACTTATTTTATGAGGCTTTAGACATTCCAAGAATTGATTGGGTTTAACTTAACATTTGGCTCTCGAGATTTTGTGCTTCACATACCAAAAGTGCTTAAATTGTTGTTGTCCAGCCCTTATATTTATTGATGTTGCAGAACACTTTTCTGCAACTATGGCTACTTGCGACTGCAACAAAGGTGCAAGGACAGGTTCGGCCTATATATTGTTTACACCCATGCTGCCCATTTTTTAGGACTTCCACCCCAGGCATTGGTGACAGGACTCCATTTCACCAGGAAAACACAACTCGCCCATCCGGTAAACAAGCAAGGTTTCACATCCTGGGTTTCCCACAGGCCAGACCAGACCTTTAAAAATAAGATATCATCTTTTGCTTTTGTCACCCAAATCCATAATTTTTCTTCTGTGCACTGAAAGTGTTGATGCAATGATGAGGACCCATTTTGATCTTTCCAACTGGATCTGCATGATTACAGTAGTAGCGTAACACCTAGAGGTGCTTTCATCAAAAGCAGAACCAGAAATGCACATCACTGAAATGAATAACCTAACCCTTTCTATACTGAATGGATTCTCCCACTCAGTCCAAAAAGTATACATGGGAATGGCCTATTATTCATCTGGAGATGTGTTCAGTTAAAAAATAACAGGTAAAAGTGTCTATCGAGTCCTATTTATATTGCAAGAAATGTTGATATAAGATGAAACGACCTTTGGTCAGTAACATCAGTACACTAGTATACTTTACTAACAGGTTCATATTTCGTATGCCATCAGGAGCAATTGGCATGGTAAACTTACCTTCCCCTGAAATGCCTGAACATTATCAATATCATATCCTTCAGTTGAGAATCTATTTCTTTCTTTATTGGTACTGAAGATTATTTTCAGTATGTGTTGCTATACCATGACTACAACATGACAAAGTCAATTTTTTCCAATTGTTGACGCCAGGCTTTGAGCACTGGGTCCTATAGTAGAAAAATACACAAACAAGGTTTGAAAAGCAAGTTCCACCCATGAACTACCCCAAAACACCAATTGTGCATGTGTGTGTGTTGGTGGTGGTGGGGAGGGGGGAGGGGGGGTGAGGGGGAGTGGGATTAATCACTTTTTAAATCCACTTTTTTCACAATTATTTTACTGATCGAAGACTATGTAGCATTGTCATGTCTTTAATGATCACTTAAGTACATCACAGGTACAAGATCTAGATTTTATATGCTTTGATGTTATTTTTTCTGTTCTCATCTTAGAAGTTATATAAAAAGATAGGAAAACAATTGGCTCAATTTATGTTTCTGGGAAGTCCAATGCAAAACATTGCTTTTTGAACCTTGTGTATTTTTTTTCAACTGTCACTCTCCCTCCTCCCCACCCCCTGCATTCACTGGTTATTTGCATTCACTTGCATAAAGGGGGTTTGATTTTGAAAGTATCACAGAAAATTTCTCTGCAACCATTGAAATTTGTTTTCTATATTTATTTATTGGTGTTTAAGCTTAAAAGTCAGATACTTGTCGCCTTATTTGTATTAAAGCTGTGTATGATTTAATGATATATCTCTGCCACTGTTGGCAGCCTTTACATGCTGATGTAAAAACATTGTCAAGATAAATGCTGATTTCCAGTGGAGTTCTCAAAGATTAACTCTCAACCTGCAGAGTATTTTCGACTTTTTCATTAAATTCAGCCATGGCAGCAGTAAAGCAGCCATGGCTGAATTTAATGAAAAATTCAAACAAATGAAGCCCAGAAGGCATTTATGAAATGATTAATCAAATGTACAGGGATATGTATTTCTGATATGAGGCAGAGGTATTACGTTTTTGTTGGCAGGTGTATCGGAAGCCTGGCAGGAGTATCTGCCAGCAGCATGCAAGGAGTTTATACACAAGCTGAAACTTTTTGGAGACTTGAGGGTCTACACTGTCAGCCTCTGGGGCTATATCTTCAGGGCCGCCAGAGGATCAAAAGGCAGCAGGGTGGGCATCCATCATGATCATTAGCAGATGAAGAAAGAGTATAGTGTGTATGCCCACATCACCTGGCAACATTACATTGAAAAGGACCAACAATGGCTTGCTGAACTTTCATGACCAGTTGAAACGATTCCTTGTCAGGCTGCCTGCACATTTTTCAATAATAAAACTAAAATGCAAAACTCAATGAAATTGAGAGAAAAACTGTGTTCTTGTGAAATTTAAGTGTTTTTCACTGCATTGTTTTTGCTACTGTGCCAATGGCATTCTAATTCTTAGATTTGTGCCCCGAGTAGTGGTTTCAAACCTACAGTACTCTCAGTACATTCACATAAAGCACAGTGATTTTCAATCCGAATGAGATAGTGTCATAATCCGATCAAAAATCTGTTCACTTTTGTGATAAATCTCAAGCATCGTACATGTTAAAATGAAAAACAAATCGGTTAAAAAAGAGGGCCAGAACCCTTAAAAGGGGTTCAGCCCCCCCCCCCACCCCACATTTGGGCTGTCTGTCAGCACCAATGGATTCCTTGTCGCAAAGTACCCATAACACCACCCTCAAAGTGAAAGGCATTTCCCTAGAGAGCTCAGCTGAGACTGACTAAACATTGAGAATGGTGAACAATGGGAATTGTTTTTTAACCAAGACAATTCTTCTGTTTTTCCTTTATTAATAATACTAACACTTTACACCATGTCTTGAAGCTCACCCGCTGTGCGAAAATAGTCCCTGTGCATGTGGGCGAAGCACCGTTTTACTTTCGGTTAAGAGAAGTTATTTTCGTTGGAAAATTGGGAGATTAAATAACAAGAATATCGACATTTAAACTGTCCAACAGGCGCTAAGGTAATTTTTCTATCATAGAATACTGTATTGATGATACATTTGTGACTATGAATAACCAGAGTTTATCCCGATGTCCATTCCAAGTGCATTTTCAATGGAAAATTCTTCAGCATGTACAAGCAATTATAGAATATATTTTAAGTGGAAAATGAATATGTACAATGACCATCCTCGTGTTAACATTCATTAAAACATTTTCAAAACATCATCCTTTGTTATTACTGAAGGTATATTTGAGCTAATCGGCAGTCTTGATGATGGACAATGGGGTTCACTGAGGCTTGACAGTTGGATAGTCAACTAACCAACAGCAACACAAACAGATAGTTAACTATCGAACAGCTACACAAACATGAACACAACTCAACACCTGGACCGTGCGTAATTGGGGTAACGGTAAAATGCGAGTATCGTGAAAATGACGATTGCTTTTAGGTCTGACATTGCAACTGTTTCAAATTACATACATTATTTACAGAAACAAATATTATCGTATTGTTTCTTACACTATTTCGAAGGAGCACAACCTGTGTGTATGTGTGGTGAGAGGGGGTTGAGGGGACTTAAAAAAAAAGAGTTTTTTTGAGCAGGTTCATCAGGGCCAGATTTAGCAATGGGCAGACATGCATGGGCCCCACATTTGCCATGGAATTTGGTCACATTTTTCTAAATTTGAGTTGGAAAAATTGTCTGGGTCCTTGATTAAGTTCCTTTGAAAGACGAACTGTATGCACTGTCAATTGTTATTCTCCCGGCATTCCATTCTTGGTTTTCCGAAAAAAGTGTGAATACTGCCTGAAAAAAAAAGAAGATTTTCACAATGCAAATTTATACCTTTATCCCACCCCATCTAAAGAAAATACAGGAAAACAACCCTAAAATTGACTTTATCGTGAATCGTGCATGTGTTAGGGTGGGTGTGGGAAGGGGGAGTCAGAAGTTGCACAAATATATGATTGGCCAAAAACGTTAGTGATTTCCTCCTCCATTACAAGATAGGAAAGGCAGCTGGTGGGCGGTAGAACTATAGAGTCGGTCTTTTGCTAAACTAAGCCTGAGAGAACCCTCGAACCCCATCAGTGGAGGAGGCATATTTCCCAACATCCAAACACAGCGTTATGCTCTCCTGCGGGGAGAATCTTTTAGCCCTCCCCCTCCAAAAACCCCCGCAGATGCAATATTTTGAAGATTTTGCTAAGGATGTACCATACATAAGCCACACAAATTGTGTAATGTGGAATTACTGATCTCTTTTAACAAACTTGTTCAGTTATTTTGTTGCATTAATAATCTAATAATTGATGCAACTAAACACCAACGAAATAATGGGTAAAGAACTCATCTTCGTTGGATCGTTCAGAGAAACCGACAAGAGACACCGGCGACTGGTTCATTGGTTACCGACCTGTCCTGCCCATATTATTCAAAATTCCCCAATTTTGGCGACTTGGCATTGAAAAGGAATGGAAAAATATGTAACTTAAATTTACAAGGTGGAGTATTTTCTTTCTCTAAGCGTATTGTTCAAGACATTATCTGTGTCACTGTCACTCGTAACTTGTTCAAACGTACTTTGGGTTCCAAAAAAAATTTCGTCACTTGACATATTTCCGGTTGCCTTGGATGAGATTAAATCTTAAAAGGAGTCTTTTATTATAGGCAGTGACTATATCACGGGAGCCTGCAGAAACACCAGAAGAGTACATACTGACTATTTCACAGGCGCACGTGAACTAGTCAACAGGCTATTTCAAGGGCGGTCGTGAAATAGTGAAGATATTATCCACAGGCTACTTCACGGTCTCTCTCTCTCTTGAATTGTGGATATTCGTCAATGATGACTGATATTATATAAATAAAAAAAAACTTATCAAATATTTTAATGAGTTTATTTGGTTGCAGTCTTTCTAACATGGTGTGGAAATTTCTACCCCCATTTACAATACTGGTTTCCGACTTCGAGAATTGAATTCAATTCTTGAAGTCAGGAATAGGTATTGTGAATGTATAGAATGAAGGTAGAAATTTATACGATGTATAGCTTGTGGTACAAGGCACAATATTACCGGACCACCCACCCATTCAGTTCCTGGAGTTGAGAACAGGCATTGCGAATGTATGGAATGAGAGTAGAGTCGTATTTAATCCCTATACGGGACAGAACTTATCGGGATGCATTCATGGAAACTTTTTATTTCTTGGCAGTCTTTCGGACACAATGTGTGAATTTCTTCCCCAATTTTATACATTTGCAATACCTGTCTCCGATTTCGAGAATTAAATACAAATTTGCAAAATTGCAATTAATCAAAACATTTGAATCACTGGAATTGCAGGGACTCAATTACGTTGCGATTACAGAAACAAATATACATTATTCTAAACCAAACAGCTTCAGGAAATCAAGAATCATAACAGATCACCTGTTATCGATTTTTTTTCTCAAAGCGCACAAGAGAACATTCGACCATGGTGACTATTGTTGTATCTATTCAACTATCCAACTTTTGGATTTATTTATTTATTATGACTTCAGCTGGGACCAGAGTAGGGGGAAATGTTTTAAGTAAGATAAAGAACTTGTCTTCACTGAATCGTTCAGAGAAACTATCCCGTCTCGGGCCAGGGATGGTTTCTCTAAACAATTCAACTCAGACACTTTCTTTATCCATTACTTAATTTTTGTGTGTGTTGCTTTCTGTAAATTGCATTTGGTGGCAATTAAAAACTACAACAAAAAGTGCTGTTCCTCTAAGAAAACTTGTTACAAACTGGTGCGATTTCTATAAAAAATGTGCTGGTTCGTAGTTGGTTTACATATATGTTCATACTTTCAGTGCGGTATTGAATATTTTCGAAACATACAACTCCCATTTACGACATACATTAAGGCATATGTGCAATCTTTGAGAAATTTCGTGATATGGGAACCCAGTTTGGTGTCTGTTAAGGATGGAATTGTGAGAAAGAGACATTAAAAATTGATCTATGAATAAGTTGATTTGACACAATATGCCTGGTGGCTTTGTCACTCTCCTTTTGTGGGGTGAATTTTATAGCTGCACAACAGTGCACTACAGCCAGTATACAGAGAAAGTTTCTAGTCCAAAAGGAAACACTGTTTCAACAGTTTTTAAGGTGCTATATTAGTAGTTATATTAGCCTTCTTAATTGTATATCTATGTTAATTGAATATAATTTCCAAACACAAAACCATTTACCATACTTTCAGAACAAATTTCACCTGTTAATTGTATATAGGTTATAATCTGTCAGTAAATTACTGTTGACGATCAGTAAATTCCACACCTTGGTAGACATTTTTCTATCTTCTAATTATAAATTGAGTATTTAATCTATTATATCTTGTTTGACAGTGCTCCGTTAGCTCTGTCAAACAAGATATAATAGATTAAATACTCAATTTATAATTAGAAGATAGGAAAATGTCCAAATTCCTGTTCATTGTATACTCCTGTTAATTGAATATTTTTCTCTGGCAAAGTGACTATTCAATAACAGGATTCCATTGTAATTGGAAAACATTTCTTGCAGAATCTACTCTGGACAATACGATGTTTGAATTTCTTGAAAACCAAATAAACATGCAGAATGCATCAAAATAATGGTTGTGAAGTATGAAACCTGAATACACCAATGCCACCTATTCACCTACAGTTTGGAGGCATGCTAGTCAATTTTGATGTGGCGGTGGGGCGCAACCACGACATTTTAAAGGTTGTTGGTTTTCGGGGGTTCAATATTTGATCCTCCTCAGGACAAAGTAATGACAAGAGGACCCCAGTTAGGAAAGCGAAGTCGGAGGAAAGGTAATGACATGAGGGGCCTTGTTATCACTAGGCCTCCCCTGAACAAAAATGCATAATTTTGTGCTTTTGAGATCAATTCTGCGGCAATTGTAGCATTGTATTGGAGAGAATTTTTGACTCCTACTCACTCCTACTCACGTAAAACTTGTACTGGGACTTTGGGGGGGGGGGGGGGGAATCAGCAAAAATTTTACCCTGTCATTGGATTACCCTATGCTCAACATGGATTTCTTGTGTCATCTGGTGGAATCAAATTCAATCCAGAAAATGCATCTTATATTCACTGGTACACTGATGAAACCTTGTCCAGCATCCGCATCCCCGCCCAAATGTCGTTTTTCTTTCTTCAAAAAAATTATTCACGTTTTCAAACTCGCACTGCAGCTATTTTCGATTGTGTACATGCTTTCAGTAGCTCCACCAATTTCACCGCAATACCTTTGCCCCGTTTTGACACCATTAATGGTGTTAAAACTTTAAAGTGGCGGAATCATGGATGACCAGCAGTCCCCCCCCCTATCCTGTGTCTGGTAATGAAAGGCACAGAAAATTAGAATTTGCACTCCTCACTTGGGGAGTCGGTAACAGAGTCGCCAAGCTTTGACCCTGTTTTCATCAAATGACACTGTGCATCATAGGGCCACCTACCACCACGTAAAATTCACAGGCCACAGCATAATTGACTGCCTCTTTTGATACGCCCTGATTACCCCCCTCCCCCCAAAAAAAAAGAACAACAAAATAATACAAGAGAAAAAAACTTACCTTTCTATGCCCCTAGTCTGCTTTATTGTATACCATCGGCTGGGCAATAGTGATTTAAATCATTTATTTTTATTCCTGTTCCCAACTTTAGCCTGTGTTCGTTTGTGAAGTAAAAACAGCGAATGGCATATCACGTCAAGCTCTTTCAATCAGAACTCCCCAATCCAAAGTGCTGCGAGATGTTTTGTTGCAATTTTCTTTATATTCGTGTTTGCATTCTATATTTTGTGGTTTGTGATGAGTCATGCAAAAATTCAACGAAAAATCATTTTAAAATAAAAAAAAATTAAAAATCCCTGACAAGGAAGGGACACACATTTTTGAGCCCCCTCCTCGCTGGGAAGTGGAGCATCTTTCATAGAGTTGAACAGATTAAATGACCTCCTTATGAATAGTAATGTAACTAAGGTGTCAGTTTGTATTCTGTTTCTTTGTATGGTTTGTTGAAATATTAAGCATCCTTATTATTTATTGGTGTTTAATGTCACATATTTATGCACAATGGCTAATCGTGACACATGGAGATAAAGTCAAGATTAGTCAATCGTTTATACCCTATGCTGCCCATTTTAGAGGACTTCCACCCCAAGCATTGGTGACTGGGTCCTATTTTACCGGTAAAGCAGAACTTGTTTACCACAGTAAACAAGCACTGCTTCACTTTCCGTGGTTCCCACGGGGGTATTAAGTATTCATTTATTACCTTTTATGTGCCTCAATAAACCAGTGTTGAATGAAAGGAAAAAATAGTCTTTCTTATCTTTATATTCCCCTTAATAATGATAGTATGCACTTCATTTCTGAATGGTGCAAATCGTCCGAACTATGGTGCAATCTGACTTAATCTATGGTGGAAACCCGTTTTGCAAATAGACTGACACACTGGTACAAATCGACTGCCCAAGAGTGAAAACAGACCATTCCCCATAAATTACTGTTGATTTCCAAAGATCAGTTTGCGATTTTCTGTGCTCAACAGCAGCTCTCAAGTTGCCAAAATAATCAGACCCGCCATTCTTCCAAATTTAAGCACTATTCAAGGCAGTGTCCAGTTTTTCAAGGTTCAAACTGAATTCAAGGACTTTTCATTACAAGGCCCAAAATTAGATAATTTTTTTTCTTTTTGTTCAAACCTCAATTTACCCAAAACCCACGGAAAACGCAAAGAAACGCATGCCAACAGAGCTGTGTAATGTCACATAAGCAATTAAAGGGGAATCAATGCACAGCAGCCTAATGCAAAACAGCGGGACACTTGTGCGAGTTGATCCTTTTTCCCCTTGTTTAAGCCCATTGTAGCAAAGTGATCGTCATGTGTGACGAACACACCAGGTTTAGAACCTTTTTTATTCACAGAACAGAAACCAAAATTTAATAAAAAAAAATAACTTTTAATAATTAAAATGCAAATATATTAATCTTTTGTAATCAACAATAATCATATATGTAATAGCAAACTATAAAAAAAATCTTTTGTAATCAACAATAATCATATATGTAATAGCAAACTATAAAAAAAATAAACAGACTAGAGACACGGACATAATTTGTGAAATCCATATCGTTTACTGTTAAGTAATACAAATAAAACTGATCAGCATTATTCACTACAATTGCCATACAAATTTATTATGCTTTCATTTTTTATCGAAAAAAAACCTTTGCTTATGACCCTTCAATGGAACAAGCTTGTTGAGTTTGTGTCAATGAGGTTAATAAACTATGTTATTTGTGACAAAAAAAAGAAAAGTATTGGTTACTTAAGGGTTTTTTTGTTTTGTTTTTTGCAAGCGTCATCAGCTGACTTGGTTAAAATGAGGGAAATAATCAGAAAAAGAACATTATAATGGTTAACCCTTTATCTAACAGATATACGATGCGCATAAAATGTTTTGGGAAAACTAAAATTTTCATTTTTTTGTCTCAAAACCATAGCTAATGACCTTTCATTGGAATAAGTTAAGCTTGTTCCAATGGTGGTAATAAGATATGTTTTTGAGACAACTAAAGGGATGTCATATCCTGTACACTCAACTAAGGCTTGATACAGTTCATCCAAGGTCGAGTAGGCCAAATAGCCGCATACAGTCAAGTTACTACTTCAGAAGATTGTTGAAATAAAAAAAAAACACACAGTAATGAGAAGTTAAGGCCCCATTATTATCTGCACAAATGCTGACCTAATGCTAATTCTTACAATAAAAAAAACCCTAAACTCGAGCTAAAAATCCCAAAATATATAGATTAACAAGTCCATTGCCAAATATGGTTGGCTATAGCACCCCAGGCCAACCCCACCATTGCCAAGAATGTCCATATCCCAAATTCAGTTATTGCTTATAACCTGCACCCTAAATTTATCATCAAAGACAACTTATTCTCGTGACAACAAAGGTGCCCGAGAAGTTTTTTGAAGATCGGTACAAAAATACGGCATGTAGTCGGAGCCATACAGTTCTGCATAACTAATAAGTATAAATATTGGTAAAAAGGTTTAAGGTTTAAGGTTTGTATAATTTGCATAATTCATGAACCAGAAAATAAAACAATAAATATCTTATCTCCTCACCATTATACCAAATCACCAATACCTAGGGCACCAAATGCGTCCATGGGACACTGATGCCCCTGCTTTATGACAGACGTATGTGATTATATACTTTGTTACAGACTAATCTTAAATTTAAAAAAAAAAGTTTAAAAAAATAAATTGTTGGACCAACCCCATATTCAAATTTGAGCTGTATTTTGTTGTGACTAAACCACCTACCAAATTTGGAGTTGCTCAAAAGACAAATGCAGAAGTTTTCATCCAGAAACCAAATATTTGACACATTTTAAGTCCAACAGGGGCCATAGTTTAGATAAAAATTGTTCGGACTGGCCCTCATATTTTAACTCGACCTGTATTTTATTGTGATTGAAGTACATAATAAGTTTGGAGCCAATCGAGAAACAAATACTAATGTTATCATCCTGAAACCAAATATTTGATACATCGGAAATCCGACAGAGGCCATAATTGAGACAAAATTGTTTTTTGGACAGACCCACTATTCGCACCTGACCTGTATTTTATTGTGATGAAACCATATACCAATCAAATACAAAGTACAGAAACCAAATATCGGATGCATTATGAGTCCAACAGGGGTGAAAATTCATCCCAAAATTATTTGACCGACCCCATATTCATAAATGACCTGTATTTTATATTCATTAAAACATGTAGAAGTAGAATCGAATGAATCAAAGTTTGTCTAATTCGCAAATTTATGCTAGAGAAAACAACCCATATTATATGTGATGTATTCCATGTTTACAAAACATTCATTCAAGCACTTATTCAAATCCAAACTTTCATCTAGAAGTTCTGTAGAAAAACAAGAAGTGTGATGCACTTCAGAGCTGCGACGCTTAATACCTGTGAAGTTCAAGCAGATCGGTAAAGTCAAAGTCAAAATTGTCCATACTATGCTATAAAATTATCCATAGTTTCAATCCTGAATGAAATACATGACCTGTTTTGAAATTATCAACACTCTATGGCATCCAGGTATACCGGGCCTAGGGAGATAGAATGGTGTGGCAGTACTGGTACTGTTGCATCAACCCCAGAAGTGCACCTGTACCAGCGATACTTTGGGAAGCCTGCACGGTGATAAGAAAAGTACACAGGAGGTTTTGTGAAGATCTGTTCATAAATACATCTTCTTGCCCAAGATGTATTATTTATTTATTTATTGATGTTTAACGTCACATATTTATGCACAATGGCTAATCGTGACACAACATGGAGATAAAGTCAAGTTTAGTCAATCGTTTATACCCATGTTGCCCATTTTAGAGGACTTTCACCCCAATGGTGACTGGGTCCTATTTTACCAGTAAAACAGAGCTTGTTTACCACAGTAAACAAGCACTGCTTCACTTCCCGGGGTTTCCACGGGGGACCCAAGATGTATTGACATGTACAGTTACTGCGTATAAGTAGCACTGAATAAATAAAGGTTCATCTATTAAATTTGCATAATTTTTGTATGAGAAAAAAAAACAACTTTTATATGTGATGTATTTCATGTTGCTAAAGATTCATACAAAAATTCATTCAAATCTGAACTTTCATATAGAAGTTCTGCACAAAAGAATTCATTACTAGGCCAGGAGGGCTACTTTTCTTCGCCTTCTTAATTTTTGTAATGTGAGTGGTAACCGAGTGAATAATTTGATCTGAAAATGCCAAGCCTTATTTTCTGGGAGATATTTTCGAACCAACAAACTGTAGAACATCTGCTGATATATTAGTTATTGAATATTGAGTCTTCTCAGATACAAAATAATTTTAAAAAAAAAACGGCATTCAATTTTTTCCAAAACTGACAAAAGTTGAGTGAAGACTGATAAAATAGGACTTGCCAAGTTTTCACATGCTTTTTGTGCTCTAAAATCAACCAATGTCAACGCCTCCTCCCCCCCCCCCCCCCCCCCCCAATCCCTGGAGCTCGGTGAATGACCAATCTTAAAATGTAAACCGACCTCGCCAAAACAAGCAAAGAGTTTTATTTTAAAAAAACCCAAACTTTCCTTATGAAAATAAATGACTACTCAGCTAATCTGAAAGTCACAACCTGAACGATACATATTTAATCAACACCACACTGCCCAATCAATCATAGCCATCAATCATAGAACATCTGCTGATATATTAGTTATTGAATATTGAGTCTTCTCAGATACAAAATAATTTAAAAAAAAAAAAACGGCATTCAATTTTTTCCAAAACTGACAAAAGTTGAGTGAAGACTGATAAAATAGGACTTGCCAAGTTTTCACATGCTTTTTTGTGCTCTAAAATCAACCAATGTCAACGCCCCCCCCCCCCCCCCAACTTTCCTTATGAAAATAAATGACTACTCAGCTAATCTGGAAAGTCACAACCTGAACGATACATATTTAATCAACACCACACTGCCCAATCAATCATAGCCATCAATCAGGCTGTAATGTAACTAGGCTTTAGTGTGCAAAACATGATTTATAAGAGGCGATCACAAGAACAGCTAAATAACCGAAAATATTAATATGGAATGTCATATATCACCACTTCCACATTTATAAGATTGGTTATCCACTGAGGCCCAAGTCGTCTGGCATGTGAAATTCAAAATGATGGATTAGGATAAACATTGCGTTTATTGCCATGCATCTGTATTATGTACCCTTCATTAGTGTACTTGAGCAATTTATTGTTTACTTAATTGAAGAGAAATATATTGGCATTGAAAATAAAGTGAGATGGGTTCTGTATAGCTGATTTAAGTGTCTTAATTACAGCATAAAATGAAAGGAGCTTTAGCACCAAATTTATTTTCATTCCTAAACCTTTTCTTGGAGATGATGTCATCAATAAATTGTTCAAATACACAAACGAAGTGCGTATAACACACATGAATGGCTGCTATCGCAATTTTTATCCCAACCCATCAGGTTTTCACATGCTATTTCTTGTTTTGCTTTTGACACATGCAATGTTGCGACAGGTCCTTGGTGGATAACCAATCTGTTGTAAATACAAGCAGACCTTGCCAAACCATAAATCAATTTTTTGAAATAAAAACTTTACTCTAAATAAAAACTAGTTGACTAATCGGGAAATCCCTCACCTGAATAATCCTTATTTTATCAATACCTCATTGCTCCAATCGATCACATGCATCAGTGTGCATCAACAAGGCCTTAATGAACAAAACATCATTTACAAGAAGCAATCACACAGAGCCAATTAACAGAAAATATTATTAATGTGGAAAGTCATGTATCACCTGTTTCACATTTTATAACAGTGATCAAAGATTGGTTATCCACTGAGCTCCAAGTTACCTGGCATGTGAAAATCCGATGGGTTAGAATAAACATTGTGACAATGGCCATTCATGTGTTACGCACCACTCAATTTGTGTATTTGAACAATTCATTGTTGACTTAATTGAAGAAAAATATATTGGCACTGAAAATAAATTGAGTTATGTCCTGTAAATCAGATCTAATTGTCCTGACATCAGCTCATACCACAGGTAGATTTAGCACAAGATTTAACTTCACTGCTAAATTTTCTTTTGGATTATGTCAATGATAAATTGTCCACATACACAAATGAAGTGCTCAAATAACACAGATAAGTGACAGTTATCACAATTTGTATTCTACCCCAACACGTTTTCACATGCTATTTATTTGCTTTAGACACGCGATCAATGTTGCACCCGATGACCTGGATCTCAGTGGATAATAAATCTGTTATAAGTGTAAAAAGTGTGATACACGACTTTTCGTATATTTTTTGTAAATCAGTTCTTTAACAGTTCTGAAAAAAGTCTCCCTGTTTATTTTTTTTGGTGATTCACTGCACTGATTTTCTTTATGATAAGGGCAGCATCTCTTTTCCAAATCTGTCCTTTGTTTTCTTTACTTTTCTTCTTACCTTCTTCAACAATTTTTCGATTTGGTGTAATTTTCAACTCAAAGTATTGTTTGAAAAACTTGTTTAATTCAGAAATTTCAACTGCAGACCACCGCTGCCTTTGGCATGGTACTCGAGTCTTTTTTCTGGACTTTTCATTGCTGTTAAGGCATAGTTCTGTTAAGACTTCTTCTTGGACATCATTAGCATCTTTCCTGTAAGAACCAGAGAAACAGTTTCTGTAAGATCGGAGTGATTTTTCTGCAATATCCAGTTAAGTTTTACATCATACTATAAATTAAGTTGCTTAATTGTTGCAAATTAATTTTTATGTAATTTGTCATGTAGAAAAAAAGAAACCTCTCCTAGAAATGAATATTAAAACTGAACAAGATAAATTTCACTGAAGTTAACGTTTCCCCCCACCACTCTTAACGAACAAGAGGCCCCTGAGGCCTTAAATTGCTAATTTACAAAAGTAGTTCAAAGAAGTATTTAGGGTCACATTCAGCTAGTCATGGGTTATCAACACTAAAGCAGAATGAAGTAATGAAATTATTCAACTCTGGTGTCCATGTCAGATCATTATTATACGTTTTGCTGACTGGATCCAATGCTACCAGCCGCAGACAAACACAACCAACCCAGTGCTTGCTTTTTGAAAAACGCAGGCGAGCGAAAAATCGCACTCCTCAAATTGCTGAGAAGTGTGATTTTTTAAAAGTTTTGAACTTCATGTTGTTATAAATAAATATGCACTTCACAAGTTTGAAGTCCACATGTGACCCTGAAACAATAGCGACGTCAACGACTGTTATTGTTTTGTACTGCATGCATTACGAGTGCCAAGCCCAGCTGACCAGTGCGAGTCAGATACACATGGAAAGAAGGCCTGCAGCCTATGTATGTGTATGTGTGTGGTGGAGGGGGGGGGGGGGCGCATTTTGAATACTCTACATTCTTTCGTGGCAGCACAGCTTCAGTTCATTGTTCTGGGGCTTCGATGTTGACACCAGAGTATATGGACACTGAAACGTCTGAGGGCCGAAACATCCCGAAACCGAAACGCCCATATTTCACACAAAGATAAACAACATGGAATTATTTAGTGGGCCAAAACGTCCATATCCGACACAAAGATAAACAACATGGAAGTATTTGGTACAAGCCATGCGATTGGTTGTAGCAGACGATTTCTCTACTTGCTGGCCAATCACAAATTGTCCTACTGTATTTTATGAATAAATTAACATTTGAACTTTGTTTGATTTGCTTGACGAATTGAGATATAACATGACATGCGCAATGGAAAAAAAGGAAGCTGAAAACTGGAAATGTTTCAGTTTTCTCTGAGAAAGTCAACTGGGCACTGTTGTGTAGTCACAATAGACTAGGGTATGGAGGGGGCACATAACGAATAGTTATTATTTTATTATTTTTTTGTCCTGGTTTTAGGGCCAGTCTCACACGAATGACTGACGTTTCAGCGTCTGAATTGTGGAATGGGGAAGAAAAAAATTATCCAAGGCGCGCAATTTCTTAGAGGCTAGGTGCGTGCTTTTTCGCACTTCTCGATCTGAAGGTAGGTGCGCGATGGTGCGCGTGCGCGAACCTCAAAAAGCAAGCACTGCCAACCTTCCAAGGGCTGTTATCCCATTACAGTTTGAAAGGTATAATTGACGGAAAAACACTAAGGAATGCGTTGGAACAAACTTGAATCTTCCCCCATAGGATATTGCATTTTGGAGCCCCCCACCCAAATTCCCATCTAATTAATGTATTTGACTGGTGGATCTGAAGGAGATAATTTTCAAAGAATATTCCACATACTCCACTGACTTAAAATTTGGGCTCCCATGGGGAGCCAAAATGTTAACCCAGAGACTCAACTTGAAAACTTGAATCTGACTCCTACCCCCTAAAGAGCAAATTCTGATTGAATTTAACGTCCACTGCAAAGGGATCAACCTCAGTAAAGGGCTTGATACTCCAGTTATTGGATGGAAACCAAAAATTTATTTATAGGAACACTGACCATGCCCATTGACTTACGGATCCCAAAAGCATTTAGGATGATTCACTCATTATGGGCAACAACCCATGAAGTATGAACATTGTGCGCAAAACGTTACAAAAGTTATTGCACGGAAACAAGCGTGACGGATGGACGAATGGACAGATGGATAGACGGATATGACATGACAAGGATTTTACTATGTACCCCTCTCCTCCTCCCTCCCCTTCTTTAAAAGAGGGGGGTGGGGGGGTATAATGAACGGAAACCAAAAAATTCAACGATTTTCTAAGTAAAAAGGGGCATAAATTTTGTCTGACCGAACCCACAATTAAGCTTGACCTGTATTTTAACATCGGTAATAAGCATATAAAAGCTGAAATCGATCAGCTGAGCCAAACAATTTTAAATAAACGGATAAACAGAAATCAACAAAAAAACCCTTAAAAAATCAATGATTTTCTGAGTAAAAAGGGGCATAACTCGTGTCAATTTTGTCGGACCAAACCCAAAAACGAACTTGACCTATCTTGACATTAGTAATGTGCAAACAAAATTTGAAATTGATTGGTTGAGCCAAACAATTTCAAATGAACGGAAACTAAAAAACTAAAAACTCAATGATTTTCTAAGTAAAAAGGAGCATAACTCAAGTAAATGTTGTCACACCGAACTCAAAATCGAACTTGACCTGAATTTTGACACTAATAATAAGCATATACAATTTGAAGCCATTCGGCAGTCAAACAATTTTCATTGAATGGAAACCAAAAAACTAAAAACTCAATGATTTTCTAGTTAAAAAGGGGCATAACTAAAGAAAATTTCGTCGCAAAGAACCCCAAATCAAACTTGACCTGTGTTTTCACATTAGTAATAAGCACATAAAATGTGAAGCCGATCGGTTCAGCCAAACAAGAGGCCCCCACGGGGCCTGAGCGCGCTCACCTGACATGGTAACCTACATACATGAATCAACCCAGGGACTTGATTTGACAAGTTACATCTGCCCCTCCTAAGAAAAAATTATCTCAAATATCACAAGGTTCTCACCAATGCATCTAAAAAAAAAGTTTTGAAAAAAATATTCCTTATATTGAACTAAAATTCTCATTTTTAGCGCCTGCTGTTCCTGTGGGATGCCAGGAAAACAAAATTCTGGCACAAACTAGATGCTTACGACCCAATAAGCCCTCATACGAAATTAGGTTCAAATTGACCTCTTAATATGGAAAATAGAAATTTTGGTATAAATTGGGTGAACCAAAAAATGAATCCAAGGACTTGGCTTTAACAAACTAGCTCTACGCCCCCTAAGAATGCTGTATACGAAATATCAAAAGATTCCGACTGGTGGATCTAAAATTATTTTTTATTAACTAAGTTATAATTAAGTTATAATTTGGGCTCCCAAAGGGAGCCCAAATATGAACCGAAGGACCTGGCTTGAACAAACTTGAATCTCACCTCCCTAAGGATACTGTACACCAAATATCAAAAGATTCTTACAGGTGGATGCGAAGAAGAAAATTTTCAAAGACTATACCTCGTATTGAACTAAGTTATAATTCAGGCTCCGACAGGGTGCCCAAATATGAACTCAATGACTTGGCTTCAACAAACTTGAATCTCACCCCCATAAGGATGCTGCATACCAAATATCAAAAGATTCTGATTTGTGGATTCGAAGAAGAAAATTTTAAAGACTATTCCTCATACTGCACTAATTTGAACATTTGGGCTCCCATAGGGAACCCAAATATGGACCGAGGGAATTGATTTCAACATATATGTGAATCAATGTTCCAAAGATGCTATATCTAAAACATGAAAGCTTTTGGAGCATTGGTTTGGAAGAAAATGATTCTTGAAATTTTTCCCATTGCCCACAGTGTTAAAAAAACGCTGACTCAGCATTTTTTCAAAGTCCCGAAAAAGTACCTTATGAAAAAACCGATAGCAATTTTTTTTTTACCAATCCTTTCTGTTGGTCCCAAAGAAGCTTCACACCAGATAAAAATTCTCATTGCCGTGCAGTTTTGGAGATATGGGCATTTTCGTTTTTTTCTATTTTTGGTTCCTGAGGTTCCCACGGGGACACAGGAAAAAAATTTGGGGCATAAATGAAGTACCTATGACCCAACAGATCCTCACAAAAAATTTGGTTCAAATCGACCTCTCAGTTTAGAAAATGGAAATTTTGGGCGGGGCAAAAATTCTTGCCCCTCCCAGAACTAAGGCAAATATTGCCGGTCAAACTTCTCTTGAACAAATGGAAGACTACACCTCAAATGGAAGCTGCATGCACAATATCAAAGCTCTGCTACTGCTGGTTCATGAGAAGATTTTTAAAAAAAATTTGCATTTTGGCCCCACCCCCTCCTCAATATGAGCAGCAAACCTAATTTGAAGAAAAATCAAAATGCCCCTATATAACTGTTTCTCACATGAAATTTCATTAAAAGGTGGCCAGTGGTTTGGGAGAAAAAGACCCAAACACCACCTTCACGACGTACGACGGACAAAAAGTGATCAGAATAGCTCACCCTGACTTACAGTCAGGTGAGCTAATAAACCTTGTATTGAATATGGGGCTAGACAACAAAATACACACGGATAGCAAAAATTTATGTTAATTCCACCAAGTGGGTTAAAAATTTAGTGTAAAATTTTGTCTGTGTCACCGATTCATGGGGTGCGTGAGAGAACAACACTGCCACATGGAGTTGGATGTTGCACATGAAGAAAGTATGGTGCAAGACGCAATAAAAGTTGAGACAAACAAAAACACACACAGTTTGAAAAATCACTAAACTAAGTTCACCTGAACAAGAAGAGAAGTGCTTTGCAAATAAGTGTCATCTCTTAATGATCTTTTTAAAAGTCCTCAAATGACAGGATTAGAATATAGATATAACATTATAATGTTCAGGTGAAACAGTGCTGGAGGCCTATATTTGGGCATCATTATGAACTCCAGGTACCCTAACTTTAAGGCTTCGTATTCTGTGGATGCGCTTCATATTAACCTGGAAGTGAAATTATTTGGTCTGTATGAATTTGCCATGTTATAATTTATGTGAGCGCCTACAGGAGCTCTCCCATAAATTGTAACAAGGCAAAGACCTGCAATCAAATTTGGATGACAAAAAATAATTGAGCACTATACCAGTTAATATGAACATTCAAACATCTTTTTTAAATATAGCCATCCAGAAAACATTTTATGCACTAAAAACAGGTTGTCATGCAACAAAGAAATATTTACAGAAAGGATTATACCAGTCACAAACACAATTTTGGTGAGAAATTTCTCACCAAAAAACATTAATTAACCAGTTGAATTTTTTAGGCCCCCAAAAATCATCAAATCACTCCCCACTTTTTTTACTCTGTAATATTTGGCAGTGATGCAAGATTTTAGTAGACTGCTTAAAATTTTATTGAAAACAATACATTTTGTTATAAACTGCTTTGTTTCAGCAACTGCATCATTTCTGACAACTTTTTAAGGCAAATAAATATTTTTTGTCAAGACCGATGCTTAATTTCGGCAGCTGCATCATTCATGGCTGCAACTTTTTAAAGCAAATAACTAAGCAAATTAATAGTGCTGTAATACAATGAATGCATTAGGTCGACAATTATCTAGAAAACATAAATCTGGCTCCAATTGCACAAAAGTCCGTAACTCCATGAAAAATTAGTGGAAATGACCAACAAAGCTTTTCTTTGGAAACGATCACTTTCCACAAAGGGCCAGACCTGGTTACAATAAGCATGACTGAGCCAAAATTAATTAAAGCTATTGTTCTCTTGTGCTAATAATATATTATACCAAATATGGTTCAATTCTGTTCCTTGAAATTCCAAGTTTGCTGAAAACACAAATCTGACTAAATTTTCCCGCAAAGACCTACTAAACAATTAGCAGAACTGACCTGCAAAGCTTATTGTACATCATACATGTACTAAATTTTCGTTCAATTCTGCCAATCACCACTAAAATTATCTGACCAAAAATCTGGTGAAAAACTGGCAGTATTCACCAGCAACCAATCTTGTCCGATCAAGATAAATGAAAATACCCTCTGCAGTGACTGACGGGAGCACAGCATAGGGGAGTACGCCCGTGCTCGCCTTGTTTTCATTTCAGGAGAGTAGGAGAGTGCAGGTGAAGAGTGATGTTGGTGGTGTGTACAATCAGCACTTCATTTAGAAAATGATAATTACTAATTTATTTTTTTCTAACAATATTATATATGGCATATATGATCTATTAGGCCATACAAAGTTGATTGTCTGTTTCTCAGGCCATTTTTTTCCAAAAAGCATGCGGGCGGGCGTTTTTTTTTTTTTATTTTCCCCCAGATGCTTATATATACACTACATTTGCTTTATGTTTCAGGGTCGAAAATATGCAGAATACTTGCAAAATAGTGTGAGATGTAAAGATACACAGGTCAGAATCATGCTCTGACCAATGAAATGAACATGCATATTTTATTAGAAATTGTATTTTTATTCAAATAAAACAAACTCACAAAAAAACATGTTTTGTTTGACTTTCAATTCCCCATGTCCCACATGTCCTGAGCACAAACCATTGAACAGTTCGTTCAGTATACCATCTGGTTTGAAGCCTTGAAGGAGTGCGGGCCCATATGTCACCAAAGCAAAAGTCACAAATTTTGGGGAGGAGTGGGGACGGGAGCCGATTCAATCCAATCCATTCTTCATTGTCACAAGTTGGGCCTTGGGCATCATGGCTGCTTTGGTGGGGTTCACTTTCTGAATTAAAAAAAATACATGCATTTTAAAAATTTACATGCAATTGGGGGGCAGGTATATATGCCTTATTATGTATGGAAGGGCATTGAGTTCGCCTTATGTTTGGACATGGGGAATAGAAGTGGACAGTAGGTGTGGGGATGGGGGGGGTGCGGTGGGGGGACTTCTCCATTTTCTTCTTTGAAGATGACTGGCAGGATAGTTGAAATAGTTGCTGGTTTGATGGAAAGTTACATTGCGTTATTGGGACATTGATCAACACTTGGGGAAATTCTGACCAATGCTTGCGCCCAGTTTTGTACATTTGGGGACGTTTTTATCAATGCTTGGGGACGTTTTGACAAACTTGGCCCAAGGAAATGCCCTGTTAAGGGTCTGGTGAAAACGTCACCAAAGATAAATTTGTCAAAGTGCACCCAAGTGTTGGTGAGAATGCCCCTAACTGGCCAAAGTGTGGACTGGGGAACAATGGCAGATGTACCCAGTGCCCCCCCCCCCCCCCCCCAATGTTTTCCACCAGTAGCTGTTTCAGTGAGGGAAAGTGAGAGAGAGAGAGAGAGCGCTATGCCCCCCCATGCCCCCCCCCCCCCAACCCCCGGATTTTTTTTTTTTTTTGTCTACGCACCTGTTTTTAATGCAAATGCAATAGCATTACATTTACAAGTATGATTTGGCCAAGTTTTGGACGTTTTGACAAATTTATTTTTCTGGACGTTTTTGTATTGCGACGCGATGACCAGGAGTTGGGGAGAGCATTTTCTCTCTTTCTTTCCATGGAGCAAAGCATTTAAGTTGATAAAGTATACCCAGTACTAATTTTTATTAAAAGAAGCGACAGTGTTGGGTAATAAAACAACGTTGAGATCAAACGTATGTCAACCTTGACCTACACATTCGCATCCCTGAGCAACAAAATGCTGAAATTGTTGAGTAAAAAAATGCAACCTGCAAACGAAAGGCTGGTTTAACCGGTCAATCACCCCGAACGAGTTCTCCCCCGAGGATATATTATTGCCAAAACATTTCTAACATTGCTAAAACTTGGGTATTTCGACAATGAAACTGAAATAAAACAAAGGATATCAAACTAATATGGCTTTGTTTTGGTACGAGTCGACCCTGGGGCGGATCGACCATTCCCCTTTTTGAATGTGTGTTGTTGTCAGTCTGAAAGACACTGTCGTTCCAACTGTCGTTTTGACTTACCTTTTGCTATATAAAACATCTTTTATGTTGAATATTGCTAAAATGCAACCCCTTTATTAAAGAATGATGCAAAATAAAGTTAGAATGTGCTGATTTAAATTTCGCCGACGGAAACGTATCGATTTACCGAAATGAACACAATATTTCGAAATTTTTTCAAGATTTTTAGGGGTCATAAAGAGTGCATGCGCAGTAAAAATGACCATGCGCGTGGGCCTGAGAAACAGAGGTTCTTTTTTTATGGCCTTAGTAAACTCTTTCTGTATTCAACGAATCAAACTTTTCTCTTTGATTTTGAACGTTACGTTGTAATGTATTTTTTTTTTCAAGATCCTTCATAGATGTATGCACAGTTGTGCCCTGCACAAAACTTTTCCTTGCACATATCTATTTTTAGAAACTTTTTTATTTTGTGGAGTCGTGTTGTTTACTTTTGATTTTGAGAAAAGGATGAACATGCATGCAGTTCTATATGTGGAGTGTGGACTAAATAATAAATATGTATTATATAATTCCTTTTCATATATTTTATTTACCGAAAAACTGTATTCAAATGAAGGTATAGTTTCAAATTGGTTGAAAGTAAGTCACCTATTTTCGTTTCAACACTTGACAACTGATCATGGAACCTCAGATTACATTGAACAAAACAAAAATAAATATGACTGTATCTAAAAAAAACATTTACTATAAAACACTCTTTTGTTGAATATATTTAACTTGTATCCATATTTTACTGCCTCATAAGTTTAACCAGACTTTGAAATGCATGTGATTTGACATCAAACGTCCAACAACATGAAAGAAATTTTGTTTTCCCAGATTATTGACTCCAAACTGATACCCGTCCGGGACGCCGTGAACGGCACTGAAACTTCGGGATTTTCCTGGGCATTCCGGGAGAGTTAACATGTCGGAGTTATGGTTTATGTGGGAATGATCATAAAAGTCGAGTGGTGAAATTTGTTATAGGCATGCACGGACATACTCGTGTGCTCCGAATTTTGCGTGTGCCCAGGCGCACGCTTGCCTTTCCAGTCAGTCACTGCCTCTGATCAAAGAGAACTGAAAATACCACATTTTGTCAAATTCTGTGTACTACATAAAAATTATCTTCCATAAAGGACAACTTTATAGCAAAATTTCCTCAAAGCCCAATAATTCTGCAGAAAAAATTGTTGTAATTAACCCACAACCAATCAAATCAGTTGTTCCTTTTTGCAAATTGTTTTTTCAATTTTTTGGTGCACTCCACCAGGTTTAACCACAAACATCTACCCCGCCTCCTTGCAACTTGACCCAAACAAAGTTGAACGTCATTCTATACTTAGAAGAGATTCTAGAGAAAACCCCATACACTCCCTGAATCAAAAGTGGTGAAACCTAAATTTAATGAGCCTGTGCACAAGCAGTAGAACTGAGTGAATTTATTAAAGCCTACATACTCTGAAGGGTCTTCTTCAATGACCTCATCTACGGTTTCATAATCAATCTCATTTGTTGCTTTACTCGATTCTGTATTCTCGGGAAATACTATATCTGAAAAAAATAAATACTCATGATACACAATGCTCCCTCACATCTGTATATAGCTGGGAAGAACACTACTTGACACTTTCATAAACTCTTTACATTGGCAATCTACAAAGAAATCACATGAGCAGACGACACTGTAGCAACCACTCAGTATTTGTATTCTTTCATTCAAATACATCGCATTTGAACAAGGCATCACATGCTATGTTTTGGAAGAAAATGCAATTTAGAAAAAATTGGAATAACAAGTTTTGTGTTCAACTGCTATCATCATTTCACTTACAACTCCTGTGAATGTGACTACCATTGATTGTTAAAATGACCTTGAAATACAGCCATAGACATTGATAATTATCTAAAAATCCAGCACAGCCATACAGACTGAAAGTGAATCTTAAGTTCCAAAAACATATCGCACACAAAGTATTTATTTATTTATTGGTGTTTAAGGTCACATATTTATGCACAATAGCTAATCATGACACAACATGGAGATAAAGTCATGTTTAGTCAATCGTTTATATCCCATGCTGCCCATTTTAGAGGACTTCCATCTTAAGCATCTGTGACAGTCCTATTTTACCCGCAAAGAAGAACTTGTTTACCATGGGGAGCAGCCCAAAGCAACTGGGTGTTCTAAAAGCTTTTTCACAAAAAATGAAATTTTAATTGTATGGAACTCCCATAGTTTCCACTGAATTTTAAAGCAAACTTCAACACTAAAACATGCTAAAAGCAGGAGATATAGCAGTATTATTGTATTTGTGTCCATAAGCGTTAATTTGGTGTAAACCATACAGTTCCATCTCCAGTGCCCCCCCCCCCCCCCCCAAAAAAAATTGTCATTTTTGTCATGTGATACTAATAGGTTCAATTACAAAGCAACAGTTCAAAACTTTCAAAGGTGGTTACATTGTTAGGAACTTTTGTCACTAGAGTGTGTCTGTACTGAGTTAAGCATGTGCTTTTCGCAACAGATTTTTTTCCCACCTGAAATGACAAGAGTTGGGAAATTTAGAAAATGGAAATTATAACGAGTTTAGACGAAACGCATTTGTGTGGTTTTACTGATAACAACAAATAGACTCATTTGGCCATAATTTTCTAGAAAGATGGGCAACTCTCAGGAATGATACCCAATAACCATTTGCTGCAAATAATGTCCGATGAAATATTCTATCCTGGTGACACGAAACATCTCATGGCCTATGAATTCAATATCACACGAGACTAATTTTAGCAGTAAGCAGTCTTTAGGAACTTAAATAAATATACCTAAGTAATAAAAAATTAAGGTGCGTGGGATGAAACACGTCATGTTGAAATGACGTAAAATGTATGAGGTCTGTTGTATGAATTCTGATGAAGTTATCCCGATTATGATATAGGACAATTTTTGCTCTGATTCAACATTTGAAGGCATAGTTACATTAATCGAAACTAATAAATTTGTGCTGATCATGATGTCCCACATGCGCATGAGCTCCCATACGTCATATGAGCACAACAAATGCCTGGCCCATTGTAGCATGCAAGTTCTTTGATCCAACCTACGCACACAGTATATGCAGGGATTAAAAGCTCCTACAATTGTCACAGATGGGCAGTCTTCTGAATTGAGATATGAATATTGACCAATTTTAGGTGTGGCCATCAAATGTGACCTTCAACTTACAGAAGTTACAGACCTAGCTATGGTGTGGGGCACATCCAACCATTGTCCTTTATAAGTGTGTGAAGTAGGATGATTGAAGCCCAGTAGTTTCTCGGTTATGCCTGAAACACGATTTGTAACCCTGAACAAACAATGCTCAAGTGCGGCCTTCACCTTGACAATACAGGAGAAAACTTTATACAACACAAACCCTCTCACTGTCCTTAACATTTGTAAAAAGTTTAATATTTGTGGAATGATTCTTTTCTAAGATATGGCAGAGACATAAATATTACCGGTTATTACCGGTTTCAGTGTGACCTTGGACTTGAGGTTACAAACTGGACGTGGTGTGTGCCGCATCCTCCCATTATCCTATATAATTATTTAAGTTTGGTGATTGTAGCCCTAATACTTCCTGAGTTATCCACAAGGCAAGCTTTGTGACCCTGAATTTATGAAGGCCAAATGTGTCCTTTATTGGAAAATGTGGGAGAAACTGTGATATGCGACACATTTTCTGACTGACCTGAACATCAGTAAAAAGTTAGTAAGTTGTAGTTTAATTTGTTTCAGAGCTATGGCCGTGACACTAATATAGACTGACTTTTTTAGTGTGACCTTGAAATGTGATCTTGACTTTCAAGTTACAAACTCGGCTATGGTGTGTGTTACATTCTCCTTCGGACTTTCATAATTGTCTGAAGTTTGATCAGCCCTGGGAATTAGGAAAATTGTCTACGACAGAAAAAAGTTATCCAGGCGACCATGTAAATGTAAAAATAGTAAGACACAGCCTGCAGACACATGGACAGATACAAAGACTGTATCCCCATAATTGTTTTTTTTTTTTTTTTTTTGGGGGGGGGGGGTGGGGGAGAAAAATACTTTCGATTAAGCATAAGAGTTGTAACACTGAAAATATACAGAATGGAGTCTTACCTCTAATGTCAATGTCCTCCAAATTTTGGCCTTTATATTTGGCAGTTAGATTTTTATCTTGAATGAGCAAAAGCTTCGAGATGTACACTCTTTCCACCATGTTCGACATCTGCCGATATGCAGTTTTGTGGACATCCTTTGTGTGGCCCAAGTGCCGACACACCCATTCCATCTGATATTTATCCAAATTCATCATCTAAAACCAGAACATAAAGCCTACAGGTTACATATATCCATAAAATTTAAAATAATGCTACTAGAATCTTTACTGGAAGATTACTGATCATACTATATATGTGGAACTTTGCTGGAAACCAGAAACACCTGTAATAAACTTCAGAGGAGAAGAGTCTATCATGTACACCCTAAAATAAATAATATTTTACGAAGGAGACATGATAATTAGAGTGCTTGCAGGCACTCTTCAATAAAATGTAGCAGAACAGTTTGTAATTAAAACACAAAGCCTCAAGGGGTCTGAGGTCACTCACCTGAAAAGTCATTCAAAGAAGTAGTTTGGGTCATATTCAGCTGGTCATGACTCAACACCACAAACGTAGTCATGAAATTATGCATACTTCCGGTGTCCATGTCGAATGATTATTATCATATGACTCAATGATTGGGTCAAATTCAAACAGCTGTAGACAAGCATTACCAATCTTGCATGGGTTGTTGGAAAGGAATAACTGATGGAAAACACTAAGGAAAGGATTTGAACAAACTTTAAAAAATCTGCCTCTTAAGGACATGGTACACAAAATGTCAAAAGATACTGAATGAAGTGTCTGAGAATTATTAAAGACTTTTCTCATTCATGTACTAACGTATGTTAAACTGTGTTCTCACATGAGAAGTTTGAATATGAACCCAGAGAATCGATATTGACCACCTAAGGTGATGTATTCAAAATATCAAGAAGAATTTTTCAGCAGATTTCAAGAAAATTTTTCAAAGAATATTTATCATATTGTACAAAGTTTAATTTCAGGCTCTCATACGGAGCCTAAATATTAACTCAGGGACTCGATGTGAACAAACTTTAATCAGAGCTCCCAAGATATGTTGTATACAAGATGTATAATGACTCGGACTGATGGATCGGAAGAAGTTTTTTTTTGTTTAAATTAAATGTCCACATACTGCACAGAGTTCAAATTCAGACTCCTGTAAGAGTCTAAATATTGACCCAGGGACTGGATTTGAACAGATTTGAATCTCACCCACATACAGATATTGTATACTAAATAAGCAATGATTCTGACTACTGGATCGAAAGAAGATTTAAAAAGAAAAAATTTCCACACATTGCACCAAGTTAAAATTTGGGCTTCCATTAATCCAGGGACGTAATTTGGACAAACTAGAATCTGACCCCTAAAGATACTGTATACCAAATATTTAAAAGAAATAGTCCTCATATTGCACAAAGTTCAAATTCACGCTCCACCAGGGAGCCAAACATTAGTCAAGAGCCTTGATTTGAACAAACTTGAATCTTAACCCCCTAAAGATGTTGTATACCAAATATGAAAAGATTCTGACTGTTGGATTTGAAGAAGAATTTTAAAGAATACGCCATTTTGTTGAATTTGGTTGAGTGGTTCATGAGAAGTCAATAATGTACAGTTAATGCCTGACGACAGACTGAAAGTGATCAGTAGATCTCTCCCAGAGTTTTGCTCAGGTGAGCTAAAAATGGTAATCATGCTAGAAAAGCAATTGGAGCATTAAGATAGGTTTCAGGTTAGTCAAGCATAAACAGTTATCATAGGTTTAATAAACAACAATTAACTAGTCTGAGAATCAGATTCATGACAGGGTCTTGTTTTCAAATTTTCGATCAGTGCATTTTTTGTCTGTCAAAAGAAATTTTGAAACTGATAAGCAGTTTTTGGCAAAAGGTTTGAATCCAGAAAACACCTTTTTTATACATGTTTTCAAGAATCTAAAAACTGTTGATTTCAAAGAAAACAAGAGGATTGGGAAAATTTATTTATTTATTTTATTGGTGTTTAACGTCACATATTTATGCACAATGGCTAATCGTGACACAACATGGAGATAAAGTCAAGTTTAGACAATCGTTTATACCCCATGCTGCCCATTTTAGAGGACTTCCACCCCAAGCATTGGCAACTGGGTCCTATTTTACCAGTAAAGCAGATTTGTTTACCTTAGTAAACAAGTGCTGCATCACTCCCCGGGGTTCCCACGGGGAGGATTGGGAAAATAAACTAATACTTGAAAGCAAAGCGCAGTCGGTGGTGTTACTGATTCACTCTTAACAACTACTTCAATTTTAATCCTAGGGTATTGTTAACCCTTTACCTTTACCTAACTAATGCTAGTAGCAGACAACACTTGTAAAAAAAATTTGTGTATGAACTACTATAAAATTTTTTTGCTTCCAAAATATAGGTTGTGACCCCTCATTGGAACAAGCGTGACATACTCATTCCAATGAGGGGGTCACAACCTATGTTTTGGAAGCAAAAAATGAAAACATAAAAAAAATTGAATGGCGATTTTTGTGCACAGCGCTGGCCGGTTATGACCAATACGTTAGGTAAAGGGGCAACAACGTTACTAATACCTTTTAATTGACGAGTCATTGATACCCAGATATTGGCATGCATTACTTTCAGTACTTCATGGCAAACAGATCTGCCAATCCTAACTTCTAACAATTACCTGTGTCAAAGTTGCTGTGTATTTCCTCAAAGAAACACTAGTTATTCTGTTAGGTGTCTTCAAATTGCACTCACTGCTTATTTTCTTTAAAGAATCGTATACTCTAGTATAAGAACATGCTGAAAAAATAACAAAAGAAATGTTACCACCATGGCCCTCACCTACATCCATGGATGATAGTCTGTCCAATGGCAAGAAAGCGCACTGAAGCTGCATTTTTATAGTCCATAAGGCTTTTGACCTGGCAGTATATTTTAAGGCTTGCGGTAGCATGTACTGCCAGGTAGGTTTTATCGTCATTGTCAAGTGAAAATTTTGACTGAAAGAAATGAAGTTAAATTTTCATTTACAGTGGAGTTAACACCTCGGATTCAGTTAATCCTGGTTTATCAACACCAGAGGAATGAAGTCGTGAAATTATTCATAGCTCAGGTGCCCGGTCAGATGATTTCTATCACAGGTCTTGTTGACTGGGTTTAATTCTAACCGATGTAAACAAGCGCTACAAAACTTCCAGCAGTTTTTAGGCCACTGCAGTTGGAAAGCATAATTAATGGAAAACACTTAGGACTGCATTTTAACTTGAACCTGTCCCCTAGAGAACTGTTAAACATACTTCCTTATACTGCCCTATTAATTTATTTACTGGTGTTTAAGGTTTATGCAGCTATGGCTAATTGTAACAACAACAAAGGTGTTAGGTGAAGTACAGCCAATCTTTTACTCATTTGCTGCCCATTTTAGGCGACTTTCATACCAGGCATTGATGAATGGGCCCTGTTTTACCAGTAGAGCAGAACTTGTTTACCTCAGTAATGAAGAACTACTTCACTTCCCGGGGTTTGAGGGGGTATTGGGGGGGGGGGGGCGGCCATATGTGAATCTTTGGGCTTTCACACGAGGCCCAAATATGAAGCCTGGAAAAACCCAATTCTGATCACCTAGGACTTGTGTATACAAAACAATTTTAAAAAAAACTTTATTGGCAGATCTTAAGATTTTTAAAGGAATACTTGTCATGTTGCACTAACCTGAAATTTGGGTGCCAGTGGAGACCAAATATTCACATATGGACTCGATTTGGATAAACATGAATCTGACGCCCATAGAGATGGTGTATACCAAATGATTCTGACTGGTTCTTTCAATTGAAACAAGAAAATTTACAGGTCTATCTAAGTTATGTCCCTTGGCAACTTGTAGCTGCATTGTGATGAAACTCAATATAAATGGTTGGCATGATAAGATTGTTTTCCCGATTGGATTCAAGATGGCTGATTGGTGGCCATACTGGATTTGCGTCACAAAGTATTTTGCAAAATCCAATATGGCTGACCGTCGGCCATCTGGAAATTGATTTGAAAAAAAAAATCTCGCGCAGCCCCTCATGTCGATCATTTCTCTTGAGTTTCATGACAATGCAGCAAAAACTGTAGAAGTAGTTTGCTCCACAAAGTAATTTTCGGAATCCAATATGGCCATCAGTCAAACATCTTGAATCCAATCAAGAAAAAAAATATGTCATGCACTGCTCATCATGTCGATCATTTATACCGAGTTTCATGACAGTGCCCCAAAAAACTGTACAAGTAGTTTGCTCCACAAAGTATTTTCAAACCTACCATCTTGAATCCGAATTGGAAAAAAATTATGTCATGCACTGCTCATCATGTTGATCATTTACATCAAGTTTCATGACAATGCAGCAAAAAAATGTAGTAGTAGTTGGCTCCACAAAGTATTTGGCAAAAAAATCCAATATGGCTGCCACAGCCCTTGAAATTCGCGACAGCAAATGATATTGCTGTAGTGAAACAACATATGAACTGGTCGCCCTACAACAGCAGATATATAATAACAAAATTTGGGGAGCAACAACACAAATGGTAATCAAAGTATGTGTTAACTATGTGAAGCACAGCCAAATAATATGAAGCTTTTAAGTAGCAGCACCTGAATGTTAAAATAAAGCCCAAATATGGGCTCCCAGCACCCGACCAGTTAAAGTTGTTTTAGAATTTAAATAGAATTTAAATGCTGAAATATAGTGGACTAACATTATAGTACTGACAATTTACATTTATGTATCTGATAAAAAAAAAAAATTACGTAGGAAATGACGTAGCAATCAAACTTTGCTACAGCAATACACTGCCATAGTGAAAGCATGTAAATTTCAAGGGGTGCAGCCGTGGGCCATCTTTAATCCAATTAGGAAAAAAATATGTCGCACACTACTCTTCATCATTTCAATCATTTATTTTGAGTTTCATGACAATGCAGCAAAACGGTAGAAAAAGTTCCCTCCACAAAGTATTTTCAAAAATCCAATATCGCCACCAGTCAGCCATCTTGAATACGAACGGGACAAGAAACTATGTCACACACTTCTCCTAAGCATGTTGATCATTTATGCCGAGTTTCATGACTGTGCAGCAAAAACAGTAAGAGTAGTTTGCCCCACATTGTATTTGGCAAAATCCAATATGGGCGGCAGTCGGCCATCTTGAATCCAATCGGAAAAAAATTATGTCACATGCTGCTCATCGTCAAGTTGATTACTTTGAGTGAAGTTTCATGAAGACTGTCAAGTTGACTACTACATACCCCCAAAACTTCTGTTTTGGGTGGGTATGAATACTGTTTTTTCGTCGGTTCTCTCGGAAATGATTGGAGCTTGTAAATAGCTTAAAGAGAGAGTATTTACTTACCAGTGTTTGGAAACAAGAATTTGTTTTCAATCTTAATACCAGCAGCTGTCCTCTTGATACTGTTTGAAATATAAGCTAAGGGAAGCATCACGTCAGGTGGGATCAAAACAGGAACAGGCCTTCCAAGCTGGACGAAAAAAAAAAGTATGAAAAAATGACTGCTTTTGCAACAAAAGTGCTGTACATGAAAATAGCACAATCCCAACAAATAATTGTGTAATTGCATGCAATTCATCACCATTGAGGAAAACAAGAGGACCCAAGGGGCCTGAGAGTGCTCACCTGACATTGTAACCTACATACATGTATCCACCCAGGGAGTAGATTTGACAAGTTGCATTTCCCCTCCTACGAAAATCTTATCCCAAATATCATAAGATTCTCACTAATGCATATAAAAAAAAGGGTTTTTTGGAAAGAAGATTCCTCATATTGAACTAAAATTCTCATTTTCAGCTCCTGGAGTTCCCGTGGGGTGCCAGGAAAAAACTTTTCGGCATAAACTGGATACTTACGACGCAATAATCCCTCATATCAAATTTGGTTCAAATTGACCTCTTGGTCTGGAAAATAGAAATTTTGGTGTATTTGGGCTCCCACAGGAAGCCCAAATATGAATCCAGGCACTTGGCTTTAACAAACTCACTCTCGGGCCCATAAGAATGCTGTATACCAAATATCAAAAGATTCTGACTGGTGGATCTGAAAACCTTTTTTTAACTAAGTTATAATTAAGTTATAATTTGGGCTCCCAATAAGAGTCCAATATGAACCGAAGGACCTGGCTTGAAGAAACTTGAATCTCACATCCTTAAAGATAGTGTATACCAAATATCAAAAGATTCTTACTGTTGGATGTGAAGAAGACTATACCTTGTATTGAACTAAGTTACAATTCGGGCTCCCGCAAGGAGCCTAAATATGAACTCAGGGACTTGGCTTGAACAAACCTAATCTCAACCCTCTAGCGATGCTGCATACCAAATATCAAAATATTCTGACTGATGGATACTACGAAGAAGATTTTCAAAGCATATTCCTCATATTGCACTAATTTGAACATTTGGGCTCCCACAGGGAACCCAAATAGAGACCCAGGGGTTTGATTTCGAATCTGTGAATCAATGTTCTAAAGATGTTATATGTAAAATATGAAAGCTTTTGGAGCAGTGGTTTGGAAGATAAAGAAATGTTTAATTTTTTCCCATTGGCCACAGTGTTAACAAGAGCACCACGAACGGGACATAATATGCCCGTTTATGATACGAATAGTCCTGCATAAAATATCATTACATATCCTAACAATGAATGTCATTCTGAAAACAATGATGAAAGATTTTTTTTATAATCTGTCAGCTATACCCCAAGTCATGAAGAAAGGAAATTGCATTGTGGAATTGACTGTGGAATCATATAAATGACACCACAGTGTTGTCTTTCAATATGCAAAAAAGTACACTGACATGTCATTATGACATCACAAAATGACATCCATTGTTATATTTAACAAATTTTTCTGGCTTGAGCATTCATTCAAGTTATCATCATGAAACCCAAATTGTTTATGGACAGATGGACAGATCATTCACATAATGTGGTTTTAGTTTTTTTTTACAATTGGACCTCTCGTCAGAGACCACCTTTTTGAGGGTCCACGGTACCATTTCTGCCAGACAAAAGAGGTCTTTCAAGACACGTGGTCTTGACAGAACATCTGTCTTGGAACACCACTGTTGTCTGGCAGAAATGTAAATGAACAGCAACCAATTTTTTTTTCGAAAAATTGTGTTTTCAAGGGCCATAACTCTGCAGCGTGAGGACTGAGAAACACCAATATCGAACATGACCTGTTTTTATTGCTAAAAACAACATGTGAAATTTTGATGTTGATCTGTCAAGGCATTTGACGTTAAATGAACGGAAACCAATTTTTTTTCTCGAAAAATTGTGTTTTCAAAGGGCCATAACTCTGCAGCAGATGTAGTGAGAAAACCAATATCAAACCTGACGTGTATTTTATTGCTAAAAACAACATCTGAAAGATTTGGTCAGTTTTAAATGAACGGAAACCGATTTTTGTTTTTCAAAAATTGCGTTTTCAAAGGGCCATAACTCTGCAGCGGATGGATTGAGAAAAACTTGGGGGGGGGGGCATAAATAAAGTACCTATGACTCATTAATACCTCATATTAAATTTGGTTCAAATTGGCCTCTCGGTTCAGAAAATTATAATTTTGGGTGGGGCAAAAATTCTTGCCCCTCCCAGAACAATGGCAAATATTAACAGTCAAACTTCTCTTGAACAAACAGGAGTCTACACCTCAAATGGGAGCTGCATACCAAATATCAAGTCTCTGCTATTGCTGGTTCATAAGATTTTTGAAAATTTTGGCCCCAGCCCCTCCTAAATATGAGCAGAAACCCAATTTGAAGAAAAACCCAAATGCCCCTATATAACCACTACTCGTGTGAAATTTATTTGTTATCTGCTTACACCCCCGGTTAACCGGATACTAAAAAGTCTCAACCGTTTCAGCACTAGTAAATACCATTTCTAAACAAGCATTTAATTCCAAGCTGTGTTTCGTTATAATTATTTTTCAATACAGCAAACAAGCATGCTGCTGGTGTTATCATCATATCCTTCTGCCAAGTCTATTTAACACAGAGTATTTCATTATAAGACCTCGTGCTCCTGCCATTCTTCATTTCCCAAAGCATTCACCTTGAGTTTGTATTTATTGCCCATGTGTGGCCATAATTAAGGGGTCATGTCAACAGACATTGGCCATATTTATGGAAAACACATGTAGTAAGTAAAGGTTGCTGCACTGGTATGTGTTAAACCCAAATCGTATACTTAAATAAAAACACCCATTAATTCCAGAATGACATTGCACCTTGCAATTCCCTAACTGGGGAAGTTAAAAATAGCTTTTCTTGTGGTTATTCGCCTGACTCTGTATGCAAAGCAAAGATACTTAATGATCGATGCTGTCAAATATATAGTCCCGCAATGTCGGTCTTTGCGCTACATTGAATATAACTGGGGAAAGTGGTCAACCAAGTTACTTCATGGGCATAAGAACTTTTCACGAATCTTGCGTCCCTTCATCATTTGGAATTTAAAGCTTGTACAGAGAATCGTACAAAGAAAATTTTATAAGTTTAAATTAGCAAATATTCAACCTCCATCCAACCAGACATTTTGAGCCGAACCGATACCCATGTTATCAGCATAGACGGTACGAATAATTTAGCTCCGGGATATCAGTCGATCCATCTTATGTACTTATTTATTTATTTATTTATTGGTGTCTAACGTCATTTCAGCATCTAGGCTATATAATGACACAACATAGGTATAAAGTCAAGTTTTGCCAATCGTTTATGCATATGTTGCCCACTTGCTGAGGAATTGCACCTCAGCGGCATTGGTTACCGGGTCCTATTTTACCAGTAAAGCAGAACTTGTTTACCTCAGTAAACAAGCACTGTTTCACTTCCCGGGGTTCCCACGGGGAATCTTATGTACTTTTCACCTTTCCAAAACAGAGACGCATAACAGGACATAATTATGAAAATACTGTCGAGTTTGCATGTCACGATGTACAAATCTACTTGCCAATTATAGGAATCTATTAATATACTGCAGGTAAAGTAAATACAAGACATATTATAGGAGAGAATCCCATCATAAACAGACTTAAACTGGATACACGTAGTGCAAATAATGGGCAGAACCGTTTCAACTGTACTCAATACAAATTGATCAGTGTCGTATTAACTCAAAAAATTTAGCTGAATTTGATTAAAAGTGGTTTTCAAATTGGTGTCCAAGAGCTTGATTATATAATTATAATGGGAATGAAACCTAATACCCGAACACAAGTAACTGCCCAGTCGGGCAACAAAAGAGCTTCAAAGTACTAATATATACAAATATCAACGGTGAATTCGCTTATTTAACTTACCAAATTATCTGTTTACGATTCGCTGTACAAACTTTCAATTGAAAATGACGAAGAGACAAGAGATTCCTGAAAAGTTCTTGATTACATAAGTAATTTGGCTGACCACCTCTACTACAGGTAGTGATACTTAATATAGCACAAAAACCAAGACATTGCAGTACTACATAATCAACAGCACCGATCATTAAGCATCTTTGCGCCGTATGCAGAGTTAGGCAAATAATCAGAAAAAAGCTGTTGTTAACTTCCCCAATTTGGGGATTGCATAATTCCAGAATTAACAGGTGTTTTTAAGTAGACAATGTGGATTTAGCTTATACCAGCACAGCGACCTTCCCAGACTCCATGTGATTTCCATCAATAAGGCCAATGTCTTGACCAGAGCAGTGACCTGACCAGGCTCAAGCATTAGGATTCCTCTAAATTGGGGATGCCGTCTGCCACTTCAGATTATTTATTTATTGGTGTTTAATGTCATTTCAGCATCTAGGCTATAGAATGACACAACATAGGAATAAAGTCAAGTTTTGCCAATCATTTATGCATATGTTACCCACTTGCTGAGGGATTTCACCTCAGCGGTGTTGGTTACCGGGTCCTATTTTACCAGTATTAAAAGCAGAACTTGTTTCTTCAGTAAACAAGCACTGCTTCCCTTCCCAGGGTTCCCACGGGGGCCACTTGAGAAATGTCTCCAAATTATGATACATAGAATGACCCCCAACTGACATATATACATAAAGGAGGAGGTTACATGTATCTTGTGTAGCTCAAATTTAATGATGCAGTCAAGCAAATGAATACAGCAGTTACATACATAAAGGAATGATTAGGAGTGTTACCTTTCCACGAACAGTCAGCAA
This sequence comes from Pictodentalium vernedei, assembly GCA_031216915.1. Classification (NCBI taxonomy): domain Eukaryota; kingdom Metazoa; phylum Mollusca; class Scaphopoda; order Dentaliida; family Dentaliidae; genus Pictodentalium; species Pictodentalium vernedei. The sequence goes on from CM062294.1 coordinate 52,888,950, forward strand.
TTCTTGTGAATTCAGGAGGTATTTCTCAACCTCTGTAAGATCTGATGTCAAACTCTGATCAACATCTGAAAGTTTTTTGCTTCTGCTTGCGTAGGCCTGGAGTCTATAAAATAATACAGAATCAACTTTTACTAAGCCAGTAAAGAAAATGCTTTTCCAATTTCTTGATGTGGTGAAAGGAGATCATACATTGCAAGGGTTACACTTTGATGATTAAACTGTCAGTTTTTAGATATCAAAATCACTCTCTCAGGAAGTCATAAATTAATGTGTCATCACAAACTGAACCTCACATAGCATATTTTTTAGGTGTTGTCCTCAAATGTCCTAATTAAAGCAAAATCTGTTATTTATTCTTCCAAAAAATAGCTGATGGTATCCATCTTTAGAGCTGGATGGAATTTTGGTATTGCCATTCGGTTTCGGATTTGTGTCAATACCAAATACCGAACCAACCCTGTTTGAAAAAAAAACGAAAAACTGTACCTCCTGAAAGTTAATGAATTTCCTGAATATATAGCTGTACTATGAATGCAGATCATGGGAATTGCAGTAAAAAATACAAGCTCACTTAGCCTACAGCAAAACCACAAACAGCAATTCCTCAAAATTATTTATTTATTTATTGGTGTTTAACGTCATTTCAGCATCTAGGCTATATAATGACACAACATAGGTATAAAGTCAAGTTTTGGCAATCGTTTATGCATATGTTGCCCATGGGCTGAGGGATTGCACCTCAGCGGCATTGGTTACCGGGTCCTATTTTACCAGTAAAGCAGAACTTGTTTACCAAAGTAAACAAGCACTGCTTCACTTCCCGGGGTTCCCACGAGGGTCCTCAAAATTAATCTTTCGTTGAAGTCAAGACGCGATCCACACATTGTCACATTGAGACCGCTTCAATAGACAAAAAAAAAACGTGTTTTCAAAAATTTAGTCAGCATGTGACGGTGTTTTTATTGTTCTGAATATATTTTGAAACTGAATCTGAACAAGAGCTGTGTACAAGCCTTGGACTTGCCTATGGATTTAGACTGAGAAATTGAGAATGTGAGCGGGATTCAACGTTTAGCTTTGGCCAACTCCATAAATTTCATTTTGTCTGATACTGTATCCCTCTTTTTATTTTGAAATTAAAAAGCTTTTAAATTCCACAGCAGCAATGTGGCAAAGTACAAGCAAGACATGAACCTTCCTAAATTACCAATTTCTATTGATTCCGCCCCCACTCCCCACCCCCCCCCTCCCCTCCCCCATGTTGTTTTTCGTGTTTCCCTTCAGTCATGAAAAATGCCACATCGCAAATGGCAGATAAATCTTGCAAAGCTTATGAAGAATGACATCACACTTGTATTTGTTCCGCAAACCTTGGCCGTAATTTCTGTAAAACTGACGGCGTCGGTTTTCAAGTTGCATTAATGACTACTTGCACACACCATAATCAGTATATGTGATAAAGACCTAGGCTTGTAAACTTGCATCAAACTAACAGTTTTTATTACCTGAAACCAGCGTTTGCAGAAATAATAATTACCACAACAGCACACAAAACCAGTAGGGATCGTCTAGTCCTTAACATAACCCAAGCCAGATGCAGGCTGAGTTTGACAGGTTTAACTCTTTACATTACGAAAGACCTAACTGATCTCAAAACTCTCCCTTTGTAAAAAGGATTATTCTTCATTTCATGGTGCTTTTCTCCATGAATAGTGGTGCTTTTCTGCATGAATGGATAATTGTGACTGTCACAAACGATTAAAGCCAAGTTTTGCAATTTGTTTATACCTAAGCTGTCCCTCTTAGGACTTCCACTCAGTGTCCAGGCAATACTGATACTCAGGTATCACTCCCCCCCCCCCCCCAAAACCGATACTGAAGCTGAAATTTCAGTACCGCCCAGCTCTATCCATCTTGAATGATGGATCTGACAAGAAAACATGTTCCACCTGCCTCACATTGCAGCATCCATCCACTGACATGTACCATATGCCTTAGAGGCATATTAGGAATATGTTACATTTCTAATCTGTAATCAAACAGAGTATCTGAAAATGATACTTGCACAGCAATCCCATTTGTGGAAACTGTATTTGACTACGGATTAGAAATGAAATTTCTAACAATAGTTAACCAGGTAAATTTATATATATGGAGTTAGAGTAGAAACAGGGAAACAATGATACTTTCAACAAGATACGCCATCACATCCTGAATGGTTTATCAAGATACATATCGTATCTTCACCCATGCATATTGTCCCATTCGTAACCCATGTGGCCCATTTTAAGACTTCCACTGTATGGCGGCTGCAGCCTTGTTTATCAGAGGAACAAAACTTGTGTACGACAATAAACAAGCACTGCTTTACTTCCCAGGGTTCCCATGGGGGAATGCCACAAATTTGACCCAACTTAATTTGTAATGACATAAACAATTAATCTTTTGATTTTAGAGCGGTATTTACACTGGTTTTTGATTCATGACTTATTGCCATGTAACATGCAAAAATATGTCAAAGGACTGCTTTTTCACACCCATCTCATCCGAAGGCCTGGTTCCATTATTAATGCAAAACAGAATACAAGGTAATTTAGGTTCCCACTCATATCACACAATGAAATTCAACACTACTTCAACACTTTTCAGAGGAGACTCAGACAATGATTTTCAAGCACTATTGTAAGTTTCATATGAACTTACAACATGACAAACCCCTTCTATTTTTCAGAGAGAGAGGAGAAGGGAGAACAGTTTGATTCTGCGGAGAGTTCCCTTGAAATTCAAAGCCGTCTTCATAAGCCCTCTTTTGGGGGTGTTGGAATTCTCCTGGTGGGACCGCTGTACTGTGAGCGTACCGAAAATTTGGCTGAATGAACGGAGTATTGTACTGTGGAAAAATACCGCGGTGCACCGAAACCGCGGTGTACCGTTGCAGCCCTAGAGTAAACTCCTGTTTATTGAATAAAATATCTTGCAATATATCAGAAAATTACTCTTGATGACCAGCAAATTCCCCACCACTTCGATAGACATTTTCCTATCCTATAATTATAAATTGAGTATTTAATCTATTATATCTTGTTTGACATAACTGAGCTCTGTCAAACAAGATAGAATAGATTAAATACTCCACCTATAATTGAAAGATAGGAAAATGTCCAAATTCCTTTTAATTGTATACTCCTGTCAATTGCATATTTTTTCTCTGGCAAAGTGGCGATTCAATTAACAGGGTTCCACTGTAGTACCGGTACTCGTTGGTTTCGAACTTCAGTAATTTCCGTGTTTGTTTTTTCTTCAGGAGATTCAGTGCCAATTTTTTCACGTAGGCCTATACTAACGTTTTTGTTCATGATGTTATTTAATGCTGAAAGTTTGCTGCTCTTATTCTCATATCTTAGTGAATAACTATGAAAAAAGATACCTCTTAATTTGCAACATGACTAATTCAACACCACCAAACTTCCAAAGCAATGAATAATATAGCCAATGAATGATGAATGAATGAATGATGAAAGACATGACGTAACAATGTACATACAATTAATATGCCGAGAGTGATGGGTGAACGCCTTGTGAAAAATAAATGACAAGTGGTGTTTTAGAATACTCATGTAAATATTGTCTTTTTTAATTTAACGCATGTCAAAATTTGTTAAGTAATCAACGCAGATGATGTAAATATAATAAATAGTATATTAGATGGACCATGTTTGAATACCGGTGATATTTTGTCTCGTGGACTGTTTGAAAAAAACGAAATGTCTCGTGGGCTATGCCAACTCGCATTTCTTTTTTTCCAAACTGCACACTCGACAAAATATTCCCGGCATTCAAACAAGGCCCATCTAATATACAATTATTCATATTAAATCTCGAATATTTTACCAGTTGTCCTAATGCAAGCTTTGGCAAGGCCAAGGTCATACTTGATCAGTTTCAGCTTCAAAACAATTTTTTTGCGCATCGTCTATACCAGGCCTCTCCATAAGAGGCGAGTGTTTGCTCGCACACGCCTCGTTCTCTCCTAAATATTTTTTAAGAGAGCTCCTCGGTAGTCGCCTTGAGCTGTTGAAGTACTAAGTGACTCAGTATATAATCGCAAATGTGGATTCTGTGATTCCATCTGTATACAATGTGTCCTCATTCATGCAAATTTTTTTAACCCTTTAACTAGTGAATCAGCCACATCCACCCATGTAATTCACAAATTAAGCGGTTGGAAAATTCAAAACATTCCAACAAAGGTCAACAAAACTGCACCATGTGACCCCTCATTGGAATTGCCATCGAGCTCGTTCCAATGAGGGGTCACGTGATGTGGTTTTGTTAGAATTTCTTGGAAAATTTAGAAAAATTAAAATGATGAACTTTAATATTGTCTGTGTTGGGCAAAGGGTTAAATCACTCTCTCCCATTCATTTAGGCCAGTGTATTGCGTGCAGGTTTCCAATGTGACATACATTCCATTGCCATGTTTGTCAGATTGGAAACCTGCACACATTCTACACTCCAGAGACCAATAAATTGTCCACTCCATGAAAAGTTAAACAAGCTTTTTCCCATTGGAGGAATCCACTCGCCTTAACGACCAGAGGAAGAGCAACTCGCCACTCACCTAAGCATTCTGTCAGGAGAGCTCCTACCCACACCAACAAGTTTTTCTTACGGAGAGGCCTGGTCTATACGGGTCAATTTTTGCACATTTCTAAGGGCAAGGGTTAATAGTCTAAGTGAAAAGGTTGACAAAACTTACTTAATCACTTCAAGCTCTCCTGATCTTCGTTTGTTATACATCAACAAGCGCACCTGACATAATTCCACCAATCTAGGATAGTTATCTGAACAAAGTTTTGTTGTCTTCAATTCCGATGTAAGATATTCTGAAAATTTGCTGATGTCTCCTGGTGAAGGTAGTTCCTTTCTTTCCATATATTTTCTTTTCTGTAGAACACACCGGGCTAATTTTGCTACCCTTTCGCCCCATTCCATGTTAATTAATTTGAGTAAAGATTTACAGTCCAAAACTGCACTGTCACTCTGATTTGTTTTTAACAAATAAGCAAATTTACAGTTTACAAGTTTCAGAAGTGCATACTTGAGTTTAATTGCATTACTTGGTGCTTGCAACTCATCTACATCATCGATGTATGGCAATGAAATTTTGAGGGCACAGTTAGTGATGTTCTCAAACTGTGAGGGATGAAGGAACTGCCACATGTTTTTTGGGCGAGTAACTTTATCATCAGTTTTCATCTGATCAGACTTACGTAGCTCCATGAGTAATTTTGAGCACAACCGCATACAACCACTTGTATAATATCTTCGTTTTTCAACGTTGCCAACATTCATCCGCAACCAACTCTCCCCAACGGACATGATAAGCTTATCGTTCTGTGCTACTAATCCAACTGTATCCCTGTGCATACTTCTGAAAACTTCATTTGCCATTAGTGGCGAAGGAACAATTTTGAAATGTCCCGCTAAAATTTGTGAATGAAGAACAACATCTTTTTTCGTCTTTTCTTGTCTGGTACACTTCTTAAAGTGTGTTTTCAATCCTTTTAACAGAATCCAGTCCCTACATTCTGGGCATGGCCCATACAATTTAATATCCAACATATTATCCGAACTTCTTCGGGACAAAAAAAGTTCTCCTTCTCCCTTTTCAATCACCTTTCGGTTATTTTTATCATCTCCAAGTTTCCTTATCTTGGTAAAATTTGTTTTTTCTTTTAAAAAAAGTAACTCTATTTCAGGATTAGATTGGTGAACCTTTAAATGAACAGGAATGTGTTGAACAACTTTCGAGCAATAATAACATGCATGATAACTGTTGTATACTCGATCATTTTTTTTCTTTTCGACTTGCCCACTTGTACAACTAAACGTTTTCATATGTTTTCGCACAAAGATCTTAGGATTTTCTATGTCTCTTACAACTTCATTCTCATGTACATTTTTAAGATTTTCAACTAACGGCCAGTGCTCATTTTCACCATCTACAGAAGTTTCAACCACATGCTTTTCCTTTATAATTTCAAGGGATTCACTTTCGACGTCTCTCACAATGTCATCAACTTCAGGGCATTGACCAGTTGCAGTTTCCCGAAAATAGGAACCTAAATCACCCCCGTCAACATATGTATCTCCAGATTCAGAATTAGCAGAAGGTACAATTTTGGGGCTTTGAGGTTCATCTTCGCTTTCCGATGTGGATAAAATGTAATCAGGATCAGCATCACTATTGTCTTCAAACTCTTCAGAGAACTCTGTCAATACAAAGAATAAACTAGTATCAGAATCACAGTGACATGACAGTAATTTACTGTAAAAATATATAGGGGATTGATGTGGTAGCCGCAATGGAAGGTAAAAATGAAACAAACTGCAAGTCCACCTAGGAGAAAGAACTCTGAGAACAATACTTGGAACAACACCTGCAATGAACTACTTGTATACCAAATATAATGCCATTCCACCACATATTTACACAGTTATTTAATATTGAAACTTTGTGTTTAAACATCATTGTGAGCATCTGGGTCATATCAAGAAACAACATAGGTATGAAGTCAAGTTTTGCCAATCGTTTATACTTTGTGTTGCCCACTTGCTGAGGAATTGCAGCCAATGGGCAACAAGTCCTATTTTACAATTGGAGGAGTGCACATCTATTGTAGTAAACAGGCATAGGCAAGCAGAACTTGTTTACCAGAGTAAACAAGCATTGATTCACATCAGAGTTCCTGTTGCAGTTAAAAATTCAAAAGTCATAGTAATTTCCGTATTTCTGATACTTACCACTGGCATAGAATGTAGCTGTATCTCAATTTCAAAATAAATGAAAGAGTCAATGACTCTGTAGCTCAACTTGAGTTTGACAGGAATTTGTACTTGCTGTGACCAAGTCAACAATAATGAATATGACAGGAATCAGTATTTGCTGTGACCAAGTCAGCAATAATAAAAGAATTACTAGGTGACTTATTATTATTATTTATTGGTGTTTAACGTCATTTCAGCATCTAGGCTATATAATGACACAACATGGGTATAAAGTCATGTTTTGCCAATCGTTTATGCATATGTTGCCCACTTGCTGAGGGATTGCACCTCAGCGGCGTTGGTTACCGGGTTCTATTTTACCAGTAAAGCAGAACACTTGTTCTCATCCCATAGTAATAACAAAAGTACCCAAGAAGTTTCCTAAAGATTGGTTCATAAATACGGCCTCTAGCACAAGCCGTATTGGCATTTACACTCACAGAGATGAAAGTAACACTAAATAAATCAAAGTTACTCTAATTTCCATAATTTTTGCACAAGAAAAAAAACGTATCCCATGGTGTTAAACATTCATGCAAAATATTATTCAAATCTGAGCTTTGATATGGAAGTTCTGTGCAAAAGTCTGATTGCACCTAATTTTTCACAAAATGGCTGCCAGTGGCCATCTTGAATTTTTGACCGGACCCCAAAACACTCATTCTCATCCCACGGTGATAAGAAAGATGCCCAAGAAGTTTCGTAAAGATTGGTTCATAAATATGGCCTCTAGTCTGAGCCGTATTGGTATTTACACTCGCAGTGATGAAAGTAACACTAAATAAATCGAAGTTAGTCTAATTTGCATAATTTTAGCACGAGAAAAAAAAACGTATTATATGTGATGTATCCCATGGTACTAAACATTCATGCAAAATATTATTCAAATCTGAGCTTTGATATGGAAGTTCTGTGCAAAAGTCTAATTGCACCTAATTTTTCACAAAATGGCTGCCAGTGGCCATCTTGAATTTCCGACCGGACCCAAAACACTTGTTCTCGTCCTACGGTGATAACAAAGATACCCAAGAAGTTTCGTAAAGATTGGTTCATAAATACGGCCTCTAGCCCGAGCCGTATTGGTATTTACACTCACAGTGATGAAAGTAACACTAAATAAATCAGTTAGTCTAATTTGCATAATTTTTGCACAAGAAAAAAAAACGTATTATATGTGATGTATCCCATGGTGCTAAACATTCATGCAAAATATTATTCAAATCTGAGCTTTAATATGGAAGTTCTGTGCAAAAGTCTGATTACACCTAATTTTTCACAAAATGGCTGCCAGCGGCCATCTTGAATTTCGGACCGGACCCAAAAACACTCGTTCTCGTCCCACGGTGATAACAAAGATACCCAAGAAGTTTCGTAAAGATTGGTTCATAAGTACGACCTCTAGCCCGAGCCGTATGGGCATTTACACTCACAGTGATGAAAGTAACACTAAATAAATCAAAGTTAGTCTAATTTGCATAATTTTTGCACGAGAAAAAAAAACGTGTTATATGTCATGCATCCCATGGTACTAAACATTCATGCAAAATATTATTCAAATCTGAGCTTTAATATGGAAGTTCTGTGCAAAAGTCTGATTACATCTAATTTTTCACAAAATGGCTGCCAGCGGCCATCTTGAATTTCGGACCGGACCCCAAAACACTCGTTCTCGTCCCACGGTGATAATAAAGATACCCAAGAAGTTTCGTAAAGATTGGTTCATAAATACGGCCTCTAGCCCAAGCCGTATTGGTATTTACACTAACAGTGATGAAAGTAACATTAAATAAATCAAAGTTAGTCTAATTTGCATAATTTTAGCCCGAGAAAAAAAACCGTATTATATGTAATGTATCCCATGGTACTAAACATTCATACAAAAATTTATTCAAATCAGAACTTCCATACAGAAGTTCTGTACAAAAAACTGATTTTTGCATCGTCGGTACAAAATGGTGGCTGGCAGCCATCTTGAATTTCGGACCGCACCCAAAAACACTCGTTCTCGTCCCACAGTCATAACAAAGGTACCCAAGAAGTTTTGTAAAGATCGGTTCATAAATACGGCCTCTAGCCTGAGCCATACCCAATTGTTGACGGCGCGACAGACGCCAAAGTTGAGCTAAAAAACAAGAAAAACAGCCCAAAATTACTAATTTTTCGCTCATCGGGGCAGACATAAAAACTTGCCATTTTTGTTACGGTTCACCAATCTCCGGATCATTTATAATAATGTTGCATGTCTCACAAACAGGCACAATTTCACTAATTCCCCGATAAACTTGGCAATTCAATATAAAGATGTATACAATATATATACACAATAGATACACAATGAAAATTGACATTTTATTGGGTGTTATTTCGTTCACAACAGGCCAGAAGTGGGTCTGAAAAACGGTTATTTATTGGTGTTTAACGTCATTTCACCTCCAGGCTATAGTTTTGCCAATCGTTTATACATGTTACCCACTTGCTGAGGGATTGCACCTCAAAACGGTGCTCCTAAAATATTATCTGCAGACGAAAAATATCCCCCAAAAAAAAAAAATGATGCACCGGTCTTTTTGGCAATGCGGGCAGTGCCTGAGAACCTGGGTAAAAAGCTTAATAGAATAGTCTCCCATCAATAAGAATGAGTAAACACAGAATAGACTTGTTACATCTAGACAATAGTAAATAATATAACAATAATTGATTTTCTAAAACGTAAAACCATAAAGAGTGCCCCAAAATGCTTCACAGAAATACACTTTTTTGAAATATAGTCACACGTTTCTGTTGCCTTATAATAATAATAACCCTTCGGCCAACCGCCGACTTGTCGCGGTTCTCAAAAGAGAAGGCCATCATTCGCCCTCCCCTCCACCCCCTCCAGAGAAGTTCAGGAGAATGCTTCAGTAAATAGAAAGTTTTAAGATTTCTTTTGAAGACATTGATAGTTTCTGAATTTCTGACACTATTAGGCAATGCATTCCACAATCTGGGACCCACAATGGAGAACACACAACCATTTGCCAGATTAGATCTGCTAAAAGGTATGACTAGTTGAATTTGATCTTTAGATCGGAGACTGTGTGATGGTGTATATACAGCGATCAATATTTTGAAATCAATTCTCAGTTTAACTGGAAGCCAATGTAATTGTCTTAAAACAAGTGTTATGTGTTCAGAGCATTTGGTACCAGTAATTATCCTTGTAGCAATATTCTGAACTTTTTGAAGCTTCGGATTTAAATACTGAGGCAGCCCCACTAAGACTGAATTACAATAGTCTAGTTGTTAGGTGATGAAGGAATGCACAAGTTTTACAAGTACTGACTGGTTAAGATAAGGTCGCAGTCTTCCAACATTCCGAAGCAGCCAGAAAACTTTTGACATATTTTATTGATGCCCAGATTTAAATTTTAGTCCATAATCAGTGCAATATTTCTGGCTGATACACTTTTCATGGTGATGTTGTTTCCAACCTGAATTGATGTAACTAACAGAGGGTGTGGGCATGCAGACCCCGGATATCACTAAGAATTCTGTTTTAGAGTCATTTCTTTTCAGTTTAAAATCTACAATCCATTCCCACACCAGATTTATGCAAGTTTTCATGTTACTGACTGCGGTGATTATTGAGTCACTTGGAAGAGATGGGTTGAAAGTAATGTACAATTGGGTATCATCTACAGACAGATATGATATGCCATGACTGTCAAGAAGGTGACCTTGAGAAGAAGTGTCAACAAAAGTGGACCAAGAGCTGAGCCACGAGGAACACCACACACAAACATCCTGCTTTCTGAACCGGTCAAATTGATATATATCTGTTGCCTGTGACTTTCTAGATATGATGCAAAGCATGATAAGACCGTTCCACATATGCCATGTTATGTCAATGTCTGCAAGAGAATATCACGGTCGACTGTGTCGAATGCTGCTGACAAATCCAAGAGAACAAGCAGTACAGCCTTACCCTCAGACACTGATTTAACAATGGCATTGTTGACTCACAGCAAAGCTGTCTCTGTACTGTGGTTGGCTCTTGTAAAATTATATATATTAAAGGGAATGAAGAGAAGTAAAAAGACAACCACTCAGATAGGACCAAATATAAAAGATAGGCACTACAAAAGCACTACATATATGAAAGGTGAGAATATACGAGGGTCTACTTAGCCATACATTCCTCTTAAGTGCATAAATGATAGCAACAAGCGGAGATTTTATAGGGACCAGATCAGTCACAGGATATCTTCACAAATTCCTCACTTTAATCATTATAAGACTAGCAAAAATACTACACTCCTCCCCCCCTCACCCCTTTTTGGAGGTATGCTCCAAGAAAACTGAAATGGAAGGTATAATACAGTTCTATTGCTTTTCTATTTGTTATCCTCCAGACTTCATGTGAAATTGTCCCGAAGTTCATCAGGTCTAGAAATATTCAAATCTTTATGACAGAATAACACAGGTGTGTGCTGGATTTTTAGGCCAAACAATTAATGGTGTGTGTTGGCGGGTTAGATTGGCACTAGAACAAATTTGCGCATGCATGGTATGTTAACCCTTGGAGGGCTGCAGCAGATTCTTCTGTTTTTTAGTTTAGGCCATTAAAAAAAATATCTGTGTTATCAGGGACTGCTCGCATCACCAAAAACACCGCCACATCAAAAAATTTTATCGGCCATATTTTAGTAGCACCGGGATTTTTTAGTAGCACCATTTTGAAAACCCACTTCTGCTCCACTTCCGTATTTTGTGAACGAAGTAACACCAATAAAATATCAATTTTCAGTGCCTCTGTATCCTCTGGGTACATTTTTAAATTGAATAGTTGGGTTTATCAGGGAATTAGTGAAATTACGCCCATTTGTGAGGCATACAACATTATTAAATATGAGAGTTTGGTGAAACGCAACAAAAACGGCCAAGTTTTTTTTACGTGCCCCGATTGGCGAAAATATGTAATTTTAGGCTGTGTTTTTCAGTTTTTGAAATAAAAAAAATAAAAATAAACAGCCGCCCGCCCATATCACTTTTTTTTTTATAATTCCCTGAAAACACAGATTTTTTTTAAAATGGCCTTAGGCTTGAAATTTTGAGTGGGGGGGGGTTCCAAATTTAAGTGTTCGCCTGTTAATTTAGAAATTAAGATTGAGCTATGTCTTGGCCAGTGGATTATGTTGAAAGAAATCTAGGTTATCACTGTTGAGATGGGAAGACTAATGTACACCATTATGCACTTGTTCATACCTGTTTGCTTGTGTAGATAAGAAGGGATATGGAAGTGCAGTCATGTGGGCAGAATTACAGAACCAATTAGTGTTCCGCAAGAAATATCCTACAGAGACTTCATCGGATTAACAATTAGTCAGTCATGAAGCAGCTTTTTTCAAAATACACTTTGTTATTGTTTTGGAAAGGTCAGTGCTATGAAATAAATAGGAGAAAGGAAAGAGATCTCTGTCATTCACTAACTAGATGGCAATTGAAATATTCCTTTTATTTAACTGTTGAATACTCTCACTCCTTAAATACTTTCTCCGGATGGGTTAAATTTAAATGATTGAGGTCGAAAGTGGGGAATGCAGTGCAGTGACGATTTAAATGTTTGGCCTTAGTTGAAAGATGTGTTAAGCACCAAGATTAAACTCTCAATTCGTACCTTTGGGATGAGGAGAGTGTTCTTAGTTTAGCAACTAGTAGCAGGCAAGGAATGCTGTTTTGATTTGATTTGATTATTTTGTACAGGCAAATTCCCAGAAAATCTCACCACAAAGTGCCATGAAAGTCTCACTTGTTTGGGAGAGTCTGATAATTTGTTATTCTGATATTTCTTCTTTCTACATTTATATATTGGTGTATGAGGTCACTGTTCTGCAGCAATGGTCAGTTGTGACCACAAAAAAGTGTAAAGTCAAGTGTAGCCAATCATTTACACCTATGCTGCCCATTTTAGAGAACTTCCATGCTAGGTGATCAGGTCCTATTTTACCAGTAAAACAGAACGTCTACAGTAAACAAGCACTGCTTCACTTCCCAGGGATTGAGATTGTTAATAGTATATATTACCTGGTGTTTGAGGTAACTTTTCCAGGGCTCGCCCTGAGTAAAATGGTCGGGTCCTAAAAAAAATCCCCCACATATTGAGGTCGGGGGCTTTTCGGGGCCAATTTTTCATTTTGTCCATTACTTTTTATGGTCTTGTACACAGTTTGTCGGGGCCTGAAAAAAAGCCCCGAGAAAGTGCTCCTCGGGGCTGATCTCGGGGCCTGGGCTAATCAGCCCCGACTCAAGGCAAACCCTGCTTTTCTGCAGCTATGGCTAATTGTGACTGCAGAAAGGGTAAAGTTAGGTTTAGCCAATAGTTTACAATAGTACTGCCCATTTTACAGGGGTTTCACTCCACGCAGTGGGGACCGGCCACTATTTGACTAGTAAAACGGAACTTGTTTACCACAGTACACAAACACTGCTTTTCTTACCAGAAGGGCTTGCATTTTAAAATAACCACGAGGCCTAAAAATCGGCCCTGTAAAAACATTTACGGGGCCTATTTTCATAGGTAAGGGCCGATTCCTTCAAAGTACCCTAATTCAACATTATATCTATGTTTTTATGTAGAATTTATGAGAGAGAGAGAGAGATTTGACACTCAAGACAGACACAGACACTGATGGGCAGAGACAGGGAGTTGGGGGGCAGCACTCACAGCAGTGAGCATTACAAAAATATTGTTCTCTTTCATTAGGGAGAGGTTTTAACAGTTTGAACGTAATTTCCAGTTTTATTAACGAGCATTAAGGCCACTGAAATTTGTGTTAATGTACTATTTAAGGCCACTGAAATTTGTGTTAATGTACGAGAGAATGCCCGGTAAATTGGTAATAATATGGATTTGAGCATGCTGTTGGATTACCCCAAATTCAAGGCATTAAAAGCTGTGCCCAAAATAGGGAACCTGCTAAAATGCCGGCCTTGATTTGTTTCAGTTATTTTTAAATTTTTCACCTCCTAGAGTACCTTCCTTTCTTGTTTATGCTGTGTAAAGTTAGTTTCAGCTTTAAAAATCAGCAATATCCCTTAAATAGGGAATGTTTCTGTAATTTGGGCACATTTAAGGCCCCAAAAAACATGTGCCCAAAATAAAACAATCTAAAGGCCTGGATTTGAGTTGTGTAGAGGACTTAGAATCCTGCAACAATGTTATTATGTACAAAAACTGAAATAGAGAGAACCGAAAGTCTACAGAACACACAATCTGAATTTGTCAATAACATTGTGTTTGGGATTTAACTTTTTTTGCGGGGCCTATTAATCGGCCCCGTAATTTTTTTTTCACAGGACTTTTACCGGGCTGGGGCTGATCGGCCCCATCAAAATGAAAGCACTGTACCAGGGTTTCCACAGGATAACTTAAATTTTAGCGCAAATGGCAACAAAACAAACCATTTATCAACGGTAATATACCTGCAAGATCTCGGATAGCATTCAACTCCGCTTCTAAATCTGCGACTACGATGTCACAACCTAAACAAAAAAAAATTACATATTAAACCAACGATATAACACAGACAATTCAGTGGAACAAATAGAACACTTTAACCCTACTGCCTGAGGTGGTGTCAATTCAGGTTCAACCATAATTTGGTCCATATTATCATTTGAAAATTTTCTACTTTTTATGGGCTTATGCACAACAAATAAAACTCACAGGACTATATTGCTCTTATAATGAGATATACACATAAAAAAAAACAGATTTTTTCTCTTCTTTGTGCAGAAATTTTCCCAAACTGAATATTTCCAGACTAATTTTTTTTTAATTCTTTAAATTTACCAAAACGCTTAAAAAATCCCAACACTCAGTTCCAGATTTTTCGAAGTCCCACCCGGCTGGAGCAGAATTTTCCTAGTAAAAAAAGTTGGATTTTTTTTTTGTCTTAACCCTTAAAGGCCTGGCTAATTGTTCTAAGTTCACACCTGACCACTGCTTCTACATGTCTAGTGGCTTAGCAGTGATTTGTAGTCAAGTCTTGGCTGCCTGTCAAGGCAACCAAGACTCGACTACAAATCACTGCCAAGGTAATGTCTTGTATCAACAGAACCTGCTTATGATATCAATGCTGAGGGCACCTATTCTGAGGTCTTAATAGGCATATAAGGCCTTTAAGGGTCAAAATTGACCAAACACATAGAAAAACTAAAAACCAATTTCCAGATTTGGGTTCAAAATTTGGACCCGGACCAGAAATTTTCAGCATATAAATTTTTTTTTTTTTTTGGTCTTAAAATTGTCCAAAATGCATAAAAAACCAAACAAACTCCGGTCCGAATTTTGCTCCAAAATTTTCGAAGTCCCACCAGGACCCTGACCCCAAATTTTCAGCCTAAATATGACCCCAATGACTTGGCTTGAACAAACTTGAATTTCAACTCCTTAAGGATACTGTATACCAAATATCAAAAGATTCTGACTGATGGATGTGAAGAAGAAGATTTTTAAAGTATATTTCTCATATTGCACTAATTTGAACATTTGGGTTCCCATAGGAAGCCCAAATATGGACAGAGGGATTTGATTTCAACAATCTGTGCATCATTGTTCCAAAGATGTTGTATGTAAAACATGAAAGCTTTTGGAGCTGTAGTTTGAGAGAAGATTCTTCTTTAATGTTTTTTTTAATGTTCCACACTGTTAAAAAATGTGACTCGGCACTTTTTCAAAATCCCGAAAAAGTACTTTAGAAAAAAACTGTTCAAGAATTCTTTTACCATTTCTTTCTATTGGTCCTAAGGCAGCTTTACACCATATAAAAAGTTTCAGTTCCATACAGTTATGGAGATACAGGATTTTTTCCTATTTTTAGGTCCTGTGGTTCCCAATGGGGGACGGGGAAAAAAATTTCCAGCATAAATAAGGTACTTAGGACCAAATAAACCCTCACATAAAATTTGGTTTAAATCGGCCTCTCAGTTCAGAAAATAGAAATTTGGGGCGAGGCCAAAATTTTTGCCCTTCCCATAACGATACCAAATATAGACCCTCAGACTTCTCTTGAACAAATCTGAGTTCACACCTTAAAAGGAAGCTGCATACCATATATCAAGTCTCTGCTACTGCTGGTTCATGAGAAGATTTAGGGGCGTGGCCCCCACCCAGGAGTCGGGGCATCTTGATTTGAACAAAATCAAAATGCGATGTCATAATAAACAAGCACCTCAAATTTCACTTAAATCGGATTAGCAGTTTTGGATGAGAAGTCGCAAAAACAATGTTCAGGGACGATGGACAACAGACGAAAAGTAATCACCATAGCTCACCCTGACTGTAAGTCAGGTGAGCTAAAAATTTGCAGCAGCAGGCATGAGGATTTCCAAAATCAGGGGAAACAATTTGTCGTTACCATGATTTTGGAGTCCCGGTAACAATTTTTAGAGGTAAAACAAGTGTAGAGGTGAAGGCACAAGCCATTTAGTGTGTGTGTGGGTGGGGGGTGGGGTTCGGGGTTCTCCCCCCAGAAAAAGTTTGAAATGTGATATCAAATGGAGCCTTCTGGAAGCTTCGGGGTGAAAATTCACTTTATTTTTTGGTCCCCAAAATCACGTTTTATTTTAACAGCTTGTTTCGAATTTCAAATAAGTGCTAGGAATTGGGACGAATCGACTTTGCCGGGGTAAGGTAGTCACGTACTGCGGGTGACTATCCGTATGATGACATTGATGTATCTGATAAACTTTTTAGAAAAAGATGTACATTTTGACCACAGGGAAGATAAAAATTCTTACCTTGTTCAGTTGAAAATCCAATTTATGAATAAAACTCAATCGATTCAACCACATATTACATGTAGTTGTACGATTCATTTTGAACTTGAAGGATGGCAGTACTTGAACAATTAAATCCAAATAACAAACATTTCTTATAAATCGAAATTGAAAGTAAGCCACAATGCATTGTTGCCATCAAGTAAAACGCTCAGCATTTTATTTGATCTCAACGACACATTTCATTAGTGATTGTCATATGTGCATATACCGGCGAATGTAACTGTTGTATGATCCAATAAGAATAAATTAATTATAAATCGAGCATCATTTGCATAAGTGCCTGTCATCACACAGTGTGAAGCGTGGTTACAGATGATGAGTAGATGAAAAAATGATTAAAATTTAACAGTGTCCGATAATGGTGGAAGTTCTATTTTAACATCGCTGACAACAAATCGTTACTGGCAAATGACGTCGGTAACGACACGGTAGTGGAACGATCGTTACAGTGAAATCCTTATGCCTGCTGCAGCAGGTACTGCAATTCAAAGACTTCATATTATTTTGATGCTTTTGATTTTATCTTTCAAGAACAAGTATTTGCCTCTTTCAATTCAAAGGAGAGTGCTATAGGCACTCTCACATTAACTGTAATGAGGCAAATCCCTATGGAAGAAAACATATTGCCTACAAAGATAAATAAACATTCATCAAGCAAAAAATGTAAAAAGTTTTGAATCTTCTGAGTTTGTACTAAAATTTTGAAGACAGTGAAAGGCAATAAAATAAAAATGTCCATGAAGGTGGTTAAAACTCAATGAGGGGTATTGTCCAAGAAACAAAACACCTTCTTTTCAAGCCCAAGTCACACAAAAAACGGACACAAGATCTTTCTACCAGTTAAGATGTTTAATTTGTTCATAACAAGGAGTTTTTGTTTCCACCACTGAAGTGTTTTTTCTCATCAGTATTCTTCAACTAGAGACCCCACATGACCTGAGGGTGCTCGCCTGACACTGGCAGTTACATCAACAGAATATCAAGAGATTTTGCCTTGTGGTTAATATCTTTTCGACATAAAATTAATTTCCCTACTTACCCAGAGTGTTCATATGTTGGGCAACATATTGAGTACTCAATAATTTATCTCTTTATTTATTGGCATTTACGGAAGCACAAATATGAACCCAGGGATTTGGTTCCAACAAACTTGAATCTCACTCTCACACGAATGCGGCATACCAAGTATCAAAAGATTCTCATTGGTAGATCTGAAGGAGATTTTCAAACAATATTCCTCAATGAACTAATTTAAATGTTTGGGCTCCCATAGCCCAAATATGGACCCAGGGATTAGACTTCGACAAACAAGTCAAACTTCCTTCCAAAGATAAAATATGTGAAATATGAAAGCTTTTGGAAATGCGATTTGGAAGAAAAAGATTCTTTAATGTTTTCACATTACCCAGTGATAAATTGCTGACATGGTATTTTTTTTGAAATCCCGAAATAGGACTTCCTGACATCTGATATTGTAAATTTTTTCCGGACCATTCCTTTCTGTTTGGTCCCAAGATTGCCTCACTCCAAACAAAAATTCTCAGTGCTGTGTAGTTTTGGAGATATGGGCATTTTCATTTTTTCTTCTATTTTCACCTCCTAAGATTCCAATGGGGACACAGGAATTTGGGAGAGGGGAAGGGGACCATAAATCATGTGCTGACCCAATAAAACATCATTAAATTTGGTCTGAATTGGCATCTCCATTTAGAAAACAGAAATTTGGTGCAGAGCAAACATGTTTGTTTTATCCTCCCAGAACAGAGGCAAATATTGCACCTTGAAGTTCTCAACAAATTTTCAAAAAGAACCTGCATATCAAATATCAAGTCACCGATATTGCCAGTTCCAGAGAACATTTTTAAAAAATTGCATCATTTTTTCTCCACCCCTCTGTTCAATATGAGCCGAAACTTATTTGAAAAAAAAAATGAAAATGCTGCTATTTAACTACCTCTCACATGAAAATTCATTAAAAGGTGGACAGTGGTTTGAGAGAAAGACCCAAACACACCATGACATTCAATCAGGTGTTCTAACAAGTTCACAATATTAAAGTATACATTTGTTAAGATCACTGTTCACAAACACTCAAATCAAAACTGAAGGGTTTTAACCACTTACAAATGAGATGCTTTATCAGGTTTTAATGCCTCGACAGTTAGTCATTACAAACAACTTTGTCCTGTCCATCTGGCTGCTGTACCCGGCCATGACTTGATTTGACAACAAAGTCAATTTAGGGGAAATTATACTCAAGAGTTGTACCTTATCATTCCTCAGCAGAGAGCAAAAATAAAATTACACATATATTGTTAAGATGGAAAATATACTTCAAACCTTCCAAAATGTTGCGAGATTGTCTGGAGATAATTACATTACGTCATCAAAAACAAATATATTCTAACATGGTAAACTCTGGCTATGAGCACTTTGAGGAAGGTAAAAGCAGGTCTGGCCTTTTGAAAAATACAGTGGAGCCAGAAAACTATTCTACAATGTTATCAATTATAAAAGGTTATACGTGAAATGAATATCCAACAAGAGTCATTACAGCTCATAAAGAGAGCAATTATGGCTCTCCTTAATTTGGTTGGAGGGGTGCTAAGGAGAGAGTAAACTATAGCTCCCCTCAAATGGTTTATACAAGACTGTAGGAGTCAAACTGCAAAGGTACTGGTTCCTGATTTTAAGTTGTTGATACCTTGAAGGCAGTGAAGAATTTACTATAAATCATTACCAACGTATCTTAACGTCTACTGGTCTGAAATCTTGAAAAGATTAAAAAAAAATTTGAAAGTGAAAACCAATATATAAAGTGGCAGAAATTTCTCAAACTTACCAACTTGAGGTTTAGTAAACTCTTTGTTTCCATTTACACTGCTAGTACATGCAGAGGAGATGTCGTCATGTTCAATAATCTGGCCCATAATCTGGTCCACATCGTCGTCTGAAAGAAGTACTACTACTATAGGTATCATTACCCAAGCCTTACACAACAATATAAAAATAGTGCATTATGCTGCTTGAGAACATCTGTCCATTATTATGAGTCTATTAGTCACACAAAAACGGACAAAATATTTATACTGTATATAAAGGATTTAATAATAACCCCTTTTAGATGCTTGATCTGTCAATAACAGTAAGTTTTCAGGTCCAACATTAAAGTGTTGATCGTCAGTATTCTAAACAACTTCACCATATAAAAGTACAAATTTGTTAAGATTTCTGCTCACGGTTGTACCAGAACATCAAATACTCAAATCAGAACTGAAGGGCTTCAACCTTTTACTGATGAAATGTTTTTTTCAGGTTTCACCGATGCAACAGTTTGAAAAACGTTTGAAATAAACATTCAGGAGCCATCTTTGTTGAAAATGTCAAATCAAGTCATGCCTACTGTGCAGTCTTGACTTGATTTGACAAAAAATTTAATAATTTGTTCCATTAAATAATTTGTTCCATAATCTTGTTTACATTATCGTCATCTGAAAAATGTAATCCTATTCATCAGCGAAAAACAAGTGCGAAACAAGCCCATATAGCTCTTACAATGTCCTCCCTCAAATCATACCCTTCCATCGGAACCCACTCCATCCAAGAAAAATGCAGTCACAAACATTTTAGAAAAAGACTTTGGGCAATATTAAATAACAGGTATCATTCATGGATTCGTTCGCATACCACTAATTCAGTGCATCTGATAGAACCTTTTCTTGGACTACAGTTATTTTTCTAATTATTAGAATACTATAGGTGTCATTACCCAAGCCTTACACAATAATATAAAAATAGAGGTTGAATCATTAGTTTCTTAACTTCTGAAAAAGAAGTTACATTACAAGCTGCTTGAGACCATCTGTCCATCATTATGTGTCTATTAGTCACACAAAAACGGACAAGATATTTATATATAAATGGTGAATTAATAACCCCCCAGATGTTTAATTTGCCCATAGTTTTCATGTCCACCATTAACCCTTTACCTAACAGAACAGCCAAGACCTGCCAGCTGAGATTTTAGTGATGCAATAGTTATTCATAACAAAAACTCTGTCCTATCATCTAATACTTGCATTTCCAGTAACATGTAACTGTTTGATAGAGACATATTTAGAAGCCATCGTTGCTGAAAGTGTCAAATCAATTCATGGATGCTGTGAAGAGCCATGACTTGATTTAACAACAAATTCAATTTAGGGCAAAACTATACTTTGAAGTGGAAACCAATACATAAAGTGACAGAAAAAAGTTTTCCAACTTACCACTTTGTGGTCTAGTAGCTAAATCTTTGTTTTCGATTGCTGTGCTAGTACATGCAGAGGTGGTGTTGCAATGTTCAACTATAATCGGCTCCACTTTATCGTCATCTGAAAAATGCACTACAATTTATGAGCCAAAAGCATACCCACATCCAAAATAAAACTCACAGGACCATATTGTTCTTATAATGTGCACTATCAAATCACCCCACTCACAATCCCCAAAATTCAGCCATAAAAAAAATTAAAAAAAAAAAAAAAGAAACCAAATCACAATAAAAGATACCAGAGATTTTATTTTGAGTCAATCCCACTAATTCAGTGCATCTGGTAGAACCTTTTCTTGGACTAGTTATTTTTCTAATGATTAGAATACTATAGGTGTGACCACCCAAGCCTTAAGACAATAACATAAAAATAGTCCTCAAATCATTAAATTTAGATTCAGAAAAAGTTGCATTATGCTGCTTGAGAACATCTGTCCATCATTATGTGTCTATTAGTCACACAAAAACGGACAAGATATTTATACATAAATGATGAATTAATAACCCATTCAGAAGTTTAATATGTCAATAACAATAAGTTTTCATGTCCAACATTAAAGTGTTGATCGTCAGTATTCTTACAACTTCACCATATAAAAGTACAAATTTGTTAAGCTTTCTGCTCACGGTTGTACCAGAATAACAAATACTCAAATCGGAACTGAAGGGCTTCAGCCTTTTACTGATGAAACATTTTTTCAGGTTTCACTGATGCAACAGTTTGCAGAAGGTTTGAAATAAACATTCAGGAGCCATCTTTGTTGAAAATGTCAAATCAAGTCATGGCTGCTGTGCACAGTCTTAACTTGATTTGACAGCAAATTCAATTTAGGGGAAATTATAAGAAAATGTACCTCAGCATACCTGCGAAAATAAAATTACATATAATTTGTCAAGTTCAAACCTTCCAAAATGTTGAGTGATTGTTTGTAAATAATTACATTACGTTATCACAAACAAATATGTTCTAACATGGTATATTATGGCTATGAGCACTTCCAGGTGGTAGGAGTCAAACTGTGTATGTACTAGTTCCTGATTTTAAGTTGTTGACACCTTGCATGCAGTTAAGAATTTACTATAAATCACTGCCAATATATATTAATGTCTACTGATCTGAAATCTTGAAAAGGTTAAAGAAAAAACTTTCAAGGTGAAAACTAATATATACAGTGAATGAGAAATTTCTCAAACTTACCAACTTGTGGTTCAGTAAACTCATTGTTTTCAATTACACTGCCATTACAAGCAGACAGGGTGTTGTCATGTTCAACCAAAATTTGTTCCATAATCTGGTCCACATCATCTTCATCTGAAAAACGTAATACTATTCATCAGCGAAAATCAAGTCAAAAACAGACCCATATAGCTCTTACAATGTCCTCCCTCAAATCATACTCTTCCCTCTGTCCCCTCCCCCCCCCCCACCCCCAAAGAATTGCAGCCACAAACATTTTTTAAAAAAAGACTATTGGCAATATTAAATACCAGATACCTTATTCATGAATTGGTTGCCATACCACTAATTCAGTGCATCTCATAGAACCTTTTCTTGGACTACAGATATTTTTCTAATGACTAGAACACTATAGGTGTCATTATCCAAGCCTTACACAATAATATAAAAACAGTGGTTGAATCATTAAATTTGGTTTCTTAACTTCCGTAAAAGAAGTTACATTACAAGCTTCCTGAGAACATCTGTCCATCATTATGTGTCTATTAGTCACACAATAAATGGACAAAATATGTATACATAAATGATGAATTAATAACCCCTTCAGATGTTTAATTTGTCCATAACATTGAGTTTTCATGTCCACCATTAAAGTGTTTATCTTCAGTACTCTTGACAAGTTCACAATATAAATTACAAATTTGTTAAGATTTCTGTTCACAGCTGTACCAGCATAACAAATCAAACTTGAAGGGTTTCAACCCTTTGCAGATGAAATGTTTTTGTGAGATTTTAGTGACACAATAGTTATTCATAACAAAAACTCTGTCCTATCATCAAATACTGCATTTCCAGTAACACGAGAAAAACTGTTTGATACAGACATATTTAGAAGCCATTGTTGCTGAAACTGTCAAATCAATTCATGAATACTGGGAAGAGCCATGACTTGATTTAACAACAAATTCAATTTAGGGTAAAACTATACTTTGAAGTGGAAAGCAATACATAAAGTGACAAATTTTTTTTCAAACTTACCACTTTCTGGTCCAGTAGTAATCTCTTTGTTTTCAATAGATGTGCTGGTACATGCAGAGGTGGTGCTGCCATGTTCAATCATAATCTGGTCCACTTTATCGTCATCTGAAAAATGCACTACAATTTATGAGCCGAAAGCATACCCACATTCGAAATAAAACTCACAGGGCCATATTGTTCTTACAATGCCCACTCTCAAATCACCCCACAATCAATCCAAAAAATTCAGCCATAAAAAATATAAAAAAAACAACAAAAAACACCAAAAACAAATCGCAATAAAACATACCAGAGATCTTATTCTGAGTCAATCCCACTAATTCAGTGCATCTGGTAGAACCTTTTCTTGGACTAGTTATTTTTCTAATGATTAGAATACTATAGGTGTGACCACTCAAGCCTTAAGACAATAACATAAAAATAGTCCTCAAATCATTAAATTTAGGTTCTGAAAAAGTTGCATTATGCTGCTTGAGAACATCTGTCCATCATTATGTGTCTATTAGTCACACAAAAACGGACAAGATATTTATACATAAATGATGAATTAATAACCCATTCAGAAGTTTAATATGTCAATAACAATAAGTTTTCATGTCCAACATTAAAGTGTTGATCGTCAGTATTCTTACAACTTAACCATATAAAAGTACAAATTTGTTAAGATTTCTGCTCACGGTTGTACCGGAATAACAAATACTCAAATCAGAACTGAAGGGCTTCAACCTTTTACTGATGAAACGTTTTTTCAGGCTTCACTGATGCAACAGTTTGCAGAAGGTTTGAAATAAACATTCAGGAGCCATATTTGTTGAAAATGTCAAATCAAGTCATGGCTGCTGTGCACAGTCTTGACTTGATTTGACAGCAAATTCAATTTAGAGGAAATTATAAGAAAATGTACCTCAGCATACCTGCGAAAATAAAATTACATATAATTTGTCAAGTTCAAACCTTCCAAAATGTTGAGTGATTGTTTGTAAATAATTACATTACGTTATCACAAACAAATATGTTCTAACATGGTATATTATGGCTATGAGCACTTCCAGGTGGTAGGAGTCAAACTGTGAAGGTACTAGTTCCTGATTTTAAGTTGTTGACACCTTGAATGCAGTTAAGAATTTACTATAAATCACTGCCAATATATATTAATGTCTACTGATCTGAAATCTTGAAAAGGTTAAAGAAAAAACTTTCAAGGTGAAAACTAATATATAGTGAATGAGAAATTTCTCAAACTTACCAACTTGTGGTTCAGTAAACTCATTGTTTTCAATTACACTGCCATTACATGCAGACAGGGTGTTGTCATGTTCAACCAAAATTTGTTCCATAATCTGGTCCACATTATCATCATCTGAAAAACGTAATACTATTTATCAGCGAAAATCAAGTCCAAAACAGACCCATATAGCTCTTACAATGTCCTCCCTCAAATCATACTCTTCCCTCTGTCCCCCCCCCCCCCCCCCCCAAAGAAATGCAGCCACAAACATTTCTTTAAAAAAGACTATTGGCAATATTAAATACCAGATACCTTATTCATGAATTGGTTGCCATACCACTAATTCAGTGCATCTCATAGAACCTTTTCTTGGACTAGATATTTTTCTAATGACTAGAACACTATAGGTGTCATTATCCAAGCCTTACACAATAATATAAAAACAGTGGTTGAATCATTAAATTTGGTTTCTTAACTTCCGAAAAAGAAGTTACATTACAAGCTGCCTGACAACATCTGTCCATCATTATGTGTCTATTAGTCACACAAAAATGGACAAAATATGTATACATAAATGATGAATTAATAACCCCTTCAGATGTTTAATTTGTCCATAACATTGAGTTTTCATGTCCACCATTAAAGTGTTTATCTTCAGTACTCTTGACAAGTTCACAATATAAATTACAAATTTGTTAAGATTTTTGTTCACAGGTGTACCAGCATAACAAATCAAACCTGAAGGGTTTCAACCCTTTGTTGATGAAATGTTTTTATGAGATTTTAGAGACACAATAGTTATTCATAACAAAAACTCTGTCCCATCATCTAATACTGCATTTCCAGTAACAGGAGAAAAACTGTTTGATAGAGACATATTCAGAAGCTGAAAGTTGCTGAAACTGTCAAATCAATTCATGGATGCTGGGAAGAGCCATGACTTGATTTAACAACAAATCCAATTTAGGGCAAAACTATACATTGAAGTGGAAACCAATACATAAAGTGACGGAAAAAAGTTTTCCAACTTACCACTTTGTGGTCCAGTAGTTAAAACTTTGTTTTCGATTGCTGTGCTAGTACATGCAGAGGTTGTGTTGCAATGTTCAACTATAATCTGCTCCACTTTATCGTCATCTGAAAAATGCACTACAATTTATGAGCCGAAAGCATACCCACATTCAAAATAAAACTCACAGGGCCATATTGTTCTTACAATGTCCAATCTCAAATCACCCCACCCTCAATCCCAAAAATTCAGCCATAAAAAATTAAAAAAAAACAACAAAAAACAACAACAACAGAAAAAAAAAACAAATCGCAATAAAACACACCAGAGATCTTATTCTAAGTCAATCCCACTAATTCAGTGCATCTGGTAGAACATTTTCTTGGACTAGTTATTTTTCTAATGATTAGAATACTATAGGTGTGACCACCCAAGCCTTAAGACAATAACATAAAAATAGTCCTCAAATCATTAAATTTAGGTTCTGAAAAAGTTGCATTATGCTGCTTGAGAACATCTGTCCATCATTATGTGTCTATTAGTCACACAAAAACGGACAAGATATTTATACATAAATGATGAATTAATAAATTTCAGATGTTTAATATGTCAATAACAATAAGTTTTCATGTCCAACATTAAAGTGTTGATCGTCAGTATTCATACAACTTCACCATATAAAAGTACAAATTTGTTAAGATTTCTGCTCATGGTTGTACCTGAATAACAAATACTCAAATCAGAACTGAAGGGCTTCAACCTTTTCCTGATGAAAACATTTTTTCAGGTTTCACTGATGCAACAGTTTGCAGAAGGTTTGAAATAAACATTCAGGAGCCATCTTTGTTGAAAATGTCAAATCAAGTCATGGCTGCTGTGCACAGTCTTGACTTGATTTGACAGCAAATTCAATTTAGGGGAAATTATAAGAAAATGTACCTCAGCATACCTGCGAAAATAAAATTACATATAATTTGTCAAGTTCAAACCTTGCAAAATGTTGAGTGATTGTTTGTAAATAATTACATTACGTTATCACAAACAAATATGTTCTAACATGGTATATTCTGGCTATGAGCACTTCCAGGTGGTAGGAGTCAAACTGTGTATGTACTAGTTCCTGATTTTAAGTTGTTGACACCTTGCATGCAGTTAAGAATTTACTATAAATCACTGCCAATATATATTAATGTCTACTGATCTGAAATCTTGAAAAGGTTAAAGAAAAAACTTTCAAGGTGAAAACTAATATATACAGTGAATGAGAAATTTCTCAAACTTACCAACTTGTGGTTCAGTAAACTCATTGTTTTCAATTACACTGCCATTACATGCAGACAGGGTGTTGTCATGTTCAACCAAAATTTGTTCCATAATCTGGTCCACATCATCTTCATCTGAAAAACGTAATACTATTCATCAGCGAAAATCAAGTCCAAAACAGACCCATATAGCTCTTACAATGTCCTCCCTCAAATCATACCCTTCCCTCTGCCTGCCCCCCCCACGCCCCCAACCCCCTCCCCCCCCCCTCCCCCCAAAGAAAAATGCAGCCACAAACATTTTTTAAAAAAAAGACTATTGGCAATATTAAATACCGGATACCTTATTCATGAATTGGTTGCCATACCACTAATTCAGTGCATCTCATAGAACCTTTTCTTGGACTACAGATATTTTTCTAATGACTAGAACACTATAGGTGTCATTATCCAAGCCTTACACAATAATATAAAAACAGTGGTTGAATCATTAAATTTGGTTTCTTAACTTCCGTAAAAGAAGTTACATTACAAGCTTCCTGAGAACATCTGTCCATCATTATGTGTCTATTAGTCACACAATAAATGGACAAAATATGTATACATAAATGATGAATTAATAACCCCTTCAGATGTTTAATTTGTCCATAACATTGAGTTTTCATGTCCACCATTAAAGTGTTTATCTTCAGTACTTTTGACAAGTTCACAATATAAATTACAAATTTGTTAAGATTTCTGTTCACAGCTGTACCAGCATAACAAATCAAACTTGAAGGGTTTCAACCCTTTGCAGATGAAATGTTTTTGTGAGATTTTAGTGACACAATAGTTATTCATAACAAAAACTCTGTCCTATCATCAAATACTGCATTTCCAGTAACACGAGAAAAACTGTTTGATACAGACATATTTAGAAGCCATTGTTGCTGAAACTGTCAAATCAATTCATGAATACTGGGAAGAGCCATGACTTGATTTAACAACAAATTCAATTTAGGGTAAAACTATACTTTGAAGTGGAAAGCAATACATAAAGTGACAAATTTTTTTTCAAACTTACCACTTTCTGGTCCAGTAGTAATCTCTTTGTTTTCAATAGATGTGCTGGTACATGCAGAGGTGGTGCTGCCATGTTCAATCATAATCTGGTCCACTTTATCATCATCTGAAAAATGCACTACAATTTATGAGCCGAAAGCATACCCACATTCGAAATAAAACTCACAGGGCCATATTGTTCTTACAATGCCCACTCTCAAATCACCCCACAATCAATCCAAAAAATTCAGCCATAAAAAATAATAAAAAAAACAACAAAAAACACAAAAAAAACCCCCAAAAACAAATCGCAATATAACATACCAGAGATCTTATTCTGAGTCAATCCCACTAATTCAGTGCATCTGGTAGAACCTTTTCTTGGACTAGTTATTTTTCTAATGATTAGAATACTATAGGTGTGACCACCCAAGCCTTAAGACAATAACATAAAAATAGTCCTCAAATCATTAAATTTAGGTTCTGAAAAAGTTGCATTATGCTGCTTGAGAAGTCCATCATTATGTGTCTATTAGTCACACAAAAACGGACAAGATATTTATACATAAATGATGAATTAATAACCCATTCAGAAGTTTAAGATTTCTGCTCACGGTTGTACTGGAATAACAAATACTCAAATCAGAACTGAAGGGCTTCAACCTTTTACTGATGAAACGTTTTTTCCGGCTTCACTGATGCAACAGTTTGCAGAAGGTTTGAAATAAACATTCAGGAGCCATATTTGTTGAAAATGTCAAATCAAGTCATGGCTGCTGTGCACAGTCTTGACTTGATTTGACAGCAAATTCAATTTAGGGGAAATTATAAGAAAATGTACCTCAGCATACCTGCGAAAATAAAATTACATATAATTTGTCAAGTTCAAACCTTCCAAAATGTTGAGTGATTATTTGTAAATAATTACATTACGTTATCACAAACAAATATGTTCTAACATGGTATATTATGGCTATGAGCACTTCCAGGTGGTAGGAGTCAAACTGTGTAGGTACTAGTTCCCGATTTTAAGTTGTTGACACCTTGAATGCAGTTAAGAATTTACTATAAATCACTGCCAATATATATTAATGTCTACTGATCTGAAATCTTGAAAAGGTTAAAGAGAAAACTTTCAAGGTGAAAACTAACATATACAGTGAATGAGAAATTTCTCAAACTTACCAACTTGTGGTTCAGTAAACTCATTGTTTTCAGTTACACTGCCATTACATGCAGACAGGGTGTTGTCATGTTCAATCAAAATTTGTTCCATAATCTGGTCCACATTATCATCATCTGAAAAACGTAATACTATTCATCAGCGAAAATCAAGTCCGAAACCGACCCATATAGCTCTTACAATGTCCTCCCTCAAATCATACTCTTCCCTCTGCCTGCCCCTCCCCCCCCCTCCCCACCTCCAAAGAAAAATGCAGCCACAAACATTTTTAAAAAAAAAGACTATTGGCAATATTAAATACCGGATACCTTATTCATGAATTGGTTGCCATACCACTAATTCAGTGCATCTCATAGAACCTTTTCTTGGACTACAGATATTTTTCTAATGACTAGAACACTATAGGTGTCATTATCCAATCCTTACACAGTAATATAAAAACAGTGGTTGAATCATTAAATTTGGTTTCTTAACTTCGGTAAAAGAAGTTACATTACAAGCTTCCTGAGAACATCTGTCCATCATTATGTGTCTATTAGTCACACAATAAATGGACAAAATATGTATACATAAATGATGAATTAATAACCCCTTCAGATGTTTAATTTGTCCATAACATAGAGTTTTCATGTCCACCATTAAAGTGTTTATCTTCAGTACTCTTGACAACGTAATACTATTCTTCAGTGAAAATCAAGTCCAAAACAGACCCATATAGCTCTTACAATGTCCTCCTTCAAATCATACCCCTCCCTCTGCCCCATCCCTTTCCCCCAACGAAAAATGCAGCCATAAACATTTTAAAAGAAGATTGGCAATATTAAATACCAGGATATCTTATTCATGAATTGGTTGCCACACCACTAATTCAGTGCATCTGATAGAACATTTCTTGGACTAGTTATTTTTCTAATGATTAGAATACTGTAGGTGTCATTACCCAACCCTAGACAATAATACAAAAATAGTGCTCGAATCATTAAATTTAGATTCTTAACTTCTGAAGAAGTTACATTATGCTGCTTGAGAACATCTGTCCATCATTATGTGTCTATTAGTCACACAAAAACGGACGAGATATTTATACATATACAGGCCTTTAGATTACCCCAAATTCAAAGCGTTAAAAGCTGTGCCCAAAATAAGGAACATGCTAAAATGCTGTCCTTGATTTTGTTCTGTTTCATTTGAAGTTATTTAAAAAAAATGCCGCTCAGGATCACAGATCCAATGTCGAGTTGTGACCTTGACCTTTGACCTGGCGAGTCCAAGGTCAATAGGGTTCTTCCTCGCACCAAGGCCAACACACCTATGAAGTTTCATGACTCTAGGTTGAACCACTATCAAGTTCTCATCCGGAAACCAATTGTTGCGATATACTATGTTCAAGGTCACTGTGACCTTGACCTTTGACCTGGTGAGTCCAACATCAATAGGGTTCTTCCCCGCACCAAGGCCAACACACCTGTAAAGTTTCATGGCTCTAGGTTGAACCACTATCAAGTTATCATCCGGAAACCAATTGTTGCGATATACTATGTTCAAGGTCACTGTGACCTTGTCCTTTGACCTGGTGAGTCCAAGATCAATAGGGTTCTTCCTCGCACCAAGGCCAACATACCTATGAAGTTTCATGACTCTAGGTTGAACCACTATCAAGTTATCATCCGGAAACCAATTGTTGCGATATACTATGTTCAAGGTCACTGTGACCTTGACCTTTGACCTGGTGAGTCCAAGATCAATAGGGTTCTTCCTCGCACCAAGGCCAACACACCTATAAAGTTTCATGACTCTAGGTTGAACCACTATCAAGTTATCATCCGGAAACCAATTGTTGCGATATACTATGTTCAAGGTCACTGTGACCTTGACCTTTGACCTGGTGAGTCCAAGATCAATAGGGTTCTTCCTCGCACCAAGGCCAACACACCTATGAAGTTTCATGACTCTAGGTTGAACCACTATCAAGTTATCATCCGGAAACCAATTGTTGCGATATACTATGTTAAAGGTCACTGTGACCTTGACCTTTGACGTAGCGAGTCCAAAATCAATAGGGTTCTTCCCCTCACCAAGGCCAATCTACCTATGAAGTTTCATGAATGTGAGTTGAACCATTATCAAGTTATCATCCGGAAACCAATTGTTTAAGATTTACTATGTTCAAGGTCACTGTGACCTTGACCTTCGACGTAGCATGTCCAAAATCAATAGGGTTCTTCCTCCCACCAAGACCAACCTACGTATGAAGTTTAATGAATGTGAGTTGAACCACTATCAAGTTATCATCCGGAAACCAATTGTTTACGCCCGCCCGCCCGCCCGCCCGCCCGCCCGCCATTCACCAAACTATAAGTCGAGTTTGACTTCGTCACAACTCGACTAAAAATTTACCTCCTAGAGTACATTCCTTTCTTGTTTATGCTGTGTAACATTAGTTTCAGCTTTAAAAATCAGCAGTATCCCTTGAATATGAAATTTTCTGTAATTTGGGCACATTTAAAGCCCTAACAAACATGTGCCCAAAATAAAACAATCTAAAGGCCTGTACATATATGATGAATTAATTAATAACCCCTTCAGATGTTTAATTTGTCAATAACAATGAGCTTTCATGTCCAACATTAAAGTGTTGATCATAAGTATTCTGAATAACTTCACCATATAAAAAGTACATATTTGTTCAAATTTCTGTTCACAGATCTACCAGCATAACAAATCAAACTTGAAGGGCTTCGACCTGTTAGTGATGAAATGCATTTTTCAAATTTCACAGATGCGATTTATTCATTACAAGAACTCTGCCCTGTCCATCTAATACTTACATTTCCAGGAACATGAGAAAAAGTGTTTGATAGAGGCATTCTTAGAAGCCATCATTGCTGAAACTGTCAAATCAAGTCAAGGATGCTTGGCAGAGCCATGACTTGATTTGAAACCTTGCAAAACGTTAAAGAGATTGTTTGTTTGTAGATAATTACATTACGTTATCACAAACAAATATGTTCTAACCTGGTGAATTCTGGCTATGAGCACTTCCAGGTGGTAGGAGTCAAACTGTGTAGGTACTAGTTCCTGATTTTAAGTTGTTGACACACTGCATGCAGTTAAAAATTTACGATAAATCACTGCCCGCGTATATTAATGTCTACTGGTCTGAAATCTTGAAACAGTTAAAAAAAAAAAAAAAAAAAACCTTTCAAAAGTGAAAACTAATATATAAAGTGAAGGAGAAATTTCTCGAACTTACCAACTTGTGGTTCAGTAAACTCATCGTTTTCAATTACACTTCCATTACATGCAGACAGGGTGTTGTCATGTTCATCCATAATTTGTTCCACAACCTGGTCCACATTATCGTCATCTGAAAAATGTACTATTATTTCTGAGCGAAAAGAAGTCTGACACATGCACAAAAAAATCTAACAATGTCCTTCCTCAAATCCACCCACTCCCACACTGCCTCCCCCACCTACCCAAAAATAAAAAGAAAAATGCGGCAATAACAGTGCTTAACAAGTGGCCAAGGGGTACTGTTTTGGGGACCGTTGACCCTTTACCCAACACAAGTTGCAGACAACACTTGAAGAAAAACCATCCTCATATAACTAATATTTTTCATTTTTTGCTTCCAAGACATAGCTTATGACACCTCATTGGAACGAGCGTGACACGCTCGTTCCAATGAGGTGTCACAACCTATGTTTTGGAAGCAAAAAATGAAAATGTATTTAAAAAAGACATGCCATTTTCGTGTAGAGGACTGCCTGGTTCTTTCGTTGTGTCAGGTAATGAGTTAAGTTCACTTAACTAGAAGGTAGCCTGTACCTTTATGTGGTCCCAGCCTTTCTGAAAAAGTTTGAAATGTGCTATCAAATGGAGACTGTTTGTGGGTTTGGGAGCAAAAATTATCTGAGATTTTGGTCCCCAAACTCAGGTTTTTTACATGTTGTTTCAAATTTAGAACAGGTGCAAGGAATTGGGGGTGAATCAACTTGGGGGAGAGTTGAATTTCTAGCAAATGAACCTATGCTCGGTTACCCTGCCAACCAGTGAGCTATAGAAATTTAGACAGTCAACAGAACACACCCTCATCAATTCAGAGATTTAATGTGTTTGGAATTTGTCAATGGCAAATCTGATCAGTAAGCAACCAGCCTTGAGAGAGGGGCGCTATTTGGAACAGCTGGGTGAGCGGCGCTATTTGGAAGAGTTGAGTGTGCTAATTTTTACGCTTCTTGAAACTTGGTAAGGTGCGTGGTAGCCATGCCTAAGAATCTCTTAAGTACTGCATAAAAATTACAAAAAAAAGACTATTGGCAATATTAAATACCAGATATCTTATTCATCACTTGGTTGCCATACCACTAATTCAGTGGATTTGATAGAACCTTTTCTTGGACTACAGTTTTTTTCTAATGATTAGAATACTATAGGTGTAATCACACATGCCTTACACAATAATATGAAAATAGTGGTCGAATCATTAAATTTAGTTTCTTAACTTCTGAAAAAGTTACATTAGAAACTGCTTGAGAATGTCTGTCCATGTTTATGTGTCCATTAGTCACACAAAACTGGACAAAATATTTAGGGCAGTGGAGGGTGTATTCGACCAGGGGCAGTATTCGACCAGATTATGATGATCGACATTTGCTCCGCCTCATTTGTGCTATCCAGGAGTCACTGAAAGGTGTTTTGACATGCGCAAACAAAATTCTTAAATTTTTCAGAGCGACCTTAAAACATACAACAAAACAGGTCATGATACAATTCTTTTTTCTGCTGTCACCATCATTGAATCCACCTTCCGCCATTTTGAAATGGTTTCTGATAAATACCACATGTTTCATGAATGAGGTTCTGGGGATATGTTTACTAAAAATAGCTTTGAATTGTCATAAACGATGTTCAAGTGTGTCAAGCTGCTCGAATAGGATGTTATTTTTGTAACTCATCACATGATTAATCACGTGACAGCTGGTCGAATACTGACGCGGTTTGCATGTCATGAGGCAGTATTCGACCAGGGAAATCCAATACATGCTGAGTGACAGATAGAAATTAGGTCATTCTCTCATAATAGGTTTTCTGATACAAATACAAATACAACAATATTTTTGGTTTATTTCGTAGTCTTGAACAAAGCACTGTGGAACTAAAAAATTGTGGAATTAAAAAATGAGACACCGACCGTCTGAAATCTGTAAATCCACGTGTATTTGAAATGGCTTCTTTGAATTGGGGAGATGGCAGCACCGTATAATACTATTTATAGCATGACTCAAGGGAATATTGTGAATGCCAGATGACTTAGAATCGAACTGTATTGAAGGATTGTCCGCTTTGTCAACTGGGTAAATGATTTACCAGAATCAGTCACAGAATCTTAAATAAAACCAACTGGTGGTCAAATACTGCCCCAGCTGGTCGAATACTGACAGGTTTGCAACAGTGTGACTGCAGTCGTCCTTAAACTTTAATATGTGGGATCGAGGTTGCATATCTCAATGGGGGTTTCCCTCATCGATGTTGATTCAAATGCCTGACTGTTTGTGTTGTAACGTAAGATACGATATCGTGGAACAGTAAAATACATAGTGGTCGAATACTCCCTCCACTGCCCTATACATAAATGATGAATTAATAACCCCTTTAGATGTTTAATCTGTCAAAAATAATAAGTTTTCATGTTCACCACTAAGTGTTGATCATCAGTATTATCAACACGTTCACCATATAAAAGTATTTAAGATTTCTGTTCACAGCTGTACCAGAATAACAAATACTCAAATCAAAACTGAAGGGCTTCAACCCTTTACTGATGAAATGCTTTTTCAGGTTTCATCGACGCAACAGTTATTCATTATAAAAACCCTGTCCTGTCCATCTAATACTTATGCCAATAGATTGTTGAGATTACTGCATTACGTTATCACAATCAAATATGTTCACCATTGTAAATTCTGGCTATGAGCACTTCCAGGTAGGTAGGAGTCAAACTGCCTGGGTACTAGTAGTTCCTGATTTTAAGTTGTTGACACCTTGCATGCAGTTAGGAATTTATTATAAATCACTGCCCAAATATATTAATGTCTACTGGTCTGAAATCTTGAAAAGGTTAAAGAAAAAACTTTTAAGGTGAAAACTAATATATACAGTGAATGAGAAATTTCTCAAACTTACCAACTTGTGGTTCAGTAAACTCATTGTTTTCAATTACACTGCCATTACATGCAGACAGGGTGTTGTCATGTTCAACCAAAATTTGTTCCACAATCTGGTCTACATTATCGTCCTCAGAAAAATGTACTACTATTTATGAACAAAGATCTTGTCCGAAACGAAAAATAAAACTCTGGATAACTTGTCCATATTTCTGTGACTTTTAGGCACACAATGTTGGACAAGAGATATTTCTACTTATATGAACATTATTGCTTTGCAGAACCATTAACTGAACATTTCTCAGGATTTTACAGATCTCATTTAAAAAAAGAAAAAGAAAAGGTTTTCAAGGACTTTCAAGGTCTAGCAAACCTGAATATTATTTTTCAAATTCCAGGACATTGCAGGATTTCCAGGACCTGCAGTCCCTCTGTGAATTATTAACAGACTCATATGTTCAATTTTTGTACAGCAAAGAGTTATCATATCCATATGTAAACTGTTCACAATATAAAAATACAACCTACAATGTTCCTGCTCTCCGAAACTGTACCAAATAATTATCCCAATCACTGAAATACTTACCACCATTCAGTAACCATGAAAAGTCATCAGAAAAACATTTCAGCAGTTTTGTCATGTTCTTTCTTTTCAGTGTACCTTGAAAGAAAATTATTCTTGTACAAAATCTTGCACTTCACAATCTCAAATGTTTATCGAAATATAAACAGGACAGTGCATTGTGTGGATTATTAACAAAGCATGCACTTTCCACACATTCATTAAGGGTAAAATTCTGATTTACAAAATTAAAAACCAACAGCAAACTTTCAATTAAGTAAGTTTGCTGGTATTCAGTTTGTTTAATATTTTTCATGCACGTTTTTGTACAAATTCTATCAAAATGTCAATAAGAAGCTACTGGTCATACATGTAGGGCTTGCATTTTCACCAAGGTGATCAGCTTCTCCCAAAATTCTCGTCCGTCAGCCTGGTTAGCAATCTGTCCAGCCGACAACTGCTTTAAATTTGAAAATGTTTTACATAAAACCAGCCCTGACTGCCCCGAGCAGGGGAAATCAAGACTGGTGGCCCCACTTTACCAGGCCTATCAATCAACCTGGTTGCAGACTTTCAAAAATGCAAGCCCTGATAGATTGCATGTGCCAGTTAAAAAAATTGTGAACATCTACAACCTCCAAAATATACCTGAACCTATTTATTTAACGTCAATGTCAACACCTGGGCTATATCATGGCAAACGCTGGAAATAATCCCATCAGACATAACCCCATCCAGACAAAATCCCAGCAGACAGAATCCCATACATGGGTCAACCCAGAGGTCTATTGACAGAAAGTCACAAACAGTTTCCAAGCAATTCTTCCAAAAAAATGTTTTTTGTTGGGTGGAGAATCTACTCAATATTTTTGTTGGGATCATCACTCGCTGCACTGTGCGTGAACTTACGAATCGCAACATTTTATTGGGCAACTGGTTCCAACTCTTGAAATAAGTTCAGCAATTGGGTTGGTGGCATTGTTGTACAGAATGATGTGAGGATGCGGAATTTTTTTTTGTTTAGAATTAGGGCATCAACCCACTCATGTTTCTCAACTTTCAAGATTATCAGACGAGAAATACAGGCATCGTATACCAAAAGGCTTATTGTGAAATCAAATATGACTCAGAGCATCCTTTTTTTTAACAAAATGAAGATGCTGGTACCTGCCATTTTTGTCTGACAGCAAATATCAAATTATTTGCAGGCTTAACTGCAACATAACATTTCATATAACATTTAAAAAATAAAAAAGAAATGAGAAATAAAGGTCCAAAATGTCCTTTTGGTGATGCAGACCACAATGAATGATGTGAATGTCAAATTTAATTAATGAATATATTCAATGCACTGTTATAAACTGTATAAAGATCAATGCAATATATTATATAATTTTGCCATCAAGAGCACTTAAATTTTATATACTGAATTTTTTGGAACTTCAACTCTAGTCTGCACCGACAAAGAAAACATAAAAAAAACTGAGCTGTTACATTACTTACTTTCTCCTTTAAGGTAGATTGACTGACTTCGGAAATGGTTATATGGCACATATGATGAACGTGAAATTGTCATCCTGAAAGAAAATTAAACTTTCAATGTTTTTCTTTTTTTGTCAAATATATTAACAAACAAAAGACTCTCAGGGCCTTAAATTGCTCATCTAACAAAGTGGTTCAAAGAAGTATTTTGAGTCACATTCATTCAGATAGTCATGACTCAACAACCCCACAGAGGAATGAAACTATATGTAACTCAGGTGGCCATGTCGAATAATTATTATGATAGGCCTTGCTGACTGGACCCAATTCTAGTCAAGCACCGGTAAATTTCTAAGGGTTGTTATGTCCTTGCAGTTTGAAGGGATAATTTATGGAAAAGCACTGAGGAAAAGACATGAAAAAAAAAATTGAATTTGCCCCTCTCCCCACCCCTCCAACCAAGTTTGCTTTGTATACCAAATATCGAAAGATTCTGACTGGTTGACCAGAAGAGGCTGTTCCTCATTACACTATGCTAAACTTTGGGTTCTGAAATGGAGCTCAAATATGAAACCAGAGAACTTATTGGGACAAACCTGATTCTGACCCCCTAATGTTTCCTCTAACACTGCCGACAGGACCCAGGACAAGAAACTACAAATTACAAGCAAGGCAAGGCACTCAGGCTGTGCTAAGCTTCAGTCAAATTCTTTATGGAATCTGACACAGATAAAGGCTAAGTTTTACTCATTTCTCGTGGAGTTAGGGCACTGTCGAACGTTCCTGTAATGTGAGTCAAATTGAGTAATGAAATAAAATAATAAATTTTTGTTGTGCTCTAGTTATTGATATTTCAATCAATGTGTACTTATTCTATTTATTGTTTAATTGGTGTGACGTCACTAGGGAGTCAAGTCAAGTTTAGCTGATCATTTACACCCATGTCACCCATTTCAGAGGATTTACACCTCAGATGTTGGTGACTGGATCCTATTTTACCAGTAAAAAGAACTTGATTACCACAGTAAACATGCACTGCTTCATATACAGAGGGGAATGCCTACTTAATTAACCATAAAAATATGAAGCTATCAGCATAATTATGGGAACTATGCGCAGTGTATGCCTAAACTAGAGCTGTTATGTGTATTCATTCATAATATAATAAACATAGCAAATAGTAATATCAGCCAAGATTCTGCCAAATTTAAGCCACAATTGATAAATATTTCTTGCGTTGATTCAAATATAAATATTTGTGGCAGTTTTAGATTTAATGGGATAAAATATTTCAGTTCATCAGAAAAGTGAATCTAAAGTTAGGCTCTGTATCATTTAAGGCCTAGACTAGTTCCAGACTAGAACAGCATCAGGTTCGTTCCAGAATTTGTCTCTTGACTTGAGAATTTGATTATGAGTTTGTAAATTGCAGACCGGTAGATTTACCACAGCAGTTTAGTTTTGAAGTTGAAGAACTTAGAAGATTGCCAAACGTTATCAAAAGACTCTTCCACCCCCCCCCCCCCCCCCCCCAAAAAAAAAAAAAAATCAATCACCTAATTTCTTTCTCTTTTTTTTTTTGGCTGCTTAAAATTAATAAATTCTTCAAAATGCATTCTGCAGCAAAAAAAAAAAAAAAATGCCATAATACCCTGGGGGTTGGTCAAAGCAATTCCACCTCCCCCCCCCCCCCCCCCCCCCCATGTGCTTTTGCCCAATTGACCCACAGTGGTAGAGTGAATATGGGGTAAAAGAGAAAATTGTTTTGCATCAATTCAGCCCAACCTTCGAAATGCATATTTTAAAGCAGGTGTAATTTAAAAAAAAAAAAAAAACATTGACAATCAACGAATCACACCATCCATCGAGAAAAATGTACTCCATAATGTTTTGGTATTTGCCCCTGCTCTATTTACATTTATATTTTACATTTATTAATGTATATATTGGTGTGTAAGATCACTTTTCTGAAGCCATAGTTAGTTAACTGGGATCTGAACAAATATATAGGCATTGGTGACTGTGTCCTCTTCAACCAGTAAAAGAGAACTGGTTTTGCTTCACTTCCCTGGACTCCCATGGGAGTATTCACATTTAACGACATTCTATTTAAGTTATTTGTCATATATGAATGACAAGAGGCCCCACGGGGCCTGAGAGCGCTCACCTGACATGGTAACCTACATACATGAATCAACCCAGGGACTTAATTTGACAAGTTGCATCTGCCCCTCCTAAGAAAAAATTATCTCAAATATCACAAGGTTCTCACCAATGCATCTAAAAAGAATTTTTTTTTTAAATATTCCTTATATTGAACTAAAATTCTCATTTTTAGCTCCTGGTGTTGCTGGGGGATGCCAGGAAAACAAAATTCTGGCACAAACTAGATGCTTACGACCCAATAAGCCCTCATACCAAATTAGGTTCAAATTGACCTCTTAATATGGAAAATAGAAATTTTGGTATAAATTGGGCTCCCACAGTGAACCAAAAAATGAATCCAAGGACTTGGCTTTAACAAACTACCTCTCAGCCCCCTAAGAATGCTGTATACGAAATATCAAAAGATTCTGTCTGACTGGTGGATCTGAAATTATTTTTTTTTAACTAAGTTATAATTAAGTTATAATTTGGGCGCCCAAAGGGAGCCCAAATATGAACCGAAGGACCTGGCTTGAACAAACTTGAATCTCACCTCCCTAAGAATACTGTACACCAAATATCAAAAGATTCTTACAGGTGGATGCGAAGAAGAAA
This sequence comes from Pictodentalium vernedei, assembly GCA_031216915.1. Classification (NCBI taxonomy): domain Eukaryota; kingdom Metazoa; phylum Mollusca; class Scaphopoda; order Dentaliida; family Dentaliidae; genus Pictodentalium; species Pictodentalium vernedei. The sequence goes on from CM062294.1 coordinate 52,928,827, forward strand.
ATTTCAAAGACTATACCTCGTATTGAACTAAGTTATAATTAGGGCTCCCAGAGGGTGCCCAAATATGAACTCAATGACTTGGCTTGAACAAACTTGAATCTCCCCCCCCCCCCCCCCCCCCCCCCCCCCCCCCCCTTAAGGATGCTGCATACCAAATATCAAAAGATTCTGATTTGTGGATCCGAAGAAGAAAATTTTAAAGACTATTCCTCATACTGCACTAATTTGAACATTTGGGCTCCCATAGGGAACCCAAATATGGACAGAGGGAATTGATTTCAACATATATGTGAATCAATGTTCCAAAGATGCTATATGTAAAATATGAAAGCTTTTGGAGCATTGGTTTGGAAGAAAATGATTCTTGAAATTTTTCCCATTGCCCACAGTGTTAAAAAATGCTGACTCAGCATTTTTTCAAAGTCCCGAAAAAGTACCTTATGAAAAAACCGATAGCAATTTTTTTTTACCAATCCTTTCTGTCGGTCCCAAGGAAGCTTCACACCAAATAAAAATTCTCATTGCCGTGCAGTTTTGGAGACATGGGCGTTTTCGTTTTTTTCTATTTTTGGCTCCTGAGGTTCCCACGGGGCCACAGGAAAAAAATTTTGGGCATAAATGAGGTACCTATGACCCAACAGATCCTCACAAAAAATTTGGTTCAAATCGACCTCTCAGTTTAGAAAATGGAAATTTTGGGCGGGGCAAAAATTCTTGCCCCTCCCAGAACTAAGGCAAATATTGCCCGTCAAACTTCTCTTGAACAAACGGAAGACTACACCTCAAATGGAAGCTGCATGCACAATATCAAGTCTCTGCTGCTGCTGGTTCATGAGAAGATTTTTAAAGATTTTTTGCATTTTGGCCCCACCCCCTCCTCAAAATGAGCTGCAAACTTAATTTGATGAAAAACCCAAATGCCCCTATATAACTGTTTCTCACATCAAATTTCATTAAAAGGTGGCCAGTGGCTTGGGAGAAAAAGATCTAAACACCACCTTCACGACGTACGACGGACAAAAAGTGATCAGAATAGCTCACCCTGACTTACAGTCAGGTGAGCTAAAAATGGGTTACAGATTTCAGGAAGGTATATTTTTAAACTTGCAAACTCATTATGTGATAAACATTAACCAAAAAGTTCAGGGCTTAAAATTACACGCAAATCCATGATTTTATTCTCACAATGATTCAGGCAAGGTACACTTGCGTGAATTTAAGTAGATTCGCGTCATTTTACAGTATGGATTCACGTCATCTTGAGTTTGGTATCAGATCAAATCATGGCTGCTGATATCTGATTTGATACACAAGAGTTAAGCATTGCAGATGCTGGGTGGTGGTGGTGGGGGAGGGGAGGGGATCCTAAGGCTATTTTGGGGGGGGGGGGGGGTTTGCAAAAAATGAAATCAAATCCTTCAAAATGCATTTTGGAACAAAAAGAAAAAAAATCATCCAATTGACCGAACATAAAATCAATCTAAATCCTTCAAAACACACTTGGGAGGGGGAAAAAAAAATTGACAGGGGGCAGGGTCACAAGGAAGGGCTGCAATGATGTGCCTCACTCGCGCAATGTATCGCGATTTCTTTTCACGATATGATTTTTTCACGATACTGTACATTACAGTTAAAACTAAGTCTTGTCATGAACAAACAGCATGTCGATCCACACATTTTGACCACAGCGAGGCTATCAAATTCTGTACATGCATGCATGACATCTGCATAAGCAATGTTTTAAGCCAATGGCCCTCCGGGTAACCTGAAGGTCCATTGGTATAAACATTGCTTGTCAGACCTTGTCGTTTGAAAAATGATGCCGCGCCATTTTACAGCGCGCCTATGCAGCGCCCGAGGGGCGCACTTTATTGTAGGAGCGCCGTGATCGAGAAGGTGGGGGGGGGGGGGGGGGGGGGGCGTCCAGCAAACTAACGCTAAATTTTTATTATTTTATCGTCTAAAAACGCAATACCATTATTCCATATATATTCGGAAATATTGAGGATTTGACAAACCATCGCTTTCTGTCATATTTCATTGCTATTCCTTCTTTATTTTAAATCCTTTTCGATTTTCCTTCAAAGAAAAAACTATGACTTGCAAATGTCCCGTTATGACAATGACCTTTTTACTGAGTTTTAGCAGAACACAAGTGTCACAGTATGCCACGTGGCTACAACATCAAAGAAATCACCGAAACAAAATTGTACAGTGAGGTAACGTCACTGCTTGATGGCACGCGTGATGTGTGCTCGACCCTGTTAATTTCAACTGATCAACGCACTTGATGACATATCGACACATGCGGCATTCGCCTTTGATCTTTGCAAGAATGTTCCATGAGGTCTGGGTCCATGAATCAAGCAATGATCACGTGTGCGGTACTTGCGATTCGATACGTAAATGACTTAATATGCGGTTGAGTATAGAATTAATGATACCTGGTATCTCAATTCGCTATTCATCAACGTAAGTTATTTGGTTATCTTTCTAAAGTACAACCCACCCAAATAATTACCGACAATCCAGGCGCGCAACTTATGAGCGCTCCTGACGTTTAATTCAGGTGCGTCATGGAGCGCCGGCGCTATAACGCGCCCCAAACGACAAGGTCTGGCTTGTGCTTGCTGTAAGTAACCAGAAGAATCTGCCATGGTTTTGATGCCATTCAATATCGAAATTGCATGAAATTCCCGCATGCAGTTAAGCCTATATAACCACATACTTCATGACAGGTCTTTTAGTTTTAAGTGTATGTGCAGTACATTAAGAGTGAATTATTAGTGATAAAAGACCCACAACCTACATAGCGTACAACTTTAATTTGGCCAGTATCATCCAATATCTTTTTTAGTACTTGAGAAAGACAAATGAGTTTCAGCCAATGGATCTCTGGAAGTTAGTGAACCAACTGTGGAAAAGGGCCACCAACCGATTGCTGATTTTTTCTAGTCACAATCATCAGTCGACTGCCAATTCGATTGCTGATAATTTACAGCCATGCACAAAGAATCTGTTGTTTCGGCAATACGTTTGATCGCTTTCCATTTTTGAACAGAATCCTTCAATTTACAATCGTTTGTTGTGAATTGTGATTCAAATTCAAATACATGCACGTAAATGTCTTTTGTAGTTCACAATTCAAAACATTTATTCTGAAATCAAAATATTTCGATAACCATAATTCATGCAGCTGTCCATTCAATTTACTGAATCGTCGATACCTATACAGCTCGCTAATTCGCCAGACAGCTGAAAATGATTGATTCGCGGAGAATGAAAAAAATGCAGATGTGCCATCTATTGAGTAGTTTAACCAACAAAGTTAGGTAATGCATGGCTCCAGTTCCTTTATAGAGGTCAAATGAGACTCCATAATTGTCCACTGCCGATTTTGGGGAGAAATACAGAGTAAGTGTACACATTACAGATATTTATTAAGCTTATAAACAATGTACCAACGATATTGACGAGTAATTATGGGTTCAGAAATTTTTTTTGACAATGTCACATTGTGATTTTGACTATGTTTCAGAGGGCGATTGCAGATTTTGCCGATTGGTCCATATCGGCTGATTGTCGATACGATTATCAGTTCATCACTACTGGAAGTCTGGGTTCAACACCCGAGGTGAGAGGTCTGTTGCCCCAAACTATGCTTAGGATTTAGACAGTGTTGATATTGTACTGAAATACAAATGAATAAGTGAAATTTTAAGTTGGAGAAACACAAAATAGACTTGTTGTGCCTGAAAATATAAACTAATCGCAGCAACACAGGGTTTTCGTGTATTGTGATACATATCGTATCATGGGTCATGTATTGTGACACATCGTATCATGACGAAACATACTGTTGCAGACCTAGCAAATATCAGCTAAATTACTGCTATAATTGTATTTTACTTCTATAAAAAATACATAAATTTGTCTTGTTACACAAACTTTGTAGGTTTAACCTTTTTTTCGGTGTCTGCCTTTTTGCAGTTTCAAATCATTTCAGCCTAATAGACAACAAATATTCTACTAAAAACCACTACGTAATTGATTTGATGACTGAATCACACCTGAATTCTTTACCTGTAACTGTGCACTATAACACCTGTTCCAAGGTTAAAAAAAATATGCAAAGGTCCAGGGCTTAAAATTTGTCTGGCATCGTGAGAATCTAACACGATTCTCGCGAAATATATTTGCGCGAATCCATTTAAATCATGATATGAAGTTCTGCGAGAACTAGCTGAATGTTGCTGGGGAGATCACAAAATAAGTTGTTAACGTTTGCACCCATGATTTACCACATGCTTCACATTTTCTTGAGTTTTGGTATCAAATCAAGTCATGGCTGCTACAGCAGCCATGACTAGATTTGATATCAAACCTCATGAAAATGTGAATAGACAGTTTCTCACAATTATATATCATGATTCACCCCAATCAGAATATCATTACATAAATCAAATATATCTTACAAAAAGTGAATCCAAATAGTACATTGATGCAAATCCACTTGGATTCGTGCAAGTGTAGTTTGCCAGAATCATTACGAGAATCGATTTGCGGATTTGCGTGTAATTTTAAGCCCTGAGGTCTGAGCTTGACCTAAAAGGTTGTTATCAGTCTATGCACTTACTCAGCATTATCCGATTTGATAAAAATATCAATGCCCTTTTTTGCTTTCCTCAAGATTTGAACCGGCCATAAGCATCCCCGTGGGACACCGGGGACTTTTGCCCATCCAAAAGATCTGAAAGACAAACAGGTATTAGTGTTAAAAAAACCAGCTTAATTTAACCATGTAGCAGTAATGATTTATGAAAACTGGTAAGTTAATCAGTGTTATAGACCCCTATTAATTGTTCTGTAATTAGCAATTATTCATTTAATTACTTACATGTATATCAGGCTGTGTGACTGGTGTAAGTTAGCACTTAATAACCTTGTTGGTGCCTGTTACAACGTGTTTGTTTTCCAAGTGCACTCAGTGACCTTGTTTACATAGATTTCTTTCAGCTCAGTTGTTAAGAAAGTCAGGGGCAGACAGTGATTACTCAAACTTTAAATTAGGTGACCTAGTTTCAGCCAATCACCAATTAATGGAACAGCAGAGAGAATTCTTATTTATTTTGGTAAATTCTGGAAAATTCCATAGAAATAGTATATAAAGACAACAGACTCCTCAGTGATAGACTTGATACTTCACTTGAGAGACTTCATATATCACCAGACTTTATATCTCACTTAGAGACTTCACTCCTTAGAGAGACTTGGACATTTATATTCTTATAGCTTTAATAGCTTTGTGGACGGCAGTTTTGACCTGTGGTCATTTTATTCTGGAAAGTTATTCCATTTATTGAAAAGAAATATTTTCTTAGGATTCCATTACATTGGATGAATTTTTGACAGCTGCTTTGAAAGAGAACTTGTGTTTCTATAAGAATTTATTGGAGACAGTTGGATACATTCAACTTTAGTGACAGAGCACTTTACTAGGAATTATTGGAAGCATCTGGATTATTGTGAAATATCTTTACATCAACCGAGAAGTTTGTTTGATTCAGCCTAACACCAGATATTGGAGTATATTGAACTGTGTGAAACACTGACTGATAAGTACTTTCACTTATTTCTGTTAAATTTTGTAAGACACAGAGTGTAAAATATTTTGTACCATTTTTATTTCTATGAATTATTAAATTTCATAAAATTTAAATAAGCTTTGTTCGATCTCAGATTTTCTTTCTGTTACGAGACTGAATTTTATTTTCACTGACCGTAACAATCACTTTGTTGTTTCCGTCTAATATGGTTGTGTTCCAGCAGGACTGATTCCTGCAATACGCTTGATCGCTTTCCAACTTTTTCAAAGTCCCGAAAAAGTACCTTAGAAAAAAATTGTTAGGTTTTTTTTTTTTAACCATTCCTTTCTATTGGTTCTAATAAAACTTCACACCAAATAAAAAGTTTCAGAGCTGTGCAGTTTTGGAGATATAAGCGTTTTAATTTTTTTCTATTTTTAGCTCCTGTGGTTCCCACGGGGGCACAGTGAAATTTTTTGGCATAAATTAGGTTCTTATGACCCAATAAGTCCTCACAAAAAATTTGGTTCAAATCGAAAATAGAAATTTGGGGTGGGGGCCAAAATTATTGCCCGCCCATTACGACGCCAAATATACACTCTCCGACTTCTCTTCAACAAATCTGAGTCTACACCTTAAAAGGAAGCTGCATACCAAATATCAAGTCTCTGCTACTGGCGGTTCGGGAGAAGAAGATTTTTTAAGATTTAGGGGCACTTTAGGGCATAGTCCCACCCAGGATGCTGGGCATCTTGATTTGAACAAAAACAAAATGCGATGTCATAACAAGAATCTCAAATTTTACTTAAATCGGATTAGCGGTTTTTGAGGAGAAGTGGCAAACACCATGTTCACGGACGACGGACGACATACAACGGACGAAAAGTGATCACTATAGCTCACCCTGACTGAAAGTCAGGTGAGCTAAAAAAAACAAGAGAGATGTCACATCCCTAAGCTCACCTACATTCGTACTTGATAATGTCGATTCAATACAGCTCGCCAGCAACTTTTAATCAAACCAAAAGAAATAGGACATAGTTAAATGTAAAAAGAAAAAGTTTATATTCATGAAGTTTTTTAGGAAAATTCACAAAGAAATAGTAAAAAAAATTCACAAGATGAAGGTTGAACATTGTTGTAATGATCCCCTATCACCTTTATGTAAAATATCAAAAAGTCTAGGCGGAGCAAACATTGAAGAAAAACAACCACACTCAAGCTGAGTACAATGCAAATTCTGACAACTGAGAAATCACTTAAAATTTTGTGAAATTTTAAGAAAATTTCACAAAAATTCAAAGTATTCATGTTGAATCCAGCTGTGATAGCCCCCATATAAGCTACAAATATAACATAAAGGCAAAGACTCACACAACTTTGACAAAATTCCTTCCAAACTGCCTACAAACTGACCTAAACGCAAATTGTGACAAGTAAAAATTCATTAAGTTTTCATTCAAATTTCACCCCTGTGAATTTACTGCAGCATTCGGCAGTGCCGTCGTAAATGCCGATGAAAACACCAATGACGACGGCAATTTTTTTGACGTAGTATCAGTTTAATAAAAAATGTCACTCTGTCCACTTCGAAAGGTGCGAGATAATGGATTACGAAGAACACGTCCGTGACGTGTGGACTGGGTCCTATTTTACCAGTAAAGCAGAATTTGTTTACTATAGTAAACAAGCACTGTCTCACTTCCCTGGGTTCCCACGGGGAACAATTTAGAAGTAAATTTATTAAAGAGTGCGCTGTTTGCGACTGGTGGCTACATGTTGACTTTGCTTCAATTGGAACATGTGTGAAATGAAAACATTTTGAGAACGTTTTTACCAAGGGTCTTAGGGAGTTAACTCGACAATCAACTGTTCACATTGAATAGACAAAATACCTTGTCCTGATCTTCGCACGTGTGTGAAGTCACTGATTGTGGTGCAGATGGAAGTGATACATTGAGGATTGAGGAAATGCTATTTTTTTTGGAAATCTTTTTGGTGAGAAGTATCTTGAAAAATTTGGCTAATGATCTCTGGAGAATTTTATAGAAGACAAATTGTTAATATAGCAATACAAGCTGCACATCCTGAAGTCATTCACAGAAAAGAAAAATATGTAGCCCATTCCACAAATGAAGCGTTCCAAAACATCTAAACAGAAATCCGTACAATATGCACAAGCCTCAGAAAAATCACAAGCATTGTCAAATACTAAAATTCCTGTTGGAATATCAGAGACAAATTCATCTCCCATATCAAGTTGAGTTTGCTGGAAATTGAAGACAATAGAAAAGGAAAACCATGTCCTTCAGAACTACTTCCTGTATAATGGAAACAAGTCTCATAAACCAGAGACAAAAAAAACCAATCATTGTAAAGAGAAAATTCATCAGCTGATCAAACATGTGATCAAGCAGAAGAAAAAAAAACATGTGCTTCATAAACACTTACTGTAAAATGGACAGTAACCACATAAACCACAGACAAAAAGTCCCATTACTCTAGACAATTCATAATCTGACTAAACATTAAACCAAGCAGCCACCTGACTAAAAAGTAGCAACAGACTGCATCATACATAAAATTATCCTGCTTTGAGCTACCAGATTTGTTTCTATCTTTTCAAAGCTGAGCAGTTGGCGCCATTTTTAACCCTTTACCTACCGTAACGGCCAAAACTGACCAGAGCTACATACAAAAATCGCCATTCAATTTAAAAAATATTTTCATTGTTTGCTTCCAAAACATAGGTTGTGACCCCTCACTGGAACAAGTGTGCCATGCTCGTTCCAATGAGGGGTCACAGCCTATGTTTTGGAAGCCAAAATTGAGAATTTTTAGTTATACGAAAAAAAATTTTGGGAGTGTCTGCTACTAGCATTAGGTAAAAGGTTAACAGAAAACTGGCCTCCACAACAGCATCCCAGTTTGCCATGTACACACACAAGGACTTCTGGGAAGCTAATCACTAAACAACATCAGAAATGTCCTGTGAATATACTTGTATAGTCTGTGTATCAATATGTTAAAAAATCTCTTCATGTATAGATTTTTATACCATTCATCAATGAATAAATACTGTTGGCCTTTCCCTAATCTTGAGGTTTTGATTTCAAACTCAAATCCTTTACAGATTATTGACAGATCTGTCGCATGGGACAAGTAGGTAAGGTTTTATGTTTACCTGTTACTACATACATTATGACTATCGTGACAGGTATACATTTTTTTTAGCCCTGCCAGACACACCCTCTCTGCCACACTCAAACACACAGAGAAAAGTGCAGGAGACCTAAATTTAAATTGTTATTGGACACCAGATGTTGATAGTAATTTTAATTAAAACCACATTACAAAATGTTTAATCAGAACATCACTTTGACCTGAGACACAACCAGGGCATGACCGAAGCAAAAGAAGGAATGGGCATTATATTGGGGAAAATTTCAGTTTCACTTCAATGATGCTCCTGACTTCCTTCTTTGCACATAATTTTGATCCTTGTATGGTATTCGACATCAATTCAATAGTGAGTTTTCGGTATTCCGCACAGCACCAACACTGCGAAAACTTGTTTATAGTGTATACTACATTAACATGTATGTTGGACTATACCATTCATCAATACTGTTGGCCTTTCCCTAAACTCGATGCTTTGATTTCAGAATCAAATAGTCACTCACTGATTATTAACCCTTTATCAAACTCGAGCGGCAGACGACTGTCCCAATTATTTTTTCCACCAAACAAATTTTTTTGATTTTTTTTTTTCCAAAGCAAAGCTAACGAGCTCCCATTGGGGACAAAGCTTAGCGAGCTCCTTCCAATGAGGCCATAAACTATAGTGTCGAAAAGAAAAATGAAAAATAAAATAGAACGGCGATTTCTGTATGTTAGGCAGAAAGACTCTGCCAATTAGTAAGGTGAAGGGTTAACAGACTTAATTTATTTATTGGTGTAACGTCATTTCAGCACCTAGGCCATATAATGACACAACACAGGAATAAAGTAAAGTTTTGCCAATCGTTTATGCATATAATGCCCACTTGGTGAGGGATTGCACCTCAGCAGCGTTGGTTACCGGGTCCTATTTTACCAGAAAAGCAGAAATGGTTTACCTCAGTCAACAATCACTGCTTCACTTCCTGCAGTTCCTACAGGGGTAACCGACTTAAAAGTGCCAAGATTTTATATTTGTTGGAGCAATGTTGGAGAATATTTCAGGGTTGGACAAATTGCACAAGCGAGCGTTGCGCTCGTCCAAAGGTTATGCCAAAAAATTTTGAATAACCGTTTCTTGCTCGTCTCTTGGAAATAGAAAAATCCGCTCTTCCAAAAATATCACTGAACCCACCTTAAAAAATAAAATGTGTTGTCAGCGCTGTCAATTCCCAAGAGAAAGCAAATCGCTAAAATCTGTTTCCAATAACCTACAATCTCTATTCTCATTCGGGGCTCGATTTGTTCGGTTTCGCATCGCAATTTGCGAAGCATAAATCGCGTGCCACGATTCAACATCAAGACTTAGATTAGCAATAATAATTAAGATGTTTCGTTTATTTTATAAAAGAACTGTAGTTTGTAAATGAAAAAAAATGCTTTCTCTTCTGAGAGTTCAAAGAAATCAGTGGTCAATAGTACTCAAGACGATTAGTCGACTAGTCAGAGGAGTTCAAGCTTTTAGGTAAATAGTATCCCTTCGGAGCCACTGTCAGACAGTTTAAACAGCAATATTGGGCAATCAATGTATACATCTATTGCCATCTAATAGTAGTGACAGTAGTTTGTTTTAACTGGTACTAACTGGTAGAGTGCTGAATTATTTTGGATATGTTATTAATTTGCCTTGTTGCAATTTATGGGAGATTGACTATGGGCACTCTCCCATAAATCGCAACAAGGCAAATTAAATAAGACAATATAATTTCACTCTTAGCATAATTAGAAGCACATTAACAGAATAATGTTCCCATAAGTTGCTGTATATGAATGCCCAAGTTAAGCCAAATTTGGACAGCTCAAAATTTATTACCCAAAACTTGCCTAATTCCGTTGTACATGTAGTACCCATGGTGGGGAAATGTTTTGCCCCCGAGACATTCGGCCCTCAAGACAAGTCGGCCTAGAGACGTTTCAGCAAGAGACGTTTCGGTCCGACTGTAGGCCGAAAACGTCCCAAGGCCGAAACGTCACAGACCATACGTATGACATGATCCTCTGGCACTGTTGCTTTAGTTGTCACCAACGCCACGGTTGTCGAACTATGGCAGGTTATGCAAAAAAATTTGCACAACCGTTTTTGGGTTGTGCAAAATTTCAATTGGTCCAACACTGATATTTTGGTAGTTTTTAGGCAGCTATATCAGGTCAACGGTTAACCCTTTACCCAACGTAACCGCCAAAACCGGCCAGCGCTATTCACAAAAATCGTCATCCAAATTTAATTATATTTTCATTTTTTGTCTCAAAAACATAGCTTATGACCCCTCATTGGAACGAGCGCGTTGCGCTCGTTCCAATGAGGGGTCATAAGCTATGTTTTTGAGACAAAAAATGAAAATTTTTAGTTATTCAAGAATTTTTTTTGCAAGTGTCGTCTGCTACTAGCGTTGGGTAAAGGGTTAAATGAGAATCAGTTAATAAACCATCTCTAATTAAATTATGTTTTTTCTCACCTACAGGGAAGGTATGCACGTCATGCACTGCATGCAGGTCCATAAACAATTATGTTAAAACAGAAATGGTAAGAAATCAAAATTAAAATGATTGGAATAAAGGAAACAAGCATTGAAATCAAAAATATTGTTGAACAATAAAATATAATATCCATCTCTTGAAAAACAAGAAAACTGCAAATTAAAATGAACACAATAAAGCAGAATTTGGTTAAAATTAAGATAAGAGGTTAAAGAAATGAAGCCAACGGGTTGATCCATGTTAAATAAAAGAAAATATAATTAGAAAAATATACCTGGCAAAATGGAATTTATTGAAATAAAAAAAGTGTATAGAAAATGTACAAGAAAAAAAATAGAAAAATGGCGATATTTGACTAGAAGTCTTTTAATATCTGAAAAGAAAAATTTATTTAGTTGATTAAATTTGCAAGAACTGAACAAAACCTGCCTCATGCAATGTGGCACTATATTAATCGGAACATCTGCCCCGACCACACACATACCCTTAGATCCACCAAACATTGTTGCGAACGAAACAAGTCAACTGCGGAGATCAAAAACATCCCACGGAAATATGGCATTGATGTTTCTGATTGTTTGATTAACAACCCTAGCAGGCCAACTGATGTGGGAATAAGTCCAGAGGTGCATGGAGAAAACAATATGTGGGGGTAGATTATTCTTGAAGGAGCAGTCTGCAGGAATGTTAGGACTCAAACTAGGACACAAAACGAGGCCACCCACGAACATCAATTTGTTCACTTGGAACTGGAAAGTTGGAAATGTCTTGCAGAAACATCAAAGAGAAATTATGGAAGAGTACATACCAGTTCGTAATCGTATTTGGAACAATCTGTAATCACTAAAGAACCAATTATAAAACCCATGCGCTTTTATTGTCATTTGGAATGGGGTGGACAAATTCCTGGAAATCCGAGAGTTTCAAGGAAATTGAAAGTGAAACTAGCTTTTCTACGAACTGCACAGATTTGACAGAAAACCCAATCGGGTCAGGTGATGATTTTCAATACAGACAATATGGAAATTAGAAGGTGTGTTCGATGTATGCATAATTATGGACAGGCGAGAGGTTAAGTCGCAACACAAAAAGTTGTGTTCTCTGTACACTTGTTAGACCGATGACTGCTGTGGGCGATAACTTTCTTTGTTTTTATTTATTGGTGTTTAAAGTCATTTCAGCTACTAGGCGATATAATGACACAACATAGGTATAAAGTCAAGTTTTGCCAATCATTTATGCATATGTTGCCCACTTGCTGAGGGATTGCACCTCAGCGGCGTTAGTTACCAGGTCCTATTTTACCAGTGAAGGAGAACTTGTTTACCTCAGTAAACAAGCACTGCTTCACTTCCTGGGGTTCCCATGGAGGTTGCAAAATCCAATATGGCTGCAAGTCGGCCATCTTGAATGGGATCGGGGAAAAGATTATGTCATGCATTGCTCCTCATTGTGTCGACCATTTATATTAAGTTTCATGACAACACACCAAGAACTGGCTAGGTAGTTCTCTCCAAGTATTTTGCAAAATCCAATATGGCCACCAGTTGGCCATCTTGAATCTGATTGAGAAAAAAAATTATGTCACGCACTGTTCCTCATTATGTTGATCATTTATACCAAGTTTCATGACAAAACAGCAAAAACTACCGAGGAAGTTCTCTCCATAACGTATTTTGCAAAATCAAATATGGCCTGCCGTCACCAGTCGGACATCTTGAATCCGATTGGGAAAAAAATTATGTCACGCACTGCTCCTCATCATGTCGACCATTTATATTAAGTTTCATGACAATACAGCAAAAACTGTAGAAGTAGTTCACTCCACAAAGTATTTTGCAAAATCCAATATGGCCACCAGTCGGTCATCTTGAATTCGATTGGTGAAAAACTATGTCATGCACTGTACCTCATTATGTTGATAATTTTTGTGAAGTTTCATGAAAATGTGACTAAAACTGTGGAAGTAGTTCGCTCCACAACTTCTCATGTGCAACGGACCGACAGACAGGCAGACTCACCGACCGACCGACTAGTTGACTCCTATATACCCCACGTGGGTGTATAAATATAGTGCTTGTTCCTTAAAAGAAATATTGACCTACTACCACCACACTCCACGACCTACTTTCGGAGAGATGAGTGTATTGAGTGACACCAGAAAAACAAGTAAAAGCAAATTCTGATTGAATTTAATGTCCACCGCAAAGGTATCAACATCGGTAAAGGGCTTGATACTCGAGTTATTGGGATGGAAACAGAAAATTTAGTTATAGGAACACTGACCATGCCCATTGGCTTACGGATCACAAACGCATTCCCAATGAACCACTCATTATGGGCAACCAACCTATGAAGTATGAACATTGTGCACCAAACGTGAGAAACGGCCCAGGCACCTTGGAGGAGTGGTGGGCAGTGGGAATTTAACGCGGCATTCGGCAGTGCCGTCGTAAATGCCAATGAAAACACCAATGACGGCGGTAATTTTTTTGCCGTAGTATCAGTTTAATACAACACGTCTGTCCACTTCGAAAGGTGCGAAATAATGGATTACGAAGAACACGCCCGTGACGTGTGGAGGCTTTACGCGCAAGTGAATAAATCATCACTCCGTATAAACTCCATTTGGAATGAGCGGGTTTTGGGTGGAGTGTGCATTGGGCCGTGAAGAATGGATATCAATAATGAATACACATTTCGTTCGACTGACCAGTGAACGTCATCGGGAAGATCCACTTGTACTGTAAGGTCATGTAATCCCCATGACGTCGTGCCGCCATGTTGTTGGTGTTTTTGCTGATCTCCCTGCATCAGCTCACCAGCTACTGTCGGATTTTAATTAGAAATTTAATGAAACAAGAGGCCCCACGTGGTCTTAAATCGCTCACCTGATAAAGTGGTTCAAACAAGTATTCAGGGGCTGAAATAATTTTTTAGGACCTAGGAGCCCATGGCCCCTTGATTCAAATTTGTTAGGAGCCAACCACAAAACCCAGGGGCGGGCCCGATAAAATAATAAATCTTAAGTCTAATTTAATGAGTAATAGCATCTCAGATAATCCCAGCTCTGGAAATTCGATCTCGGCATAATGTCGAGAGCTTGCGTTTGGGCGTTGACAAAAAAAAAATCCTGAAGCCATTTTCTATGGAGTATACTAAATTTATGCCGAATCTGATCTAAAATAGATTATTTCAAAGGTGTGAGAACAGGACAGACAAACCAAGCAGAATTGTGAAATGCCCCAACATGATAGCAGGTATTTCCCCCCGACGTAAAAATAAATCAAGGAACTCCTATAACTGATTTGACAAAATGAACGGTACAAGTCTCAAGATCCCCCCACATGATGTATTCACATGAGTCATCACAGTGAAGAACGTCCGTTTCAGTATCCCCACATTAAAATAACCTTTCTCAATTTTAACCAATGAGAAAAGAGAAAGCACCCAGTTTGTGTGCGGTATTACAACATGGTTGCGCCCAGTATTTCATACTGCCAGAGTCCCGTCGTTATGTTTGATGACGCACTGGGCGAGTTGGATTGTAAATTAATGACTCGGTTGTAATAAAGGTTTTCATATTTCATTATGAGCACACATCGTTTATATGTTAGAATTCAGTCAGGAGAAAACAAAATTGCTGACGCAATTTCACGAAATTACCAGGGCTGTGATCCATATCGCTTGCTTCACTTGTTTGTCCAAGTCAGTGTTTGGCATTCGTTGATAATCAATCTTATGGGGCCTACCTTAATTCCTCCCAAAATAGCAGGATTTCGATCAACTTGATTCAGGGAATTACCTTTACTTTCATGTTTGAGGGTTCCTCAGTCTTAAATTTCAATTTTTTGCTAGGGGCGAGTAGGTGATTTTTTTTATAGGGGGCAAATTAACATTACAGTCGCCATTGGCGACCTGGCGACGGTTTATTTCAACCCCTGATAGTATTTTGGATCACATTCAGCTTGTTATGGTTCATCAATACTACAGAAAAATGACGTAATGAAATTATAACTCAGGTGTCCATGTCAGATAATCATTATAATCTTGCCGACTAGATCAAAATCTACCGGCTATAGATAAGCATAGCCAAATTTCAAAGTGTTATTATGCTACTGCAGCTTGGAAGCTACAATTGATAAAAAACATTAACAAATCAGTCAGAACCAAACCTGAATCTGTCCCCTTAGGGTTATTGTACAGCTCCCATAGGGATCCCAAATATGAATACATGGACTCAATTTGCAAAAAAACTGAATCTGACCCCGCTAGAAATGTTGTACACCAAATATGAAAGAATTCTGACTGATGGATCTGAAGAAGATTTTTAAAGAATTACCATCACATTGCACTAAGTTAAAATTCGGGCTCCCATCGGGAGCCCAAATATAAACCCAGGGACTTGTTTTGAACAAATCTGAATCTGACCTCCCTAGAGATGTTGTATACCAAATATAAAAGAATTCTGCCTGGTGGATCTGAAAAAGAAGATTTTTAAAGAATAATCCTCATATTGCACTAAATTGCACTAAGTAAAAATTTGGGCTTCCATAGGGAGCCCAAATATGAACACAGGGGCACAATTTAAACAAATCCGAATCTCTTCCCCCTAGAATTGTTTTATACCAAATGTGAAAGAATTCTGCCTGGTGGATCTGAAGAAGAAGATTTTTAAAGAGTAATCCTCATATTGCACTATGTTAAAATTTGGGCGCCCATAGGGAGCCCAAATACGAACACAGGGACACAATTTGAACAAATCTGAATCCCGTCCCCCTAGAAATGTTGTATACCAAAGATGAAAGAATTCTTCTTGGTGGATCTGAAGAAGGTTTTTCAAGAATAATCCTCATATTGCACTAAGATGAAATTCGGGCTCCCATAGGGAACCCAAATATGAACCCAGGGATTCGATTTGAACAAATCTGAATCTGACCTCCCTAGAGATGATGTGTACCAAATATAAAAGAATTCTGCCTGGTGCATCTGAAGAAGAAGATTTCTAAAGAATAATCCTCATATTGCACTAAGTTAAAATTTGGGCCCCCATAGGGAGCCCAAATATAAACCCAGGGACTTGGTTTGAACAAATCTGAATCTGACCTCCCTAGAGATGTTGTATACCAAATATAAAAGAATTCTACCTGGTGGATCTGAAGAAGAAGATTTTTAAAGAATAATCCTCATATTGTACTAAGTAAAAAGTTGGGCTCCGATAGGGAGCCCAAATATGAACCCAGGGACTCGATTTGAACAAATCTGAATCTGAATTCCCTAGAGATGATGCATACCAAATATCAATGAATTCTGCCTGTTGGATCTGAAGAAGAAGATTTTCCAAGAATAATCCTCATATTGCACTAAGTTAAAATTCGGGCTCCCATAGAGAGCCCAAATATGAACCCAGGGATGCGATTTGAACAAATATGAATCTGACCTTCCTAGAGATGACGTGTACCAAATATCAAACAATTCTGCCTGGTGGATCTGAAGAAGATTTTTAAAGAATAATCCTCATATTGCACTAAGTTAAAATAGACAGCCCAAATATGAACCCAGGGATGCGATTTGAACAAATCCGAATCTGACCTTCCTAGAGATGATGTGTACGAAATATCAAAGAATTCTGCCTAGTGGATCTGAAGAAGAAGATTTTTAAAGAATAATCCTCATATTGCACTAAGTTAAAATTTGGGCTCCCATACCATAGGGAGCCCAAATATTAACCTAACCCAGGGACTCGATTTGAACAAATCTGAATCTGCCCCCCCCCCCCCACCCCCCCCCCCCCCCCCACCCCCAGATATGTTCTATACCAAATATGAAAGAATTCGGCCCAGTGGATCTGAAGATTTTTTTTAATTTTGGAAAGAAATTTATGGGTGCTATCAGAGTTATGCCCCCTGTGGGCATGGCAACTTTATTTGAACAAATCTGAATTGACATATGATAGGAAACATGCACAGCAAATTTTGTTGAATTTGGTCCAGTAGTTCGTGATAATGTAAAGTTAACGCCGGACAGACGACGACGTTGATAATGTAAAGTTAACGCCGGACAGACGACGATGGACAGAAAGTGATTAGTAAAGCTCCCCTTGAGCTTTGCTCAGGTGAGTTAAAAAACCTCCCAAATTGTGGGGCGTATGTATGTACATTGGTAGATCCTAACTGGCTATATACTATGCCCATGGTATGATGGCGGGTCACCAGGTAGACAATGGTGTAGATAAAGAAGGGAGGGGCAGGAGCGGTAGCCAACCAGACATTTTATCAGACAAGTTTAGGTCCTCATCGTAAATACTGTTGGAAGTTGCAGAATTCGATTCAAAAGTGGATGAAACCGTTTCTTTTGAGGTTAGAAAATGAAAATTTTCGCCCGCAGGGCTGTTGACTCAGCAGATTGTTGTCTTCAAATATAGTCTGTCGGAAATGCTTCATCTCTAATCCACCCCCCCCCCCACCCACACACCCTCTTTGCCCCTCCATCACCACCAAAAAAAACTACGCAACTGGCGGTAGACCTATTACATTTGGGAGTCATTTGATTTTTTTTTTTTTTAAATATGAAATCATTTACCATAATTCAGTTATTTTATTATTTAGGGGTGGGCCATTAGCTAATCAGAAGCTGTGGCAGCCATGTTGGATGGTGGGCGGACATACCGAACACAATTCTGAAAGAGGACCACCCACTGGTTAACCTCAGCAAATTTTATTCAAATTGATCCAGCAGTTCTGAAGAAGAAGATTTTAATGTGTTTTCCTAATCACCAGCCATGGCAGCCATGTTAGATGGGAGACAGAGATTTCAAACACAATTCTTTGAGTGTTCCACCTAATGATCAATCCCAGAAAATTTTATGTGGCCCAGTGGTTTGGGAGGAGATGATTGTTGACGCGAGAAAAAGATTTTTTAATGTTTTTCCATTACCTTCAGTGTTAAAAAGTGCCGAGTCAGCACTTTTTCAGAGTCCCGAAAAAGTACCTTAGAAAAAAAACGTTAGCGATTTCTTTCTACCATTCCTTTCCATTGGTCATAAGCAAGCTGCACAGCAAATAAAAAGTTTCTGAGCCATGCAGTTTTGGAGATATGATCGATTTTAATTTTTTCTATTTTTAGCTCCTGGGGTTCCCACGAGGCTACTGGAAAATTTTCTTCGGCATAAATTAGATACTTATGACCCAATAAGTCCTCAAAAAAAATTTGGTTCACATCGATCTCTTGATTCAAAAAATAGAAATTTAGGGGTGGAGCGTCAGCCAATCAGAAGCTGTGGCAGCCATGTTGGATGGCGGGCGGACAAACCGAACATAATTCTGAAAGAGGACCAACCACTGGTTATCTCCAGCAAATTTTATTCAAATTTATGCAGCGGTTCTGAAGAAGATTTGAATGTGTTTTGCCAATCAGCAGCCAAGGCAGCCATATTAGATGGGCGACAAAGATTTCGAACACAATTCTTCGAGTGTTCCACCCAATGATCAAGCCCACAAAATTTTATTGAAATTGGCCCATTGGTTTTGAAGGAGATGATTGTTGACGTGAGAATAAGAGTTTTTAATGTTTTTGCATTACCTTCAGTGTTAAAAAGTGCAGAGTCAGCACTTTTTCAGAATCCCGAAAAAGTACCTTAGAAAAAGACCGTTAGCGATTTTTTTCTACCATTCCTTTCCATTGGTCATAAGCAAGCTGCACAGTAAATAAAAAGTTTCTGAGCCGTGCAGTTTTGGAGATATGAGCGATTTTAATTTTTTCTATTTTTAGCTCCTGAGGTTCCCACGGGGATATGGGAAAAATTTTTTCGGCATAAATTAGATACTTATGACCCAATAAGTCCTCAAAAAAAATTTGGTTCAAATCGATCTCTTGATTCAAAAAATAGAAATTTAGGGGTGGAGCGTCAGCCAATCAGAAGCTGTGGCAGCCATGTTGGATGGCAGGCGGACAAACCAAACACAATTCTGAGAGAGGACCACCCACTGGTTATCCCCAACAAATTTTATTCAAATTGATCCAGCGGTTCTGAAGAAGAAGATTTTAATGTGTTTTGCCAATCAGCAGCCAAGGCAGCCATATTAGATGGGCGATGGAGATTTCGAACACAATTCTTCGAGTGTTCCACCTAATGATCAATCCCACAAAACTTTATTAAAATTGGCCTTGTGGTTTGGGAGGAGATGATTGTTGAAGCGAGAATAAGAGTTTTTAATGTTTTTGCATTACCTTCAGTGTTAAAAAGTGCTGAGCCAGCACTTTTTCAGAGTCCCAAGAAAGTACCTTAGAAAAAAACCGTTAGCAATTTTTTTCTATCATTCCTTTCCATTGCTCATAAGCAAGCTGCACAGCAAATAAAAAGTTTCTGAGCCGTGCAGTTTTGGAGATATGAGCAATTTTAATTTTTTCTATTTTTAGCTCCTGAGGTTCCCATGGGGCTACGTGAAAATTTTTTTCGGCATAAATTAGATACTTATGACCCAATAAGTCCTCAAAAAAAATTTGGTTCAAATCAATCTCTTGATTCAAAAAATAGAAATTTAGGGGTGGAGCGTCAGCCAATCAGAAGCTGTGGCAGCCATGTTGGATGGCGGGCGGACAAACCGAACACAATTTTGAGAGAGGACCACCCACTGGTTATCCCCAGCAAATTTTATTCAAATTGATCCAGCGGTTCTGAAGAAGATTTTAATGTGTTTTTGCCAATCAGCAGCCAAGGCAGCCATATTAGATGGGCGACGGAGATTTCGAACACAATTCTTCGAGTGTTCCACCCAATGATCAATCTCACAAAATTTTATTAAAATTGGCCTAGTGGTTTGGGAGGAGATGATTGTTGACGCCCAACGACGACGGACGACGACGACGGACGGAAAGTGATCAGTAAAGCTCATCCTGAGCTTTGCTCAGGTGAGCTAAAAACGCACCAACAGATATACATTTCATCAACAAAAAAGTACTTGAAGTTTTTATTCACAATTCAAAATCGAAAGTGACGCCGACAAATTACACTCTCTGATTGGAGTAGACCTCATTGTTTATGTTCTCTGGCCTGGCGGAGCGCAGGCTTTTCGTTGTTTCCGGTACAAAACAGTTACAACAATCTGTGGAAAACTGCCGTAGACAATCTTAAAAATGTGAAAATTGCTGTTGAGTGTTGAGTTTGATTTGACGACGGCATTTTTCTGCTGTAGACACTTTTCTTATTCCCAGGGCTGAGTGGGTCAAACACAGGGCCCAGGCACCTTGGAAAAAATGGCCTGAGAAACAGACAACTAACTTTGTATGGCCTAAGGGCAACCCCCTGAACATAACCGGCAGGATTGGTGGGAATAGGACCAGGAACCTTGGGGGAGTAGTGGGTCCGTCTGCATGCTTTTTGGGGGGGAAAAAAAAGCTTGAAAAACAGACCATCAACTTTGTATGGCCTAACGGCAATCCCGTGGTCACCCACAACATACCCTGCTAGTTTGGTGGGACTACTGCGATTATTAGACACCCTCCCCACTCCCTTCCCCATCCATGGATATTGTTTTTATGTGGGGAATTCTACCGAACGCCTCCAGAAACAATCTTGATATGACCCCTTAATTATTAGTTATTTATTTATTTGTGTTTAACGTCATTTCAGCATCTAGGCTATATAATGACACAACATAGGTATAAAGTCAAGTTTTGCCAATCGTTTATGCATATGTTGCCCACTTGCTGAGGGATTGCACCTCAGCGGCGTTGGTTACCGGGTCCTATTTTACCAGTAAAGCAGAACTTGTTTACCTCAGTAAACAAGCACTGCATCACTTCCCGGGGTTCCCACGGGGGTAATTATTAGTTAATTAACAGCCGGTTTAGGTGAAATCCCAACAGATGTTTTGGACTATGACACATTTTTCATTTTGGAAATGTTTTGTCCCACACTAGGGAATACCTTGTTTGGCACATCACAGTTGAAAACAGTGTTAAAGCCAGCCAGTGGTGTGCACTGCACACGGCCAGTTTTAGTAAAACATGGTCACAAATTATCCTAAAGTATAAACCTTTTGAAATAATTTTGAAGTAATGGAATATGTTGCAAAACATCCTCAAAGAGTTTATAACACATCAAACAGACAAGAAGACAGTGTAACATTGACAAGCACCTACTCCCCCACAGAAAACAAAGTGGGCTTTGATACAAAGTAGCAAACATCAAAGAGTCCAAGCAATGGAAAAACTGATCAGATTGGGATACTGTTTTTTGTTTTCTGTTTTGATACAGTGCAGTCTTTGACTTAGTTACAATACACTATTTAATTTACATGGGCAACAGTAAACACATTTTTCGTTTTGGCCACCCCACTTCACTGAGCCCATTTCAGTAGAAACACCCTCATATCCACTTATTTTATTCTCTTGAAAAAACTACACTGAAAAAAACATAGGTCACCGTGTGACTTCTGACCTAAATTTAGGGGATTCCCCTGATACTGTAATAGAAAATTGGACTTTATTTGCCATTTAAACTTCTTCAAAACCCACTAAACTGCACATTTTAAACCCTGGCATTTTTTCAAAATTTCCCTGGGTGTAAACCCCATCTCACACCTACCCCCCACTCGGCACTGCATGCCTTGGTCTGCTTTCAGCAGCCTTGGTAACGGCATAACGCACTCCCAGAATTTCAACTTGCACTGCCTGTTCTGAAATTCTGATCAACACACTGGTTGAAAATAATCGGTATAACGGTATACCGTATTTTTTGTGAATACCGTGATATTTTTTTTATCCCCAATACCGCCTAGCACTAGTCTGCACACTGCATGATGTGATGCACACCTGCATATAGACATATTCTCCACCAATGTGAACTTGGACAAGTCATAACCACAAAACTTTTCTGGTTAGGGTCTATCTCTTATTTTTACAGCCGGTTCTGACAATTTTATTGTTTGCCATGCAACTTGTATCAGGATGCACTATACAACTGAAGTATGTCCCAACCGTAATGAGATTGTGACCTAAAACATCTCGGGACTGAAACGTCCCACTCGCAGGGGCGGAGCATCCAAGTGACTTGTGCAAAAATGGTAAGAGTTCACAGGGTCATCATTGGGTCATTCACTCTTTCAAAACATACAAGACCCAGAAAAGTATAAGGGGTAGGGTGGGAACGACCAACTCAACATATTTTCAAGTGATATGTCATCTGAACGGCAGTGTAAACAAACTGTTGAAAATGTAACTTGGATTCTGAAGCCCGTTCATGTGATTTGAAACAATTTGTAAACAAGGCGGCTGGTTCACTTCACTTGAATAAAATATTTATTTATTTATTGTTGTTTAACGTCACATATTTATGCACAATGGCTAATCGTGACACAACATGGAGATAAAGTCAAGTTTAGTCAATCGTTTATACCCATGTTGCCCATTTTAGAGGATTTCCACCCCAAGCATTGGTGACTGGGTCCTATTTGAATAAAATAGATCTTACATGTACATGCCCTTCCCGACATTGGGGAGACGTCTTTTCTTTTATTGTGTTCTCTGCTGGGCATGTCAATTCTACGTTTTTAATATTATGAATAAATATGCGCAAATGAATGCCAAACTAGCACAACAGAATGAACTGGGTACAATGACGCCAGATTTCGGTCATGACTTCCGTCTGGATAGTTCTTGAATCCTTTGTTTTTGATGAAATAATCCACCCCCTATCATATTTATTTGGGTAACAATAAAATTTACTAAAATCATTGATTTTAAAAACTTTTATGGATAAAAACGTCAACTTATTTACTACTAAAACAAAGCCCCAAAAATCTGGGGCAGTCAGGCGCATGTGCGATTTATCTTTCATTCTTCGAGTTTACAATTAAAAAAATGACAACTAAATCATCAAAACGGGATATGAAAACAAGTGTGTATTTGTTTTTTAACTGCGGATGCATTAATAATGACCAGGGGGTCAAATTATTTCCATCACACACAGAACACACCCCATTCGAAAATGATTGACAACAGCAAACAAACTTGGGCTAAGCTGGGGATTTCCCATTTCGTTTTTATGAAAAGTTACATGAAAATTAATTAATTTAGCTTAACACTGACCATTGGTCATTTCCACATGCGCAATGTGGTGAACTTATTTGAGGTCAAGCGTATATACATGAACTGTTTCAAACCCGGCACTATTAATTGTGTTTTATATGTGAATTCAAGGGTCAATAAAATCACATCATCCAAAGCCACGATCGTGGCTTGCTGCACTTTACAGTAGAGCTACGACCGTGGCTTCCCGAACTGAACCAGTTAACAAATCTATGTGTTTAAAAGTATTCAATAAACAGAAGAGACTAAATGTGCTGTCGTTTTAACACATCGGTATAATAATAATTTGTTGCGGATTTTGATTAAGATGAATACTCTCATTGACCTCTAAACACATTATGAAAATTAGCACCAACTGTGCCGACAGTATGATGTGCAGCACCGCCAGTGCCACATTGGGGCGAGTACGAGAGGGGATATCCACCCTCGGTGGAGGGGAGTCTGGGAAGCGAACATTTTTTTTATTAAAATGAGGGACAAAACTTGTTTGCTGAACTATACATAGGTACCCCTAACTCCCCCCCCCCCCCCCCCCCCCCCCCCCCCCCCCCGCCACACTGACAGATACATTACAGGAAATTTTCCAAAATAAGTAATACATTACTGGGTTTTCGTCGCCCCAAGGGAATTAAATAACCCCCCCCCCCCCACAAATTAATAGAACGTGGTCGCGATTTAACATTTGGCGTCGCCTGAAGTCACTCCAGTACTGTGTCAGTTCAGGACACAAAAGAGGTGGACCAAGCGAATAAATTTAGAAGCAAGTTTTTCACCCCCCCCCCCCCCCCCACATATTTTTGGTTGTTATGCGCCTAAATTGAATATAATAAAAACTCTTTCACTCTGGCCATATAACATGGACTTTCCGTGGACCATAGCTGTTCAATCAGTCAGTATTACTACAGAGTTGCAACTTTGGCAATCTTGTCCCCCAGAGTAAAACAAAAATAAATTAGGCCTACGTGTCTCAACCCACGGTGTGCCGAAACACCGCAGGTCACCACAAGTGTCTCTTTTTACTCCACAATATTCACTTGTGAAAGTAGCAGTTGCATGGTTTTGCAGGTCTTATAAATAATAATAATAAAAAAAAACGAACTTATTTCCACTCTATGTGGGTTCACTTACCGCGTACCAGGCAAGGAATAAAATCCCTCCTGCATTCATATTTTGTTTTTTGTGAGACTGGTTAGACGGAAGATAATATTCAGCAGACGAAAGAGTCAGGGTTTCATGCACAGCGCTGACATGTAAATAATCAGATTGACCAACAAGCTTTGTGTAAAGAGCAAACAAAAGGTTTAACCTACAATTCTACAAACAAGCAGTTAAAAACTAAACAATTCTGTGTTTTTCTCATTGTAATTTGTTAACCCTTTACCTAATCCTAGAAGACGACACTCGCAAAAAATTCTTGTATAACTAAAAAAATTTTCATTTTTTGCTCCTAAAACAAAGGTTGTGACACCTCATTGAAATGACCATGATGTGCTCGTTCCAATGAGGGGTCACAACCTATGTTTTGGAAGCAAAAAATGAAAATATTAAAAAAACTTGAATGGCGATTTTCGTGTATTGCACTGGCCGGTTTTGCAGTTACATTAGGTAAAGGGTTAAAGCCTTTGAACACACATGGCCCTGCGCCCCCTCTGTACCTAAAAGCATATACTTTGAGGGAAGCTGCAGTTGCACTGATAACGTTTTCAACCACTCTAAGCCGGGTACTACTACTGTCGGTTAAGTTTAACTGACTAGTTCTGGGGTTGTTTTTAAAACGATTACTCCTTGACTGTAGTGTCATCAATTAATTTATTAGCACTGCACAAAATCGATGAATAGTAAACTCTCAGTTTTATTGAGACCTGCAGTGATTTTGTTTGCCATTTTCCCTTGAATGCAAGGTGCGGCTATCGACTTTTGGGTTTAATAGGCCAACAATAAGTGACCAGTGGTCCTAAACCATGCAACAGAGCAAATATTGTGGAGTAAAAAAGTAAGTTTTGTGACGACTTGCGGTAACCTGCGACGACCTGCGGTGATTAGGCACACCCTCAAACCAGGTCCAATTCAATTTTCTTGGGGCGAAACGAACCAACTACAAATGTGGGGCGAAACAGTCCCGTGGCGAGGGTCCAGGTCGTTTCGTCCCCGGGACGATTCGTCCCCTACTTAGTGGGACGTTTCGTCCCCGTGACAGGGTGGGATGTTTCGTCCCCACCTGGGGACGAAACGTCCCACTTAACCGGGGACGAAACATCCCACTTCAATACCAAATTATTGAGAAGATATGGGATTGGATTTTTTATTTCATAAATGAAGGAGTGTCCGCTCCTAACGGTACCAATGATGGTCACTCATATGGCATCGGGGTTGGATTATGCATAATTTAATAGAAATCATATTAGCAGTTTATATTACAAACAAAGATTTGGAGGTTCGCCGCGGCAATCGGTAGTGTCATTGCAGGATGCCACGGTTCTTAACACGACATTGCCGGTAGCCGTGGCGAGTCTCGGGGACTGTCAGTGACGTAGCCAGGATTTTTGATTGGTGGGGGCCACGAAGTGCGGTGCCGGGAGCTATGCAGGGCAGGCGGTGGGACAATGCAGATGCCGAAGGCATCTGCCGCGAGTGCCGCAGACACGAGCGATAGAGGGGGGTCTGGGGGGGTTCTCCCCCCAGGACAATTTTTAAAATTGCTCTTAAATGGTGGCTTCTGGTGAGTTTTCTGGTTAAAATGCAGGGATCCTTTCAAAGAAAAAGTTACCTTTTTTGAGCAAGAATTTTGAATTGTCCCTTTGTGTATGTGTTCTGCATGTTGTGGTGTAGGTACTTTTACCTACACCACAACATGCAGAACACATACACAACGGGACAATTCAAAATTCTTTCTCAAAAAAGGTAACTACGGTAAACTACCGTGGGAGCGGTGGGATAAACATATCAGGTTAACCCTTTCCCTACTAGTGACGCCATATGGCGTCATCCTGCACACTAAACACACTTTCACAAATTACTTTACACAGGTAAAATGCACAAACGGGTGAAGATATTAACATTTGTAGTATGCCGCCAGGTGTAGGAAGACTACAAATGTTAATATCTTCACCCTTTTCATGCAAATGGACTTACGGTCCATACATGCATAAATCTGATGCATAGGTAAGTGACTTACCTAAGCATCAGATTTATGCATGTATGGGTCAAACCACTGAAAAGGTTCAGTAGTGAAAGGGTTAATGAGGTTATGAGTATTGGGCACAAGATATGGCACAACACCCACACATTTGATAACCACCACAGCATGAAGATGTCACAGGCATCCGCAATTTACTACATGTGTCATAACAAAAAAAAAATTGGGTCTTTGGGGGGGGGGGGGGGGGGGGGGGCCATGGCCCACCTGGCCCCCCCTCTGGCTACGCCACTGGGGACTGAGGTTCTGTTTACTGGGTGAAATAGGACCCATTAACCAATGACTTAATTGAATGCCCCTTCACGTCTTGCAGCGTTCAACACCACCAAGCAGTGGCGTAGCCAGACCAAAGCAAGTGGGGGGGGGGGGACACAATTTTATAAACTTAATAACATACCTGTTAATTGCATACCACTTTTATTATTGATTGTCAACTTTTGGATATCAAATAAATTTATATAAATGGAATATACCAATGTTAGTTATTTATTACACTCGCCCTTTACACGAATTTGCATTAGGGACGAAACGTCCCGGGGACGAAACGTCCCACCAATAGGGGACGAGTCGACCCGGGGACGAAACGTCTCGGGGACGAATCATCCCGGGGACGAATCGACCCGATCCCCGTGGCGATGAGAATTGGGGCGAAACTACCCTGGACCGAACGAGATTTGGTGCGAGCGACACAGGACAATATCGCTTTCATAATCAATACGAAAATCGAAATTGGGTGACATTGCAATTTAACAATGCTGACGATGGCTGAATTGAATGCACATGGGCCAGCAAGATAAATAACTCCAATCCCAGGGCTGGCTCATTCGGATTCAATTCAGCGACAGCCATCGTCCGAAACGTAAAATTGCAATATCACCCAATTTCGATTTTTGTATTGATCATGGATGCGATTGGTCCCACGTCGAATGAAATGGGGAATTCTTGCCGTCATGTCCCCCTCGACGCATAATTCATCAAATAAACCCATTAATTAAAGAACGTTAACAACCTACCTTTTAGCTTTACTTCTAGAAGAGGCCATGTTCCGTCTTCCAGCTCCAAGCGCAAAAAAAAAAATACGCGGGGAAAATGGCGGAACGAAAATATACTCGTTATTTTCCGGCATCTCCGTTAACGGGCGGACTTCTTCTTACGCGAATAAAATCGGACGTATTTCTTCAACTTGTCACAGACTCTTAAAGGGAGATAACTCTTTTAAACACACATATGGACGTCCAAATGGTATAGACAATGGACAATTTTTTCTCCAAAAATTTATGTGACTGTTTGTTGAGGGTCTTTTATTGAACACATAAACGTGATTTTTCAAAAAATTCTGGGTGGTTTATGTGACTAGTCACATAATTTGGGGTAGTCACATAACTATCGTTTGTACCAAAAAATAGTCACATAAACCGCATTCGTGAACACGGACGGACGGACGGACGGACGGACGTACGGACGTACAGGGCGATTCCTATATAGCCCCCACTTCTTCGAAGCGGGGGTATAATAAATTTTGAAATCATCTGCGTTGGGTAAAAGGTGAATAATTCTGAGGAGAGAAATGATAAAATTCAGAAACTTGGATTATATCTATTTATTTGATAGAAGAATGGAGGCATTGTTCTTGAATATTGAATTGACTGCACCAGACACATAACATTTACACAAAGAGCCTCCAAATGGTGAAAGTCAATGACTGTCCCTTGTGGGTAGTCATTTTTAAAGGGAATTCTCTAAACTTTGTGAGGCTCCAGGTGCAGTCCTGTGTTACATTTGTCTATGGATGTTCACAAGGACATAAATTGCAATGCAGCCATTGCTCAAACTTAAATTAATGTTGACATACATTGATTTTTTAATACAATGTCCAATAAAGTTATTTCAACTTTATTGGTGCCAAGGCTGCTCTGATGAGAACATCCAAGATAATTTCTGGAGTTTCTGCCTATAAGCTGGTGGATGATATTCCTGTTAACCCTAATAGCCTCAAATTAATTTTAAAATAATAACTACCATATATACATGTACACAGCTGCAGGTGACTTAACACTGTTTCTTTCATCATTGTTGGCTGCCTATATAGGCAGCCAACAATGATGTAAAAACACTGCCAAGAAACATGCTGCCTACAGGCTGAATTCTCAAGGAAGTTTACTCTTGAGGGGACATTTTAACTCTTTACCCCACACAAACGATATCAAATTTATTATTTGAAAAATCATTTTTTTAAATTTTTAAAAAAATGTCAACAAAACCATATCATGTGATGCCCTCATTGGAACGACCTCGTCGAGCTCATACCAAACAGGGGTCACATGATATAGTTTTGTTAAAATCTTTTGAAAAATAATATTTTTTCAGATGCTAAATTTGCATATTACGCAGGCTGATTTGGCCGATTCGTTGGGTAAAGGGTTAAAGTAATGCAAAGGTAGCAGTTTGGAACTTATAGTTGGAACTTGTGAGGAGTAAAACGAAAATAAAATACACTGAGAAGAACACAGATCTACAAGTTGAGTTGTGATGTTTTAATAATCTATAACTGTTTAATAATACTGGAGACTACAAAATCAATAGAGTTCTTCCTCTCTTCCATTGAGGTTTTTAACCCTTTACCCAACGCAGGCGATATCAAAATTTATTATTTTAAATATTATTTTTTTAAATTTTTCAAAAAATTTCAACAAAACCATATCATGTCACCCCTCGTTGGAACGAGCTCGACGAGCTCGTTCCAACGAGGGGTCACATGATATGGTTTTGTTGAAATGTTTTGAAATATAATATTTTTTTCAACTGCTTAATTTGCATATTACGCGGGTGGATGCGGGCGATTCGTTGGGTAAAAGGTTAACCTGTAAATTTGATTGACATGTGTTATATAGAACAAAAGTTATTGTAAGCATTCTGCAACCTTTGAGCTCATTGCTACAGGCTCCAAAATCAGTAGGGTTCATTGCCCATGTGCATATATTTATTCATTATTTACTGAGGTTTTAATGACACTTTCAACAGCTAAGACTATACCGTATTTACTCTATGTATTGGGACACTCTATGATTTGGGACACACATTTTTTCCAGAAAACTATATTTTTTTTATGCTCCAAAGTTTGGGACATTCAGAAGATTTGTTTCCAGTTGGCCCGTCGCTAGTAGCAGATAGCATTCACAAAGAAAATTCTTGAGTAACTAAAAATTTTCATTTTTTGCTTCCAAAACATTGCTTATGATCCCTTACTGGAACGTGCGCAATGCGCCAGTTCCAATGAGGGATCGATCATAAGATATGTTTTGGAAGCAAAAAATGAAAATATAAAAAAAAATTGGACAGCGATTTTCGTATATAGTTACGGAAAACGAATCACACACAACTTTACTCAGCATCAAATCAAGACCAGGCTCTGTTCTTTCCCCATTTTCTAAGAATTGCGACACCTGTGAAAATAATTATTTTCAGCTGCCCCAATACATAGAGTAAATACAGTACATAGAAAGTCAAGACCTGGCTACAAATGATTTCCATCCTCCAAACTTTCTGGTTACGGTGAGTGGAAACTCAGGAAAACTTAGGGCTGGCACAATTATGAAAATCTTGATCAACTTTTGAAGAAGAATTGATTAAAGTCAACTTTAATTATACTCTGTGTCCTCTGGAAACAACTATATAGAAAACAATACTTTTGGTCATTAATTCCTCAGGCCGGATGTTTTTTAGGCATGCAGGAAACTGTTCTCTGAGGAAAACTTAAGCCTAGGTTGTCAAGAGTATAATAATAGCTGCATTGAGATTTAAGAAGACAATTTCCCTTCTTTGCAAACTGGAAAGGGCAATTATTTGTATTCGCATACTTTCTTGATCGCCAGACCTGGTGTCATGTGTTGTATCTTTATACTTTTTTTTCATATCAATTACACTGTATTTTGAAATTCTACAGCCTCTGACACATCTTACGATCACGATGGGGAGGAGAGTAATAACATAATAGTAAATCATCAGTAAAGGAGTGATGAAAGCCCACAATCAATGACTTTGAAAATGTAGTCAATTGTGGGAGTTTCTGATGTTTAATCGACTTCTCGATTAATCATGACAGGTCTAGGAAAGCAATCCAGTCCTTTTAGGGCTTATAGGCATCTTTACGTATATCACTTGGCAAATCTGTCCAGTTTGTTACGGAAGAGGTCAATAATTTAAGAAACAAAATTGAATTGATTAAAATACATACCATATATGAAATGTTGAGTTGAAAACATTGGTTTTTCGAAGCTTGTCAAGTTGAGTTTGTGCATACTTTAACTTGTTATCCACACTGTAAAGATATAGAAATTTATTAAATAATATTTATGTTTTTATTTAGTTTAATAAAAGTACAGTAGAGTCCATTTAATCAGATATATGTCAACGGGATAACTTTTTCAATTGCATACACCTTCAAAAACACCAAACCCTTTATTACCTTCAGTACAAATTTGACCTCTTAAATTAGTTATATGGTTGCAGATAAATTATAGAGTGAACTTCTGTCAATTGAATGAATTACTCGGACAACTACTCAATTCCCAACATTTATATATAGAATATACCCATAGTAGCATGGTGGACCAAATGTTCACCACGAGTAGAGAACATTTGGCACACCAAGCTACTTTGGGTATATTTTATTTATACCATGATTGTCAGATTATTAAGAGTTTAAGTGTTAAATAATACAATATTCAATATTAAATTCTAAACAATGCCCCTTACGTGTACCCCACTACAAGGAAGAATTCAGTCACACATATGATTACATAATCTTATGTGATAGATCAGCTGATAGAAACTTTGCTCATTTCCATACATGTAAGGTATTATCTCTCTTAATGTAAGTTTGTTAGACAACTATAATTACAATTCATAAAACATAATATTTTTTCATAAGTCGCTATTATATTTTCTTGATTTTACTGAGCAGCAGATGTACACACATGTGAATCTGTTTTTGTTTCCATGAACACCAGTGGGTGGTACTTCCGCTGTCAATTTTATCGCCGAAACAAAATGAAAGAAGAAATGCGCAAATTACAGGGCCTTTTTCATTTTAATAACATAATACTATATCGGGTTTTGGATGCTTTATTAAAATGAGACAATGCATGTTTGTTAATTTTTGGTATCTTATGAGATAAACTCATTCATATCGGGGGTATATGGTTTAAATGAAAGCTTTCCGCTTTTGCTCGCCTCAAAATAAAAATCGAACTAAAAAACCTGAAAATAGTCACAAATATCATTAGATTTCTGACAATACAATCCTAAAAATAAAATAAAAGCAAATAATTCATCTCCTGAGTACCAATGTGTTCTATGTGCCAGTAGGCCGGGGACAATATGTCAACAATATAGTGTTTACTCGTTTCGTTAATGTCCCAAGGGATGTAACTCTATCTGTTGTCTTCTGCAATTATAAAAACAAAATTATTATCACGAATTTGGTCCAAACAATTCTGGAGCTGAGAAATGCGTCCACAAATTTATTTCCACTAAGTTGCATTGTGTTTCAAACGGGACAAAAACGTTATCTCCGTCAACATGTATGGTATATGGAGATTTAATACCTAGATGTCTCATTTAAACACTGAGCCACAGGCGAGGTGTTTAAAACCGACATCCAGGTATTAAGGTATTAAATCTCCATAAACTATACATTTTGGAAGAGATAACTTAGAATGTACTAAACCTCCCTTAAAAAATATTATAAATTCAGAGGTTATTACTTGGTTCATTTCATATCAGCCAAGATATCAGCATTAGATAACTTCACGAAGGTCGAAGGCTGATGTGAAGTTACCTAGGGCTGATATCTCAGCTAATATGGAACTAACCAATAACCTCTTTATTAAACCAAAACAAATAGTTACAAAATGTTCTCAGATCTGTTACGGTTTTCTGACAGTGTTATTGTTTCTCATTCTTTCTTATGAGATAAACTCATTTGAAAACGTAATAAATAAATGCTGCTTTCATTTCACTCTTTGCGAGGCAACGAGCAATAAATTTAGACAAATTTGCATTCAGGTCGAGGTCACCAAAAATCTACTTGGATGTAGTTCCACTGAAGGTGAAAATTTTAACTATAGGAATACCATTAATATTTGATTTATTATATTATATATATATTAGATGTAATATATAGAATAAATGATCAGTTTATCACTGGAATACAGGAAAATGACCAAATTCTTCTTAATTGTATAAACCCCTGATTATCGAATATTTTTCAAAGATAAAGTGGCTATTCCTTTAACATGGTTCCACTGTATAATAAATGTGACAGACTGGAGCCCACTTAAATGGATATCTCTTAACTGAATGAATAACCCTGTTAGACCTAAAAATGTTAAAAATCTGTTTCTAATGCCCTCTCACATTGCCCTTTTGGCTGCTGCAAGCTGTTTTTTTATAACCAATGCAAACTTGAAAAAAATAAAAATTAAATGGTTTATGTCTGATAGTTTACCAAAGTTAATAAAATTGATAAATTTGTCCCTTGAGAACAAAAAGGCTTGACCTTTGGCACATTGATCCCAAAATGAATAGGGTTCTTCCTCTAATCATGCCTAACCCATATGCCAAGTTTGGCTTCAGTCAGCCAAGTGGAACAGATAGAAATTAATTTTAAAATTTCTGTGAATAGTGATTTCCAGTTCAAGCCAGAAAATAAGCAGACTGTCATCTGCAAAATGAGGTCTCCAGAGGGTGAATTTAGTGATGCTACCCTGCATAGCAGGGTAGCATCCCTAAATTACCTCTGGGAACCTCATTCTGAATCAGGGTCTCAAAACAAAGTAGAAAGAGGTACCCAGGGGATAAATTTGCCCACTGTATGGAATAGCATCATCAAATTCACCCTCTGGGGACCTCATTTTGCAAATGTCAGACTGCTTATTTTCAGGCCTGTTCCAGTTATGGCCATTAAGGTTACATTAGGTAACAGGTTGTGTTAATTGATATAATGATACCTTCTCTGTTCATCTTCCAAATGTAATAACTGTCTTTTATGTTCATTGTACTCTTTCCAATACCTGTAATATAAAAATTGCAATTTCACACCTAAATTGTAATAGATGGTAAAATGAAACAAATTCCAAGTCCATAAAGGGGCAATATCTCAGATATACACAGAATAACACCTCCAATGAATATGGAGCTATACATCAATAAGATACACTTGCATACCAAATATGATGTCACTCCGCCATGTATTTTAAAAGTTATTATTGAGTTTAAAAACTTGTTGGTTACAGACCTACAAACAAACCTACCAGCCAAAACTCCCATATATCAAGCTACTTGTCAGAGACATCTATTTAGTATTTATTTATTGGTGTTTAAGGTCACATACTTATGCACAATGGCTAATCATAACCGTGACAGTTTTATTGGTGGAGGAATCCGGAGTACCCGGAGAGAACCAACGAGTAAAGGCGGGCAGCTGCCAGCTCCCCAACATCGTAACTCTGCACAGCAACACAGGCAGGGTTAGATTGGTTGAAGACGTGTGCACTATCGATGTGCAGTCGCCTTAGTACACGGTGTCATCGTGCACCCATGTAGACAATCGGGATTAAGTGTCTTGCTCAAGGACACAGCTCGGGAGTCCAAATCGATCGCTCAGATGGTCACCCATCCAAGGATTAACCGAGCTCAACGTTGCTTAACTTCGGTGATCTGACGAGAACCGGTTACCACAATGCCACCGCACCCCCAGTCAGAGACATATATTATTGAACATTCATTCCACTTAATCCATTACCCAATGCAGACGCTATAAAAAATTATTATTTTAAATATCATTTTTTTTCAATTTTCAAAAAATGTCGACAAAACCATATCATGTGACCCCCTCACTGGAACGAGCTTGATTTAAAATAGTGTTGATACTATCTCACACATGCACATCAACAAACCTTTCTTCTTCCTCATCAAGCTGTTTCTCACTGTCTTTTTCTTTCTGTATAAGTTCGGATATCTGGGCCCTCTCAACTTCTACAGCTCCTAGCTGTTTCTGCAGAGCATCCTCTTCTGCTTGAAGCTGGAATAAATCCACAACAATCTGACACACAAATTTTGAGTTGAGATGCAAATAATAAAAACTGTTGGTAACTTATAAACTGATCTATCCCTATCAACACAGTATGCATACATTTTTAGTGAAAGAAATATTTGGCAGATGACATGACAAATACCAAATTGATGAAGAGGACAATGACAATTTAATCTTACAACTTATGGGGCTATAGAATTTAATTATTAAAACTTGTCCCTATATTCTGATAAATTCTGTCTTTTGATTGGTCAGAATGCCTTGGTCAAATAGCCATGGCAAAGGGTGCGCCCAACATCCAATGTATATAAGAGCGTGCAACATCCAGGGTATAAGTGCACACGAAACATCGAGGGTGTATGGTTTAAACGAAAACTTTCTGCTTTTGCTCGCCTCGAAATAAAAATCGAACCAAAAAACATGAAAATAGTCACAAATATCATCAGATTTCTGACAATACCATCATAAAAATAAAATAAGAGCAAATAATGCGTCACCTGAATACCAATGTGTTCTATGTGCCAGTAGGCACATAGAACACATTGCAACTCCGGGGATGATATGTCAACAAAATACTGTTTACTCATTTCCTTAATGACACAAGGGATGTAACTCTATCTGTTGTCGTCTGCGATTATAAAAACAAAATTATTATCACGAATTTGGTCCAAATAATTGTGGAGCTGAGAAATGCATCCACAAATTTATTTCCACTAAGTTGTATTGTGTTTCAAACGGAACAAAAACGTTATCTCCGCCACCATGTACGGTATATGGAGATTTAATACCTAGATGTCTCATTTAAACACTGAGCCTGAGATCCAGGTATTAAATCTCCATATACCATACATGTTGGCGGAGATAATTTATAATGTACCAAGCCTCCTTTAAAAAATATTATAAATTTAGAGGTTATTACTTGGTTCATTTCATATCGGCCAAGATATCAGCATGAGGTAACTTTACGAAGACTGAAGGCTGATGTGAAGTTACCTAGGGCTGATACCTCAGCTAATATGAAACTAGCAAGGCAATTTACCCGATTGCCTACATTGGGGGCATGATGACGCTGTGTACTAAGATGTACTGCATGTCAATGGTGCGCATGTCTTTAACCGATCTAACCCAGCCTGCGCCGCGATGCAGAGTTCAGAGTTACGATGTTGGAGTTGCTCGCCGTTGCTCGGTGGTTCTCTCCGGGTACTCTGGCTTCCTCCACCCGTAAAACTGTCACCAACATGATATGACCATGGCTGTTAATGTGTCGTTAAACCCTAATAAAAAAAAATTTAAAAATATGAAACTAACCAATAACCTCTTTATTGAACCAAAACAAATAGTTTGAAAATATTTTCAGATCTGTTACAGTTTTCTGACAGTGTTACTGTTTCTCATTCTTTTCACGAAATCTGAAGTTTCATCTTCTACAAGTTCAGCAAGTTGCACTGTGGAAGCTGCGGCATTCTGATAGCTGAACTACCTCTTCTCTTACTCTGAGAAATCTCCACTTATGCCTCTGAATCGCAGTTTGCATTGAACTTTCTATACAACTGTCCTCTTTCTCCTCTTCATCCACCTAATCCTTACTTACTGCCATCATTAATTTAATTCCTCACTATACAAAAACTCAGCTTCAATCTACTCCATCATGTCTAGTAATACTAATTTTCTCAATTGTATTCAACCAATAAAGGTGAACGATTTCAATGTAAAGAAACTAGTTGCACCTAGTAACGTATGAAGTGGGACAACTCCAGCTTGATTCATATCAATTGAGATAAGTGTCATATCAGCTGAGTTTAACCATTTACCTAATATAGCGGCCAAAAATGGCCAGTAAATTAATCAGAATAAGACTACCACAGCTTAAAATATCTCAGAGGTATCTCAAAATAACCACACAAATATGGATATCATTAGAACCAGCTTATTGAGCTGGTTCTAATGATATCCAGATTTGTATGGTTTTATTGAAAAATTGTGGAAATTTTTATTCGAAAAATGAGAAATTTGATTTATTTTTAAAAAATACTGTGTTAGGTAAAGGGGTAAAGTCATACCAGCCAAGTAAGGTATCAAGTGGGACCACACCAGCTTCATTAATATCAGTCAAGATAAGTGCCATATCAGCTAAGTTTGAAGTCATACCAGCCAAGCTTGCTTCTGGGCAATTCTGGGAAAGAAAATTATATTTAACTAGACTTTGTGATTCTGGAGAATCATGGCTTTTCCCGATGAGATTCCATGATTTTTCATGACCCCACAGTGTCTGATGAATTGTTTTTAACTGTCTCACTGAAGTTCCTTCATTGATGTTATGAGAAAGGTGAGTATAGTAGTCTCAAATGACTCAGTTTGATAAAAAAAAATTGTTTAGGTAAAAACCATCATTAACGGTGGAGTGGGTTAATGTTAATATCGTTGTCCAACAAGTTAATGACCGACAAAAGGAGTTATGTTTGTTTGACATGTACGCACGGAGTGCTGTGGCTATTTGAAAATGGTCCATTTTATCTCAAATGTATCCAAAATGTTGATGTCAGGCAGTTTGTAGAGGGTTAACAAGTGCTAACAGGAATATTTATTCATGCAACTTGTAATGTCACACCAAGAATTGCGAATGGCCATTTTTTCTTTAAAATCTACAAGATGTTTTCAGAGAAATCCAGGGAGAACATGAATTTTAAGCTTTTGATGGGTATGATTGTTTATCCAGCCCAAAACGGGTTAAGTGTTGATTTTTGAATACTCTTATTACTTCCAAAAATAATTCTCACTGAATTCTCTTTCCACTTATTTTGATCTCCCCTCTCAACTTCGGGTGCTGTGGGTACGAAAACACAGCCCATTTTATCAACATTTTGATGTTTGAGAACCTGCATAGGGTTAACAAATGCTTCCAGGAATATTTTGTACATGCAATTTGTAATGTCACACTAAGATCTGAGAATGGTAATTTTTTCTTGAAAATCTACGAGATGTTTTTAGAGAAATCCTCGGATAACACAAATTTTTAACCTTTTGAGGGGTATCGCTTTGTAACCAGCACTAAATGGGTAAATGCTTGGTTTTGTGAATACCTTCAAAAATGATTGTTGGTGAATTACATTTCCAATGAAGGAGGTTATGTTTATCTCGCAGGTACACATTTGATGTTATGGTTGCCCAAGAACAGCCCATTTTCTCCAAATGTCTATGCTTGGCAGCCTATGGAGGGTTAACAAATGCTTCCAGGAATAATTTATCCAATCAACTGGTAATGTGACACCAAGACCTATCAGTGGCCATTTTCTCTTGAAAACCCTACCAGATGTTTGTAAAGAAATCCTGGGAAAACATAAATTTTTAAGCTTTTGATGGGTATCACTATTGACAACCACATAAGGGGTTAACGCTTGCTTTTTTGAATACCCTTATTACTTACAAAAATGGTCCTTGGTGAATTCCACTTCCAACAAAGGAGATTATGTTTATTTCTGAGATACACATTGGGTGCTGTTCGTGTCCGAAAACAGCCCATTTCAACAAAATTACGATGCTTGGCAGCCTCTAGAGGATTAATAAACGCTCACCGGAATATTTTGTCCATGCAACTTGTAATGTCACACAAAGACCTGCAAGTAGTCAATTTTTCTTGAAAACCTACAGGATGTTGTTAGAGAAATCCACAGAAAGTTAAAAAATTTATAGTAATTTATATATTTTTTATACTCACCAATGACCCAGACATAGCTGGTGCTAACTCTTAAAATACTAGGGCCAAACACAAATTTTGCCCCCCAATCCCCAAAATTTGCATCTAAAACCAAAAGAAATCATATCCTGAAGGTCCTCCATACTTTGCCCTTACTGCGCATGCGCAGTGTCAAGGACGTTCCAATATTGGCGCCAATTATCATTCTTACAAGCAGTGCCTGGTCAGCGCTATGTACTCAGCGGGGAGGTATGAGTTCCCAACTCCTGGGAGGGCCATCCCCCGTCTGGGTCATTAGTAAGTATAAAAAATATATAAATTACTATCAATTTTTTAACATTTTTATACTGTACCAATGACCCAGACATAGCTGAATAGTAAAAAGGCTGGAGGGCCTAGGACATAGAGGAAAATCCAATAAGCTCAACTATATAAAATAGAGTCAACCCCTCAAGGAGAAAAGGAGTATTAGGCTTTACATGTATCTTTCTTATTTTATGAAAAATTAGAAAGATACAATACCCTTCATAATTGAGCACAATAACATTCATGTTCTCTATTAACATCCAGTATAACCCTTTATACTAATTATTTTTAAAGTAAGCCAATAAATAAAGTTAGTCCAGAGAATTGAGACTCTTTATATTCTTTTAAAAGTGTCCGAGGATTGTATATTAACGCCCGTTTGACACTTGACATATACAAATGCTTCACACCAAGCTACACTTTAAAAATATGACATGAATGAATTTTTAACATTAATATTACACTTTAAAACCATCCCGGAAACGACTCAGAATTACTGACTCCGGAGGAGGAATCCCATTGCTTTTCACTATAAAGCAGGTGACCTAAGGGAACACCCTCCCCCCCCCCCCCCCTTCCCCTTGCCCTGGGTCAAATAGCCCAGAGTGAAGAGGGCAGCAGGACGGAGTCACTGCCAGAACAGAAAGCCTGCATAACTATAGTTGCAACTGTTTAGTGGACGACATTCTGAGCAACAGATAACGGACCAAAACAATGCAGGTCTCCAGAAATGGACTCAATATTTCTGAGATAAAAATTCGTGAATGTGGATGGCTGAGACCAATAAGCAGCCTTCATTAAATCTGTAATAGCAACACTATTTGCGTAAGCCCAAGATGTAGAAAGAGCTCTTACTTCATGAGCCGAAATCTTAAGCACAGACTGCTGAGTAGAAGATACATTTTCATAAGCAGTACGGATAGTTAATTGAATCCATCTAGCAATAGAATGGACCGAAATGTCCTTTCTATTAGGCATCAGAGACAGAAACGTTTTCGTCCCTTTCTGATAAACTGAGATCTTTGTTTATAAATACGTAAAGCTCTAACAGCACAGAGTAAAGGCCTACGCCCGTCTGAAGATGGCAGAGCCTTAATAACAATAGGTTCCGGATATTTATTAGGAGCCTGATTCTTAGCTAAAAATCCAACATTAGTAGTGAAGGTGATAGTGTTCCCGACACTATGATAGTGAGAATCGTCCACCGATAGTGCATGAAGCTCACTGACTCTTCTAGCAGAAGAGAAAGCTAAGAGAAAAGCTGTCTTATAAGACAAGAATTTGAAATCTACTGTCCCAAGAGGCTCAAATGGCTTTTCCTTCAGTTTAAGAAGAACCCAAGCTAAATTCCACTTAGGAATTAATCTAAGAGTTCTGGGTCTATTTATCGAGAAGTTTCTAACTAACTTAGATAAAGAGACATTAGATCCAATTTGTAAACTATCGTGGTGTGCATAGGTATCAGATAACATAGACCTATAACCCTTAATAGTAACAGGCTGCAGTTTGATCTCGTCAAACAAGTATACTAGAAAGTTTGCAATGTCTGGTATGGAGGGATCAAAAATATCAACAGAATGATCCCTACACCAACGACGAAAAACCTTCCACTTAGCCGCATAGTTTAGCGAAGAGGAGGTCCTCCTACAGTTAGAAATCGCGTCCACTGCTCGTCCTGTAAAGTGCTTGCCATGCAAGAAGGACCGCACAATGCAAAAACGTGAAGGTTGAGACCTTGCGGGTTGTGATGAAGTTGACGCGGTTTCCCTTGCGAAAGAAGATCCTCCCGTGGAGGAAGCTTTCGCGGTAGGTCCCACAACAGACACCTGAGTAGATTTATCCACGGTCTCTGTGGAGACAGAGATGCTACCAACAGAATCTTGCATTGAGATTGTTTTATCTTTAGCAATACTTGCTGAATTAACGGCTCTGGAGGACGTAACACAAGCCAAATTGACATCATTTCCTTGATGTTTATGTGCTTGCTTAGAAACTGTGGATCCCTAAGACCCTGGCACCTCGAATCCGTTGGGATCAATGATGCACCCCAACCTGTTTGACTGGCATCCGTCATAATCGTAAAACTCAGATCCGGCAACTGCAGCGGAACTCCCTGAGTCAACCACTGAATGTTTGCCCAAGTCTGAATCTCTTGCTTCACTTGATCTGACAAGAGAACGTCTATGTCGAGCGAATGAATCTTCACACTCCAATTCTGAGTCAAGAAAATTTGGAGAGGATGAGTGCGTAACCGCCCCATTGGAATGAGATTCGCAGCGTCTCCGCACAGACCTATCAGTCTCATGAACTCCATCGCTGTGACTTTGTCTGCATGAAGACAATAGCAAGCGTAACAACTGACTAATTTCGCTCTGGTTAACGGCAGACGAACGAGATTGTTGTGAGTCTCGAAGCTCATTCCCAGATGAGTGAATGACTTGGACGGCACCAGATCCGACTTCTCCTCATTTATAACAAAACCGAGACGTCGGAGCAATAGAAGCAGATTCTGCACATCGTTCTGAAGCGTTAACTCGTTGCCGTACCTCTGAAGAATGTCGTCCAGGTAGGCCGACGTTACCGCAGACGAATGAGCTCGGAAATACATCATTACCGAGTTCATTACCCGAGTGAAAGCCCAGGGTGCTAGGTTCAATCCGAAGCACATCGCCCGGAATTGATACACCACTCCTAGGACTGCGAAGCATAGATACTTTCTGAATGTCGGATGTACCATGACGTGAAAGTACGCATCTTTGAGATCTATGCTTGTAGCATAATCGTTCACCCGAATACTCGCTCTGACCGATCGAATCGTCTCCATATAGAACTTCGGAGCGACGATCAGCTTGTTTATCCAACTCAAATCTATGACTGGACGGAACGAGCCGTCTGGTTTCGGAACCAGAAATAGATGGCTGTAGAATCCCGGTGTTTTCTGGTCTTCTACAACCTCTACCGCGTTCTTCATTAAAAGAGACTGCACCTCCGATAACAGAGCGTCTCTTTTCTGCGGATTTGACGGAAGTTGAGTCCATTTTGGACTTCGAGTTAATGGAGGCTTTCGTTTGAAGGATATTCTTAGACCTTCCGAAATCACCCCTCTCACCCAAGGGTCGTCCGTAATCGACACCCACTCTTCTGAAAAACTCGACAACCTTCCGCCAACCGGAACACGATAGAGGTTGAAACCATCACCTCCTGGACCTGCGAGGCCTGCAGGAGGAGAAACCACGTCCTCCACGACCCGCACCTCGTCCCGGCGACCTCGGGGCGTCCGACCGGTTGTCCCGGCCCGAAGGACGTCCCGCACATGAGTCGCTGCCTTGACGGTCTCTTGAATAAGACCAAGAGGACGCACCGGAACCTCTATAGGAACCTCTCTTGGGTGCATTAGTCCCAGAAGTGCCTGCCTTACTCTTATCTGCTGTATCCGACTTTATGGAAGCGGATTTAAACAGCAGAGAATCCGAAGCTTTCTTAGTAATTTTATCGTAGATTGCTGAAAGCTTGCCGTCGAAGAGCTCTCCGGAGACCGAAGCGACTCTGAGAGAGTTCTTCACCTTACTATCCACGCGTGTGGATGTAGCTAGGGCTGCGTCACGTCTAACCAACTCCAGGTTTGCCACTGAAAGGGCGGAGTTATACGTGGAATAAGCTACTGCCCTTGAAAGAAGTCTTAAAGAGGATTGTATATCCTGGAATTCTTTCCCCTGAAGACGCAGTGATAACGCCTTTGTAAGGTGGTCTGCGTAAGATAAAGTGTCTAAACTGGCTCTGTTAGATGTAATTGTCGTATCCAAAACCACGGTTGGAATGGACGTAGACGACGGTAATGACAATTCTAAGTCTTCCGCCTCGTCGTCAAGACGCAGAGGAACTCTTGGAATACCCTGTCCTGCCGTATCGAATTTATTCCTTGAATTAATGAAAGGCAGGTTAAGAGCATTGGCGGACAAGAAACCAGCTTTGCCTGTTTTGGAAGCAAGCTTGAAGATAGCGTCGTTCAATAATTCAAATGTTCTGGTGACATTATTGGACTGAGACAGAAACTCAGGGACGATGTCTCTGAACCGCTCAAAGAATTCAGTGTCCAATGATGCTATCAGTCTCTTATCCGGTACCGCAGCAGTCTGGCCCGACGGAACAACTTGAGGAAGGAAGTGCCGGATGAAATCCACGGCAGCTTTATGTTGTTCCGAAAGGGATAGCTCCAAGTCCTCAGTATCCCTTTCGCCATCCGGTCGGACCTCATGATGCTCCCGGTCGTCTGCACCCGATGCTTCGGCGGAGCGTACCGACCCAGCGCCGTCGGATAATTCCTGATCCGACAACGATTCTGTCATTTGCTGGGATGCTGCGATAATTTGTGCTATCTGAGCTAGCACGTCCGTCATCGAGGCCTGCGGAGTAGCTGCCGGAAGCTCCGCATCAACTGTCTCCTGCATACTCTTCCTATGCGAACGTCCGGAGTCTACCGGCCTCGTGTCCCTGGCTACCGGATGGCGTGACCTGGTCGCCGATGAATCCCTGATCGGCGAAGCTGGCTGAATATCCGCGGTCACGTAGCCAAGGTGTGGTTGTGTGCGCTGCTGAGAGGATGAGGAAACCTGAGCAGTCTCAGCGGACTGCCTATACAACGGAGCGTCCCGAGCGGCGGACGTGTGCTCCGCTTGCGAAACATTTTGTACCACAACATCTGGTCCCAGATGTTGTTGTACGAGAGAGGGGCCTCTCACGCTCGCGGCCCGGCTGGACCTGGACGAGCTAGGAACCGGACTAGAAGGCTTCCTCCGATCTCTCCTTTTATCCGCCGTCACTGGGTGTGCACCTTGTATGTTTATAGTGCTCGCATCACCCAACAGTTCTTCCTAGACTGCAACGGACGAACCCGGCTGCCGAACCATTCGGTGAATGGACGCTACACCGGGCGAGCTAGCGGACGACAGTGCCGTCGATCCTACTAGGGACCTCTTAGGCAACTGTCGTATCTCCATGAGCACTTTTGCCGCTAGCTCTGCATTCAATTGTGACGACGGAAGCGCACTTTTGGAAGATAACATGGAAACATCACCCTGTTCTTGTTCCTCTGAAATAGAAGCTGATAGACTAGAGTGACCCTGCGGAGAAAGGACCGGCATAGCCCTTTCCCCGCTAACAACATACCGTGACACACATTTCCAATGTTTGTCATCCCAATATTCACATACTGAACAGGAGTTAGTGCGAGTACACTGACTACAATTAATACAATGATCATGAAAGTCAGAGGAAGATTTCCTCTTATTACAATTTGAACAATATCCTTTCATTGTGAAAAGACAACAAGTCCTAGTACTCGCACAAACCCCTAAAAACAAAGATACATAAAAACATGATCCATAAACATTGAAAAAACAATTGAAATCAAAAATAATTTTTGAAAAATATTTTTTCAGCGAAGCCCAAGTTTCTGAAAAGTAACGTTGAGCCCTAATGGATCCCAAGACTAAGTGTGGACAAAAATTTTAAAATTATTTTAAATAATTAATGCAACACTTACGGATAATAATAATGTATCTTGTAATGAGATAAACTA
The DNA here is from genome assembly GCA_031216915.1 of Pictodentalium vernedei. Classification (NCBI taxonomy): domain Eukaryota; kingdom Metazoa; phylum Mollusca; class Scaphopoda; order Dentaliida; family Dentaliidae; genus Pictodentalium; species Pictodentalium vernedei. Next base: position 52,973,068 of record CM062294.1, read on the forward strand.
CTCCAAAGGCAAAAAGCCCCCCTCAAAAGAGACTGTTGCCAATGTAAACAAGAAGTGTATAAACACCAGAAAACATGACACCAGGCACTGACAATCCTGGCCCGAAATCAGTTATCAAAATACACACTATCTGATGCAAAACAGAGACTTCCAGGGAAGAATCTGCAGAACATCAGATGGTAGATGCAGAACACAACGTCTAAACACCCATGGGTGAGAACGTAAACATGGGGAAAATAACAGAATTCATTCTGTTACCAAGCTAATTCTCCCAAGAAATTTTAGAGAAAAAAGAGAAGAATTTCCAAGGCCAGTGTTAGTCTGAGAAGTTCAATAAATGTGATGGATAAAATATCAGAAGATGGCAAGGGTGCAATAACCTACTTGTTTAAGTTCTCTATCAAGCTCTTTTTCATCAATTTTCTCACCATTACTTCCAAGTTTTTCCAGAAAATCCCTGTAATGAAATACAAAACAAAAAAATCCCATTTTTAGTCATGTCTGCGCAGAAGTTACCAATTTGATTAGTCTTTTGGACATGTCTACTACATGTATCATTATCAACGAACTATCTAACACGCTGGACATGTCCAATTTACACATGGGTAAGTTTTAACCATTAATTATTGATTTTTTTCTTTTGAAACATTTAGGAAAAGATTACTGGTTATGAATATAAATAAATTGAGCTCTGTCAAAACAAGATATAATTGGTTAAATTCATAGTTAAACAAGAGAAAAACAGAGTGATTGGAGAAAATTCTGATGCAGTACCAGAGCGCTAGGGGTAAAGGATGTTATTACATGTCTGTTCCATAAAATACCCATCTACAGCAATACTAAACAATGCGGAAAATGAAAACACGTTCCGCGCACATGTGCCGAACGGAAATTGTTGACAGACTATTTTTAAATAGAAGCAAAATTTCACTGGAGTTTCTACAAATCGTGTGCTGCAATTGTAATATGAATTGCTAGTGATGGCTAAAAATAGTAACATGAGTTCCCCTCGCAAACTTGGTTGACGATAAAATGTGTTCTTGTTGTTGAAAGTTCGACCCCTGAGTTCCAATGTGTTCTGTGTGCCTACTGGCACACAGAACACACTGGAACTCAGGAGGCGAGTTGTCAAATGAATTGCTGAGTTTCCTTGTAATAATTGCTTTTATTGATGTGAAGGCATGTAATAAACACAGAATGACACATGCATGTGAATGGATTAATGAATATGGCACTTACGCCATCGTGGAAGGATAAAACCTGAGGCCTGTGGCCTCGTGTTTTATGCTTCTGCACTGGCACACTCAATATGGCACTTGTGCCATCGTGGAAGGACAAAACTTGAGGCCTGTGGCCTCATGTTTTATGCTTCCGAGCTGGCGCTCGTGCCATATCGACTACCCATTCACATGCATGTGTCGTTCTGCGTATGACTGGCTTGTCTATAAACTGCCACATGTCACCAACCTCGGGCAATATTCGTTATATTATACTAAGAACATATTGCTCTACCATTATCATTGTTGTTCTCATTTGGAAAAAAAACCCTGAAACTGCTCATCAAACCCAAGCAATAACTTATTTTGTCCTAATGGGTTTCATAATTTTAAGTAACACTCATAACTTAATAACCCATCATGGGCAGAAGTAAACGAGGGAAGAATAGGGGACAATTGTCCTCTTAATGTTTCAACTGAACATACTTTCCTTGTAGAGTTTCACTGACCATTTTGAAATGATGAGGCGTAAACATTTTGTCATCATAAATGCTAATGAAGTTCTCGCTTATATTATATTGTACGGCCCATTGTCACTTGACTACAGACCATATATAGAGGATATGGAATGAGTGTTTTCTCATATAATATTTATGAAACGAGTCTAAGAATTTTCCATTTGGGCGAGCCTCTGGCGAGCCCAAACGGAAAATTCGGACGAGTTTCATAAATATTATATGAGAAAAACACTCATTTCATATTCTATTTATCATATGACTCGCACACGCACAAATTACCCACTTAGTATGACTTTTTAACCCATCACCTCCTTGAGTTGCAGACGGCACTTGGAAAAAACATCCTCGAATAACTAAAAAATTTCATTTTCTGCTTCCAAAACATAGGTTACCGTATGACCCCTCATTGGAATGAGCATGACATGCTAGTTCCAATGAGGGGTCATAACCTATGTTTTGGAAGCAAAAAGTGAAAATGTAAAAAAAAAATAATGGCATTTTTCTTGTATTTTTTTTTTTGCCATTACGTTAGATAAAAAATTAATACAATATAACCCACCTTAAATAGGACAGATAACGTAAATTCTCCCTACTGAAATTATGCAAATGTGACCCAGTTGTATTTTGTTTAGCCAATCAAATTGTCCAGTTTTTAAATTGACCAAGGAAAGCTCCCAACTCTAATTATGCAAATTATGAAAATGTGGACCAGTTGTATTTTGTTCAGCCAATCAAATTGTCTAGTTTTGAAATTGACCAATGAAATTGTCGGAAGGCTTTATTTATCACTGATTAATATGAAAACAAAATATCAAATGTTTTAAAGTGAACAAAATGGACAAGTCATATGATATAGTGAAATATGAGCCGGAGACTTTACAACAGATTCTGAGGGAAATGAAACAACTGAGGTGTAATATTAGTTTTTATGCCCTGGAATTATTTATTTTATTTATTGGTGTTTAAGGTCACATACTTATGCACAATGGCTAATCATGACTGTGACAGTTTTACAGTTGGAGGAAGCTGGAGTACCCAGAGAGAACCACCGAGCAATGATGAGCAGCTGCCAGCTCCCCAACATTGTAACTCCACACTGCAGCACAGGCAAGGTTAGATTGGTTGAAGACATGCGCACCATCGACGTGCAGTACACCTTAGTACACGGCGTCATTGTGCCCCCATGTGAACAATCGGGGTTAAGTCCTTGTCCAAGGACACAATGTGGGAGTCAAAATTGATCTCTCAGAAGGTCACCCATCCAAGGATTAACCAGGCTTAACTTTGACGATCTGACGAGAACCGGCTACCTCAACGCAACCGCTCACCTGCACTGGAATTGGGTGTTGTGATAAGTGCTGACTCCAGGAAGGAAATAATTAGGTGTTGTTACAGTTGAACTTTTATTAAGTTTGAGCCGGTTATTTTTTCAGTCAAACTGAATATTCTGATAATTGAAATTAACAATTCAGCAATAAATTGGTTAATACAATAGATAATTAGGTGGGGCAACCTCAAAGCTACCACAGGCTGAATTGCTAATGTGAAACAGCTAACCCCACCTAAGGCAGAGCAACAACCAAATCAGGAAAGATAAAAATTAGGATATAAGGGTAGTCAACCTCAGTTTTTTATGTCATGATAAATTAGTTATGTTTTACCTGTAATCTTTACATTCTGTTTCTGTGATATTCAATTGATGATCAAGTTGATCTAGTAAACTATCGGTACATTCCTGCAATAAATTTACATTATCCTTAAGGCCCCACAAAGTGGATATTCTGTTTCTCAGGCCATTTTTTGTAAAATTGCATGTGGATGGGTGATTTTTATTTTATTTTTTATTTCTGTAATTATTTCTTTGACATCAAAGGTTCATGTTCTTGTTTGTTTTATGTTTCAGGCCCCATAATCTAAGAATAGCATGGGTGGAGATGCATTTCATCCCTTGAGTGCAAACCGGCTTTGCAATGCTAAAGCATTGCAAAGCCTTTTTGCACGCAAGGGACAAATTTATCAATTTTATTAACTTGGGTAAAATATCAGCCATAAACCATATAATTTTTATTTTTTTAAGTTAGCATTGATTATAAAAAGAGAGCATGTAGCAGCAAAAAAGGACCAAGTGGGAGGGCCTGAGAAACAAATTTTTAACTTTTTTTTTACGCCTTACTGCTAATTTATTTTTGGTCAACAAAATTTGTTCACATATCTCCTTGAGACAATTTGTGGGAGAATGCTATGATGTTAACGAAATGACGAATTCCAAAATATAACCAATCTATAGAGGTAGAGCCAAGCTCTCAATACACCAGTCAATTCCTAAAATCAATCTGAAGATGTTGTGGCCTGGAACCAGTCTAGGCCTTAGTCTATCACCTATTTTTAGATTCAATCGGGTGGAATATTTTGAGAGGTAAGAAAAGTGAACCAACTGAACCTAAAATAAGTACTACACACATTCATTTTCTATGAATCAACACAAAAACTGTTTCTCAATCAAGACTTTAATGATGTTAACAATTCTGTTAGACATGTTTATTAACTAAATAATTATAAATGAAAACTCAATCACACCTGTAGTTTTATGATTATATCGCATAGTTCCACAAATTGTGTTAATATCTTCCTGTTTTCAAGGTGAATTAAATACTTACTGGTGCAAATATTTATAATCGGAGCACCAAAAACTATCGGTGATTGTTTGCCAGTAATGGAACATCACATTACATCAACGGTATCACTCAAAATGGCGGCTTTCAAAGCATCACTTCAAGGTGAATACGAGTCAAAATATCACTGGAAATGATCAATTTGTTCTAAAAATGTAAAATGAAAAGTAAATCTAGTGTTTTAGAGGGGATACCAATCATTTCCAGCAATAATTCAACACGTATACACCTTGAATTGATGCATGAAACCATTAGTCCAAACATGGCCTGAAAGTCTGTAATATAAGTTTTGGGTTTGGTACGTCCTTTGAAATCAGTGAAAGGATGTACCAAACCCAACGTTTGAAAGGACGTACCAAACCAAAAACTTATATTACGGACTTTCAGGCCATGTTTGGACTAGAAACCCACCAGCTGAATCAGATTGCAAGATGCTATCTGTTCCGAGTATCAATCAAATCACTTCTGCTTTTCAATGATTCAATGTGCTGTTTACTTTCATGCATCAATTCAAGATTGGAATGAGTGGAATTATCAGATTCTTATAAAAAGCGTATAATAAAAAGAAAATCTAGTGTTTTTGAGTAGATACTGAAAATTATCTCACTTGTGACCGAGACAAATGGTAATTTTCGCTTATGCAAGCGCTCGCGAAAAATAAACATTTGTCTCGGTCACTCATGAGATAATTTTCGGTATCCACTCAAAAACATTAGATATCCTCTATGTACTGACTAGTTTAGAAAATAGTTTACTCAGCATTAATCCTTTACCCAACACAGAGAAAATGAAATTTTATTACTTTAATTACTATTTTTATAAACTGTTCCAAAAACTTCAACAAAACCATAACATGTGACCCCTCATTGGAATGAGCTCGATGGGCTCATTCCAATGAATGTTCACATGATATGGTTTTGTTGAAATACTTGTTGAACTACTCAATTTCCAAATTACGTGGGCGGATGCGGGCAATTCGTTAGGTAAAGTGTTAAGTTGCTAATTACTTACCTCACATAAAGGATGATCTACCTCTGACTGTCCCGACAGAAAATCAAACAAAAAACTTGTCACCTGGAAACACCAGAAAAAAAGAAATAGACTAAATGTTGGGAATTTCAAATTTAATTCTACCTTAAAAAACAAGTAGAGACATAGACTGCTGAAAAAAATATTACATTACATAAATTATCAACATTTGATTTTTTTATTAGGGTTTAATGAAACTTTGAACAGCCCAGATCACTTCATGTCAGGCAGTTTTATGGGTGGAGGACGCCAGAGTACACGGAGAGAACCACTGGGCAGTGGTGAGCAACTACCAGACTCCCTGACATCAAATTATGATAATACTTCTTGGAGACTGCTGTAAAAAAGCTGCCCAAGAAATGATATTATGGGCTGAATGAAAATATCTATAAAGACGATTTCTTTTAGTCACTCTACATCTTATTTGAATGGCTACTTTGAATATTTTAACCCATATCAATACTCAGAAGACTTGGATATACATACAAACTACTCAGGCCTGGCATTCTGAAAAATGCAGGAGGGCAAAAAATCACTCTCCTCTATCAGCTTAGGAGAGCAATTAGCTTTACACAGCATTTTAAGTATCCAGTTGAACAAACTCATTGAAACTGAAACCAACAGACTACATCAGTGATTTTATTAACTTTACTAAGGTAAAGCAAAATCTCTTAGACACCTATGTCTCACTCAACAACCGGACACACACTTGACAAGACCTGTGTGTGTACCCAGACCTGTTGTCCAAGAGGGTCATATGCCTACCGCTACCACCTTCAACCCCCCCAAGGGGGGTTGAAGGTGGTAGCGGTAGGCATACGACTTTCTTGGACAACAGGTCTGCTTGAATCTACAGCCACATCCTGGTGCAAGTGCTTCAAGTGACAGGATAGTAGTAATGGTAGTATATTATAGTGTCAATATTCCTTGAATAATTACCCCTCAAACTGTGATGTCAGTTGTTGAACTTGAAACTGACAGAAAAAAAAATATTGCTGTGGCCCATTTTGCTTCAAATGATTGCAGCTGTGTTTGGGTATGGTTGCAGCCATTACCTTTTACCTCTAAACCACTTTCAAAATGAAATTACGTGATGTTATGTGACTTCGAAGTTAAATTACATTTTTGCTTTACAACAAAAATTTAATGTGATCATAATACATGTAATCTCCATCATCCCAGATCAAAATATTTAGGAGGGCAATTTTTCGCTCTCCTTAATTCTTTCAGGAGGGCAGTAAGGAGAGCTAAAAAATTGCTCTCCTGAAATTGCCAAGCCTGACTACTTCAAGAATTACATGGCACTCTGAGGCAGCACGGTGGCCTTGGGCAAGGCACTTTATCCCAGTTGCCTACAAGGGGGCACAATGACGCCGTGTACTAAGGTATACTGCACGTCGATGGTGCTCATGTCTTCAACCACTGTAACCCTGCTTGAGCTGAGCTTGAACAGAGTTAGAATGTTGAGGAGCTGACAGTTACTCGTCGATGCTTGGTGGTTCTCTCCGGGTGCTCCGGCTTCCTCCACCTGTAAAACTGTCATGGTCATGATTAGCGATTGTTCATAAGTATGTGACCTTAAACACCAATAAATAAATATAAATTCATGGCACTCTGAAATCCATAAGTCTGTCAAAAGAGCAGGAAACAGTTATATACTTCAAACAGTCAGGAATAGGCCCTGTTTCTTGAGAGTGGACACTATTCCTGGCTACGTGCACAAACAATAAAAATTTTATTAATTTTAGAATGCTTGTTATTAAATATTCATGTGAGTATAACAAGTCAATTTTTAACATTTTTACTTCTTTTTTTAGCTTTTCATTCCATTATTTTAAGATTTTACAAAGATTCCACAGACCTATTACAGTTTTGCATATCTACTTATTTTAGTTTCTATAAATACATCATTCTTAAATTCATGTTAATTAACTGTAACTGTTAACTAGCTAAGTGCTAAAAGCCACTATCAGGGCCTTAAAGAAATGAGGGTACCAGAACAAAAGTCAACATTTGTCCTTGCTCATGTTTCATTTTCAGTCAAATGCAAATAATATTTTAATATAAATTTGTTTTGTTACAAATTATTGGAGAGTGCCTGTCGGCACTCTCCAATAATTTGTATTAAAACAAGCTCTGAATAACAAAGTTAGACCAACAAAAATAATGTAGCCCTCAGCCAGTGAAGTATAGCAGTTCCAAGTCAATAGCATCCTGATAAATACATATATGTGTTGAACAGGTTAATTTATTGTAAATAATTTTATATACAAAACTATTTACAATATGTACTAAACGGTTCTCGTCAGATCACCGAAGTTAAGCAACGTTGAGCCCGGTCAGTCCTTGGATGGGTGACCATCTGAGCGATCGATTCGGACTCCTGCATTGTGTCCTGGGGCACGGCATGTCGATGGTGCACATGTCTTCAACCAATCTAACCCTGCCTGTGCTGCAGTGCAGAGTTACTATGCTGGGAGCTGGCAGCTGCTCATCGTTGCTCGGTGGTTCTCTCCGGATACTCCAGTTTCCTCCACCCGTAAAAACTGTCACCGACACGATATGATCTTGGCTGTTAAAGTGTCATTAAACCCTAATAAATAAATAAATATGTACTAAACAAATCTGATGAGTTAAAAAAATATCTGACTAACAAAGTAAATCCCCATTAGCTGAATAAAAAATATTGTATTGCATCAGAGATTCACACAGATAATGACAACCTTCTTTGCTATGCAGATTTTTTGGGTCCCTATTACATTTAATGAAAGCATATTAATCCATCACATCTTGTCTGACAGAGCAGTAAGATTTGTCTCAAACAAGATATATAGGGGATCTGTAATGCATCATGATTTCATATGAAATTTCTGTACTCAGTTCACTAATATTAGAGAAGAAGGTTAAGAAATTTCATGTCAACACACAACAAATTTGAGATTCTTTTTATCAAATAATGTGTAATTTAACCTTTTACCTGATGTAATGACTAAACATGCCAGTATTTTATTATTATTTGCTATTTGTGAATGAATGAATGAAAGGTTTTAGTGCAACAAAAGGTGCGCAGGGACGATGTGGGATTTACAAATCCCTTGCAACCCGGTTAACCTTATTTTATTTCACTTGGATCACACAGGCCTAGCTTTCCTATTGCCTCAAATGGGGTCTGAGGGGGTATGCACGTGGTTAGAATTCCCGGCAGTTTACGTTGGAGTGATAAATTGTCAATACTCAATCCCTCAACGCCATTAAGACTATTAGAGAGTGGGCTCTATTCGGTTCCAGCTCAGCGATGGTAGAGGTTTGAGTCCCACCATGGTTGCGAGCCAGAATATAATGTTGTGCGATGGCAAATTTAAGGGAAAAAGAAAACCAAACAGCAATGCCGGTTTGGTAGTGGCCCCGGTATATGACCATAGCGGTTACAAAAAAGGAGTGGAGAAAGCTCCAACAGTTTAGTTTGAAAAGCCAGGAGTCATCCATCAAGCCTTCTGGGAGATAGGTTGCCGTATTCTATTTGTATTCGGTAAAACAGTTAATGAAATAGAAGAGAAGATTAATTCAATTCTACTTCTGAAACCAACTGACTTACAACATTATAAGGTCGACATTGACTTCTGATGTCATTCCCATGTTTGACATGTTGTGAAAGATATCTTCAGTAATGACCTAGCTATTTGGTGGTGATTTTGTGATAAATTAGAAAAAATAAATTTATCAAAAAGAATACACAGAAAATATCATTTGCGGTTTAGAAGAATATCCCTGCTAACTGCATATTTTCCACCGGAAAAAATTAATTATTCAAGGCACTTAATCCTGATTGCCCACAGTGACACTGTGTACTAAGGCATACTGCACATCGATGGTGCACTTGCCTTGAACCAATGCTAACTCTTCATATGCAGAGTTAGTATGTTGAGGAATCTCACAGTTGCTCAACAGTGGTGGATCTCCCAGGTACCCTGGCTTCCTCCATCCATAAAATTTCCCAACACAAGGTGATCCTGGCTGTCAAAAGTGTTGTTAAACACTGAATCTTCACAGTTTGTTATTTTTACTGTTTTCATAGCTTATGAATTGGATATGATGCCAAAAACACCTGACATGATGACAAAAAATGAAAATAATAATTATTTTTAAAAAAAACTACTGCATGTGTTGTGGACAAGTCATGTTGAAAAAAGTTTTATTTTTACACAAATACAGCAAAATCATGCTAGTTCAATGACTATAAATAATGCTTCCTTACAATAACAAGAGGCCCCAGGGGGCCTGAGGGCGCTCACCTGACATGGTAGCCTAAATATCAACCCAGAGAATTGATTTCAACAAGTTGCATCTGCTCCTCCTAAGGAAAGCTTATACCAAATATCCAAAGATTCTGACCAGTGGATCTAAAAAAAAAAGATTTTTAAAGAATATTCCTCATATTGAACTAAGTTATAATTCGGGCTCCCATGGGGAGCCCATATATTAACCCACGGTCTTGGCTTTAACAAACATGAATCTCACTAAGCTAAGGATGCAGCACACCAAATATCAAAACATTCCGACTGCTGGATCTGAAGAAGAAGATTTTTAAAGAAAATTCCTCATTTTGAACTAAGGTACAATTCGAGCTCCCACAGTGAGTCCAAATATGGACCTAGGGACATGCCTTGAGCAAACTTCAATCTCACCCCCCTAAGGATGCTGCATACCAAATATCAAAACATACCGACTGCTGGATCTGAAGAAGAAGATTTTTAAAGAAAATTCCTCATTTTGAACTAAGTTATCATTTGGGCTCCCACAGTGAGCACAAATATGGACCTAGGGACATGGCTTGAACAAACTTGAATCTCACCCCCGAAGGATGCTGCATACCAAATATCAAACCATTCCGACTGCTGGATCTGAAGAAGATTTTTAAAGAAAATTCCTCATTTTGAACTAAGTTATAATTCGGGCTACCACAGTGAGCCCAAATATGAACCCAGGGACTTGCCTTGAACAAACTTGAATCTCACCCCCGTAAGCATGGTGCATACCCAACATCAAAAGATTCTGCCTGCTGGATCTTGAGAAGAAGATTTTCAAAGAAATTTGCCTGAAATGCACTCAGTTCAAATTTGGGCTCCTATACTGAGCCCAAATATAAACCCAGGGGACCGATTTGAACAAACTTAAATCAGATCCACCCCACAATGTTGCATACCAAATATCAAAAGATTCTGCTTGCTGGATCAGGAGAAGAAGATTTTTTAAGAAATTTGCCTGAAATGCACTAAGTTCGAATTCGGGCTTCTATAGTGAGCCCAAATATGAATCCAGGGGGTCGATTTGAACAAACTTGAATCAGATCCACCCCACAATGTTGCATACCAAATATCAAAAAATTCTGCCTGCTCGATCTGGAGAAGAAGATTTTTGAAGAAATTTGCCTGAAATGCACTAAGTTTGAATTCGAGCTTCTATACTGAGCCCAAATATAAACCCAGGTGGCTGATTTGAACAAACTTGAATCAGATCCACCCCACAATGTTGCATGCCAAATATCAAAAGATTCTGCCTGCTCCATCTGAAGAAGAAGATTTTTTAAGAAATTTGCCTGAAATGCACCAAGATCGAATTCGGGCTTCTATAGTGAGCCCAAATATGAATCCAGGGAGCCGATTTGAAGAAACTTGAATCAGATCCAACCCACAATGTTGCATACCAAATATCAAACGATTCTGCCTGCTGGATCTGGAGAAGAAGATTTTTTAAGAAATTTGCCTGAAATGCACTAAGTTCGAAATCGGGCTTCGATTTCTATAGTGAGCCCAAATATGAATCTAAGGAGGTGATTTGAACAAACTTGAATCAGATCCACCCCACAATGTTGCATACAAAATATCAAAAGATTCTGCCTGCTGGATCTGGAGAAGAAGATTTTTTAATCTTTCTCCCCTTGCCAACAAGTGTTAAAAAGTGCTGACTCAGCACTTTTTCAAAAGTCCTGAAAAAAGTACCTTGTAATCAAACCGATAGGGATTTTTTCAAACCATTCTATTCTACTGGATAAAAGTAAGCTTTATACAAAATAAGAATTCTCTGTGCCGTGTAGTTTTGGAGATATGGCAGTTTTAAGATTTTTCCTATTTTTGGCTCCCGAGGTTCCCACGGGGCAATGAGAAAAATTTTTTTTGCATCAATCAACTACTTATGACCCGTTATCATCTCATATCAAATTTGGTTCAAATTGACCTCACGGTTCTGAAAATAGAAATTTTAGGCATGGCCAAAATTTTGGCCCCTCCCACAACGAATCAAATAATGCCCGACAAACTTCTCTTGAACAAACTTGATTCTAAACCTCAAAAGGACTCTGTATACCATATATCAAGTCTTTGCTACCGGTGGTTCATTAGAAGAAGATTTTCAAAATATTTGGCCATTTTTTCCTCACACCTCTGCTCAATATGAGCCGAAACCTATTTTGGATAAAAATCAAAATGCCCCTATATAACCACTACTTACATGAAATTTAATTAAAATGTGGCCAGTGGTTTAGGAGAAAGAGGCTCAAACACCACCTTCACGCAGGACGACGGATGACAGACGACGGACGACGGACGAAGAGTGATAAGAAAAGCTCACCCTGACTTTCAGTCAGGTGAGCTAAAAATGCAGGAGGGCTAAAATCGCTCTCCTCGCATGGCCTAGGGGAGCAATTAGCTCTCCTCAAGCTTACAAAAGCTAAAAGTGGCAAGATGAATTAATGAATTGTGCCTAGTGGGCTTTGTACTCACATTTTATTTGGTGCTGCTAACCAGGTAGTCTCTGTGAGATATGGCTACATTACCCCTCCCACACCTCCGGGCTTGGTAAGGCCCAGAGCTGTGGGAGTAGCAGTGTGACCTTATTGCAGAGACCACTAACATAGCAGAGATCTGAAAACCTGTGGGTTTTAGGAATAGGCTGTTGTGGTAATCATTATTTTCTAAGACTAGGAGGGCTATTTTTCGCCCTCCTCAATTTTTTTAAGACAAGCAGAAGGCGAGTGAATAAATCACTCTCCTGAAAATGCCAGGCCTGACATTTGCAGGAGCAGCTTGTCACAAGCATTTTTATTTATCATTTAAATGTAGCTCGGATATTAACAAATTGGATGAACAATCATCCATGCTTTCAACTGCTAATCCAGCAGAAATTTTTTTACCAAAGAAGCAATAATTGGCGTTAACGGGCCAGAAGGTAGTACACACTGTGGTCATAAACAGCAGTTTTACTTGATCTACCTAAACACCCCCCCCCCCCCCCCCCAAACCCCACCCCCAACCAAACTGATGTTCAAATATTAAAATGTCAAACTGCAACTTTTTGCCATACTGCAACTAGGAATTAAACCAATTCAATCTTGTTTCACAGAGCTCACAGAGCTCTTATTTGAGCTCTCAGAGTGAAACTGCTTGAGTTCCTAGCAGGGGAACACAAAAATTGGTGTTTGAAATTTCAGTACTTTGTCATCAGTGTGCATGGGGTTAATAGAAATCTTCCAAGCCCCGTAAAACAAGTGATAATGGTTGAATCTCTTAATGGTAGACTAGTCAAACAAGAATGATGTTATTCAGTAAGCATGTACTTGCCTTGACAATAAATTTTGAAGAATTGATTGCAAAAATGATAACATTTTCACCAGGAAGATGAAAATAAACAAGGTGCAATGCCACCGGTAACCCCTGCCAATGGGTTTCTAAGTTGAAGGGTTTCTAAGTTGAAAAAAGTGGAAAAAGGTCCATAACTCTAAAAAAGGAAATGGACAAAACCTGTTACTTGTAAATATCCTTTCCCTGATGGTGGTGTATCAGCATACCAAAGATCATTTAAATCCAACATCCACTGACTGAGATATGAAGGTACAAAGTTGTTACAGATGGACGGACAAACAAATGGACGAACAGGCAGATGAACGGATGGACAGACCCCATTTCTATATCCCCTGCAAACTTCGTTTGGCGGGTGATAATTAAGTTTACATCATCATTGTTTAACCCTTTACCTAACGTGAAAAGCAGACGACACTTGCAAAACAAATTCTTGAATAACTAATTTTTTTCATTTTTTGTCTCAAAAACATAGGTTATGACCCCTCGTTGGAACGAGCTCGACAAGCTCGTTCCAACGAGGGGTCATAACCTATGTTTTTGAGACAAAAAATGAAAAAAATAGTGAAAATTAATTGGCGATTTTTGAGAATAGCGCTGGCCGGTTTTGGCCGTTACGTTGGGTAAAGGGTTAAAATGTCATGGATTAAAACAGTTGACATGGGGCATATTCAGATCTTCATTTGGCTGGTGATAATTAAGTTTACATCATCATTGTTGTTTAAAATATCATGGTTTAAAAACAGTTGACATGGGGCACATTCAGATTTTAAAACGACGTGCCATAGTTCTGTCTCTGAATCCCATCAAAGCAGGTTCTAGCCATCTCTAAATATTTCAAAGCAGTTTCACTCTGAGTGCAAATAAGGGATATTATCAGGGGTGGAGCCATGATTTCTCTGACAAGGCTTGTGTTCCCTAGCAGTGGGCTATGATATACTCTGACAAAGAAGGAGGCTGTTTCCCCAATATGTGGGCTAGACTTCCCAGACAGGAGGGAGGGGGTTGTAGCCCCTCTGACAATCTGGAGAGACCTCTGGGTATCAGCAAAATGTGAACAGCTGGACTTAAATTGAGGTAAGTGCATCCTTTTGGATCCCCTGTGTAATGTAAGTGTAATGTTATAAATAAAGCCAAGGACCACACCAGTACTAAATATTATGTATGTGATAATACCTTGACTCGATGACTGAGATTTTCCATACTTCCAGGTCCTGTTTCACCAAGCAGTGTGAAGTCTTGACTGTTCTCATCCAACGCATACCTAGAAGAATAAATTTACAGTGAATGTATTTATTTATTTGGGGAGTGCAGTGGCTCAGTGCTGGTAGACTGGTGAACTTCTATGCTTGAGGTCCCGAGTTCGATCCCCATCCGGGACGGCCCGAATTGTGTCCTTGGGCAAGGCACTTTACCCGGGTTCCTACATGGGGGCGAATGATGACGCTGTGTACTGAGGTGTACTGCACATCGATGGTGCACATGTCTTCAACTGCTGTAACCCTGCTTGAGCAGAGCTTGAACAGAGTTAGAATGTTGAGGAGCTGACAGTTGCTCATCGTTGCTCCGTGGTTCTCTGGCTTTCTCCACCTGTAAAACTGTCACGATTAGCCATTGTGCATAAGTATGTGACCTTAAATACCAATAAATAAAATAATAATAATAATAATTTATTTATTTATTTATTTATTGGTGTTTAAGGTCACATACTTATGCACAATGGCTAATCGTGACCATGACAATTTTATGGGTGGAGGAAGCAGGAGTACTCAGAGAAAACCACCGAGCATCAATGAGCAACTGTCAGCTCCTCAACAATCTTACTCTGTTCAAGCTCTGCTCAAGTACGGTTACAGCTGTTGAGGACATGTGCATTATTGACGTGCAGTACGCCTTCATACATGGCATCATCGTCCCTCCCCCCTCTCCCCCCCCCCCCCCCCCCCCCCATGTAGGCAACCAGGATAAAGTGCCTTGCCCAAGGACACAACACAGGTTGTCCCAAACGGGGATCAAACTTGGGACCTCTAGCATAGAAGTCCAACAGTCTACTACTGAGCCACCGCACTCCCTTACAATATACATTGCTCTCATTCTAAATGCAATTTTAAGTCCTTGCATACTGCTGGTGGATACTCCTCTCCAGGACACCCGTCACTGAAATGAGCATAAGTTTGGTACATTTAACCATATTTTCCAATTGAATGAATTTTTTGATTAACGATTTCTTGATTTAAATTTAGATGATTTTTTCATCAAAGCTAGTCATGGCTGCTACACAGCAGCCATGACAAGATATGATGAAAAATATTTTGAAAATACTCAGCAAGTTAACCCTTTACCTAAAATAGCAGCCAAAAATAGCCAGAAAATTAACCAGAATAAGCCTACCACAGCCTAAAATATTTCGGAAGTTTCTCAGTAAAACTATACAAATATGGATATCATTAGAACTAGCTTGAGCTGGTTCCAATGATATCCATATTTGTACAGTTTCCTTGAAAATTTGTGAAATTTCTTTTTGAAAAATGTGAAAATTAATTTATTTTTTCAAAATATTGTGTTAGGTAAAGGGTTAAGAGTTTGTGAACATATACATGTACATGTAAACTATCTGTGACAGATGGATAAGTATTTCCAATTTATTTCTATTAACCCTTTACCCAACGAATCTTCCTATCCGCCCACATAATATGCAAATTCAGCAGCAGAAAAAATATTATTTTTCGAAAAATTTCAACAAAACCATATCATGTGACCCCTCTTTGGAATGAGCTCATCGAGACCGTTCCAATGAGGGTCACATGATATGGTTTTGTTGAAATTTTTTGAAAAAATTTAAAAAACGATATTTAAAATAATAAATTTTGATATCGTCTGCGTTGGGTAAAGGGTTAATTTGTAAATCACCAAGTGTAAATAAAACATTTGTACCATCTTCTTTCTACTTTTTTAATTAAAATTTCAGAACTTTTCAATCAGAGTTATATCTGTTAGATATCAGATTCTTTCTGTAACCAGATCACTTGTTCTACCACACCTGACATTTAGCTTACTGTGAGGTGAGTGGAATATTACTGAAATGAATCACCTTTAACTCCTTGTATGCTGCTGGCAGATGTTCCTGCCCAGGACACAAAAGCTCTTGCGACTGAAATTATTTATTTATTTATTTATTTATTTATTTATTTATTTATTTATTTATTTATTTATTTATTGGTGTTCAAGGTTGTATATTTCTGCACAATGGCTAATCATGACCATGTCAGTTTTACGGGTGGAGGAAGCTGGAGAACCTGGACAGAACCACAAACCAACAGCAAGCAGCTGTCAGCACCACAACATACTAACGCCACACAAGCAGGGTTAGCATTGGCTGAAGACAGGTGCACCATCGATGTGCAATTCGCTTATTACACGTCATCATGCCCCCATGTGGGCGATGGGGCTAAAGTGTCTTGACCAAGGACACAGCGTGGTTGCCGCAGGTGGGATTCAAACCGAGGACTTGTGACTTGCAGCCTGAGTCATCGCATCCCTGGGACTGAAATATGTTTGATTTGGACACATTTTACAAAATTTCTGCCCTTTGAACTGAATGGACCTTTAGACCAATGAATTCTTGAGTTAAATTTAGATGAATTTTTCATCAAATCTAGTCATGGCTGCTTGGCTGCAGCCATGACTAGATTTGATGAAAAATATTCTGAAAATACTCCGTTTAAGATTTAATCCTTTATCTAATGAATCTGTGCATCCACCCCACGAAATATACAAATTCAGAGGTTGAAAAATATATTTTTCAAAAGATTTCAACAACACCTTATCATATGACTCCATCCCTCATTGGAACGAGTTTGAGCTCATTCCAGTGAGTGTTCACATGATATGGGTTTGTTCACAATTTTTAAAAAATTTGAAAAAATAATATTTAAAATAATATATTTTGAGTTGATATGATATGTGTTGAGTAAAGGGTTATTCACCTGATATCTCATTTATTGAGGATTTTCAAGGAATGTTTTACTATTCAAGAACTTTCCAGGTCCTTGTCAAAGGCTTACTAAATTCTTTGACTTTCAAGAAATTCAAGGACCTATGGTGAAACCTAAACCAAATTTGTTCTAACAACTGAAGAAAGTTATTACAGTGGGCCCTATTTAATTGGATATTGCTTTATGGAATAATCGACTTAAATACAAGCAATTTAAAAAACCATGCCATTTACCATTCCTTTGGTACAAATTGCAATGGTAATTGCATATGAGTTACAGAGCAAATACCTGTTTTGGGAGATTTTTTATTGGGGTTTAATGACACTTTTGACAGCCAGGATCAACTTGTGTTGGACAGTTTACCAGTGGAGGAAGCCGGAATACCCAGAGTGAACCACCGAGCAACTGTCAGACTCCCTAATGTACTAGCAATGGTTGAAAACAAGTGCACCATCGACGTGCAGTCCGCCTTAATACACAGCATCACCATGCCCCCACTTGGGCAACTGGGATTAAGTGCCTTGCCTGAGGAGACAGTTACCTCTGGTGGGGATCAAGCATTAGACCTTTCACTTTGAAGTCCAATGCTGTATCCACTGAGCCACTTTGTTAATCCTTTACGTAAAGAATTGGCCACATCCACCAACAAAATTTACAAAATCAATAGTTGAAATAAACAAATTTAAAAAAAAATGTCAACAAAGCCATATAGTGTGATCCCTCATTGGAAAGAGCCCATCAAGCTCAGTCCAATGAGGGGTTACATGATATGGTTTTGTTGAAATATTTTGATAAACAACAAAAAAATTAAAATAACAAAATTTGATATCATGTGACTTGGGTAAACGGTTATTAATCAAATCAAAATCAAACAATTGCACTGATAACCCTCAAATTCACTAGCATTATAAAGACATATTTGGTCTCATTTGTTCCCATATAATCATTTATTCTATAATACAGTGGAATTCTGCTAACCCTTTACCCAATGAATTGGCCACTTCATATACAAATTCAGAAGCTGAAAACTTGTTCCTTGTGCATATCCGTTCGCCAGGTGGGTCTATCAGCATATGTACCAAAGGCGATCAAAATCCAACCAACAGCTTTGAAATTACAATGCAAAACATTTGTACAGACAGATGGATGGACGGATGAACAGAGGGCTTCACTAGATGCCCCTGAATCCTCCTTTGGAAGTAGGGGCATAATTAACCCTTAACCCTTTACCCAATGCAGACGATATCAAAATTTATTATCTTAAACATTGTTTTTTCAAATTTTTCAAAAAATTTCAACAAAACCATATCATGTGATCCCTCGTTGGAAGGAGCTTGATGAGCTCGTTCCAATGAGGGGTCACATGATATGGTTTTGTTGAAATTTTTTGAAAAATAATATTTTTTCAACTACTGAATTTGCATATTACGCGGGCAGATGTGGCCGATTCGTTGGGTAAAGGGTTAAACCAATACACAGGATATCAAAAATTTATTATTTTTATCATTATTGTTTTAAAATTTTTCGAAAAACTTTCAACAAAACCATATCCTGAGACCTTTCTTTGGAATGAGTTCATTCCAATGAGGGACCACATGATATGGTTTCAATGAATGTTTTGAAAAATCTTTTTTTTCAATTGTTAAATTTCAAAAATTATGCTCACAGATGAAGGTACACTGAATGGTTTTGTGTTTGAAATTTATATCCAACTTATTCAATCAAGAGATATTCAATTATATGAGCTCCACTGTATCTTGTTTGACAGACTCCATAAGACCTGTAAAACAAGATACAGAATAAATACACAGTTTGGCATTGAAGGTATGGTAAAAGGTTTTGTGTTTGAAATTTATATTCAATTAACATGGTTATTCAATTAAGAGGTAACCAAATTATATGGGCTCCGCTGTATCTTGTTTGACAGACTGCACAAAAACTGTAAAACAAGATACAGAATAAATACACAGTTTGGCATTGAAGGTATGGTAAAAGGTTTTGTCTTTGAAATTTATATTCAATTAACAGGTTTATTCAATAAAGAGATATTCAATTATATGGGGTCCACTGTATCTTGTTTGACAGACTCGATAAGCTCTATAAAATAAGATATGATAGAATAAAGACACAGTTTGTCATTGAGTTATATTCAATTAAGAGGGTTATTGAATTAAGAGATATACAATTACATGGTCTGCACCATATACTGTTTCACAGACTCCATGAGCCCTGTAAAACAAGATATAGAATAAATACACAGTTTGGCATTGAATGTATGGTAAATGGTTTTGTGTTTGAATTTTATATTCAATTAACTGGGTTATTCAATTAAGAGGTATACAATTATATGGACTTCACTCTATCTAGTTTGACAGACTCCATAAGCCCTATAAAACAAGATATGATAGAATAAAGACACAGTTTGTCATTGAAGGTATGGTAAATGGTTTTGTGCTTGAGTTATATTCAATTAAGAGGGTTATTCAATTATGAGATATACAATTATATGGGCTTCACCATATCTTGTTTGACAGACTCCATAAGCTCTGTAAAACAAGATAGAGAATATAGAAGAATACACAGTTTGGCATTGAAGGTATGGTAAATGGTTTTGTGTTTGAAATTTATATTCAATTAACTGAGTTATTCAATTAAGAGATATACAATTATATGGACTCCACTCTGTCTTGTTTGACAGACTCCAAAAGGTCTATAAAACAAGATATGATAGAATAAAGACACAGTTTGTCATTAGAATAATGCCAAACACCAAAGCCTGCTTAATTAAATATTCCTGTTATTTGAATATCATTCACTGGCAATGTGGCTATTTAATTAACAGGGATACAGTTACCTTGATGGTGGCACCAGTTTGTGGATGACATTATCATCTTCTGTTATTGTGGCTTCCTGAAATGCAAAACTAGATGGTGTCACTTGTGTGCAAAGCACACTATAGTGTATCCCCGCATTTGCATCCTTGACTTTGTATGAATGCTTGATACAAAGAAGAAATGTATTATATGACACACTAAAATCATATTGAGTGGCACAGGTGACACAGCTTCAAGCGCACCTACAGACTCCACTGCAACATTTGGGCATGGTTTTAGCGTTTCGAATTACATACATGTACCCTGGGAGCCTAGCGGCGGAAACGGTCTAAGAAAACATGAAAGTGGCAACGGTGGCACCCCAAAAATCTGAAACCTTCGTGCACATCTACAGACCCTACTGCAACTTTTGAGCATAGTTTTAGCATTTCAAATTACATACTCTGGGAGCTTTTCGCCGGAAATGATCTAAGAAAACATGAAAGAAAAATGGTGGCACCGCCACGTGGCATCTGAAAAATCTGAAACCTTTGTACGCATCTACAGACCTTACTGCAACATTTGAGCATGTGTTAAGCATTTCGAATTACTTACCCTAGGAGCCGTTCGCTGGAAACGGTCTAAGAAAACACAAAAGTGGCAACAGTGACACAGCCACTTAGCACCCAAAAAATCCAAACCTTCCTACGCATTTACAGACTCTACTGCAACATCTCAGCATGGTTTTAGCATTTCGAATTACATACTCTAGGAGACTTTCGCCGGAAACGGTCTAAGAAAACACGAAAGTGGCAATGGTGGCACAGCCACGTGGCACCTGAACAATCCGAAATCTTTGTGCACATCTACAGACCCTACTGCAACATTTGAGCATGGTTTTACCATTTTGAAATACATACTGTAGGAGCCTTTCGCCGGAAATGGTCTAAGAGAACATGAAAGAGGCAACGGTAGCACAGCCACGTGGCACCCCAAAAATCCAAAACCTTTGTGCGCATCTACAGACCCTACTGCAACATTTGAGCATGGTTTTAGGATTTCGAATTACATACCCTAGGAGCCTTTCACCGGAAACGGTCTAAGAAAATGTGAAAGTGGCAACAGCACAGCCACTAGGCAGCTGAAAAATCTGAAACCTTCGTGCACATCTACAGACCCCACTGAAACATTTGAGCATGGTTTTAGCGTTTCGAATTACATACCCTAGGAGCCTTTTGCCGGAAACGGTCTAAGAAAACACAAAAATGGCAACGGTGGCACAGCCACGTGGCACCTGAAAAATCCGAAACCTTCGTGCGCATCTACAGACCCCACTGCAACATTTGAGCATGGTTTTAGCGTTTCGAATTACATACCCTAGGAGCCTTTCGCCGGAAACGGTCTAAGAAAACACAAAAGTGGCACAGCCACGTGGCACCTGAAAAATCGGAAACCGTCGTGCACATCTACAGACCCTACTGCAACATTTGAGCATGGTTTTAGCATTTCGAATTACATACCCTTGCAGCCTTTCGCCGGAAACGGTCTAAGAAAACACGAAAGTGGCAATGGTGTCGCAGCCAGGTGGCAGCTGAAAAATCCTAAATCTCCGTGCGCATCTAAAGACCCCACTGCAACATTTGAGCATGGTTTTAGCATTTCGAATTACATACCCCAGGAGCCTTTCGCCGGAAACAGTCTAAGAAAACACAAAAGTGGCAACGGTGGCACAGCCACATGGCACCTGAAAAATCCAAAACCTTTGTGCGCATCTACAGACCCCACTGCAACATTTGAGCATGGTTTTATCGTTTCGAATTACATACCCTAGGAGCCTTTCGCCGGAAACGGTCTGAGAAAACACAAAAGTGGCAACGGTGGCACAGCCACGTGGCACCTGAAAAATCGGAAACCTTTGTGCACATCTACAGACCCTACTGCAACATTTAAGCATGGTTTTAGCATTTCTAATTACATACCCTAGGAGCCTTTCGCCGGAAACGGTCTAAGAAAACATAAAAGTGGCAATGGTGGCGCAGCCACATGGCAGCTGAAAAATCTGAAACCTTCATGCGCATCTACAGACTCCAATGCAACATTTGAGAATGGTTTTAGCATTTCGAATTACATACCCTAGGAGCCTTTCGCCGGAAACGGTCTAAGAAAACACAAAAGTGGCAACGGTGGCACAGCCACGTGGTACCTGAAAAATCGGAAACCTTCGTGCGCATCTACAGACCCCACTACAACATTTGAGCATAGTTTTAGTGTTTCGAATTACATACCCTAGGAGCCTTTCGACGGAAACGGTCTAAGAAAACACGAAAGTGGCAATGGTGGCGCAGCCACATGGCAGCTGAAAAATCCAAAACCTTCGTGCGCATCTACAGACCCCTCTGCAACATTTGAGCATGGTTTTAGCATTTCGAATTACATACCCTAGGAGCCTTTCGTCGGAAACGGTCTAAGAAAACACAAAAGCGGCAACGATGGCACAGCCACGTGGCACCTGAAAAATCTGAAACCTTTGTGCGCATCTACAGACCCCACTGCAACATTTGAGCATGGTTTTAGCATTTCGAATTACATACCCTAGGAGCCTTTCGCCGGAAACGGTCTAAGAAAACACAAAAGTGGCAACGGTGGCACAGCCACGTGGCACCTGAAAAATCCGAAACCTTTGTGCGCATCTACAGACCCTACTGCAACATTTGAGCATGGTTTTAGCATTTCGAATTACATACCCTAGGAGCCTTTTGCCGCAAACGGGCTAAGAAAACACAAAAGTGGCAATGGTGGCACAGCCACGTGGCACCTGAAAAATCGGAAACCTTTGTGCACATCTACAGACCCTACTGCAACATTTAAGCATGGTTTTAGCATTTCTAATTACATACCCTAGGAGCCTTTTGCCGCAAACGGGCTAAGAAAACACAAAAGTGACAATGGTGGCACAGCCATGTGGCACCTGAAAAATCGGAAACCTTTGTGCACATCTACAGACCCTACTGCAACATTTGAGCATGGTTTTAGCGTTTCAAATTACATACCCTAGGAGCCTTTCGCCGGAAACGGTCTAAGAAAACACGAAAGTGGCAATGGTGGCGCAGCCAGGTGGCAGCTGAAAAATCTGAAACCTTTGTGCGCATCTACAGACCCTACTGCAACATTTGAGCATGGTTTTAGCATTTCGAATTACATACCCTAGGAGCCTTTTGCCGCAAACGGGCTAAGAAAACACAAAAGTGGCAATGGTGGCACAGCCACGTGGCACCTGAAAAATCGGAAACCTTTGTGCACATCTACAGACCCTACTGCAACATTTGAGCATGGTTTTAGCGTTTCGAATTACATACCCTAGGAGCCTTTCGCCGGAAACGGTCTAAGAAAACACGAAAGTGGCAATGGTGGCGCAGCCAGGTGGCAGCTGAAAAATCCGAAACCTTCGTGCACATCTACAGACCCCACTGCAACATTTGAGCATGGTTTTAGCGTTTCGAATTACATACCCTAGGAGCCTATCGCCGGAAACGGTCTAAGAAAACACAAAAGTGGCAACGGTGGCACAGCCACGTGGCACCTGAAAAATCCGAAACCTTCGTGCGCATCTACAGACCCCACTGCAACATTTGAGCATGGTTTTAGCGTTTCGAATTACATACCCTAGGAGCCTTTCGCCGGAAACGGTCTAAGAAAACACAAAAGTGGCAATGGTGGCACAGCCACGTGGCACCTGAAAAATCTGAAACCTTTGTGCACATCTACAGATCCTACTGCAACATTTTAGCATGGTTTTAGCATTTCGAATTACATACCCTAGGAGCCTTTTGCCGGAAACGGTCTAAGAAAACACGAAAGTGGCTACGGTGGCACAGCCACGTGGCACCCGAAAAATCCGAAACCTTTGTGCGCATCTATAGACCCTACTGCAACATCTGAGCATGGACTTAGCATTTCGAAATTACATATCCTATGAGCCTTTTGCCGGAAACGGTCTAAGAAAACACAAAAGTGGCAACGGTGGCACAGCCACGTGGCACCCGAAAAATCCGAAACCTTCCTACATATCTACAGATCATTTAGCAACACCCTAGTGTAATTTTAGAACTCCGAATTACATAGGTTGGGACTATTCAGCAAAAAAGTGAAAAAATAACGCATTTTTTAAGTGGCTCCACAGAAGCCACCTGGTGGCACAAAAATTTAAAAGTTGTATTTTTGGGTTGCACAGACCCTATCGAACAACTGTAGAAAGTTACAGCGTTTCGAATTACAAAACCGGACGTACGGACGTACGGACGTACGGCCGTACGGACGGAGATCATGACAATATCCCCGCATTTTTTAAAATGCGGGGATAAAAACACATGCAAAATTAGAAGAATTATGGTCATTTTTATGCAACAATAATTTTCCTATCTAATTTTCAGTCCATCCTTTACCCAATGCAGAGAATATCAAAATTTATTATTTTAATTTATATTTTTAAAATTTTTCAAGACTTTCAACAAAACCATATCATGTGACCCCTCACTGGAACGAGCTCGATGAGCACGTTTCAATGGGGGGTCACATATGGTTTTGTTGGAATATTTTTAAAAATTAATTTTTTTGAACTGCCCAATTTTCAGATTACGTGGGCACGATGCAGGCGATTCGTTAGGTAAAGGGTTAAAGGGTTAATGATGTTGAAATAATTATTCTAAAGAAATTTGACCATTGCAGATTGTTTATCAGTGCATTCATTCACCCATGTTAAGAGTGAATTTTACAGACTCACTCTAGACCAATAAAACTGCCAGTGTAATTCTTGTCACTTTCAAGGACAGTAAACTGTTACAGTACAGTCGTTGTGGATTGGTCGTATTCTACACGTTGACAGGGTGTCCACGGATGCGTTTACCAGGTAATAAAAATCAACATCAGCAAAATTTTAATGAAGCACCAGGTTGTTAAATTAAATAATATGAATACTTCTTAAAATGCTGACCTTTTAGCAGCTCAAAATATTGAAACGGTTGTCTGTGTTTTGTGTTAACCCCTTAGCTAACTTAATGGCTATAACAAACCAGCCTAGTCAAAAAAGTTTTCATTCAAATCTTCTAAGTATTATAAACTTATGCCTCAAAAACATAATTAACCACCTGCACACTGATGTCAAAATATCCAGATTTTGAAGTAGCCATTTTTCCCATAATGCAACTGGGAATTTAACCAATTCAATCTTGTTTGACAGAGCTCATTGAGCTCTGTCAAACAAGATTGAATTGGTTAAATTTCTAGTTGCATTATGGGAAATATTTGCACCCTGAACTTTAGATATTTTGACATCAGTGTGCAGGGGGTTAATGACCCCTCATCAAAGCCCATTCAAATGGGGGGTCATAAGCTAAGTGTTTGGAGCCAAAAATTGAAGTTTTCAGTTGTTCAAGCACTTTTGATAGAGTGTCATCTGTCTCCATGCTATTTATTTATTCATCCATTTATTTATTCATCTATTTATTCATCAGACAGTTTTACGGGTGAAGGAAGCTGAGTACCCAGGGAGAACCACTGAGTAGTAGCAAGCAACTGTCAGACTCCAAAATGCACGAACTCTGCACATGCACGGTTAGCATTGGTTGATAGCAAGTGCAACATTGACATGCAGTATGCCTTAGTACACGGCACTATTGTGCCCCTTGTGATTGTTCAGGATTAAGTGCCTTGCCCAAGGACACAACACGGCTACCCATGGTCAGAATCGAACCATGAACCTCTCGGTTTGAAGTCTGATATTTGAGCCACTGAGCCACCACACTCTCCATGTTAGGTAAAGTTCTAAATAAAGAGTCTAATTGATCAATCAACAGTTAATACTGGATGTCTGGTCACTGTATTGTACACTATCTTGAAGTAATAGCATGCTGGGTAAGTGCACTTCTGTCCCTGTCTAACTGCGCCATTAGCGTAACTCAGTTCCTGTAGAAACAAGCCAAGACCAATACCGGGTCTGGACCTGCGTCGCTGCATGCAATTGATTACAGAGATGAGCAGACTTCAAAGTATCGGCAAACAGGAAGTGGCTGCACGGCAGATCTGAAAATTAGACACACGATACAACTCATCATTATGAAGCAGCAGACCAAATATAAAATCATTCCCTTTCATAGAAGCCAAGAAAACTTTGACGGAAGAAGTGTTTCGGATGGATTGACGGATGGACGAATGGACTGACGGACGGAGTCGAGCGGTTACTAGACCTGCTCTGCCACTGGTGACGCAGGTAAAAAACTGTGTCCAACTCTGTACAATTCTATACAAGTAAACAGAGATCATTAACATCATTCCTTGGTATACAGTAGATGTAATGATGTAGTGGATATTAAAATTCGACAACATATACAGAATGAAGAGAGTGGATTACTGCTTAATCGCAGCGCCATATATTCTCCACTCGAAACATATATATAATGTACCTAACAGCACAAGAAACACTTGTAAACTTTCATCACATGGACGACTGGGTGCAACCCGGTGGTCCAGGTGATGAAAGTATTCAAGTGCTTCTGGTGTTTTGTTTCTCAGAAATTGTAAATAATTACCAAGTGAAAAAACTATCCCACAGCGATTTAGTAGTAATCCACTCTCCACATACTGTAGTCTCAATATTTCCTTTCTCTTTGATCGATTCAGCTTGTGATTTCTCTACCAACCTTGCTAATGGTCATTAGGTCTAAAAAAATTAAAAATCTGTTTCCCAGGCCCTCCCGCATGGTCCTTTTGGCAGCCGCATGCTCTCTTATTATAGCCAATGTAAACTTTAAAAAAAATTAAAATTAAATGGTTTATGTCTGATATTTTACCCAATTTAAAAAATTTATAAATTTGTCCCTTGAGTGCAGGAAGGCTTTGCAATGCCTTAGCATTGCAAAGCCTTCCTGCTCTCAAGGGACGAAATACACCACCACCCATGCTATTCTGTAGGTTATGAGGCCTAAAACATAAACCAAGAACATGAACTTTTGATGACAAAGAAATAATTACAGAAATAAAAAATAAAATAAAAAAACGCTCGCACGCATGCAATTTTACAAATAATGGCCTGAGAAACAGAAGACCTACTTTGTGGGGCCTTATGTTATATTGTTGTATTTCAGACAACTCCATTCTTCTGCAGTAAGGGTTGCATTAACTAACAATCATTTTCTGTGCTACATGAGACAGGACTAGAGCTGAAACGGTAATCTGATTAATCAATGATTAACGTTTTGATCGATCAAAATGTAATTGATTGATTAACCGTTACTTTTGAACTACTGTATTTTCAGGGTTAACAAAGGAACAAACTATTGCTCCAAAACAGGCAAACATTGTCACACTGACTCACATCAGTTATATGAGACAGAGTAAAGCTGAAAGCATACAAGTTACGTGCTAATATACTTGTTCACTTGCATGATCATTATACTGTATCAGTAGCTTAAACAGGTCATTCTTAAGTTAACCGTTACCCAATGTGGGTAGCAGATGACACTTACAAAATTGATTCTTGAATTACTAAAAATTTTAAATTTTTATCTAAAAAAAATAGCTTATGATCCCTCATTGGAACGAGCTTGTTGCGCACGTTCCAATGAGGGATCATAAGCTATGTTTTTGAGACAAACATTAAAAACATAATAAAATCTGAATGGATATTTTTGTATGTACAGCTGGACGATTTTGTCCTTTACATTAAGTAAATGGTTAATGCTATAAATCATCAATGGTACAGCAGTTATTCAGGTATCTATAAGGTAAAGCGAGTGATTAATCAGTTAACCAAGGTTAATCCATGTGATTAATCAATCAAGAAAACCCTTTAACCATTTCGGCTCTAGACAGGACTTCTAGTTTTAACTGTATTTGTACATGTAAACTTAGATTACCTTATCTTTGCTATAGAACACAATGGGTTCTTCTTTCTCAGCTGGTTTTGTTAAGGGTGCTGAAATAAAAACATAAAAATGTCTTAACATTTAGCATGCATAACACACCGTTAATTATGCAATAGACTCTGAGAGGCACAAAGCTCCTAACATGGTATGTGACATGGATAATTCCAATAGCAGAATGCATTGAGTTGTGGAAGAGAAGAGAAAGGAATGTTCCCTATTGGCAAGGGTCCAGTGGAATTTTTGTACAAATATGCTGTGAACAGTGCTATCTGGAACTATTTTGGATGTCAATTTCTCGACAGGTGACAAGATTATTTTATTTCAATTAACAGATGTTTACTCTATAACCTATATTTAATTAACAGGTCAATTTTGTCCTGGAGGTATGGTAAATGGCTTTGTGTTTGGAAGTTATATTGAATCAACAGGGTTATTCAGTTAAGAGAAATCCAGTTAAGTGGGCTCCACTGTATTCAGTTATTAACTGCATCTTGTAGAGGATCTTTCCCAAGCAGTATCGCACTTGTCAGCTATGCCGACTCGTGCGATACTGCCTGGTTGAAGGTTCTCAACTTGTGATACAGCACATCAGAAAAATCACTGTACTATTGATAATATCTATAAATTATACCATAATCTGTTAAATTACCGCAGATGCATGAGGACAAGTCTACAGTACAGACACCGTTGACTGGTCGTAATCCACACATGGGCAGTGATGTCCATGCACGTGTTTACCAGGTGGCAGGTGGTACCAGGTGCTTCATTAACTGGTTGACGGCTACATTTTTTTGGTGGTCTCAATTTGTTCATAAAAATTTGTGATAAAACAAATTTATATAAACAAAATATTATTTGAGTTTGACTGAATATGAAAAATGAGCAAGGAAAATGTTGGCTTTTCCTGTGGTAGCCTCAATTTGTTTCAAGCCCTGATAGTGGCTTCTACTGTTCAACCAGTTAATTAAATTTTTGAGGATTATTCATGTAGTGTTTAGACTCTTAATATTATTGCAGCTATGGAAACATTGCCCATCCGTGGAATGTGATCAGTCCATGGCGGCCGTACTGTATCACTGGGCTATCAGCCGCACCTTCGATCATGGTGGGCCATAAAAAAGAAAAAAAGACAATGTTTCAATCTCCTTATTCCTTATTAACATAGAGCAATCTGCATCTGCACAGAGTGTGTGTTCTCTCTGTACAGGTGTCTACACATCCAACAGGACACAACACTACAAAATACACACTGCAATGATTGGAAGAAGTCAATCCCAAATGACAAATCACCAAAATAAAACATAAAAATGACAAAAATATGTCACTATATGTCATTTTTTGTCACTTTATTATCAATTACTACCCACAAATATTCAAGATTCATGTCTCACCAGTAATGAATTGTCCGCTGCAGGTGACAAAGCAATTGTAGCTATGTTTTCAATTCACAAAAAAATTCAGTTCTGTGGAAGCACAAAGGCAGCCCATTGTCACCTAGTTGCTTTTAATAGGGTATCTTTGCTATACTATCACTTCTAACCAGTGGCGGTGCGATAGGGGGGGCCTATGGGGGCACAGGTTTCAATATACAAAACAATTCAGTTGTGTAAAAGCACAAAGACACCCCATTGTCACCAGCAGTCACTTTTAATAAGGTATCTTTGCTATACTATCACTTCTAACCAGTGATGGCACCATAGGGGGCCTGGGGAGCCCAGAACCCTCATTTTTCCCTCGGGCCCCCAAAATCAAACTTCAAATTGATGTGAGCCCAATTTTAGATACAATCTGGGGGCCTTTGAAGACCATGTCAGGTGTTGTAGAAAAGCTCAGATATCGCTCCCAGGGCATCCAAATGCGAATTGTTCCTTGGGGAGATCACCCACACCCACACCAATGGAAGGGGGCACCCCCACCCATACTATCCCCCAGCTCAGGCCTGCAGTCTTTGGGAGATGCCTTCAATGGACTCCCCACATCTTACACTGCTTCTAACACCTATCCTGCAACCCAAAATTCCTATATTTCAATGATCATGTAAACCTGTTTCAGTTTGAAATCAACAGAAGGCTGGCCATGAATATAGAATGGTGAAGTTTTTTTTGTTTTTATTGGGGTCAAATGACACTTTTGACAGCCAGGATCACCTCATGTCAGACAGTTTTACGAGTGGAGGAAACCAGAGTATCCGGTGACAACCATTCAGCAGCGGGGACCAACTGTCGGACTCCTCAACATACTAACTAGACACAAGCAGGATTACATGTAGCATTGGTTGAAAGCAAGTGCCTTACAGACAATTGACATGCAATACAACTTTGCAGAGTGTACCAATGTGCCCTTAGGCAAGCAATCAGGATTAAGTCAGTTACCTCTGGTGGGGTCTGTAGACCTTTAGATATGAAGTTCAAAGCTGTAATTATTGAGCCACTGCGCATTCAGAATTTTGAAGTAGTTATATTTATTGGTGTTTAAGGTCACATACTTATGCACAATGGCTAATCATGACCGTACCAGTTTTACAGGTGGAGGAAGCCGGAGTACTCAGACAGAACCATTGAGCAATGACAAGCAGCTGCCAGCTACCCAACATCGAAACTCCGCACTGCAGCACAGGCAGGGTTATGTTGGTTGAAGACATGTGCACCATCGACGTGCAGTACGCCTTAGTACACGGTGTCATTGTGCCCCCATGTGGACAATCAGGGTTATGTGCCTTGCCCAAGGACACAACACGGAAGTCTGAATCGATCGTTCAAATGGTCACCCATCCAAGGACTAACCGGGCTCGATGTTGCTTAACTTCGGTGATCTGACGAGAACGGGTTACCGTAACGTCATGGAGTTGTTACTAGTATATTATAATATAAGGTTAGTGGTGTGGAGGGAGGTAAGAAACTAGGCACAGTCTTCTTACCAGTATACATGTACTATAATCCAAGACTGGCTGAAGTTGAGTAGGTGACATCTTGGATGATTTGTCCCACAACAGGCCTGTCAATCTAAGGTGAACGTTACCTAAAATGAAAAACATGTGAACGAAAAACGGATTGCGCCAAATTATCACCGGGCCACACAAAATTTTTGCCAAGTTGAATGATCTAGTATGAATGAATGGTGGAATGATGTTGAGCATCACCCAATCATCAGCTGCGTAGGTATTATTGGCCATCAGAGAAGGTATACTTCAGGCAGATACAAACACCAACATGTATGCTGATTGTTGGTTGATGCTCAACATCATTTTAAACTGTTGATCATCTTAAGATATAGCATAGGTACAAAATCATGAAATGGCAATAATTCATGTCTCTGCTGCAAATAGTGATTATGGGTGCCATTCTCTTCTGCAGCATGCTAGCTCATGCCAAGGTTAGGCTATAATTGCAACTAATTTGTATCTGAATTGCTGAAACACTGCCTCATTATTGTTCCGAAGGATTCATCTCTATTCATCAGGATATTGTCCACTGAAGCAAGAACTTGGCTATTATACAACAGTTCATATATCTATTGGCATTCTTTAGGAGCACAGGAGTGTTGCACACCTACAGCACTCCTGGAAAAAATTGAGGAGGGCAATTTTTTGCACCCCTTGTTTTCTGGAATGCCAGATCTACATGTATTTGGGACTGCATTTATAAAATTTATTATCATTTCATCCCATGAGTTCCAATGTGTTCTACATGTATGTGCCTACTGGCACATAGAACACATTGGAACTCAGGAGTCAATTTGTCAATGTTGCATTGATTTGCAATAATTCATGACCCATTCTGTGTCGCATTTCGATACATTTTGAGTGTAGAAGACAGTCACATAAGAATTGAAGGAAACAAATTGAATAATGAGAAGATGTGTGTGCCAATTTTTCCACTTTGTAGCAGAATGTAGTACAATTTTTGAGTCGCAATATTAATACCTTGTAGTGAATATAACCAAAATAGCATACAGGTTTTTGCACTGAAAATTTCTGGTGCAATTGCACTCCCAAGCAATCTGAGGAGGGCAATTGTCTTGCACTCCTTGATTTTCTAGATTGCCAGGCCTGAGCATAGTTGCGATACATATATATTTAGGTTACCTAACAGGTTACCTAAGTCAAGTACAGGAGAACGAACGATAGGTTACCAAAGCTCTGACCAGGTGAACGATAAATGGGTTACGCAAAATTCTGAAAACAGCAGGCCTGCACAAGTTTTAGTTTGGATGATTTGTCTCACAAGTTTTAGTTTGCAGGTCAGCAACATTCACAGTTCTTTAACTCTTAATCTGCTGAGTACTTTCCTGTATTTCTTCAGGAAATCAAGTCATCCCTGCTGTGAAAAAATCGAACAAATGGTCATTCGTGTTATGAATGGTACTCTTCACAGGAATACATCCTATTTATTTACAGTTAAAACTAGAAGTCCTGTCATGAACTGTGTGCTTATCTAGGCTTAATTGCGCATAGGAATTGCTCGCAATTGCCATATCGAATGGCATCCAAAGCATGCAGGTTCCCCTGGTTACTCATAGCAAATGCAGGCAATGTTTCCTCCAATGGACTTCCGGGTTACCCGGAGGTCCATTGGCTGAAACATTGCTTGTGCACAGGCCGTATATGTACAGAATCTGATAGCCTTACTGTGGTCATAATGCGTAGATTAACGTGCAGATCGATGTGCTATTTCTGCGCATTTCGTGACAAGACTTCTAGTTTTAACTGTATTTACTGGTGCTTAACCCTTTCCCCAACAAATCGCCCGCGTAATATGCAAATTCAGCAGCTGAAAAAATATTATTTTTCAAAAAATTTCAACAAAACCATATTATGTGACCCCTCTTTGGAATGAGCTCATCGAGCTCATTCCAAAGAGGGGTCACATGATATGGTTTTGTTGAAATTTTTTTTTTAAATTTAAAACATGATATTTAAAATAATAAATTTTGAAATTGTCTGCGTTGGGTAAAGGGTTAAGGCAACATCAGCAGCTGAGGCTATATCATGACAACAAATGGTTATTTAGGATAAAAAAAAATCCATTAGAAAGTGAAATATATCAGTCCTCGAATAGAGACAGGTGCGAGTGCAATTGCACCCATCAGCACCCATATTTTCTATTTTACGAGAGCTAAAAATGCACAGATTGAAAAATATTGTGGAGCACTTATGTACTGTGAGGGCATATAAATGTGTGTTGTTTTGAGAAAACAGCATTCTATGGCCAGTGGCAAGTTAGTGTTATAGTTCAGCAGGCCTATATAAATTTAAAGTTTCTGGTGTTTGGTGACAGTATTCCCCCAAAATTCATGTACTAACATTTTACGAGTGCAATTTATTCCAATCTCTGATTTCACGGGAGCTTAAAACTGCACCTGTCAATTTTGTTCATTTCCAGCACTGATATACATTTAAAAACATGAATGAACATTAGGGTGACAGTGAAATAAATTGCGAAGACAGTAGTGAATAATGACACCAAAATTTGAATGGATACTCTGTAAATTAATGAGATGACAAAATACACTTTGTATATGAGATGTACACCACTGCGCAAGTGGCCATTACATGAATATCCCAGGTCTACGATATCTTCACTCAAGATCTAAGAGAAGTCGCCGACTAATATTGGTGATTGTTTCTCGAGTCAATGTCTGATACGATATTAAAATCGACGTGATTCTCGGTCAAACAGATTACAGCAGTAATTAATTTCTAGGGCACCTGAATGAAAAGGATGTACTTATTGTCATATTTTACATGACTCTCACAATTTTGTGGTCAAAATACATGTATAACTCAACAATCTCAACTTGATGAAATGACGTTGGCCTTACCATTACCAACACGTTTTTAATCAGTTAGAATATTTTTTTTTTAAATTTTGACAAATTGCAACATTTCGACACAAACGTACATAAATTTGATTCAGAAAATTATTGATGACTGGTTATCATTCTGACATTCTGTGACATCATCATGCAGTAGTTTATTTGGTCTAATCTATTTCACAATTAACCCTTTTCCCAACGCAGACGATATCAAATTTTTTTAATTTAAATATCTTTTTAATTTTTTTCGAAAAATTTCAACAAAACCATATCATGTGACCCCTCATTGGAACGAGCTCAACGAGCTCGTTCCAAAGAGGGGTCACATGATATGGTTTTGTTAAAATTTTCCGAAAAATAATATTTTTTTAGCTGCTGAATCTGCAGATTAGGCGGGCGGATGCGGGCGATTCGTTGGGTAAAGGGTTAATGCTGCGATTATGCTCTCTGGAGTCCATCCCTTTCACTCCAAATGTCTTGTCCAATTTAATTCCTGCTTTCATTGTCCGCGTAATCTCGCGTGTGTTTAATACTTTTGTCTCACCTCCGACCTAGGATATTCATGTAACAGTCATTTGCGCAGTAGTGTACATGTATTACACGGATATTGGTAAATGACCACATTCCTGTTCACTGAATTCTCATCACTCGTAAAATGGATATTCAATTAACAGGGTTCCACTGAACAATTTTCAGGTTTTTTACTGATGTGTCACAAGCATTTGTGAAGATTAGATCTAGAATAAGATTTGGCATTTTGAAATAGAAGAGTTATCAGCTCTTTAATTTACATGGCTACAGCTTCACAGCACAGTATTCTTTGCAAAGGTTGGTGGGTTATAAGACAATCTTATTATGTGCGTTTTATTTCTTTCTTTCACCAGGAATTGTTATTAATTATTCATGGGGTTCCTAATACTATATCTACATTATGGGTAAGTAGCATCAGGTTCCAGTCTGAAACATAAATGAACATGTAATCAAATTCTCTTCTGAGATCACATGTAGATGTAAATTCCAGGAATGCTCATGTTTTTCAGCTGTTCATTGTTACAGATAAAATAAAAATAATTGGACAGAACCAATATTCGAACTTGGCCTGTATTACTACCTGGGTAATACATGTACCAACTTCGGTTGAGATCAAATAATCTAAACTGGAGTTATCTGTCGGAATCCCAAAATGTTACATGTAATAGTTGAAAAAGGGGCATAACTCATGTAAAAATATTTGGAAGAAACCCATATGAGAACCTGACCTGTATTACTAACTGAGGAATTCATGTACCAACTTTGGTTGAGGAGATCAAATAATCTAAACTGGAGTTATCGGTCAGAAACCAAAAATGTTAATAGAAGGTCAAATTCCAAGTTGAAAAAGGGCCATAACTGATGTAAAAATAATGGGACGGAACCCATATTCAAACTTGGGCTGTATTACTAGCTGTGGAATACATATACCAACTTTGGGTGAAATCAAATCATCAAAACTGGAGTTATCAGTCAGAAACCAATTGTTTTCGGACAGACAGTCAGACAGACAGGCAGACAGCAGTCCTTGAAATAAGAACTATTTCACCACTGCACTTAATTGCTGTGCCAAACTACACTTACCATGGCACTACCAAGGCATTTTCAAACATGATCAACTACTACTTGTTAAGCACATCACCAATCAAGTGCCAGGGGTTTTCCCTTATATAACTCAAGCATTGAATATCAGGACTGGCAGGTAACTGCCAGTCCCGATATTCAATACTCAAGTTTCAAAAAATAGTGTAGCACAGGAATATCATGGGCTAAAATTTGCTCACCGTTACTGAAATATATTTCAGAAGAATTAAGTACCGCTTCTCAGAATAATAAATTGGGGGTTTGGGGGAAAATGTCACTACAGCATTTATGTGCTGTGGTAAAACCATCTTACCACAGCATTTACTATGGCAGTGCTGATTGCTGTAGCTAATTTCAAAGGCTGAGACAGACAGATGGACGGACAGATGGATGGATAGACGGATGGATGGGCGGGTGGAAGGATGGATGGATGATGGATGGAGGGGTGGATGGATGGACAGATAGGCAGATGGATGGATGGACAAACGGATGGACGGACAGACGTACGTTCTAACAAATGGCTACTTACGTGGCTATTTTATGGACATATTAGGAGGCTAACCTAAACACATGTCCAACATAATAAAAAAGTTTTTTGGGGGAAAATTTGGGGGGGAGGAGGGGGGGTCAGCTAACCCTAACCCTACCCTTTACTGACCCTAACCCTACCCACCCCTAACCCTAACCCTAAGCTAACCCTAACCCTAAACTAACACTAACCGTAGACACATAACTCTAACACCCCTTCACTGACCGCCCACCCCCACCCCACTCCTAAACCCCACCCTGGAATGCCCTAACCCTACTCGACATTTATCCACCCCCCTCCCCCTCCCCCACCCCTCACATCCCCAGCCCCACAATAAGAGATTCTGTTACGTGGCTAACAGACTTTAACCACATAAGTATCCTGTTTTACCAACTCGTAGCCACATAAGTAGTCATTTGTTAGTGCGGATGGATGGATCCATCCATCCATCCATGTCCAACTTGTTTTATTATGTTGGACATGGATGGATGGATGGATGGATGGATTGATGGATGGGTGGATGGATGGATATGGATGGATATGGATGGATGGATGGATGGATGGATGGATGGATGGATGGATGGATGGATGGATGGATGGATGGATGGATGGATGGATGGACAAATGGATGTACAGATGGATGGAGGGTGGGTGGATGGATGGATGGATGGATAGATAGATGGGCAGATGGATGGACAAACAGACAGATGGATGGACAGACAGACAGATGGATGGATGGATGGACATACAGACCATTTACATAATACGACCATTTTTACAAATGGGCGTATAAAAATGACATTCCCAACCAATCAATTTGCTCTATTAAACCTTTTACCCAACACAGACGATATCAAAATTTATTATTTTAAATATCATTTTTGGAAATTTAAAAAAAAATTTAAACAAAACCATATATGTGACCCCTCACTGGAAAGAGCATGATGAGCTTGTTGCAACGTAAGGTCACATGATATGTTTTTTAAAAAAAACAAACTTTTTTCAACAGCTCAATTTGTATATTACGCAGGCAGATGCAGCAGATTCATTTGGTAAAGGAATAATACTATTAAATATCATTATTAAATAGCATCATTGAGAAATGTGTTTTTGTCATGTGAAATTGATTAGCGATGGGTGAAAATTGATTTGAAAATCGCAAAGCGAATCCAATTAAGTTGAGCCCTGGAAATGGCCATTGTACAACTGAATGCAGGGTTTCAATATGGACGAGTGGGAATGTCACAAGAAATTTGATAAAAATGATTTCTCAATTTGTCCTGAGCACAGTGGGTGATGGTGCTCAAGATGAGAAAATTGGCTCTTCATGTACATGTGTTGGGCTACAAGCATTGAATTTTGATGACTCTATAATAATATTTTACAGTTTTTAAAGACTGGAAAATGTTTTTTATTATTATTATTACATGTATGTGCTGTCATATCCAAATTAAAAAGTTTGTTTATTCAGACATATATATTAACCTCAGATTAAAAGTTTTCAAAGAAACTGAGGGTGATTTTCAGGGAAATTGGGTGAATTTCAGGGAAAAGTATGAGCATAAACAATACAAACAAGAAGAACGTGAAATTTTCAACTCTTGGACCATCATTGGCACCATGTTACACCTAAAAATTTGCTGATGCCCTTTATGCCATGTTAAATGAAAGTGTCAGTGACACTGTAGCTAACCTTGACTGTGTGTAGTGTTTGATGAAAAGGATAATGTTAAATGTTTATGAAAGGATTATGAAATAAGACAAGAAGTGTGATAATTGAGAATAAGTTAATTTCTGTTCCCTACATGCTATGTTTTCAACAAGAATAATTTGAGGTGTAGACTGTACTAAAGAATTGAGGCCTGTGTTGACGTGGTCCTCACGGTTAGCGTATGTTAACCAAAGTTACCAAGTTACAGTAAAATCATTCCAAAACAAGTCATCCTAACAAGTTACAATGAAATCCCTTCATAAATATGACCTGTAGACTTTGCTAAAGGAATCTAGGTCACATGCCGGTCAGGTGGTCATGATTGATTGTGACCAAAATGGGACAGTCTCATCTAGATATACTACTGAGTTATCCTACCAAGTTACAATGAAATCCCTTCATAAAAACAACCTGTAGACAGTGCTAAAGGAATCTACGTCATGTGACCAGGCAGCAGTAACAGCTGAATGATCGTGACCAAAATAGGACAGTCTATTTATATTTATTTATATATTGG
Organism: Pictodentalium vernedei; assembly: GCA_031216915.1. NCBI lineage: Eukaryota > Metazoa > Mollusca > Scaphopoda > Dentaliida > Dentaliidae > Pictodentalium > Pictodentalium vernedei. Next base: position 53,011,050 of record CM062294.1, read on the forward strand.
TGTTTAAGGTCACATATTTATGCACAATGGCTAATTGTGACTGTGACAGTTTTATGGGTGGAGGAAGCCTGAGTACCAGGAGAGAACCACCGAGCAACGACAAGCATCTGCCAGCTCCCCAATGTCGTAACTCCGCACTGCAGCACAGGCAGTGTTAGATTGGTTGAAGACATGTGCACCATCGACGTGCAGTACACCTTAGTACTCGGCATCATCATGTCCCCATGTGGACAATCGGCATTAAGTGCCTTGCCCAAGGACACAACACAGGAGTCCAAATCAATCGCTCAGATAGTCACCCATCCGAGGACTAACCGGGCTCGACGTTACTTAACTTCGGTGATCTGACGAGAACTGGTTACCGTAACACCAACGCGCCCAATAGGACAGCCTTATCTGGACTTCATACTGAGTTATCCTTCCAAGTTAGAATTAAATTGCTTCATAAACATGAACTGCAGACTGTGCTAAACAAATCTAGGTCACTTGCCTGTGCAGCCATCATGCTTGGCCAATCACTACCAAAACAGGACGTTCTTATCTGGACATTATACAGAGTCATCCTTCCAATTTACAATGAAATCCTTTCATAAATGCAACCTATAGACTGTGCTAAAGGAATCTAGGTAATGAACCCCCACGGTCATCAAGGCCGATTGAACCAGACCAAAATAGGACATTCTCATCTAGACATTATACAGAGTCATCCTACCAAGCTACAATGAAATCCCTTCATAAATATGACCTGCAGACTATGCTAAAAGTTTTTGGGTTTTGGGCCCGCACAACCATCATGGGTGATCGATCGAAACCAAAGGGGGATGATCTCATCTAAACATGACCTCAAACCTGCATATGAAATTTTGTGATGATCGGACAAGAACTACAAGGTGTAGTCTGTGCTGAAGAAAATGTGAACAGACTATGACAATAGCTTACATGTATCTTGACTTTGTCAAGTTAAGCTGAAAATTATTGATTTCAATATCCTCACCTCCCTCTTTTCTTCAAACCCCTCCCCTGTGAGGGGTATTTTGGCCTTTGGTGGGATTTTTCCTAATTGTCAGTAATTCATAATTTTGTTTTCACCTGTGCAAATACCATTTGGAACTTTCTGGGAATAAATGCCCCAACTTTGACTCATACAACAAAAGAAGAATCAGTGTTATTGACAATTTGAAAATACGTTCACTGTGTATCGATTTTCAGTCGTTACTTTTTGGCATATCTCACAGAAGCAAGGCAAATTTCTGTGAGAAAGTTGTGATCCATTATTTTCATTAAATAAATAAATATATATTGTTTGATTCTTTTTCATTCATTTCATTCATCAGGAATCATTATTTAAGTGAAGGTGGATGTCAAGAGGTGAGGTGATTAAGTCATCTATTTTCACTTCAGCACTCGTAAGTTGACTACGCCACTAAAGTGAAATGAATAAAATCGAAAAAATATGTGGATATAAGTGAATATTTATACATGTAATAAAAGACTTTTTTAATGGGGTTTCACTATATACCAAATCTGACCCCTCAAAAGGTAATTATATTTATTACACACCTGTTCTATGTAATCCCAGCTACAGCAACACTAAACCATGCGGAGAATGAAAATCGGTGATGGACGGTTTTTAAATAGATGCAAAATTTAATTGGAATTTTCAACAAAAAGTGCAATGCAATTACAATTTGAATCCTTAGTGATAGCTGAAAATCATCCCCTGAGTTCCAATGTGTTGTATGTGCCAGCAGGCACATACAACACATTGGAACTCAGGGGACGAAATAATAACAGAGGTTACTTATGCCACTTGAGTAACTTGTGCCATCGCAGAAGGATAAAACTTGAAGCATGCAGACTCTTGTTTTATCCTTCCATGCTGGCACTCATGTCATATCCATTAACCCATTCCCATGCGTGTGTCATTCTGTGTACCGGCATATATTTCTTACTTAATTTCTTGCTATTGTGGATATTCAGTAATGATAAAAAAATTAATGCAATTTACATTGAATTCACAGGAACAGTTACCGGCGGCAGAAACATTTTTTTGTGGGGGAGATTTCAACAGCCAGACACTGGAATTATACACTTCTCCATCAAAAGCATAATTTCTGCATAGAAAGACGTACAGTGGAACCTGTCTTGAGAGACCGCCCTCTGGGCCACACAAAAGTGGTCTCTCAAGACAGGTGGTCTCTCATTACAGGTTTCAGGTTTTCTCAAGTCAGTGAATAACCAACCACAAAATTCAGAAATGGAGAAGAATGGATTTTTGTAATTACTTTGTAGTTGTTCTTTTTTATGAAGTTTTTGTAACAAATTGAAATGGACTGCTATAAAAATTATAAAACTAAATTAGTGTTGAAAATCTTCATTGAAGATTTTCAACACTAATTTATTTTTATAATTTTTATAACAGTCCATTTCAATTTGTTACAAAAAGATTTTCAACACAAATTTATTTTTATTCCTATCTGTCACATTTCAGGTATGTATGAAATTGTTTATTCAGCAATAATCCTAATCTTTTCACAGGGGTCTTATAAAAACATCTCAATCTTTAATGAGTTGGCAATTGAAACCCAATTAAGAGCTTTTAATACTTTTAATTATGTTAGTATAACCACAATGGATTTTCCAATTCCAGAACAGGTAAAAAGCTTTTGTCATGGTTTCAGTCTTCAAAGGGGCGGCCTCTCAAGACAGGTCCATTATGGCATAAAAATACAAGTTGGTACCAGGTCACAGTGGTCTCTCAGTTGTCCTCACCCGAGGGTTCAACCGACATCAGTCAAAGAGACCATCACGCCACAACCGGTGACACCTGCCGAGTACCTGCACCTGTTCCTCCTTCAACACGAGTAGACATGTGGAAATTAGTCATTTACAGTCAATGAGGGTCGAAAGGGGCTTGTTCCCCATACCATCCCTGCGCACCTTCGGCGCGTTAAACCATTCCATTCGAGATGGTCTCTCAAGACAGGTGGTCTCTCAAGACAGATGGCCTCCCATAGCAGGTCCATTATAGAGTAAAACCAATCGGTGCCTGACAGATGTGGTCTCTCAAGACAGGTGGTCTCTCAAGACAGGGGTCTCTCAAGACAGGTTCTACTGTATAACTCATTGGTGATAATCTGATGTATGTTAAAACAAGCTACATGTCAGCGATTATCAAAGAAGTTATTTGAACGTGCCCGATAAATTGGACAATGGAACTCATTCACTTGCAACACCTCACTAATGACTTAAAAGCCCCAAATTTGCAAATATTTGCTGTGACTTTTTCATTTAAAATGATTTTTATATACACTAGACACAGAATAGTACGAAAGTAAGTAGGAAGTATCTATAAAATTAACCTTTTCGGGGTCAGATTTGGTATTTAGTGGCAACCTTTTAATGAATCGTTACGTTACGCTCCAATTAAAACACATCTTCGTCACACCCAGTGATCACTCTGTAATATACGGGTCCACCTATCGAGGCTAATTATAGATGAGTGGGAAAACCAGACTTCAAACAGAATGCTGACATTATGCATCAATGGATAGCAGCAAGTGGTGCAGCAATATAATCTAGTTACGCAAATAAACTCCTGGTCGCAAACTCGACGAATAAACAAAAAATATGTTTGAAAACACAACATTATTCCATTACGATGATGTTACTACGTTTATTTGTATGTTTCTTACAAGAAATGGCCCGTGAAGCTAGCATTTAAGAGAGCGGATAAATACATTTCTTCCACTTTATACCCTTCTCTTTTGCCCAGAACCTCAAAATAAATGGGCTATTGAGTCATTTTAATTATATTTGTTTTGTTGGGATTCATCTTATTGGGTTGACCAATTTCAATATTTGTCTTGTTGGGAATAAACCGTATGAGGGGGTGTGTAATAGCAAATTTACATGTGAAATATTTCATAATCTATTCAGATTATATTTAGTGGTCATGTGGCATAATTATTGATGCCTTTCGCAACTTATAAATTATGGACACAAATGGATAGAGTCAAGTAAATTGCATTTTTTTGTTCCTGAATTTGAAAATTTTCCCGGGGAATGCAACATGCCCCATCCAATGAGAGGGGGCACCACCTCTCATGCTAGCCACCATGCTGCACAACATATTCTATATGACCCTGATGCAGATACCAAAGGCATGAGTAAATGGAGACTTCTGGCTGCTTTTGGGATGAACAATCACATTATTTGTTGGCCTTTAGAATATTGTTTTTAGCCAGGGAGAGGTGTGTCGAACGCCTGATTCAGCCAAAGCTGGTCATTATTGAATAAGAAAAACATATTGTTTTCTTTTGAATTTGTGATCTACATGTGGTTAGAATTATGATAAGGCTAAAATAATAATAAAAATAATTGAAAATGTTGATTACCATCTCTTCTTTTTCCTCAACCATGTCATGAGCAGAGGTGTTAAAATAGATGTTTGTATGGAGGATAAAAGGGGGTCGTCTCGCTATGCCGGTTGCTATTGTTTAGTAAAAATGTGTGAAGATTAAGTACATCAAAGGTAGAAGGATTATAGTCTGTTTCTTATTCGTTTACTCATTTAATGATGAAGTTGGTTAACGCGACTGGACTTAATCACGGTAAAATGACATTTGATAATTTTGTAATGAACCTTTTTACAAAATTACATTCAACTTTTCCTCTAAAAAAATAGTTATCAAATAAAATGACATTTGATAACTATTTTTGGAGAGGAAAAGTTGAATGTAATTTTGTAAAAAATGAACATTTTGAGACAATAAAATTTATAATTATTCACAAGCTAAAAAAAGCTTCTGTTGTTTTATCGCGCTACCCAAATGCTATTTCACACCTTGTGCAATTAGTGGTTAATTCAGTCAACATGTATTTTAATTAATCCCTTCAATCAATCATTAGTTTAATTGCATAGCCCTGCAACAAAACAATTCAGTTGAATGATTTGTTACTAGAGAGAGAGAAGATTGTAATTAAGTTTACATCTGATCTGATTTTGTTTTAGTAACCACTGTGGTGACCCAGAAAAAGTTCCAGCATAGCCTGGCACAGTCAATCAGTTTGATAAGTCTATTTTTAGCACAACTGTTACATAACAGCAATCAGCAATATTGGTGTAAGTTTTAAATGAGAGGTACACATAATTATAATCCACTTGTATGCATATTTTTTTTTGTTTTTAGTTATGACTGGATCTTCAAAGGTAATGATTTGACGACACTGAACATCTCAAAACAGAAAAATATTCAACTGCACTATATTCCAGGATTTTTGTCAAAAACCCAATTCCCTTCTGGGAGGCCGAGAACTACACTAAATTTATGGGATTTTTCCAGGCATTCTGGAAGAGATAACATGTCTGGTTTATTCAACTAGTCTTGACATACAGAATCTCCAATTCTTTCTGTTTCTTTTGGGATTGTTGTCCATGTTGACAAGATTATGAGTTACACACCTGAAAAGTAAATTTTACCAACACTATTTGTACACAATTGTTATGCTACATAGGAAACACCCAAACCGTCCTCTGGCCGAACCACCCTCTGCAATTTTACCCAAATCGGTCACTACTTTTTTACCCAAACCAACCGCTAATGGACCCAAACTGTCCTCAAGTAAAAATTATTTATTTCCCTCTTTTTTTTTTAATATTTTAAACTGAATTTTTATTATTTTGATTAAATAATAAGTCATTTTCGAAAGTTTGAGAGTTTTTCAAAATCATTTGTCATGTTTGTTTTTGATAATTACTTATCACTGAGTAAACATTATTTGAGTACATTTAATTAATTGTGATTAATTGTAAAATGTTTGTTTCGTTATCTCTTTTTACTTGTTTGTATTGTGTATATGTGTGTCAATGCAACTGCTAGTCGCAGGAATTTACAATTCTTCCTGCTTGTAGAACTTTTGCATAAAGAGGCCACCTACATTCCATCAGTGAGAGACTTTCTGAACTGAGGCCAGCTCATATGCCATGTAAGCCCCAAGACAAAGAAGTTTAATATGTATGAATATAGGGAAAAGACTCCAAGACAAACTTTATCTGCTGTGGCCATTTTAATTAGCAAGTGTTAAAACATAAAAACGTAAAAATATCATTTTGTTATTCAAGTATTCAAAATTAAATGTTAATTATTCATATTTTCCCTAGCGACAATTTTTAAATATATCATTTTATTACCAAATGTTGAAGACATTTTTCAACATACATGTAGTAGTAAAATAATATTTATAAGTATCGCTCCGACAAGAATTTATTTAAAATTATTCATATCAAAGATCAAATATACACATCGCTCCGCCAAGAGTTTATTTAAAATTATTCCTATCTAACCAAACTATAGTTCATAAATAGTAGTAAAATAATATTTATAAACGTCGCTCTGACAATTCTTTGAAATTAAACATTAAATTATTCATGTATTATATGTTACTGTATTTTTCAGAACATTTTTGTTCACAAGATATAATATGCTTATGAAGGAAGTGTTAAAAATAAAAGCAAATATTGTGAAAATATTGTTCTTTCTTCTTGTTTCCCACATAGACTTAATGGTCACAATTTATAGAGGATGGTATGGGCCAAATTGCATAGAGGACACTGTAGAGGACGGTTCGGGTGCTGTGGAGGATGGTTCGGGCGAAGTATAGCGGCTGGTTTTGATCAAATTGCAGAGGACAGGTCGGCCAGAGGGCAGTTTGGGTTTAATTCGTTACATGTACATAATTTATCGATTGTGCTGGGGATGTTCTACATTTTGGTCACATGTCATTTTGCTCAACCGATGTGATAGAACCATTTAGAATATTCTGAAAAACATCATGCTACATGCTCTAGATGTCTAAAAGGCAAAAAAATGTATGTGTGTACTGTAGTGCAGGCACTGGACTAAATCAATAAGAATTTTTTTAAAGTGGTGGTGACTGAACAAGTCGACTTTCAAAGATCTGATTCTTACTAGAAAGCTCCGAAAACAGGTGAGGATCAATAGTTGTAAACGATGTATCAAGTTTCAATGGCTGAAGGCATCTCTGACAGACAAAGTTCACATGAGCTGCGCTAGAAGTTCCCGCACCACTACTGCTGACTGTGGTAGCAGACTGATTTTCCTGGAGGGCGGTTGCCATCAACTTTTCAAGAAAACATCCAGCAAACACACAAGAGGTTGTTCAGGGGAGATCTGACATTGACAAAGATTTATTTCATTTGTTTCTTCTCTGTAATTATTGATGGTAGTTATAAAAATCTCTTTTCCTGAAAACAAAATAAACACAAAACGATATGCGATGTGCACAGTTTTTGACGGCTGTTGTCTTCCTGATTCATTCTAATTTTCGATATAAGGGATTGTCGCTAAACCTCATAAATTAAAATTTCTCCCTGAAACTATATTTTACAAGTAAGCATGTCCACTTATAGTTGAAAATCATAACACATTCGATAGAATAAATTTACATATCGAGAAATTTAAATGTTTGTATCAAATTGTCGGAACGGAAAACGACATTCAGCTGTTACGTTTTTTCGTTGCAAACGTTTCATGTTTTGTTCTTGGCGATTGTTTCTGAGAGGGGCTGCACCCTTTCGGAAATCCGGTAAACAATTTTGACTTGAATTTGTGTCTTCTGATTAGTGTGTTGGCGAATTTCCGTGTTAGGAAGACGTTCCGATTCACTATTAAATTACTCGATTTCCTAATTTCGCGATATATTATTCAGTGATTTTCAGGTGAGTGGAACAGTGTTGTGAAACGGGGGGCAATGATGGTTGCTAATCGCGACAACACCAACCAAATTTCGGTAAACATGAAGAATAGCGGACCCAACAAATTATACAAAAATTACCATTTTTTCCCAACTTTTCATGGTTTCCCTACATTCTTTAGTGTTTTTTCTTTACATATTCATAAATTTGGGGGAATAAAAATCACTTTTTAGCTTGTTTTTACTAGTTTTTAACTTCCGAGATGAAGCAATTCAACTTGCGCGTCAACCATCTTGTCTATCGAAAGTGTGTGTTCAATTTTGAAGCGCACTTGTTCTGCACTGGTACCACAAGGAGAAGACGGTAAGTAGGCCTACAGTGCTTTTTTTCACTTTTTTCATTATTAAGGTAAGTTATGTAATAAATAGCACCCCGCTCGACGGGTTAGGGTCAGTTTAGAAAGGGTTCGGGTAAGCTAACCCGAACCCTTCCTACACTGACCCTAATCTGTTGAACACGGTGCGATTTTCGGAACTGATGTGATACTGAATTCTCCACAAATGGGAGGAGACGCCCACCGTGACGTCACATCTTTGACAGTTTCCATTGAAAGAAGGTCGCTGTGAATGATAAACACGATCAGACGACTTTTCCGTGCCTCTCTTACGGGAAGGAAAAACTTAGTAAATAATGCCTAAATGTATTAAAAACTCAGGGTTTTTGGTACATATGTGAAGAAAAAACACTAAAGAATGTAGGGAAATCATGAAAAGTTGGGAAAACCTGGTATTTTTTGCATAATTTGTTGGGTCCGCTATTCTTCATGTTTACCCAAATTTCACTGAAACTGAGATATAGGACTAGGATGTTGGTGAGCACAAAAGTAAAATTGCCCTTTGGTAAAGTTATGCCATACATGTGGACTACCCTGGACATTTTCTCACAAAATGACTCTTATTTTTATTACAGGACGTTTTGTACCTGGCCCGTTTCGGCCCCGAAGAGGCCGAATCATCTCATTTTAAAATCGTTTTCTCAGAGTTATTTATATTTAGAAATTAGAAAATGTCTTTATATTTAATTAACCTGGTGAATATAGATATGAAATACAAAAGTATACCTTTGTGAAAAGTATTTTTTCCTAATCTGTGTTGTATTTCTGTGAATAAATTTTGGTTGACTTACCGATTAGTAGGAATGATAAATCCACAGAAAATCCATTTTAGAGAATGAGACGAATAACAAGAATGATAAATCTATCTATAATTGTGCTCCTAATTACTCAGGAATACCATCATAACTGTATGTGCGCAGGCCTGCAACCAGGGTCGGGCATCGGGGGGGGGGGGGGGGGAGCATGTAGGGGGGCCACCTCCCCAACCTGGACATAATCCGATCATTTTTCCATCGAAAATCAGTGCCACACCAGAGGGTGTTATTCCTGCTCTTTCCCTCTCCAGGTTGGGTTCTAGTAACAGGGTAATTATTTTATGGCTTTTTGTCAGCTGGCATAAATGTTCTGTAGTTCGGATATTAGGTTACTTTCGGTGAGGCGGTCTCAGTTTTTTGTGGCTAGGGAGGCGAGGCGGTCTTTTATGGTTGGAATTCTGGCGCTGGCATGGATTAATTTGATGGGGGCATCCCAGGGGGCACGGAGAACCTTCTGGAGTTTCCCCATATTGGCTTTATTCAAGTCGGTGAGGACGAGTGCCCCATACTCGAGGACTGGGCACACAAAAGGTTTGTATAATTTAAGTAGGATTGACTGATTGGCTCCCCAAGACGTACCTCTTAGCATTTTTATCAGATTAATGCATCTAGTGGCTTTAGTGGCGGTATCGATGGTGTGTTTAATAAAGGATAGGTTTTGGTCAATGGTTATGACAAGGAATTTTGCTTCAGTGCATTCTGGGAGGACTTTGTCTTGAAGTTTTAGGTCAAAGTTGCGCTTTTTTTTCTTACGGGTGAACGTGATTCTTTGGGTTTTTTTGGCATTCAGCTTGATTCTCCATTTAGCATACCATTGCTCCAGGTCAGAGTGTGTTGTAGAGGTTTTTGACCTAGATTGGCGGTGTTATTAGAGTCCCATAGTTCCTTATCGTCTCATAGTACTGGATTTTAGTGTATTTATAAAGTAATTTTTAATTAATATATCCGGTTGGTTGTTGGTAATGAACATGAATTGAGTTAAGCGAACAAACTTACTAGATACTGACTATAATCCGCCTCCCTTTGATCTACCTAATTTTCACACATTTTACTGAAACAATAGCAACCGGGTAAGTGAGATGACCCTGTTAAAATGTTAAAATGAAACCCCTTGATTCATATTTAGGCTCAATACAGGAACCTAAATTGTTAACTTAGGGAAATATGAGGAATGATCTTTAAAAATCTTCTTCATCTCCACCAGTCAGAATGCTTTCATATTTGGTACATGCATACAACATCTATAGGGGTGAGATTCAAGTTTGTTCAAATTGAGTGCCTGGGTTAATACATGGGCTCTCTATGGTAGCCCGAATGTCAACTTTGTGCAATATGAGGGAATTTCTTGGAAAATCTTCTTCTTCAGATCCACCAGTCAGAATGCTTTCATATTTAGTATACAACATCTTTACGAGGGGTGAGATCCAAGTTTGTTCAACTCGAGTGCCAGGGTTAATATTTGGGCTCCTTGTGGTAACCCAAATTTCAACTTAGTGCAATATGAGGAAATTTCTTGAAATATCTTCTTTTCAAGATCCACCAGTTAGAATGCTTTCATATTTGGTATACAACACCTTTAGAAGGGTCATATTCAGGTTTGTTCAAATCGAGTGCCTGGGTTAATATGTGGGCTCCTTATGATAGCCTGAATTTTAACTTAGTGCAATATGAGAAATTTCCTTAAAATCATCTCCAGATCCACCAGTCAGAAAGCTTTTGTATTTGGTATACAACATCTTTAGGGGGTGGGGGTGGGGTGAGATTCAAGTTTGTTCAAATTGGGTCCCTGGGTTAATATTTGGGCTCCCTATGGTAGCCCAAACTTCAACTTAGTGCAGTATGAGGAAATGTCTTTAAAAATCTTCTCCTTGAGATTCACCAGTCAGAATGCTTTCAGATTTGGTGTGCAGCATCCTGGTGGTGGAAGGGAAGGGCTCAGACTCAAGTTTGTTCAAGTTAAGTTCCTAGATTGATATTTGGACTCCCTACTTTTGCATTACTGGAAATCTGGGCATTATTTCTGTGATAGCATCCCAGTACTAGAAAAAAAATCATCTGGCATGGACAACAGAGTTATAAATAATTAAATAACTTCATTCCTCTGTAGTGTTAACTAGCTGTAGATGCTAATTAAATCTTTCTTTAAACAACTATTGTCGCGGTCATGATTAGCCATAAATAAATAAATAAATAAATAAATAAATAAATAAATAAATAAATAAAAACAACTATTGTCAGGGGTGCACCTCAGGCCCCATGGGGGCAATTGTTAATTTTGAAAATTTGTTAATTTTGAAAAATTTTCTGCAACAGAGTTTCCTTCTCCCAGTTTCCCACTTTATTGTGGGCTTGTCAGGGATGACCCTAGCCCCTTTCGTGTAGCACTGCCCCCTCCCCCTTGTCACTGTTGTCAGGGAAGTCCTGATAATACTGAAAGTGCAAAACACTTATATCTCAAGCATTGTAAGACAAATATAGAGTTGGGACCAAGACCAAATAAGTTGGGGTGGGGGTCCAATGTCACTGGGATCACTCAGAGGTGAAAACATTCATCAAAAATTCTTAAAATCACACTTAGTGACCCACTAACACTTCTTGAACCTCATTTTTGAATTTCAGTGCTTGGAAAAGTTGACGGAGCCCTGGTGGAACATATCAAGGTCACTGGTGTCAACTTATGATCATTGAGTGCATTTCTAAAAAATTCTGCAAATTGCCTTTTGAGACCTTCTACTATAATACTCATGCTCATATTTAAATTTTAGTGCCCAGGGAGTGTTTTATGCTCATATTTCCACTTAATTGGAGGACAAGGAGGTGTGTTAAAATATGGTCAAGGTCTCTGGGGTCATCTTGAGATCATTGAGTTCATTTCTCAAAAATTCTGCTACAGTTAAAACTAGAAGTCCTGTAATGAAATGCGCACAAATAGCACGTCGATTTGCGCATTAATCTATGCGTTAGGGCCATAGTAAGGCTATCGAATTTTGTACATATGGCCTGTGCACAAGCAATGTTTCAGCCAATGGACATCCGGTAACCCGGAGGTCCATTGGCAGAAACATGCCTGTGTTTGTTATGAGTAACCATGAGAATCTGCCGTATTTTGGGTGCCATTCGATATGGCAATTGCACGCAATTAAGCCTAGATAAGTGCACAGTTCATGACAGGACTTCTAATTTTAACTGTAAGTTCCTTTCAAGACTCCCAAATACTCGTGTTCATAATCTGAATTTTAGTGATTACTGCTCACTGAAGTTGGTTGAGCTGAAAATTCTAAAAGTGAGTTATGCTCATATTTAAGTCATGGAGTGATAAGCTTGTGACCAACGAACACCAGGAAAGTCAAAATTCATTGGGGGGGGGGGGGGGGGGTCCAAGTCCAAAAATGGGCCAACACCTCTAGGGTTACTCTGTTGGCCATTGAGGGAATTTAAAAAAATCTTAAAATTCTATTTTGAGATGCACTAATTAGAGATGGGCAGTGTTGGAATTTTGAGTTCAGCATTTGTTTCGCTATTTTTAGGAGCATATACCTCCATATCTGTTCAGAATTCAGTATCTGACTTGACTGAGATTTGCTGATAGTACTAAAGAGGATTTCACATCAAGAAAAACAGAATAAGTTGTTGTCGTATCATTCTACTGCAGCGCTTTAAATGACACTGCCAATGAGCTCAACAGTGGCATTCTTTTACAACCACAAATCATATCTACAGTAATTTTGTCACTTGTTCTAAACACACCTTGATGTTTAAAGACCTACATGTATTTCAGGCTTTTGTGATCTTAGAGCATGTTCCCTGACCATGCCATCTTTAGGAGGTTCTGCTGACAATAGACAAAACACATGGGCAGTGATTTTTAGCAAGGTCTTGGCCTTAACTGGAAGCCAAGACCTGACTATAAATCACTGCTACAGTTAAAACTAGAAGTCCTGTCACATACTGTGAGCTAATCTAGGCTTAATTACGTGTAGGGATTGTGTGCAATTGCCATATCGAATGGCATCCAAAACATGGCAGGTTCTCCTGGTTACTCATAGCAAACACAGGCAATGTTTCTGCCAATGGACCTCCGGGTAACCATTGGCTGAAACATTGCTTTGCACAGGCGATATGTAGAGAATTTGATTGCCTTACTATGGTTATAACGCGCAGATTAACACGCAGATCAACGTGTATTTGTGCGCATTTCATGACAACACTTCTAGTTTTAACTGTAAGCAATTAGACATGTACAGGTTGTAGTCTAGTGGTTCAGTAAAGTTGCCCAGTCCATAGAGGTTTAACAAAACTGAAAACAAAATCAGACGTTTCTTTCCTGAAAATGAACCTTTCAACTGTTATCAAGCCTCAACCCAGGCCTGTGAGTTTCCTCTTTTCAGAGGATTTCCTCTTTTTTGTGTGGCTTGAAATCATTTTTTAGCTCAACTTTGGCAAAATTAGTGCAATCAGTCTTTTGTACAGAACTTCTGTATGAAAATTCTGATTTGAATAAATTTGTGTATGAATGTTTAGTAACATGGACTACATCACATATTGTAAGGGTTTTTTTTTCGTGCAGAAATTATGCAAATTAGATGAACTTTGATTTATTCAGTGCTACTTACACAATGTAAGCACACATGTCAATATGGCTCAGGGTAGAGGCTGTATTTATGAACCGATCTTCACAAAACTTCTTGGGTACCTTTGTTATCACCTTGGGACGAGAATGAGTATTTCTGGGTGCGGTCCAAATTCAAGATGGCTGCCAGTGGCCATTTTGTACCGAAATTAGGTCCAGTCAGTTTTTTGTCGCAAGTTCTATACAGCTCGTATTTATGAACTGATCTTCACAAAACTTCTTGGGTACCTTTGTTTTCACCTTGGGACAGGAACGGTTGTGTTTTGGGGTGCCTTTGTTATCACTGTGCTATGAGAACAAATATTTTGGGGTTCAGTCAGACCCACTCTGGGACTCCAAGATTTCTTTTCTAGTTTAACATCTGACTGTCAACCGCCTTTACAATACTTTACCTATACATTTGTTACAGGCTACGGTCAGTATTTATGTACAGACCGTTACAATACTTTATATGTACCTTTGTTATCAGGTCATTACCTAGATGTTTGTCATTGCTGTGTCACATACTATACATGTACATATCATTGTCTTGACAAGTTGAGCTACAGTGTCATTGACACATGATTAGCATACAGTTTTTCCACATTAAAATTGAGAATTTGGTTAATTACATCTTGTTCAACAGACCTCATTGAGCTCTGTTGAACAAGATGCAATTAGCTACATTTTTATGACCCCCTACTTGGGTCGGGTGGCATATAGTGATTGAAGTGTGCGTCTGTCCGTGTGTGTCCGAGCCAATAACTCGAAAACTGTTAGGGCCACAGTCATCAAACTTCACACAATTATAAAGGACCATGGGAGAATGTGTCACACACCATAGCTGGGTTCGTACCTTCAAGGTCAAGGTCACATTTCAAGGTCACACTAAAAATTGGTCAATATTCGTGTCTCAGCCATAACTCAGAAACGAATCATAGTACAATTGTTAAACTTTTTACAAATGTTAAGGACAGTCAGAAGGTGTGTCGTGTATAATAGATTCCGCCGCATCTGCAAGGTGAAGGTCACAGGGGGGGGGGGGGGGGGGCATGTGTTACCTTAGTAACATTCTTCTTGTTAATCTGTGCCCTGAATAATGCTATTGGAGGAAAATAATCTTAAAGTAACAGAAGTAAATGAATGATTGTGATCTCAAAACAATGCACACTCATATTTTCTGTTGGGAAATTTCTTAAATTTATTCTGTTCTGAGAGTCTTGCCATTATGAAGGTATATTTTTGGTACCATACACATACTAGACCTGTACATTCATATTAAATTTATCCCCTAAGTGTCTTTGCTACAGAAGTATATTCCATGTGAATGTCCATCAACCCCTTGGATCACTTTAAAAAATTACAATTTCCTCTTTTTTTCTTTGTGACTGCTCACATCCCTGTCAACAGGGACTTATACATGTGTAAATTGAGAATGTTGGAAAATTTGAAAATTCATACTGTTTTGGTATGAATATAATTCACTGATTGTTTTGGTTCGGTTTTTCAGTATCCCAATTACATGTACTCCGAGGTGCCAAATAAGAGTGTCGACATGCTTATTAATTTTGCTGAAAAATTCCTTGCCATCACTGTTATTTGGCATTGAGACATAGAGCAAAAATGCCATCACTGTTATTATTTTCAGACCAAAATCTGAGCCATCACTGTTATTTGGCCATCATTGTTATTTGGCACCTCAGAGTACAGTTAAAACTAGAAGTCCTGCCATCAATTGCGCGCAAATACGTCGCCATTTAGCGCGTTTATCGGTGCGTTAGGTCATATGGAAAGGCTATCAAATTCTCTAAGCAGCCTATGCAAAAGCAATGGTTCAGCCAATGGACCTCCGGGTTTAACCCGGAGGTCCATTGGCTGAAACATTGCTTGTGTTTGCTGTGAGTAATGGCAAAACTCTGTGGTAATTTGGGTATTTTCAATAGGAAAATTGCACGCAATTCCTGTGCGAAATTGTGTCAAGATAAGCGCGCAATTCATGACAGGACTTCTAGTTTTAACTGTATATCAGTACCTGTTCTGTTTTTTGGTATATTGCCCATTTTCCTAATACAATTACAATTCAGAAAGTTGCTCTCACTCATATTTCAGACATGGTATGATATATTGTTTTTTATTACACACCCATCTAAAATTAAGGTTTGTCCACGGCATTCTAGGATGTGTGATAAAAATAAACTTTTATTGCACACGTGTGGGATACAGATTTTGGCACTTTTTTAATGTAAGAATGGAACCAGTCATATTTCTGGGGATACAGTACATGGGCCCATTTCGATGCGATGGGTCATTTATTTTGATGTTGTAAAGTGGATGTTCTCAGTCTATAGTATCTGAGTTTATATTGTTTCTGAAGAAACTCATGTAGTAATGACTGTCCGACCATCAAAAGAAACTTTCTAATTTATTTTCTTAACGTGAACAATACTGACTGACTAAATAACCCGATGGGTTAATGTATGACAAGGAAATGACTCACATACAGTTCAAACTAAAGAACAATGTAAACAGAATATGAAAGCGTCTATGAGTGACGTCATTTCGAATGAATGACGTTGCGCGAGCAAGTTTCTAGGTCACCAAATCGAAATCCAAAACAACTTGCCTGTCGATATTCACTTGAATTTGTATGGATTCTGTACCCCTGTTAAAGGCTATAACACGAACTTTAATACATTTTAGCAGGAATAGTGAACAATACGATAATTTCTCTTGGACAATAGGATATAAATTTAATTTACGTGGGATGAATTGACAATGGCTACTGTAATCTTGACTAAAATCCTAACCGGTCTGTCAACAAGTCGAGTAACAAGAGTCGCAGGGAATTTGGAAGTCAGATAAACATGTGAGTTTTTTTTATAATTTCTCATTGATGGATTTTCCGAATTTACACTTATTGTTTTTTGTGAAAGTGTGGTAACTTTTTTGGTGGGGATCACATCAACCGTTCAGAATTCGCGCTGTAAAATTGAGGCACAAAAAGACGGTGAACTGTATTTCAGATGAACAGTGTTTCATCGATCGAAGTGGTGACGCATTACAATTTGCAAGTTGAAACTATGAATGAAAGTTCAATCAGCGTACGAAATAACAATAAGACTGGTCTTCTGCTTGTGAAGAATAATTTGGATTTTTGTCTTATTTTATTTCCTTTACTTCTCAGAAGGATAGGTTAATTCTCACTTAGTATTACTGTAAAAGGCCTGTTTTAGAAATTTGCGAAGGTGTGTAATAAATACAGAACTGCACAAGCGTTTGAATGGGTTAATGTTTATCACACTCGTTTGGTTTGGCGCAGAATACCACTCGAGGCTTCGCCTCTCGTGGTATTATTGCGCCCAACCAAACTCGTGCGATAAACATTAACCCATTCAAACGCTTGTGCGGTTCTGTCTATATATTGGTGTAGATAGTTATGGACACATGTAATTTTTTGTGATTTACGCTATCCATAGTTCTTTCTAGTTCAAATGTCAGGGTCTGGCATTACTGCTGGAAAATTTTCCCCACACATATCTCTTGGGAACAGTGTCACAAGCAGTGTTCCACCAATATATACCATTTGAATGAATAGTCTCTTCTGTTTATGTAACTGTACACTACAGTTAAAACTAGAAGTCCTGTCACAAACTGCGCGCTTATCTAGGCTTAATTGCGCGTAGGAATTGCTCGCAATTACCATATCGCATCGCACCCAAAGCACGGCAGTTTCTCCTGGTTACTCATAGCTAACACAGGCAATGTTTCTGCCAATGGACCTCCAGGTTACCCGGAGGTCCATTGGCTGAAACATTGCTTGTTCACAGGCTATATTTACAGAATTTGATAGCCTTACTATGGCAATATCGCATAAATTAACGCACATATCGACGTGCTATTTGTGCGCATTTCAGGACAGGACTTTTAGTTTTAACTGTATCTCTTGGGAACAGTGTCACAAGCTGACATTACTTGCAGTGTGCCACCAATATATACCTTTTGAATGAATAGTCTCTTCTGTTTATGTAACTGTACACTACCTGGTAACTTGTAGGAACATCTTAACCCTTTACCTAACATGAAAAGCAGACGACACTTGCAAACAAAATTCTTGAATAACTAATTTCTTTTTCATTTTTTGTCTCAAAAACATAGGTTATGACCTCTAATTGGAATGAGTTCGACAAGCTCGTTCCAAAGAAGGGTCTTAACATATGTTTTTAAGACAAAAAATGAAAATTAATTGTCGATTTTTGTGAATAGTGCTGGCCTGTTTTGGACGTTACGTTGGGTAAAGGGTTAATACAAGTTGATACAACTGAATTCAACACTTTACATGTATAAAAAACAAGCTATTAGCTCAGATAAAAGAATATGTTTTCATTTTGGGAATTTACTTTAAAAAAGAGTTTCCACAATCCATTTTTAGTATAGTGGAGCCCACTTAATTGGATATCTCTTAATTGTATATCCTTGTTAATTGAATATAATTCCCCAACACAAAACCTTTTACCATACCTCCAATACAAATCTGACCTGTTAATTGAATATAGGTTATAGAGTAAACTCCCGTTAATTGATTAAAATATCTTGCAACCTGTCAAGACATTACCCTGACTCTCCCCAGTTTTTCTATGTTTATAGATTTATTTGGCCTCAGTACATCCAACACAGACATTTAATCTGTTATATCTTGTTTGACAGAGCTCACAGAGCTCTTGACAAACAAGATATAATAGAATAAATTCTAAGTTTAACTCTAGAATACAGGAAAGTGACACAATCCCTGTTAATTGCATAGTCCTGTTAATTGAATAATTTTAATTGGCAAAGTGGCTATTCAATTAACAGGGTTTCACTGTATTTCCATTAGTTCCGTGAATCCTACATCCTATATAACATGTATCCAACTAACCCTGTGCATTTTTACTGCCTTTGTGTATATTTTCATGTAATGTTAAGGTTGAAACAGTTACAAATGTAGGAGTGTGACCCGTCATAAAACCCATGACTGCTCATTAACCAGTTATAAACACCGCCGTTAACAACAGTAAGTTACAGGGGATTCTGACAGTCAGACACTGCCTGTGTTATACATATTCTGCATACTGATCGACATTGTTATACAGTGGAGCCCACTTAATTGGATATCTCTTAATTGTATATCCCTGTTAATTGAATATAATTTTCAAACACAAAACCATTTACTATACCTTCAGTACAAATTTGATCTGTTAATTGCATATGGGTTGTAGAGTAAACTCCTGTTAATTGTATATAAATTTTTGTAATGTGTCAAAAAAATTACTGTGACACGCACCAAATTCCCCTTATTTATCAACCTTTTTTGGCCTCACTACATCCAATACAGGCCTTTATTCTACATCACTGCGCAAGTGACCATTACATGAATATCCCAGGTCCACGATATCTTCACTCAAGATCTAAGAGAAGTCGCCGACTAATATTGGCGATTGTTTCTCGAGTCAATGACCGACACGATATTAAAATCACCGTGATTCTCGGCGAAAACAGCAGTAATTAATTTCTAGGGCACCTGAGCGAAAAGGATGTACTTACATGTATTGTCATATTTTATATGACTCTCACAGTTTTGTGGTCAAAATACATGTATAATTCAACAATCTCAACTCGACGAAATGACGCTGCCCTTACCATTACCAACACTCATTATATTTATGTTTTTAATCAGAATATTTTTTTTTTAATTTTGACAAATTGTAACATTCCGACACAAATGCAAATACAGTAAAACCTGTCTTGAGACACCACTGTCTTGAGAGACCACATCTGCCAGGCACTGATTGGTTTTACTCTATAATAGACCTGCTATGGGAGACCACCTGTCTTGAGAGACCACTGTGACCTGGTCCCAACTTGTATTTTTATGCCATAATGGACCTGTCTTGAGAGACCGCCCCTTTGAAGACTGAAACCATGACAAAAGCTTTTTACCTGTTCTGGAATTGGAAAATTCATTGTGGTTATACTAACATAATTAAAAGTATTAAAAGCTCTTAATTGGGTTTCAATTGCTAACTCATTAAAGATTGAGATGTTCTTATAAGACCTCTGTGAAAAGATTAGGATTATTGCTGAATTAACAATTTCATACGTACCTGAAATGTGACAGATAGGAATAAAAATAAATTTGTGTTGAAAATCTTTTTGTAACAAATTGAAATGGACTGTTATAAAAATTATAAAAATAAATTAGTGTTGAAAATCTTCAATGTAGATTTTCAACACTAATTTATTTTTATATTTTTTATAACAGTCCATTTCAATTTGTTACAAAAACTTCATAAAAAAGAACTACAAAGTAATTACAAAAATCCATTCTTCTCTATTTCTGAATTTTGTGGTTGGTTATTCACTGACTTGAGAAAACCTGAAACCTGTTATGAGAGACCACCTGTCTTGAGAGACCACTTTTGTGTGGCCCAGAGGGCGGTCACTCAAGACAGGTTCTACTGTAAATTTGATTCATTGGTTATCATTCTGACATTCTGTGACATCAACATGCAGTAGTTTATTTGGTCTAATCTATTTCACAATTAACCCTTTAACCAGTGCAGACGATATAAAAATTTTTTAATTTAAATATCTTTTTTAATTTTTTTCGAAAAATTTCAACAAAACATTATCATGTGACTCCTCATTGAATCGAGCTTAACGAAAAATATTTTTTCAGCTGCTGAATCTGCAGATTAGGCAGGCGGATGCAGGCGATTCATTGTATAAAGGGTTAATGCCACGATTATGCTCTCTGGAGTCAATCCCTTTCACTCCAAATGTCTTGTCCAATTTAATTACTGCTTTCATTGTCCGCGTAATCTCGGGTGGGTTTAATACTTTTGTCTCACCTCGGACCTTGGATATTCATGTAACAGTCGCTTGCGCAGTAGGGTATTATATCTTGTTTGACAGAGCTCTGTGAGCTCTGTCAAACAAGATATAATAGAATAAATGCTCAGTTTACCTCCAGAACACAGGAAACTGACCAAAGCCCTGTTAATTGTATACTACTGTTAATTGAATAATTTTCACTGGCAAAATGGATATTCAATTAAGAGGATTCTACTGTATTCACATAAATTATTGGTGTGTTACATGTACTGGTACCTAAATTGTTGGAATGTTTGGCTATATCATTTCGTTTCATATCTGGCCTTGTGACTAATGTCTTCAAAAACCCGGTCGCCCTCTCCCGCTCTCAGTGTAAAATGGGGACGCACCCTTTAGCACTCAGACAATAATTGGAAAGCTTCAGTTTGTTTTGAGTTTCAGAATATTTTTCACTGTCTCGTTCAAGTAACACAAGTGAAACGCTGGAACCAATGGCAATTTTTCTCAAACCCAAACAAACACGGTTGCCGCTTTCCACTGTTCGTCTCCATAATGAAAAAACAACCCCGTTGAAATGGTGAGTTGATTAATGATAGCTGTTTATTTGAAAGCTGATAAATGCAAATAGAAACAAATCTTTTTTTTATATTTTAATGTCCAGGTGTGACACGCTAGTTTAGACTACTTTAAAATGGGTTAAATAAAATATTATATATAACAGAGGTTAAGCCTAAGTTCAAAGGTTATGTGTGCCTAAGTCAAGCTTTGCTGAGTCAACCTAGTTTCGAACTGTTGCATTCTTCTTCAGTAACATGAAAGCCAGAGGTCACTGTTGCTCTCTCCCTTTTATACCCCTCAAGAGGGGTGTCATGGACTCATGGTCCGGTCAGCTAAGGGCATGACTGGGTCATCCTGAGGTCACGTGATAAATGCAGCGGTCTGAAGCGGGTGCATCCCCTCCGACTAAAAAGGTCAAATGGGGAGGGGGGGACTTCTTTGACCTCTGCATTTAAAGTGGGCCAAAATTCGACATGGGTGCATTACGTTAGAACCAGTGGCATTGCTAGAAATGCCCAAAAAGATCTGTTTATATCGATTAACATTGATATTTAGCAGTTTATCTTCTACTAAACTGTTTCCTCACATACTTCAGAATTGACCATGATTAACCAATTAACCACGGTTTTTGGGGGCATGGTTAACCGGTCATGAAAATCCCATGACTGTTTCAGCCCTAAGTAGTGTGTGATTCGACAGTCTATCAAATACAGTACATGTAAAGTGTATTATCACTAAATCACCTGTGGAGTGAAGATTCCACCCAAGCAGTAATTGCAAGTTTGTTGCAAAGCATAACAAGCAAAAGCTCCAGCCACTGGACGTCCGGGTTATACCTGGAGGTCCATTGGCCGAAACATTGCTTGTGTTTTTTGTAAATATGTACTGAATTTAAAAGTGATACTTTGGGTGATAACTCCACTCTGCAGGTGATTTTGTTACAATCCACTCTCCATGTACAGTTAAAACTAGAAGTTCTGTCACGAACTGTGCACTTATCTAGGCTTAATTGCGCATATGAATTGCGTGCAATTGCCATATCGAATGGCATCCAAAGCACGGCAGGTTCTCCTGGTTGCTCATAGCAAACACGGGCAATGTTTCTGCCAATGGACCTCCGGGTTACCCGGAGGTCCATTGGCTGAAACATTGCTTGTGCACAAGCCATATTTACAGAATTTGATAGCCTTACTCTGGTCATATCACGTAGATTAACGCACATATCGACATGCTATTTGTGTGCATTTCTGGACAGGACTTTTAGTTTTAACTGTACTGTGATCCCGGGCAATTTGTATGGTCAGCCAGTGTTAGTGTATGTTAGCTTACCAACAAATTCTGTGCAATGAACAGGGTTAGTCACTTTTTTCTTTCTGATTCTAAATAAGATCAGGCCTGAAAATAGGCAGTCTGACATTTGCAAAATGAGATCCCTAGAGGGTGAATCTAATGATGCTATCCCACGCAGTGGGCCAATTTATCCTCTGGGTACCTCTTTGTTTAGTTTTGATACCCTGATTCAGATTGAGGTTCACAGAAGGTAAATTTAGTGATGCTACCCTGCTGTGCAGGGTAGCATCACCAAATTTACCCTCTGGGGACCTCATTTTGCAGATGACAGTCTGCTTATTTTTTGGCTTGAATAACGTCATCTCTATTATGTGACTAACCCTATGCATTGCACTGCCAAAATCAAGTTACAAGATGTAACCTATTGCCATCACGCATGCGGAAGCCTGTGCGTCTGTTCACATTTTATTTAGCACAGGCTTCACCGTGTAGTTCTTGTCCAATCATCATGAAAATTCATATGAAGGTTTGAGGTCATGTCTAGATGAGAATGTCCCCTTTTGGTCATGATCGGTCAACTGTGATGGCAATGCGAGCCTGAAACCCCAAAACCTTTAGCACAGTCTACAGGTCGTATTTATGAAGGGATTTCATTATAACTAGGTGGGATGACTCTGTATAAGGTCAAGATGAGAACGTCGCCTTTTGTTCACGATTGGTCATTTGTGATGGCTGCACAGACCCGAAACCTGAAAACCTTTAGCACAGTCTACTGGTCGTATTTGAAGGGATTTTATTGTAACTTTGCAGGATGACTCTGCATAATTTCTAGATGAGAACATCCTATTTTGGTCGGGTTCAGTCAACAGTGACAGTCACATGGGCACATTACCTAATTCCTTTAGCACTGTCTACAGCTTACATTTATGAAGGGATTTCAGTGAAAATTTGTAGGATGACTCAGTATAATGTCTAAATGAGAATGTCATATTTGGGCAATGATCGGTCAACCGTGACCTAGATTTGTTTTGCACAGTCTACACAGTTAATATTTATGAAGAGATTTCATTATTTCATTATGAAGCGATTTCATTGTAACTTGAAAGGATAACTCGGTATGATATGTAGATGAGATTGTCGTATTTTGGTCTGACATCTGGACATTCATTTTCTGACAAGTGAGCAAAGAGAGAATTTTGACTTGATTGTGACCCAGTTGCTATCCGGTCTAGGGTATGAAATTTGGATTGAACAAAAAAAGTATGGCAACCTGTACATGTAATGGTTCCCATTGTTTTACCATGGTAATCCAATTTCAAATTAGGCATGAGGTCTGGGCCCACTAATTATTAGCTCACCTGACTGAAAGACGGGGTGAGCTATTTTGATCACTTTTTGTCCGTCGTCCGGCAAACGTCGTGAAGGTGGTGTTTGGGTCATTTTGTCCCAAGCCACTGGCTGCAGTTCAATGAAAATTCACATGAGTAGCGGTTATATAGGGGCATTTGGGTTTTTCTTCAAATTAGATTTCTGCTCATATTGTGGGGTGGGGCCAAAATGCACAAAATTTTTTAAAATCTTCTTCTCATGAATCAGCCATAGCAGAGACTTGATATTTGGTATGCAGCTTCCATTTGAGGTGTAGACTCAAGTTTGTTCAAGAGAAGTTTGACGGGCAATATTTACCTTTGTTCTGAGAGGGGCAAGAATTTTTGCCCCACCCAAAATTTATATTTTCTGAACCCAGAGGCCAATTTGAACCAAATTTAATATGGTGTATTATTGGGTTATAAGTACTTGATTTATGCCCAAAAATTTTTTTGTGGGGTGGATCTGATTCAAGTTTGTTCAAATCGGCCCTGTGGATTCATATTTGGGCTCACTATAGAAGCCTGAATTCGAACTTAGTGCATTTCAGACAAATTTCTTAAAAAATCTTCTTCTCCAGATCCAGCAGTCAGAATCTTTTGATATTTGGTATGCAACATTGTGGGGTGGATCTGATTCAATTTTGTTCAAATCGGCCCCCTGGGTTTATAGTTGGGCTCAGTATAGGAGCCCAAATTTGAACTTAGTGCATTTCAGGCAAATATCTTTGAAAATCTTCTTCTCAAGATCCAGAAGGCAGAATCTTTTGATATAGGGTATGCACCATGCTTGGGGGTGAGATTCAAATTTGTTCAAGCCAAGTCCCTGGGTTCATATTTGGGCTCACTGTGGTAGCCCGAATTATACTTAGTTCAAAATGAGGAATTTTCTTTAAAAATCTTCTTCAGATCCAGCAGTCGGAATGTTTTGATATTTGGTATGCAACATCCTTAGGGGGGTGAGATTCAAATTTGTTCAAGCCATGTCCCTAGGTCCATATTTGGGCTCACTGTGGGAGCCTGAATGATAACTTAGATCAAAATGAGGAATTTTCTTTAAAAATCTTTTTCTTCAGATCCAGCAGTCGGAATGTTTTGATATTTGGTATGCAACATCCTTAGGGGGTTGAGATTCAAGTTTGTTCAAGCCATGTCCCAAGGTCCATATTTGGGCTCACTGTGGGAGCTTGAATTATAACTTAGTTCGAAATGAGGAATTTTCTTAAAAAATCTTCTTCTTCAGATTCAACAGTTGAAATGTTTTGATATGTGGTGGGTAGCATCCCTGGGGTGGGGGGGGGGATTCAAGTTTGTTAAAGCCAAGTCCCTTGGTCCATATTTGGGATCCCCAAATTATAACTTAGTCAATATGAGGAATTTTTCTTTAAAAATCTTCTTCTTCAGATTCAGTAGTCGGAATGTTTTAATATTTGGCATGCAGCAACCTTAGGGGGGTGAGATTCAAGTTTGTTCAAGCCAAGTCCCTTGGTTCATATTTGGACTCACTATGGGAGCCCGAATGACAACTTAGTTCAAAATGAGGAATTTTCTTTAAAAATCTTTTTCAGATCCAGCAGATGAATGCTTTTGATATTTTTTATGCAGCATCCTTAGGGAGGTAAAATTCAAGTTTGTTCAAGCCATGTCCTTAGGTCCATATTTGGGCTCACTGTGGGAGCTCAAATTGTAACTTAGTTCAAAATGAGGAATTTTCTTTCAAAATCTTCTTCTTCAGATCCAGCAGTCAGAATGTTTTGATATTTGGTTTGCAGCATCCTTAGGGGGTGAGATTCAAGTTTGTTAAAGCCAAGTCCCTGGGTTCATATATGGGCTCCCTGTGGGAGCCTGAATTATAACTTAGTTCAATATGAGGAATAGTCTTTAAAAATCCTTTTTTTTTTAGATCCACTGGTCAGAATCTTTGGATATTTGGTATAAGCTTTTCTTAGGAGGAGCAGATGCAACTTGTTGAAATCAATTCTATTGGTTGATATTTAGGCTACCATGTCAGGTGAGTGCCCTCAGGCCCCCTGGGGCCTCTTGTTTATTGTGTTGTATACATATTATTTGTTGCATGTATTGCACATATCTTATTTATTGTAATTATTGTATACTCCACATGGAAACAAATATTTTCATGAAAAAAATATTTCATTTTGTTTCTCTCCCATAATACCCAAACAACAGAAAATGCCCGGTTTTCCAACTCCCCCTCCCCAGCAATGATCCACAATTTTACTAAGAAGGGTCTATCCACTTAACCTTCAATACAAAAAATACAGTCCCTGTGCATTTTTTAGTGCATTTTTTACTCACTGATTCATATTGGGGTTATGGTGAACAGAGAATAGGTCCCCAACTTTCCAGTTGGCGTCAACGATGCATGAACGAAAATCCATATACGCCAAAGTTTATGCCCTGGGGTCAAAATTCTCAATCCACTTTTGTAATCAAGGTACAGTTGAGCCCACTTAATTTGATATCTCTTAACTAAATAACCCTGTTAATTGAATAATATTTCCCAACACACATCCATTTACCATCCCTCCAGTGCAAATTTGACCTGTTAATTGAATATAGGTTATAGAGTAAACTCCTGTTAATTGAATAAAAAGCTTGTATCCAGTTGAGAAATTACCCGAATCTTCCCAGTTTTCCTTTATTTATAGACCTATTTGGCCTTAGTACATCCAGTACATCCAATCTAATCTATTTATATCTTGTTGGACAGAGCTCTTGGCAAAGTGGCTATTCAATTAACAGCGTTCCACTGTACTCTATTAGCACACCTGATTAAAAGTGAGGATGAACTTTGTCTTGTCTGGATCCTTACCTGATAATTTTATTTATTTTATTTATTAGACATGATTTTCTTACCCAGAATTGTCCATTATCGAGCTTGGCTGATATGACCTCAACTTGGCTGATATGATGCCGATCTCGGCTGATGTGAACTAAGCTAGATGCATTACTAAGCGCAGTCATTTTGTTTGCAGGGAAATCATTCACAATTGTTCACTGGAAGCAATCAATCAGTAAAATTTGTGTTAGCAGGCAGAAGGTAGTATTTTTTGTTTTTGGTAAGGAATTAATGATGACAATCTGGCCTCAAAATAAGTCTGACATTTCTTGAATGGGTACCTCTTTCTGTTTAGTTTTTAGACCCTGATTCAGATCGATGTTCACAGAGGGTAAATTTAGTGATGCTACCCTGCTATGCAGGGTAGCATCACTAAATTCACCCTCTGGGGACCTCATTTTGCAGATGACAGTCTGCTTATTTTCTGGCTTGATGACAATGAATAAGGATTAAATGGATGAAGAAAATCACAAAATTCCATGCAGACAAAAATTCAGAGTCTTAAGCCGAGATTGATCTAAGTAAGAGAAGAGATAGTTTAGGGCTGAAATGGTTGGCACATTTTTACAACTGACTAACCGAGAGCTATAACCGGGTAA
This sequence comes from Pictodentalium vernedei, assembly GCA_031216915.1. NCBI lineage: Eukaryota > Metazoa > Mollusca > Scaphopoda > Dentaliida > Dentaliidae > Pictodentalium > Pictodentalium vernedei. Next base: position 53,038,129 of record CM062294.1, read on the forward strand.
TATCCGGTTAACCATCGACATTATTTCACTGAATCTGGGATCAAAACTATAGGAATTGGAAAGCAGTATTCTCAGAAACTATTCCATCATGCGTATACAAATGAACGTTGTCGAGTACTTGTTAACGTTCATTTGTATACATATTATGGAATAGTTTCAGCAGTTACTCAGGACTCACGGAAATTGCCGATCATTAACGAAGTCTTGAACGCCAAAGTCGATTATTTCTCAATATACACAGCACTGCTTCGAGGTGTAATCTATCCTAAAGGAGAAGCGACAGATTTACTACATTTTAACCGTGGAATGTCGATCATTATCGATATTTCGGATAACCGGTTGATGTTTCTTTTAATCGGTTAGGTAGGTAACCGGTTTCAAACCGGTTATCCAGTTAACCATTTCAGTACTAAGATAGTTTGACTATCCGAACATTGTGGCTTCAGCACTGTGGAAGCCAAAAAATCTGGATAGCTTAACTAGGACAAGGGGAAACATCAGACTTTCCGAAAAGAATGAGAAACAATAACACCAGGCCTTTTTTTACGCCAAATTCAAGCCGGTAAAGGGTGTCCCCAAATTAGGAGTTAGCTACCATCAATTTGTTGTAACATTCTAAAAATTTGTTGTAACATTCTAAAATGAAGATATTTATCAAGAAATACTTTTGCACCATGCAAAATAGGTCTTAGAAACCCTTGTATTATATTCCATTTGTATGTAAATTCACTAATCATGTAGTTTCTCATATTTTGGGGACATTTTTTACTTGAATCCGGTGTCCCCAAGTTAAACCCATCTAAAGCCCTGATAACACTGCAGTAACATAATTTTTGTAATTATTTATTTTGGTTTAATAAATAAAGAGGGAGCATGATGGCTCAGTGGTAGACTGTTGGACTTCTATGCTATAGGTCCCGAGTTCGATCCCAGTCAAGAACGACCCACATTGTGTCCTTGGGCAAGGCACTTTATCCTGGTTGCGCACATGGGGTGCGATGATGCATTGTACTAAGGCATACTGCACATCGATGGTGCACATGTCTTCAACCACTGTAACCCTGCTTGAGCGGAGCTTGAATAGAGTTAGAATGTTGAGGAGCTGACAGTTGCTCATCGTTGCACGGTGGTTCTCTCAGGGTACTACGGCTTCCTCCACCCGTAAAACTGTCACGTCACGATTACTAGTCGATTAGCCATTGTGCATAAGTATGGGACCTTAAACACCATTAAATAAATAAATAAATAAATAAATAAATAAATAAATAAATAAATAAATAAATAAAGAGGTTATTACGTGGTTAGTTTCTTATTGGCTGAGATACACATGTAATCCCCTGGTAACACATCAGCCTTCGACTTTTGGTCTCAGACTAGTATGAAGTTACCAAGCTGTCTATATACAGTACTGTGATCAGTAAAGCAGACCTTAAAATTACCCTGACCCCACCCAGTTTTCCTGTTGATAGACCTATTTGGCCTCAGAACATCCAATACAGACATTTAATCTATTATATCTTGTTTGACAGAGCTCATGGAGCTCTGCCAAACAAGATATAATAGAATAAATGCTAAGTTTATCTCTAGAATACAGGAAAGTGACACAAGTCCCTGTTAACTGAATACGTCTGTTAAATGAATAATTTTCATTTGCAAAGTGGCTATTCAATTAACAGGGTTCCACTGTATATAAAAAAGTCAATTTTGTACCACTGCCTAATTTCTGACAAAACTGCTGGAAGAGATGCACCCCTCTTTTTCTGTGTTTTTGCATCTGGATAAATAAATTATGCATTTCAAAAATCTCAGTTAAAACTTTGGTGGGGAATGTGTTTCACCTCCTGAATAGATGGATACCACTGTACAACCTTCATTTTGATGTATAATATGCCTGTGTTATTCTGAGACTAGTCAAATTCAGAATCAAGAAGTTTTGCCAAGAATATGTTAAATTAATATTACTTGGATAGAGCCTCAAAAAGGTTACATGTCAGCTGAAGTAACCATATTGCATATTGCAGTTTGACACTAAATCTCAATTAATAGGAGATTATCAAGATACACTTACTTGAATTTAATTTTATATCATACATTTCAAGCAATTATTCCACCAGGTATGTGATATAACCAAAAAAAAAAAATCAGAAAATTTCATCAAAACCACACCATGTGAACCCTCATTGGAACGATCTCAGTGAGCTCGTTCCAGTGATTGGTCACATGATATGGTTTTCTTGAAATTTTGTGAAATTTTTTTTTCAAAAAATAAGTAATTAAAATAAGAAATTTGTGTGCACTGGATAAAGGATTAACTCAGCCAATACTTTGGTTCATATTCTTACCCCCCCCCCCCCCCCCCAATCTGTAGGAACCCTTGGAAGTAAAGCATTGCTCTGTTTACTGGTAAAATAGGACCCAGTCACTAATGCTTGGGGTGGAAGTCCTCTAAAATGGGCAACATACAGAATGTGGAAGGTGAATTATAATAATAACTAATTCACCCATGGAGTGGAGTTATCACCCAAAGTATCACATTCAAATTCTGTACATATAGACAAAAAACACAAGCAATGTTTCAGCCAATGGACCTCTGGGTTTAACCCGGAGGTCCATTGGTTGGAACTTTGCTTGTGTTTGTTATGCTTTGCAACAAATTTGCAATTATTGCTTGGGCGGAATATCCACTCTGTGGTGATTTAGGGATAATACACTCTACACATACTGTAGGTATAAATGATTGGCAAGCCTTGACTTTATATCCGTGTTGCAGTCATGCAGAAATATGTGACCTAAAGCACCAATAAATAAATGATTGGTTCATATTCAGAACATGAAGTAAATAAACATGTGCGTGCCCAAATCTATGACGTTTTGTGAAAGTCATCTGTGAGGAGACAGATGTGGTCTGAAACAGACAAAATTTGTTTTAATCACAGCTGTACTGTACAGTAATTTATAGATTTTCTCCCACAGACAATCGGAGAATTAATGGAATAATCTGTATATGCACGTATTTAATCAAAAAATGTGACTTTTTTTTTGTCTTAATAAGTACACTCATCAATATTGTTATTAATGTCAGAATTTTCCTTTTAATAACATTTCTTGACTGTTTGCACAATTTTTTTTTTGTTGTTGTCTTTTTCTTTGAGAATCAATACAAGAAGTAAACGCATATTGTTGATGGCATGTATCATCATTTTCCTTGTCACTTGTAATTTTTCTCATCAAACAAGATAATTGTCTGTACAAAATGAACTCATTTCACCCCAAGTGTACCTAAAATCTGACCTAACATGACACGATGATGACATCTACATGTACCCTAGGATAAACACCACTTTTGACCGCTCATTTTTATATGAGCTCATTCCAGCAAAGGATCTTGAGAAAAGGTTCTTATGCCATTTTGAAATTCTTGAAAAGTACAGAAATTTGTGTTAGCCTGGAAAAGGTCTTGAAAAGTATATCAAATATAAATTGAAAATATTTTCTGTTGAGCAATGTCCGTAGGCGGTATGTCCAATTCATTTCAGTTTCTTTTTTGTGTCCTGTTGATGGTATTGAGTCGGGGTCTAAGTTTAAGATCTGTATGATTCGAAAATTCAGATCATTTATGTTGTCATCCAATTGTGAGATATAATTCTACTTTAACCGACTCAGTTATTCTTTGAGGGCACTTATATTTACATGTAACTTGGAATTCCTCGAGTGCCAATTGATGTTCATGGCACTCCATGTAATGCTGTGGATAATCTTGTTCTCGGTTCTTTTACTCTGTTATTCCTCATTTGTTTATACAGAGATATGTTTTCAGGTCTTATGTTGACTGCTTTCTTGCTGTTTGGAAGCCGATTGTTTGTCTCCTCTGTTGTACGTTGTCGTTTCTTGTGGGGACTACTTGTGAATTCAATCAGTCCTGGAAATGAGACGGGTGCGAGTGCAATTGCTTCCATCAGCACCCATGATTTCTATTTTACGGGAGATAAAAAATGCTCTCGTTGAAAAATATTGTAGAGCATTAATATATTGTGAGGGAATATAAATGTGTGTTGTTTTTTGAAAGGAGCACACTGTGACCACTGGCAAGTTACTGTCATAATTCAGCAATTCCTTATACACTTAACCCTTTAACCCTTTTCCCAATGCAGACAATAACAAAATTTATTATTTTAAATATCATTTTTTCAAATTTTTCAAAATTTTTTAACAAAACCATATCATGTGACCCCTTGTTGGAACGAGCTCAACGAGCTCTTTCCAACGAGGGGTCACATGATATGGTTTTGTTGAAATTCTTTGAAAAATAATATTTTTTCAACTGCTGAATCTGCATATTACACGGGTGGATGCAGGCGATTCGTTGGGTAAAGGGTTAAACACTAGTGGTATCTGCCATGCCAGTTCAATGGCAGCAATTAGACGAGTCCATATGCATTATTTTGGGGTAGAGCAATCAATATTTTCAACGTGCAGCCCCAGGGAACGTATGTTCCTGGCTGGGAAAAGCGGCCACTCGGATTCAAAGGGTTAAGGTTTCTGGTGTTTGGTGACAGTAGTCCCTCGAAAATTCATATACTAACATTTTACGGGTGCAATTTACTCTCGTCTCTCATTTCGCAGGAGCTTAAAATTGCACCCATCAATTTTGTTCATTTCCAGCACTGGATTCAGTCATTGTTACATTTGATTCACTACTGTTTAAACTGAGTAATGAAGAACTGTCCACTAGAGGAGCATGTGTGTTACCTCTTGGACTATATTTATCGTCTTGAAAAGTATGAAAAAAATGTCAGTCGATCAAGCCTTGAGGATATTGTAAAGGAAATAAATATCGTTTTTTGAACAAACTTTAATCCTCTCCGTACTGAGGTAAAAAAATCCAAATTTCAACCTGCAAATATTTCCCATAATGCAACATGGAATTTACCTATATCATTCTTGTGTACATGTAGTAGGGCCGTGTTTGAAAAGTGGACTAACCAGGCTCTACTCACTGGATGTGGTCACCGGCGAGTATCATAAACAAGATGAGACAAAATCTCCTTTAAATTTCTTTTATTTTTAGAACAACATATTTGAAACAAAAATTAATTTTATCATTTAATTCACCTCAGTTCATGAACCAAACCTCACCCAAACTTCAACTGAGAGTTATATGCTAGCTAATTTACTTCATTGTAACCAATAGGACCATCTAGTCCCAGATCAAATATTCAAGGTCAAAGGTAGAGGAAACAGAATTCCCCCCCCCCCCCCTCAAAAAAAAAGAAAAAGCCATTAACAGAATTAAGGTGAAATGGTATTTCAGTTTTCCAGTTCTGAAGAATTTCATATTGCACCTGGTTTTTATACGTGTTGGAAGCAAAAGCGACACTTGAGTGTGACAAGACGAATCTTATTGGAAACAAAGAACCAATGAGGACCCGTCTTGATCCTCAGTGTTGGCATCTTCCTCAAAATGTATGTAAATAACAACAATGATAAGTACGAGAGAAACAATTTAACCCTTCATCTAACGAAACCACCACGTAATTTGGAAATTGAGCAGTTGAAAAAAATTTTACAATATAAATCCAAATTTAACCTGCAAATATTTCCCATGAGCTCATTCCAGTGAGGGGTCACATGTTATGGTTTTGTTGAAATTTTTTGAAAAAGTTTAAAAAATAGTAATTAAAATAATAAATTTTGATATTCTCTACAGTTAAAACTAGAAGTCCTGTCACGAATAGTGCGCTTATCTAGGCTTAATTGCGCGTTGGAATTGCGCGCAATTGCCATATCAAATGGCATCCAAAGCACGGCAGGTTCTCCTGGTTACTCATAGCAAACACATGCAATGTTTCTGCCAATGGACCTCCGGGTTACCCGGAGGTCCATTGGCTGAAACATTGCCTGTGCACAGGCCATATGTACAGAATATGATAGCTTTAATTGGGCCATAACGCGCACATTAACGCACATATCAACGTGCTATTTGTGCGCATTTCATGACAGGACTTCTAGTTTTAACTGTACTTTGGGTAAAGGGTTAAACAAAATTTTTAAGAAAAATGATTTATAAGCCAAAATACACATACATGTAGCATTCAAAGTATTAAAATACATTTTATTTCTAAACTCTGTAGGGAATCAGACTGACCTCTTACACTTGTTTGACAGCACAGAGCTCTGTCTGATAAGATTGAATTGGTTAATGCTTTACCCAATGCCCACTAGATCAAAATTTAATATTATTTTTTCAAATATTTTTAAAAATTTCAACAAAACAATAACCAACAATCTCTAATTGGAATGAGAGCGACAATTTCATTCCAATGAGGGGTATCATGACATGATTTTGTTGAAATTTAAAAAAAAATATAATATTTTCAGCTACTCAATTTGTATATTATGCAGGTTGTTGCAGCCAGTTCATTAGGTAAAGAGTTAAATTTCCAGTTGCATTGTGGGAAAATTTTGCCACTTAATATTTCAAAGCACATGTGCAGAAAGTATATCTAAATTCATTTGAAATAAAAAAAAAAAACAGCATTAAAATTGCTGATAACTTAACCCTTTACCCAACGCAGACGATATCAAAATTTATTATTTTAAATATATTTTTTTTAAATTTTTCAAAAAATTCCAACAAAACCATATCATGTGACCCCTCGTTGGATCGAGCTCGGCGAGCTCGTTCCAGCGAGGGGTCACATGGTATGGTTTTGTTGAAATTTTTTTAAAAATAATATTTTTTCAACTGCTGAATTTGCATATTACGTGGGCGGATGAGGGCGATTCGTTGGGTAAAGGGTTAATAGTGTAAAAAAAAAAAAACCTCATTAAAATTGCTGATAACGTCTAAAAAAAAAACAACGGCATTAAAATTGCTGATTACTTAATAGTCTTCATCTATTTGAACAAGCAACTCTGCTGAATCACATGACAGTGAAAAAATGTCATTCTTCCAAATGTTTTTAAAAAAACAAAAAATGTTACCTTATGTTCCAATAAGAGTAAATGTTACCGTATGACGTCATATTTGAAATGACGTTGCCCGTTTTGTAATTGCCTCATCAACGGAGTGACTAGCAAGCCTATTCATTTTTCTGGATTTTTCACACTTACAGAAAATGGATGAAGTGTTGTTAGCTCACCTGACTGAAAGTCAGGGTGAGCTATTCTGATCACTTTTCGTCCGTCGTCCGGCGTCCGGCGTGAAGGTGGTGTTTGGGCTTTTTCTCCCAAACCACTGGCCGCATATTAATGAAATTTCATGTGAGAAGGGGTTGTGTCTGCGGACACCTATTTTTTGTCAAATTAGGTTTCGGCTCACATTGAGCAGAGGGATGGGGCAAAAATGCTCCAATTCTTAAAAAATCTTCTTCTCAAGAACCAGCAATAGCAGAGACTTGATATTTGGTATGCAGCTTCCTTTTGAGGTGTAGACTCAAGTTTGTTCAAGAGCAGTTGGAGGGGCTATATTTGACGATGTTAAAGGAGGGGCAAAAATTTTGGCCCCGCCCCAAATTTCTATTTTCCAAACCGCGAGGCCGATTTGAACCAAATTTTACATGAGTGCTTATTGGGTCATAAGTACCTAATTTATGCCGAAATTTTTTTCCCCATAGCCCCGTGGGAACCACAGGAGCTAAAAATAGAAAAAAATGAAAACGCTCATATCTCCAAAACTACACGGCACTGAGAATTCTTATTTGTTGTGAAGCTTTCTTAGGACCAGCAGAATGCAATGATCCAAAAAAATTGCCATCGGTTTTATCATGGGGTACTTTTTGGGGAGTTTGAAAAAGTGCTGAGTCAGCATTTTTTAACACTGTGGGTAATGGGAAAAACATAAGACTACTTTTCTCCGAAAGCACTGCTCCAAAAGCTTTAAAATTTCACATATAACATCTTTGGAAGATTGTTTCACATGTTTATTGAAATGAATTGCCTGGGTGGATATTTGGGCTCTCTATGGGAGCCGGAATGTTTAAATTAGTGCAGTATGAGGAGTATTTTTGAAAAATCTTCTTCTTCAGATCTAGCAATAAGAATGTTTTGATATTTGGTATGCAGCATCCTTAGGGGGGTGAGATTCAAGTTTGCTGAAGCCAAATCCCTGGGTTCATATTTAGGCTGAAAATTTGGGGTCCCGTTGTGGACTTCGAAATTTTGGACCAAAATCCGAAAAAAAATTTTTTTTGTTTTTTATGCGTTTCGGTCAATTTTAAGACCCAAAAAATTTTTTTTTTTCCCCCTGAAAATTTGGGGTGCGGGTGGGACTTAGAAAATTTTGGACCAAAATCTGAAAAAAATTTTTTTTGTTTTTTGTGCATTTCTGTCAATTTTAAGACAAAAAATGTGTTTTGGTCAATTTTAAGACAAAAAATTTTTTTTTTTGTTCAGCCTGCTTTTCTTGGGAGGGGGCATATGCAGCTTATTCAAGTCAAGTCCCTGGTTTGATATTTAGACTACCGTGTCAGGTGAGCGCCCTCAGGCCCCCTGGGGCCTCTTGTTTAAATTGCAAACCGATTAACCATTTGAACTTAGATGGAATGAGTTTATCTGGTTTATTGATTATTTATCCAGTGCCTTCGTGGGGTACACAAGAGGTTTATTTACTAAACCTGTGATCGTTAAAAGTTGCCTTGAACAAGGCAACTTTTAACAATCACAAGTTTAGTAAATAAGCCTCTCATGTTTCACGATGAGGGTTTTGGGCTATGGGTATTGTCTTATTGGAACATACAGTATACGTTATGAGTTGAAGGTAACATGGTCTGAGGTTTGCGGCTCGGAAAGTATGTTCAATCTCAATGCTTCGCGTCTCGGTTGAACATAAGCTCAGAGCCGCAAAGCTCAGACCATGTTACCATCAATTCATAACAATAGTTACAAAATGCTCCCATAGTCAGATTTTCGTCAATTCAGGGTTCTCAAATGGGTATGGAAAATGGCCCAACCAGTCCTGGACTTTTGAAAAATCTAGGGGAGCTACTACAGCTCCCCTAAACCGGTGCCAGAAGAGCCATTCTTTCCTTAAGTCTGTTATTAATAAGGGAATTGAAGGTTTAAGGAGAGCTATTACAGCTCTTAAGGAGGGCAATTTCAGCTCTCCTTAAATTGATTTTGCGGGAGCCATGGAGGGCGGAGCTATAGCTCTCCTCAAAAGACCAGGCCTACCCAACATGTCTGGAAAAAGTATGGAAAATTTTGTCATGGCAAATGTTAAGAACCCTGTTAAGGAATGTTATGTTTTGGAGATGAGAATTGAAACAGTAATAAAATTTGAATTGCAATTTTTTGTGTGGATATGGCTGTTACGTTAGGTAAAACACAGTATTATTGTCTTATCCACTAATTAACAGTGATGTGGGAGCGCGATGGCTCAATGGTGGACTGTTGGACTTCTATGCTAGAGGTCCCGAGTTCGATCCCCGCCCTGGACGAATCAGCATTGTGTCCATGGACAAGGCACTTTATCCCAGTTGCTTACATGGGGGCACAATGACGCCGTGCACTAAGGCATACTGCATGTCAATGGTGCACATGTCTTCAACCACTGTAACCCTGCTTGAGCGGAACTTGAACAGAGTTAGAATGATGAGGAGCTGGCAGTTGCTCGATGATGCTCAGTGGTTCTCTCCGGGTACTCCCGCTTCCTCCACTTGTAAAACTGTCACGGTCATGATTAGCCATTGTGCATAAGTATGTGACCTTAAACATTAAATCCAAGGCAGTCAAAATACCAAATTTCAAACAACAGATCCTCCCCATTGTACACCAAGAAAAATTTTCAGGTGGAAATTTTAATATTTTGTCATCATTGTGCAAAGGTTTAAGTTCATTGTTTAATTCCAAAACACAATCCTTATCGCAATGAACTTGGTGAGCTCATTCACTTGGGTAGGTCCTGAGCATGATACTGACGGAAAAAAGAAACGCAAGTTCAGTTTGGGTAATATAATTTTTATATCTGTAGACCAAATGTTGTAAAATTTGATACATAGCTGCATGTACCTCAGTTTAGTCACCCATGACCATATACAACACTGCAAGCTTTCAACAGATTTTTCGACAAAGCGTGCACCTGGGGCTTGAAAACCATACCAAATCAAAGTTTCGAACGGTACACATCGATTGCACAACATTTCATTTCATCTCAATTGAAAAGCCAAATGCAGCGAATGTCTGAAGTTGACAGGGGTAGGGCTATTGCTCTAATTATGCAGGGCCAATTGCAACATCTCGTCGCCCAGTAATTTGGGTCAATGTGTCAACGATAGCTCATTTAGTTGAGTGTCTCAGAGCCACAGGAAAATTAGCTGACCATCCACGCTCTTTACATCATCACATCAAGATAGAGGCATACGTCTCTCACTCTTCCATAACCTATTTCAGATGGCGACGGAGATGGCGAGTCAGGTTGTAAGCACTCATGGTAGCCGAGTGTGTCCAAGAACAGTTAGGAATCTGTTGCGGGAGTTCAATTTAAGGTTACGACATCCCTATGTTGGTCTGCAACTTACACCCAGGTGATGTCGACACCGATTGCAATGGCTGCTGGCACATGCACCAAATCGGTTTCACTTGGCCCTCTGGAGACATGTGTTATTCCCTGACGAGTCTCGGTTCACACTTTACAGGCCAGATGGATGACAACATTGCTATCGATGTTGAGGTGACCGATATTCTGACGTGTGTATTAAAGAAAACAACTGATTCGGGGAGGGTCTGTTATGGTTTGAGGGGGATTTCTCATGGCGTGAAAATACCTTGTGTGGTCATCCAGGGCAATGTTACAGCCGTAAGATATCGGGATCAGGCCCTCATGCCTCACGTCCTTCCACTTGTCCATGCAAGTAACCTTACATAGCAGCTAGATAATGCAAGGCCGCACGTTGCTAGGGTTTGTCGTGACTTCCTCAACCAAAACAATGTCCCAGTTCTTGATTGACCACACTACAGTTCAGATTTGTCCCCAAGTAAGCATTTGTGGGACGGGCTGGACAAGAGGGTCAGGAAGCACGTCAACATCCCAAACAACTTTGCTCAGCTCAAGCAGGCCCTTCTTCAAGAGTGGAATAACATCCCACAAAGGACCATAAACAGCTTGATGGAGTCAATGGTAAGGAGAATTAGAGCAGCGAATGAAGCCCAAGGTTGGTACACCTGCTATTGATTTTGATCAGGAAATGGCATAGGGTACCTACGTTTTAACACTATCCATTCAAACGCGGTCTGTGTTAAGACAACAAAACTTGTCAAAATTTAATCAGAAATGATGAGAAATAACATCAAAATCAAACAATGATATAATAATCCATAACTCATTTGAAATATTTACCACAGAGAAAGACAAATATTTAGAGAATACGATTTCCATGGTGATCTCTCTGAACAATGCTTTGCAGATTTTGGTATTTCCTGAGGTGAAGAGTGATTTAGCTGTTCTAGCTGGATCTCCTAATGATGGCATGTTCTGAGATCACCAAAGCCTGAAACAGGTCTTTGAAGGTTAACCCTTTACCCAACGTAACGGCCAAAACCGGCCAGCGCTATTCTCAAAAATCGCCAATTAATTTTCATTATTTTTTTCATTTTTTGTCTCAAAAACATAGGTTATGACCCCTCGTTGGAATGAGCTCGTCGAGCTCGTTCCAACGAGGGGTCATAACCTATGTTTTTGAGACAAAAAATGAAAAAAATTAGTTATTCAAGAATTTTTTTTGCAAGTGTCGTCTGCTTTTCATGTTAGGTAAAGGGTTAAGGTATGTTTGGAACAATTTACAAAATTACTGTTGATATGATTTATGTTGACAAAAGAATGCCAATGTTGAGCTCATTGGCAGTTGCATTGTGGTAGAATGCTACAAGTACAATTTGTTCTGTATTTTCCTGATGTGAATTCTCCTTTGGTACTATCATAAAATCTTAGTAAGGACCCTGTATGCCAAACCGATACTGCAATTTACCCCCTAAAAATACATTGTACTGATACCAAATTCAAAATACTAGTAATGTACTGCTTTGGGTGGAAGTGGGTATAAACGATTGGCTGAGCATAACTTTAAATCCATGTTAGGATCACAGTTAATTTATTGATATGTTTATTTATTTATTGGGGTTTAATGACACTTTTGACAGCCAGGGCCACAACATGTCGGGCAGTTTTTATGAGTGGAAGAAGCCAGAGTCTTCAGAGAGAACCACTGAACAGTGGCGACTTACTGTCAGACTCACCAACGTACTAACTATGCAGAAGCAGGGTTAGCATTATTGGGGGTGCGGTGGCTCAGTCGGTATAGGTGGAGGCTGCAAGCCGAGATGTCCTCGGTTTGAATCCGACCTGCGGCTACCGCGTTGTGTCCTTGGGCAAGACACTTACCCCCCATTGCCCATGTGGGGGCATGGTGGCATTGTGTACTAAGGCGTACTGCACGTCGATGGTGCACTTGCCTTCAACCAATTCTAACCCTGCTTGTGTGGAGTTAGTATGTTGGGGAGCTGACAGTTGCTTGCCGTTGCCTGGTAGTTCTCTCTGGGTACTCCGGCTTCCTCCACTCGTAAAACTGTCGCGGTCATGATTAGCCATTGTGCAGAAATATGTGACCCTAAACACAAATAAATAAATAGGGTTAGCATTGATGCACCATCGATGTGCAATACTCCTTAGTACATAGCACCACTGTACCGCCACATGGGCAATCAGGAGGGTCATGATTAGCTATTGTGTAGAAATATGTAACCTAAAACACCAGTAAATAAATATGTTTTTGCATGTTTCTTTTGACAGGCAAGATTCTACAGTGTTCCAGTTAGGTAAGCAGACCTCAGTCATTTTGCAGTTGAAATTCTCTGTCAGGCCTTAAATTTTGTCCTGATTTACTGGAATCGGATTTAATTTTTGTGAACTCCTACTGTGAAAATCCGTTTTCAGTTCTTGATGAATTTAGAATTTGAGAGTACCATTATACCCTTGTGAGTTTCTTGTCTTACAAGTACATGTAAAACACGTGTTCTACAATACAGTACAATATATTTTATTCACAATATACACATACATGTAGTGTAATTACGAATGTAGATGTATTTTAAACAAGTTATTAATTGAAAATAGAATATGTTTTTATTTTTGGAATTCACTAAAAACAAACCCCATGAGGGTTCTTGGGCTGAGTTTGAATAGCACTGGCTGGTTTTGACCATTACATTGGGTAAAGAGTAGATATAGATGACATTTACACTAAGGCTGTACAGTGCACAGGGTTAGTTATTCAGTTTGAAATTGATTTTTTTATAACCAGAGAGTGTGACTAACCCTGTGCAGTGCACAGGGTTAGTCACACTTTCTGGTTATAAAAATTGGTAACTGCCATATCACATGCTGCATGAAAATATATAATGACTAAGGCTGTAAAAATGCTTTGGATAAGTTAGTTATTTGTCGTTACAGAGGGTGCTGGATTCAAGAAACTATTGGAAATACTTATAAAGGATTGTGGAAATTTTTTAAAGTGAATTCCAAAAATGAAAACATATTCTATTTTCAATTAATTGTGTGTTAAATGCTTTACAAAAACAAAACTATGTAACTGGGATCGTAACAAGTTGTGACAAATATGCGTATTGTTAGGAGACGGCATAGCCCAGTGACTGTCTTCCTACCATCTTCTAGCTGGAAGTGCAACAAGGGTTTGGTAATACAGGTGGTAAACAAGTTTCAGTTGCCTTTCAAGAGATGCAAGGCATAACAAAGACCGATTTACTTTATGAAATGTTTGGGGGAGATTCTGGCAATAAAGGCATTCCAGATCTCATCGCGCCTTAACCCTTTACCCAATGAATCGGCCGCATCCGCCCACGTAATATGAAAATTCAGCAGTTGAAAAAAAAAAAAAATTTCAACAAAACCATATCATGTGACCCCTCGTTGGAACAAGCTTATTGAACTCGTTCCAACAAGGGGTCACATGATATGGTTTTGTTGAAATTTTTGAAAAATTTGAAAAATTGATATTTAAAATAATAAATTTTGATATCGTCTGCATTGGGTAAAGGGTTGAAGATGGACTACACCATATTCTTATCTTACTATGTTTATATAGGCATTTAGTGGTCTTGCTGATGGAAGATACAAGGCCTTGACAGTGGTTTTTAATGAGGTCTTGCGTGTGCCTGTAGAGGCAGCCAAGACTTCACTAGACCCCATTTCTAAACTGTGAGGGAGTGAAATTTTAATAGTATTCTTCAGGTCTTAAGAATCTATGTCAAGAATCAAATGAACATTTTGTGAGAATCATTGTTGTTCTTGCAAGAATCAGTTCTGATTCTCACTTGAATTTTAAGCCCTGTCTATATGTTTGCTTTTCTATTGACAGTACAAAACTGCACTCTTCCAAAGCCTTTCACTTAGAAACTAAAGTTTAGAAGTTCGTTTGCACTTGTCTCACAAAATTGGAGACAGAAGTGCAGACAGCCGTGTCTAAAAAGGGATTCCCTAATTATGCCTTCAGATTTACCTTGTATTATCTCATCAATATCTTTATTAAATGCTGCAATTTGCCAAATACGCTTAGTTATGTGCGTATCTCTTCTGGTAAATTTGATTGGATTGGTTGGCATGACAACATAAAAAATACAAACAGTTGAAAACAGATTACATATGCAGGTGTCTGAGGAAATCTTATTCATCATAGAAACAGAAAAGTTTAAGAAAAGCATAGCATCACAACTTTGAATCTTTAACTCCTTGCATGCTGCTGGCCGATATTCCTGTCCAGGATAGGAAGTCTACTGCTCTTACAATAAGGCAGATTTGAGGATATTTAATCAAACTTTCCCCTTTAAGTTGTACAGTAGAACCTGTCTTGAGAGACCGCCCTTTGGGCCACACAAAAGTGGTCTCTCAAGACAGGTGGTCTCTCATAACAGATTTCAGGTTTTCTCAAGTCAGTGAATAACCAACCACAAAATTCAGAAATGGAGAAGAATGGATTTTTGTAATTACTTTGTAGTTCTTTTTTATGAAGTTTTTGTAACAAATTGAAATGGACTGTTATAAAAATTATAAAAATAAATTAGTGTTGAAAATCTTCATTGAAGATTTTCAACACTAATTTATTTTTATAACAGTCCATTTCGATTTGTTACAAAAAGATTTTCAACACAAATTTATTTTTATTCCTATCTGTCACATTTCAGATATGTATGAAATTGTTTATTCAGCAATAATCCTAATCTTTCCACAGGGGTCTTATAAAAACATCTCAATCTGTAATGAGTTAGCAATTGAAACCCAATTAAGAGCTTTTAATACTTTTAATTATGTTAGTATAACCACAATGGATTTTCCAATTCCAGAACAGGTAGAAAGTTTTTGTCATTGTTCAGTCTTCAAAGGGGCTGTATCTCAAGGCAGGTCTATTATGGCATAAAAATACAAGTTGGTACCAGGTACAGTGGTCTCTCAAGACAGGTGGTCTCTCAAGATAGGTGGTCTCCCATAGCAGGTCTATTATAGAGTAAAACCAATCAGTGCCTGGTAGATGTGGTCTCTCAAGACAGGTGGTCTCTCAAGACAGGTTTTACTGTACAGACTTTTTAACCAATGATTTCTTGTTTGAAATTTCCATGAATTTTTCATCAAAACTAGTCATGGCTGCTTCATAGCAGCCATGACTGTATTTGATGAAACTATTTTAAAATTACTCAGCAGTTTAAAAGTTAAAGAAGGTGTGTTGTAGTATAAAGTCTGGAAAATTACTTAGACCTTAAGTGTTAACCGAGACTCATACGTTTCCATCTCTGTTACATCAACCGTTTACCTAACAAACCAGCCGGGGGCATGGTGGCTCAGTAGGTAGAGGTGCAGGCTGCAAACCGAGAGGTCCTTGGTTCAAATTCCACCTGCGACAACCGCGTTGTGTCCTTGGGCAAGACACTTCACCCCCATTGCCCATGTGGGGGCACGGTGACGCTGTGTACTAAGGCGTACTGCACGTCGATGGTGCACCTGTTTTCAACCAATGCTAACCCTGCTTGTGTGGAGTTAGTATGTTGGGGACCTGATAGTTGCTTGCCGTTGCTCGGTGGTTCTCTCCGGGTACTCCGGCTTCCTCCACCTGTAAAACTGTTGTGGTCATGAATAGCCATTGTGCAGAAATATGTGACCTTAAACACCAATAAATAAAATAAATAAATAAATAACAAACCAGTCCCTCCCACCTGTGTAATTTACAAATTAAAGAGAAATTTTCAACAAAACCATATCATGTAACCCCCCTCATTGGAACAAGTTCATGCGATCGTTCTAGTGAGAAGTCACACGACATAGTTTTGTTGAAATTCTTTGAAAAACTTGATAAAACAATAAAAATTTAAAATAAAAATAATAATAATAATAAAATATTTAAAATAATAAATTTTGATATTATCTATCTACAGTTAAAACGAGAAGTCCTGTCATGAACTGTGCGCTTATCTAGGCTTAATTGTGCAGAGGAATTGTGCGCAACTGCCATATCGAATGGCATCCAAAGCACGGCAGGTTCTCCTGGTTACCCATAGCAAACGCAGGCAATGTTTCTGCCAATGGACCTCCGGGTTACCCGGAGGTCCATTGGCCGAAACATTGCTTGTGCACAGGCCATATATACAGAATTTGATAGCCTTACTATGGTTATAATGCGTACATTAACGTGCAGATCGACGTGCTATTTGTGCGCATTTCATGACAGGACTTCTAGTATTAAATTTTTAACTGTACGTTGGGTAAAGATTTAAAGGGAACAACAATGCCATCACAAACAAAAAAGAGTACAAAAATATTTATTTATTTATTTGATTTTAAGGTCTCATATTTAAAAAAAAAATTGAAATAAATTTTGATGTTGTGTGCAATGGTAAAGGGTTAATTGTTCAAACACAGTTTCTTGAATCCCTCAGTTAATTAAGATTTGCTCATGTGGGGGCACGGTGGCCATGGGTACTAAGGCATACTGCACGTCTATGGTGCACTTGTTTTCTTCAATCAATGCTAACCCTGCTTGTGTGGAGTTAGTATGTTGGGGAGCTGACAGTTGCTCGCCCATTGGTTGGTGGTTTTCTCCAGGTACTCTCCGGTACTGTCATGGTCATGATTAGCCATTGTGCAGAAATATGTGACCTTAAACACCACTAAATAAATAAACTGTCTATCTGTGTTGGGTAAAAGGTTTAGAGGAACAACAATGCCATCACAAACATAAAAGAGTACAAAAATATTTATTTATTTATTTATTTATTTATTTATTTATTTATTTATTTATTTATTTATTTATTTAGGGTCCCATATTTAAAAAAAAAAATTTAAAATAAATTTTGATATTGTGTGCAATGGTTAAAGAGTTAATTGTGCAAACACAGTTTCTAGAATCCCTCAGTTAATTAACCCTTTACCCAACGCAGACGATATCAAAATTTATTATTTTAAATATCATTTTTTAAATTTTTTCAAAAACGTTCAACAAATCCATATCATGTGACCCCTCTTTGGAATGAGCTCGTTCCACAGAGGGATCACATGATATGGTTTTGTTGAACTTTTTTGAAAAATAAAATTTTTTCAGCTGCTGAATTTGGATATTACGCGGGTGGATGTGGGGGATTCATTGGGTAAAGGGTTAAAGAGTTAATTGTGCAAACACAGTTTCTAGAATTCCTCAGTTAATTAAGATTTCTTTTTTTTTGGTGTGGGGGGTGTCGTCTATAGAGGGAGAAGACCATCTCATGCCTCAGAACAACAGACCTGATGTTCATGTAATGATGAAAATCTACACCATGGATTCATTGTTTGCTGTAAGTGTATATTTTCCTGTCTAGTATAAAAAATACCCTCTTATCTACATGTAGCAGTGGTATAATTTTACTCTTTTTAACAAAATATAACTGTTCCCTGTGGGAACTCCAGGAAGTGGAGGAATGCTTAAATACTGTAGTAAACAATTTCTGCTTTACTGGTACAATGAGGCCCAGCACCTATACCTGGGGTGGGCATACTCTAAAGTGTGCAGCATAGGTATAAATGTTTAATTTAAGGCTAAAAATAAAATGACTTTTGATTCTCAGGCAATCCCTCGTTGAATTTGAACCCCTCATTGGACATTTTTATTGCCTTTCAGTGTCTTCCAATATTAGTACAAACTCAGGGAGACTGAAACTTTTTACATTTTTTGATTGATGCATATTTATTTAGTTGCATCTCCAATATGTTTGCCTCATTAAATTGTAACTTTGCTTCTGCCACATAATTGCCTCCTTCATCATGTTGAAAATTATGCAATGTATGATAGTGTGGCATGCATTAGGAATTTTCTTTTAGTGAGGTAGCTGGGTTTGGTTTGGTTGACTGATCATGCATAATATAAAATTGTAAGATCTACAGAATTTTAAAATTTATGTACATTGGAGACTGACCAGCCGGTTCTATCGTGACACTGGCCTTAAAGGCTTTGGGTGTATCCAATTCTACAATGTCTGGCGGTAATAAGTTCCAGTTCCGTATACAGGCCTGAAAATAAGCAGTCTGACATTTGCAAAATGAGGTCCCCAGAGGGTGAATTTGATGATGCTATCCCATACAGTGGGCCAATTTATCCTCTGGGTACATGTACCTTTTTCTGTTTAGTTTTGAGACCCTGATTCAGATTGAGGTTCACAGAGGGTAAACTTAGTGATGGGTAGTATCACTAAATTCACCCTCTGGTGACCTCATTTTGCAGTTGACAGTCTGCTTATTTTCTGGCCTGCTCGTATCGTCCTTGGGAAGAATGACATTTTCCTTGTGTCAATGCAAGATGATGGTATCTGGAATGTCCTGCTACCGGTATGTGATTTCCTCGAGGCAAATCCCTACAGATTAAATACTTTTACCTCAAAGATAATATGAAGAGCTTTGAAAGAATATGAAGTCTTTGATGAATTGCAGTAACTACAGTTTGTTTTTAGAGGAATGTTTTATTTTTCAAATTAGAAATGAATTTATTTGTATAAATATGCACTTTCTTTTCATTATTTCTGTGAGTAAAAAGACAGCCAAAATCATGTTTGCTCACTTTTTGCAACAGAAAAATTAAAAATAAAACCCTCTCTCTCTCACTGATTTGAAAAAAAAGCTGAGAATCGATTAATTTATTTTGTGCAGCCTAAACATATTTTATTTGCATATATAGCAAAGGGGATTGGAGGACAAGTGCTTTATACTTGGCAGCCCCCTCCTCTCCAGGAACAATAAACACAAAGTTCAATACAATGGCAGAGCAAATCATAAAGAGACATTCTAACCATTACTAACCTTTACCCAACGAATCGTCCGCATCCACCCGCGTAATATGCAAATTCAGCAGTTAAAAAAATATTATTTTAAAAAAAATTTCAACAAAACCATATCATGTGATCACTCGTTGGAACGAGCTCGTCGAGCTCGTTCCAATGAGGGGTCACATGATATGGTTTTGTTGAAATTTTCTGAAATTTAAAAAAAAATGGTATTTAAAATAATAAATTTTGATATCGTCTGCGTTGGGTAAAGAGTTAACAAATTGATAAAGTAAACAATGTTAAGGGAAAGATCATTGAAAGGATAAAAGAAAGGCAAAAGAAAACAGAAAAAATAAAGTAAATATGTCAAGAAAAAGATATAAAAAAACCCAATAAAATAACAAAACAAAATAGTTCTGTTAGAAAGAGAACAAGAAGAAAAGTCGTTATCCACGAAAAAACTGACATCACATATCACTGATTATGAAATGCTCAAAAGACGGAACCCCCACTGCTTGTCCGACTTCAGTGGTGCAAAATGTAAAGATGGCCTAATGGACACTATAAAAAAATACTATTGAGGCCTCACAAAGTAGATCTTCTGTTTCTCAGGCCATTATTTGTAAAATTGCATGCGGGCGAGCGTTTTTTTATTTTAGTTTTTATTTCTGTAATCATTTCTTTGCCATCAAAAGTTCATTTTCTTGGTTTATATTTTAGGCTTCATAATGTACAGAATAGCATGGATGGTGGTGTATTTCGTCCCTTGAGAGCAAGAAGGCTTTGCAATGCTGAAGCATTGCAAAGCCTTCTTGCGCTCAAGAGACAAATGTATCAATTTTTTTTAACTTGTGTAAAATATCAAACATAAACCATTTAATGTGGTGATAAAAAGGGAGGATGCGGTAGCCAAAAGGACCATGCGGGAGGGCCTGAGAAACAGATTTTTAATTTTTTTAGGCCTAAAGCGACCTGAGTCATGGATAGGTTTTTGAGTAGCTCTAAAGACAACTACATTATCAGGGTAATTTATGGATGGTACACCATACAAGAGTTTGACCACCATTATGTTGAACTGTTGTAATGAACTAAATAGTTGGGAGTGTGGTGGCTCAGTGATTTTGGCATTGGACTTCAAACCAAAAGGTCCATGGTTTTATCCCCTCTAGGGGTAACTACATTGTGTCTTTGGGCAAGGCAGTTATTCCTGATTGCCAATGTGGGGGCACGGGGTGCTTTGTACTAAGGCATACAGTTAAAACTAGAAGTCCTGTCACGAATAGTGCGCTTATCTAGGCTTAATTGCGCGTTGGAATTGCGTGTAATTTCCACATCGAATGGCATCCAAAGCACAGCAGGTTCTCCTGGTTACTCATAGCAAACACATGCAATGTTTCTGCCAATGGACCTCCGGGTTACCCGGAGGTCCATTGGCTGAAACATTTCTTGTGCACAGGCCATATGTACAGAATTTGATAGCTTTACTTGGGCCATAACGTGTACATTAATGCATATATCAACGCAACGTGCTATTTGTGCGCATTTCATGACAGGACTTCTAGTTTTAACTTTACTGCATGTACAGAGTTAGTATGCTGGAGGTCTGACAGTTGCTCGCCGCTGCTGGGTACTTCTCTCTAAGTACTGAAACTGTCTGACACGAGGTGACCCTGGCTGTCGAAAATGCAGTTAAACCCCAATTAAAAAAAAATTTTAAAATAAAGAACTTAAAAGATCCACCTTAATGAAACCTTACAAAGTGAACTCCATGAAGAAGTGATGTATGTCTTCTCTACATGAACCACAACTGGGAGTGCAGTGGCTTAGTGGTTATGGCATTGAACTTCAAACCAAAAGGTTCACCGTTTGATTCCCACCAGGGGTAACTGCATTGTGTCCTTGGGCAATCCACTTCATCCCGATTGGTCATGTGGGGGCACGGTGGTGATGTGTAGTTTTGGCATACTGCACGTCTATGGGGCACTTGTCTTCAACCAATGCTAACCCTGTCGTGTGGAATGAATATGTTGGGGAGTCTGACAGTTGCTCACAGCCTCTTGGTGGTTCTCTCTGGGTATTCTGGCTTTCTCCATTCGTAAAACTCTCCAACACGAGTGACCTTGGCTGGCAAAAGTGTCATTAAAGTCCAATTGTTACGGTGTGGAAATATTAGATATTGGTAACAGGAAGAAATCTGAGAATCAGCAACAATAACTTTGAATTTAATTATTCTGAAATTTAATTAAAAAAAAAAATATATAAAAAAAGTGATACAAAGATCTTTTACACTAATTGGTTTACAGAAAATAAAAACAGTGGTACAGTGAAGCCCACTTAGTTGGATATCTCTTAACTGAATAACCTTGTTAATTGAATATAATTTCCCAACACAAAACCATTTACCATACCTCGAGTACAAATTTGTCCTGTTAATTGAATATAGGTTATAGAGTGAACTCCTGTTAATTGAATAAAACATCTTGTAACCTATCGCGAAATTACCCCGACTCTCCCCAGTTTTTCTTTCTTTATAGATCTATTTGGCCTCAGTATATACAATATAGGTATTTAATCTATTATATCTTGTTTGACAGAGCTCATGGATGTATCTCTAGAATACAGGAAAGTGACATAATCCCTGTTAATTGAATACCCCTGTTAATTGAATAATTTTCATTGGCAAAGTGGCTATTCAGTTAACAGGGTTCTACTGTACTGCATCGTGGACATTTTTTTAAAGTGAATTCTGAAAATGGAAACGTATTCCATTTTCAATTAATATCTTCTTTGAGACTGAATATTATAAGTTACGGGATGTTTAGTGGTTGGATATGGAGTCATGTGAGGCAAAATGAGATCAATATTAGGCGAGGCGTTAGTCGAGCCTAATATTGATCACACTTCGCCTCACATGACACCATATCCGACCACTAAACATCCCGTAATGTATTTATTATATCAGCAGACAAAATCCAGTATGTCCCTTTAATTGAGCGGCCTGGTTATTTATTTTTTATTGTATCGTACTTGTGAAAATGTAAACAAGCAGACGAAAGTTTACAATGTAAGGGGAGTAACTCTATCTGCCAATTGTTTCATGCTGAAGTGATTATTGATCTGAACGGTTAATGTGTGAGTGTTGGGCCTGTTTCGATTTACATTGAGCTATCGGATTTGGTTATCGATTGAGAATAAGTTTCTCAATTTGGGTCACATATTATAAAACAGATTATTTCTTTTTTGTTCAAGTGACTTCACTGAAATGTTAATCACATTCAACGGACGATTCATAACATTTGCTATAAAATTGTCATTTTTGAGAGGAGGCGGTTGTATTTTATTTCTAAAAACAATATGGTTGACACACACCAAATATTGATTTCATATGAGGACACCGGTGACGTCATCATCAACCTGATATGGCTTCATATGCTACCACTATTTATCCATGCTGATTGGTTGATCCCAAGAGCTGATATAATAAGTGTATGAAGGAGGTGTATTCAGCTGTTGTCAGAGCAATTTTTTGCATTAATTTTTTATTCAGTTACTCCTTTTCCCAGTGCACACAATATCAAAATTTATTATTTTAATTATTTTTATTTCAATAAAAAAATTTCCCACAAAACCATATCATGTGACCGCCCGGTGGAACGAGCTTGACAAGCTTCTTCCAATGAGAGATCACATTACCGTATTTACTCTATGTATTGGGACACTCTATGATTTGGGACACTCATTTTTTCCAGAAAACTATATTTTTTTTATGCTCCAAAGTTTGAGACATTCAGGAGATTTGTTTCCAGTTGGCCTGTCGCTAGTAGCAGACGACACTCATAAAAAAAATTCTTGAGTAACTAAAAATTTTCATTTTTTGCTTCCAAAACATAGCTTATGATCCCTCATTGGAAAGAGCGCAATGCGCACGTTCCAATGAGATATCATAAGCTATGTTTTAGAAGCAAAAAATGAAAATATAAAAAAAAATTGGACGGCGATTTTCGTATATAGTGATGGAAAACGAATCACACACAACTTTATTCAGCATCAAATCAAGACCAGGCTGTGTTCTTTCCCCATTTCTAAGAATTGGGACACCTGTGAAAATAATTATTTTTAGCTGTCCCAATACATAGAGTAAATACGGTATATGGTTTTGTTTATGTTTTGACAAAAATAAATTTTTACAACTGCTGAATTTGTAAATTTCGCAATTAGATGTGACCGATTCCTTAGATAAAGGGTTAACAGCTGCTTACTCTATAGCCTGTATGCAGTTATCAGGTCAAATATGTACTGAAGGCAGCGTAAATAGTTTGGTGTTTGGAAACTATATGGAATTAACCAGATTATTTAATTAAAAATATCCATTTACATGTACAGTACGTGGAGAGTGGACTGTAACCAAATCACCCTGGGAGTGGTGTTATCACCCAAAGTATCACTTTCAAATTCTGTGGACAAAAAACATAAGCAATATTTCAGCCAATGGACCTCCGGGTATAACGCGGAGGTCCATTGACTGGAACTTTGCTTGTGCTTGTTTATGCTATGCAACAATTTTGCAATTATTATTTTTTTTTAATCTTATTTGTTTTACAAGGATTGGCGAACAAGTTATGCAACTTATATTAATGCCTCTCCTTGGCTCAAGGCATAGGTGTGTGGGATGACGTTCATAGTGGCAACTTCATGGCCTAGCTCTTCTCGAATACTACGAAGGGATCTTTAGCTTGCACGGAGTGTGTCACTCTTTGCACAGAGGACAGTCATTTTTTCATCCCCCACCCGATAGGATGGTATGCTGTGACAGCATCAACCCCACAATTGATGCTGACAGACAGTGTTCGGACACCTCGAGAACTTTCCCCGACTGGGGATCGGTCCCGGGACCTCTGGCATGAGAGACCAGTATGTTCCAGTGTTCTGTGTGAGAACATTTGGTGGCCTCTGTTTGATTTGTTGTTTTCCACAATTCTATTTAATTTTGAATGGGAAACATGCTCAATGGATTAAACCAGTGATGTGTAACTGAGTTACTCTGATGTTCATGCCTAAATGGATACAGATTCATCATACAAAAATGGTATGTTTAGGCCACCACTCTCCTAATTATTGCTTGGGTGAAATCTCCACGCTGTGGGTGATTCAGTGACAATGCACTCTCCATGTACATGTAAGTGTGCTTCCCAGTCTTTGAAAATAGAGCCTTGGTTAAGGACAGATCAATTCATAAAGAAATGCAGTTACATGTTTTTATAAGAGTTCGAAAATACATATATTTGTGTGGGTAGTCATTGTTAATAATTAGTCGTAATCAGCTTATTGTGCAGATTCCGTCAGTAACATTGATTGTTCATTTTTATTTTTATCAGCTTATCAATATTATCAACTGGCAGGTGCAATTTTCTCATTTAATTCTATCTTTTTTTCCTTTATAATGTTAGTTTTTTCTGATCAGTTATTCTGATTTAGTTCTAACTGTATTTAAGTTTGATAAAATGTTATACTGAAGTCATTATCAGACAAAATCAACAAAGCTTTTTTTATCTGTTTTAAAAAAAAATGTGGTGGTATGCACTGTCATACAGTTCTGTCAGTTCAAAAGCAGTGATGGAATTTCAGCTGGATTGCAAGTGGATTGTGATATAGCCCACACTGTCTGTCCACTTTCCTGCCCGTAACAATTTAGTATCTCACCTGTCAAAAAAGAAATACAAAAACATTGTATCTCTTATGAAATTTTTGTTTATTTGTTTTGATTCAGTCTTGATTTTAGAACATCTATGATTTCCCCAACTGCTTCCTCGGGACATTTTTAGCTCACCTGACTGAAAGTCAGGGTGAGCTTTTCTTATCACTCTTCATCCGACGTCTGTCGTCCATTGTCCTTCATGTTTCGTCCGTCGTCCTGCATGAAGGTGGTGTTTGAGCCTCTTTCTCCTAAACCACTGGCCACATTTTTAATTAAATTTCATGTAAGTAGTGGTTATATAGGGGCATTTTGATTTTTATCCAAATTAGGTTTCTGCTCATATTGAGCAGAGGTGTGGGGAAAAAATGGCCCAATTTTTTGAAAATCTTCTTCTAATGAACCACCAGTAGCAGAGACTTGATATGTGGTATACAGAGTCCTTTTGAGGTTTAGAATCAAGTTTGTTCAAGAGAAGTTTGTCGGGCATTATTTGCCTTCGTTATGGGAAGGGCAAAAATTTTGGCCACGCCTAAAATTTCTATTTTCAGAACCGTGAGGTCGATTTGAACCAAATTTGATATGAGATGATAATGGGTCATAAGTAGTTGATTGATGCAAAAAAAAATTTTCTCATTGCCCCGTGGGAACCTCGGGATCTAAAAATAGGAAAAACCTTAAAACTGCCATATCTCCAAAACTACACGGCACAGAGAATTCTTATTTTGTATAAAGCTTACTTTTATCTAGTAGAACAGAATGGTTAAAAAAAATCCCAATTGGTTTGCTCACAAGGTACTTTTTTCAGGACTTTGAAGATTAAAAAATCTTCTTCTCCAGATCCAGCTGGCAGAATCTTTTGATATTTGGTATGCAACATTGTAGGGTGGATCTGATTCAAGTTTGTTCACATCGGCCCCCTGGGTTCATATTTGGGCTCAGTATAGGAGCCGAATTTCGAACTTAGTGCATTTCAGGCAAATTTCTTAAAAAATCTTCTTCTCCAGATCCAGCAGGCAGAATCTTTTGATATTTGGTATGCAACATTGTGGGGTGGATCTGATTGAAGTTGTTCAAATCGGCTCCCTAGATTCATATTTGGGCTCACTATAGAAGCTCGAATTCGAACTTAGTGCATTTCAGGCAAATTTCTTCAAAAATCTTCTTCTCCAGATCCAGCAGGCAGAATTTTTTAATATTTGGTATGCAACATTGTGGGATGGATCTGATTCAAGTTTGTTCAAATCGGCCCCCTGGGTTTATATTTGGGCTCAGTATAGGAGCCCAAATTTGAACTTAGTGCATTTCAGGCAAATTTCTTTGAAAATCTTCTTCTCAAGATCCATTCAGGCAAATTTCTTTGAAAATCTTCTTCTCAAGATCCAGCAGGCAGAATCTTTTGATATTTGGTAGGCAACATTGTAGGGTGGATCTGATTCAAGTTTGTTCAAATCGGCTCCCTGGGTTCATATTTGGGCTCAGTATAGGAGCCCGATTTCGAACTTAGTGCATTTCAGGCAAATTTCTTAAAAAATCTTCTTCTCCAGATCCAGCAGGCAGAGTCTTTTGATATTTGGTATGCAACATTGTGGGGTGGATTTGATTCAAGTTTGTTCAAATCGGCTCCCTGGGTTTATATTTGGGCTCAGTATAGGCGCCCAAATTTGAACTTAGTGCATTTCAGGCAAATTTCTTTGAAAATCTTCTTCTCAAGATCCAGCAGGCAGAATCTTTTGATATTTGGTATGCAACATTGTGGGGTGGATCTGATTCAAATTTGTTCAAATCGGCCCCCTGGATTCATATTTGGGCTCATTATATATAGAAGCCAAATTTCTTAAAAAATCTTCTTCTCCAGATCCAGCAGGCAGAATCTTTTAATATTTGGTATGCAACATTGTGGGATGGATCTGATTCAAGTTTGTTCAAATCGGCCCTCTGGGTTTATATTTGGGCTCAGTATATATTGTGCATTTCAGGCAAATTTCTTTGAAAATCTTCTTCTCAAGATCCAGCAGTCGGAATGTTTTGATATTGGGTATGCAGCATCCTTAGGGGGGTGAGATTCAGGTTTGTTCAAGCCATGTCCCTAGTTCCATATTTGGACTCACTGTGGGAGCCCGAATGATAACTTAGTTCAAAATGAGGAATTTTCTTTAAAAATCTTCTTCAGATCCAGCAGTCGGAATGTTTTGATATTTGGTATGCAGCATCCTTAGGGGTGAGATTCAAGTTAAGCCATGTCCCTAGGTCCATATTTGGACTCACTGTGGGAGCTCGAATTGTAACTTAGTTCAAAACTAGACTTTATGATTCTTGAGAATCATGGCTTTTCCCGATGAGATTCCATGATTTGTCATGATCCCACAGTGTATCATGAATTGCTTTTGACTGTCTCACTGAAGTTCCTTCATTAATGTCATGAAAAAGGTGAGTCTAGAAGTCTCAAATGACTCAGTTTGATAAAAAATTGTTTAGGTAAAAACCATCATTAACGGTGGAGAGGGTTAATGTCAATATCGTCGTACAACAAGTTAATGACCGACAAAAGGAGTTATGTTTGTTTGACACATACCCACTGAGTGCTGTATCTATTTAAAAATGGTCCGTTTTATCTGAAATGTATCCAAAATATTGATGTCTGGCAGCTTGTTTAGGGTTAACAAGTGCTAACAGGAATATTTATTCATGCAACTTGTAATTTCACACCGAAAACTGTGAATGGCCATTTTAACTTAAAAATCTACGAGATGTTTTCAGAGAAATCCAGGGAGAACATCAATTTTAAGCTGTTGATGGGTATAATTGTTTATCCAGCCCAACACGGATTAAGGGTTGTTTTTTTAATACGCTTATTACTTATAAAAATAATTCTCAGTGAATTCTACTTCCACTTATGTTGATTTCTCCTCTTAACTTTGGGTGCTGCTGGTATGCAAACACAGCCCACTTTTTCAACATTTTGATGTTTGAGAACCAGCATAGGGTTAACAAATGCTTACTGGAATATTTTGTGCATGCAACTTGTAATTCACACTAAGATCTGAGAATGGTCAATTTTTCTTGAAAATCTACGGGATGTTTTTAGAGAAATCCTCAGATAACATGAATTTTTAACCTTTTGAGGGGTATCACCCTGTAACCAGCTCTAAACGGGTTAATGCTTGGTTTTATGAATACCTTCATTACTTACAAAAATGATCCTCGGTGAATCCCACCTCCAATGAAGGTAGGTATGTTCATCTCGCAGGTACACACTGGGTGTAATGGGTGGCCAAGTACAGCCCATTTTCTCAAAATTTGCTGTCTCTGGAGGGTTAACAAATGCTTACCGGAATCTTTTGTTCATGCAATTTGTAATGTCAGTCCAAGACCTGCGAATGGTCAATTTCTCTTGAATACTTACTAGATTTTTTTTAGAAATCCCCAGAAAATGGGAATTTTAAGCTTTTAAGGGGTACATCTCCTTAACCGGACAAAAATGGGTTAAGACCTCAATTTTTGAATACCCTTACTACTTACTAAAAATTTTCCCATCAGTTTTGCGTCCAGTAAAAGAAGTTATGTTTCTCTGCAGCATTCCCATTTGATGGTGTTGGTGTCCAAAAGCATACTATTTTTTTCGAAATTTTGACATTTAGCAGCCCATGGAGGGTTAACAAATGCTTATCTGAATATTTTATCCATGCAAGTGGTAATGTGACTCTAAGACCTATCAACGGCCATTTTCTCTTGAAACCCTACAAGACGTTTGTAAAGAAATTCAGGGAAAATATGATTTTTTAAGCTTTTGATGGGTATTGCTATTAACCATCCCAAAAGGGGTTAATGCTTGGTTTTTTGAATACCCTTATTACTTACAAAAATGGTCCTCAGTGAATTCCACTTCCAATAAAGTAGATTATGTTTATCTCTCGGGTATGCATTGGGTGCTGTGCGCGTCTGAAAACAGCCTATTTCAACAAAATTACGATGCTTAGCAGCCTGTAGAGGGTTAATAAATGCTCACCGGAATATTTTGTCCATGCAACTTGTAATGTCACATAAAGACCTGCGAATAGTCAATTTTTCCTGAAAACCTACAGGTTGCTTTTAGAGAAATCCACAGAAAATGGAAATTTTAAGCTTTTAAGGGGTATCTCTCTTTAACCAGTCCAAAATGGGTTAAGACTTCGACTTTTGAATACCCTTACCACTATCAAAAATGTTTCCCCATCAATTTTGCATCCGATAAAAGAAGGAACCTTTCTCGGTGGTACACCAAGTGGGTGCTGTTGGCGTCCAAAAACAGCCCATTTTATCACAATTTTGACTTTTAGCAGCCCGTGGAGGGAGAACAAATGCTCACCGCAGTATTTTGTCCATGCAACTTCTATTGCCACACCAAGGCCTGGGAGTGACAAATTTTTCTTCAAAATCTACAAGACTCGTTTAGAGAAATCCACGGAAAATACGAATTTTTGAGCTTTATGGGGGTATTGCTGATTAACCACCCCAAAACGGGTTAACGCTTGGTTTTTTGAACACCCTTATTACTGACAAAAATGATCCTAGGTGAATTCCACTCCCAATAAAGGAAGTTATGTTTATCTCTCCTGTATTGTTTGGGTGCAGTGGCGGCCTGAAATCGGCCTATTTCATCAAAATTTTGATGTTTGGCAGCCTGTGGAGGGTTACCATATGCATCGCCTGATATGTCGTGTGTGTCAAAGGGCGTGTCACGGACAGGTCTATCAATGACGAATGTATAAAAAAAATCTACAAGACGTGATTCGAGAAAGTGCCGATAAACCCCAATTTTGGCAGTTTTTTGCCAATTCTGACGAATTAAGGGTTAAATCGAAAATTCCGCTTCGGTACATTTTTAGATTTTGTGCCTCTCTATGCGTGTGCAAAATTTCGTGAAAATCGGTTCGAAAATGGCTTCTGAATCGTACGGACAAAATGTGTGGAAAAAAAAAAAAAAACTAGACTTTATGATTCTGGAGAATCATGGCTTTTCCCGATGAGATTCCATGATTTTTCATGACACCACAGTGTCTGATGAATTGTTTTTAACTGTCTCACTGAAGTTCCTTCATTGATGTTATGAGAAAGGTGAAGATAGTAGTCTCAAATGACACAGTTTGATAAAAAATTGTTTAGGTAAAAACCATCATTAACGGTGGAGTGGGTTAATGTCAATATCGTCCTCCAACAAGTCAATGACCGACAAAAGGAGTTATGTTTGTTTGACACATACTCACTGAGTGCTGTGTCAATTTAAAAATGGTCCATTTTATCTCAGATGTATCCAAAATATTGATGTCTGCCAGCTTGTAGAGGGTTAACAAGAGCCAACAGGAATATTTATTCATGCAACTTGTAATGTCACACCAAGAACTGTGAATGGCCATTTTTTCTTTAAAATCTACAAGATGTTTTCAGAGAAATCCAGGGAGAACAGGAATTTTAAGCTTTTGATGGGTATCATTGTTTTTCCAGTCCAAAACGGGTTAAGTGTTGTTTTTGAAATACTCTTTTTACCTCCAAAAGTAATTCTCAGTGAATTCTACTTCCACTTATTTTGATCTCTCCTCCCTACTTCGGGTGCTGTGGGTACGCAAACACAGCCTATTTTATCAACATTTTGATGTTTGAGAACCTGCATAGGGTTAACAAATGCTTACAGGAATATTTTGTACATGCACCTTGTAATGTCACACTAAGATATGAGAATGGCCATTTTCTCCTGAAAATCTACGGGATGTTTTTAAAGAAATCCTCAGATAACATGCATTTAACCAGCTCTAAAGGGTTAATGCTTGGTTTTGTGAATATCTTCATCACTTACAAAAATGATCGACGGTGAATTCCACTTCCAATGAAGGAGGTTATGTTTATCTCGTAGGTACACATTTGATGTTATGGTTGCCCAAGAACAGCCCATTTTCTCCAAATGTCAATGCTTGGCAGCCTCTGGGGGGTTAACAAATGCTTACCGAAACATTTTGTTCATGCAACTTGTAATGTCACTCGAAGACCTGCGAATGGTCAATTGCTCTTGATTTTTTTTTTTTTGAGAAATCGAGAAATCCTCAGAAAACTGGAATTTTAAGCTTTTAAGGGGTATATCTCCTTAACCAGTCAAAAATGGGTTAAGACCTCGATCTTTGAATACATTTACTACTTACAAAAATGTTTCCCTGTCAGTTTTGCGTCCGGTAAAAGAAGTTACGTTTCTCTGTTGTATTCCCATTTGATGTTGTTGTTGTTCAAAAACAGACTATTTTTTTCAAAATTTTGACATTTATCTGCCCATAGAGGGTTAACTAATGCTTAGAGGAATAATTTATCCAATCAACTGGTAATGTGACACCATGACGTATCAATGGCCATTTTCTCTTGAAAACCCTACCAGATGTTTGTAAAGAAATCCAGGGAAAACATAAATTTTTAAGCCTTTGATGGGTATCACTATTAACAACCACAAAATGGGTTAACGCTTGGTTTTTTGAATACCCTTATTACTTACAAAAATGGTCTTCGGTGAATTCCACTTCCAACAAAGGAGACTGTGTTTATTTCTCAGGTACACGTTGGGTGATGTGCGTGCCTGAAAACAGCCCATTTCAACAAAATTACGATGCTTGGCAGCCTCTAGAAGGTTAATAAACGCTCACCGGAATATTTTGTCCATGCAACTTGTAATATCACACAAAGCCCTGCGAGTAGTCAATTTTTCTTGAAAACCTACAGGATGTTTTTAGAGAAATCCACAGAAAATGGGAATTTTAAGATTTTAAGGGGTCTCTCTCTTTAGCCTGTCCAAAATGGGTTAAGACTTCGACTTTTGAATACCCTTACTACTTACAAAAATGTTTGCGTATAGATTGTGCGCTCGATAAAAGAAGGCACGTTTCTTTGTGGCGTACCCATTGGGTGCTGTTGGCGTCCAAAAACAGCCCATTTTATCACAATTTTGACATATAGCAGCCCGTGGAGGGTTAACAAATGCTCACCGCAGTATTTTGTCCATGCAACTTCTATTGTCACACCAAGGCCTGGGAGTGACAAATTTTTCTTGAAAATCTACAAGACTCGTTTAGAGAAATCCACAGAATACACAAATTTTTTAGCTTTTTGGGAGTATTGCTGTTTAACCAGCCCAAAGCGGGTTAACGCTTGGTTTTTTGAACACCCTTATTACTGACAAAAATGATCCTCGGTGAATTTCACTCCCAATAAAGGAAGTTATGTTTATCTCCCATGTATTGTTTGGGTGCGGTGGGGGCCTGAAACCAGCCTATTTCATCAAAATTTCTATGTTTGGCAGCCTGTGGAGGGTTACCATATGCATCGCCTGATATGTCGTGTTTATCAAAGGGCTTGTCACAGACAGGTCTAGCAATTGCGAATGTATAAAAAAAATCTACAAGACGTGTTTCGAGAAAGTGCCGATAAAGCCCAATTTTGGCAGTTTTTTGCCAATTCTGACGAAATAAGGGTTAAATCGAAAATTCCGCTTCGGTACATTTTTAGATTTTGTGCCCCTCTATGCGTGTGCAAAATTTCGTGAAAATTGGTTCGAAAATGGCTTCTGAATCGTACGGACAAAATGTGTGGAAAAAAAAAAGAAAAAAAAAGAAATCCTCAGATAACATGCAGTTAACCAGCTCTAAAGGGTTAATGCTTGGCTTTGTGAATATCTTCATCACTTACAAAAATGATCGACGGTGAATTCCACTTCCAATGAAGGAGGTTATGTTTATCTCGTAGGTACACATTTGATGTTATGGTTGCCCAAGAACAGCCCATTTTCTCCAAATGTCAATGCTTGGCAACCTCTGGGGGGTTAACAAATGCTTACCGAAACATTTTGTTCATGCAACTTGTAATGTCACTCGAAGACCTGCCCAATGGTCAATTGCTCTTGATTTTTTTTTTTGGAGAAATCGAGAAATCCACAGAAAACTGGAATTTTAAGCTTTTAAGGGGTATATCTCCTTAACCAGTCAAAAATGGGTTAAGACCTCGATCTTTGAATACATTTACTACTTACAAAAATGTTTCCCTGTCAGTTTTGCGTCCGGTAAAAGAAGTTACGTTTCTCTGTTGTATTCCCATTTGATGTTGTTGTTGTTCAAAAACAGACTATTTTTTTCAAAATTTTGACATTTATCTGCCCATAGAGGGTTAACTAATGCTTAGAGGAATAATTTATCCGATCAACTGGTAATGTGACACCATGACGTATCAATGGCCATTTTCTCTTGAAAACCCTACCAGATGTTTGTAAAGAAATCCAGGGAAAACATAAATTTTTAAGCCTTTGATGGGTATCACTATTAACAACCACAAAATGGGTTAACGCTTGGTTTTTTGAATACCCTTATTACTTACAAAAATGGTCTTCGGTGAATTCCACTTCCAACAAAGGAGATTATGTTTATTTCTCAGGTACACGTTGGGTGATGTGCGTGCCTGAAAACAGCCTATTTCAACAAAATTACGATGCTTGGCAGCCTCTAGAGGGTTAATAAACGCTCACCGGAATATTTTGTCCATGCAACTTGTAATATCACACAAAGCCCTGCGAGTAGTCAATTTTTCTTGAAAACCTACAGGATGTTTTTAGAGAAATCCACAGAAAATGGGAATTTTAAGATTTTAAGGGGGTCTCTCTCTTTAGCCTGTCCAAAATGGGTTAAGACTTCGACTTTTGAATACCCTTACTACTTACAAAAATGTTTGCGTATAGATTGTGCGCTCGATAAAAGAAGGCACGTTTCTTTGTGGCGTACCCATTGGGTGCTGTTGGCGTCCAAAAACAGCCCATTTTATCACAATTTTGACATATAGCAGCCCGTGGAGGGTTAACAAATGCTCACCGCAGTATTTTGTCCATGCAACTTCTATTGTCACACCAAGGCCTGGGAGTGACAAATTTTTCTTGAAAATCTACAAGACTCGTTTAGAGAAATCCACAGAATACACAAATTTTTTAGCTTTTTGGGAGTATTGCTGTTTAACCAGCCCAAAGCGGGTTAACGCTTGGTTTTTTGAACACCCTCATTACTGACAAAAATGATCCTCGGTGAATTTCACTCCCAATAAAGGAAGTTATGTTTATCTCCCATGTATTGTTTGGGTGTGGTGGGGGCCTGAAACCAGCCTATTTCATCAAAATTTCTATGTTTGGCAGCCTGTGGAGGGTTACCATATGCATCGCCTGATATGTCGTGTTTATCAAAGGGCTTGTCACAGACAGGTCTAGCAATTGCGAATGTATAAAAAAAATCTACAAGACGTGTTTCGAGAAAGTGCCGATAAAGCCCAATTTTGGCAGTTTTTTGCCAATTCTGACGAAATAAGGGTTAAATCGAAAATTCCGCTTCGGTACATTTTTAGATTTTGTGCCCCTCTATGCGTGTGCAAAATTTCGTGAAAATCGGTTCGAAAATGGCTTCTGAATCGTACGGACAAAATGTGTGGAAAAAAAAAAAAAAAATCCCTAACCCCCCCCCCCCCCCCTCCCAAAAAAAAAAAAAAAAAAAAATAATAATAATCCGTAGAAAAACAATAGTCTTTTCCAGAGGGAAAAGCCTAACCCCCCCCCCCCCCCCCCCCCCCCAAAAAAAATAATAATAATCCGTAGGAAAACAATAGTCTTTTCCAGAGGGAAAAGCCTAATGAGGAATTTTCTTTAAAAATCCCTGTGGGAGCCCGAATTATAACTTAGTTCAATATGAGGAATATTCTTTAAAAATCTTTTTTTTTAGATCCACTGGTCAGAATTTTTGGATATTTGTTATAAGCTTTTCTTAGGAGGAGCAGATGTAACTTGTTGAAATCAATTCTCTGGGTTGATATTTAGGCTACCATGTTAGGTGAGCGCCCTCAGGCCCCTTGGGGCCTCTTGTTTTTAGTTCTCTTTCTCTTTGGGTCCTGCAAATCACATATTTTGAATTTGAATCAAATCGCATTGAGTCTGCTTAATTCAAAATTTAATCGAGCTTTGAATCGAATGAGGGGTGTCTTGAAGATGACCAATTGGAGGGGGGTGGGGGGGGGGGGGGGGAGTGGGGCTGTAAACCTGATTTTTTCTGCCTGATGGTCCAAGTCCTGGCGAAGAAAAATTTCCAACTACATCACCAAGGCATGCCTTCATCAAAGGCATGCCTTGAAGATGTAGTTGGGATATTACCCAGTAAGTCGTATAGTTTGAAAACTGGAATGGGTACGTGAATTACCAATACTAGGCACTGCACAAGACTAGATGCTACAACTCGCTTGCAACACCTCATCGTTGACATTGTTTGGAAACTTTTAAGTTTGCTTTCAACAGTGATAGTGACTGTATAGTGAGATTGGAATTAACATGGGTGGTGTCATGAGTGATAATGCTATTTATGTTATTAGAGCAGGAATGACTCTCAGCCTTTATCTTCAGCTTTATATTTATGTACAATTTCCTACTGAACTATACGTTTTGTGACGCAATATGTGTAGATGACTGATACCACACTGTATTCCTGTGAAAAGAAAAGAAAGGAAACGCATCCGGCAGCCGATTTTGAATCAAACTGAAAAGCAATTTATGATTTGAAATTGAACGGAAGCTTTGCCAGCCTAGGGCTGCACGATATTCAAAACTGAATACCGGTATCGGTATTCAAAAAAAATTCAAAAAAATACCGCGGTATACCGGTATATCGAAAAATGTTCAGAAAAATGAACATAAGTACCACAATAGAGGTGTGAGGCATCACAGCCGTAACAAATTAGTATGCCTTGATGACGTGGTTCGAAAAACCTTTACCCAAGGAAGACGATATCAAAATTTATTATTTTAAAAAAAAGTTAATCAGATTTTCCCCCCAAAATTCTACAGAACAATATCATGTGACCCCTCTTTGGAACGAGCTCAATGAGCTCGTTCCAATGAGGGGTCACATGATATAGTTTTGTTGAAATTTTTTAACATTATTTTTCCAACTGTTGAAATTGTATATTACGTGAGCACATGCAGATGATTAATTGGGTAAAGGCATAATATTATTCATTCGGGGCTACAGTTAAAAAACTCAAGACATCTTGAAAATTAAATTGTGGGTAAATGAATAATGACGATAAACCGATATTTTTGTAATTACACCGGTATTCAATCGATATTGGTTTGAATACCGGTATATATCGGTTTATCGATATACCGTGCAGCCCTATGCCAGTCTCTACTATAGAAACCTACTTGTATGGGAAATTTGTGACATACTTTTCTCAGGACTGAATGCTTTATTGGGTATGAAATTTGGTATGGATATTTGTTAGTGACGATCCGATTATCGGTACAGGTTATTGGTATCGGCTGATAAATGGCTTATCGGCCAGGTATTGGTTTGGTGTCGGCAAAAAATAGCAATTCTGCCGATATTGGCAGCTGATATGTCTTTTTTCCAAATCAAGTTCTCAGGCCAGTCGCTGATAATCAACTAAATATTAGTAGTTACTCAGGTTAGGGGTGGCTGGGTGCACGGTTTAAGGGCCTATATAAGTAATGAAATTTTGTTTATTTGAAAATTCTCACCTCTGATATTCCTTCAATTCAAATTAAATATACACAAAATGTACATCAAAATGAAGGTTGAGTTGTATAGAACACGAAACACATACGTAATCAACTCATTGAGTCGACTGTAGGCACCACTGGTTCCTGGAAGTCTGCTGCCGTATTCGCACCAGAACTGATAATTTAATAATATTTCACGAAAACAACTTGTGGCCAAATGTGCTTTATATATCCAAGAACAAAGCTAGGGGATAAAAATTCTTCAAAACACGGTGACAGAGCTACATTGGGGAAAATTCCAAAGCCCTTGCTTTTGTTTACGTATGAGTCTACTTTCGATTTCCGGTCGACGTCATCGGACAGAAAAAGCATGTAAAAACAAAGCCGTCTAAAATCAAATAAGGAAAAAGATCGCCTTCATACAGTATACTGTTATTAGATAGAGATTGCATAGTTGCCATATTCAGTGCAAGGTATCATGATACCTGTTGAAATTTCTTAGAATTACGATTTTGTTTTTGGATGGAAATTCGTGGTAACGAGTGATTTGCGCATGTCTGTCGAGCATGGAAACCATCTTCAATAAAAAATGCAGACAGTGTTGTCCTTTTCCAAAATGCAGTCCTGCCAGTGTATTCGAAAGTGTTTTGAATGCCTAGCTTTGTTCTTGGATATATGAAGCACATTTGGCCACAAGTTGTTCTGATGAAATATTATTTTATTATCAATTCTGGTGCGAATACGGTAGCAGACTTCCAGGAACCAGTGGTGCCTACAGTCGACTCTATGGGTTGATTACATATGTGTTTCGTGTGCTATACATCCCAACCTTCATTTTGATGTATAATTTGTGTATATTTAATCTGAATTTAAGGAATATGAGAGGTGAGAATTTCAAAATAAACAAAATTCCATTACTTATATAGGCCCTTAAACAGATATTTACCAATTACCATGTGGGTCTCCTAAAACTACAGGTAACAACGGATCTGACGGTGACAGCCAATCCTGAAAAATGTTTACAAACACATGAGACATCGGGTCGCAGGTGTGGTCAATTACAACTGGAGTAATCAGACTTCTGAACATTCTGTACAGGATTTACTGTTCCAGTATTCTGTGTGAGAACATTTGGTGGCCTCTGTTTGATTTGTTGTTTTCCACAATTCTATTTAATTTTGAATGGGAAACATGCTCAATGGATTAAACCAGTGATGTGTAACTGAGTTACTCTGATGTTCATGCCTAAATGGATACAAATGGTATGTTTAGTCCACACAAAGTAGATATTCTGTTTCTCAGGCCATTATTTGTGAAATTGCATGCGGGCGAGTGGCTTTTTATTTTTTATTTAAGTAATTACTTCTTTGCCATCAAAATTCATGTTCTTGGTTCAAGTTTTAGGCCTCATAATCTACAGAATAGCATGGGTGGTGGTGTATTTCATCCCTTGAGTGCAAGAAGGCTTTGCAATGCTAAAGCATTGCAAAGCCTTCTTGCACTCAAGGGACAAATTAATCAATTTTTTTAACTTGGGTAAAATATCAGACATAAACCATTTAATTTTTATTTTTTTAAAGTTTAAATTGGTTATAAAAAGAGAGCATGCGGCAGCCAAAGGGACCATGCAGGAGGGCCTGTGAAACAGATTTTTTTATTTTTTTTAGGCCTTAAATTGTTTATATCGAAGTTCGAAATTGTAGTGTCTGTGGATAATGATATTGATACATCAAACATGTACGTTACATTGAGATCCACCCGGAACATGTGTTGAGTCACACCAACTGCTGAACAACCCCATGTCTCGTTTGTCCTGTCTGAATGTCATTATACACAAGCTTGTATCGCCATGAAAACTAATAAGTAGAATCCTCTTAATTGAATATCCATTTTGCCAGTGAAAATTATTCATTTAACAGGAGTATACAATTAACAGGGATTTAGTCAGTTTCCTGTGTTCTGGGGGGAACTGAGCATTTATTCTATTATATCTTGTTTGACAGAGCTCTTAGAGCTCTGTCAAACAATTATAATAGAATGAATGCCTGTATTGGATGTAGTGAGGCCAAAAAGGTTGATAAATAAGGGGAATTTGGTGCGTGTCACAGTAATTTTTTCGACATATTACAAAAAGTTATATACAATTAACAGTTTACTCTACAACCCATATGCAATTAACAGATCAAATTTGTACTGAAGGTATGGTAAATGGTTTTGTGTTTGAAAATTATATTCAATTAACAGGGATATACAATTATGAGATATCCAATTAAGTGGGCTCCACTGTATCAGTATCTGTATCGGTATCTGTCCGATATTGAATTGAAATATCGGATATCAGCAAATATTAATAACACCCATATCGACTCATGACTAATATTTGTCTTGTTATGCTTTATGGCAGTTAACCATTGGGGTTTAATTCTGACTTTCATCATCTTTTAATGCAACAAAACAGGTGCCCCAACATTCAGTCTAGGCTTAAACCTGCAAGTTACATTCCAAGTACCTTTTTAGTTGTTTATAGGCAGAAATTGGCTGCATATATAGATGGCCAAGGTTCGACACACGAGAGCTTACATTATCGGGAGGAAAGCAGCCTTGAGAATTTTGACCAGACGATGACTCAGTTGCTATCTGATCATTATTCTCTGTCCAATTTTTAAATCCCAGTATTGTATGTACATGTACCATCATATTTTGTGAATGTAGTATGTTTTAATCATGTGCATTTCATTCTTCAAATGTATTATCTCGGATAGCTCTGATCATTGGACATTCGGCCAATAGATATTTCAGCCAAATGTCAACTTGTGATGTTGGTTTTGAATGGACATTGAAATCGGCAGTAAAATTGTGATGTTGAGATTGAATGGACATTGAAATAGGCGGTAAAATTGTATTTACTTTTGCTTCAGAATGAGGACCCCAGAGGGTGAATTTGGTGATGCTACCCGGCAGTGCAGGGTGGCATCACTAAATTTACCCTCTGTGAGCCTCAATCAGAATCAAGGTCTCAAACCTAAACAGTAAGAGGTACCCAGAGATAAATTGGCACCCTGTATGGGATAGCATCAGCAAATTCACCCTCTGGGGATCTCATTCTGCAAATGACCGATTGCTTATTTTCAGGCTTGCCTAAGTATCTGATCTAACCCTTTACCCAACACACTGTATATCAAAATTTATTATTTTAATTAACATTTTTTAAACTTTTTCCAAAAATTTCAACAAAACCATATCATGTGACTCCTCATTGGAATGAGCTTGACAAGCTCATTCCAACGAGTGGTCTCATGATACGGATTTGTTGAAATTTTTTGAAAACTATATTTTTTTCATCTGCTTAATTTGAAAGTTATGTTGGCAGATGCGACCAATTTTTTCAGTAAAGGGTTAATAGCAAACATGTTCATTGAAACAGACCTTAATGAGTACGGTGGAACCCTGTAAATTGGATAGACTGTTTTCTTGAGAAAGATATTCAATTAACAGGAATTTTCCTATCGTCTACATTTATTTTATTATATCTTGTTTGAAAGAGCTCATTGAGCTCTGTCAAACAAGATGTAATAGATTAAATGACTATTGTAATAGAGGAACGACCGTGAACTCCATTATTTCCCCAGATTCAACTAAATTCACTTGTGGCTTGATATAGCATTGCACTTCAAAACATTCCCACTAAAATGATTAAAGATAACTTAACATTGCCGACAATATTTAATAAATGAATAACATGTGTAAAAAAAAAAATAAACTCATTTCAGCATGAGTTCATGATGACAAAATGGTCAATGGACTAACACATGAACAAAACATACTGGGCAGTGGTCACAGTGTGTGGATGTGGGGCGAGTTTACATGGTAACCGATTTCAGAATGGCTCCTCGGTTTAGAGAAACAGCTCTGAAATCTGCCACAATGTACCAATAAATCTAGTCATTATAAGAGCGATTTACGCTCGTCTCAAAGTGGAAAATGAAATGAGAATTAGACCCACTGGTCAGTGCATTCATTCAGAACCCCATTCCTCGAGAGCTAGAAATACCAGGCTTATACAGTACACACCAAGGGAATGATCCCATGCCTGCCTCTCCCACGGTTGCTCCATTAGAACAAATTCCACACGTGATAGACATCTTGTGTCAAATTCGTCACAAATAATGGCGATACGAAATGTGGTGGCGATGCCAGGTTTTATTCGGAAGCCAAAAGTTCTCACCTACAGCAATTATCTGTACCTGTTGATTAATCGGACTAATCCTTTATGCACCAGGATGAAGGGTCGACGCCGGGATCTTGTTCCCAGGTCATCCCAGGTTTCCACAGGTTTTTCAAGAGGAAAATGAAAAAATTGTCCTGGTGATGGGCAATCACTGGATCATCCCTCTGATATATACTTTATACATCTTTCCGAGGCACCATGTGCAGCCCCTGGCTAATGGATCAGATAGAAAAGCAAACATCCTCTAAATTGAAAATCCGTCCCAGATACGATCGGAATCAGAACCAGAAACACTGTATTTCTTGAACAGAAGCAGGAAGTAAATTTTGCATAAATAAGGTATTTCTAAGCTAAACTGTCACTAGATAGAATTTTTACTCATCACACTGTGTTGGATGGATTGAGGCAAAAAATTGTCTATAAATGTGGTTATTTCTGTTGATGTCGGAGTAATTCTTAGACACAGATTACAAGATTTTGTATTCAGTTAACCCTTTACCCAATGAAGACGATATTAAAATTTATTATTTTAAATATCATTTTTTCAAATTTTTCAAAAAATTTCAACAAAACTATATCATGTGACCCCCCGTTGAAACGAGCGCGATGAACTCGTTCCAACGAGGGGTCATATGATATGTTTTCTTTTTAAATTTTTTGAAAAATAATAATTTTTAAACTGCTGAATTTTCATATTACGTGGGCGGATGCGGCCGATTCGTTGGTTAAAGGGTTAACCTGAATTAACAGGCATTTAATCTTTTATGTAATTTATCCCGATTGCCTACATGGGGGCACGATGATGCCATGTACAAAGGCGTACTGCACATCTATGGTACACATATATTCAACTGCTGTAACCCTGCTTGAACGGAGCTTGAATAGAGTTAGAATGTTGAGGAGCTGACTGTTGCTCATCGATGCTCGGTGGTTCTCTCCGGGTACACCGGCTTCCTCCACCTGTAAAACTGTCACTGACATGATATGACCTTGGCTGTTAAAGTGTTGTTAAACCTTAATAAATAAATAATAAATACGAATTCCTCTTATATAAATTTTGACAATTCAAGTGATGAAAAAATAAACAAAATTCAAAATGTCAGTTCTATAACCTGGTATTAATACACCGGGCAAAGGCCGACATTTTGAACCTGATATCATGAAACTAACATGGTAGGGAGTGCGGGGGCTCAGTGGTAGACTTTTGAATTCTATGCTAGAGGTTCCGAGTTTGATCCCAGTCTGGGATGACCTGCGTTGTGTCCTTGGGCAAGGCACTTTATCCTGGTTGCCTACATGGGGGCACGGTGACGCCGTGTACTAAGGCGTACTGCACGTCGATGGTGCACATGACTTCATCTATGTAACCCTGCTTGAGCGGAGCTTGAACAGCCTGCACCTCTACCAACTGAGCCTCTTGTTTATTTTTGTAATTATTTCATGGCCATCAATAGTTCATGTTCTTGGTTTGTTTTGTGTTTTAGGCCTCATAATCTACAGAATAGCATTGCAAAGCCTTGTTGCACTCCAGGGACAAATTTATCAATTTTATTGACTTTGGTAAAATATCAAGACATAAACCATTTAATTTTTATTTTTTTATGTGTGCACTGGTTATAAAAAAAGAGTAATGCGACAGCCAAAAGGACCATGTGGGAGGGCCTGAGAAACAGATTTTTAACTTTTTTTTTAGGCCTGATTGGCGGCTTTAAAAAAAAAAAATTCTAACCTGTTTTGCTATACATGAATGCAGGCAACCACTGGTTTACAAAGTTTTGGTAAGGATGAACCCGATGTGTTCCATTTATAATAAGCCTGAAGATATTGTATGGGATACTGTTGGTGAGCTGATGGGGATGGACCTCCTCCCACCCCCCCTCCCCCTCCCCCACCCCACCTCCTTGTTTCACATGTCATGTCAGTCAAAAGTTTTGGGACTTTGAAAAAGAGTAGATATTTTCAAAATGTTGTACAATAACACAAGTTTGCTTTGACACATTCTTTTTAAATGATAGTGCTCATGGAGCTCGTGTCAAACAAAAACTTGAAGATTAGGCCTAAAAAGTTAAAAATCTGTTTCTCAGAGAACCTCCCACATGGTCATTTTGGCTGCTGCACGCTCTCTTTTTATAACCAATGCAAACTTAAAGACGTTTATCTCAATTTTGGGACGTAAAAGTGCAGGAACTGAAAATAGAAGGAAAATCCTCTGTATTGTGTGGGCACAATCGCTTCATCTAGTTGGTATATGCTTTTCTTTGGAGGGGAGTATGCAGCTTATTCAAGTCAAGTCCCTGGTTTGATATTTAGACTACCATGTCAGGTGAGCGCCCTCAGGCCCCCCTGGGGCC
This sequence comes from Pictodentalium vernedei, assembly GCA_031216915.1. Taxonomy (NCBI): domain Eukaryota; kingdom Metazoa; phylum Mollusca; class Scaphopoda; order Dentaliida; family Dentaliidae; genus Pictodentalium; species Pictodentalium vernedei. Next base: position 53,081,235 of record CM062294.1, read on the forward strand.
TCTTGTTGTACATTTCTTTGTGATAATGTATTGAATTGTGTCTATAGCACTCTCCAATAAATTTTTTCAAAAAACAATCTTGAATGAAAACATTCTATCATGTTATGAAAAATGTCAGTTCAGTTGAAAATATTTGACATGAACATATCATACACTGAAATATTCTAAGCCAAAACATCTGTTGACTACATGCGCATGAAGCATGCATGTATGTCCACCATATGTTGTAATTGGTGACTGATATTCTCACTTAACAATAATTTTATTAATTTGCTTAACCCTTTACCTAACATGAAAAGCAGACGACACTTGCAAAAAAAATTCTTGAATGACTAATTTTTTCCATTTTTTGTCTCGAAAACATAGGTTATGACCCCTCATTGGAACGAGCTCGTTCCAGTGAGGGGTCATAACCTATGTTTTGGAGACAAAATATGAAAATGAATTGGCAATTTTTGAGAATAGCACTGGCCGGTTTTGGCCGTTACGTTGGGTAAAGGGTTAACAGATGAGAAAAATGAATGAAAATACTTTTTAAAACTAAAACAATAAGTTACATGGAGGATACCTATGCTGCTTTAGTGAATATCGGAAATTATCTCATAAGTGTGGACAAGCGCTCATGAAAAATAAAACTTTCAGGCCAACACGAATGAGATAATTCCCGATATTCACTAAAACAGAGTGGATATGCTACATGACATTTTACTGAGCAATATTCAGCCCAATTCAACTGTAAACAGTTTCAAGACAATAACAAAAAGCTACTGGTCGTTCCTTCAAGGCGACATTCAAGGCAACGTCATGAGCTGAAGCGTAACGTCAATCAGGAAGCTACTGAAAAAATTCATCATGTGAACCTGAAAATATTATTTTTCACTCGTGCAAGCACTCATAAAAAATAAAACTTTCTGGTTCACACTCATGAGATAATTCCAGATACTGACTAAAATAGGGTAGATTTTCTTTTTTGTTATATGCTAAGAGACATTTTATTGCACAATATTCAGCCCAATTCGATCCCAAATGTGTACGTTTCAAAATAATAACAAAGATCAGGTGATCGTTTCTTCATAGCGACATGATGCAATACATTATCTGTACATTGCATACAAAACCGCACTTGTTAATACCCTGTCGTTTGTGTAGAAACGACCAGGTATGAAAAGCTGTTTTAGTGCGGTCACGTGAGAAGGATTACATAACCAATTAATGTTTCGTGAGAAAAATCTTTCAGAGACTGTCTCTGATTAGCAATTATATTGTTCAGTCAGAAAATTTCTAGAACCTACATTTAATAAAATATTCAGATACAAATGCCATATCTTTCATTTCCAGAACTCTGTACTGCAGCTTAATATAGGAATTGAAAAAATCTGTTCGTTAATTCGTGAGATTTTCGATTTGTTTTCATATTAAAATAAAATTTTCGCTGATATATGTTTTGGATTCCCCCCTGAGTTTGTTCGCCGGTCTCCAATGACTTCAGAATATTTCATGCAATGTATATCCAATTGACGGAAGAGCCACACTGTTGCACGTGATCGGTGAAATTCTAATTTTTGGGTTGAATTTATCACACAAAATAACAGGATTTACGGAACCGATATATATATATATCGAACAATTTTGTTGTCCATGTCTAAAAAAAACCTGATCTACTTATTGGATAGAGTGTACAGTTAAAACTAGAAGTCCTGTCACGAAATGCGCACAAATAGTACATCGATCTGCACGTTAATCTACGCGTTATAACCATAGTAAGGATATCGAATTCTGTACATATGGCCTGTGCACAAGCAACGTTTCAGCCAATGGACCTCCGGGTAACCCGGAGGTCCATTGGCAGAAACATTGCTTGTGTTTGTTATGAGTTACCAGGGGAAGCTGCCGTCCTTTGGATGCCATTCGATATGGCAATTGCGCGCAATTCCTCCGCGCAATTAAGCCTAGATAAGCGCACAGTTCGTGACAGGACTTCTAGTTTTAACTGTACAAAAGTTCTGTATATACCACAGGTATATACCTCAAAATTAAAGCCCAACGCTGACAAGGCAGGAGTTAAAGTTTTTTTTGCGAAATGAACATTGACACATTCCGATGACGTCATATTATGAATTCTGCAATATATTCACATAACATTTCGAAGGGAATTTGGTGCAACTCACTCCACTCATAATGGCGTTCATCCAAAAATTCATATAAAAGAGTCAAGTGTTCTTCAGTTTTGTGATCTGCGTTTTTATTTCTATTTTCTTTGACAAACGTTTATCTGCTAATATTTCCGAAACGTAACACCATGTTGTTTGTTTACAGAAGAAAGTGCGATGATTGAATAGTCCTGCACTCATTTAATATGCTAATAAGCCAATATAGGTTGGTCACGTGGGTGGGGTGAGATAGCTGTCACATGGGTGGGGTGAGACAGGCATATCTCTCCCAGCTGTCTCACATGACTTTATATATGTTTCAGTACCTTAGTGGTGAGAGAACAGGTTATCCTAGAAAATTTGGGATAACCTTTGTAGGAACTTAACACAGAGTTATCCAATTTGGACGGGAGCACGGTAGCTCAGTAGGTAGAGGTGCAGGCTGCAAGCCGAGAGGTCCTCGGTTCGAATCCCACCTGCGGCAACCACGTTGTGTCCTTGGGCAAGACACTTCATTTCATCTCCATTGCCCACATGGGGGCACGGTGGCGGTGTGTACTAAGGCGTACTGCACGTTGATGGTGCACTTGTCTTCAACCAATGCTAACCCTGCTTGTGTGGAGTTAGTATGTTGGGGAGCTGACAGTTGCTCGCCGTTGCTCGGTGGTTCTCTCCGGGTACTCCGGCTTCCTCCACCCATAAAACTGTCACGGTCATGATTAGCCATTGTGCATAAATATGTGACTTTAAACACCAATAAATAAATAAATAAATAATCCAATTTGGACATCCCTGCCCAGTGTCATATGTTCAATTATTGAGCTTCTAAACGTAAAACCATTTGGTAAAAGATTTTGGTTTATTCCCAACAAGACGAACGTCGAAAATGGTCATCACAACAAGACGAATCCCAACAAGACAAATTTAATTAAAATAACTATATAACCCATTTATTTTGAGGTTTTCCATCATAAACTGCTAACACAGCTTACTTTTGGACAAAGAGATTTCAATTAACTGGTTGAGTGTTGGAAGCCCATTTTGGTGCTTTATCCTGAAGTGCGTGGTACCAGAGCTGAAAGGCTTCATATTCTGTGGATGTACTTCAATTTATTTGTGATGTGATATTATTAAGTCTGGGTGGATTTGCCCTGTTACAGTTAATGGGAGAGTGCCTTTTGGCACTTATTTTCATTAATTGTAACAAGGCAATAATATGTGAACAAAATTTTGACAACCAAAAAAACTTAGCACGCTACCAGTTAACAGAGGCGCTAAGCTTTGTTACAAGACACTATTAGCTACAGTTTTTTTGTATGTTTTTTATCTAACGTAATGGCCAAAACCGGCCAATGCTATTCTCAAAAATTGCCTATTAATATTCATTATTTTTTTTCATTTTTTGTCCCAAAAACCTAGGTTATGACCCCTCATTGGAACGAGCTCATCGAGCTCATTCCAATGAGGGGTCATAACCTATGTTTTTGAGACAAAAAATGAACAAAATTAGTTATTTGAGAATTTGTTTTGCAAGTGTCATCTGCTTTTCATGTTAGGTAAAAGGTTAAAGTAAATTTCCCCCATATTTGATGAAAAAAGTATTTTTGTCTTGTTGGGATTTGTCTTTGGGATCATCTTGTTGGGATATTTTCCCAATTCATCTTGTTGAGATTCGTCTTGTTGGGATGACAACAAGATTTTTCTTCTAGTTTTAAGCGATCAGAAAAGTTTTTTGTTGACTACAGCTGTCTATGGACTATTTTCCCAATTCGTCTTGTTGGGATTCGTCTTGTTGGGATGACAAGAAGATTTTTCTTCTAGTTTTAAGCGATCAGAAATGTTTTTTGTTGACTACAGCTGTCTATGGACTATTTTCCCAATTCATCTTGTTGGGATTCGTCTTGTTGGGATGACAAGAAAATTTTTCTTCTAGTTTTAAGCGATCAGAAATGTTTTTTGTTGACTACAGCTGTCTATGGACTATTTTCCCAATTCGTCTTGTTGGGATTCATCTTGTTGGAATGACAATAAGATTTTTCTTCTAGTTTTAAGCGATCAGAAATGTTTTTTGTTGACTACAGCTGTATTGGTAGGTCTTACTTGTGAGAATACATTATTGACAGCTTTTTTTTCTTGGGTTTTGATCTGTCGATATCTACATGACTAAATTGACTTCAATTTGTTCCATGCCATTAACAAACAAAGACACCTGCAGTTATTACCTGAGTGGGTGATTCTCTTATAATCAAGAAAATACCTTGAGGTTGATGAATAATCTTCTGAAATCTCAACAACAGTGGTAATTTGTTTCCTGATTGATTTCATGCTTCAAGCAGTTGACATTTGAAGAATTTGTGGAAGGAAGGACAAGATCACACAGGTAGAAATTTATGTTCTTGAAACCACTCTTTTTATTCTTTTACTTTTTTCTTTAAAATCTAGTGATTTAATATTTTACTGTTATCATTTTAGTGTTACTAGGACCCATGCCAAGCTTCAAGATTGATTTTGATTGCACATCTTAGGGTTCTATATAAGTAATGGAATTTTGTTTATTTTGAAATTCCCACCTCTGATATTTCTTAAATTCAAATTAAATATTCAAAAATAATACATCAAAATTAAGGTTGTGAGGTATAGAACATGTAAAATATATGAAATCAATTCATAGAGTTGACAGCAGCAAGCCAGAAAATAAGCAGACTGTCATCTACAAAATGAGGTCCCCCAGAGGGTGAATTTAGTGATGCTACCCTGCACAGCAGGGTAGCATCACTAAATTTACCCTTTGTGAACCTCAATCTGAATCAGGGTCTCAAAACTAAACAGAAAGAGGTACCCAGAGGATAAATTGGCCCACTGTATGGGATAGCATCATCAAATTCACCCCCTGGGGACCTCATTCTGCAAATGTCAGACTGCTTATTTTCAGGCCAGGACAGCAGGCATCACTGCTTCCTGGAAGTCTGTTACCGTATTCGTACCAGAACTGATAATACAATAATATTTCCCAAGAACAACTTGTGGCCAAATGTGCTTCACATATCGAAGAACAAAGCTTGGGCATCAAAATCCTTCAAAACACAGCGACAGAGCTGCATGGGCCCCGCCATGGGGGTAAATTCCAAAGGTGACGACTTTGTTTACATGTATTCTTACTTTTGATTTCCAGTCATCGGGTGGAAAAAGCGTCGAAAAACGCCGCCATCTAAAATCAAATAATGAGAAAGATTGCCTTAATAAAGTATACTATTATTATATAGAGACTGTACAGTTGCAATATTCTATGCAAGGTATCATGACACCTGGTGAAATGTCTTAGAATTACGATTTTGTTTTTTCATGGTATCAAGTGAATTGCGCATGTCTGGGGAACATGGAATCCATTTTCAATAAAAAAAATGCAGACAGTTTTGTCCTATTCCCAAATGCAGGTCTATCACTGCATCCTAAAGTGTCTTGAATGCCTAGGTTTGTTCTTGGATATGTGAGGCACATTTAGCCTCAAGTTGTTCTCAGGAAATAGTATTGTATTCTCAGTTCTAGTTTGAATATGGTAGTAGACTTTCAGGAAACAGTGGTGCCTGCTGTCAACTCTATGAGTTGATTTCGTGTTCTATACCTCCCAACCTTCATTTTGATGTATTATTTGTGCATATTGAATTTGAATTTAAGGAAAATATCATAGGTGGGAATTTCAAAATAAACAAAATTTAATTACTTATATAGCAACTTAAGTAGATATTCAGTTCAATTTGAAATTGGTTGCCCGATTTGTTTCCGCTCGAATCTTTTTCAGAAGAATATAGCTTAGTATCAGTCATCTTCATTATCTCACAAAATGTACAGTTCAGATGGAAAGCGGACATAAATAATGTTAAAATAAGGCCAAATAAAAAAAATGAATTGATTCTCAGGCAATTTTTTTTTCAAATCAGTGAGGGAGGGAGGGAGGATTTTATTTTTATTTTTTTTTTTTTATTTTTTTTTTTTCGTGTAAAGGGTTGAGTATACTCAGTAAATCTTTTTGCTGTCTTTCCACTTGAAAAAGAGAAAAGGTTGTATTTTAGTGTAATTATAGTATACCTTTTATAACTAACTGCCGTAACAACAGCTAAAAGGATTTGTATTTTATTGTTCTTTTTAATGGTATACATCTGTCAAACATCATGATCCATTAGGATAGGCCCCAGTAACCAATGCTTGGGGTAGGAGTCCTTTAAAATGGGAAACATGGCTCTAAATGATTGGTTAAACTTGAGTTTATATCTGTGTTGTGGCCATTATTAGCCATTGTGCAGAAATATATGACCTTAAACACCAGCAAATAAATAAATAATTAAATCATGATCCAGTATATCAGAATTTGCCTTGTTACAGTTTATGGGAGAGTGCCTCTGGGCACTCTCCCATAAACTGCAACAAGAAAAACTAATTTACTGCAAACACAGCTAAATAATTATATGTCGAGAAATGTGAAAAAATGACCATTCCAAGTTTTCACAAATTCTAAAAAAAAACATGACATAATAAAAATGTCTAATGAGGAGGTTCAAATCCAACGAGGGAGGGCCTGAGAATCAAAACATTATTTTTTTTTAGCCTAAAAGACTGAGTGTAAGTTCCACTACTTTAACCCTTTTACGACTCAGCCAAACCGACCCCCCCCCCAGACATGGGATATTGGGGTTAATTTCAGGATCATCTCAACCGTTAGATAAAGGTATAAAACGTTCCATTCAATTGTATTGTCAGGTAAGTCAAGATTTATCTTCCCAGCTTCAGAACATGGGATATCTAGTGGAACAAAATCTGTTTGGACCAATTCCACGACCACGCCAGCTCCCTCATATTCTGCCATGTCCCTGACCAACACTTCTTTTTCTGCATGTCCCCCCTCCCACTGGCCAGTCCTATTCCACTCCGTCATCTGGATTATTACTGGAAACATCATCTGAACGTCCAGCACTCATAGTAGTGTCATATGTGTCAGCTTGATTTGAGCCAGACTGTACCACAGAATCCTTTTTCCACATTGCTATCAATTGTCATCTTCGTCCGTGGAATTACTGTGAGGTGCAATATGCGCTAAAACTGTAGCCAATAAACTAAAGGGAAACAACTCTAAATTCATTCGGGCATGAAATTACTTCTTGTGGACTGATAGAGATAGCACACGTGAACTGAGGTGAGAGTAGCTGCATTACGGGTGGAGGAAGCCAGAGTACCTGGAGAGAACCACTGAGCAACGGCGAGCAACTGTCAGCTCCCCAACATACCAACTCCACACAAGCAGGGTTAGCTTTGGTTGAAGAAAGGTGCACCATCGACGTGCAGTACGCCTTAGTACGCAACGTCACGATGCCCCCCATGTGGGTAATGGGGGTGAAGTGTCTTGCCCAAGGACATTTTGCAGATGACAGTCTGCTTATTTTCTGGCTTGCACTAAATGTCCTGTAACTAATAATATCAGTGGTGTGATATGTTTATTATACAAGCCAGAAAATAAGCAGACTGACATCTGCAAAATGAGGTCCTCAGAGGGTGAATTTAGTGATACTACCCTGCACAGCAGGGTAGCATCACTAAATTTACCCTCTCTGAACCTCAATCTGAATCAGGGTCTCAAAACTAAACAGAAGGAGGTACCCAGAGGATAAATTGGCCCACTGTATGGGATTGCATCATCAAATTCACCCTCTGGGGACCTCATTCTGCAAATGTCAGACTGCTTATTTTCTGGCCTGTTATTATACCTCCACCATTTGTTACATAAGTGTTCACTGGGCACAAAAAAAGGAGAAAATTGATTTTTAATAAGAACATGTTTATGAACAACATAGCAAAAGTCCTCGAAAATCCGAGTTGAACTTTTTCGAGATATCATGATTTTTTGGAATGGTTCAAATTCTGATACATTTCCATCAAGCCACATGCAAATACAGTCATATCTGGACTCAATCTTCACAAATACCCATCTATCATGGAGCAGCTGTTGCTTGATATGTGCAGTGGATGCTTGAGCTCACTTCTAGTCAGTATTCCTTTATTGTGATGACACTATGATGATTCAGAATTTTTCCTATAAAAGAGAGCAAGTAAAGATATTACAGTGAGTTGAAATATGAACCCTTCTGCTGGAACAGAGGGTAATTCCCCCCCCCTCCCCATCCAAGCATCTTGGATGAGCAGGATGAGGGGAATTCTGTGAAGCATAAAACAAACATGTCAGAGGGATGCCTTCCCCCCCAGGCTTGGGTCGCAAGAACCCACCCATTTTTTCATACTGCCAACCTCCAATAGGCTTTAAATCGACATTCTGTTCATCATGAACCAGCGTTTTATACTCAGGTAACAATAACTGATTATAAAATCATTCGTGCATAGCACTCATTTTCACCTCTTTTAATACAGTTAAAACTAGAAGTCCTGTCATCAATTGCGCGCAAACACCTCGTCATTTAGCGCGTTTATCGGCGCGTTAGGTCATATGGAAAGGCTATCAAATTCTCTGAGCAGCCTATGCACAAGCAATGGTTCAGCCAATGGACCTCCGGGTTTAACCCGGAGGTCCATTGGCTGAAACATTGCTTGTGTTTGCTGTGAGTAATGGCAACACTCTGTGGTAATTCGGGTATTTTCAATAGAAAAATTGTGCGCAATTCCTGTGCGAAATTGGGTCAAGGTAAGCGCGCAATTCATGACAGGACTTCTAGTTTTAATTGTAGAGATTGGCAAGCCCCCTATCGGTGACGATGCAATTTCATCCCGAATGACTGTGAGTTTTATGTGTAACAGAATTCAGATGATAAAAGGAAAATAATATATATTGAAACATCACAACTGTTATGATTTTTTGACTGAAAACTTAACACTACACTCCAAAATGTACACCATGACTTTGAGTGTCTGAAGGCTAAAAAGACCTCGTAACAAATAATCATGTCAGGAATTCTCCTTCGAACAACACAGCAGGACTGATAACATGTTCCGATGTATCCATCAAGGTTGCACCCTGGTTCTCACCCTAGAACAACAACAATGTCAACAACACTGACAAACTCTGTTGGAACATTTAGGCACTGAGCAGGACTGATTTCACGGGAAGGTATGCTATGACTTGAGCTGAATTAATTTGCAAAAACATAACCCACAGCAGCAAACAGACAAGAAGTGAATATTCAAAAGTGTCCAATTAATCTCTGGTTATTCATCAACTTTGACTGTTTCTGAAGTGCCGGTTGGGTCTGTGAGTCTGTGATTGCTACAAGAATGCAAATTACACCTGCAAAATCTACCACAATAAGACTGCTTTCTTATACCCACATCTCTTATTACCCCTGCTCTTACACCTACAACTGACCAAGTTTAGGAGATTTTCATTTGCGAAGAGTTGTGTTTTTGCAGTTGGTCTAAGAACTTTGCTGGTCATTGAACAGCCGCACTCTGTAAGAGTCATTGAGTACCTCAACCAAGCTGGAAATAAGCTGACTGTCATCTGCAAAATGAGGTCCCCAGAGGGTGAATTTGGTGATGCTACCCTGCACAGCAGGGTAGCATCACTAAATTTATCCTCTGGGATCTCAATCTGTATCAAGGTCTCAAGCCTAAACAGAAAGATGTACCCAGAGGATAAATTGGCTTACTGTATGGGGTAGCATTAACAATTTCACCCTCTGGGGACTTCATTCTGCAAATGACAAATTGCTTATTTCCAGGCTTGACCGTAATCATTCCTCAACCTGTAGGTATGTATGGAAGTCATGCAGGGGTGCTGTACAACTGGTTGGTGGAAGCTAGGAAGCAAGTTGAATACAATTTTTCAGCTTAGTTTTGGCCACAGAACTCTTATAAGCAACATATCGGTAATGATCGAAGGAAGCAAACTTTCTCGCTCTGTATAACACCAACAAAATTTGCACCCTCAACGAGGCAAGCTCGTGACTTGTGCTGTCATGTGCCAAGAAAGAATCAGTGTACTTTTAAAAATCTTCAAGTTCAGAGACCATCAAGCTGAGGACTTTCTTTTTCCTTAGGCGACTGAATGACAAAGTTATGTCACAATCACTGATAGCATGTGCCAGCAACACATTTCCCTTGGTCTCACCCAACTTGGTCGCAGTTTCTACAATTGAAAAGATGGCCTTTAGGTGACGCAGAGAACATCATGTATATCTTCCATTCTGAATGATAGCGATCCATTAGAATAGCAAGTAAGTTGATGTCTATTCCAACAACTACATTGGTTTCATCCATCTGAACCAAGTCCAGTGCTGTCTCAGTGACCAGAATATCAGCATCTGCGTTTGCTTGCATCAATTGGACGGTGTTATGAGCAAATTCTTGCATTAACAAATGCGTTATTTGTGTTTTGTTCCAACGATTGGCCAGAAAATCAGATTCGAAGGTGCACGTGGTTACTAGCAGGTCAAACGAGATATTGATATCTGTGGAATGCTCTGCACACTTGTTCCATACCCTTTGTTGACATGTCGCATTCATAGCCATCAAATGCAGCAATGGCACTGGATCCAAAATGTTTCTTCTTAAAATCATTTGGATATGTGGTACAGATATCTCCATACGATGTCTGTTTGGGTCATATGACTGCTCTCAACAGAAAGCCACCATCTATGACGAAGATATCCCTCCATTTCAGACTGGGACTGAATCACATGTAATGTGGTTGAGAAGTATCAGGGGATCGACTACCACTTCATCTCCATGTACTGTGAAAGAATTGGCCATTGACACAGTTGATTTGACAGCGTCGGTGCAATGCAGCTTGATGTTGCTAAATGCTTTCCCTCCCATCTCTGATATACATCCATTACCAACTGTAACAGCCTGTTCAAATTGTCTGCCGCAGTGCCAGCTGATAGTGAGACCAACTGCAGTGGGTCTATATTGCGGAATGGAGAATGTACCCTCAACCAGTTGAGGAATTTGTTTGTGTCACTGATGTCATTTGCTTGTGCACTATTTCGAAGGACCAGGTGGTGGTCACTGTTATCAGTGTGGACTTGAACAAAGTTTTTGAGAGCATTGCATATCAGCAGACAGAGGGGAAGGGCATAATTCCATTTCTCAATAGTGCTCATCATTATATATTCCGCTGTCATGTGTGGGACCACCAGCTACAGTTAAAACTAGAAGTCCTGTCATGAATTGTGTGTTTATCCAGGCTTAATTGCACGTAGGAATTGCATGCTTTTGCCAATCGCGAATGGCATCCAAAGCACGGCAGGTTCTCCTGTTTACTCATAGCAAACACAGGCAATGTTTCTGCCAATGGACCTCCAGGTTACCCGGAGGTCCATTGGCTGAAACATTGCTTTTGCACGGACCATATGTACAGAATTTGATAGCCTTACTATGGCCACAACGCAAAAATTAACGTGCAGATCGACGTGCTATTTATGCGCATTTCATGACAGGACTTCTAGTTTTAACTGTACCTTGAACATCTGCATAAGGCAATGCTTTATGGTTTAGTTGGAATAAATTCCATCCCAGAACTTGTCAGATCTTCTGATCATGAAGAAACCCTTCTCTGTAAACACCTTGAAGTCGTTGATGGGTATTGTTCTTTTGATCAGAGATCTTCCATCTGTTGGAGGTAGAGATGGGCACACTTAGCGCAGGCAAAATGACTGCCATCATGGAAAATTGGAATCATCAGTCTTTCAGAATAAGTATAAAGTGCCCAGTCTTGGCTGTGTTCTACTGTCAGGAAAATTGTGGGAGACTGATTTGTTTGTGATACTGCGACCACAATTTGTCGGTCCGTCCATCCACAGCATCTGGGATCAGGCCATCAAGGAGATGTAACAAACTGATGAGGTCAGTCTCAATGATAACTACCACAGTTGTGCATTTACCTGCGACGAGATCACCACATGTTGCATTCAATGTTTAACTGGTAGAGTGCTGAATTATTTTTCAAAGGTGATTTGTAACAGCAGTATTTTTTTTTAAAGATTCTGTTGCTACCAGCAAGGAGAGCCATATGGTTTAACACTAATTTTTCTATAAATAATTGATCCCTTACAATTTAATGGAGATTGTCTATTGACACTCTCCAATAAATTGTAACAGAACAATTTTATTTAATTTTTTTTGTTCTACTGTTGAGAAAACATCAAGCTAATGCATTGAGTGCAAAGCCACTGTGTTGGCTTTTAGCACTTTTCAATAGAGCCATGATAGTGGGTCCTTGCACTCTTCCAGTTTAACTCTTAGAAGCCGGGGAATCAGAATAAATTTATTGAACATGACATACCACGACAAATGTACAGTAAGCAGGTGCTTCTAGTTAAGTGTCGTCTGCCTATTCAGGCAGACGACACTTGATTAGAAGCACCTGCTCAGTGTTTAATTCTCCTCCAGCCCAAAGATAGCCAAACCGTCACAGCCAGATTATCTGCCATATTATGTCAGAGGTAAGAAAACTCGACTCCCGGCTTCTAAGAGTTAAATGACAGCAGAAAAGCTCCATTACAAATTTAATAAAGGCAGAACCCCTGATTTTGATTAGACAGAGTAGAAGAGCAAAATTTGACTAGGTTGATGGGAACCAGTTTAAGGGATAGGGTTATGTTTTTACAAGTATTGACCACTTATGATAGGCATAGTCGTTAATTCCTAATATTATAGTAAAGGAGTGATGTCTGTGCAGTTTTTTAAACAGATTGCTCACATCAGTGTTTTGAGAAGCCTGAGAAATCCTACATCAAATATGACAATTTGCCTGAAAAAATTATCATTATGGGGGTCATTATGTTATTTCACATCCTTATCAGCAAAATTCATTCAAAGTCCCCTTATGAATGGATGTCTTTGGTTGGAGAATTGGTATTGAACAATATTCAGTGTCTTTTGGGTATTTTTAGGCTGAAAAATCGGCACTGCATCCAATTATTTTCATGATTGTGAAAAAGATAAAAGTTTGTTTTTTATATGGAAAAAAGGGTATAACTCAGCTCAACTCAGATTTTAGGGGATTTTTCATGACGCATCGACGATGTTATGACCCAAATAATAAAACAGTAGAATCCTCTTAACTGAATATCCATTTTGCCAGTGAAAATTATTCAATTAACAGGAGTATACAATTAACAGGGATTTGGTCAGTTTCCTGTGTTCTGGACGTAAACTGAGCATTTATTCTATTATATCTTGTTTGACAGAGCTCGTAGAGCTCTGTCAAACAAGATATAATAGAATAAATGTCTGTATTGGATGTAGTGAGGCCAAAAGCTTGGTAAATAAAGGGACTTTGGTGCATGTCATAGTAATTTTTTCGACATATTTCACAAATTTATATACAATTAGCAGGAGTTTTCTCTACAACCCATATGCAGTTGACAGATCAAATTTATACTGAAGGTATGGTAAATGGTTTTGTGTTTGAAAATTATATTCAATTAACAGGGATATACAATTAAGAGATATCCAATTAAGTGGGCTCCACTGTATTTAAAAAAAAACAATTTTTTCCTAACTTTTCCCCATTCACGTCAAATGTTCTGGGGCTATACTGGAAGGTATGAAACTAAATTCATGAAAGTAGTCATGGAATTCTGATTGAGTCAAAATAAAATTGTGTTCTGATTGAGGACACTAAGGAAAATGGTGTCAGTAAAAATGTATGAAAACCGATACAAAATCATGAATTCCGTGATGATCAAAATGTCGGTAGTCAACCTTACTTGGATTCTTACTCTAATAAGTCTGTGATTGCTAATCATTACATTGGCATCGATCAAACACAAACAATCTATCTTCACTGAAATTGAGATTCTCTTCAAAATTACAAATAATCATTCATTGGTCGTTCTGTTTGAATCCTTATTTCTAGGAACCTGCGAATTGCACATTTTCTATTTGAATCAATACTTTAATCGAATCACTGGGGGTGCGGTGGTGTCGTGGTAACCAGTTCTTGTCAGATCACCGAAGTTAAGCAATGTCGAGCGCAGTTACTAGTTGGATAGGTGACCATTTCAGCAACTGATTCATGCTCCCGCGTTGTGTCCTTGGGCAAGGCACTTAACCCTAATTGCCCGCATGGGGGCACGATGACGCTGTGTACTAAGGCGTACTGCACGTCGATGGTATGAATGTCTTCAACCAATGTAACCTTGCCTGTGCTGCAGTGCGGAGTTACGATGTTGGGTAGCTGGCAGCTGCTCGTCGTTGCTCGGTGGTTCTCTCCGGGTACTCCGGCTTCCTCCACCTGTAAAACTGCCACGGTCATGATTAGCCATTGTGCATAAGTATATGACCTTAAACACCAATATATAAATAAATAAATAATATGAAAAAGAGAGTATATGAATCGGGCAGCCAATTTTGAATCGAACCAAATATCAACTTAAGATTCTAAATCAAATCAAATCACGAAGCGTCACAGGGCCCTACTTATTTCCTCTTGATTAACCCTTTACCTAAGGAATCGACCGCATCCGCCCGCATAATATGCAGATTGAGCAGTTGAAAAAATTAAATTTTTCAAAATATTTTAACAAAACCATATCATGTGACCCTTCATTGGAACGAGCTCATTGAGCTCATTCCAATGAGGGGTCACATGATATGATTTTGTTGAAATTTTTTGAAAAATTTAAAAAAATGGTATTTAAAACAATAAATTTTGATATCGTCTGTGTTGGGTAAAGGGTTAAGTCACCACTGTGTTCGGTTTCTTTACACAAAATCATGTTTCTCATTTGCAACTATTTGGATATTCAGAAATTCAACTTTTGTGATCGCAGGATATAGAATTTCACAAAAAATTCTGTTTTTCATATGAATCTTGTGCCAGAAAAATTGATATTTTTCAGTACACCTAGGTAAGATGTAGTGTTTTATGCTATTGATTTAGTGTGTTGAAAGTGGATTGCCATTGTTTATACAGAGTGGATTTTTGACCCAGAAATAGCTCAGTTTTCAGTACTATAATTACAACACAGGACAGAGAGAGTTTTGACCAGATTGCAACAGGTTGCGATAGTGCAGTAGAATTTCACTTGTAGAAAATGAAATGTAAAAATATTGCATGTCAGATGCAATATTCATTTTTTTTTCTTGATTTGGTCTTAATTTTGCAAAATGTTATTTCTGAAAGCTATTTCTTTAGCTTAGTGTGTCCCAACTAGATCAAAATTTGTTGGAGAATTAGAGACTACATTTATGATTACGGTACTGTATGTAAAACCTTATACAATATTGTCATCACTACAGCACTCTCTATTGCAATCCGATCATATTTGCATCCCAACAGTCTTATTTATTGGGGTTTAATGACACCTTTAACAGCCAGGGTCACCTTACATTCCACAGTTTTATGGGTGGAGGAAGCTGGAGTATCCGGTAAGAAGTGCCGAACAACTGTCAGACTCCCCAATGTACAAACTCTACACAAGCAGGATTCGCATTGGTTGAAGACAGGTGCACAATCGACGTGCAGTACGTCACCTTAGTACACAGGGCCAACGTGATCCTATGTGGGCAATCAGGGTGAAGTGCCTTGCCCAAGGACACAATGCAGAGTTACTCCTGGCTGATATCGAACCATGGACCTTTCGGTTTGAAATCCAGTGCCATAACCACTGAGCCAGTGCACCCTCGCAACAGTTTAACCCTTTACCCAACGCAGACGATATCAAAATTTATTATTTTAAATATCATTTTTTCAAATTTTTCAAAAACTTTCAACAAAACCATATCATGTGACCCCTCGTGGGAACGAGCTCGATGAGCTCGTTCTAAAGAGGGGTCACATGATATGGTTTTGTTGAAAAATTTTTTTAAAATAATATTTTTTCAACTGCGGAATTTGCATGTTACGTGGGCTGTTGCGTTGGGTAAAGGGTTAATGCCTGGGTCTAGATTTCCAAAATAAGATACTGTGAAATCAAGACTGTATCAAGAAAATCAAATGAAAATAACATATCAGATGTTCTCACATTTTTCGATAAATGAGATTCTGCAGTGGGGAAACAAGCAGATAGCGAATTTCAGCTGGATCATAACTGATTTGTGATTTACTCAAAAATCTCTGTTTGCTTTTAGGGATGTGCGTTTAGGGTTCTATCGTCCAGTACAGAAATTTACTTCCTAGGACTCAGAGGAGCTTAAAACATTTCCCCAGCACATTTTTAGCTCAACTTTGGCGAAGCCAAATTTGAGGTATTGCCATGGCCCGCCGTTCTTCTGTCCGTCTGTCGTGCTGTACACACGGCTCGGGCTAGAGGCTGTATTTTATTTATGGCCTGATCTTTACGAAACTTCTTGAGTACCTTTGTTAACACTGTGAGACGAGAACAAGTGTTTTTGGGTCCGGTCCGAAATTTAAGACGGCCGCTAGGAGCCGTTTTGTACCAAAATTAGGTGCAATCAGATTTTTGCGCAGAACTTCGAAATGAAAGCTCGGATTTAAATAATTTTTTTGTATGAATGTTTAGTACCATGGGATACATCATATATAATACAGGTTTTTTTCTCGTGCGTAAATTATGCAAATTAGACTAACTTTGATTTATTTAGTGTTACTTTCAGCGCTGTAAGTGCAAATGCCTATACGGCTCAAGCTAGAGGCCGTATTTATGAACCGATCTTTACGAAACTTCTTGGGTACCTTTGTTATCACTGTGGGACGAGAACGAGTGTTTTGGGATCCGGTCTGAAATTCAAGATGGCCACTGGCGGCCATTTTGTACAAAATTAGGTGCAATCAGATTTTCGCATATGAAAGCGCTGATTTGAATAATTTTCTGTGTGAATGTTTAGTACCATGGGATACATCACATGTAATATGGGTTTTTTTCTCGTACATAAATTATGCCAATTAGACTAACTTTGATTTATTTAGTGTTACTTTCAGCACTGTAACTGCAAATGCCAATACGGCTCGGGCTAGAGGCCGTATTTATGAACCGATCTTTATGAAACTTCTTGGGCACCTTTGTTATCACCTTGGGACGAGAACGAGTGTTTTTGGGTGCAGTCCAAAATTCAAGATGGCCACCAGCAACCTTTTTGTACCAAAATTAGTGCAATCAGTTTTTTGTACAGAACGTATGAAAGTTCTGATTTGAATAATTTTTTGTAGGAATGTTTAGTAACATGGAATACATCACATATAATACAGGTTTTTTTCTCGTGCAGAAATTATGCAAATTAGATGAACTTTGATTTGTTCAGTGCTACTTATACACAGTAAGTGCACATGTCAATATGGCTCGGGCTAGAGTCTGTATTTATGAACTGATCGATCTTCACGAAACTTCTTGGGTTACCTTTGTTATCATCTTGTGACAGGAACGAGTGTTTTTGGGTGCCTTTGTTATCACTGTGCTATGAGAACAAATATTTTTGGGTTCAGTCAGACCCACTCTGGGACTCAAAGATTTCTTTTCTAGTATAGCATCTAACTGTCGCCCACCTTTACAATACTTTACCTACACATTTGTTACAGGCTACGGTCAGCATTTATGTACAGACCGTTACAATACTTTACATGTACCTTTGTTATCAGGTCATTACTTAGATTTTTGTCATTGCTGTGTCACATACTATACATGTACATGTCTTAAACAAGTTGAGCTACAGTGTCTTTGACACCTTCATTTCAGTGATTATGCAATCAAGATTGCAAAACTAATCTACATTGTGTTAAATAATCATATTAACATGCTGACTGATAAGGCCAAATGTCCTAGAATGGAATCGTTAATAACTTTCGAACTCACCATATAAACTTCATATAAATGGAACAGCAGCTTCTTGTGTCGTGGGGACGTCCTTCCAACAAGCCTGCCCATCTCTGAAAGCGAAAACAAAGCTGAGTTCAGCACCGACGGTTCACTCACTCTGGGCCTGTACCATTCAATGGGAGTACGTCCTGGCACCAGTCAAAACATCGCTACTCAAAATGGTCCTCATTCTCCACACTTCTTAACTTACCCAAAGTGAAATAAATTTTGCTGCTGGTTCTATTTAATGGTATATAATGCCACATTTTATTGAATTTTTAGAAAACGAAATGGTGAATGATCGTCCCAGATGAAAGAAACTAACAATAAAAATTTCCTTGCACTTGCCTCTTTGCCCTCTCAGTAGTTCAGCAATCTGAAAGTAGTTACTGGTCAACTGACCAGCCACTACTTTCAGATTGCTTGCTCAACTAGTTACTTGGTCCAATCTTTGAATTGGCGCTCATTTTTAAAATATACCAAGGATCCCCAGGAAACCCTGGAAGTAAAGCAATGATTGTTTCCCATGGAAAATAAGCTCTTCTTTACATGTAAAATAGGGCTTGGTAACCAATGCCTGGGGTAGATAGAAGTCCTTAAATGAACGACATGGGTATAAACATTTGGCTGGACTTGACTTAAAATCCAGGTTGCGATCATTATTTGCATTTCACAGAAATATGTGACCTCAAACTCCAATAAATAAATAAATAAATAAATAAATAAATAAATAAATAAATAAATAGGTGCATCCCAACTCGTTTGTGATCTACGAATTGACATCCATGTTTAATTTAACCCTTTACCAACGAATCGGCCGCATCCACCCACGTAATATGCAAATTCAGCAGTTAAAAAAATATTATTTATTTATTTATTGATGTTTAAGGTCATATATTTATGCACAATGGCTAATCATGACCGTGACAGTTTTATGGGTGGAGGAAGCCGGAGTACCCGGAGAGAACCACCGAGCAACGACGAGCAGCTGCCAGCTCCCCAACATCGTCACTCCGCACTGCAGCACAGGCAGGGTTAGATTGGTTGAAGGCATGCGTACCATCGACGTGCAGTACGCCTTAGTACACGGCGTCATCATGCCCCCATGCAGGCAATGGAGATGAAGTGTCTTGCCCAAGGACACAACGCGGTTGCCGCAGGTGGGATTCACACCGAGGACCTCTCGGCTTGCACCTCTACCTACTGAGTCACCGCGCTCCCTGAAAAAATATTATTTTTCAAAAAATTTTAACAAACCATATCATGTGACCCCTCGTTGGAACGAGCTTGTTGAGCTCGTTCCAAAGAGGGGTCACATGATATGGTTTTGTTGAAATTTTTTGAAAAAATGATATTTAAAATAATAAATTTTGATAACGTCTGCGTTGGGTAAAGGGTTAACCTTGAGGTCCACCACTTTCAGGAACTCTGCTTGTGCCTCTAACACTTTTTACATGACTTTAAATTTATCATCCCTGTGGAAACTCCACTCTGCAGGCGTTTTATTGGTGATCCACTCTTAAGGTACATGTATTGTAGATTATAGTTTTTGTACTCTTTTCACCTAATGGTTTTTATCTCACCTGACTGATATGAGTGGAAACTTTTATAATATTTATTTAATTCTTTTCCAGTTCATCTGCTAAATGGGTTTCATAAAACTGTGTTTTCTGTTTCCATGTTAGATCACTTGAACAAGATCAATGTCCGATATATCTTGAGAATAAAGAGTTTCAAAGCAAACACTGGTTTACTTGCCGTTATGATTTCTGTGAGTTGGTAAGCTTGAAAACAGTCAGTGTCAGGTGTATACAAAAGTATAGAGTTTTTTGTGAATCAAAATGTAGTTCATTTAATGATCTCAGTTAGCATTATAGCAGCTTGTTATTATCATCAATAACAGTGGAACAGTGGAAATCCTTGGGATTTTTTTAGCTGAGTTCATTAAAAAATATTGTGCTCAAGCAACACTCATATGTAATAATTTACTGTGGAAAGAAATTATTGAACACATCATTACTGTGGGCTGTTTGATGCAAGTGTTCATTATGTTAACAATGTGATCATCTATCAAAGCTGGGAGCGCGGTGGCTCAGTAGGTAGCGGTGCAGGCTGCAAGCCGAGAGGTCCTCGATTCGAATCCCACCTGCGGCAACCGCGTTGTGTCCTTGGGCAAGACACTTCATCTCCATTGCCCGCGTGGGGGCATGGTGGCGTTGTGTACTAAGGCGTATTGCACGTCGATGGTGCACTTGTCTTCAACCAATGCTAACCCTGCTTGTGTGGAGTTAGTATGTTGGGGAGCTGACAGTTGCTCGCCGTTGCTCGGTGGTTCTCTCCGGGTACTCCGGCTTCCTCCACCCGTAAAACTGTCACGGTCATGATTAGCCATTGTGCATAAATATGTGGCCTTAAATGCCAATAAAAAAAAAAAAAAATAATCTATCAAAGCTCATGGGGGCACGGTGGCATTGCGGTAACTGGTTCTCATCAGATCACCGAAGTTAAGCAACGATGAGCCCAGTTAATCATTGGCTTTGTGACCGTCTGAGCGATCAATTCAGAATCCTGTGTTGTGTGCTTGGGCAAGGCACTTAACCCCAATTGTCCACATGGGGGCACGATGACGTCCTGTACTAAGGCGTACTGCACGTCGATGGTACGCATGTCTTCAACCAATCTAACCCTACCTGTACTGCAGTGCAGAATTACGATGCTGGGGAGCTGGCAGCTGCTTGTCGTTGCTCGGTGGTTTTCTCTGGGTACTCCGGCTTCCTCCACCCGTAAAACTGTCACGGTCATGATTAGTCATTGTGCATAAGTATATGACCTTAAACACCAATAAGTAAATAAATAAATAAATCAAAGCTCAAAAGAATCTGTAAGTTTGTATTCCATGTCACAACAGCCTTGTTCATTGGTCTTAACTGGGAGAGTGCTGGAAGTCCATGTTTGGGCTTTATTCGTGTAGGTGCTGCAACTTAACTCTTAACCCACTGAGTATTTTCAAGATATTTTTCATCAAATCTAGTCATGGCTGCTCTGAAGCAGCCATGACTAAATGTGATGAAAAATTCAGCTAAATTTAAATCAAGAAACCATTGGTGCAAAAATCCATAAAATTTACAGGGGGAAATTTTGATTAAATGTGCCCAAATTATACTTATTTCAGTGGGTAGAGAAATCTTGTCCTGGCAGGAATATCCGCCAGCATTATGCAAGGAGTTAACCCTTTATGCAACGCAGACGATATCAAAATTTATTATTTTAAATATTATTTTTTTTAAATTTTTCAAAAAATTTCAACAAAACCATATCATGTGACCCCTCGTTGGAACAAGCTCGATGAGCCCGTACCAACGAGGGGTCACATGATATGGTTTTGTTGAAATTTTTTTAAATATAATATTTTTTCAACTGCTAAATTTGCAGATACGGGCGATTCGTTGGATAAAGGGTTAAAGGCATCATTTTTGGTGGATGAGCTGCTTTGTAATGTATTATACACCTGTTCTCTCTAAAGCCCATCTACAGCAACAGTAACCATGCGAAAATTAAAATCTGTTCTGCACATATGTGCAGAACAAAATCATTGATGGACTATTTTTAAATAGAAGTGAAATTCCACTGGAAATTTCCACAAATCATGCAACGCAATTACAATTTAAATCATTAGTGATAACTGAAAATCATTCCCTGAGTTCCAATGTGTTCTATGTGCCAATAGGCACTTAGAATGCATTGGAACTCAGAGGATGAAATAATAATACGGGTTCCCCTCGCAAATTTGGTTGGTGATAAAATGCGTTCTTTTGTGGATAGTCGTCAAATGAATTACTGAGTGGCCTTTTAATAATTACTTTTGTAAATTTTTATAGACTTGTGCTATCATAGAAGATATTCAAAACTGAATACCGGTATCGGTATTCAAAAGAATACCGCGGTATACCGGTATATCGAAAACTGTTCAGATATATGAACGAACATGAGTAACACAATTGAGACTTGAGGCATCACAGTCAGAACGAATTAGCATGCCTTGATGATGTGGTTCGAAAAACCTTTACCCCACGCAGATGATATAAAAAAAAATTATTATTTTAAAAATTAGATTTCCCCCCCAAATTTCTACAACACAATATCATCTGACCCCTCATTGGAACGAGCTCAACAAGCTCATTCCAATGAGGAGACAAATGATATAGTTTTGTTGATATTTTTGAAAATTATTTTTTCAACTGCTGAAATTGTGTATTACGTGAGCACATGCAGACAATTCCTTGGGTAAAGGGATAATATTATTCATTCGGGGCTACAGTTAAAAACTCAAGACATCTTTAATATTAAATTGTGGGTAAATAAATAATGACGATAAACCGATATTTTTGTAATTACACCGGTATTCAATCGATATTGGTTAGAATACCGGTATATATCGGTTTATCGATGTACCGTGCAGCCCTACACGGAAGGATAAAACTTGAGGCCTGCAGACTCTCATTCTATCCTTCTGCACTGGCACTCTTGCCATATCGATTAACCCATTCACAAATGCATGTCGCTCTGTGTATACCTTGAAGTTAAATAATTTTGACTGTTAGGATATGCCTTCTTACAATTTATGAGAGAGTGTCCATAGGCGATAATTTTAATCTGAGTTATGGCCCCTGTTTGGACTTTGTTAACCACTAAATACAGTTTATCATATAAAGTGGGGGCATTAGTTTTCCAATTTATCATAAAGTGGGGACATTAGTGTCCAAATGTTCACCACAAGTGATGAAGTGGTGTTAACTGCTCTCCAAAGGCTAGTGGATAACACCACTTCATCACTTGTGGTGAACATTTGGTACACCAAGCTACTATGGGTACCGGTATATTCCATATATTTTTCTACTTTTTAACAGTTTATATCCTGTGGCTTTGCCATTGCTTTTGGGCAAGTCTTGACTTGCCTAGAAAAGACTACCAAGGTACGTACAATGGAACTTGCTAGGTCCTCCAGGTACATCATGTTGGGGCACCTGTTCTGCTCTGTTGCAGTAAAAAGTGAACAAAGTTGGAATTGGGCCCTTAAGGGTTAAGATATTAGCTGGAAGCACTTTTAATAATACTGTGGTACCAACTTAACTGAATTCCCCTTTGTTGAATAAATGCCTTTATGGAATATACATCTGACTTCTAAACACAAAACCATTTAATTGAATAAAAAATTGCGTAATATGTTGAGAAATTTCCCTAATATTCACTGAATTCATCTTGGCCCTTTATCCATTGCTCACAAAATCAAAATTCATTATTAGCTCACCTAAGAGAAGCTCATGAGGAGCTTTATTTGATCACTTCCTGTCCATTGTCCAGCCATCCATCCACTGTCCCTCATCCATCCATCCATCTGTTCGGCATGAACTTCACATTATCAGCTTCTCATAAACTACTGGGCCGAATTGAACCTTATTTGACATGCACGTTCTTTATCATATGTCAATTCAAGTTTGTTCAAATAAAGTTGCCATACCCATAGGAGGTATTACAATGCCCTGAAGGGGCATAATTCTGTTAGCACCCACAAAAATTTTTAATATTATTCAAAATCTTCTTCTCCAGACCTACCAATCAGAATCTTTTGATCCTTGTGTACAATATCCTTAGAGGGTCAGATTCAAGTTTGTTCCAAACAAGTGCCTGGGTTTGGGGATCCCTTGGGGAACCCATATATTGAATTGGTGCTTTATGAGGAAATTTATTTTAAAATCTTCTTCTTCAGATCTACCTGTCGAACTCTGTTGATATTTGGTATACTGCATCTTTTTTTATTTTCTTTGAGGGGGAGTGGGGGTGGGGGTGGAGGGTGCTTTCAGCTTGAATTTTGTTTGAATCAAGTTATATTCAGGCTCACTGTGGGAACCAGACTTTTAACTTGGCATAATATGAGGAATATTTTTTAAACATCTTCAGATCCATTGGTCAGAATCTTTTGATATTCTGCATTGTGCATCAGTGGGGTGAGGTTCAAGTTTGGTCAAATTAAGTCTCTGAGTGCATATTTGGACTCCCTTTATGGGAACCTGAATTTTAACTTAGTCCAATATAAGGAAAAAATTTATAAAAACTTTTTTTTCAGGTCCACCATTCAGAATCTTTTGGTGGCTGGTATAGAGCATCCTTAGTGGTTCAGATTCAAGTTTGTTCAAATCAGGCCCCTGTGGTCATATTTGGGCTCCCTGTGGAAACTTGAATTTATGCAGTATGAGGAATATTCTTGAAACATCTTTTTCAAATCCACCAGTCAGAATGTTTTGATATGCAGCATCCTTAGGAGGTTCAGATTCAAGTTTGTTCAAATCATTTCGGGAAATTTCTTTAAATTATTTTCTTCAGAGCCAGCACTCCATATCTTTTGATATTTGATATGCAGCAACCTTAGGAGGTTCAGATTCCAGTTTGTTCAAATCAAATTCCTTGGGTGATATTTGAGCAATTTGTGGGATCCCAAATTTTAACTTACATTAGTGCAATTTGAGGACTATTCTTTAAAAAAGCTTCTTCTTCAAATGAGTCATACTCTTTTGTTAAATAGTATTGACATACTTAGTGAGGTGAGATTTGCATTGAGAGCGGTGAAAGCACTAGCAGGAATATATTCATTGATGTCGTTGTATTTGTTTTGAACTTTAATATTTTTTTCTTATAACTACCAGCACAAGGATTTGTTTATAATCTTCTGATATATGTAGTATATATATATTAATTGAATACTCCTGTTAATTAAATGATTTTAACTGGCACAGTGATTATTCAATTAACCCTTATAGACCTAATTCTGACTTTTACATGTACGACCTCAGAACAGGTGCCTTAACTGCTGCTAGAACCCACTACCAAAAAAGTGAACTGAAATGTGCCGAAAGCCACTTTAGTGGCTTTTCACTGTATACATTAGGTTGCGGTTTGCTAAGCAGTATAATACCGTAATAAATGGTGATATAAATTATTTTGTTACAATTTATTGGTGAGTGCCTGTTGTCACTCTCCAATAACATGTAACAAAACAATTATTTAACCCTTTACCCAACGCAGACAATTTCAAAATTTATTTTAAATATCATTTTTAAAATTTTTTCAAAGAATTTCAACAAAACCATATCATGTGACCTCTCTTTGGAATGAACACGACAAGCTCGTTCCAAAGAGGGGTCACATGATATGGTTTTGTTGAAATTTTTTGAAAAATGATATATTTTCAGTTGCTGAATTTGCATATTACGCGGGCGGATACGAGTGATTTGTTGGGTAAAGGGTTAAAAATAAAATCTTTCTCAACTATGGCTCCTTTTACTGGAAATATGATATCTTTGGAAAAAAAATACCCGCATTACAAATTACCATTGTAGAATAATTTAGCTCTCTGGGAGTGCGGTGCCGTCACGGTAACCAGTTCTCGTCAGATCACCAAAGTTGAGCAATGTCGAGTGCGGTTAGTAGTTGGATGAGTGACCATTTCAGCGACTGATTCACACTCCCGCGTTGTGTCCTTGGGCAAGCCACTTAACCCTGATTGCCTACATTGGGGCACGATGACGCTGTGTACTAAGGTGTACTGCACATCGATGGTGCACATGTCTTCAACCAATCTATCCCTGCCTATGCCGCGGGGCAGAGTTCAGAGTTACGATGTTGGAGAGCTGACAGCTGCTCATGGATGCTCGGTGGTTCTCTCCGTGTACTCTGGTTTCCTACACCCGTAAAACTGTCACCGACATAATTTGATCCTGGCTGTTAAAGTGTCGTTAAACCGTAATAAATAAATAAATTTAGCACTCTACCAGTTAACATGCCATCATGAAGTGGTCCAGCTGACAATATACAAATTACCTCGGCAGTAGTTTCTTGTCAAGTATTGGCTGCCCTAACAGGCAGCCAAGACTTGATTTGAAATCACTGCTAAGCCACATGACATGCACAGGCTGTGGTCAGTTGAGAATTCATGACAACTCTTCAGACCGTTAAAGGTTAACAGTCATTCACTTTCCAGTTAATAGTTAGTGGAGCGGAATATTCCTTTGTTAATAACTTAAACTCTGTCTCTGAGAAGCATTTTACATCACACATTCTGGGTATAACTGTAATCTTAACAAGGATATGCCATGTGCACTACATGAATACACTTCATTGTCATACTTGGAAAATTAAAATCAACAGCATGAAAAATCAAACCCATTTCCCCCCTGCATGTACATATAGAAATGAGTTGATAAAAGTATGTATTATCATTTTAAAATCACTTATCACCAGATTGTGAGGAGATTGTGACAAGGATATATTTTGATAAGGGTAAGATTTTTTTTTCTCATTCTAATCCAGTTTAAAAACTTCAACAATACAAATGTTGGTTCTTTGATTGGTAAAGATGGGTGTGTTGCCTATATTATAATTTGATATGAGTTATTATGGACCTTGTGGAATTAATGATAGGTATGGCTGTATCATATGAATTCATGACCTGCCTCAGGCAAACGTTTTGTCCATCCAGAAATACAGCACTGATTTCACAAAAGTGTGTTCTTTTTCTCGATCCAGTCACAATCTGGTCTCAACAAACTTACAGTAAAGGATTCATATTTCATTAATAAAATTTTGCGACATCAAGGACAAATAAATCCCCCATGGGAACCCCAGGAAGTGAAGCAGTGCTTGTTTACTGTGGTAAACAACCGCTGTTTTATTGATGAAATAGGACCTAGTCACCAATGCTTGGGGTGGAAGTCCTCAAAAATGGCAACATAGGTCAAAACGATTGACTAAACTTGACTTTATCTCCATGTTGCGGTCACAATTAGCCATTGAGCAGAAATATGTGACCATAAACACCAAGAAATAAACTAGAGAATTGTAATTTGTTGGACAAATTACGGGCTTTCCCAACTTTCCAATGTGAAAATGCAGACTACATATAGCAACGCAAAGTGTTTGAAATTATCCATTTCCAAATTGATAGACAAAAAGCAACCAAAGTTGGCTATTTTTGGCATTCTATAACGGTACTCTTATTCTCACCCTCATTCTGCTTGGGGTTAAATTTTGAGATTAAAAAGTAAACAGTAACTTTCTTCTGCAATCGTTGTTACATCTATCCATACCAAAATAATTGCTACAACAACCTTGCAATTAGAGGAAATGAGTACAGATGTTTGCAAAATTCACTGAAAATCAATTTTTGTCAGAGCATACCATTCTTTACGTGGCCAAAGCATATGTTGGGTTAAGCCCCAAAGCATAACTTACAGCAGCGGATTTGTTCATTAAGCATCTCTACCTATAGCAAAACAAAGTGTTTAAAATTAACCCATTCCAAAATGACAGGAAAATGTAATCGAAGTTAGCTAATTTTAGCTTTTTCAAATGGAACTCTTACCCTCATTGTGCTTGAGAGTTAAAGATGAGATTAAAAACTAAACAGTAACTTTCTTCTGCAAGCATTGTTGCATCTATGCATATGAAACTAATTGTTACAACAACATTGCAATTAGAGAAATTAGCGCTTGAAGTTAGTCAATTTCGAAGATAAAATTCCATATTAATATCATTTGTGGCCAATAGGAGTTAATTTTGAAATTTTGTGTGGTGATTTTAGTGTATCTTATTATGCTCTTAATGTGTGAACATCAATTACAGACTGAGTGTCTGAAAAGAGACATGGACTAATCTTGAATCTTGGTATTTGAATGAAAAATGTTCAAGTTGAGGGTACTCCAATTCAAGGCCTGACAACTGGGTGAGGGTTAAAACTTGGAATAAAACATATAACAGCAATTTTGTTCTTAGATGAATGCCCTATCTTCTCATGGAAAAGATTTTGAGACAATATGGCTCCAGTGCTAAGAAAGTGCATGGAAAAGTTGGCGAAAATAACAATTATTCCGGCAGCACCCTTATGGCAAGTCTCAAATCTGCTAAGGGTTAAACTTTTAATAATAACATATAGAACAAAATTTGTCATACTTTGACTGCTGCATGCAGCTATAGAAAACATTCAATCAATTAAAAATGGAGTAAATCGTCACCTAAACTTACCAAATTCTGAAAAATTTGGAGTTTTTTTGGACGGCACCTACTTTTATGCAACCAGAATGGGATAGGGTTAAACTTTACAACCAAACTTACAACAGCAGATATGCTTGGTAGTCAATTGTGAATATGTACATGAAAAGTGTTTGAAATTAACCCTTTCCAAAATGATAGAAAAAGCAACCAAAGTTGGCTAACTTTTGCATTTTCAAACGATACTCTTATTCTCGCCCTCATTGTACTTGAGGGTTAAATCTGAGATTAAAAAGTAAACAGTAACTTTCTTCCATATTCATTGTTGCATCTATCCGTACCAAAATAATTGTTACAACAACCTTGTAATTAGAGAAATTTGCTATTGAAGTTGGTCAATTTTGAAGAAAAATTCTATATTCATGTCATTTTTGGTCAATGGGGGGGGGGGGTTAAAGTTGAAAGATTTGAGTGGTGTTCGTGGTGTATTGTATTATGCACTAAATGTGTGGAAAATTTGAGCTAAATATCTGTAAACAATTTTGAGACATTTGAAAAATGGTGAAATTTTGACAGTTTTGGCAGAATATTTTGAAAATACGCGTTTTCACAGACATGATGATACCGCATTTTACTAGATTTTATGACATTACATAAGTATGCCGAATTTAGTCAAAATCGTACAGCTTGTTTTTGAGCAGTTCAACAGACAAAATTGAAGGAGGAAAAAAAAAGAAAATGGAGAAGAAAAATTTTGAAAAAGAAGAATAACAAGAGTTTTTCCCAAACTGGGTTTGGGAAAGCCTAATAAGACTAAATAAATAAACAAATGAAACTGAACATTCTTGAGTTTTCTTTATCAACAGGTGGGATTCAATCCCTTACTGGAAATTTGAAGCAAACAGAGTAATTTGACTGGATCACAAGCCAGCCCGATCCAGTTGAAATTCTTTGTTCATTTTTAGCTCACCTGAGCGAAGCTCAAGGGGAGCTTAACTAATCACTTTCTGTCCGTCGTCCGTCGTCGTCCGTCCGGCGTTAACTTTACATTATCGACTTCTCCTCCTAAACCACTAGCCCAATTTTATTCAATTGTTGGCTAAATGTTTATTACCTAATGCCAATTCAGATTTGTTCAAATGAAGTTGCCCCTCCTCCTGGGTGGTGCCACACCCCCAAGGGGCACCAAAATCTTTGTAAATCTTCTTCTCATGAACCAGCAGTAGCAGAGACTTGATATTTGGTGTGCAGCTTCCTTTTGAGGTGTAGACTCAGATTTGTTCAAGAGAAGTTTGTGGGGCTATACTTAACGTTGTTATGAGAGGGGCAAAATTTTTTGCCCCGCCCAAAATTTCTATTTTCCAAACCGAGAGGCTGATTTGAACCAAATTTTACGTGAGGGCTTATTGGGTCATGAGTACTTGATTTATGCAAAAAAAAATTTTCCCACAGCCCCGTGGGAACCGCAGGAGCTAAAAATAGAAAAAATTTAAAACGCCCATATCTCCAAAACTGCACGGCACTGAGAATTTTTATTTGGTGTGCAGCTTCCTTAGGACCAACAGAAAGGATTGGTAAAAAAAAATTGCCATCGGTTTTATCATAGGGTACAGTTTCGGGACTTTGAAAAAGTGCTGAGTCAGCACTTTTTAACACTGTAGGCAATGGGAAAAACATTAAAAAATCTTCTTCTCCAGATCCAGCAGGCAGAATCTTTTGATATTTGGTATGCAATGTTGCGGGGTAGATCTGATTCAAGTTTGTTCAAATCGGCCCCCTGGATACATATTTGGGCTTACTATAGAAGCCCGAATTCGAACTTAGTGCATTTCAGGCAAATTTCTTAAAAAATCTTCTTCTCCAGATCCAGCAGGCAGAATCTTTTCATATTTGGTAAGCAACATTGTGGGGTGGATCTGATTCAAGATTGTTCAAATCGTCCCCTGGGTTAATATTTGGGCTCAGTATAGGAGCCCGATTTCGAACTTAGTGCATTTCAGGCAAATTTCTTAAAAAATCTTCTTCTCCAGATCCAGCAGGCAGAATCTTTTGATATTTGGTATGCAACATTGTAGGGTGGATCTGATTCAAGTTTGTTCAAATCGGCCCCCTGGGTTCATATTTGGGCTCAGTATAGGAGCCCGATTTCGAACTTAGTGCATTTAGGCAAATTTCTTAAAAAATCTTCTTCTCCAGATCCAGAAGGCAGAATCTTTTGATATTTGGTATGCAACATTGTGGGGTGGATCTGATTCAAGTTTGTTCAAATCGGCTTCCTAGATTCATATTTGGGCTCACTATAGAAGCTCGAATTTGAACTTAGTGCATTTCATGCAAATTTCTTAAAAAATCTTCTTCTCCAGATCCAGCAGGCAGAATCTTTTCATATTTGGTAAGCAACATTGTGGGGTGGATCTGATTCAAGTTTGTTCAAATCGGCCCCCTGGGTTTATATTTGGGCTCAGTATAGGAGCCCAAATTTGAACTTAGTGCATTTCAAGCAAATTTATTAAAAAATCTTCTTCTCCAGATCCAGCAGGCAGAATCTTTTGATATTTGGTATGCAACATTGTGGGGTGGATCTGATTCAAGTTTGTTCAAATCGGCTTCCTAGATTCATATTTGGGCTCACTATAGAAGCTCGAATTCGAACTTAGTGCATTTCAGGCAAATTTCTTAAAAAATCATCTTCTCCAGATCCAGCAGGCAGAATCTTTTGATATTTGGTATGCAACATTGCGGCCCCCTGGATTCATATTTGGGCTCACTATAGAAGCTCGAATTCAAACTTAGTGCATTTCGGGCAAATTTCTTCAAAAATCTTCTTCTCCAGATCCAGCAGGCAGAATCTTTTGATATTTGGTATGCAACATTGCGGGGTGGATCTGATTCAAGTTTGTTCAAATCGGCCCCCTGGATTCATATTTGGGCTTAATATAGAAGCCCGAATTCGCACTTAGTGCATTTCAGGCAAATTTCTTCAAAAATCTTCTTCTCCAGATCCAGCAGGCAGAATCTTTTGATATTTGGTATGCAACATTGCGGGGTGGATCTGATTCAAGTTTGTTCAAATCGGCCCCCTGGATTCATATTTGGGCTTAATATAGAAGCCCGAATTCGCACTTAGTGCATTTCGGGCAAATTTATTAAAAAATCTTCTTCTCCAGATCCAGCAGGCAGAATCTTTTGATATTTGGTATGCAACATTGTGGGGTGGATCTGATTCAAGTTTGTTCAAATCGGCTTCCTAGTTTCATATTTGGGCTCACTATAGAAGCTCGAATTCGAACTTAGTGCATTTCAGGCAAATTTCTTAAAAAATCTTCTTCTCCAGATCCAGCTTCAGAATCTTTTCATATTTGGTAAGCAACATTGTGGGGTGGATCTGATTCAAGTTTGTTCAAATCGGCCCCCTGGGTTTATATTTGGGCTCCGTATAGGAGCCCAAATTTTAACTTAGTGCGTTTCAGGCATATTTCTTAAAAAATCTTCTTCTCCAGATCCAGCAGGCAGAATCTTTTGATATTTGGTATGCAACATTGTAGGGTGGATCTGATTGTGATTCATGAACGTATTTATTTGTAAAGTTGATAGAATCTTAGACAAAATTTGCAGAAAAGATCTACTATAGAAGGGGTGGTATCCAGGGTGAACCGTTTACCCAAATCTAGCAGTACTAATGCATTATTCACACAAATCTTCGTTCAAATTTTATGACCCCTCATTGGAACACACGCATTCAGCTCATTCCAACAAAGGTCATATGCCATGTTTTCGAGACAAAGGAATAAAAATTTTAGTTATTCATGAAATTTTTAGGCAACTGTTGTCTGTTATTCACATTGCTTCATGAAATTTCAGTACTTTTAGAAGTTACCTCAGTAATCAAGGGTTAATTCCCCTTAATTAAATGTCGCCTCTAAAAAACAACCACTTTGCATATCTTACCTTTTTACCAGCATAACTGCCAAAACTTGTCAGCATTCTTCGCAAAAATCGCTATTCAAATTTTAATTTTTGTCTCTTAAACATACATGTACTTATCGCTTGTAAATACCCCATTGGAATGAGCTTTTTGAGCTCATTCCAATGAGAGGTCGCACACCATGCTTTTTGAGTCAAAAAAGCAATTTTTTTAGTTATTCCAGAATTTCGTACGTAAAACACAGCTTTATGACTTCACATTAAAATGAGCTCTCTAAGCTTGTTCCAATCAACATTCACGCACTATGTCTTTCACACAAAAAATAAAATTTTCCATTTATTCAGGAATTTTGTTTGCAAGAACACTCTTACCCCCCCCCCCCCCACAAACACACACACACAAACACACACACACACACACAAACACAGACACACACATCTAAAAGTTCGTCAGCAAAAAAACAGTTACTTCAGTTTTTAAATGCATTATAGGAACAACTTGCCTAATCAAATTTAAATACTTTTGCATCATTCTGTATCTAGAACAAACCATTTACCATATCTTTACGCAAAATTCTCCAGCATCATTCACAAAAAAACACCATTATTTATATATTCACATTTCTGTCTCAAAAATATACCTGATCTTCCCATACCCCTATTGGAATAAGCTGTTTGAGCTTGTTCCAATGATGATAAAAAAAAATAAAATTTGTGAAAATTTTTGTTTTCTTGCATGCAAATATATACATGTAGCACATGGAAGATATCCACAGTTGGGGAGAGATGTCCAAGGCTATCTCTTCACATTCCTTGTTTGTGCTTCATGCTAAACCAGTTTGTCTGCAGAGATAAATTTGCTTTATTAAAAATCATTGGAGATTGGCCACACACCAATGATTTTAAATAAAACTAATTTTAGGTAACAAATGTTGAACTTCAAACAAAATCTATCACTCAACCAGTTAATGTTGATGAGGCATGCCATGGTGAAGGTGACCTAAAATACTTCTTAGAGTCACTTTGTCAGGTGAGCGATTAAGGCCACGTGGGGCCTCTTGTTGTGATACAGAATTGTACCAGGCTTGGCAATTTCAGGAGAGCGATTTTTTAGCTCTCCTTACTGCCCTCCTGAAAGAATTAAGGAGAGCGAAAAATTGCCCTCCTAAATATTTTGGTCTGGGATGATTGAGATTACATGTATTATGGTCACATTAAATTTTTGTTGTAAAGCAAAAATGTAATTTAACTTTGAAGTCACATAACATCATGTAATTTCATTTTGAAAATGGTTTTGTGGTAAAAGGTAATGGGTGCAACCATACCCAAACACAGTTGCAATCATTTGAAGCAAAATGGGCCACAGCAATATTTTTTTTTCTGTCAGTTTCAAGTTCAACAACTGACATCATAGTTTGAGGGGTAATTATTCAAGGAATATTGACACTATAATATACTACCATTACTACTATCCTGTCACTTGAAGCACTTGCACCAGGATGTGGCTGTAGATTCAAGCAGACCTGTTGTCCAAGAAAGTCATATGCCTACCACTACCACCTTCAACCCCCCTTGGGGGGTTGAAGGTGGTAGTGGTAGGCATATGACTCTCTAGGACAACAGGTCTGGGTACACACACAGGCCTTGTCAAGTGTGTGTTCGGTTGTTGAGTGAGACATCTAGATGTCTAAGAGATTTCGCTTTACCTTAGTAAAGTTAATAAAATCACTGATGTAGTCTGTTGGTTTCAGTTTCAATGAGTTTGTTCAACTGGATACTTAAAATGCTGTGTAAAGCTAATTGCTCTCCTAAGCTGATTGAGGAGAGCGATTTTTTGCCCTCCTGCATTTTTCAGAATGCCAGGCCTGTTGTACTATTCTCCATTGGGAACCCTTGGAAGTGATGCAGGGTGTGTTTAACTTAATTACATTTTTTTCAAATTTTTCAAAACATTTTAACAAAATCATATCATGTGTTCCTTTCATTGGTTTTGTTGAAATTTTTTGAGAGAAATTTTTTTTCAACTTTGCAATTTCTAAAGTATGTGAGCAGATGCGGATGATTCGTTAGGTAAAGGATTAATCCCCTCTACCCATGTTCAACTGATCGAGTGACAAGTGACTGATTGAACAATGTGTATACCAAAATGTACTCAGTCACATTCTATTGTATTATTGTAAATCTGGCTTAATCAATTAAATCCTATTATCAATAGTTTGTCAAATAAAGTTCATGAAGTTTTAATTTAACCGCTGGCACTCTGGTAGTGCAACAGAATTTTCTCCAATCACTCGGTTTCTTTCTTGTTTAACTACAAATTTAACCAATTATATCTTCTTTGACAGAGCTCATCCATCGAGCTCTGTCAAACAAGGCATATTTGGTTAAATATCAAACTGCATTATGTGAAATATTTGCTGTTGAAAACTTTGCCATTTTGACATCAGACTGCAGAGGGTTAAGCAAGTATAGTTACTGCATGAAAATCCAATCTTATGAGATTATGGGGTATTCATTATGCCTAAAAAAGTTAGAAATCTGTTTCTCAGGCCCTCCCACATGGTCCTTTTGACTGCCACATGCTCTCTTTTATAACAAATGCAAACTATAAAAAAATACAAATTGAATTGTTTAAGTCTGATATTTTACCCAAGTTAATAAAATTGATAAATTTGTCCATTCAGTGCAAAAGCATTGCAAGGCCTTCTTGCACTTAAGGGATAAAATACACCACCACCTTATGCTATTCTGTTGATTATGAGGCCTAAAAGAAACCTCTTGTTTGATCAAATCATAATTTTAGGGATTACTTGTGGATGACAAGACAATGCTTCCTTTCTATTTTGGTCCAGCTAGCCAGTTTAATATGGCCACCATGGCATTGTGACACCATCGGGGGCATATGCGACACTTCAAATTGTTCTTGTTCTTGATTGAGTCTTAATTGATTTTGAAAGGTTTTATTTAGGAGATCTTGATCTGCCAGTGTGGGAGTGTGGTGGCTCATTGATAGACTGTTGGGCTTCTATGCTAGTTCCGAGTTCGATCCCCATCTGGGACGACCCGCATTGTGTCCTTGGGCAAGGCACTTTATCCCAGTTGCCTACATGGGGGCACAATCACACCGAGTACTAAGGCGTACTGCACATCGATGGTACATGTCTTCAACCGCTGTAACCCTGCTCGAGCGGAGATTGAACAGAGTTAGAATGTTGAGGAGCCAACAGCTGCTCTTCGTTGCTCGGTGGTTCTCTCCGGGTACTCCGGCTTCCTCCACCCATAAAACTCTCACGGTCACGGTTAGCCATTGTGCATAAGTGTGTGACCTTAACCCTTTACCTAACGTAACGGCCAAAACCGGCCAGTGCTATTCTGAAAAATCTCCAATTAATTTTCATTATTTTTTTCATTTTTTGTCTCAAAAACATAGGTTATGACCCCTCGTTGGAACGAGCCTGTCGAGCTCGTTCCAACGAGGGGTCATAACCTATGTTTTTGAGACAAAAAATGAAAAAAATTAGTTATTCAAGAATTATTTTTGCAAGTGTCGTCTGCTTTTCAGGTTAGGTAAAGGGTTAAACACCAATAAATAAATAATAAATAAATGTGTCTGCCAGTGTAAATGTATCGCAAACCAGATCACAATCGACTGATGAAGTGAACACTTTTGTGATCGCAGGACTGCAATATTCTGATAAATAGAGATTATTACCATTATGTGGATGCACAAAATATGTATCCGAGTCGAGCTCCGGGTTCTAAGGGCAGATCACGATGAGTCGTGATCTGCCCTTAGAACCCAGAGCGAGACTCGGATACATATTTTGTACATCCTCATAATGGTAATAATCATTTTATCTTACAATATATTGGGGATAAGTCAAGAATGTAGACAAATATATTACGAACTATTTATTCGTATGGATGAACAAAAAGAAAAAAAATGGAACTCATGCGAAAGGAAAGTGCTTGTATCCAACCCCCTGATACAAACATCTGTATCAGAGGGTCGGATACACGACAGTTGCGGAGTTAATACAGACAAAATACATGTTGATTGTAAGATAAATCAATAAAGATGGCACTGTTAGAATATAATTAACCCATTTCCTAACATAGTGGCCATATCCAACCTGTGCCCCTCACAAGAATCAGCATTGAAATTTTATTGTTAGCTGTTATAAATGGCTCTTTTCAGGATGTGAAGAGAGGATTATTAATAAAACCCCAATGGAATGAAATTTCAACCCATTTAACAACAGTTAACATGTGGTAATGTCAAGCTGTTGGCCTGTAAGTCTGCACAGTGACCAATAAGATTTTGAACTGAATAACTTTTAAAATACTTGATGGAATGATATCAAATTTGGTATACAAGTGTATCTTATTGATGTTAAGCTCCATGTTCAATGCAGGTGTTGTTCGAATTATTTTTATAAAAGTTATTGCCCTTTTTGGACTTTATGAATTTATTTCATTTTACCATCCATTGCAGCTTTGGTGTAAACTCATGATATTCTTTTCTTCAATTTTTGCCTCCAAAACAAAGGTTATGACCACCCAAATTAGAGCTTATTCCGTTGATGGGTAAAAAGCTCTATTCTTGAGGCAAACAATGAAAAAATTTTTGTTATTCAAGAATTGTTTGAGCTGTGCAGAGAGATTGTATTGTCAATAAATCACCTGTGGAGTGATGATTTCTCTCAAGCAATAAATGCTAATTTGATGCAAAGCGTAATTAGCATAAGCAAAGTTTCAGCCATTGGACCTCCGGGTTAAACCCAGAGGTCCATTGGTTGAAACTTGGCTTGTGCTTCTTATGTTTCTGTACAAACATTGAGAGTAGTACCTTGGGAGATACCTCCACTCCATGGGTGATTGGGTGACAATCCACCCTCCACGTACTGTAATAGCACCTTTACTTAGTTATGTTAGGTGAAGGCATAACCAAATTTTCACTGACCCTTAACCATTTACCCAACGTAACAGCCAAAACCGGCCAGCACTATTCTAAAAAATCATCAGTTAATTTTCCTTAATTTTTTTGTCACAAAAACATAGGTTATGACCCCTCATTGGAACGAGCTCGTTGAGCTTGTTCCAATGAGGGATCATAACCTATTATTTTTTAGACAAAAAATGAAAAAAATAGTTGTTCAAGAAATTTTTTTGCAGTGTCGTCTGCTTTTCATGTTAGGTAAAGGGTTAATCAGTTGATCAGTAGTAGATTTTTATTGGTTAACTGTGGAATGTAATTCTATTTTACTTGTACAAATTCCCTGGAAATAGATATCTTTATCATTAGAAACAAACCATGCATGCATTATTTCTGTTCAACCACTCTATTTGCTATAATCAGCACAATATTGTTAAAATTGCTTCATTCACCTTGTTTGGATTTAATGTTCTGGTGTAGTGTAGTGCAGTGTCTAACATTTGTGGTAAGTTCTGCTGTAGCTTCCTTTTTATCCCCAGAAATAATATGCAGCTCATTGACCACTGGGTAGACTATCCTGTTAAAATTGAGCTGAAAATTTGCTGATGGGTATTTTAGGCCTCACAAAGTAGATCTTCATTTCTCAGGTTATTTTTTTGTAAATTTGCATGTGAATGGGTGCTGTTTTATTTTATGTTTTTCTTTGTATAATTATATCTTTACCATCAAAAGTGTATGTTCCTGTTTTGTTTTATGTTTTAGGCTTCATAGTGTACAGAAGAGCATGGGTGATGGTGTATTTCATCCCTTGAGTTCAAGAAGTCTTTGCAATGCTAAAGCATTGCAAACCTTGTTGCACAGAAGGGACAAATTTATCAATTTTATTAACTTGGGTAAAATATCAGACATGAGCCATTTTGTTTTTAGCTTAACTTGACAAAGTCAAGTTGAGCTATTGCCATCACACATACGGGAGTCTGTTAGTCTGTGAGATTGCTCACATTTTCCTTTAGAACAGACTACACCCCGCCTTTCTTGTCCGATCATCACGAAATTTCATATGCAGGTTTGAGGTCATGTCTAGATGAGAACGTCCTCTTTTTCATTTTTGTAACTTGGTAGGATGCCTCTGTATAATATCTAGATGAGAACATCCCTTTTGGTCATGATCTGTCAACCGTGATGGCTGCCCAAGCCCGAAACCCAAAAACTTTTAGCACAGTCTACATGTCATATTTAATATGGAGGGATTTCATTGTAACTTGGTAGGATGACTCCGCATGTCTAGATGAGAACTTTCCCATTTGGTTGCGATCTGCCAACCGTGATGACTGCCCGAGCCTAAAACCTGAAAACCTTTAGCACAGTTTACAGTCATATTTATGAAGGGATTTCATTGTAACTTGGTAGGGTGACTCCAGATAATTCCTAGATGAGAACGTCCCCTTTTGGTCGCAGTCATTCAACCGTGATGGCTGCCCGAGCCCAAAACCAGAAAAATTTTTGCAC
Organism: Pictodentalium vernedei; assembly: GCA_031216915.1. Lineage (NCBI taxonomy): Eukaryota > Metazoa > Mollusca > Scaphopoda > Dentaliida > Dentaliidae > Pictodentalium > Pictodentalium vernedei. Next base: position 53,119,553 of record CM062294.1, read on the forward strand.
AGACTACAGGTTGTGTTTATGAATGAATGTCATTGTAACTTGGTAGGATGACTCAGTATAATGTCCAGATGACGACATCCTCTTTTTGTTGTGATCGGTCAACTGTGATAGCTGCACAGACCCGAAGCCCAAAAACCTTTAGCACAGTCTACAGGCCATATTTATGAAGGGATTTCATTGTAACTTGATAGGATGACTCGTTTTGAAATAATTTCACTGTAACTTGGTAACTTTTATTGGCATACATTAACTGTGAGGGCCACATACATTAACTGTGAGGGCCACATTAACCCACCCCTCAGTTCTTTAGTACAGTGTACACCTCATATTATTTTCATTGAAAACATAGCATACAGGGAACAGACATTAACACATTCCCAATTATCACAATTCTTGGCTTATTTCATAATCCTTTCATAAACATTAAACATTATCTTTTTCATCAAACTCAGCACACAGACAAGTGAAGCTACAGTGTCACTGACACTTTCATTATGTTTCTTACAGTTAAAACTAGAAGTCCTGTCATGAACTGTGCGCTTATCTAGGCTTACTTGCGCATAGGAATTGCGCGCAATTGCCATATCGAATTGCATCCAATGCACGACAGGTTCTCCTGGTTACTTATAGCAAAGCAAACACAGGCAATGTTTCTGCCAATGGACCTCTGGGTTACCCGGAGGTCCATTGGCTAAAACATTGCTTTTGCACAGGCCATATGTACATAATTTGATAGCCTTACTATGGCCATAACACGTAGATTAACGCGCAGATCAACGTGCTATTTGTGCGCATTTCATGACAGGACTTCTAGTTTTAACTGTAAGTTTGCATTGGTTATAAAAAGAGAGCATGCGGCACTAAAAAGACCATGCAGGAGGTCCTGAGAAACAGGTTTTTAACGTTTTAGGCCTTACCAATTATCCCTATATGCTTTCAGTAGGTCATATTTGTTTGCTACGTTATAGCCCTAAATGTATTTTGCACCAATGAACAAAAACTGTCCAACATAATGTGATCCTGGGTGTTGTCTGTGTCATTAACTCCTTGCACGCTGCTGGCAGATATTCCTGCCCATGACAAGAAATCTGTTACAACTGAAATAAGTATACCGTATTTAGTCTAGGTATTGGGACAGCTAAAAATAAATATTTTCACAGATGTCCCACATCATAGAAAATGGGGAAAAAACACAACCTGGTCTTGTTTTGATGCTGAATCAAGTTGTGTGTGATTTGTTTTCCATCTTTACAAGAATTCTTTTTATGAGTGTCATCTGCCAAAAGTGTTCAGTAAAGGGTTGAAGACTGTCACAATGTAATGTTAAATAGTCTTCCTCATGTCAGTCTGGACTGTAAATATTAAAACTTAGGAACAGATTTAAATAATAACAACACAAATCAGTATGTATTATCAATTTTTTATTGTTTGAATTAAACACAAACTTAGCTTTAATATTGAGCATTTTGCACCGTTTTCAGGTGACTGGGCCAACTGGAAACAAGTCTCCTGAGTGTCCCAAACACTGGAGCATAAAAAAAAAAAAATTCCGGAAAAAATGTGTGTCCCAAATTATAGTGTTCCAATATATAGAGTAAATACGGTAGTTTGGGCACCTTTGATCAAATTTTCTCCTGTAAATTGATTGGACTTTTTATACACCCATTTGTAAAAACAGTCAGTCAGTGTTGATTGGTCAATCGGTTGCAGTGTAATAATCAATACCGGTCGGCATTTGCGAAGTTCGCAACTGCCGACCAGTCTAGATTATTACACTGACGGTTCAAAAGTTCAGAACATCAAAGCTTTGAATGTACCTAAAAAGGCAAATGCTTCTAACATCTTCTTGGGGTTTAGCGTTGACATTCTTGACCTTTTACCTTTAGAAACAATAGCTTTTTCATCAAATTTGTTTTTAATTATTAAACGTCTAAAACAGGGTAAACTTTACCGATTCTTCGACAATGAAAAATACTAATTGATTTCAGCGTGACTGATCGACAATCGATTATTCGAGACAGCCCTACACTGTAGTTTGCCCATCAAATCCAGCTCTCCAGAAAACAAGAGTGTCAAGTTTTCCAAATTGTTATCATGCCTGAGTGTCTCCTCATTAAACTCTGTTGACAGACATTCCAGACAAGGTCTTTTTGAAAATGCAGTGCTGAACAATTGCAAAATAACAATTAACAGCTATTTTCAAGATGTGAATCCAACAAAACGTAGGAGAATCTGTGTTATCGAAAGCGATTCCGATTAAAATTCAAGTCTTGCCTCAATTGTTTTGACTTTCATTTTTCATGTTCGACACGAACGTTCGATAATACTAGGCATTTGGGATTCCCCAATTCCATAAATTATTAATGGTTATTTGGCTAATATAATTCTTGTTGTATTTGATTTTTCAGGTGTTGTGATCAGTTTAAAATACAAATTGTCATGTAATAAACAAATTACTACAACAGTCAATTGATCTGTGTTGTTGTATTCCATCTCGTGGACAAGATGAGATCGGCCAGATCAAACTCGACGCATGCAGCATCTCATTTGATCTGGCCGATCTCACCTCAATGGAATACAACAACACAGATCAATCGACTGTTGTTGTAATCTGTATTTATCAGAGTCACCTTTTGAAAATACAAGTGGTATTCTGTGCCAAGAATAGATTTTTTATCAGAGCATTTTTGCTGTGCCCTAATGTGGTTCAAGTCCAACATATGAGTCACGTCTGTTTGTGTGCTCTATTATATTGTGTGTTGTCAAGCTTCTGATAGCAAATAATTCCAAACTCACTGAAGATTTGCAATATAGTACAGTGGAGCCCACTTAATTGGATATCTCTTAATTGTATATCCCTGTTAACTGAATATAATTTTCAAACACAAAACCATTTACCATACCTTCAGTATAAACTTGATCTATTAATTGCATATGGGTTGTAGAGTAAACTCCTGTTAATTGTATATAAATTTTTGTAATATGTCGAAAAAATTACCGTGACACGCACCAAATTCCCCTTATTTATCAACCTTTTTGGCCTCACTACATCCAATACAGGCATTTATTCTATTATATCTTGTTTGACAGAGCTCTATGAGCTCTGTCAAACAAGATATAATAGAATAAATGCTCAGTTTACCTCCAGAACACAGGAAACTGACCAAATCCCTGTTAATTGTATATTCCTGTTAATTGAATAATTTTCACTGGCAAAATGGATATTCAATTGAGAGGATTCTACTGTATTGTGATCATAGTGTTGATTATTTTCTCATTTAGATCACGATCCTGTCCAAACTTTCATCAAAGTTTAACTGCTTTGAGTGCTGGAAATACTTAATCCATTACCCAATGCAGACCATATCAAAATTTATTATTTTAAATATCATTTTTTTAAATTTTCCAAAAAGTTTAACAAAACCATATCATGTGACCCCTTATTGGTAACCGGTTCTCGTCAGATGGTACACATGTCTTCAACCAATCTAACCCTGTCTGTGCTGCAGTGCAGAGTTAAGATGTTGGGGAGCTGGCAGCTGCTTGTCGTTGCTCGGTGGTTCTATCTGGGTATTCCGGCTTCCTCCACCCATAAAACCGTCACCGATATGATATAACCTTGGCTGTTAATGTTTCGTTACACCTTAATAAAATAAAATAAATAAGATACCTTTTGCCTCGATGTTAATGATGTTTCCTGTTCTGAATTGTGGATTCATAGCTGTTTCTTCACTATCCGGACAAACAGGGCTGTGTTTTTATATATTCTCTTGATTATTCACTGTGTTTTTCGTGATATATCTCTATACCGATTTCGCGTGCGATTTTCATGTACTGTGCTGTTTTGGTTTTCTGTTCATTAATGCTAACCCTTTGGGTTTTGTTTTTATCTGAGTTAGGTGTGAGCTGGGGGCTGTTGTGGCAGCTTTTCTCCCCTCTGTTAAGGGTAGAATTTCTGCCAGTTCCCTTTTTGGCTATTGGGGTACTTTCCTGTATCCATCGGGCCTTTGTTTCCTGCCACCTTACTCTGGGAGCTGGGGGTGTCCTGATTTATTTTTTCTTTAGGTTCATCTTCCCATCTACATTGCTCTCACCAGTTATGCCTAGGATGATACCTTGTGGGCCATTTTTGTTGTCTAAGCATCTTGTTTCCCATTATTCATGCTCCACGTTATTTGGGTGTTCTATTGAAAGACCCTGTGGGTTGGGTGGTCTTCCACCTTTTGGGTTTCAGTCTATTGTGTAGTTTGTGCCGTTTTCCTCCTGCACCCACAGGAAGGGGAACACAGTCATTGAGGGCCTCCCAATTCAACTCAGTCTGGAGAGAGTTATGCCCCTTCTGGGGGTTTTGCAGTCTTTATGTGGCGTGGATACTGCGGTAGCTGCTTACTTCTGGCGAAGAGATGCCTGGTTCCGGGACTACTGTCCTCCTCCAGTCGGCATCTGAGGCTGTCACTTGGGTTGTGACTCCTCATTTGGAGTCGAACCTGGTTGCTCTCTCTGCTTTTCCACCTTTGTCAACAGATATTGATGTATCCGCTCATGTTGCTGCTCCATCTGTGACGTCATCGGTCTCCGTCTTCTAGAGGATCATGACCCTTCTCTGGTTTAGAGGGTCAGATGCGAAGCCACTTTGCTGGGCCGTTCCCACGTCAAACCGGCTGATACAGGTTGTGAGCTTAGGGGGGGGCCCTCTCCTTGCTCACGCAGGTTCTTTCAAGAGCCTTTCCCTTGCCTCCAGCGAGGCTTCTAGTAGCTTTCAGGTGCCCTCCATGGCACAGCCTCCTGGGATTGGAAGCAGGCCTTTTGCTTTCTGATCCACCTAGTGTTCCTACATGGGCTATGTGTCTTCCGACTCAGGCAATGCGTCAGACACACCAGACGTTGAGAGCCACCAGTCTTCTGATTTGGGGGTGGCTCTTGACTTTGTGTTTGAATTTCATAAAACCATCAGACCAGCCGAAGGTTTCAGCCAGGACACGATCATCGGTTGCGTGCCTACAACCTGTGGAGCAACCTGCTTCTGGGCACTTTCGAATGTACCAGTCAGTACAAGTGGTCGAAGCTTTTGCAGCATTGGACTCAATTGAGTTCCAAGGCTATGAAGACTTCTTTCTTCACTAGGCTGATACCTTTTTGCCCCATCTGCATTATCGTTCCTACAATTCTGCTAATCCGTTGGTCTGCAAGACTTTGACGTTCTTGGATCAGTCAGCCTATGCCGACTTTGGAATCCATGTTGGACTTTTCCAGAGAGATGCTTGGCATGCTTTCTCTGTTGGATCACGTAGTCTCTGCCTTGGCTGCTTATCTACCTCCAGATAAGTTTGACAACATACAGGCTCTTTTGCTTGTGATCTCTAAGATGCTGATGCATCTTTCTCACATGCATGCCTGTAACACGGCTGATTTGGAATTAGTTTGCCGGGATGCTGTGTTGGATACTAGCCATTCCCTTCCTGAAGGGCAGTGCACTGCTCTTCCATCTGCTTCTTTGGTGGGTCCACGTCTATTCCATGTTTCTGTGTTGACAGTCCAGGATGATATCTTGCATCATTCCAAAGATCAGCTGCTGCTTCGCCAGCTTGATCTGCCTTCTGTTGGGGGCCGTTACTGTTCCAAGCCTAACAAACACCCTTCTGCTTTCTCTGTGAAGCCAAGGGCTGATCCTCCTGCTTCTGCTTCTTCCTCTTCCTCATGTGGTAAGTGTAAGAGTAAGCATCTGCAGTTCAGAGGGAGGTCTTAGGATCCTTCATCTAGCAGAGGAGGTGGTTTCTCTTCTCACGGGCCTCGCCAGGGCTCAAAATGAAGGTCCTCACCTCGATTCATCCCAGGTTGGCAGAGGGATATCCGAGTTTGCAGACTATTGGGCCACGATCACATCCGATCCTTGGGTGTTAGATGTTCGGCCCAGTCTGCAGATATCCTTTCGGTGGCATGCCATTCTGTCGAGAAAGCCTCTTCCAACCCAAGTTCTTTTAGACGTTTCATGTCCGGAACTTTTGATCACAGAGATAGACAATCTCCTGTGAAAGGGGGTGATCGAGAACATTCATTCAGAGGGATTTTATTCCCGCCTGTTCTTGGTGCCAAAGGAGGATGGCCGACTCCGACCGGTTATCGATCTGAGTATCCTGAACCACTCCAGCATTGCTCCCAAGTTCAGCGTGGAGACTTTCATTCACCAGGGAGATTTCGCTTCCAGCATCGACTTGCAAAACGCTTACTTTCACGTTCCGATTCATCAGATATAGCCAAAGTATCTCAGGTTCGCTTTTCTGGGGCGAATTTACCAGTTCAAGGCCATGCCTTTTGGCCTCAACCTGGCTCCTTGGGCCTTCATCCAACTGATGTCACATGTGATAGCCTTCCATTGCACTCAGTCCAGGGTGACTACGTCGGCGTATCTGGGTGATATCCTCCAGATGCACTCCAATGCTGTTCTTCTGGAGTCAGATGTCGACACACTTGAGTCTTCTCAAGTTGCTAGGGTTCAGAGTCCCTTCTCAGTCGTTTTGTCATCTGGGGAAGGACTTCCATACTCAACTGAATATGGTGGCGATTCTCCGGGCAAGGACTGTGATTCTCTCGGCTTTTGCCCTGACTCTGACCCAGTCCACGTCCGCAACAGCTCAGAGTATTCTCCGGCTGCTCGGTCTCTGAGGTCCGGTGATGCATGTCATTCCTCTAGGTCGGCTGCATGTCAGACCTCTCCAACACTTTCTCAGTCATTGGAGGCCAAATGTTGATCCTCTGGATCTGGTGCTTCAGTTACCAGAATTTCTTCATTGTCACCTTCTTCCCTGGACGGATGTTCAGTAGATTATGCAGGGAGTTCTGTTGGACTTGCCCATGTCCGATCATGTTCTGACGGCTGATGGCAGCGATCTCGGGTGGTGCTCGACGTTGGATCCTCCCTTCATGGTGTATGGGACCAGGATTAAGCAGCTCTTCACATCAACCAAAAGGAGCGAGATTCTTGTTCTTCTTCTGAGTTTCCGGCAGTGGATCCTCCTCCTTTCGAATCATCAGATCCTTCTCTTGTCTGACTATTCGACAGTGGTTGCTTACATTTTGAACCACAGTGGCATGCACCATGTACGAATTGGCTCAGAATCTTCTACTGCTTGCTCAGGATGTCAATGCTGGGGTGGTGGTTCGTCACATTCCCAGTCATCTGAACGTCCTAGCCGGCTCCCTGTCCTGACGGGGCTGATTCAGTTCCACTGAGTGGATGCTCTGTCACTCGATTGGAATGGTCTAGACGGCTATGCTTTCCAGCCGGTTCTGATTCTGCCTCAGGTTCTAGTCAAGATACGAACCTGCAGTTGTTGAATCATTCTGATCGCTCCACTGTCACCTCAGCAGGTGTGGATCAATCAGCTCTGCTCTCTGTTGAGGGCAGTTCTGGCACGTCTCCCTCTACATCACGACCTTCTTTGCCAAGGTCACCCATGGAGGATTCACGTCGGCCTGACTTCATTGTGCCTTCACGCATATCTTTTTTCAGGTCCTGTCTCATCTGTAGAGGTTTTTCGAGACGAGCCGTGAAGTGCTTTTCTTCTTCAAGGCGGCTCTCCTCTGGTTTAGCTATACAGCTAAGTGGAAGGTCTTCTGTCGATGGTGTGTTGATCACTCTGTTGATTATGCCAGTCCTTCGATAACACAGATTGCAGAGTTTCTAGTATATCTGTTTGATTCTCGGGGTCTCCAACCTGTTACCATCAAGGGTACAGGTCCATGCTTTCGGTGACCTCTTCATATGTGGGAAAGCGTCATATCGGCAGTATTCCATACCTATCCAATCTTATTCAGCACTTTTTTTTTAAAAGGCCTAGGATTTTGCAGCTTACCCCAAGATGGTATAGTTCTTGGATGCTGCTTTGCTGGGAGGGGAGGGGGGGGGGGGCACCGTTCGAACCTTTATCTAAGGTTGATATGCATTTTCTCACATACAAGATGTCTTTTGTGAGGGCTTTTGTCTCAGCCAGAAGGGTTAGTGAGCTTCATGCCCTCTCTGTTGATCGGGCCTTTTTCAGGAGCTCCGCCAACAGTGTTACTTTACCACTGATTGCTCCTTTCTGGCCAAGAATCAGATGCCAGAAACTACTCCACTTCCAGTCTGTATCAGGGCTCTTCCTTCTGCTGAGGGTAATCGCCCTTTGCTCTGACTGGTTCGTGCAATTCGCATTTACCTCAACCGGACGCAGTTCATTAGGAAATCCAGGGAAAGATGTATTTCTGTGTCTTATTCCTAGTCGACAGAAGATCTCTCCTCAATCCATTTCTAGATGGAGTTGTCTTGCTATTTGCACGTCATACACTTGTCTAGTGATTGATGATTGTATTACCAATTGCTTTTCTGCCCATGAGGTGCATGCATTGTCTACCTCCTCGCCTTATGCTACTCCGTCAGTTGTCGAATGTTATGCAGGCAGCCTACTGGAGAAATGCTTTTACTTTCTCCATCTATATGCGTCAGTTGCAGGAGCAGTATAAGGACTATTTTCTTTCGGCCCCTTTTTCTACTGCTCAGACTGTCATCAACCCTAGCCATTAGGGTTCTTGCAATGTCAGTTCCAGCCCTGTTCTTGGTACTGTCCTTTCTGTCTGTGTGTCACAGAGGGCCATACGCTTCATCTCCCATTATCATTTACTAATGGTTGTGATGCTATGGTTTTATAGGCCTAGGGAACTCTTCTTCTGTCCATGGTTCCAGCGCAGTTGGGTTATGTGGAGGTTGGTTATGTGGTTCCCTCCTCCTATTGTCTATTCAGCATGTTGTAAACAATTGTAAGGTCAGTTGATAAGAAATTTAAATTTTATAGTAAATTTCCTTTCTTATTATACCTACCGCAATTGTTTACATGGAGGTCCTCTAAAATCCTTCCTCCCCGCTAATCACATAACTTCAATGTTGGCAGATTCAGTAGAATGACAGTTGGTTATATATCTGCACACTGGTTCCGGAAGCTCTGGATTAGTACAAGGAGAAGAGTGTCCCTACTGGGTGTGAACCAGTTGCACTCGACCCATTTTTGGCTTTTTTTTCTTGGTGCTTTTGCACCACTTTTCTTTCCCAAATCGCTTGGGAAAGAAGAAAATAGAGAGTATTTTTCCAAGTTAGGGACTTCCACTGTAATGCAAGCTTGTTGTAAACAATTGCAGTAGGTATAATCAGAAGGGAAATTTACTATAAAATTTAAATATATTACCAGTAAAAAGAGATTGTTTACTACAGTTAATAAGCACTACTTCACCTACTGGAGTTCCCTTGGAGAATAAAATATTACAAATTCATGTCTGGTGGATGAAAAGCAAACAGAAATATGTTCTGATATTTAAAGTTCTTGCATTTCTTTGTTGATGCGTGTCATTTTACAGTTTTAAGGGGAGGGTGCAAAACAGACTGAACAGTTTGATCAGATCACGAATGGTTGGCATTTCAGTCAAAATTCTCTCTTGACTTCTGTAATGATCATACTACAGTACACGGAGAGTGGGTTGTTACTAAATAACTTGTGGGGTGGTGTCTCCACCCAGACAATAACAGTTGATTCTTGTGGTAGTGCATGAAAAGGACATGCACAGTTTTAGTCTAGAGACCTCTGGGTAGAACCCTGAGGTCCCTTGGCTGAAACTTTGCTCATCGTTAAAATACTTTTTTCCAGACAAGGAATTTTTGTCTGAGTGGAGACACTATCCCATGAGTGATTTAGTAACAATCTAATTCTCCATGTATTATATATGTATCAATCAGGGTCACTGTGATTGCCCAAAGGTCATTGAGTTTACAACTATATCGTTTCTATGTCATTTTTTTTCTTTTTTCAGCTATTTATCAGTTTTGCACTGCAGTCATGCATAACAACCAGCCAATAGTGATGAGTGGGCCTTCTGGTGGTGGAAAAAGTACACTACTCAATAGACTTATGGATGAATTTCCCGAAAGTTTCGCTTTTAGTGTATCACGTAAGTACAACTGAATAGTTGATGTAGTATGCACAGAAAGTTTGGTACTCAGGGGATATCTACTTTTATTATGCCGCACAGTTAGTTTGTCCAATCAGAATGTTTGAATACCATCTAAGGGTTCCACTATATCAGGTAGCTCACCTATTGTTATTTGATATCAGGTTAGTAGCAGCCATTACTACATGTATTTTTATCAAATTGATGCATTTCCACTCGCTTCAAATTTTCAGAATTTGAATTTAAACAAAATAAGAGAATTTAAGTACCAAAAATATTTTCAAGGTACTGTATTTATTGATTTAAAACATTAAAAAATTAAAAAATGGAGAGAAAATATTATTTGTAGTCCCAAAAGTTCTTTGTTGTTTTTTTATGACTGTAGCCTATACCCACCAAACTTCTCAGTCTATCGATTTTTTATGCTGAAGTGAACATTTTTGTGTCGCCGCCCCACGAAGTGGGGAGCGACATATAGGGATTACTTTTGTCGTCTTGCGTCGTCCGCATCGTCCGCGTCACACTTTCTCTTATCCGCCACTCCTCTTTAACCTATGAATGGATTTTGATGAAACTTTCAGTGATTCTTTATCATATAATGGCATTGTGCACCTCCTATTTTATTTTTTGATCCGCTGTATTTTTTCCAGAGTTATGCCACTTTTCCACTTAGAATTCTGTCTGAAATATTAAAATATAGTGCATGCGACACACGTCTTCCATGGAAGACTCACATCTAAGTCTTTACAGTTTACTCAGCAGATTGAAAGTGATTTTTTGAACATTTAAAAGTGCTTTTTTTTAACCCTTTTCAGGTGGTAATGACAGTAAATGAATGTAAGGGTATTTCAGATATGCTTGTAGCAATAAATTTTATTTTGTAAACAAATCGTCCCCTCAATTCCAATGTGTTCTATGCACCAACTCGCACATAGAACACATTGGAACTCAGAGGATGAAATATCACACTTCAAACAGCAAATATTCTTTACTATCACCATGGATGCATACCGGTGCCAGTTACTGTTGATGATTCTTTGTGGTGCTGTCAATTGCAGCTTCTAAAAAATAAACGCCTGGTGGTTCTTTGTTTCTCGTGAAATTTTATTAATCCCTCAATTTACATGGACTTTCAAATAATAACTGTGTTACCATATTTACTCTATGTATTGGGACACTCTATGATTTGGGACACACATTTTTTCCAGAAAACTATATTTTTTTTATGCTCCAAAGTTTGGGACATTCAGGAGTTTTGTTTCCAGTTGGCCCGTTGCTAGTAGCAGATGACACTCATAAAAAAAATTCTTGAGTAACTAAAAATTTTCATTTTTTGCTTCAGAAACATAGCTTATGATCCCTCATTGAAACGAGCACCATGCGCTCGTTCCAATGAGGGATCATAAGCTATGTTTTGGAAGCAAAAAATGAAATTATAAAAAAAAATTGGACGGCAATTTTCGTATATAGTGATGGAAAACGAATCACGCACAACTTTATTCAGCATCAAATCAAGACCAGGCTCTGTTCTTTCCCCATTTTCTAAGAATTGGGACACCTGTGAAAATAATTTTTTTTGGCAGTCCCAATACATAGAGTAAATACGGTACATGGCGTGTTTCACCTCACCTGATATAAACTCTCATCATCTTGTATGGAAATGTATCAGCCAGCTACACGCCATGTAACTTATAGTATGCTTAGTCCTTTACCCAACACACATATATCAACATTTTTTATTTTAGTTAATTATTGTTTTTTCACATTTTAAAAAAAAAATTCAACAGAACGATATCATGTGACTCCTCCATTGAATGAGCTCGGCAAGCTCCTTCCAATGAGGGGTCATATCATTTGGTTTTCTTGAAATTTTTTTAAAATATATTTTATTCAATTTCTTAAATTGCAAATGATGCAGGCGGATGCAACCAATTTGTTAGGTAAAGGGTTAATCGCTATTTATTTATTTATTGATGTTTAAGGTCACATATTTATGCACAATGTCTAATCATGACCGTGACAGTTTTACAGGTGGAGGAAGCCGGAGTACCCGGAGAGAACCACCGAGCAACGACGAGCAGCTGCCAGCTCCCCAACATCGTAACTCGCGTTAGATTGGTTGGAGACATGTGCACCATCGATGTGCAGTACGCCTTAGTACACGGCGTCATCGTGCCCTCACGCGGGCAATGGAGATGAGGTGTCTTGCCCAAGGACACAACGTGGTCGCCGCAGGTGGGATTCAAACTGAGGACCTCTCGGTTTGCAGCCTGCACCTCTACCTACTGAGCCACCGCGCTCCCCCGGTTAATCGCTAGGCTATTGGGAACATGTAGAAATCAGAAGCAATTTGTTAGGTAAGGGGTTAATTGCTAGGCCATTGGGAACATGAAGACATCAGAAGCAATTTGTTAGGTAAGGGGTTAATTGCTAGGCCATTCGGAACATGTAGACATCAGAAGCAATTTGTTAGGTAAGGGGTTAATTGCTAGGCCATTGGGAACATGTAGACATCAGAAGCAATTTGTTAGGAAAGGGGTTAATTGCTAGGCCATTGGGAACATGAAGACATCAGAAGCAATTTGTTAGGTAAGGGGTTAATTGCTAGGCCATTCGGAACATGTAGACATCAGAAGCAATTTGTTAGGTAAGGGGTTAATTGCTAGGCCATTGGGAACATGTAGACATCAGAAGCAATTTGTTAGGTAAGGGGTTAATTGCTAGGCCATTGGGAACATTTAGACATCAGAAGCAATTTGTTAGGTAAGGGGTTAATTGCTAGGCCATTGGGAACATGTAGACATCAGAAGCCATTTGTTAGGTAAGGGGTTAATTGCTAGGCCATTGGGAACATGTAGACATCAGAAGCCATTTGTTAGGTAAGGGGTTAATTGCTAGGCCATTGGGAACATGAAGACATCAGAAGCAATTTGTTAGGTAATTGGTTAATTGCTAGGCCATTGGGAACATGTAGACATCAGAAGCAATTTGTTAGGTAAGGGGTTAATTGCTAGATCATTGGGAACATGTAGACACAAGAAGAAAATTTTCAGCACATCAACCATCGGGTAGACTACCCTGTTAACCCTTTACCCAACGTAACGGCCAAAACCGGCCAGCGCTATTCTCAAAAATCGCCAATTAATTTTCATTATTTTTTTCATTTTTTGTCTCAAAAACATAGGTTATGACCCCTCGTTGGAACGAGCTCATTGAGCTCGTTCCAACAAGGGGTCATAACCTATGTTTTTGAGACAAAAAATGAAAAAAATTAGTTATACAAGAATTATTTTTGCAAGTGTCGTCTGCTTTTCAGGTTAGGTAAAGGGTTAACTATGAGCTGAAAAGTTGCTTGTTTGGGTTTTTTTCACTAAGTTACCAGAGAAGCTTAACTACTCACTGGCTGTCCTTTGTCATCATCCATCGTCAACTTTACCAAATTGAACCAAATTTGGATTGCATGTTCCTTATATACTCTCCCAAAAAAGAAAGTGTGCATGCTAAAAAATAACACTAAAAAAAAATATATATCATTTTCATTCATGGAAATTTTATTCAATCACAGATGAATCAATTTGTGATCAACACGAGAAATTTCATTATGCTACGATGAATACTCTTGGTGCCATGGAGAGTCAAAGACACTAAGGGTCCAACACAAAAGTCACACACTCAATATCTGGTATGACCTCCGTCTGCATTGACTACTGCTGTGCATCTACGCCTCATAGAAACGTACAAGTTAGCATGGAAGTGGGTTAGAGTAGTGTTAGGTTAGGGTTAGGTTAGGTAGGGTTAGTTTAGGGTTAGGTTAGACTAACCCTAACCCCACTCTACACCACTGCAGTCGAGCCCGACGATGACATAACGTCAAAATCGGACGAATTGCAGGTCTTAGAGGATGTAAGCTGTATTCTCTCAGGTGGTTGATTACTGTTTGAGGCTGTATCCGTCTCAGGTTAGGGATGTTCATGGCTGTCGTCATTGCCATTTGTTGCCAGTTCCGGAGATGGACGACACGGATATACCGATCTTGTGCAGGGGTGGTAACTTGGGGTCTCCCGGAGCGGGGTCGGCCTCTAACGTCATCATGTTGTGCATGTCGATGGACTAGCCTGTCTACAGTGTTACGGTGGCAGTTCAAATGCTGGGCAACCTCTCTGTGTGTTCTGCCAGCTCTAATCATACCCAGGGCAAGGAGACGTTGATTCATTGTCAATCTTGGCATGCTAATGTGGAGTCGTTTTAACAGCAGCGCAAGTTTGAATGTGAACGATAGAAAGGCCTTACTTTAGTGTTTAAATACCCAAGGATTCACACTGCTGCATGAATTTTCAGACTCTCCACGTGCAAAACATGCCTTTTCACAAACGTGCAGCACGTCATTTAACGTTAATGCAATTTTAACGGGGAAAGCTGTTTTTGTGTTCAATATAACTTATTTATGAACAGGTTAACACTCTTTACACCTACGACATTATTTTTTTGGAGTTTGATCAATTTCTGCAATGCACACTTTCTTTTTTGGGCGAGTATATGTCATTTCAGGTTCATACAAAGGAGATTGCAATGTCCTCAGAAGGCAGCACATGAGGCATAACAGCATCACTGTTAGCACCCACATTTGTTTTTAAAAATGAAACAAAATCTTCTTCAGAACCACCAATAAGAATCTTTTGGTATTTGGGATTGTTTATTGGGGTTTAATGACACTTTCAACCGCCAGGGTCACCTCATGTCAAAGGACGTTTGGTATACAACATCCTTAGTGGGGTCAGATTCTAATTTGTTTAAATCAAGTCCCTGGGTTCATAGTTAGGCAACCCAATGGAGCCCAATTATTAGCTTTGTGCAGGATGATAAAAATTCTTTAAAACTCTTCTACTTCAGATTCAACAGTCAAAATCTTTTGATATTTAGTATACAGCATCCTTATGTGGGTTCAGTTTCAACTTTGTTCAAAGCAAGTCCATGTGTTTATTTTTAGGCTCCCAGTGGGAACCTGAATTTTGACTCAGTGTAATATGAAAAAAATCCTTTAAAAATCTGCTTTTTGGGTCCACTTTTCAGAATCTGTGGGAATCTTTACATATTTTGTATTTGGTATCCTTAGGGGGATGAGATTCAAGTTTGTTCAAATCAAGAACCAGGGTTCATATTTGGACACCCTATAAGAACCTGAATTTTTACTTAGTGCAATATAGGATTCCTTAAAAATCTTCTTCAGATCCACTAGTCGAAATATTTGATATTTTGTATTCAACATCCTACTTCAAATTGGGTCCATGGGTTCTTATTTGGGCTGTCTCCCAATTGGAGCATTAATTTTGACTTATTGTATCTTCTGCTTCACCAGACAGAATTGTTTGATAGGTGTCTTCCCAGATGATCTAATTTTCAAAACTGGAATCCTGTAAGAAAGTTCGATCATGTAGGATTTCCAAGGATGACTGATTACTTGATTTACTGGGGAGAAATTTGGGTGAGTCCATCATTTAGTTTTTGGTGGGAGAAAATAATGATAAAAATGTAATAGTTGCAGACTTTAACCCTTTACCCAATGTAACGGCCAAAACCGGCCAGCGCTATTCTCAAAAATCGCCAATTAATTTTCATTATTTTTTTCATTTTTTGTCTCAAAAACATAGGTTATGACCCCTCATTGGAACGAGCTCATCGAGCTCGTTCCAACAAGGGGTCATAACCTATGTTTTTGAGACAAAAAATTAGTTATTCAAGAATTATTTTTGCAAGTGTCGTCTGCTTTTCAGGTTAGGTAGAGGGTTAATAAACTACTTTTATACTTCATTTTATGAATGAATGAATGAATGAATGAATGAATGAATGAATGAATGAATGAATGAATGAATGAATGAATGAATGAATGAATGAATTTTACTCTCATTCCCCGAGTATGTGTGCAATATTTGTTAAAAAAAGTTGATTGACACGAGATAGCTGCGGAGTCTCATAGTGAGAATCTCCTCAAATATTTTTCCAATACTGCTAAGCAAGCTAACTGGGTGGTAGTTAGAAGGGTTGGTAAGGTGTTTGTCGGGTTTAGGTATCATGACTCCTGTGGCCACTTTCCAACATTTTGAGAAGTATCCACAGAAGAGACAGCAGTTTAGAAGTTGATCGACAAATAGAACACATTTTATCGCCAATCAAATTTGAAAGGGGAAATCATGTTACTATTTTGTCCCCTGAGTTCCGATGTGTTCTATCAAAGCCTTCTTGCACTCAAGGGACGAAATGCACCATCAGCCATGCTATTCTGTAGATTATGAGACCTACAGTACTTCGAGAGTGTATTATCACTAAATCACCCACAGAGTGAAGATTCCAACTGAGGAATAATTGCAAATTTGTTGCAAAGCATAACCAGCACCAGCAAAGTTTCAGCCAATGGACCTCCGGGTTAAACCTGGAGGTCCATTGGCTGAAAGATTGCTTGTGTTTTTTGTCGATATGTACAAAATTTGAAAGTTACAGCTTGGGTGGTAAGTCCACCCCACGGATGATTTAGTTACAATCCACTCTCCATGTACTGTAAAACATAAAACAAGTGGAAATGACCTTGTAAAAGCTTAGAGCTTACTGTCGGA
This sequence comes from Pictodentalium vernedei, assembly GCA_031216915.1. NCBI lineage: Eukaryota > Metazoa > Mollusca > Scaphopoda > Dentaliida > Dentaliidae > Pictodentalium > Pictodentalium vernedei. The sequence continues at coordinate 53,136,133 of CM062294.1, forward strand.
TCCACACACACTTTATTGTTATTGAATGTAACTCAACGAAATTGGAAATAAATACTGTTTAAACTAAAACATAAAACAAACCAGGAACTTGAACTTTTGATGCCAAAAAAATAATTCCAAAAAAGAAAAATAACATAAAAAAATGCCCGCCAACATACAATTTGATAAAAATTGGCCTGAGAAACAGAAGATCTACTTTGCGTGACCTAATCTTGACATTATGTCCCAAGAAGTGAAGTCATCTGATTATTGATTGTAAGTTACTTGAATGTTTGTTTATTTTTCATATTTTGTTGGCTATATCCAATAAACAGGGATCATTTTGAAGATGAAATTGTTGATGACAGAGCTGCTGATAGACTGTAACAAAGTAACAATTATGCACCATTGCATAAATGTCCTACTTTGTGGGGCCTAAACTCCATTCTCTAAATTATAAATCATGAAAAATTACAACATATGGAGTGTGGTGGTACAGTGGTTAGAGTGTTGAACTTGAAACTAAAAGGTTGTAGGTTCGATCCTGACCAGCTGTAACTGTGTTTTGTCCAAGGGCAAGACACTTTATCCCAGTTACCCATGTTGGGGGCACAGTGGTGGTTTGTTATTCCAGTTACCCATATGGGGGGTACAGTGGTGCTGTGTGTTATCCCAGTTACCCATGTGGGGGCCCAGTGGTGCTGTGTGTTATCCCAGTTACCCATGTAGTGGACACAGTGGTGCTGTGTGTTATCCCAGTTACCCATGTAGTGGGCACAGTGGTGCTGTGTGTTATCCCAGTTACCCACGTGGGGGGGTACAGTGGTGCTGTGTGTTATCCCAGTTACCCATGTGGGGGCCCAGTGGTGATGTGTGTTATCCCAGTTAACCATGTAGTGGGCACAGTGGTGCTGTGTGTTATCCCAGTTACCCATGTGGGAGCACAGTAGTGCTGTGTGTTATCCCAGTTACCCATGTGGGGGCACAGTGGTGCTGTGTGCTAAGACATGTGTACTTGCCTTGAACCACTGATAACTCTGCTTGTGTGAGCTAATATGTTTGGGAGACTTGACAGTTGAAAACTGCTGCCTGGTGCTTCTTTCCAGTTACTACTGCTTCCACCATGCATAAAACTGTCTGACACAATGTGACCCTAGCTGTTGAAAGTGTCATTAATTCCCAGTATTCAAGCAAGCAAACAACATATGGACCTGGCAGCTGAAAAAATAAAACTGTCAGGTCAAGTTACCACTTGACATAATGAATCTGGTACATTCGCCTGTGTAATTTTCAAATTGAGTAGTTTTTCTTCCTTGGTATCAGTTTGATCATAAAATTTGTGGGGAGTGCGGCAGCTCAATGGTTACGGCATTGAACTTCAAACTGAAAGGTCCATGGTTTGATCCCGAGTTGTGTTCTTGGACAAGAAACTTCATCCCGATTGCCAATGTGGGAGCACGGTGACGGTGTGTACTAAGGCATACTGCTCGTCGATGCTGCACTTGTCTTCAACCAATGCTAACCCTGCTTGTGTGGAGTTACTACGTTGAGGAGTCTGACAGTTGCTCGCCATTGCATGGTGGTTCGCTCCAATTGCCCCAGCTTCCTCCACCCGTATAACTGTCCGACATAAGGTGACCCCAGCTGTCGAAAGTGTCATTATACACCAATAAATAAATAAATAAATGAAGTTTGTGAAAATAAATCACAATTTAGTCCTTTACCCAATGCACATGATATCAAAATTATTTATTTTACGTTTTTCTTCAAATTTTGTTAAAACACTTCAACAAAACTACATCATGAGGAGTCACATGACACGATTTTATTAACATTTGCCCCAAAAAACAAAACAATTAAAATGAAAAAGTTTGATATCAAGTGAGTTGTTTAAAGGGGTTAAAAATGATTGCTAAATTCACATTTGTTGCATGCTCATCCTGCTGAAAAATTATGCGCTATCATTTCTTCCTTTAATAATCAATATATAAAAGATATTAGTGCACAAAAATAGTTATATTAATTGCTGTTTTGTAAATGATCAAAGAACATTTTACTATCCTGATACATAGACATCTACACATCGCTTTTACAAGATCTCCCTTTGAAAAGAACAAAGTGTCGAGAAATAAATTTTTATTGAACTAATGAGCTAACTTAGTATTTCTGACAGCTTGAGATATTAATTAGCATATTCCATTAAATAATTACCCTTCTTGATCTGTCAGTCAGAGCTAAGAAAGAAAAATCAGACAATGAATTAATTTATTATCCACAGCTTTGTATAATGCTGAACTTGCAGAGAATATCTCAATGAATATCATGTGCCACTGATTTATTACAAAAAGGCTCAAATTTTAACCCTGAAAAGTGAAGTAGTGATTGTTTTCTGTGGCGAACAAGCTCTGTTTTATTGGTAAAATAGGACCCATTCACCAATAATTGTGGTGGATGTCCTTTAACCTTTTTCCCAAAGCAGTTGATCTCATGCTTGAAAATAAGCAGCCTGATATTTGCAGAATGAGGTTCCCAGAGGGTGAATTTGATGATGCTATCCCATACAGTGGGTCAATTTGTCCTCTGGGTACCTCTTTCTGTTTAGTTTTGAGAACCTGATTCAGTTTGAGGTTCACAGAGGGTAAATTTAGTGATGCTACCCTGCTGTGCAGGGTAGCATCACTAAATTCACCCTCTGGGGGACCTCATTTTGCAGATGTCAGTCTGCTTATTTTCTGGCTTGGTTGATATCAAAATTTGTTATTTTAAGTATCATTTTTACTAATTTTTCCAAAAGTTTCAACAAAACCATATCTTGTGGCCCCTCATTGGAATAAGCTCAAGGAGCTTGTTCCATTGAAGGGTCACATGATATTTTTTAATTTTTTTTTGTGAAAAATAATATTTTTTCAACTGCTGAATTGCATATTACGTGGGCAGGTGGGGCTGATTCGTTAGGTAAAGGGCTAAAATGGAAATGGGCAATTTGGGAATAAACAATTGGCTGGCCTTGATGTTACCTCCCCATTACAGTTATGACTATCCATTATACAGAAATATGTGACCTTAAACATGAAATAAATAAATTACATGAAGGAATGAATGCCAACATACTAATTTTCAGGCAGTCTGGAGAAGTGGATCCACCATGATGAGGTGCATTTCACTGAATAAACTTTAATCTTGTGGTCAAACAGGTAAATGGATCTCTCCGTATATGATTGGATATCTAGGAGAGAATGCACTCGATTTTTCTATGCAACAAGCCTGCAGAGCAAATCTGGCAAACAGATAATTGAACACAATCTTTAACTCATCTGACTGAAAGAGGTCTTGGCATCCATCGTCCATTTGTCTGTTATCCATCTGCTAATTTGCACATCTGTCTTCTTCAGAACCAACAGCAAAAATCAAGTAGGGTTTCTGAAAAGTACTTGAAAAGCCATCAGACTCCTTGAAAGTCCTTGAATTTTGCCCTACTGGGTATATCATTTTTACCTGTGTAATAATGGGCAATTGAAACATCTCTTTTGCACCTTTTTTTTGTTGAAAAAGGAAAAAAAATGAACATGAATAAAGGATAATCGATGTTTACCAAAAACGAGGAATTAAAGTTCAGGCATTATTTAACTGAGTGTCATTCTGTAAGCACCATAATTTATGACAGTGCATTTTAGAAGCACCGTTTTTTCTGGAATTTAGAAGGATGAGGTAGAAGACATTTTTTTTAACTCTTTACCCAACGTAATGTCCAAAACTGGCCAGTCCTGTTCTCAAAAATGGCCAATTAATTTCAATTTTTTTTTTCATTTTTTGTCTCAAAAACATAGGTTATGACCCCTCATTGGAACGAGCTCATCGAGCTCGTTCTAATGAGGGGGTCATAACCTATGCTTTTGAGACCAAAAAAATAGTTATTCAAGAATATTTTTGCAAGTGTCGTCTGCTTTTCAAGTTAAGTAAAGGGTTAAAGTAGGTAAGGCTTCTACTTATATTCCAAATGTACATTTTATAAAAACATCCTGGGAAAATGCTGATATGTCTTTGAAAGGTCCTTTGAATTTTTTTTTCCTTGACTCTCTGTGACTGTAAGAACCCTGTCCTGGAAAATGTGCCATGAGGCCTTGAAAATTCTTGAATATTCATGAAATAAAAATGCTAATGAATCATGTAATTATAACCATATAGTTCTATATGCCAGAGTTTGTAAAGACGTAGTCCTAACTAAGACTCTGCAGTCTAGGACCCTATGGACAATACACCCTCCTCCCACTTCTCTTATAGGACCCTCCAGACCCTATAAGGGAAGTGGGAAGATGGTGTATTGATTGGAGGGTCATAGTTAGGACTAGTGAGCAATCCTGAATATAAGCAACCTGTCATTTGCAAAATGGGGCCCCAGAGGGTGAATTTGCTGATGCTATCCCATACCGTGGGCCAGTTTATCCTCTAGGTACAGCTTTCTGTTTTGGTTTGAAACCTTGGTTCAGATTGAGGTTCACAGAGGGTAAATTTTGTGATGCAACCCTGCTGTGCAGGGTAGCATCACCAAATTCACCCTCTGGGGACCTCATTTTGCAGATGACAGTCTGCTTATTTTCAGGCTTGCTAGTGAGGGCAGGCCTTGAAAATACTTGAACTTGACAATTGTAGGGCCTTGAAAAATGCTGAAATATGTTGAGAAACGTCCTTGAACAACCTTGAATTTTATCAGTCCTTGCTTGCCAAACTTTTCACAAATTATCTTTGGGAGATCCCCTTTTAAGATTGTTCAGTAGAAGTTGCTAAACCAATAGTAATGCTTTAATATTTGGTATGCTACTTCCTTTACGGTAGTGATGAAGATTCAAGTTTCTTCAAAGAAAATTTCTTTTGCAATATTTGGGATTGTGTCAGAAGGTGAAACTATGACTTCACACAAATTTCTGTTTTAAGAACCGGTTGCCGAGTTTGAACAAAACTTGGTATGCAATATTATTTGGTGACAGGTACTTGGTTTATGCTGAAATTTTTTTTTCTCAGCCCATGGAAAATACAGAAGCTGAAAATAGAAAAAATCAAATGCCCGGCCGGCCATATTTTGAGAAGTATTGAAAAAAAAAATTTGTTATTTGATATGACCCTTCCTTAGGAATAGTAGAATCAGGTGATATAAACAAACTTTCAGTTTTTTCAGGGGGCTTCTTAGAGGGTCTTTCATTTAACACTGTTGTAATTGGAAAAAACACTGAACAGTCTTATTATCATAATCTGCTAGGAGTGTGGTGGATTACTCGTTACGACATTGAACTTCAAACCAAAAGGTCCATGGTTCGATCTCCGCCAGTGGCAACTGCATTGTGTTCTTGGGCAAAGAACTTAATCTCGATTGCTCATGTGGGGGCATGGTTGCGCTGTGTATTAAGGCATACTGCATGTCGATGGTGCACTTGTCTTCAACCAGTTCTAACTCTGCTTGTTTGAAGTTAGTACGTTGGGAGCACGGTGGCTCAGTGGTAGACTGTTGGTCTTCTATGCTAGAAATCCCGAGTTTGATCCCCATCTGGGACGACAAGTGTTGTGTCCTTAAGCAAGGCACTTTATCCCGGTTGCCAACATGGGGGCACAATGACTCTGTGTACTAAAGCATACTGCACGTCGATGATGCACATGTCTTCAACCGCTGTAACCCTGCTTGAACAGAGCTTGAGTTAGAATGTTGAGGAGCTGACAGTTGCTCGTCGATGCTCGGTGGTTCTCTCCGAGCACTCCGGCTTCCTCCACCCGTAAAACAGTCACAGTCACGATTAGTCATTGTGCATAAGTATGTGACCTGAAACACCAATAAATAAATAGTACATTGGGGAGTATTACAGTTGCTTGGTGGTTCTCTCCAGGTACTCCAGCTTCCTGCAAACGCAAAAATGTGCGACACTAGGTGACCCATTGACTGTCGAAACCAATAAATAAATGAATAAATCATGATCTGCTGGCTGCAGTGAGGCAATATTTGAACTTGTCCCGGGAGGGTCAAAATGTATGCTCATTGGCAGTGTCATGATAGAATGATTCAAGAACATATTCTGTATATTCCTCGTGTGCATATCCCTTTGATTCTATCAGCAAATCTCAGTGAACTCTGAATGGATACTGTGGTATACCCCCATAAAAATACCAAAACCACGTCTGGCATTCTTTTGGAGTTCAGGGGTGCTGAACGCATTCAGTAAGCCTAGAAACATTTGAGGAAGGCAATTTTTTTTACTCCCCTTGATTTTCTGGAATGCCAGACCTGTTTGGGACTGCCTTTAAAATCTATTATCATTTGTCAATCTTGCATTGATTCGCAGTAATTCATGACTCATTCTGTGTCACATTTTGATACATTTTGAGTGTAGAAGATAGTCACATAAGAATTGAATGCAACATTTTGAATAATGAGAATATGTGTGTGCCAATTTTCCCACTATGTAGCTGAATGTACTGCAGTTTTTCAGTCACAATAGTAATACCCTGAAATGAAATATACAGTACATATAGAGAATATTGTCAATAAATCACCTGTGGAGTGATGATTTCTCCCAAGCAATAAATGCTAATTTGATGCACAGCATAATTAACATAAGCAAAGTTTCAGCCAATGGACCCCCGGGTTAAACCTAAAGGTCCATTGGTTGAAATTTGGCTTGTGCTTCTTGTGTTTCTGTACGAAATTTGAGAGTAGTACCTTGGGTGATACCACCACTCCATGGGTGATTGGGTGACAATCCACCCTCCACGTACTGTAAACAAAATAGCATACGAGTATATGTATTGAAAATTCCAGATGCAATTGCACACCCAAGCAATCTGAGGAGGGCAATTGTTTTGCACTCCTTGATTTTCTAGACTGCCAGCCCTGCAAAACTGATACTGAACTCAAAATTTCAATTCCACCCATATCTAATGACTTGGTAACCAATGTCAGTATTCCAAGTCATCCAGAATGGACAACATAATTATTAATAATGAATGTCTGAACGTGGCTTCATACTTATGTTAATATCTTGATATAGCTATAGATGCTGAATTTTACCTCAAACCTGTGAAACAAATGAACAGTCCTCTTTGAAATTTTCATTTGTTGGATAATGTTCTTTTTCGCTTTGCACCAAATCAACATTAGTTGAAAATTTCTCTAGCCCCATCTTCTTACAAAATTTATTACCTGGGTAATTTGCTTTATTTTCTCAGTTTTTCCAGAGTTTTTCATTAAATTTATGTATTGCGTGTTTAGATATGTATGAGAATTTTTTATAATTTATATTTAATTTTTCAGATACAACTAGGAATCCAAGATCAGGAGAAGTGGAAGGGAAAGGTAATAATTATATGATGTGTCGTTTATTACATACTTATTTTCTGTACAATGTCATGTTTACAGATGCTTGGTACCAAACCTGAAAATAGGCAGACTGTCATCTGCAAAATGAGGTCCCCAGAGGGTGAACTTGGTGATGCTACCCTGCACAGCAGGGTAGCATCACAAAATTTACCTTCTGTGAACCTCAGTCTGAATCAAGGTCTCCAGCCAAAGCAGAAAGATGTACCTAGAGGATAAATTGGCCCACTGTATGGGATAGCATCAGCAAATTCACCCTCTGGGGACTCCATTTTGCAAATGACGGGTTGCTAAAATTCAGGCTTGCTTAGTACAGTTCTTGGTGAGTGAATTACTACTTAATCACCGATAGACTGGACTTTACCACCAAGACAATAACTTGCACATTGTGAAAGACCAAGGATACATTTCAGTGAGCTGTTGTGGTTTACTTGGTTTACTATTCCATGTAAACCTAAACTGTGGTTTGATAATCCCAATGGAACAGTACGTTTAATGAGAATACTATTCCACGTGAAAACTGTCTGATGTGCTGATGAAGTGTGCAGTATGGACGCATTGTAAGGAGGAGTGATGCTTTCATTTTTAAACAGTCTTAGAAAACCATCATTAAAAAGGCCTTCATAAGAAAATTTCCAATGATGGTGTCAGAAATACACAGTATGACCCGCGTGTGTGAATGGTTAATCGATATGGCACGAATGCCAGCACAGAAGGATAAAACGAGAGACTGCAGGCCTTGAGTTTTATCCTTCCCCGATGGCACAAGTGCCATATCGATTAACCCATTCACACATGTGTGTCGTTCTGTATTTATTACATGCCTTCACATCTATAAAACCATTTTATCGCCAACAAAATTTGCGAGGGGAACCTGTGTTACTATTTCATCCCCTTAGTTCCAATATGTTCTGTGTGCCTACTGGCAGCCCACTGGCACATAGAATACATTGGAACTCAGGGGACAGTTTTTAACTATCGCTAGCAATTCAAATTGTAATTGCAGTGCACGATTTGTGGAAAATTCCAGTCAAATTTTGCTTCTTTGTCATAGATTTCCAGTCCGCATATGTGTGCGGAACAGATTTTCATTTTCCGCATGGTTTAGTGTTGCTGTAGATGGGGATATCATAGAACATGCATGTAATATATTGCATCACTACTATTAAGGATATAAAATGGTCAAAAAGGATCTTCTGAAAGTTGTAACACAATTTTTCTGAGAGAAAAACGCTCTTTCAGTTGAGAATCAAATATTTTTGAAAAGCTGCTTTTATGGGCTAAATAATATTAGTTACCCCGTGTCTGATCACGTGGTACGGGTTTTTACCCACCCGAAGCCAGCCGTATCCCATTCGGCCGAATGGGATACGGCTGGCTTCGGGTAGGTAAAAACCCGTACCACGTGATCAGACATGGGGGATCGAATTTATCTATTGACTTTCCGTTTTAGAAGTACAATCTATTTCATGTGTGAACACACACAGCATGAGATCTTTCATCTTCCATTCTTGAGCCATACAGGTTTCTGTGGAATTTTTGTGCAAAAGAGTTTTTGTGAAAATATGCCGATATGACTTGTATAAAAAAATTATTGAATTTCTTTTTTGTCTCAAAAACTTAGCTTATGAACCCCACATTGGAGGGTCTTCTACGGGGTATGGACAATTTGTAGATTTCGGAACGAGGCTTCCACTGGGTATGGGAAATTTGTCTGTGGCTGGGCTGACGTATCGTGGGTTTCAATGAATATGGTCTCATACCACGTATCTATCAACCAATCAAATCAAAAAATTCACTTTAGTCAATAGATAAGTGTTATTAACTTTTTATCACTTTTCTCGCTTTAGTTCTCGTATTTTTATGTACCCTACATTGTTTATTTCTTTTTTGACACTCAAAATCAGAATATCTTTTTATTGTAGTTGTGCGAGGTCTAGAATTTTTATTTGCACTCCACTGCACATGTCAAGAATAGAATGCTAAACCCGACAACCCTGCTCTCAAGGAGGTTTAGATGGTTTAATCCAGAATGATATGCCAGAATATAAATGACCTGGTTATTATTCTGTGTGTCTGCACATGCTCACAATAAACAAGTATACCAGAATAGCTCACTGAAAGGTACCCCAAAAGAACTACAGGCATAGATTCTGTTAATGGAGTTTTGGCACCCATACCACACCCACCTACTTAAGGTCTATGCACTTCGGTACATCCAACATGATGTGACCCTGGCTGTTGAAAGTGTCATTAAATCCCAGTAAACAAACAAAAGCAGCATAACTATTTCCTAAGGATATTTTGTTAAAAATCATTGTTTATTAAGAGCTCTGGTAAAAAATCATTAGCTTAACTCGGCAAAGTCAAGATAAGCTATTGCCATCACACGTGCAAAAGTCTGCGACTCTGTTCACATTTTTCTTCAGCACAGGCTACACCCCATAGTTCTTGTCCGATCATCAATCATGAAATTTCATATACAGGTTCGAGGTTACGTCTAAATGAGAACATCTCCTTTCGGTCGCGATCAGTCAACTGTGACGTTAGCACAGGCCCAAAACCTGAAAACCTTTTACACAGTCTGCAGGTCATTTTTATGAAGGGAATTCATTGGAACTTAGTAGGATGACTCTGAATGATGTCTAGATGAGAACGTCTTATTTTGGTCGGGTTCAATCAACCGTGATGGCCATAGAGGCATGTTACCTAGATTCCTTTAGCTCAGTCTTCAGGTTGCATTTATGAAGTGATTTCATTGCAAATTGGGAGGATGACTCGGTATAATGTCTAGATGAGAATGTCCTATTTTGGCTATGATCATTCAACAATGACGGCCGCACAGGTAGGTGACCTAGATTTGTTTAGCGCAGTCTACAGTTCATATTTATGAATCGATTTCATTGTAACTTGGAAGGATAACTTGGTATGAACCCTGGCCTTAATTCTTTAGTATAGTTTGCACCTCAAATTATTCTTAGGATTTTATTTTGAAGGTAACAACTGGGGTGGTGTATGTGTCATGTTATTTTGTATTCTGTCAGCCGTCTAACTGGGAGCATGGTGGATCGGTGGTTATGGCATTGGTCTTCAAACCAAAAGGTCCACGGTTAAATCCTCACCAAGGCACTTGATCCCAATTGCCCACATGGGAGCATGGCGACACATCGATGGTTTACTTGGTTTCAACCAATTCTAACCCTGCTTTTGCGGAATTAGTACATTGAGAAATCTGAGAGTTCATTGCCACTGCTCAGTGGTTCTCTTCAGGGACTTCGGCTTCCTTCACACGTAAAACTATTTGACACAAGGTGACCCTGTTGAAAGTGTCATTAAATCCCAGTAATAAAAAAAGATATTTATAAATTCCTTACAACTTGTTTTTCAGATTATTATTTTGTTGACAAAGAAACATTTGTTGATATGAAAAACAAAGGACAATTTCTAGAGAATGCTGAGTTTTCTGGAAACATGTATGGTACAAGGTAATCATGCTATATATTTTTGGTAATACAGTGGACCCCACTTAACTGAATATCTCTTAACTGAATAACCGTGTTAATTGAATATAATTTATCAACACAAAACCATTTACAATACCTCCAGTTAAAATTTGACCTGTTAATTGAATATAGGTTATAGAGTAAACTCCTGTTAATTGAATAAAAAATCTTGTAACCTGTTGAGAAATTACTCCGACTCTCCACAGTTTTCCTTTGCTTTTTAACATATTTGGCTTCAGTACACCCAATACAGGCAGTTAATCGATTATATCTTGTTTGAAGGAGCCCATGGAGCTCTGTCAAATAAGGTTTAATAGAATAAATGCTAAGTTTATCTCTAGAATACAGGAAAGTGCCACAATCCCTGTTAATCGAATACTCCTGTTAATTGAATAATTTTCATTGACAAGGTGGCTATTCAATGAACATGGTTCCACTGTATTGACTAAACTAAACTCTTCAAAATGTGTGCATAAATAATTTGACAGTGTAAATTTGATAAAAAAATAAACTTCCGGACTCTAACATTTTCATATGGTTTTAAAAGTGAGTGCAAGACATGTTTTTAACTGGTAGACTGCTAAATTATTTTTCAAAGGTGTTTTGTAATGCAAGTATTTTTTTTCAAGGGTACCATGTTAAAAGCAAAAAGGGCCCCAGTTTAATAAGATTATGTTTTTAAACAATTCTTTTGTTACAATTTATTGGAGAGTGCCTCTAGGCACTCTCCAATAAATTGTAATAAACAATTTTGTTTTTTCCATATTTAGCTCAACTTGACAACATCAGGTATGCGCTATTGGGATGGGTTGCAATCTGCCGTCCATCCATCTGTCTGTACGTCTGTCCATCCACAATTCCTTTTGCACTCCCTACGGGCCGCAGCACTCACCCAATCAGTTCCAAATTTCATATGTGGCTTTGAGACGATATCTAGATGGGAGCTATCAAATTTTTAGCTCAACTTGGCAAAGTCAAGCTGAGCTATTGCCATCACTTCTCGTCCGTCGGCGTACGTACGTACGTACGTACGTACGTCCGTACGTACGTTAGTACGTTAGTATGTTAGTACGTTAGTACGTACGTCCACAATTTCCTTTGGCACACCTCACAGGTCGCATTTATGATCAGATTACTTTGAAACTTCTTATGCTTGTTTGAGGTGACCTCTAGATGGGAGCTATCGATTTTCTTCAATTTCTGTCAAAAAATGTTGCCGCGGCCAACGTTCTTAGAACTTAGTTTAGTCAGACCTCAATATTTCCCTTTGGCACACCCTACAGGGTACATTTACGATCAGATTGCTTTGAAACCTGGTATGCTTGTTTGGGGAGACCTCTAGATGGGAGCTATCGATTTTCTTCAATTTCCGGCAAAAAATGTTGCCACGGCCAACATTCGTAGAACTCAGTTTAGTCAGACCTCAATATTTCCCTTTGGCACACCCTACAGGGTACATTTACGATCAGATTGCTTTGAAACCTGGTATGCTTGTTTGGGGAGACCTCTAGATGGGAGCTATCGATTTTCTTCAATTTCTGTCAAAAAATGTTGCCGCGGCCAACGTTCTTAGAACTTAGTTTAGTCAGAAGACTCAATATTTCCCTTTGGCACACCCTACAGGGTACATTTATGATCGGATTGCTTTGAAACCTGGCATGCTTGTTTGGGGTGACCTCTAGATGGGAGCTATCGATTTTCTTCAATTTCCATCAAAAAATGTTGCCGCAGCCAACATTCTTAGAACTTAGTTTAGACAGACCACAATATTTCCCTTTGGCTCACCCTACAGGGCTCATTTATGATTAGATTGCTTTGAAACCTGGTATGCTTATTTACGATGACCTCTAGATGGGAGCTATCGATTTTCTTCCATTTCCGTCAAAAAATGTTGCCACGGCCAACGTTCTTAGAATTTAGTCTAGTCAGACCACAATATTTCCCTTTTGTACACCCTACAGGGCACATTTATGATCGGATTGCTTTGAAACCTGGCATGCTTGTTTGGGGAGGCCTCTAGATGGGAGCTATCGATTTTCTTCGGTTTCTGTCAAAAAATGTTGCCACTGGCAAAAAAATTGACATTGGTCCCAATGATCTTCAATTTTGCCATTTCATTTATAACTTACCAAGTTCAAGTTTGTCAAGTTGAGCTACAGTGTCATTGACACTTTCATTCTAAATTTCATTGAAAAACATGGCTGCCAGTGGCCATCTTAGATTTGGCATATAAATTGTCAACAATTCCATTGGCACACCCTACAGGCCACATCTCTCACCTGATTCAAATTTCATATGAAGCTTTAGTGAGATGTCTAGATGAGAACTATCAAATTTTTCTGAATTTTATTGAAAAACATGGTCGCCAGCAGCCATCTTGGATTTGGCATATAAATTGTCAACAATTCCATGAGCACACTCTACAGGCCATATCACTCTCCCAATTTTGTTCAAATTTCATATGTAGGTTTGGTGTGATGTCTGCATGGGAGGTCAGATTTTTCTGAATTTTGTTAAAAAACATGGCCGCCATTAGCCATCTTGGTTTTAATATAGAAATTGTTCAGCAATTCCATTAATACACCCTACAGGTTGCATGCCTCACCCGATCTTTTTCATTTTTCATATGTAGCTTTGGTGTTATGTCTTTTCTGTAGAAACTTGATTAAATGACTTGACATTACTGGACATTACTGCAGCTTTCTATTTAGTTCAGTCTCTTCAAGGACAAGTTGAGCTGCAGTGTCATTGACACTTTCATTTGTGTTTCAACTTCTGAGTAAATGGGTAATCAGTACATTGTAAAGCCACTAGAGTGGCTTTCAGTACTTTTCAGTAGGGCCTTGACAGTGGCATCTAGCACTCAACCGGTTGAAGAAAAATAGATAACATTTTAGTAAAATTTACTGAATGAAAACAAGTTTGATTGGGGTGTTAGACTTTATATTCATTATTAGCTCATTTGACTGAAAGTAAGGGTAGGCTATTGCCATCTCTTGGAATCCATTGTCTGTCACCTTTATATATCAGACGTCTTCGGCACCATTAGACTAAACCCAACCAATCAATTTTCATTGTCTATTCTTGTTGACGCATAGCACAGAGCCATGGTTATACATGTTGCCTATATATTACTTGACAGGCAAAAATTCAGTCTTGTTTGTGTCATCAGACAGTGATTTTATCGAAAATGATGGACTGAAATATTAACCCATTAACCCTTTGAACGCAGTGGCTCGTTGGTAGACAATTGGACTTCTATGCTAGAGGTCCCGAGTTCGATCCTCGTCCGGGACGACCTGCATTGTGACCTTGAGCAAGGTACTTTATCACGGTTGCCAACACGGGTGAACGATGATGCCGTGCACTAAGGCGTACTGCACGTTGATGGTGCATGTGTCTTCAACCGCTGTAACCCTGCTTGAACAGAGCTTAAACAGAGTTAGAATGTTGAACTGACAGTCGCTCATCGATGCTCGGTGGTTCTCTTCGGGTACTCCGGCTTCCTCCACCCATAAAACTGTCATGGTCATAATGAGCCATTGTGAATAAGTATGTGACCTTAAACACCGATAAATAAATTAACCCTTTGAGACTTTAATTATTCTGACGTTCAAACATCACTGGGAATTCAGTTTCTTCAACTTTTTTCAAAATGCGACGTCAAACGTTGGAAAGTACAAATAACAAGATATTTTTCACATTAGTGATTATCTGGTGGGGCTAGATTATTTTTGTTGGTCTGAATTTGTTATTCAAAACTTGTTTTATTACAGATTTTAGGAGAGTGCCCACAGGCTCTCCAATAATTTGTAGTAAAACAAATTTATATAAACAAAATATTATTTGTGTTTGACTGAATAGGAAATATCAGCAAGGACAGTGTTGGCTTTTGCTCTGGTATAATCATTTTTGGAAAGCTCTATTTGTGGCGTCTAGCACTCAACCAGTTAAGAATTGTTGACAGCAGGATTATATTAGTATTTTAAGTTGCGATAACATATGGCTCAATGGTTGTCACTGAGCACTATTCGGGACAAAATGGGAATTGAGGTTAAAACTTTAAAAAATCGAAAAATAAATAACAAAACAAATGACCACAATGTATGAACGCGCTGTTTGATTTTGTACGTCATGAGACATACAAAAGTATCAAAGGGTTAAACCACAAATAAATGTCTAAAAGTATATTTTTAGTTTGTTGCCAAATGCTGTATTTTTGATGCCAAACTTTTTTTTAGTGCAATTGGCTCCCGACTGCATGGACACTTGCTTTCAAAACAATTTATCTTTGGCCTTGCTTTTTTGTCACAGCTCTTGACTTGACCACACCAAAGTCAGGTTTGAAGGTCATCTCAATAGTTTTAAGATTGAAGGTGATGGGGAGCTCAAAATCTAATTGATGTACCCCCATCTATCTCGGTCTCCAGACTATAAACTTTGAGTTGTTCATCAAGTAATTGCATTAATTCTACATACTGCACAGCAAGGAAATCAGTGAGAAATTATCTATCAAATTTCTACATGCCATAGAATCAAGGACGCTGGTTTTTGTTTACAATTTGCATGGCGTGGATTTGAACCCATGCTGAGAGAGTTTTCCTATGGCACCAACCGCCTAGTGAAACTATACTGAACCATGCACACCACTCAGCCACTGACAGACCCCAATAAAGAAATGGTAGTAACCAAGAATTCTCTCTCATTTATTTTTGTTATATTTTTCAGTATGTAGAATTGATGAATAACTTAAAAATAACTCAGAGAGAATTCCATGTGATCTGTAAAAGAAAAGCTATTTATGCACCAACAGGCAACTTTTCTAGGAGAGCTAGTGGATAGAGGCAAAATAACAAGGAACTGACAAATACAACAAAACTGATTTGAATTGAAAAATTGACTAAAAACTGCTTTTATTTTCAAATTATTGTGATTAATTATGTATACAGCAGTCTAGCCAAAGCATATTTTATGGTAATTGAACATAGGTGGGCGAATAATACGCCAAAGATGGAGATCAAGCTCGAGTACTAATCCCCTTTGAAAAGGTTGAAAAGCACCCGAGCTTGAGCGTCATCACGCCCACAGAAAAGAGAACTGCCTGGGGCTAAACATGTTTGAATATGAAGGTACTGTGAAGAATGAAAATGGAGAAAGAAATCAAATTAGCCACTGCCCCAAGGCAGCAAGTAAGACTAACGGTCCCTTGTACAGACATGAAAAGCATGATCATAAATGAAATATCAATAAAAATGCCAAGTGAAGTATATGAAAGAAGACCACACATTGGCATATCCACATGAGAAACATTCATCAACCCCACGTTCATTACAAGACAGAATGGCAATCGGCATGTTGCGGCCTAACCGGGGGTAGGAAAATATGGCATAGTGCATGTAGCCCAAATGTGCATTTAAATTTTATGATGTAAAGCGCTCCTCATCATGTCGGCATGGCGCAGGAAGTCTGCCCCAAGGCAGCGAAGCTTCCAAGCTATTGAGTAAAAGAATGATACTGCTGTAAGTCAAGTATGCGTCTGCCCCAAGGCAGCTACGAAATTGGCTCTGCAATCGTGCATGTTATCCAATTGTATGAAGCTGTGGAAGGAGATGAAATAACATTATCTGACCGACACAAAGGTAAACGCATCGCCAATTATTTTTAGTGGAATTGACTTCTCTGCCCCAAGGCAGCGTGGAAAAGATTGGCGATGCGTGTATTCTGTGTGTCGGGTGCTATTTAAGTATGTGGTAGATAGGCCTGACTGCGGATATAATGCTGAAATGCGTTTGATCGCCACCTACCTAGCAGACGAATTTGTGCATCCGAAAAACCTAGTTGTGCAGCCAAGGTGGCTGCCCCTATACGGAAGCTATGGCCCTTAAACACACGAGTATCCAGGCCACAATAGGTAAGGCAACGTTTGAGAACAAGATCAAAATGGCGTTGAGTTACCGGTGAGAGGCCGTGTATTGAAAACAGGGGCCCGATAGCTGTTCCCCGCACTGAGAGATAGTCCAGCAAGATGGAAACTGGACAAGGATGAGATGCCGATGAAGCGAAGGAAATTGCGTGTGGACGAGTTTGTTTATTGTGTTTGAAATGCCTAAATATGAGAGTGACTTGAGTGGGGGACACTTGCACGTCTGTGTATTGGAGCACGGAATGACTGTAGGCAACGGATGTGGGACAGAATTCCCCAATGCGAGCGAATGAATAAAAGGCGGTTGAAAACAGTGCCGCAAACAGTTTGTGTTCATATTCTGACTTGCAGCAGTGGTGAAGTGCATTGATTAGTTGACTGAGAAGCTCCTTCGTTATAGGAAGACAAGCATCAACTGATGGGTTGATCCGTTGTGCTCCACTGAGGATTTTGCGTATTAGGAAACAACTGGTAGTGTCAAATAAACCATTGATTTTGTGGAAATACGAAATTGCCGAAATAGAGGAAAGAATGGTGGAGGGAGCGTAATGAGTCTGAAAAAGGTGTGCAATGAACAAACAAAGGATATAAACAGGCACCGGCCATGACAGGTGATAGCCAATAGAATTGCAAAAAGTCTCCAGCTGATTGCGAGCTGATATGTATTGCCGACAAGTGTTAGGTGTCACTGTGCTGTCAATAAGCTGACTTACTATATCAATAAGATCTCTAGGGACAAATGCTGAGGAATCGGCATTGGTTCTGCTTCGGCATCTGGTGCCATGCGTCTGAAGTTGTCTACCTGCAGGCGAGACAAAAGGTCGGGTAAGCAATTGTGTTTACCAGGAATATGTTTTGCTTTAAACAAAATATTGTATTGCAGACACGCTAGCACCAGCCGCCGAAGAAGGGATAAAAGATCCTTGTGTTATAGCCCCCATATTATATTGAGATTGATATATCCTTAAGTTGATAATTATGTGAGAAAGATTTTTTTTTTTATTTCTGCATTTTCTGACTGGTCTAACTCTTTTGCACTCAGTGACCTTGTTTACATCTTTGTTACACTGATATATTGTACATATAGCTGTTGATTGTTTAATTGTTTAAATAGGTCAATGACCTTGTTTACTTGAACTTTAACAGAATCCCCCAGAAACTAATAGAACATTGCAGAAACTTCCTCTTCTGGGACATTCTATCTGGTTACTATATAAAGGTTTGTCAACAGAATTCAAAAACTCATTTTTTAGAAAGACTCACTTCAGTTAAAACACAGCAGTTGTTCCCATTGGAGATTATTATTGTTCTAGGACAGTGCATTTATTATAGAAGCAGTGCTTCTTTGTGATTTTGGAAGATTGATTCCAAAAGAGAATTTTGAAGAGAATCTATTCGTCTTGGAAAAGAGAATTTATACTTTCTGTGAAACAGAATAATATTATTTTGTGAAAAGCCAGGATTCTACTGGATTATTTGGAAATTACCTGTGGCGCCAATACTTCTTGGATTTTTACTCCATTTGAATTTTGCAGAGCGTTTTATTATATTTTATTGGAGACTGCTGAAATTTCTAAGTGAAAATTTTATTATAAATCTACGGGATACGGTTTCTGAAGAGACATTCTTGGATTTGATACTACATCTACCAGCTGGTAACTTTCTTCAGAAGATACTTCACCACTGGATTACTGGATTCTGTCAAACTGTACTTTGGACTAATTCTATAATTGATAAGTACCATTGTTTTTTTTATTTTCTGTAACCCAATTAGTGTAAAAGATCTTTGTATCATTTTTTTTTATATCAATTTTTTTTAATTAAATTTCAGAATAGTTAAATTCATAGTTTTGTTGCTGATTCTCAGATTTCTTTCTGTTACCAATATCATTAATAATTCCACACCGTAATAGAAATTGGGGGCTCGTTGCCGAGATTGAATATAAGATAACGAGAAAACTTTATTTGCATATTGCAATTATTATTTGGCTCACTTTTAAAACATTTAAATTTTCTTAGAAAATTTCAGTATTATTATTTATATTCTGAGAACCAGCAAACCTTTTCATCATGGTATTTATTGTGACAGAATTTATTTCTGAATTTGAAGGCTCTCCTAGTTTGGCCCTTTTAGAATCTCTTAAGAAGGAGGATTTATTCCAACTTGCTCATTATCTAAAATTACCTGCCACCCCTGGTCTGAACAAGCATAAACTTAAACAGCTCATTGTTAATCATTATATGGAAGAAGGTCTTTTGCCTCAGTCTGAAACTCCCCCCTCTGAACCACAACATACTGATGCCCTTGAACTCAAAAAGTTAGAATTAGAATTAAAAAAGTTAGAAATGCAACAAAAAATGAGGGAAATTGAAATTCAGGCTCAAAAAGAAAGGGAACAAATTCAGGCTCAAAAAGAAAGGGAACAAATTCAGGCTCAAAAAGAAAAAGAAGAAAGAGAAAATGAAATGAAATTAAAAGAATTAGAAGCTCAAAAAGAAAGGGAACAAATACAAATTCAGGCTCAAAAAGAAAAGGAGGATAGGGAATTAAAATTAAGGGAAATAGAAACTCAAAAAGATATGCACTTAAAAGAATTAGAAATTCAAAAGGAAATAAAAATAAAAGAATTAGAATCACAGCGTCAAGGCTCAAATGTAATTTCCCCAAGTAGATTTGATGCAACTAAACATGTTAGGCTAGTTCCCCCCTTTCAAGAAAAAGAAGTTGATAAATATTTTTTACATTTTGAAAAAGTGGCAACAAGTTTAGAATGGCCAAGGGATGTCTGGACTTTGCTACTGCAAAGTGTTTTGAAAGGGAAGGCCCAAGAAATCTATTCTGCTCTATCTTCTGAGCAAAGCAACAATTATGACGCTGTTAAAGAGGCAATACTTAAGGCATATGAACTTGTTCCAGAGGCCTATAGGCAGAAATTCAGAAATTATTATAAAAATGAAAATCAAACTCATGTGGAATTTGCCAGAGAAAAGCAAAATTTATTTGACAGGTGGTGCCACTCAAAAGAAATAGGGAAAGATTTTACAAAATTAAAGGAAATGATGCTGATTGAGGAGTTTAAAGGAAAGATACATTCAGATATAAAGGCCCACCTGGATGAACAAAAAGTTGACACATTAAATAGAGCAGCAGTACTAGCAGATGACTATGCCTTAACTCATAAAATGAGTCGTAACTCTACAAATTTTTGGCTTCACAAGAATTCTTTCCAAAGTGGACCTAGACCTACTTCAGATAAAACTCATCCTTCTAATCATCCTTCCAATCCTCCAAACTTTTCACCACCCAAATTTAATCGGAAGCCTAATGAGAATAAGTCATCCAATGCCAGCCCTACACCATTACGACCCAACAGTTCAACTAAAACTTGTAATTATTGCAAGAAAGCAGGTCATTTATTATCTGATTGCTGGCTGTTAAAAAGGAAAAATGAGTCCTCTACTTCACAGAATGCACTAGCATGTGCTCCATGCCCTGAAAATTATGTTATAAAGCAAGATGCTTTAGAAAATTATAAGCCATTCATTTCTGAAGGCTTTGTTTCCCTTGATGGGGATAAGCACTGTTCCTTATCAATAAAAATACTGAGAGACACAGGGGCTACTCAGTCTTTAATGTTAGAAGGCATTTTGCCATTTTCTGAAGAAAGTGCTACAGGGGCACAAGTTCTAATATCAGGTATTGAGTCAAACTCTTTAAATGTCCCACTTCATAAAATAAATTTAAGAAGTAGTTTAGTAAATGGGACTGTGACAGTAGGAATCAGACCTACTCTACCTGTAAAAGGTATTTCTTTATTATTGGGAAATGACTTAGCTGGTGACAAAGTCACTGTAGAACCTCAAGTGGTGGATAAGCCGAGCACAGATGAAAGTATTATTAATTTGAAGGAATGTTTTCCTTTTGCTTTTCCAGCATGTGCTGTGACTCGGTCCATGGCAAAGAAAGCTGAGGTTGATAACAACCTCAATTGTGTTGATTTAAACAGCAAAGCTGAGGATAAGAACAGTCACAGAATTACGGATTCTGAAGACATTGATTTGTCTCAGACATTTCTGAGTCAGTGTGTTGACTCCTCCAGACATTGTAAAGAGGCCACTACACCTGAGAGTGATAGGGGGACCTCCTTGAATGTCATTTCCCGGACTTCTTTAATTCAGGAACAGGAAAATGATCCTGACCTTGCAGAGCCACGTGAAAAGGCTCTAACACAGGCAGAAGCCCAAAACTCCCCTGTCGGTTATTTCAGAAAATCTGGTGTACTTATGAGGAAATGGCGACCACCAGAAGTACCCTCCAATAGTGATTGGGAGGTTATTTATCAAATAGTTGTCCCCACTAAATACCGGAATGAAATAATAAGCCTGGCTCATGAAAATCCAATGGCTGGACATTTGGGAATTAGGAAGACCTACTCTCGTATTCAGCAATGTTTTTACTGGCCCAAGCTTCGACAGGATGTTGTCGAATTTTGTAAAACCTGCCACATCTGTCAAATTGTAGGAAAACCCAACCAGAAGATTCCTCCTGCTCCCCTTCAACCAATCCCTGCTTTTGAGGAGCCATTTAGTAGAATTATTATTGATTGTGTTGGCCCATTGCCTAGAACAAGATCTGGAAATGAATATCTTCTTACCATCATGTGTGCTTCTACACGATTTCCTGAGGCTATTCCTCTAAGAAATATTAAAACTAAGACTATAGTTAAGGCCTTGATAAAATTTTTCACGACTTTCGGTCTACCCAGGTCAGTGCAATCGGACCAAGGCTCAAATTTTATGTCAAACATTTTTCAGCAGGTGATGTATGAGCTCAAAATTAAGCAGTACACATCAAGTGCCTATCATCCCGAAAGTCAAGGAGCTCTAGAACGCTTTCATCAAACACTGAAGACCATGATAAAGGCCTATGGGGAGAATAATGAGAAGGATTGGGATGAAGGAGTACATCTCCTTTTATTTGCAGTCCGTGAAACTGTACAGGAATCTCTGGGGTTCAGCCCTTTTGAATTAGTGTTTGGACACTCAGTGAGGGGTCCACTCACTGCTTTGAAGGAGAAATGGCTCGAGGAAGAACCACCTGAAATTTCTCTCCTGGACTATGTGTCCACTTTTAAGGAAAAATTGCACCAGGCCAGAGAAATGGCAAATAAGCATTTACAGAAAGCCCAGAGTCATATGAAGACCTGGTATGACAAAAAGGCGAAATTTCGCACCTTTAAACCTGGGGACAAGGTGTTAGTATTATTCCCTTTAAAGGGCAATGCTTTACAAGCAAGATATTCAGGCCCTTATATTGTTAAGCACAAGATCAGTGATACTGATTATGTTGTTGAGACTCCCGATAGACTCAAAAATACTCAGCTGTGCCATATAAATATGTTGAAAACATATTATGAGAGAGAACCAAACTCTCTACCAGTCTCAACAGTCACCCACATGGATGAGCTGGAAAATCCTGTAGAGGATATTCATGAAGGCGGCGAAAATGTACCTCTAAAGTTACAGAACTCAGATGTCCTGAGAGATCTACAAAATAAAACTGATTATTTACTGCCTGACCAAAGAAAGGATTTAGTTGATTTAATTTTCAAATATCAACACTTATTTCCCGATGTGCCTAGTAGGACATCTGTTATTTTTCATGATGTTGATGTAGGAGAGGCAAATCCCATCAAACAGCATCCATATAGATTGAACCCTTTCAAAGCTGAGATCATGCGAAAGGAAATACAGTATATGCTGGACAATGATATCATAGAACCTAGCCATAGCAACTGGAGTTCGCCCTGTATACTCGTCCCAAAACCTGATGGCAGTTACCGATTTTGTACGGATTACCGAAAGGTGAACAGCCTCACCAAAACAGACAATTATCCAATTCCAAGAATTGATGACTGCATTGACAAACTTGGCCATGCTAAATTTGTGACAAAATTTGACTTGTTAAAGGGTTATTGGCAAGTCCCTTTAACAGAAAAAGCAAAAGAAATATCTGCTTTTGTTACCCCATTTGGGTTGTATCAATATAAAGTAACCCCTTTTGGCATGAAAAACTCTCCGGCAACGTTCCAGCGCATGGTTAACCACTTAATTGCAGACCTAGATCACAGTGAAGCTTATATTGATGATGTTATTATACACACAGATACAAATTGGGCTGATCATCTAAAGCATATTCAAGAATTTTTTGACAAAGTGACCCAAGCCAACCTAACTATTAACTTGGTAAAATCAGAATTTGGCAAAGCAACTGTAAATTATTTAGGTCATGTTGTGGGGCAGGGGCAGGTGAGGCCGATTGCGGCTAAAGTTGATGCCATTGTAAATTTTCCAGTACCAAACTCTAAAAAAGAGCTCATGAGATTCTTAGGCATGGCTGGATATTATAGAAAATTTTGTTTAAATTTTTCAGATGTTGTCTCCCCTTTGACCAGTTTATTGAGCAAAAGGGTTAAGTTTGTTTGGACTGAGGAATGTCAGAAATCCTTTAACAGAATAAAAACTTTATTAAATAATTCCCCTGTCCTGGCCAGTCCCAATTATGAAAAGCCCTTCAAATTATTCATAGATGCAAGTGACAATGGAGCAGGTGGGTATATTGCCCAGGACGATTCCCAAGGTATTGATCACCCTGTATGTTATTTTTCCAGAAAATTTCTTAAACATCAAAAGAATTACTCTACAGTAGAAAAAGAAACTTTGGCTCTAATTTTGGCATTAACCCATTTTGATGTGTATCTAGGAACCACCCAATGCCCAATTACAGTTTACACCGATCATAACCCCTTAACTTTTATCAATAAAATGAAAAACAAGAATCAAAGATTATTGCGGTGGAGTTTAGCCCTTCAAGAATATAATTTAGAGATTAGGCATATTTCGGGAAGAGATAATGTTGTAGCTGATGCTCTTTCCAGAATATCCTAATTTAAAATGATATGATCGGTCTCTATTCACTTCAAGTGTATATATGTTTATTAAAAAAAAATTGTGAAGATTATGGTGTGTGTGTATTGTAAACCAGTCAGAGTCTGCTAAAATTATGCAAAAAGTTTTCAGTACCTTCAAACTTTTTCTTTTAAGGCGGGGTGTGTTATAGCCCCCATATTATATTGAGATTGATATATCCTTAAGTTGATAATTATGTGAGAAAGATTTTTTTTTTTATTTCTGCATTTTCTGACTGGTCTAACTCTTTTGCACTCAGTGACCTTGTTTACATCTTTGTTACACTGATATATTGTACATATAGCTGTTGATTGTTTAATTGTTTAAATAGGTCAATGACCTTGTTTACTTGAACTTTAACAGAATCCCCCAGAAACTAATAGAACATTGCAGAAACTTCCTCTTCTGGGACATTCTATCTGGTTACTATATAAAGGTTTGTCAACAGAATTCAAAAACTCATTTTTTAGAAAGACTCACTTCAGTTAAAACACAGCAGTTGTTCCCATTGGAGATTATTATTGTTCTAGGACAGTGCATTTATTATAGAAGCAGTGCTTCTTTGTGATTTTGGAAGATTGATTCCAAAAGAGAATTTTGAAGAGAATCTATTCGTCTTGGAAAAGAGAATTTATACTTTCTGTGAAACAGAATAATATTATTTTGTGAAAAGCCAGGATTCTACTGGATTATTTGGAAATTACCTGTGGCGCCAATACTTCTTGGATTTTTACTCCATTTGAATTTTGCAGAGCGTTTTATTATATTTTATTGGAGACTGCTGAAATTTCTAAGTGAAAATTTTATTATAAATCTACGGGATACGGTTTCTGAAGAGACATTCTTGGATTTGATACTACATCTACCAGCTGGTAACTTTCTTCAGAAGATACTTCACCACTGGATTACTGGATTCTGTCAAACTGTACTTTGGACTAATTCTATAATTGATAAGTACCATTGTTTTTTTTATTTTCTGTAACCCAATTAGTGTAAAAGATCTTTGTATCATTTTTTTTTATATCAATTTTTTTTAATTAAATTTCAGAATAGTTAAATTCATAGTTTTGTTGCTGATTCTCAGATTTCTTTCTGTTACCAATATCATTAATAATTCCACACCGTAATACTTGTCCTTGGTGGTTTGTGCATTAATAACAGAAACCACTGCCACATTATCGGAATGGAAAACTATGCATTTATTAACCAACAATGGACCCCATATAAGTAAAGCCATGACAATGGGATAGAACTCAAGGACTGCAATGTTTTTGGTCTGTTCAGATTCAGTCCAGGCCCCGTAGAACCATTTACTTTGAAAAACTGCTGCAAAACCTTTACTGGAGGCCGAGTCAGTGTAAAGGTTGAGCACTGTGGTGTCTAACCAAAAACGATCCAGAAAAAATGTGTTCCCATTATACTCATTCAAAAAGGTTTTCCAAAGACGAAGGTCTTCTTTAACCGAAGATGTCAAGCGGATTTTGTAATGTGCACGCTTAACCCCGATGGTTAAATTAATAAGGCGTCGTAGAAATGCGCGACCAGGGACTACCACGGAACAGGTAAAGTTCAAAAGCCCAATAACCGATTGTAGATTCTGAAGGCTTGCTTTTTCACATTTCAGAAGGAGGTCCAGTTGATGTAGACACTTTTGTAGTTTATCTGAAGGAAGCCTAGCACACATGGCATCAGTGTCTAACTCGATACCAAGAAAGGTCATGCACTTGGAGGGAAGGCAGGTTTTTCCCTGGGCAATGGGTACGCCTAACTTGGAGCATAAGGAGATAAAACCTCGTAAATAGTTGGAACACAGAATTTTTGAGGGGGCTACAAAAAAGAAATCGTCCAACACATGCACAATTTTGGGAATTTGGAATTTATCTTTGGCTATCCAGTGAAGGGCAGTACTGAATGCCTCAAAGATGTTACAGGACGAGGAACTACCCATAGGCAGGCATTTGTCATAATAAAAAGCATTGCGCCAGCAAAAACCAAGAAGGGGTTAATCCTTGGGGCACACCGCAATAAGCCTGAAGGCAGATTCGATGTCTGTCTTAGCCATGTAACATCCGCCTCCTAATTCTAAAATAAAGTCAATGGCATCTTGAATTGATGAGTAGCGAACCGATTTAAGGTCGTCAGATATATAATCATTTACCGAAGAACCGGATGGGAAAGACAGATGGTGGATCATGCGGAAATGGCCAGGTTGTTTTTTGGGCACCACGCCTATGGGGGAATTAATGTAGTTGGCAAAAGGTGAGCACTTAAAAGGACCCGAAATCCGGCCTGCCGAAATTTCTTTTTCTAATTTGGAATCGACAACTGATGGGGATTCAAGTGCGGAGCGCAAATTTGGTGCAGTTCGTGTCATAACAGGGCCTTCATAACCTAAGCTAAAACCTTCTGCAAAACCTGAGAGAAGGTATTCTCGCTTATCTTGATCATACCCACATAAAAACGTATCTAACAATTGATTATTTATTGGGCTTGGAAGTTGTGGCAGATGAGACTTTAGCGCCTGAGTTCCCACCGCCTCGGCGGGAGGCACTGTTACCTCGAACGGGCCGTCTGGCGGTGCAACTGTATGAGGCATGGGATTGGGAACATTTGTGGCAGGAGTGAGAATACCCGCATGACCCCTGACAGGACTGTCCCTTGTGGTACCTGCGACAGGAATGTAGTTGTATTTCTGATTCCCGTGAACAGGAGACGGTGTCTGGACCCTTGTGTGCGATGAACCCCTAGCTGCAGGGGAGGTGACCCTTCGAAGGCCTAGTGAGATCCAGAGGGATTGGAGATTCAAAGGGGTTTAAGGTCACCGGTGCCTGAGGAGGTGTTGGGTAAACATGCTGATTACCTGAATTCTGTAACACATCTGCACATGCTGCCGATAATTGTTCTTGAATATCTCCTGGAGGCAGAGTTCCGCCAGGCACAGGAACTCGAATAGTGACGTATTGTTGCGACTCAATAAGAGGTACAGCTTGAGTCACCGGTGGCGTGAAAGGTACAGGTTGTGATGTGATGGGCTGTCTGTAGATTGGTGTTGTGATACAAGGAGTGGAGGAAGCACTGAATGTCATGGTGTGCCCTGGTGTGAACTGCCAAGGGTTTTGTTGTGAGAGTCCTGTAGACGAATAAATAGGCACAGAAGTGATCGGTGGAATATGCACCGTTTGTAACCGGATATGATGACCTTGACTCCCAGTAGCACTGTATTGTGGTGATATTGGTCTGGTGGATAATGAAATGGTAGGAATTGTTGGTGGCACCTGTCGCACTTCAGTCACAGATTGAAGAACAGAAGTATGTATTGGTAATGGACTATGATCGCTGTGTGCAGGATGTGACAAGTCCATAACTTGCTGCTCAGGCTGGTTATTTGATGGAAGAAAAACTATTTGATCAGAAGCATTGACCTGATTTGAAGACAAACCAAGTTGACTGGATGCTGAGGCTGCTCGAGTACAACCCCGCCATCTTTGCGTGTGGGTGGGCTCAAAGGCCTGAGTAAGTCCATCCTGCAACTGTGCTGCTCTACGTTTCCGTGGCATATATGAAACAGAGAACAAACGGCAGAAAAATTGGCCCTTGAACAAGGAGCTCACATGGTTATAAGAATTGAAAATGTAATGCAATGCGGTGAACTGAAAGTTATGTATATTAAGCAATAACAAGCAATATAGAATATATATAGGCAATGGAGGGTAAGGATACCCATTTCAGACTGACAGGCATGCATATAGGCAGCATATTACTGGCATGAATTATTATAGTAGGAAAGCAGCCTTTAAAAAGTCCAACCTTTTCTGAGGCACCATTGCCCCGCAAAATTGTACTAAGGCAAAGGCCAAGGCATAATTATTGGGAACACATTAATTGAGACCATTTATACATTGTAAGAGAGGCCAACTACCATGGCAACTTTCCATTGCAATTTCAATTTAGCATGGCAAGTTGCTTTGGCATTTCCAAATGCTACAGCAATTTTTTTTTTTTTTTTTTTTTTTTTTTTAAAATGGCAAATGGCCATGGCATTGCCAAATGCCGCTGCAAATTTTGTGGGCTGAGTTTTTTTTTTTTTTTTTTTTTAGCATGGCAAATTGCCATGGCATTCCGAAAATACGACAAAAATAGCCAGATCTACAAGAAAAAATAAACCGGAAAACGAAATATTATTCCCCTTCGTTGTGAAATATGGTGGGGGGGGGGGATGGGTCTGAAGTAGACCCTACCAGTGCTGCTGTATGAATCCTGCCTATCCCATCAAATTGGGACCAACCAATGAAGCCTAGGAATATAGCCTGACCCATCAAATTGGGTGGTTGTAGACACAGTGAGGCATCATGACCCATCAAATTGGAATTTCCCATCAAATTGGGTTCGTGCCTCAAGCGATATGTAAATACGGATGCCAAAAATGGGGCATGTGGCTCACAGCCCAAGAATGGTCCGGGTAATGGATGTAGCCGGAAGTCCCCATCAAATTGGGTCAGAATTATATGATCCGTGTATAATGATAGATAAGTGGCGCTGTCCATCAAATTAGAGATGCCAAAGGCCGCATAAATTTTTAAAAATAGCACAAAATGAAAGTGCGAAATGTCCTAGAGTGTCAAGCCTTCCTACCGTCGATTTTTTTTTTTTTTTTTTTTTGGGAGCCTGTGCGAAGAGGCGTTATTTCCGGCACATATCATTCAAACAGAAGAGTATGGCACCTCTGATAGTTCGTGAATAACGCCGCATGCCTTGCTGGGTAAAATGCACCCCATCCACTAAAAGATTAAAAACTTGTCTGTGCAAGCGTTTGTGTTTCCAATAATGAATAACAGGGGATCTGTCCGGCAGCACAACTGAATTGTAGCGATTAAGCACATCAACCTGTTGGTTAAAAAGTGACGCCGGCTTGTCCCCTCTGACAGTGGTACGATAAAAGGCTTGACACACAACTAAAATGGCCTCTGGATGATCACACAGAAGCGACCCCGCAAGTTCGTCGATTTCACTGCCCACTGATTCTGGGCGAGAAGTACACAAATCATTAGAGCCAATTTGCAATATGATAATATGTGGGTGAAAAGTTGTGAGAGCAGGGATGAAACATTTTACATCCGCGACTTTCGAACCGCTTTTGCCAAAGAGACGGACAATGATGTCACAGCCATTATGTGATGGGAGATCAAGTTTGGTGGCATAATTGTAGGAAGGATCCAAACATTTGTGATAGCGGTTAAAATTTTGTGGATATATAAATTCGGCCAACCGGGATATGAAAGAATGGCCGACGACGGCGACACAAACTTGCGTGGTCTCCATTGCACAGTCGGACAAATTAGTCACGCTGAGAAAGCAAAGTCAAACAACTGTTCCTTCGAGAATAGGATAAATATAGGTAATAAATTCTTACCGTAAGTAATGTTGTACTTGAAGTCTGTGAATTATGGAAATGTTTGACTGCTTTAACTTTGAAAATAATAAATGTTGGAATGACTGCTTCCCGGCCCAAAAATTTGACAGAACACCGTTTGAAAACCACCGAGAAAATAATCCGTATTTCCATTGGATAATCTCGCAGGATCAAAGGGACCGGTCGAGTGGTCATTCCCATATTCTTGCGCGATTATTTTATGACCTAGAGGGGGGTTCCGTAAATGAGTGAACTTGCAGAGTTACCTACTAAATGGGATTCAGCATGATTAAAATTGAAACTGGATCTGAAAAGGTGGAACCGATACGGCATCGGGAACAGGCAACTAATGATAACTGATTCCCGGACGAAGTTTGTCGATTTCTTTTATGCATTAAACCTGCTGTTGCATAAATACAGATAGTTGCATTAATGAAACTATCTGGATATTTCTTGACCTCTTCTACATAAAGCTGATTTTATGCTTTGCTGTTACCTGATGCACATGAATAGTACTTCATCAGTAAAAGTAGGAAGTGTGGCGTCAATGGTTTGCGTATTCTGCTTCAGAGCAAAAGGTCATAGGGTCAATCCTGACCCACATCATCTATGATGTTTTCTTCGCCTAGACACGTAATACCACATGTCTACACTTGTGGGTAAAAAAACTTGACCTCATGTATTTATTGAGCTATCTATTACATTTGATTTTTTATGTTATCACATAAATCAAACATTTAACCTTGAAAGTATTAACCCTCTGATTACTGAGGTCGAAATATCTAAAGTTCAGGGTGCAAATATTTCCCATAATGCAACTAGAAATTTAACCAATTCAATCTTGTTTGACAGAGCTCAATGAGCTCTGTCAAACAAGATTGAATTGGTAAAATTCCCAGTTGCATTATGGGAAAAAATGGCTACTTCAAATCTGGATATTTTGACATCAGTGTGCAGAGGGTTAAATTTATTACACATCCATTAAACTTCAAACCCTTGTATTTAATGGAATCGCCTCTCTGACATAAATGTTTCTGTAGTCGACCGGTGATGTACAAGCTGGAACTTTTTCCCAGCACTGTTCATAACAGTTCCTTTTCTGTCGAGTCATTAGTTACACTTCAAAAAGTTTCAAAATTTTGTTATACTATTATCGATAGTCTGTCGTGTAATGTGAAAATGAAAACATCCAAAGCAAAATAAAGTTGGTTCACAAAAAAATTAGTTAAAATGAGATGATATTATAAAAAACAATCATTTCCTACCACAACATTAACCCAGTCCTGTGGCTGTCTCATCTGCAGATCACGTTATATCTAAATTGGTCAACTTTATTTTTGTAAATCTTTGGACATCTTGACATGCTTCAAACTTCTTTTAAAAAAGTTTCTCCCAGCTGTTTTGCAAATCTGTCCAAATTTGTACTTATATTTTTACTGACACTAATAGCCACCAAATGGTTTGACGTGAATGGACACCAGTCGAAGAGAAACAGCAATATGAATTTCAACAAACAATAGAAAAGATAACGAATGTAGTTTAGACTGGTTCCCAAAAGGTTGTTTTGATTTTTGATCGATCCATTTGATCAGTACAACTTCAAACAAAACTATTGGACTCTTCACCTCTGGGTTTAAATATGGGAATTAAAATTTATTTATTTAAATGAATTTGAACTCATTGGGATGTGTAATACATACAGAATGCGATGTGTGTTTGAATCCGTGCATGTTTTTCATAACTCGTTGGAATGGCGTAGTCATATTTTGCTTGAGCCTATGGCTATCACAAAATATGACTACCGTATTTACTCTATGCATTGGGACAGCTAAAAATAATTATTTTCACAGTTGTCCCAATTCTTGGAAAATGGGGAAAGAACACAGCCTGGTCTTGATTTGATGCTGAATAAAGTTGTGTGTGATTCGTTTTCCATCACTATATACGAAAATCGCCGTCCAATTTTTTTTTAATATTTTCATTTTTTGCTTCCAAAACATAGCTTATGATCCCTCATTGGAATGAGCACATTGTGCTCGTTCCAATGAGGGATCATAAGCTATGTTTTGGAAGCAAAAAATGAAAATTTTTAGTTACTCAAGAATTTTTTTTTTATGAGGGTTGTCTGCTACTAGCGACGGGACAACTGGAAACAAATCTCCTGAATGTCCCAAACTTTGGAGCATAAAAAAATATAGTTTTCTGGAAAAAATGTGTGTCCCAAATCATAGAGTGTCCCAATGCATAGAGTAAATACGGTATGCCATTCCAACTTGTTATGTAAAACACCCACCGATTCAAACACACATCGCCTTCTGTCTATATCTCTCATAATAATTTTTTTACAGTAAGGAATCAGTATTGAGTATTCAGAAAACAGGCCGAATATGTATCTTAGATGTAGAAATAAATGGTGTGAAAAGTATTAAGAAAAGTGATCTGAATGCTATCTATATATTCATCAAGCCACCAGATATGGATACTCTGGTAAGTCATTTAGTAGTATTCTTTTACTGCTAAGGTCTGTCTGATTGGTCTGAAATACTTCAGAATATTATCAAAGTAGTGTCTTCTATTAATTTTAATCCTTAACCCTTTACCTAACATGAAAAGCAGACGACACTTGCAAAAAAAAAAATTCTTGAATTTAACATTTTTTTCATTTTTTGTCTCAAAAACATATGTTATGACCCCTCATTGGAAAGAGCTTGATGAGCTCATTCCAATGAGGGGTCATAACCTATGTTTTTGAGACAAAAATGAAAAAATAATGAAAATTAATTAGCGATTTTTTAGAATAGCAGTGGCCAGTTTGGGCGTTACGTTGGGTAAAGAATTAACTAGAAGAGTGATACATTATACAGGGGGATCAAAATTTATTTACATGTTTTCGATTTGTTACCATTGATGGGAGAGTGTCTATAGGTCTGAGTGCTCATAGGCCTGAGTGCCCATAGGCCTGCATGCCTATAGGCACTCTCCCATTAATTGTAATAGGGTAAAACTATACAGACTGAACAATTTCAGTTCAAAGATAACATGAAGTACATTTACAGAATAAGAACCCTTTAATCTTTAAGGGCATGGACACGGGTCCTGAATTACCAATAGTCCACAGCCTCTATATGTACAGCGACATCGCAGTGATTTCTGGTCAAGTCCAGGCTGCCTGTTAACGCAGCCAAGACTTGACTAGAAAGCACTTCATAGATAATTTGTCTCTCATCAGTAGGTCTTCCTCATGGCATGTTAAGGGTACCTGTCCTGAAGTTTGAAACGTCGGAAATAGGCATTTAAGGGTTAAGTTGTGGTACTTGTACCTCAGAACAAAGTCCAAATTTTGGGCCTCCAGCATTCTACTAGTTATGGGCTTCATTTCATCTTTGATTACTTTTTACAGCAACAATAAAGATTCCATAACGAGCAGTCATGAGGTAAACTTGTGAGTTATATTCCAAGTACCTTGGTAGTTGTTCCTAGGCAAGTCTTGTCTACCTTCATTGGCAGCCAAAACAACTGCAAAGACAGAGAATGTAGATCGTCAAAGTGTAGCAAAAATGAATAAAAATTAACCCTTTACCCAACGCAGACGAGATCAAAATTTATTATTTTAAATATAATTTTTTTAATTTTTTAAAAAAATTTCAACAAAACCATATCATGTGAGCTCGTTCCAATGAGGGGTCACATGATATGGTTTTGTTGACATATTTTGAAAAATTTAATTTTTTCAACTGCTCAATTTGCATATTACTCAGGCGGATGCGGGCGCTTCGTTAGGTAAAGGGTTAAGACTTAAAGACCTGGTACTTTTGGTGAAGTGTGTCTGAAAAACATATGCCCCCCAAATATTTTACCAGAAAGGACAATTAACCCTTAACCCAGTGCACACCAGTGTGCAAAATTTGACGAGAATGCTCGTCATTTCGTTCGAGTGGCGGTTACGCAAATTTAAATCTATGCGAACTGATTACCAGTTAGCCAAAAGTTGCATCTTGAATGGTAAAGTCTGCGTAACTTTACTGGTAGAGTGCTAATTTTTTTTATCAGCCTCAAGATTTGTTCACACAGTTTTGTCTTGTTACAATTTATGGGAGAGTGCCAATAGCACTCTCCCATAAATTGTAACAATGCAGATCGATGGAGATGAAGTAATTTGTCTTCCAAGATAATACGGACATCCACAGAATATGGAGTCTTCAACTTTATTCTGCAATTCAGAATAAAGCCCAAATATGGGTTTCTTTTCAACCTACTCACAATTGTTTACAATTGGCTGTAACATAAGTGCAAGCCCTACTTCGGAACTAACTCAAGCTTTTAGAATCTTTTCCAAACGAGTTGGAAAAGTACTAGAGTGCAAAAGCACGAAAAAGATCGAAAAAAGGGTCGAGCGAGACCAGCGCTCAAAATTACAGGTACTCTCTCTGCACACCTCTTGCGTTTACCGAGCGCATGCGCAACAACCGTGACGTCAATTCCTTTTATTTCTGCCATTGTACATGGTCGGAAATTTTTGTGACTCGTGCTAATTATGCTGTTTATTCTTCGTGAACAACTTATTCTACATTTTTAGTGTGAAAGTGGATTGTATCCTTTTATCAAGCTACCAAGTTATTATTAATTAATGTTAATTTGTATTTTTATTGCTTGTCTCTTCACACTTTATCTTGTCTTTTCCCCACGTGTGAACACGACCTTTGTGCTGTTTTCCGTCGGCGGGAAGCTTGATTATTTTGATATAATGCCTAAGACTATTCCTTGTTCCTCTTGCTTGCAAGTGAAGCATGTGGACGACTCTCATTCCACATGTGTCACTTGCAACAATTGCACTCAGGCCCAATCATGTGGTATTTGTGGGGTTTGGTCCTCTAAATTCTGGGCTTCTGTTAACAAGGTGGTTCTGTCCAGAGCTAGAACCCCTCGTTCTTGGGGTAAGGGTAGCCGTGCCGTAGCAGACATTTCTGCTGGTGCACGTGGTGACTCTGTCGCACAGGATTCTGATCTGCCTTCTGTGGCAAGTTCCTCAGCAACTGTTGACGGTGTTAGTTCAGTGATACCTGACGAGGAGACCGTGGTCTCTTTGTCTTTTGATGTCACTACTGAGGCGTCTGTTTTCGTTGAGAGCTTTTCCGAGGTCAGCTCGGTGACCCTCTCCGATCTGCCTCCTACACCCTCGACTGTTGTTGAGGAAGTTGCTACTCCAGATCCTATTCTGTCTGATGGTGGCTCTTCCATCTCCTCTGGGGATGGTCTACAGTCTCGGGGGACCGAGGCTGTATCTGCTGGTGTGTCTGTGTGTTCTCAGCCTCCCCCAGCCTCAGGGCGGGGCTGTGCGGGTTTGCTGTCTGCTCCGTCTCATCTGGCTAGGTTTGCTCCTAGTCGGTTGAGCCGGCCGGTCGCTTCGGCAGCGATTCCTCATCCCTCGAGTGAATCGTTTATTGTTCCACCTTCCCCTGCTAGTGTGCCGTCTAGCAGGATGGTGTTGGGACGTTGGCATCCAGGGCCTGCTGTTCGGCAGCGGTCAGTGACAGCCCCTGTTAGCTGTCACTCTCGGAACCTTCCTCCGGTGATTCCTCACTGTGTTCCGAGTCTGGGTGTCGATCGATGCTTGCTGTCGGTCTCAGAGGATAGGCAGTTGGGGCCGTCTGCCACACAGAGACCAATGACAGGTTCCTGTCATTCTTGGGAAATCCTCCGGTGTCTTCTCACCGTGTCCTAGGTCCAGCTACCGATCGACGTGCGCCGTCGGTCTCTTTAGAGGATTTGCAGGCAGGACCTTCTGTTTCGCAGAGGTCAGTGATGGCCCCTGGGCATCACAATCGGGACTATCCTCCGGTGTCTTCTCACCGTGTCCCTATTCTGTCTGCCGATCGACGTTCGACGTCAGTCTCTTCTGCGGATTTGGGTTCTTCTACCAGAAGGGTCCATTGGGAGGACACTCCATCGAGCGATACTGCTGCGACGGATTCTCAGGGTGACCTGAGCCAGGCCGTTTTGGCGCTCACCCGGTTGCTTTCTGGCAACCCTCAAGTTGGCCTCCCTGTGCCTCCTGAGGCACAACCTCCTTTGGTCGGTCGCCGAGATGTCTCGCCTGGCCCCTTGGATACTGCACAGTATTCACAGGAGGTTTCTGCTGGTCAACCCGAGTTGGGCTACGTCTCCTCTGCTACGGAGGATGACGAGTATCTTGAAGGTGATGGGGCCCCCCTCGTCAGTCTTGGGGCAGGCTTTGGATTTCGTCTCTGGCTTATTGCCGGACGTACAACCTTCCGACCAGCCTTCTGTGACCGTCCGGCCGCGGTCCACTGTGGAGCGCCGTAACCCTGTTGAGCCTTCTAGCTCCGGGGCTTTGCGTCCTCTGCAATCGGCTCAGGTTGTTGAGTCCTTCCAGGGCTTAGACGCCAAAATGCGTTCTAAGGCCCTCAAGGGTTCCTTCTTTTCTAGAGCTGATGCCTTTCTGCCTCCATCGCGGTTTCATGTTTACAATTCCGTCTCTCCACCAGTCTTCCAAGGGATGACTACTGTGGATGAGGATTCTTCTTCCCTCGGGTTGACTAAGCCTAAGTCGGCAGTTCTCCCGATGTCGGTAGTTGAGTCTATGGTGGGCCTGTCCCGAGAGATGCTGGGTATGTTACCTCTCGCGGACCATGTCGTCGCTGATCTGGCTGAATATTTTCCACCAGGGGAGTTTGATGACGCTCAGGCACCTTTTCGCGTTTTTTCACAGGCTCTTATGAACTTGACACATGCTCACACCTGTAACACGGCTAATTTGGAGCTGGCACGCCAGGATGCGGTGTTGGATTCTTTACCATCCCTTCCTTCTGAGCAACGTGCTGTTCTGAGGTCTGCCTCTTTGGTGGGACCTCAGTTGTTCCATGGTTCCGTGGAAGCTGTTCGTGGCGAAGTTCTTCGTCATTCGAAGGACCAGCTTTTGCTGCGACAGCTTGACCAACCTGCTGCTGCGGGTGGGGGTCATTCCAGGCCCGCCAAGCGTGCTGCTGCGTCTGCCTCGTTGGCGATGTCGGCTATGTCTTCGGCTCCGTCTGCTCCTTCTGCTCATAAGAAGCGCCGACGTGGCCAGGCTCGCTGGCAGCCTCAGGCTGGAAAGTCTCAGGACTCTGTCACTTCCCGGGGTGGTTTCTCCTCTCGGGGGCCTCGTCGAGGCTGCAAGTGAAGGTTCTCACCTCGATTCGCCTCCAGTCGGGGGAAGGCTGTCGCTGTTTTACGACCGTTGGACAGAGATAACGTCGGACTCTTGGGTCCTCGACGTCATTCAATCCGGTCTGCGACTGTCCTTCCATCGGCACCCCAGTTTATCTCGGGTGCCCCTTCCGACTCAGGTCCCTTCCGATTCTCTGCGTCGGGACCTTCTGGTGCACCTTCTGGTGCAGGAGATCGACAATCTCCTCTCCAAAGGGGCGATCGAGGTGGTCAGGAACACCCTTTCACCGGGGTTTTACTCGAGACTTTTCTTGGTGCCGAAGAAAAACGGCCAATATCGTTCTGTCATCGATCTGAGTACCCTGAACGAGTACATATTAGCTCCTCGTTTCAGTATGGAGATTTTCCGGTCGGTTCGACGTTCAGTTCATCAGGGCGATTTTTGCGGCCAGAATCGACCTGAAGGATGCCTACTTCCATGTACCCATTCATCTGGCGTCACGGAAATACCTTCGGTTCTCGTTTCGGGATCGAGTTTTTCAATTCAGAGCTCTCCCGTTCGGTTTGAACCTGGCTCCTTGGGCCTTCACCCGACTGATGTCACATGTGCTTGCTTTCCACCGCACTCAGTCCGCAGTGACTTCGTCAGCCTACCTAGACGACATCCTCCAACGGCACCACGATGCTGCTGTTCTGGAGTTCGATGTCCGGCAGTTTCTTTGCCTGCTAGCGTCGCTGGGTTTCAGAGTCAATCGCGAGAAGTCGGATCTTCTTCCTTCTCAGCGATTCCGTCATTTGGGGATGGATTTTGACACTCTTCACAATGTAGTGTCGGTCCCCCAGGCTCGGGCGACGATTCTTTCCGCCTTGACTCGGGACCTGCTTCAATCTTCCTCTTCTGTTGAGTTTTTGGCTTTGGATCCCTCATCTGTCAGACCATATTGTCCTACTTCTTTCGGACAATTCGACAGTAGTGGCCTACATACGGAATCAAGGAGGCACACATTCGATTCCCATGTATCGGCTGTCTCGGGATCTTCTTCTGTTGGTGCGGGATGTGAATGCTCGGGTGTCCATTCGACACATTCCCGGGCGTCTCAACGTCCTAGCAGACTCCCTGTCCCAACGCGTCAGTGTCCTTCCAACCGAATGGATGCTACATCGGTCGGTGTTTCAGGTGATTTGCAAGCAGTGGGGCTTTTCGCTACTCGCTGGAATCTTCAGGTAGAGACCTTTGTCTCCCCTTGTCCAGATCCTCTGGCATTTGCAGTAGACGCTCTGTCTCTGGACTGGACAGGTTGGATCGGCTATGCCTTTCCTCCTGCACCGATTCTTCCTCAAGGATTAGCGAAGATTCGTGCTTGCAGTTGCAGGATCATTCTGATCACACCCCTGTCTCCACTGAGGGTGTGGATCAATCTGCTGTGGCCTCTATTGGCCGATCGACCGACATCGTCTACCTCTACGTCGCGATCTTCTTTCACAGGGTCGTCCCAGGAAGTATCACAACAACCTGGCGAGCCTGTCCCTTCACGCCTGTCTTTTATCAGGTCCAGTCTCCGACGTAGAGGTTTTTCGAGAGGATCAGTGGAGTGCATTTCTGCATCGCGGCGACATTCCACTGGCATGACTTATGCCGCCAAGTGGAAGGTTTTCTGCCGCTGGTGTGCAGATCACAATGTGAATTACCGTGATCCGTCAATCGCTCAAATTGCGGATTTTCTGGTTTTTCTTTTTGACTCCAGGGGCCTCCAGCCTATTACAATTAAGGGCTATCGGTCTATGCTGTCTGATACTTTCTCTTATGTGGGAAAGCGGTACATCGGTCGTAATCTTTTTCTCTCCAAACTTATTCGGCACTTTTCTTTGAAGAGGCCTCGAGTTTTGCGTCTTACACCCAAGTGGAACTTGGCATGGGTGTTGCACTGTTTGGAGGGGGCACCATTCGAGCCTTTATCTGAGACCGACATGCGTTTTCTCACTTATAAGACGGTTTTTCTTCTAGCGTTTGCTTCTGCTCGTCGAGTCATTGAGCTTCATGCGCTATCTGTTGATTCTGCCTTCTTCCGAAATGAGGCTAACAGTGTCACCTCACTACTGATTGCTCTTTTCTGGCTAAGAATCAACTTCCTGATTCGGTACCTCCTCCCATCGGCATTCGGGCTCTCCCTGCTGTAGATGGCCGGAGGCCTCTTCTTTGTCCTGTTCGTGCGATCAAGACTTACATTACTCGCACTCAGTTCATTAGGAGGGGTCGGAAGAGATTCTTTCTGTCTCTCATTCCTAAGAGGCAGTCTATCTCTTCCCATTCTATTTCCAGGTGGATCTGTCTTGCAATCAAGCTGGCTTATTCTCGCTTTTCTGCGTCGGATCTTGTTTCGAACCGGCTTAATGCTCATGAGGTTTGTGCCATTTCTACATCCTGGGCGTTCTCCAATTCTGTTTCGCTCCGGGATGTTATGAATGCGGCTTACTGGAGGAATGCTTCTACCTTCTCCTTTTATCTCCGCCACCTTCAACAGCAATCTGAGGACCTTTATTCTTTAGGCCCTCTCGTTGCTGCTCAGGCTGTTGTGCACCCTCGTTCTCTATCTTCATTACAGGTTTTCGTTATTGTTCTCTGCCATCCTTGCTTTCGTTCTGCTACTCTTGTTGGTATTGGTTATGTGATTCACCTCCTCCTATTGTTTATTCAGCCAATTGTAAACAATTGTGAGTAGGTTGAAAAGAAATAAAAATTTTTTAGTAAATTTTGTTTCTTAACATACCTACCACAATTGTTTACCGGAGGCCCACCCTCCTTGGGGATATCTTTGATATCGATGCCTCCCCGCTAAATCACAAACTTCTCGTTGGCGGAAATACGGAATTGACGTCACGGTTGTTGCGCATGCGCTTGGTAAACGCAAGAGTTGTGCAGAGAGAGTACCTGTAATTTCGAGCGCTGGTCTCACTCGACCCTTTTTTCGATCTTTTTCGTGCTTTTGCACTCTAGTACTTTTCCAACTCGTTTGGAAAAGATTCTAAAAGCTCGAGTTAGTTCCGAAGTAGGGCTTGCACTTATGTTACAGCCAATTGTAAACAATTGTGGTAGGCATGTTAAGAAACAAAATTTACTAAAAAATTTTAATTTCCAGCGCACTACCACAGGGGTTCATACAGCTCTTGAAAAACCCTTGAAAATGAGTTTTTTCTTGAAAAACCCTGGAATTTGAAATTAGCCCTTGAGAAACCCTTGAACTTCCAGAAATCTCTTGAAAAACCCTTGAATACCAAGCTATTTCCTGGTCATTGTAAATATGTGTACTCGCCTTTTACTTGTTTGTTGCGCTTGTGTCGCTCAGTTATAAAAAACAATAAAAATGTATGGAACGTTTTACCAAGATTACTATAACACAGATCACACTTTGGGTACCAGTACTTCCTGACTTCCAAAGTCAGATCCGTGTCACATGAATCTTAGATTTTTAGAGCTCATACAACAAGCTGAATAGTATATGTAGCCCTTGAAAAAAAAGAAGAAGCCCTTGAAAAACCCTTGAGAAACCCATGAACTATGTGAGCAAATTTTTGTAAGAACCGTGTACCAGTTAACCAGCCTTTCTTGTGTCTAGATGGATTTTTAGACTTTTGCCTTGAGAGGCCATATATATTTCAATCCCACGTAATATATGAATACTTGTTAATGATAGAAAAAACAGTTTTCCAAGAATTTTTACATAGCCGAGCGTTCGGTTTGTTGCCTCCAAACAACACGAATGGTCAGTCAGTTAGAGTCATTTTTTAAATTTTGCACACTGCACACAATATAAAAGTTTATTATTTTAAATATTTTTTTTAATTTTTCCAAAAATTTCACAAAACCATATCATGTGACCCCCTCATTGGGACTAGCTTGATGAGCTTATTCCAATGAGAGGTCACATATGGTTTTGTTGAAATTTTTTTTAAATAATCTTTTTCAGCTGCTCAATTTGTATATTACATTAGCGGATGTGGCTGATTCATTAGGTAAATGATTCAAACAATGGATATGTTGGCATTTATTAAGGCCCCACAAAATAGATCTTCTGTTTCTCAGGCCATTTTTTTTGTAAAATTGCATGCACGCGTTTTTTTTATTTTTTATTTTTGTAATTATTTCTTTACCATCAAAAGTTCATATTCTTGATTTGTTTTATGTTTTAGGTCTCATAATCTACAGAATAGCATGGATGTTAGTGTTTTTCGTCCCTTGAGTGCAAGAAGGCTTTGCAATGCCTTGTTGCACTGAAGGGACAAATTAAAAAAAATCTGCTTCTTGAGATACAATCAGAATCTTTTGATATTTGGTATACAGCATCCTTTGAGGGTTCAGATTCAATTTGTTCGAATAAAGTCTATGGGTTGATATTTGTGTGTTCCTATGGGGTGGGGAGCAAATTTTAACAGTGCAGAATTTTAAACAACTTTGGTCAGGTAAGCACCTCAGGCTCCATGTGGCCTCTTGTGTTTTGTTTTAGAATCTGTTCCAACTTTTGAAATGACCAGATTATTTTATTATTGATTCCTTTTCCAGTGTAAAAAGTTTTCCAGAAGTTTGTGGTCACTGAATGTTTTTATCATAAAGACACATTGTTATTCTAGAGACCATTTATTTAACCCCCCTGGACACTGATGTCAAAACATCTAAATTTCAGGCAGAAAAAAAATTCCCATAATGCAACTAGAAATTTAACCAATTCAATCTCGTTTGACAGAGCTCATTGAGCTCTGTCAAACGAGGTTGAATTGGTTAAATTTCTAGATGCATTATGGGATAAAACAGCTTCATGAAATTTTGGTATTTTGACATCAGAGGGAAGGGGGTTAAAGCACATTGTGGGCTTATAGGAAGAGTTATAGCCTATTTTCATCAGTGGAATGATTTTTCAATTTCAAATCAACCGTTGGTAGTTGCCTCTAATTTCGTGTGATGGAAATGCTACGTCTGCTACTAAATGACAACAGGTATCAACTTCAAAATGTCAATAAAAACATCGAACACAGGTCAGTTTTTTTCAATGTGACGCTGCCTGAGAATCATTTTAAAATTTTTTTTTAGCCTAAAATACATTTTTAGCTCAACTTTGACGAAGTCAAATTTGAGCTATTGTTATGGCCCGTCGTCCGTCTGTCCGTCTGTCCATCTGTCCGTACGTCAACAATTGGCTATGGCTCGGGCTAGAGGTTGTATTTATGAACCGATCTTTACGAAACTTCTTGTGTACCTTTGTTATGACCCTGGTTCTTGTGTACCTTTGTTATGACCCTGGGACGGGAACGAGTGTTTTTAGGTGTGGTCCGAAATTCAAGATGGCTGCCAGTGGCCATTTTGTACCGATGATGCAAAAATCAGTTTTTTGTACAGAACTTCTGTATGAAAGTTCTGATTTGAATAAAGTTTTGTATAAATGTTTAGTACCATGGGATACATCACATATAATACGGGTTTTTTTCTCGTGCGTAAATTATGCAAATTAGACTGACTTTGATTTATTTAGTGTTACTTTCAGAGCTGTAAGTGCCAAGCTGCTATGGCTCGGGCTAGAGGCCGTATTTATGAACCGATCTTTACGAAACTTCTTGGGTACCTTTGTTATGACTGTGGGACGAGAACGAGTGTTTTTGGGTGCCGTCCGAAATTCAAGATGGCTGCCAGACGCCATTTTGTACCGACGATGCAGAAATCTGTTTTTTGTACAGAACTTCCATATGAAAGCTCTGATTTGAATAATTTTGTGTATGAATGTTTAGTACCATGGGATACATCACATATAATACGGCTTTTTTTCTCGTACGTAAATTGTGCAAATTAGACTAATTTTGATGTTTTTTGGGGTTACTTTCAGCACTGTAAGTGCAAATGCCAATACGGCTCGGGCTAGAGGCCGTATTTATGAACCGATCTTTACGAAACTTCTTGGGTACCTTTGGTATCATCATGGGACGAGAACGAGTGTTTTTGGGTCCGGTCCGAAATTCAAGATGGCCGATGGCAGCCATTTTGTACAAAATTAGGTGCAATCAGATTTTTGCACAGAACTTCCATATGAAAGCCCTGATTTGAATAATTATTTTGTGTGAATGTTTAGTACCATGGGATGCATCACATATAATACGGGTTTTTTTCTCGTGCAGAAATTATGCAAATTAGATGAACTTTGATTTTTTCAGTGCGACTTACACACAGTTAGTACACATGTCAATACGGCTCAGACTAGAGTCTGTATTTATGAACTGATCTTCACGAAATGTCTTGGGTACCTTTGTTATCACCTTGGGACGAGAACGAGTGTTTCTGGGTGCGGTCTAAAATTCAAGATGGCTGCCAGTGGCCATTTTGTACCGAAATTAGGTCTAATCAGTTTTTTGTACACATCTTCTGTACAGCTCTGACTAGAGGCCATATTTATGAACCAATCTTTTCGAAACTTCTTGGGTACCTTTGTTATCACCGTGGGATGAGAGCGAGTGTTTTTGGGTGTGGTCCGAAATTCAAGATGGCCACCAGCAGCCATTTTGTACCAAAATTAGTGCAATCAGTCTTTTGTATAGAACTTCTGTATGAAAGTTCTGATTTGAATAAATTTTTGTATGAATGTTTAGTAACATGGAATACATCACATATTGTAAGGGTTTTTTTTTCGTGCCGAAATTATGCAAATTAGATGAACTTTGATTTATTCAGTGCTACTTACACAATGTAAGCACACATGTCAATACGGCTCAGGGTAGAGGCTGTATTTATGAACCGATCTTCACAAAACTTCTTGGGTACCTTTGTTATCTCCTTGGGATGAGAATGAGTGTTTCTGGGTACGGTCCAAAATTCAAGATGGCTGCCAGTGGCCATTTTGTACCGAAATTAGGTCCAATCAGTTTTTTGTCACAAGTTCTATACAGCTCGTATTTATGAACTGATCTTCACAAAACTTCTTGAGTACTTTTGTTTTCACCTTGGGACAGGAACGAGTGTGTTTTGGGGTGCCTTTGTTATCACTGTGCTATGAGAACAAATATTTTGGGGTTCAGTCACACCCACTCTGGGACTCAAAGATTTTTTCTAGTTCAGCATCTGACTGTCACCCACCTTTACAATACTTTACCTATACATTTGTTACAGGCAACGGTCAGTATTCATGTACAGACCGTTACAATACTTTCTATGTACCTACCTTATCAGGTCATTACCTAGATGTTTGTCATTGCTGTGTCACATACTATACATGTACATGTCTTTGTCTTGACAAGTTGAGCTACAGTGTCATTGACACTTTCATTTTTATTATTTTGGTATTTTCCAGAAATCCAGGCTTCAGGGTCGAGGTACAGAAAGTGAAGAAAGTTTAAATAAGAGATTATCCACAGCAAAAGATGCACTAGATTATGGTAATTAAATTATATCATATTTAACAACATTAACTGTGGTCAGATCATTGCTCTCTCGGGGATAGTGTACTCTGTTTGCAATGAAGATTGAGTATCACTTTTGTTGAAATCATGCATTTCATGAATAAAAATGCCACTTAACATTTTTTAGCTCACCTGAGCGAAGCTCAAGGGGAGCTTTACTAATCACTTTCCGTCCGTCGTCCGTCGTCGTCCGTCGTCGTCGTCGTCCGGCGTTAACTTTACATTATCGACTTCTCCTCCTAAACCACTAGCCCAATTTTATTCAAATGTTGGCTAAATGCTTATTACCTAATGCCAATTCAGATTTGTTCAAATGAAGTTGCCCCTCCTCCTGGGTGGTGCCACGCCCCCAAGGGGCACCAAAATCTTTGTAAATCTTCTTCTCATGAACCAGCAGTAGCAGAGACTTGATATTTGGTGTGCAGCTTCCTTTTGA
The DNA here is from genome assembly GCA_031216915.1 of Pictodentalium vernedei. NCBI lineage: Eukaryota > Metazoa > Mollusca > Scaphopoda > Dentaliida > Dentaliidae > Pictodentalium > Pictodentalium vernedei. The sequence goes on from CM062294.1 coordinate 53,180,311, forward strand.
GGTGTAGACTCAGATTTGTTCAAGAGAAGTTTGTGGGGCTATACTTGGCGTCGTTATGGGGGGGGCAAAATTCTTTGCCCCGCCCAAAATTTCTATTTTCCAAACCGAGAGGCTGATTTGAACCAAATTTTATGTGAGGGCTTATTGGGTCATGAGTACTTGATTTATGCAAAAAAAATTTTTCCTGCAGCCCCGTGGGAACCGCAGGAGCTAAAAATAGAAAAAATTTAAAACGCCCATATCTCCAAAACTGCACGGCACCGAGAATTTTTATTTGGTGTGCAGCTTCCTTAGGACCAACAGAAAGGATTGGTAAAAAAAAATTGCCATCGGTTTTATCATAGGGTACAGTTTCGGGACTTTGAAAAAGTGCTGAGTCAGCACTTTTTAACTCTGTAGGCAATGGGAAAAACATTAAAAAATCTTCTTCTCCAGATCCAGCAGGCAGAATCTTTTGATATTTGGTATGCAACATTGTAGGGTGGATCTGATTCAAGTTTGTTCAAATCGGCCCCCTGGGTTCATATTTGGGCTCAGTATAGGAGCCCGATTTCGAACTTAGTGCATTTCAGGCAAATTTCTTAAAAAATCTTCTTCTCCAGATCCAGCAGGCAGAATCTTTTGATATTTGGTATGCAACATTGTGGGGTGGATCTGATTCAAGTTTGTTCAAATCGGCCCTCTGGGTTTATATTTGGGCTCAGTATAGGAGCCCAAATTTGAACTTAGTGCATTTCAGGCAAATTTCTTTGAAAATCTTCTTCTCCAGATCCAGCAGGCAGAATCTTTTGATATTTGGCATGCAACATTGTAGGGTGGATCTGATTAAAGTTTGTTCAAATCGGCTCCCTAGATTCATATTTGGGCTCACTATAGGAGCTTGAATTCGAACTTAGTGCATTTCAGGCAAATTTCTTCAAAAATCTTCTTCTCCAGATCCAGCAGGCAGAATCTTTTGATATTTGGTATGCAACGTTGCGGGGTAGATCTGATTCAATTTTGTTCAAATCGGCCCCCTGGATTCATATTTGGGCTTACTATAGAAGCCCGAATTCGAACTTAGTGCATTTAGGCAAATTTCTTAAAAAATCTTCTTCTCCAGATCCAGCAGGCAGAATCTTTTGATATTTGGTATGCAACATCGTGGGGTGGATCTGATTCAAGTTTGTTCAAATCGGCTTCCTAGATTCATATTTGGGCTCACTATAGAAGCTCGAATTTGAACTTAGTGCATTTCATGCAAATTTCTTAAAAAATCTTCTTCTCCAGATCCAGCAGGCAGAATCTTTTGATATTTGGTAAGCAACATTGTGGGGTGGATCTGATTCAAGTTTGTTCAAATCGGCCCCCTGGGTTTATATTTGGGCTCAGTATAGGAGCCCAAATTTGAACTTGGCGCATTTCAAGTAAATTTATTAAAAAATCTTCTTCTCCAGATCCAGCAGGCAGAATCGTTTGATATTTGGTATGCAACATTGTGGGATGGATCTGATTCAAGTTTGTTCAAATCGGCTTCCTAGATTCATATTTGGGCTCACTATAGAAGCTCAAATTCGAACTTAGTGCATTTCAGGCAAATTTCTTAAAAAATTTTCTTCTCCAGATCCAGCAGACAGAATCTTTTGATATTTGGTATGCAACATTGTGGGATGGATCTGATGCAAATTTGTTCAAATCGGCTCCCTAGATTCATATTTGGGCTTACTATAGAAGCTCGAATTCGAACTTAGTGCATTTCAGACAAATTTCTTAAAAAATCATCTTCTCCAGATCCAGCAGGCAGAATCTTTTGATATTTGGTATGCAACATTGCGGGGTGGATCTGATTCAAGTTTGTTCAAATCGGCCCCCTGGATTCATATTTGGGCTCACTATAGAAGCTCGAATTCAAACTTAGTGCATTTCGGGCAAATTTCTTCAAAAATCTTCTTCTCCAGATCCAGCAGGCAGAATCTTTTGATATTTGGTATGCAACATTGCGGGGTGGATCTGATTCAAGTTTGTTCAAATCGGCCCCCTGGATTCATATTTGGGCTTAATATAGAAGCCTGAATTCGCACTTAGTGCATTTCAGGCAAATTTATTAAAAAATCTTCTTCTCCAGATCCAGCAGGCAGAATCTTTTGATATTTGGTATGCAACATTGTGGGGTGGATCTGATTCAAGTTTGTTCAAATCGGCTTCCTAGTTTCATATTTGGGCTCACTATAGAAGCTCGAATTCGAACTTAGTGCATTTCAGGCAAATTTCTTAAAAAATCTTCTTCTCCAGATCCAGCTTCAGAATCTTTTCATATTTGGTAAGCAACATTGTGGGGTGGATCTGATTCAAGTTTGTTCAAATCGGCCCCCTGGGTTTATATTTGGGCTCCGTATAGGAGCCCAAATTTTAACTTAGTGCATTTCAGGCATATTTCTTAAAAAATCTTCTTCTCCAGATCCAGCAGGCAGAATCTTTTGATATTTGGTATGCAACATTGTGGGGTGGATCTGATTGTGATTCATGAACGTATTTATTTGTAAAGTTGATAGAATCTTAGACAAAATTTGCAGAAAAGATCTACTATAGAAGGGGTGGTATCCAGGGTGAACCGTTTACCCAAATCTAGCAGTACTAATGCATTATTCACACAAATCTCCGTTCAAATTTTATGACCCCTCATTGGAACACACGCATTCAGCTCATTCCAACAAAAGTCATATGCCATGTTTTCGAGACAAAAGAATAAAAATTTTAGTTATTCATGAAATTTTTAGGCAACTGTTGTCTGTTATTCACATTGCTTCATGAAATTTCAGTACTTTTAGAAGTTACCTCAGTAATCAAGGGTTAATTCCCCTTAATTAAATGTCGCCTCTAAAAAACAACCACTTTGCATATCTTACCTTTTTACCAGCATAACTGCCAAAACTTGTCAGCATTCTTCGCAAAAATCGCTATTCAAATTTAAATTTTTGTCTCTTAAACATACATGTACTTATCGCTTGTAAATACCCCATTGGAATGAGCTTTTTGAGCTCATTCCAATGAGAGGTCGCACACCATGCTTTTTTAGTCAAAAAAGCAATTTTTTAGTTATTCTAGAATTTCGTACGTAAAACACAGCTTTATGACTTCACATTAAAATGAGCTCTCTAAGCTTGTTCCAATCAACATTCACGCACTATGTCTTTCACACAAAAAATAAAATTTTCCATTTATTCAGGAATTTTGTTTGCAAGAACACTCTTACCCCCCCCCCCCTCCCCCCCACACACACACACAGACACACACATCTAAAAGTTAGGCAGCAAAAAAACAGTTACTTCAATTTTTAAATGCATTATAGGAACAACTTGCCTAATCAAATTTAAATACTTTTGCATCATTCTGTATCTAGAACAAACCATTTACCATATCTTTACGCAAAATTCTCCAGCATCATTCACAAAAAAACACCATTATTTATATATTCACATTTCTGTCTCAAAAATATACCTGATCTTCCCATACCCCTATTGGAATAAGCTGTTTGAGCTTGTTCCAATGATGATAAAAAAAACTAATATTTTGGAAAATTTGTGAAAATTTTTGTTTTCTTGCATGCAAATATGTACATGTAGCACATGGAAGATATCCACAGTTGGGGAGAGATGTCCAAGGCTATCTCTTCACATTCCTTGTTTGTGCTTCATGCTAAACCAGTTTGTCTGCAGAAATAAATTTGCTTTATTAAAAATCATTGGAGATTGGCCACACATCAATGATTTTAAATAAAACTAATTTTAGGTAACAAATGTTGAACTTCAAACAAAATCTATCACTCAACCAGTTAATGTTGATGAGGCATGACATGGTGAAGGTGACCTAAAATACTTCTTAGAGTCACTTTGTCAGGTGAGCGATTAAGGCCACGTGGGGCCTCTTGTTTTAGTTATATAAAGATTCATAAACACAATATAAGGCCCTACAAAGTAGATCTACTGGTTCGCAGGCCAATTTTTGTAAAAACTGCCTGTAGGCGGGTGTTTTTTTTAATTTCATTTCTTATTTTTGTTGTATTTACTTCTTTGCCATCAAAAGTTTATGCTCTTAGTTTGTTTTATGTTTTAGGCCTCATAATCTAGAGAATAGCATGGGGGGAGGGGGGGGTGTATTTTGTCTCTTGAGTGCAGTAAGGCTGCGCAGTGCTAAAAAGCATTACAAAAACTTGTTGCACTCAAGGAACAAATTTATCAGCTTTCTTAACCTGGGTAAAATATCAGACGTAAAGCATTTAATTTTTATTTTTTTTTAATTTGCATTGGTTATAAAAAGAGAGCATGTGGCAGCCAAAAGGACCATGCAGGAGGGCTGGCAAAACAAATTTTTAGCTTGACAAAGTCAAGATAAGCTATCGCCATCATGCGTGCGGAAGTCTGAGTCTGTGAGTCTGTTCACGTTTTCCTTTAGCCCAGGCCACACCCCATTGTCGCGGTTTGAGGTTATGTCTAGATGAGAACTTCCCCTTTTGGTCGCGATCAGTCAACTGTGATGGCTGCCCATGCCCAAAACCAGAAAACCTTTAGCACAGTCTACAGGTCATATTTATGAAGGGATTTCATGGTGACTTGGAAGGATTACTCTGTATAATATCTAGATGAGAACGTCCCCTTTTGGTCATGATCTGACAACCATAATGGCTGCCCAAGCCCGAAACCCAAAAACTTTTAGCACAGTCTACAGGTCATATTTAATACAGAGGGATTTCATTGTAACTTGGTAGGATGACTCTGTATGATGTCTAGACGAGAACATTCCCATTTGGTTGCGATCTGTCAACCTTGATGACTGCCTGAGCCCAAAACCCGAAAACCTTTAGCACAGTCTACAGGTCATATTTATGGAGGGATTTCATTTCATTGTAACTTGGTAGGATGACTCCTTAAAATGTCTAGATGAGAATGTCCCCTTTTGGTCATGATCGGACAACTGTAATGGCTGCAGGGGCCCAAAGCCCCAAAACCTTTAGCACAGTTTACAGGTCGTATTTATGAAGGGCTTTCATTGTAACTTGGTAGGATGACTCCAGATGATGTCTAGATGAGGACGTCCTCTTTTGGTCATTATCATTCAGCCATGATGGCTGCCCTGAGCCCAAAACCCGAAAATCTTTAGCACAGACTGCAGGTTGAATTTATGAAGGGCTTTCATTGTAACTTTGTAGGATGGCTCAGTATAATGTCTAGATGAAGACATCCTCTTTTGGTTGGGATGTGTCAACCGTGATGGCTGCACAGGCCCGAAGCCCAAAAAACCTTTAGCACCGTCTACAGGCCTTATTTATGAAGGGATTTTATTGTAACTTGATAGGATGACTCGTTTTGGAATAATTTCAATGTAACTTGGTAACTTTGGTTGACATACATTAACTGTGAAAGCCACATTAACCCACCCCTCACTTCTTTAGTACAGTCTACACCTCAAATTATTAGCTCATCTTGACAAAGTCAAGCTGAGATAATCTAATCGCTTCCCGTCCGTCGTCCGTCAACACCATGTTTTGGTCTTCTCCTCCAAAGCCACTGGGCCAATTCAAGTGAAAGTTTGTGTGAGTGATGGTCCCAAAGGGGCATTTCATTTTTGTTCAACTCAGTATGCCCGGCCCCATAGGGAGGGAGTGGGGGAAAATGCTCCAAAATATTTTTAAAATCTTCTTCTCAAGAACCAGTGTGTGCAATGACTTGATATTTGCTATGGAGCTTCCATATGAAAGTGTAGAATCAAGTTTGTTCAAACGAAGTTCGTAAAGTAATATTTGGCTTTGTAATAGGAGGGGTAAGATTTTTGGTCCCGCCCAAAATTTCTATTTTCTGAACCGATGGTCCGGTATGAACCAAATTTGGTTTGTGGTAGTATTGGGTCATAAGTACTTGACCCATGCAAAAAAAAAAATTCCCGCATCCCTCTGGGAACCCTGGGAGCTAAAAATAGAAATATTTTCAAACGCCCATATTTCCCAAACCCCATGGAACAGAGAGCTTTTATTTAGTATGAAGTATCCTTATGACCAGTAGAATTGAATGGTAAAAAAAAATTGCCATCGGTTATGTTAGGGTGTTCTGTAATGGGCATCGAAAAAATGCTGAGTCAGCATATTTGCAAAAATTAAAAAAAATCTTTTCTCCAGAACCAATCATCAGAATCTTTTGATATTTGGTATACAGCATTCATAGGGGGGTCAGATAAAAGTTTGTTGAAATAAAGCTCATTGGTTCATATTTGGGCTCTCTACAGGAGCCCGAAGTTTTAACATAGGGTAATATGGGGAATATTCTCTAAAAATCTTCTTCTTCAGAACCACCAGTCAGAATCTTTTAATATTTGGTATACATCATTGTTATGAGGGTCAGATTCTAGATTGTTCAAACCAAGTCCCTAGGTTAATATCTGGGCTTCCTACGGAAGCCCAAATTTTATCTTTGTTCAATATGGAGGGTAATTTAAAAAAATCTTCTTCTTCAGATCCATCAGTCAGAATGCTTTGATATTTGGTATGCAACATCTCTATGGGGGTCAGATTCAAGTTTGTTCAAATCAGATCCCTAGGTATATATTTGGGCTCACTATGGTAGCCCAAATTTTTACTTAGTGCAGTATGAGAAAATTTCTTTAAAAATCTTCTTCTTCAGATCCACCAGTCGGAATGCTTTTATATTTGGTATACAACATCTCTAGGGGGGTCAGATTCCAGGTTGTTCAATTCGAGTGCCTAGGTTAATATTTGGGCTCCATATGGGAACATGAAATTTAACTTAGTACAATATGAGGGAATTTCTTCAAAAATCTTCTTCTTCAGATTCACTTGTCAGAATGCTTTCACATTTGGTATACAACATCTCTAGGGGGGGTCAGATTCAAGTTTGTTCAAATCGGATCCATAGGTCAATATTTGGGCTCGCTATGGTAGCCCAAATTTGAACTTAGTGCAATTCGAAGAAATTTCTTTACAATTTCTCTTCTTCAGATCCAACAGTCAGTATGCTTTCATATTCGGTACACAACATCTCTAGGGAAGTCAGATTTAACTGTGTTCAAATCAAGAGCCTGGGTTAATATTTGGGCTCTCTATGGGAGCCGGAATTGGCCATTTTGCTGAAGAATTAAAAATTTTGTATTCAGTACCCTCTAGAGGTACTAAGATTAATCCACATAGGTTGTATCAAGGGGCTTCATAGGGGAGCTCTGCATTTTACTTATGATCAGCTGAAGAAAAGGCATGATGCCCAGATTATTTTTGTCACTCCTGAGGGACTCAAGGATTGACAGTGTAGTCTATGGTGATGGCTTGCTTAATGTAGACTCATTCTTGGACTCTGTTTAAATTGTGTTCTGTACAAGATGAGCGCTTCAGGCCCCGTGGGGCCTCTTGTTTTTATTGAAAACATAGCATACAGGGAACAGAAATTAACATATTCTCAATTATCACAATTCTTGTGGTATTTCATAATCCTTTCATAAAAATTGAACCTTATCCTTTTCATCAAACACAACACACAAGTTAAGCTACAGTGATGAGGAAGAGTTATACAATTTATAATAAAGATGTAATCATTTCATCTGATTAACTCTCGTTAAGATTTCTTTGAAGTCTATCCGTCAATCATTCAGGAGTTTTAATCTGCACACAGCTGGACTTGTGGATTGTTATGGTGGTATATGTGCCAATAGTCGTAATCGGTAGCAGGGGGTTACAAATTTTTTTAAAGAAAATCCATTGCAGAAGCTGGCATATCTATATTAGGGTTAGAAAAAATTGTTTTCTGTTTTCTCATGTGTTCTATTACTGTTTCTATCCGTGGTAAGTTAGAAGTGCTTTGGTGGACCATTTTATCATGCAGGGCAGAAACCTCATTTCTATAACCACTTTCAATTCCTTACATGCTGCTGGCAGATATTCCTGACCGGAACAGGACATTTCTTGCCACTAAAATAAGTAAAAAATTGAGCACATTTAACAAAATTTTCCCATGCAAATTGTTTCAATTTTTTTGACCAGTGATTTCTCGGGTCAACTTTCCATGAATTTTCATCAAATCTAGTCATGGCTGCTGTGCAGTATCCATGACTAGATATGATGAAAAACATTTTAAAAATACCGAGTGAGTTAAGAGTTAAGGTTGTCCTGTATTTTCTGGAGCAGATTGTGAGACACAGTCATTTGCGTAGCACCCGACCCTCACCCCAAGTGAATACATTTCAGAAATCTATGTATTATTCACAAACACGTGGGTAATTTTCCCCACTATTCTTTTATGCCAAATATATGCCTCAAATCTCATAGGAACCCAGGGAAGTTCAGCAGTGTTTGTCAACTGTGGTAAACAAGCTCTGTTTTAGGCCACACAAAGTAGATCTTCTGTTTCTGGGGCCATTATTTGTAAAATTGCATGCGGGCGAGCAGTTTTTTATTTTATTTTTTATATCGGTAATTATTTCTTTGCCATCAAAAGTTCATGTTCTTGGTTTATGCTTTAGGCCTCATGATCTACAGAATAGCATGGGTGGTGATGTATTTTGTCCCTTGAGAGCAAGAAGGCTTTGCAATGCTAAAGCATTGCAAAGCCTTCTTTCACTCCAGGGACAAATTTATCAATGTTTTTAACTTAGGTAAAATATCAGACATAAACCATTTAATTTTTATTTTTTTTAAGTTTACATTGGTTATAAAAAGAGAACATGTGGCAGCCAAAATGTCCATGCGGGTGGGCCTGAGAAACAGAGTTTTAATTTTTTTAGGCCTTACTGGTAAAATAGGACCCAGTCACCAAGAAGAGTCCATGGACTCTGTATTTCTGAAGGCACTTGCCACTAGTCATTTGATGTAACAAAAATGCAGAGAGAAAATACCCAGGCGATATTTTATGTCAGCTTTTTGTTACATCAAATGACCGGTGGCGAGTGTCCGTGTTACTTCCAACATTTTGACAATTCCTCGTATTAGCGTGTGTACACCGAATTCCGTACCGATACCAAGGTAAATCAATCGAAATATGCCAATACCGAAACTGAACTTGAACTTTCAATACTGCTCATCTCTAGTTATTTGACACTTATAAGAATTGATTATGCCTCATTTGTTTGTTATTTATTTGATTTTTTCTCGTGAATTTCAGCTGAGATTCCAGGCAACTATAATCATGTCATAATCAATGACAAATTGGATGAAGCATATGAGAAACTTAAAAAAGTTTTAATGTCTGTAAGTAATGAAACAAAAAGTTAATTTAATCACTTTTAAACTAATTATAAATCACAATAATATTTTGAACATATGGCATTTTAAATCAAGAGATGATTGATGTAGAATGATATGATAATGACTCATCTATTTGGAGAATGTGGTGGGGGGGGGGGCACAGTGGCTTAGTAGGGAGAGGTGCAGGCTGCAAGCCAAGAGGTCCTCGGTCCGAATATCCCACCTGTGGCAACTGCATTATGTTCTTGGGCAAGACACTTCACCCCCCATTGCCCACTTGTGGGCACAGTGGTATTGTGTAATTAAGGCATACTGCACATCGATGGTGCACCTGTCTTCAACCACTGCTAACCCTGCTTGTGTGGAGTTCATATGTAAGGGAGCTGACAGTTGCTCACTGTTGCTCGGTGGTTCTTTCCCAGTACTCTGTGTTCCTCCACCCGTAAAACTGTCATGGTCATGATTAGCCATTGTGCATAAATATGTGGACTTACAACACCAATAAATAACAATAAATTGGAGACTGTAGCCGAGGAGTTGAAAAGACTAGTAACATAGTAATATGATGTCAATGAAATAGTACTTTTATTTGGAAAAACATATTTTTTTCATATGCTTAATTTGTAAATTATGTGTGTGTGTGTGTGGGGGGAGGTGGGGGGAGGGGAGGAAAGGAGGATGCAGCTGATTTGTTAGGTAAAGGGTTAAAGAATGGATTTCATGATGAGAAAAGCACGAAGTTATGGAATAGCTGTCTTTCCACAATGCAGAGTTGTTGTAATAGATTTTTGACATGAGCACTTTGCTGCAAACAGGGTGGCGTGAAACTTTCTTTCCTGTTGTATAGATGCAAGGTGGATGAACCAATTCTATAATGATTTAGTCACTGCATGGTCTGTTAAGTATTTAAGTTCTGTTGATAGTTTTTTCATTTTGTAGGAGTCATTTCACAGCATGCATGAAGCATGAATATTACTGATCATAGATAGAATACCCAAATAGGCCCAGAGTGGATAATTAGGTTTTAAAGGCTAGAGTATGGAGAGTAAGGCCCCACTAAGTAGATCTTCTGTTTCTCAGGCCATTTTTTGTAAAAATTGCATGTGGGCGGGCCTTTTTTTATTTTATTTTTAACTCACCTGACTGAAAGTCAGTGGGAGCTATTCTTGTCACTTGCCATCTGTCGTCCATTAACTTTTGAAACTTGTTTTCTTCTTCAAAACCACTGGGCCGAATTCAAACATATATTGCACAGACCATCTTTGGCGTATACTCTTCCTACTTGTTCAAGTGAACCTGCTACCATTTTGGGGCTCAGGTTAATGCCCAAAAACCTAAAAATCTTTAAAAATCTTGTTCTCATGAACCACCAGAGAGAATATCTTGATATTTAGTATGGGACTTCCTTTGGAGGTGAAGATTAAAGTTTGTTCAAAGGAAGTTTGTAGCTTAATATTTGGGCTCTCTTTGGGAGCATGCCCATTTTGGGCTTTGCCCAACATTTGTATTTCAAGAACCGATGTACTGATTTGAACCAAATTTAGTAAGTAGTATAATTGGATCATAAGTACTTAATTGATGTCCCCAATTTTTTTTTCTCACAGCCCCATGGGAACCCCAGGAGCTAAAAATAGGGAAAAATTCAAACGCCCATATTTCAAAAACTGCATTGTCCAGTATATTGTTTTTTGGTAGGCAGCTTTCTTAGGTCCATTGGAATCGGGGTGCCATATGAGGATGTCCATTTTAACACTGTTGGCAGTGGGAAAATGCTGAGTCATCATCTTTCTTGTAATTCATAAACTAATTTGAAACTTGTCTTTGAAACCACTGGGCCAAATTCATTGATATATGGCACAGACCATCTTTGGAGTATACCCTTTCTACTTTGTTCCAATGAAGCTGCTGCCATCTTCGGGCTGGGGCTAATGCCCCAAAAGCTTAAAGATCCTTAAAAATCTTCTTTTCATGAAGCACCACAGATATGTGGTATGGAACGTCCTTTGGTGGTGAAGAATAAAGTTTGTTTAAGGCCAGTTGGTAGGTTAATATTTGGGTTCTCTGTGGGAGCATGCCCATTTTGGGCTCCACCCAAAATTTGTGTTTCATAATTAAATGGGCTGATTTGAACCAAATTTGGTATGTAATCCAGTTTGGTCATAAGTACTTGATTGCTGCCCGAAAAAATTTGTTCTCAGCCCCATTGGAATCCCTGAGTTAAAAATGGAAAAAAACTCAAACACGCATATTTCAAAAACTGAATGAACCAGAATATTGTTTTTTGATCTGAAGTTTCCTAAGGACCAATGGAATCAGATATATCTAAAAAAAATTGCTATTGGGTTTTGTCATAGGTTGCCGTATGGTGAGGCCTGTTTTGACACTGTTGGCAATTGGAATATGTTGTGTCATCATCTGTCTTGTGCTCCATCAACTAAGTATTCTTCTTCAAAACCTTTGGGCCAAATCTAAACTAATTTGGTACAAAACATCTTAATGGAGTATACTCTTATGAATTTTTCCCCAAAAAGTTGCTACTCCCCGTGGGGCTGGGCTATTGCCCCAAAAGCCTAAAATATTTTTAAAATGTTCTTTTCATGAACTACCACAGAGAATGCTTTGATATATGGTATGAAACATCCTTCAATGGTGAAGATTGAAATTTGTTCAAGGCAAGTTGGTAGGTCAATATTTAAGCTCCCTGTGGTAGCATGCCCATTTTGGGCTCCACCCAAAATTTCCATTTTATGAACCGATGGGCTGATTTTAACCAAATTTGGCATGTAGCATAAGTGGATCATAACTTCTTGATTTGCACCCCATATTGTTTTTTTGCCATGCCATGGGAACCCCAAGAGCTAAAAATAGGAAAAAATCAAATGACCTTATTTAAGAAACTCCATAAACCAGGATATTGGTTTTTAGAATGTAGCTTCCTTAGGACCAGTGGAATCAGATGGACCAAAGAAATATCTGTCGATTTTGTCCTGGGGGGCTGTATTTGGATGCCCAATTTAACACTGTTGGCAATGGGAGAATGTGGCGTCATTATCTTTCTTGTGCTGTATCAACAAAGTATTCTTCTTTAGAACCTTTGGGCCAAGTCTAAACTCATTCGGTACAAAGCATCTTGGTGGAGTTTACTCTTCTGATTTTTTCCCCAAAAGTTACTATACCCCTTGGGGTGGAGTTAATGCCCCATAAGACTAAAATGCTTTAAAAACCATCTTCTTACAGCCACTTGTAATAATGCTTAGATTTCTGGTATGGAACTTACTTTAGTGATGCAGATTCAAGTTTTTTTCAAAGGAACTCGGTAGGTCAAAATTTTGACTCCCTATACAAGGATGCCCATTTCTGTCTCCACTCAAAATTTCTATTTCCAGAACCAGTGGGCTGTTTGAACCAGATGTGTAATGTAGTACAACTGGGTTACTGGGTTATAAGTACTTGATTTATACCCGAAATTTTGGGGGGAGTTGGAGTAGAGAGAACAACAGAGAAACAAACAAAAAATTTGTACGGACACTTTTTTTGAGACTTCACAGAACAGAACTTTGTTTTTGTCTAGGAAGCTTTCCAAGGACCATCAAAAATGAATGGCCAAAGAACTGCCTCTGGTTGTGTCATGACAAATCAAATGAGAGTCCCTAAGGGGTCTTAATCCAATGTGAGCCCCAATTTCAATGGCTGATTTTAAATATTTGCAAACTATGTCCCTCGGGGAACCCAAATTTTAATTCAGGGCAATATGAGGAATGTTCTTTATAATCTTCTTCTTTAGATCTGCCAGATAGAATCCTTTGATAGTTGGTACAGCTTCTTTATAGTGACCAGATTCAAGTTCATTCATTACAAATCCCTGGGTTCATATTTGGGCTCCTCATAGAAATTTTAACTTAGTACAATATGAAAAAAATGCTTTAATCCTTAAAGACCCATTTACGACTTTTACATCCTCAGAACAGGTACCCAAAACATGCAGTCAAGAGAAGATCCTGCTGAAAATAAATATATTACCTTGGCAGTGGTTTCTAGTCATGTCTTGGCTTCCTAACTGGGCAGCCAAGACTTGACTAGAAGTCACTGCTTAGCTACTGGTAGTGTGCAGGTGGTGGTCTAGTGGGTATTCAAGAAATTTGTCCTGGCCCTTAAGGGTTAAAAGTCATTTTCAGATCCACCTGGCAGAAACTTTTCATATTTTGTATACACCAACCTTGTGGGGGCCGATTCAAGTATGTTCAAATCAAGTCCATGGGTTCATATTTTTGCTCCCAAATCATAAGTTGTAATATGAGCAAGCCAGAAAATAAGCAGACTGACATCTGCAAAATGAGGTCCCCAGATGGTGAATTTAGTGATGCTACCCTGCAAAGCAGGGTAGCATCACTAAATTTACCCTCTGTGAACCTCAATCTGAATCAGGAATCTCAAAACTAAACAGAAAGAGGTACACAGAGGATAAGTTGCCTCACTGTATGGGATAGCATCATCAAATTCACCCTCTGGGGACCTCATTTTGCAAATGTCAAACTGCTTATTTTCAGGCCTGAATATGAGGAATATTTCTCGCCGATCTTCTTTATATCCACCAACAGAGTCATTTGATTCTTTGTAAGAAAACAAATTTTATTTCAATCGAATGGTCTCTTTTCATTAATGATTATAAATGTTTATAAGTGTGTAATGACACACAACCAGAAAGCCCTAATTTATCACAATTCTCCCCCCCCCCCCCCACTCCCCCTTCCATTTCGGTCATGTCCTTGTTGACTCTGCCATTTTACTCCATTTCTTCACACAGCTGATGGCCTCTAGAAACACTGACTATTTCACCAAATGTCAACCCAAAATTTTACCCAACCTAAGTTAGCTTTTCAGAGGAAAAACTTTTTGTCGTTTTTCAGCGTAATTTGAAAGCCAAATGTAGGATTGTGCTGGGAGTGGTGGTTGAAAAACAGACATATTTTTATACTGTACCAATGACCCAGACATAGCTGGTGCTTACTCTTAAAATATAGGGCCAAACACAAATTTTGCCCCCCAATCCCCAAAATTTGCATCTAAAACCAAAGAAAACATGTCCTGAATGGCCCTCCACACTTCACCTCTACTGCGCATGCGCAGTGTCAAGGACGTTCCGAAATTGGCGCCATTAATCATTCTAAGTTTGGCCCTTCATCAGTTAACATCTGACTGATCTTTGTGCTTGTAAATCTCAGTTTAAATGATGCCAGACACATAAATATTAGTGAAATGGTGATTCTAAGGAGGATAGAGAAGGAGGAGAGGAAAAATGTGTGACAGAATATTATCAGGGCTGTAACTTAAAATTTTTTAATGAAATTATGTTAAGTTACCTATTTTCGAGTCAGCAGCCATTTTGTTGTCATTCTGATTATTTAGTTACACTGATTTTTCAGTGTTTTCCTCTCTCCCTTTCCTTTAAGTCCCCTCTTGCTATTCTCCCATGCTTTTGGCATAGTTTCTGTAATTATTATTACTAAATTTTCTTGGGAGTTTTAGCTGAATAACAGAATGAATTCTGTTCTTTTCCCCATGTTTACGTCTTCACCTACAGGTGGTTAGGCGTTGTGTTCTGCATCTACCATCTGATGTTCTGCAGTTTCTTCCCTGGAAGTCTCTGTTTTGCATCAGATAGTGTATTTTTGGTAACTGATTCCGGGCCTGGGTGCCTGGAGTCTTATTTTAGTGTTTTTACATTCATTGTTTACATTTACAACAGCCCTCTGTGTGAGGGGGGGATTTCTTGAAAATAATATCTTGATGTTATTTTAATCATAACTAGATACATTATTATTGTTCGTAAGTGTTGAATAAATTGTTTAAAATATTTTTAAAATTTTTGTCCACACTTAGGCTTGGGATCCATAGGGGCTCAACGTTACTTTTCAGAAACTTGGGCTGTTCTGAAAAAATATTTTTTCAAAATATTTTGATTTCAATTATTTTTTCTATATTAATGGATCATATTATTATTATGTATTTTGATTGCCAGGGGTTGGTGCGAGTACCAGGACTTGTTTTCTTTTCACATTGAAAGGATTTTGATCAATTGTAATAAGAGGAAGTCTTCCTCTGACTTTTATAATCATTCTATATGTGGTCAGTGTACTCGCATTAACTCCTGTTCTGTATCGTATGATTTCGATGACAACATGGGAAGCGTATGTCACGGTATGTTAGTGGGGAATTGGACACTCCGGTCCTTTCCCCGCAGGGTCACTCTACTTTATCAATTTCTATTTCAGACGATCAAGATTAGGGTGATGTCTCTGTGATGTCTTCCAACAGTGTGCCTCCGTCGTCACAATTAATGAAGGGCTAGCGGAAAAGTGCTCATGTAAATACGCCAATTGCCTAAGAGGACCCTAGTAGGTTCGACGGCCTTTGACGTCTGCTAGCTCGCCCGGTGTAGCGTCCATTAATCGAATGGTTCGGCAGCCGGGTTCGTCCGTTGCGGTCTAGAAGGAGTTTTGGGGTGATGCGAGCACTATAAATCAACCAAATGCACACCCAGTGACGGCGGATTAGAGGGAGAACGGAGGAAGCCTTTTAGTCCGGTTTATAGCTCGTTCTGGTCCATCCGGACGGCGAGCGAGAGAGGCCCCTCTCTCGTACAACAACATCTGGCCCCAGATGTTGTGGTACAAATGTTTCGCATTCGGAGCATACGTCCGTCGCTCGGGATGCTCCGACATATAGTCAGTCCGGAGTAGACTGTCAATAAGGCTTCCTCATTCTAATGGTAGCGCACACGACCGCTCTTGGCTACGTGACCTCGGATATCCAGTCAGCTTCGCCAGTCAGAGAATCATCGGCGACCGGGTCACACCATCCGGTAGCCAGGGACACGAGGCCTGCAGACTCCGGACGTTCGCATAGGAAAGTGTGCGGGAGTCAACGTACACGGAGCTTCCGGCGGCAATGCATCGTAAGACTGCTACTGCACAGGCCTCGGGAACGGACGTGCTTTCCTAAATAGCACAGTTTATCGCAGCATCCCAGCATCAACTGAATCTGTCGCATATTTTTTATCCGACGATGCTGGGTCGGGACGCTCCGCGGAAGCGGGTACGGACGTCCGAAAATTTCATCCGGTCCGACGGGATACCGAAAGGGATTTGGAGGATTTCGAGCTTTCCCTTTCGGAACAACATATGTTGTTGTGTATGTCATCTGACTTGATTTTCTACAGCTTCTTTCGTCGGACCAGAATGCTGCGATGCCGGATAAGAAACTGATAGCGTCGGTGGACTTAGAAATTTTTGGTTCGGTTCAGGGACATCGTCCCTCAGTTCCGACATAGTCCAATAATGTCACACAAACTTTCGAATTATTGAACGACGCTATATATATTATTATTATATGCTTGCTATAACCAAGCATTTCTGGTTTCTTGTTCGCAAAGTTACAGAGATGTCTTTCAAAAGTGTGCCTCTGTCGTCATAGTTAATGAAGAGCTAGCGGCAATAAGTGCTCATGGAATATGTCTATCGCCTAAGAGATCCCTTGTAGGATCGACGGAGTGACATTCGCTAGCTCACCCGGTGTAGCGTACATTCATCGAATGGTTCGGTTGCCGGGTTCGTCCGTTGCGGTCTAGGAAGGAGATTTGGGTGATGCGAGCACTATAATTACTTTAGTACTCACCCAGTGACGGCGGATTGAGGACAGATCGGAGGAAGCCTGTTAGTCCGGTTCCTGGCTTGTCCAGGTCCGTCCGGGCTGTGAGCGAGAGAGGTCCCTCTCTCGTCCAACAACATAGGGGTCCGCATGTTGTGGTTCAGATATTTTACGTTCGGAGCATATGTCTGTCGGTCGGGACGCTCCGTTATATTGACAGTCCGAGAGACTGTCGATAATGCTTCCTCATCCTCACAGCAGGGCACACGACCGCACATTGGCTACGTGACCTCGAGTATCCGATCAGTTTCGTCATTCAGTGATTCCACGGCGAATAGGTCACGCCATCCGGTAGCCAAGGGACACGAGGCCTATACACTCCGTTCGCTCGCATATTGGTAGTATGCACGGGGTAACGATCACGGAGCTTCCAGCGGCAATGCATTGTAGGACCGCTTCTCCTCAGGCCTCAGTGACGGACGTGCTATCCGAGTTAGCACAGTTGTTTCGCAGCATCCCAGCAATCGACAGTTTCTTAGTCGAATCAGGAATTATCTGACGGCGCTGGGTCGGTGCGGTCCGCGGTTGCATCAGGTACGGATGACCGAACGCTTTATAGGGTCCGACAGGATGGCGAAAGGGATTCGAAAGAAAGAGTTTTCCCTTTCGTACCATCGGAAGCTGCCATTCATATCTTCTGGCATTATCTTCCAGTGATTGTTATTTCGGACTACATTGCTGCGATGTTGGATAAGAGACTTATAGCGTCATTGGACACGGAATTTTGGATTGGTTCAGGGACATTGTCCCTGACTTACCGACACAGTCCAATAATGTCATTACAACATGTGTTTTATTTTTCGACGCTATATATGCATATAAACCTGCTACCAAGCATGATAGTTTAGTTTCTTGTCCGCAATGCTCATTTCTGCCGTTTTATCATTTATACGAATAATTTATTTTGGCAGAGCAGGGCATACCGAGAGTTCATATGCGTCTAGACAGCGTGGTTAAAGACTGGAAATATTCTTTTTTACCGTCTATGTCTTTTCCAACCACAATGTTGGAAACGACAATGATGTCTAGTAGACTTAACTTTGACGCTTTATCATACGTAATCCACCTTACTGAGGTGTTATCATTACGTCTTCAAGAAAAGATTTACGGGATATTATTCTCAATGTGATTTCTTTTGAGGGCAGTAGTTTGTTCACGTATAACTCCGCCCTTCAGTGGCTGATTGGAGTTGGTTAGACGTGACGCAGCCCTAGCTACATCCACGCGCGTGGATAGTAAGGTGATGAACTCTCTCAGAGTCGCTTCGTTCTCGGAGAAGCCTCTCTTCGACGGCAACTTTTCAGCAATCCATGAATTGCTCGATTTACACGTTCTCTTGTCTATCTAGTGTTACAAGAGATTCAGACTGGGGCAAACATTCGGTGGTTGACTCAGAGAGTGCCACTGCAGTTGCCGGATCCGAGTGTTATAGTTATGACGGTTGCCAGTCAAACAGTTTGGGATATAATATTGATCCCAACGGATTCGAAGTGCCAGGGTCTTTGGGTTCCGCAGTCTCTAAGCAAGCAATTATCTTCCGTGGAATAATGTTTTTTAGGCTTGCTTTATGTCATTGCATGAACATTATTCAGAAACGCATGTCCAAATCCTGTCCGTTAATTCGACAGTAGTGGCGTATCTCCGGAACCAGGGAGGCACTCATTCGTTTCCGTTATTCAATTTAATGGAAAGAATCCGTCTGTTGGTTATAGTACACCAAGTTCTGTTTCGGTCCGTCATATTCCGGGTCGTCTGATTGTTTTACCGGACTCCCGTTCACTTAGGGGTCGCTTGTTGCCGTCAGAATGGACTCTCAACAAACAAGTATTCAATCAGATTTGCTATCTATGGGAGCGCCCAATGATAATTTATTTACGACACAGCTTGCTAATCAATTGCAGACGTATGTGTTGGCTTGTCCGGATCTCTGAGCTAATGTTGTTTACGCTCTATTGATCTAATAGGACGGAATGATAGGATACGCGTATCCTCCGGCGCTGTTGTTTCAGCAGGTATTGCTAAGATAAACAACCACAATACATTTCTGTTGATAGCATCTCTGTCTTCACAGAGACCGTGGGTAATTTACTCTGATGTCTACTGTGGGACTTAACGCGAAATCTTCCTCAATGAGAGGATCTTTTTTCGCTGGGTAAATCGTGTCATCTTTATCACAACCCGCAAGGTCGCAACCTTCACGTATTCCGTTGTGTGGTCCGTATTGCTTTGTAAGCATTGTACTGGACGAGCTTTGGACGCGATTTCTTACTATAGGAGATCCTCTTCTTCGCTATTCTATATGGCTAAAGTGGAGGCTCTTCCGTCGTTGGTGTAGGGATCACTATGTTCATATTGTTGATCCCTCCATACTACTCATTGCAACTTTTTAGTAGACTTGTTTGACAAGATCTACTGCAGCCTGTTATTATTAAGGTTATAGGTTTATGTTACCTCATACCTATGCACTCTATGATAGTTTACAATTGAGTCTTATGTCTCTTTATCTAAGTCAGTTAGTAACTTTTTGATAAATAGACTTAGAATCTTTAGATTAAATTCCTATATGGAATTTGACTTCGGTTCTTATTTAGCTAAGTAATCATTTGAGCCTCTGGAAACAGTAGTTTTCAAATTCTGACCTTTTAGACAGTAATTCTGTTGGCTTCTCTTTTACTGAAGAGTCAGTGAGTTTCATGCACTATCGATGGATGATTTTCACTTTCGTAGTTTCGGAATCACTACTTCCTTTACTATTTAGGTTGGATTTTTGCATAAGAGTTAGGCTCCTAATATCCGGAACCTATTGTTATTAAGGTCCTTCCGTCTTCGTACGGGCATAGGCCTTTACTCTGTCCAGTTAGAGTTTATGTATTTATAAACAGATATCTGTTTATTACTACGGGCGTAAGCTTCTTCTGTCTTTGATGCCTAATAGAAGGACGTTACGCTCCATTCTATTGCTAATGAATTCAATTAACTATAGGTACTGCTTATGGTATATCATTGACTCAGCAGTTGTGCTTAAGATTTCGGCTCATGAAGTAAGAGTTCTTCTACATCTTGGGCTTACATTAATAGTGTCGCTATTATAGATTTTTTAAGGCTGCTCATTGCGCTCAGCCATCCACATTCATGAATTTTTATCTCAGAAATATCGAGTCCATTTCTGGAGGCCTCTATTGTTAGGTCTATTATCTACTGCTCAGAATGTCATTCACTTAACAGTTGCTACTATAGCTAGGTAGGCTGTCTGTTTCGGCAGTGGCTCCGTTCTGCTGCCCTCTTCGCTCTGGGCTATTTGACCCAGGGCAAGAAAAAGGGGGGGGGGGGGGGGGGGTGTTCCCTTGGGTCACCTGTTTTACTATGAAAACAAGGGGATACCTCCTCCGGAGTTAGTAATTCTGAGCTGTTATTGGGATGGTTGTTTAGTGAGAAGTTTATGTTTTAAAAATTCATTCAAGTCTTAGTTTTTAAAGTATAGCTTTTGAATATAGCACGTGTCAACGGACATGATTATGCAATCCTCAGACACTTTTAAGGAGTATAAGAGTCTCTCTTCTTTAGACTTACTTTATTTATTGGCTTACTTTAAAAATTATTAGTATAAGGATTATATTGGATATTAATAGAGTACATGGATGTATGATGCTCAATTTTGGAAGGTGTTGTATCTTTCTAATAATAAGAAAGATACATGTAAGGCCTATTACTTCTTTTTCCCTAGAGGGGATGACTCTATTTTATATTATTGAGCGTATTCCATCTTGCTCTATGTCCTTGGCCCTCCAGCCTTTTTACTATTCAGCTATGTCTGGGTCATTGGTACAGTATAAAAATGTTAAAAAATTTATAGTAATTTCTATATTTTTTATACTTACCAATGACCCAGACGGGGATGGCCCTCCCAGGAGTTCGGAACTCTTGCCTCCCCGCTGAGTACATAGTGCTTACCAGGCACTGGTTATTAGAATGATTAATGGCGCCAATTTCGGAACGTCCTTGACACTGCGCATGCGCAGTAGAGGTGAAGTGTGGAGGGCCATTCAGAACATGTTTTCTTTGGTTTTAGATGCAAATTTTGGGGATTGGGGGGCAAAATTTGTGTTTGGCCCTATATTTTAAGAGTTAGCACCAGCTATGTCTGGGTCATTGGTAAGTATAAAAAATATAGAAATTACTATAAATTTTTTAACTTTTAGAGCCTTTTTTGTGACAGTCACTGCACACTGTACAAGGTGACACTTCCTCTTTACGTAAATCTTTCTGATTCCCCAACACGAATGCACTTACTACTCGTAGGCAACTTGATTCATGTCAGCATTTTAGGCTTACTTGAGCCTCTGGTTATTATATACCAGAGTTTTTGCTTCAGCATCTGTCATCTCCCATTTATCTAGTCCCCTTTGGTCACAATTATTCATTACTATATAAGTTAATGTGATGAATTGACGGTAAAATGATCTGAGGTTTGTGGCTTGGAGCTTATGTTCAACCGAGATGTGAAGCATCGAAGTTGAACATACGCTCTGAGCCACAAACCTCAGACCATGTTACCGTCAATTCATCGCAATAATGTATATGTTCCAATAGACACTACCCATAGCCCAAAACCTACATCGTGAAACACGAGAGGCTTATTTACTAAACTTGTGATCGTTAAAAGTTGCCTTGTCTCCCATTTATCTAGTCCCCTTTGGTCACAATTATTCGTTACAATATAAGTTATTGTGATGAATTATGGTAACATGGCCTGAGGTTTGCGGCTCGGAGCTTATGTTCAACCGAGACACGAAGCATCGAGGTTGAACATACGTTCCGAGCCGCAAACCTCAGACCATGTTACTGTCAATTCATCACAATAACGTATATGTTCCAATAGACACTACCCATAGCCCAAAACCTACATCGTGAAACCTGAGTGGCTTATTTACTAAACTTGTGATTGTTAAAAGTTGCCTTGTTCACAGGTTTAGTAAATAAACCTCTCATGTATCCACAACGACATTGGATAAATAATCAATAAACCAGATAAACTCATTCCATCTTAGATCAAATAGTAAATCAGTTTGTAACACGAGAGGCTTATTTACTAAACTTGTGATCGTTAAAAGTTGCCTTGTCTCCCATTTATCTAGTCCCCTTTGGTCACAATTATTCATTACAATATAAGTTGTTGTGATGAATTTACGGTAACATGGCCTGAGGTTTGCAGCTCGGAGCTTATGTTCAACCGAGACACGAAGCATCGAGGTTGAACATACGCTCCGAGCCGCAAACCTCAGACCATGTTACCGTCAATTCATCACAATAACGTATATGTTCCAATAGACACTATCCATAGCCCAAAACCTACATCGTGAAACCTGAGTGGCTTATTTACTAAACTTGTGATTGTTAAAAGTTGCCTTGTTCACAGGTTTAGTAAATAAACCTCTCATGTATCCACAACGACATTGGATAAATAATCAATAAACCAGATAAACTCATTCCATCTTAGATCAAATAGTAAATCAGTTTGTAATTTAAACAACACTTCATCAGGAACACCATCTGCTGTGAACACACGTGAAACATCCAGAAAAATGAAGCGGCTTTCTAATCACTCTGTTGATGAAGCAGTTATGAAATGGACGACGTCATTGCAAATATTTCGCGTTGTGACGTCAGACGGTAACATTTGCCACTAGAGCCGTAAACATAGAATATACTAAGTGAGCTCTCGTCCAATCAGAGGAAGAGGATTTTAGTCTCATTGGAACATAAGTTATTGTGATGAATTGACGGTAACATGGTCTAAGGTTTGTGGCTCAAAGCTTATGTTCAACCAAGAGCATCTCGGTTAAATGTAAACTCCAAGCTGCAAATCTCCGCCCATGTTACTGGCAATTCATCACAATAACGTATATGTTTCAATAAGGCCAAACCATCGCCCAAAACCCACATCATGAAATGAACTAGGCAACTTGAATGAACAAACTAACTTTTACAATAACAGATTTTGTAAATAAACCTCTCTTGTACCCCACGATGTCACTGGACAACAAAAAATCAATAACTTAGATAAAGGTTGAGGATTTAAACTGAGCTGGAGTAACCTCGACATTTTTATAAGTGGGTTGTGAGTATACATTCATAGAATGATCACTCGCCTCGAAAAATATGATTTTATTTAGGCAGTATGCACTTTGAATCTCCTCCCGTTTTTATCATCTTTTCAAATTTTTCACATGGTGACGTCAGATATAGAGGATATGGAATGAGTGTTTTTCTCATATAATATTTATGAAACGAGTCTAAGAATTTTCCGTTTTGGTGAGCCCAAACGGAAAATTTGGACGAGTTTTATAAATATTATATGAGAAAAACACTCATTTCATATTCTATTTATCATATGACACACACACGCACAAATTAGCCACTTAGTATGACATTTTAACCCATCACCTAACTTGAGTTGCAGACGGCACTTGGAAAAAAACATCCCTGTATAACTAAAAATTTTCATTTTTTGCTTCCAAAACATAGGTTATGACCCCTCATTGGAACGAGCTCATTGAGCTCGTTCCAATGAGGGGTCATAACCTATGTTTTGGAAGCAAAAAGTGAAAATCTAAAAAAAAATGAATGGCGTTTTTTTTGTAGGTAAAAGATTAATACAATATAACCCACCCTAAATAGGACAGATAACGTAAATTCTCCCAACTGAAATTATGCAAATGTGACCCAGTTGTATTTTGTTTAGCCAATCAAATTGTCCAGTTTTGAAATTGACCAATGACAGCTCCCAACTCTAATTATGCAAATTATAAAAATGTGGCCCAGTTGTAGTTTGTTCAGCCAATCAAATTGCCTAGTTTTGAAATTGACCAATGAAATTGAAGGAAGGCTTTATTTATCACTGATTAATATGAAAACAAAATATCAAATGTTTTAAAGTGAACAAAACGGATGAGTCATATGATAAAGTAAGATATGCCACTGGAGCCATAAACATGGAAAAACTAATCAAGCTCTCGTCCAATCAGAGGATGAGGATTTTAGTTTTATTGAAGCATTTTCTTAATGTTAGTTACAGGTAATTGTGAGGGTAATATAATATAAACTTATTGTAGGTATGGGTAAAGAATCTGTAAAATAAAGAGAAGGAAAAATGATAATGTAAGATTGACAGTCTGCATGTGTAGTATGCAAATTATATGTTAGTGATGGCTTCTGTCATACGTATGCATCATCTCTTCATTATCTCTTGGGAAGAAATCATTTTAAATGTTGAATTTCTTATAAAACTCTCAGCTTTATCTCTTCTCTAATATATTTTTACTGAATTTCAACAATAAAGTCCAGTAACATAATACTTTTCATTACACAAAGAAGACCTCGGAGAAATTAACAACTGTCTTTGTGTAGTGAAAAGTATCGAGATGTAGTTGTTTGTCTAATATATATTTGCTGATGAAGGCCATGAGGCCGAAAGCTTCATAAAAGGAAAAGAGAACGTTATTGAAGAATATTTTTACTGAACCTCTGATAAGCTTGACCATTTTTTCATCAAGATTTTGTATTATTATAACTGGCCATAAACTTAAGATTGCCAGAATTCTTACAGGTAGACTTGGGGCTGTCGTGACTGAGCCTGGGCCCCGGGACAATGTATAGAATGGGTGTTATGAGCCCTGTGTGAGCACCAAAGGCATAAAGCAATAAGCAGTGGGACAATGTATAGAATGGGTGTTATGGGCCCTGTGTGAGCACCAAAGGCGTAAAGCAATAAACAGTGGGACAATGTATAGAATGGGTGTTATGGACCCTGTGTGAGCGCCAAAGGCGTAAAGCAATAAACAGCAGTGGGACAATGTATAGAATGGGTGTTATGGACCCTGTGTGAGCACCAAAGGCGTAAAGCAATAAACAGTGGGACAATGTATAGAATGGGTGTTATGGGCCCTGTGTGAGCACCAAAGGCATAAAGCAATAAGGAGTGGGACAATATATAGAATGGGTGTTATGGGCCCTGTGTGATCACCAAAGGCGTAAAGCAATAAACACTGGGACAATGTATAGAATGGGTGTTATGGGCCCTGTGTGAGCACCAAAGGCATAAAGCAATAAACAGTGGGATAATGTATAGAATGGGTGTTATGGGCCCTGTGTGAGCACCAAAGGCGTAAAGCAATAAACAGTGGGACTATGTATAAAATGGGTGTTATGGGCCCTGTGTGAGCACCAAAGGCGTAAAGCAATAAACAGTGTGATAATGTATAGAATGGGTGTTATGGACCCTGTGTGAGCACCAAAGGCATAAAGCAATAAACAGTGGGATAATGTATAGAATGGGTGTTATGGGCCATGTGTGAGCACCAAAGACGTAAAGCAATAAACAGTGGGACAGTGTATAGAATGGGTGTTATGGGCCCTGTGTGAGCACCAAAGACGTAAAGCAATAAACAGTGGGACAATGTATAAAATGGGTGTTATGGGCCCTGTGTGAGCACCAAAGGCGTAAAGCAGTGAACAGTGTGATAATGTATAGAATGGGTGTTATGGACCCTGTGTGAGCACCAAAGGCATAAAGCAATAAACAGTGGGACAATGTATAGAATGGGTGTTATGGGCCCTGTGTGAGCACCAAAGGCGCAGTTCAATAAACAGTGGGACAATGTATAGAATGGGTGTTATGGGCCATGTGTGAGCACCAAAGGCGTAAAGCAATAAACAGTGGGACAATGTATAGAATGGGTGTTATGGGCCCTGTGTGAGCACCAAAGGCTTAAAGCAATAAACAGTGGGACAGTGTATAGAATGGGTGTTATGGGCCATGTGTGAGCACCAAAGACGTAAAGCAATAAACAGTGAGACAATGTATAGAATGGGTGTTATGGGCCCTGTGTGAGCACCAAAGGCGTAAAGCAATAAACAGTGAGACAATGTATAGAATGGGTGTTATGGGCCCTGTGTGAGCACCAAAGGCATAAAGCAATAAACAGTGGGACAATGTGTAGAATGGGTGTTATGGGCCCTGTGTGAGCACCAAAGGCTTAAAGCAATAAACAGTGGGACAATGTATAGAATGGGTGTTATGGGCCCTGTGTGAGCACCAAAGGCATAAAGCAATAAACAGTGAGACAATGTATAGAATGGGTGTTATGGGCCCTGTGTGAGCACCAAAGGCTTAAAGCAATAAACAGTTGGACAATGTATAGAATGGGTGTTATGGGCCATGCAATAAACAGTGGGATATTTCTTGAATTGGTGCTAGGAGAAACATTCCACATTTTCTTGACAATATCTAATCAATTATTTCCTTTCAATTTGGGTAATTCATTCCCTGTATTTCTTTGTGTATGGGGCATTCTTTTTTCAAAGATAATCCGTGACTACCACAATGCAGGAAAGGCCCGTGGAAAACCAAGAAACTGGAACAAGTGGGGGTTTTTTTCATATGAATGGAACCCGGTCTGTAATGCAACTATTCTTGCCACCTCCACCAGCATCAGAGGCCATACCAAAAGCCTTCCCACAACTTTCATCTCCGACGTATCAATAGGTCAACCTACACTTTTTTAAAAGACAAAAAATCCTGGCACCTTTTGACATACTCCAATAAATTTCAACCAAACAATTTTTTATGAATTTTTTTTCTTTTACTGCTGAGCAAACCTCAAGCTAATGCATACAGTGTACGGTGTGCAGTGGTTCAGTGGTTATGGCATTGGACTTCAAACCAAAAGGTCCACGATTTGATCCCCACCGGAGGTAACTGCATTGTGTCCTTGGGCAAGCCATTTAATTGTGATAGCCCATGTGGGGGCATGGTTGTAGTGTGTACTAAGGCATACTGCACGTCGATGTGTTCTTGTCCTCAACCAGTGCTAACCCTGATTGTGTGGAGTTAGTATGACAGTTGCTTGTGGTTACTCGGTGGTTCTCTCTGGGTACCCTGGCTTCCTCTCTCTACCTGTAAAACTGTCCGACATGAGGTGACCTTGGCTGTTGAAAGTGTCAAAATAAACCCCAATAAATAAATAAAGTATGAAGCCATTTAAGTGTCTTCTAACACTTTGAGCTCATCAAGCCATAATAGTGGCTTCTAGCACTCTATCAGTCAAGTTTCTCAAATTTCTCATGGAATTAAGTCATCACTATTATAAAGTAACATTATTTTCGAAGATGCTAGATATTACTTTCAAATAAGAAATGCAGTGCAGAATCGAGATGCCTTGTTGAAAAATCAAGTAAATTCTGGCATTGAGCAAAAGAAGAAAAAGTTCAGTTTTTGGAGAAGCTGATAAAAAATTTGGAGAAGTTCTTTCCAACAAGAAAAACCTGTCGGACAGCTCACAAAGAGTACCTGAAGATTTTTGTCATAAAAGAATGTGGCTTTCACTCAGTAAAAATATAAACTTTATAATCTGAAGGTTCTATTAGAACTATCAAACATATTCAATATATGAGGCTTAATAAAATTAAAAATCTGTTTCTCAGGCCCTCCCGCATGGTCCTTTTGGCTGCCGCATGCTCTCTTTTTATGACCAATGCGAACTCGAAAAAATAAAAATTAAATGGTTTATGTCTGATATTTTACACAAGTTAATAAAATTGATAAATTTGTCCCTTGAGTGCAACAAGGCTTTGCAATGCTTTAGCATTGCAAAGCCTTGTTGCACCCAAGGGACGATTTCTGTACATTATGAGGTCTAAAACATAAAATAAACCAAGAATATGAACTTCTAATGGCAAAGAAATAATTACAAAAAGAAAATATAAAATAAAAAAAACGCCCGCCCGCATGCAATTTTACAAAACTTGGCCTGAGAAACAGAACATACACTTTCTGTGGCCTGATCTCTTTTATGTAATTTCTACCTTTGTGATATAATCTGTGCAGTAAATTCCTGCTTAACCCTTTACCCAACGCAGACAATATCAAAATTTATTATTTTAAATATAATTTTTTCAAATTTTTCAAAAAATTTCAACAAAACCATATCATGTGACCCCTCATTGGAATGAGCTCATTCCAACGAGGGGTCACATGATATGGTTTTGTTGCAATTTTTTTTAAAGTAATATTTTTTCAACTACTGAAGTTGCATATTACGTGGGCTGATGCGGCCAGTTCGTTGGGTAAAGGGTTAACCCTTGCACTCTGATGTCAAAATTGCAAAGTTTTCAGCAGCAAATGGGAGCGTGGTGGCTTAGTTTTTAGCTGCAACCAGCAGCTCTATTTGTGCCAATGTCGGTCTGTCTGTTGGTCGGTCTGTCTGTCATCAACGAGTTTAAAATTGATGGAATGACACCATACTTGGTATGCAAGTGTATCTTCATGATGTCTACACCCTCTCAATAGTGCATGTCATTCAGATAATTTTTGTCACATTTATGGACTTGTCACCAATGAGTTTTTTTGTCACCAATGAGTTTTTTTGTCACCAACAAGTTTTTAAACATCATTGGCATTGCACGATTCGTCGCAGCTTCGGCACTGTGACAGTGCTTCGAGTTGTGGCATTGAACTTCAAACTGAAATGGTCTGTGGTTTCGATCCCCACCAGGGGTAACTGCGTTGTGTCCTTGGTCAAGGCACTTCATCCCGATTGCCCATGTGGGGACAAGGTGGCACTGTGTACTAAGGCGTACTACACTTTGATGGTGCACCTGTCTTCAACCAATGCTAACCCTGCTTGCATGGAGTTAGTACGTTGGGGAGTCTGATAGTTACTCACCATTGCTCAGTGGTTCTCTCCAGGTACTCCAGTTTCCTCCACCCATAAAACTGTCCAGCACAAGGTGACCCTGGCTGTTGAAAGTGTCACAACCACTCCAGACTCAGCTAGGACCAGACCCTACAAAACTCACCAACCACCATCAGGCAGCCCACCAACAACACCAACTACCACCGTCTCTCCTTCCAAACCTCCACCTCTGAAAAAGAAGCAGAAAAGACACAAGCGCCGTTAACAACCCACAACTTCTCCTCCTTTACCACGGTCTGACACTTCAAAATTGTACAGCTAATGAGGGTCGAAAGGGGCTTGCTCCCCAAATTGTCCCTGCGCACATTCAGCGCGCAAAACCATTTGATTCGGTTTTGGTCTCCTCATAAC
The DNA here is from genome assembly GCA_031216915.1 of Pictodentalium vernedei. NCBI lineage: Eukaryota > Metazoa > Mollusca > Scaphopoda > Dentaliida > Dentaliidae > Pictodentalium > Pictodentalium vernedei. The sequence goes on from CM062294.1 coordinate 53,209,339, forward strand.
CTGTTGTATGCTAGGTGTCTTGGCATGGAAATCATTACAACAAAAAGAGGTGGAAAAAAACTTTGTTTTGAGGGACATATGTATACTGTGAAGTCAAAATCAGGCAAGCAGAAATCTATAACATGGCACTGTGTGAAACGTGACCCCCCCCCCCCCCCCCCCCCCCCCCCCCCCCCCCGGTCAACTGTGTAGCTATCTTGAAAACCAATGACAATTTTGAATGTCCAGTTTTGACAAAGGAACATTGTATATTGTTTGTTTGGAAATAAAATATTGTCAATCAATGTCAATCAATGTTTCAATATATTATTACACAAGACTCCTTGATCTTGTTCAAGTGTGAAGTTAAAAGGTATTATTTGGAAAGAAAATTCATCCATCAGCAAAAAAACATTAATTTTTCTTTCAAATACAGCATCAAATAGAGAACAAAGAAAAAGAATTTTCCTTCCAAATTATACCTTTTAACCCTCACTTGAATAAAGTCCTTGAATATCCCTCCCACGAAAAAACAAGCACAAAAAATAACCCCAAATATATTTTGTCCAAAACGTCCACCCTGTCCAATATTTCTGTCCGAAACATCTATGTCCAAAACGTCCTAGTCCAAAATGTCCGGTCTAAAACGTCTGTGGCCGAAACGTCCTACATTCATAACCCAGACTGCCAAAATGCCTTACTTTCCGTGAGAATCACCTAAAAGTTTTTAATTCTATGAATATAAGAAACACTGATGATCTAATGAATGTTTCTTATATTCATAGAATTAAAAACTTTTAAGTGATTCTCACGTAAAGTAAGGCATTTTGGCAGTCTAGATTATGTGCAAAAATATGTGACCTTAAACACAAAAATAAGTAAGGCATCTTGAAAGTATATCAGACGAAAACAGGATTGAAATTAGTGTTCCAGCTTTATTATGTTTCCTTCACTAATATAGCCATTTTTTCAGGAGTTTTCGGGGAGAGCCTAAATTTTTTTCTTTACTGAACAATTTATTCCTGAAAATTTCATTTGGCTGTTTATTTCAAAACTTTTTTCAATTATAGAGGTTATTTTTTTCAGAAAATGAAATATAGAGAGTATTACACAAATTAAGTAAAAAAATCCATTTTCCTTTTCTGTGGGAAGACATGAATGTAGATGTTTTATAATAGCATTGCTCATTGTTCACAGGTTTTATATTATACTTTGCATTGCATGTTTATTTATTTGCATGACGTCAGTGTTGTCTCATCTTTACTACAGAAACATGTTGTGTATATGTGTGAAGTTATCTGTCAGGCATTGCATGTTTATTTATTTGCATGATGTCAGTGTTGTCTCATCTTTACTGTAGAAATCTGTTGTGTGTATGTGTAAAGTTATCATTCTTTATCTCACAATCGGGGCATTTTTGCACTGTTACGCAACTAAAGTTTAATGTATCTGGGCCCTTGTTCCGAATCCGTATCAAGGGCCCCTGATACAAGCGCGTGATTCTGCTGTTGCCAAAACAACGGCATTAATATCATTTTTCGAACGCTTCACGTTTTTCCCTTCAGAGAAAACAATATTAGGTGAGGCGAAGCCGAACCTAATATTGTTTTCTCTGAGCCGTATATGACACTGTATCTGCCAACTAAACGCCCTGTAACGTATTTATTATGCACGGCATGCTAAAATGTCACTGGGGAAGTTAACTCAACGAATAGTTAAATTATGCGAACTTTTCAGCATCTTGGGCTGGTTCGTAGCCTATTATTGGGATTTTCCTGAACGCTCGAGTCGAGGCTTCTCTCTTGAAGATAAAGGATTAGCTTTCGACATGAAATGTGGAAAACTCCACCTCAATAAATGATGAACAGCATATTTTAAAATATAATAAACCTTTACACCAAGAGGGATATTTAATTCACCAGTAATTGTTGCAAAAGTTACAACCAAATTCATGTTGACGAAACACACAGTTGCTCCACTTCGCAAGACAGTATTCAGTAAAGTGAATCCCAGTGACGTGTTTTTCTCTGAAGTGTAACATCATCACTGACCTCAATATGGAGATCAGTGAATGCTATTCTATTTTTCAATTGCGTCTTTCCATCGATAAGGCAAATGTTTTAAAAAGTTCCTCTTAAAATTGTTTTATAACACATTTTGTGGTCAATATTGTGAGATAAATTTATCATCACCACAGTGTGTGTCTCCAGAAATTCTGATCAACTCTCGTAGGCACAGAATAGCATTTCGACTCGCCCTAACGGGCTCGTCGAAATACTATTCTGTGCCTACAACTCGACTTGATCTGAATTCCCGGAGACACACACTGTGGTGATAATCTGTATTTATTTCTTAATCTGCTGAGTATTTTAAAGATATTTTTCATCAAACCTTTTCATGGCTGCAGTGAAGCAGTCATGATTGTATTTGATAAAAATTTTATTTAAATTTAATTCAAGAAATCATTGATGGAGAAATTCATTCAATTTATTAGGGGGAAATTATATTAAATTACCCAAAATTATTCTTATTTCAGAAATCCTGTCCTGGGCAGAAATATCTGTCAGCTGCATGCAAGGAGTTAAAGCAAGATGAGACAGTATACAGTACATGGAGAGTGGATTGTAACTAAATCACCCGTGGAGTGGAGTTATCACCCAAGCTATAACTTTCAAATTTTGTACATATCGACAAAAAACACAAGCAATGTTTCAGCCAATGGACCTCCGGGTTTAACCCGGAGGTCCATTGGCTGAAACTTTGCTGGTACTGGTTATGCTTTGCAACAAATTTGCAATTATTGCTCGGGTGGAATGCAATTATTGCACAGGTGGAATCTCCACTCTGTGGGTGATTTAGTGATAATACACTCTCCACGTACTGTATATGGGCATTTTTTCATAATGTGTTTATCAAAAGCACAGTAAGAATCAATGAGGAGTTGTGAACAGAATGTGAATGTAATTTCATTCCCTGCCATCTATCATAGTACCAATACTACATTACAGTCGCCGTGGAGTGGTTGTAATCCACACATGAGCAGTGATGTCCACGCAAGCGTTTACCAGATAATAAAAATCATCATCATCAAAATTTTAATTAATGAAGCACTGGGTTGTACTCGGTGCTTCATTAATTAAAATTTTGATGATTATTTTTGTAATTAATGTTTGGAATCTCATATTATTGCATCTATGGAAACATTGCCCACCCACAACAAAGGCGTGGTGGGACGGTGTGGGGCAAGCCCCTTTTGACCCCTCTTTTACTGTATATTGGAAATTTGTGCAACATGCCCGGTCATGTTAAAGGCGGAAAGTGTTATGGTATTAAGCGGCATCGGTGCTTTCGTCTGTTCTTCTTTGGAGGTGGTGGCTTTGATGGTGATAGGGCTGCACGATATTCAAAACTGAATACCGGTATCGGTATTCAAAAAAATACCACGGTATACCGGTATATTGAAAACTGTTCAGAAAAATGAACGTAAGTACCACAATCGAGGCTTGAAGCATCACAGTCGGGACAAATTAGCATGCCTTGATGACGCGGTTCAAAAAACCTTTACCCAAGGCAGACGATATCAAAATTTATTATTTTAAAAAAAAGTTAATCAGATTTTCCAAAAAAATTCTGCAAAACAATATCATGTGACCCCTCATTGGAACGAGCTCAACAAGCTTGTTCCAATGAGGGGGTCACATGATATAGTTTTGTTGAAATTTTTGAAAATTATTTTTTCAACTGCTGAAATTGTATATTACGTGAGCACATGCAGACGATTCCTTATAGGTAAAGGGATAATATTATTCATTCGGGGTTACAGTTAAAAAACACAAGACAACTTGAAAATTAAATTGTGGGTAAATAAATAATGACGATAAACCAATATTTTTGTAATTACACCGGTATTCAATCGATATTGGTTTGAATACCGGTGTATATCGGTTTATCGATATACCATGCAGCCCTAGATGGTGATACCTCCCTTGGCAGGGTTGAAGGAGGAGTGCTGGAAGATTGACGTGGTTGATAAGGTCTAGTCCACGCAGCTGCCAGTGGTGTGCTTTCTTTGTGTTGTGCATTTGTAGTGGTTGCTGAGCTCCTTTAAGGTGGCTTTAAGAAGCTGTTCTTCGAGCCTGAAGTGCCTCGTGGTTTGAATCTGTGCTTGTAGAATTTCAAGTGCTTATCGTCTCTGACCACTTCACCTAGGATGGCTTCCACAGACTCCACAGTGACTGTTTCCTGGATGGGGTCTCATTGGAAAAAGCTGGAGAAGCAAGATTGGGTTTGGCGACAGGTGCGCAGTCCAACTCAACTTCCTGCTCCACAAACAGACCTTCCTCCTCCATCTCCCCTTCTGAGGAAGAGTGTGATGGGCTGGAGGTTGGACTGTTACCTGGTCATCCAGCATCCTCTGGAGTGGGAGGTACCAAGCTGGATGTCGATCAGTCAGGGGAAACATGCATCAAGCTTTCAATGCCCTTCCTCTCTCCTCTCCTTTCTTTTCCATGACCTCCATCAGTCGGAGGGCATCGCATCGTCTGGCAGAAGGTCCCTTCTTTCTTTTCCTCTTCTTCTTTTGGCTGTCTTTTGTCTGGATTTCAGCGGACAAATCATCACCCAGCAAGTCTGAGTCACTTGGAGGGTGACCAGCGTGGGAGGAAATCCCCTCACGAAAGGTGCTACACCTCTCCAAGGATGTTGGTTCAGCTTCTTTCTCAAAATCCACTATCAAGTGAATTGCTCCCTTATGCACCTGGAAAACTCCAGGTGGTAGCAAGTGGAGCCTTCACTCGGAGCAGTGTTTCTTGTATGACAAGTGGGAGCTCCATTGTTCTGTTGTTAGCACCTCAGAGTCCAACGTGTAAATGATGAACATGTGGCAGTGAAGTGTGGCGAAAAAATGTCATACTCAAACTTTCCCAATTTATATGATTTTTCAAATGAGGTTGTTTTGATGTCTCTGACATGTTTTCAAGGCGACAATTTTAAAAGCTCAAAATGAACTCAAGTGTGTTGGCACTGAGCAATGGACAGAATTCTTTTGAGGTCTGTTTTAAAATGCTTTACACAGCATTTTTCTTGAATCTAATCTGCCAAATCCCTGTGGGAACAACAGGAAGTGAAGCAGTACTTGTTTCCTGTGTTCAACAAGTCTTGTTTTACTGATAAAATATGACCCGGTCACCAGTGCCCAGGGTGAAAGTTCTCTAAAATGGGCAATATTGGGAATAAATGATTGGCTGGACTTGGCTTCATATCCATGTTGTGATGACACTTAGCCATTGTGTAGAAATATGTGACCTTGCACACCAATAAATAACTAAATAAATAAATCCACCAAAAATGTAGGAAAATATGTGTTCTTGCCAGCAATTTGCTATAAAGATTATGCAACCCTTTACCTTGCTAATTGACTGCATCAGCCTGCATTATGAGCAGTTAAAAAACAAAAAGTTTCAGAACATTTTGACAAACCCATACCATGTGACCCCTCATTGGAATGACCTCATTCAAGCCAGAAAATAAGGAGACCAGCCAGAAAATAAGGAGACTGTCATCTGCAAAATGAGGTCCCCAGAGGGTGAATTTAGTGATGCTACCCTGCATGGCAGGGTAGCATCACTACATTTACCCTCTGTGAACCTCAATCTGAATCAGGGTCTCAAAATTAAACAGAAAGAGGTACCCAGAGGATAAATTTTGCCCACAGTATGAGATAGCATCATCAAATTCACCCTCTGGGGACCTCATTCTGCAAATGTCAGACTACTTATTTTCAGGCCTGGTCACATGTTATGGTTTTCTTGAAATTATTTTTAAAATTTGGAAAAAATAAAATTAAAATAAAAAGTTTTGATATTGTGTACTTTGAGTAAAGGGTTGAACACCCCCCCCCCCCACCCCACCCCCCCTCCCCCAGCATTGTTAGATGTTGCTGGGAGATGAATTTTTCAAATTTCTGGAGTTATGATGTATAATCTGATCAGGAGTATAATTTCATTTATGTTTGCATTTCAGCTGTTGTTTTTATAGGACTCGGTCATCAATGCCTGCAGTGGCCTCCTCTTAAATGGGCAACATGGGTGTAAATGATTGGCTGGACTTGGCTTTATCTCCCTGTTGCAGTCACTATTAGCCATTGTGCAGAAATACGTGACCTTAACTGGGAGAGTGCTGAGTTATTTTTAGTTGTCAAAATTTGTTCACAAGTCATTACTTTGTAACAATTTATAGGCAAGTGCTTAGGCACTCTCCCATGAATTGTAATAAGGAGAATCCATACAGACTAAATAATTTAGATTCAAAGACAAGCCAGAAAATAAGCAGACTGTCATCTGCAAAATGAGGTCCTCAGAGGGTTAATTTAGTGATGCTAGCCTGCATAGCAGGGTAGCATCACTAAATTTACCCGCTATGAACCTCATTCTGAATCTGGGTTTCAAAACTAAACAGAAAGAGGTACTCAGAGGATAAATTGGCCCACTGTATGGGCTACCATCAACAAATTCACCCTCTGGGGACCTCATTCTGCAAGTGTCAGACTGCTTATTTTCAGGCCTGTTCAAAGATAATATAAAGGACATGATCACAGTGTTTGAAGCCTTTGAGTTGCAGTACCTGCAAATTAGAGTAAAGCCCAAATATGGGCTTCCAGCACCGAACCAGTTAGACACATACATTTAATTCATTTTGTCATGTTTGACAGAGCTCCATGACCTCTCTCAAACAAGATATAATAGAATAAGTGCTCTGTTTATGTATAAAATACAGAAAAGTGCTCAAATCCCTATTAATTGAATATTCTGGTTAACTAAATAATTCTTACTGGCAAAATTGGCTTTTAAATTAGCAGAGTCCCCCTGTACCATCTGATAATTTCTGTGATTACACTCTTTGACTCCGCCTGTACTTGACAACATTGTGTTAATGCATAGCAACAGGTGTTAATGTTGCCCATTATCACTGGCAAACTCTGACAGTTATCAAACACTGAAAATTAACACATGCTGCCACTGTTAGTGAATGCAGAAATATGTGATCTTGAGGCCGAAAAAAGTTAAAAATCTGTTTCTCACTCTATATAACTTGGGATACTTTTAGTTCTTGCTCGTTGCTGCTTGGTGGTTCTCTCTGGGTTCTCCGACTTCCTCCACCCTTAAAACTGTTAGACAAGAGGTGATCCAGGCTTTTGAAGATGTCATTAAACCGCAATAAAATAAAAAGAAGAAAAGCTTTTTACCCACCTGAAGCCAACCGTATCCCATGAGACCAAAGTCCAAATGAGATATGGCAGATTGAGGTTAGGTAAAAACCTGTTCTGCATAAACAGACATGGTGTCACAATTTTATCTGTTGACATCTCTTTTTCACTGCAATTTCATCATCAGAAAACTGTGCAGATTTCTTTGCAGCCGATGGTGTCAAAGACATTTTGTTGTCTGTGCAACACTTCCATGTTCAGAGTGAGGCGATTACCGTCTAAACCAGGAAATTAATTCAGGAATGGAAAATAAATCTGTGTCATGTAAATAGAGCGCGTGAATGAACATGTCTATGTGATACAGGAATGTTCTCAATGGAGATACATGTATTGTAAGTTGGCTCCATATAGGGACCTGTGAATTGCCGATTTTGATCAATGCGAATTGAATTGATGAAAACAAATTAAATTTCAAATTGAATTTCAAATCAAACTTCAAATCAAATCACAGTTAATGAATACGTCATCAAAAGAAAAGTTTTTTTTTCTAAAATAATACCCCCGATTATTAAAAGACACCCAGTTATGTAGAGTGCACTTTTCGCCTCACCACTTCCCACACTATAAATTGAGATAAAAACCAATATACAGTAGAATCCTCTTAACTGAATATCCATTTTGCCAGTGAAAATTATTCAATTAACAGGAGTATACAATTAACAGGGATTTGGTCAGTTTCCTGTGTTCTGGAGGTAAACTGAGCATTTATTCTATCATATCTTGTTTGACAGAGCTCATAGAGCTCTGTCAAACAAGATATAATAGAATAAATGCCTGTATTGGATGTAGTGAGGCCAAAAAGGTTGATAAATAAGGGGAATTTGGTGCGTGTCACAGTAATTTTTTTGACATATTAAAAAAATTTATATACAATTAACAGGAGTTTACTCTACAACCCATATGCAATTAACAGATCAAATTTCTACTGAAGATATGGTAAATGGTTTTGTGTTTGAAAATTATATTCAATTAACAGGGATATAAAATTAAGAGATATCCAATTAAGTGGGCTCCACTGTACTACCTATTGATTGAAACTATTCGAATTGTTGACTTTGTAGCTTCGACAACTGCAGTAATAAACATTTTAAATGAACAAGGCTGATACCTCACTTTTATCACGTTTTCTTGACATAAAACTTGTTTCAAATTGGATCGACTCCATTTATTCGTGAAGCCATTTGTTTTAAAATGCGGAATGATTAAAATGAAACGATAATTCAATGCCAAATAGAGTCGATCTGCTTGTAAATTAAATCCAGCTCTACTTCTGTTTATATAATAATCAGGGGTATTCTTTTAGAAAAGCATTGCTTTTGACGATGCATCCAGTAACTGTATAATACACAATAAGTTGAAATGAACAGTCGTAGTGATAATAGTGTTTGTAGCAATGTAGCTACAACTGTTGTACAGTTGTAGCTACATCACTACACACACTGTTACCGCTACAAGTCAGTTTCGTTTCTACTCAGAACAATAATCAATATAAAATAATGTGATCAATTACAGTCTGTAAACATTCACGATTATGTCTGAAATATATTTGAAAATATTCTAGTTTCCGATTTCGAATCAAATCGAATATTGACTTCTGAATTAAATTTCGAATGGAATTTTGAATTTTCGCAGGAGGATAGTTCTGTATCACATAGCTGTCGACCAAACAGATTCAAGAATACATACTAGTCAATACAGTTAAAACTAGAAGACCTGTCATGAAATGCACACAAATAGCACGTCGATCTGCACATTAATCTACGCGTTATGACCATAGTAAGGCTAGCAAATTCTGTACATATGGCCTGTGCACAAGCAGTGTTTCAGCCAATGGACCTCCGGGCAGAAACATTGCCTGTGTTTGCTATGAGTAACCAGGAGAACCTGCCGTGCTTTGGATGCCATTCGATGTGGCAATTGCACGCAATTCCTATGCGCAATTAAGCGTAGGTAAGTGCACAGTTCATGACGGGACTTCCAGTTTTAACTGTAGATATAGGGAGCGCGGTGGCTCAGTGGTAGACTGTTGGACTTCTATGCTAGAGGTCCCGAGTTCGATCCCCGACCGGGACGACCCGCGTTGTGTCCTTGGGCAAGGCACTTTATCCCGGTTGCCTCAATGGGGGCACAATAACCTTGCTTGGGCGGAGCTTGAACAGAGTTAGAATGTTGAAGAGCTGACAGTTGCTCGTCATTGCTCGGTGGTTCTCTCTGGGTACTCTGGCTTCCTCCACCCGTAAAACTGTCACGGTCACGATTAGCCATTGTACATAAGTATGTGACCTTAAACCCCAATAAATAAATAAATAACTGTAGATAAAGTACTATCCACATGGTATCCTCTAATTGTTGGGAGGTGGTGTCATAATTTAATCATATAACTCTTTATGGCTATAGGGCAAAGTATCCAGGGTTGTAAGTTTTCCAGTCTTTGCTGGCTTCCCAGTGTTTCTGTTTGTCTGAGGTGGAAATGGAAGTTGCTTTCTCGGCACTGCCTGATCCTCACTCGCCTCCTCATAGGTACCTCAGGAAGTGAAGCAGTGCCTGTTCGCTGCGGTAAACGGGCTGTGTTTTACGGGTAAAATAAGACCCAGTCACCAATGCTTGGGAGGTGCAAACCCTCTCTAAAATGGGCAACATGGCTTATTAACACTCACCCCTGGCCTTGATTTCATACTCATGTTATGGGCATGATTAGCCATTGTGCAAAAATAAGTGACCTTAAACACCAATAAATAAACCCAGAGGAGGATAAAGGACACACAAACCATGATACAAGAGGCAAGAAGCCAGATCATGGGGAACCCAAGAACAGGCAAAAGTTCAACCAAACACCCCTGAGTAACCATAAGCCACCTCAGCCACAAGCTTTAAACAACACAAAAAAAGAAGCACAAACACCGCTAACTGAGTACTGCAGCCACTTTGCTCCTTTGCCATGCCCAGACACAACAAAATAATCATTCAACAGTTAGAGTGGGTCAAAAGGGGGTTGCCCCAAACCTTCCCAGCATGCCTTCGGCATGCTAAAACCATTGGATTAGGATTAGTATCTGTTTGTCTCAGTGACTAATTTTTATGCCTTCTTAATTTTTGTGTAAAATTGGAAAGTTCCTACCCATAGAGTGATGTGCATTCTGAAATCTGACAAAACAGAGTATTTCCAAATGAAACAAAATACTGTGTGATGATTGGCTGAGAGGTACAGTGTAACTTGCAATCCACGGTGGGTTTTCTTTTTTACACCGTGGTTAACCACGGTGTAAAAACAAGAATATACAATAGCAGGCTATATGGCTAAAAAAAGTACTAATTTTTAATTATTCATACCTTCTGCTTAGTTATGTTAGAACAAAAATAAAAATACAGGAAATTTAATATTTATGTGCAATAAAATATTACAGATATGGATGTCATTGGAACTGGCTCAATGAGCCAGTTCCAATGATATCCATATTTGTCTGGTTTTATTTATTAAGAAACTCACAAAGTACAAATTTTCTGTCAGTTTTTTGCCCACAATGTAGGTTAAAGTATTAACTACACCAAAATTCTTGGAAATAAATCTGTTATCCTTGTCTTTTCCAGGGTGTATGGGAATTTACACCGGTTTGGGAACTAATACACCCTTTGGCTTCACCTCAGGGTGTATGAGTTCCCAAACCGGTGTAAATTCCCATACACCCTGGAAAAGACGAGGATAACTAATAGTATTCAAGTCCATGAAATCGACTATTTTGAATTTTCCAGTACATTTGAGGTTGATGTGTTTTTTACATCTTAATTTTGCAATTTCCAGTCTATTATGCTAGGTTAACCAGCAATTACTGACATATGAGAATTGCTCATGGTATGTTCTAGTTTCTGTAAGACTTGGCATCATCCTCTGTCCACCTGGGCTTGACTGATGCCTAGATTTATGAGACAAGGTATGCGCCTTGACATCCCCTACTTCTCTGGTTGCATTTTGTTGTGTTTTTACTTTTGTAAAAATGGTTGTATCATGTAAATGGTCCATTCGTCCGTCTATCCATCCATCTCTCTGTCCATCCATCTGTCCATCCAGGCTTAGCAGAGGTACATTGTGGTGTTTACAGTTTAGGGTCAGTGGTAGTTGTGGGATTGGGTTAGTACAGTGGCCACTTGTGGGGTTATTTTTTGCACTGTGGAGTTAATTTTTTGACCTTGTGGGGTTAAGGTTTAACATGGGAAAAACCCCACAAGTAAGAATGTGTAAGAACGTCCATCCATCCATCCATTCATTCCATCCATCCATCCGTCCGTCCATCCATCCATCTGTCTGTCCGCAAACAATTGATTTCCGACCGATAACTCCAGTTTGGATCATTTGATTTCAACCAAAGATGGTATGTGTATTCCCCCGATAGTAATAAGGGCAAGTTCGAATATGGGTTCCGTCCAATTATTTTTAAATGAATTACAGCCCTTTTTTTACTTAGAATTCGACCGTCTATCAACATTTTTGGTTTCTGACAGATAACTCCAGTTTGGATTATTTGATCTCAATTAAAATTGGTGTATGTATTGCCTAGCTAGTAATACAGGCCAAGTGCGATTACGGGTTCTGTCCATGTATTTTTAAATGAGTTACTACCCTTTTTCAACTTAGAATTTGACCATCTATTAACATTTTTGGTATCCGACCAATAACTCCAGAGTTTGGATTATTTGATCTCAAGCAAAGTTGGTATGTGTATTTTCCAGCTAATAATACTGACCAGGTTTTAATATGGATTCCATCCAATTATTTTTACATAAGTTACATCCCTTTCTCGAGTTAGAATGGGCGTATTTTGCCAGGCAGGCAGATCTTGTGTTGATTAATCCTTTACCAAATGTAATGGGAAAAACTGGCCAACACTAATCGCAAAAATCACCATTCAATTTTCATTATTTTTTCATTTTTTTCTCTCAAAAACAAAGCTTATGACCCATCATTGGAACAAGCTCATTGAGCTCATTCCAATGAGGGCATAAGCTATGGTTTTGGTACAAAATATGAAAAAATGTAGTTTTTTTGTTTTCAAGTGTAGTCTGTGTTTGGTGTTAGGGTTAATACCAACTTTGATCCCTGAGTATTACCAAGACATTTAACTGATTTTGTTTTCATTCTGTTTTGGAGGGATTGGGGAAGGAGGGGGGAGGGGGCAGAGGATGGGAGTGTGGTTTGAAGCAAAATATTCATAAATACCAGATTTCATAGAGAAAAGGCATGTACCTTGACAATCAATGCTTCTATGATTGTATTTTCTGGGGTATTTGATTAACCCTTTACCTAACATGAAAAGCAGACGACACTTACAAAAAAAATTCTTGAATAACTATTTTTTTTCTTTCTTTGTCTCAGAAACATAGATTATGACCCCTTGTTGGAACGAGCTCGGTGAGCTCGTTCCAACGAGGAGTCATAACCTATTAAATGGCGATTTTTTGGAATAGCACTGGCTAGTTTTGGCCGTTATGTTGGGTAAAGGGTTAATTCCAGCCTTGATTCCTAAGTTTTACTAGGACTTGTGACTTTTAACTGATTTGATTTTCATTCTGTTATCTTATCTTTTTATAGACTGTCATTTTTTGTTTTTTCTGGGGGTTTTTTCTTTCGTTTTTTTTTTTGGTGGGTGTGGGGCAGAGGGTGAGGGGTGGAACAGAGGATGAGAGAGTAGTTTGAAGCAAAATATTCAATAATACCAAGTTTGAATGGGTACAGTCAAAAATATTTTTGCAAATGTAAAGTTATTTGATTTGTCTTACAGGGTACTAATGCAACACAACGTACAAGTTAAAAGCAAGGAGTAATTCCATCCAAAGAATATTTCTCAACTTTACAGTCAGCACATATTGGAAAGGTAGCTCAGTCATCGAAAGCATATTACAATTTATTTGTCATACCATCCACAGTTATTTATTAATGTTGATGTTTATATTTTTCTTATTTTTTTTCTAAATGTTGTAAAATTGTATCAGCTTTATGCCTCGGCTAAAAGGTTCTGTGATTATACCTCTGTGCTGTGATTAGGAACCTTTTCGTAGAATAGCTTTGTTTGAATTGTGAGAAATCTTTAGCAGTTGTAGTGGAACAAAGGGGGAGGGATGCAAGCACTCAAGTCACCAGTCAAAAAATTCTGTAAGAAATTTTAAACTGTTATGGCCTGGAATGAGTCTAACCTTTAACTCTTAACCTGCTGATCATTTTCAAAATATTTTTCATCAAAACTAGTCATGACTGCTTTGAAGCAGCCATGACGAGATTTGTGAAAAATTCATATAAATTTATCTGTAGAAATCATTGGTCTAAAAGTTCATTCAATTTACAGGGGAGAAATTTGGTTAAATTGCCCAAATTTCCCTTATTTCAGTGCCAAGGGCTTTTGTATCCTGGGTGGGAATATCCACCACCAACATGCAAGGAGTTAAATAGTCCATCGATTATGTTTAGTTTTACATGTCTGGGATATTTCATTTGGTAGGAAAAGTGAACTTATAGTTCACTTTTCCAACAAACTGAAATATTCCAGGCAGCTGAATTTTTTTTTGTCTCAAAAACATAGGTTAATACCCCTTTTTGGAACACGCTTTTTCCAAAGAGGGGTCATAACCTATGTTTTTGAGACAAAAAATGAAAAAAAATTAGTTATTGAAGAATTTTGTTTGCAAGTGTCGTCTGCTTTTCATGTTTGGTAAAAGGTTAAAGTTTCTGGTGTTTGGTGAAAGTATTCCCTCAGTATTCATATACCAACATTTTAAAACTGCACCGGGTCAGTTTTGTTCATTTTCCAGCACTGCATAAACATCATTTTATTTGAATCAATGTAAGAATTGTTTCTCATTCGAGTTTTGGGTGACAGAATTTTTAACGGCTGTACCAATACCACAAAAAAGTGTTTATTTATACAAATTATTTTAATATCTTGATAATTTCAAACTTAATTAAATACTTATTGATTGGAATAACTATAACTGGAGCATGACAGAATATCTGTATATCTTTGTGAGTAATGGGACATCACATTGTATCAATGGCTGTCTGCACGCTAACTCCAAGTATTATGGGTAAACAAACAGTGTCAAATTCTGAATAGAATTAAACTGGTGGTCTGAGTGCTTGGGGGGGATGGTGCAGGAAGAATGACATGACCTATCCTACTTTTCTGTATGATAGATATATGGTGTACATGTTTCTTGAAGTTAACCCTTTACCCAACACAGACGATATCAAAATTTATTATTTTAAATATCATTTTTTCAAAAAATTTCAACAAAACCATATCATGTGACCTCTCTATGGAACGAGCTCAACGAGCTCGTTCCAAAGAGGGGTCACATGATATGGTTTCGTTGAAATTTTTCGAAAAATAATATTTTTTCAGCTGCTGAATTTGCATATTACGCGGGCGGATGCGGGCGATTCGTTGGGTAAAGGGTTAATCAGTCAATGAAATTGAGATTCTTGATAATCAGTCTTGTGGTCAGTGTTTCAGACATATAGGTGAGATATTGAGGCATCTGCTTTGTGTTCTTGGGTTAGGCTTTGTGCAACACCTGCTCTAGGGAGAGCACATAAGGTTCGAACACATTCTTAAATGCGCCTGGGATGTGAGTGAATGTATTAAACATCCCACATTGCTAAAGTCCTATTGCCTGGCAGGTGGTTCTAGTTAAGTGTCATCTGCCTGTTAAAGGAGACGAAAAAAGTCCTATTGCCCAGCAGGTGGTTCTAATTAAGTGTCGTCTGCCTCTTCAAGGAGGTGACACATGACTAGAAACTGCTTAGATTTCACACCTCTTTCTATTCACTATTATATTACTACCAGAGCACCTGTTGTTTTAACTGGTAGAGTGCTGGAAGCCCATATCTGGACTGCAGATAGCACAACTTAAAGACTCCATATTCTTTGGACATTCTTCATGTTATCTTTGATGCAGTCATCTACTCTGTATGGATTTGCCTTGTTACAATTTTATGGAAGAGTGCCTGTAGGCCGTGTGAGCCATGCCTGTAGTCCATGTGAGCCATGCCTGTAGGCTGTGTGAGCCATGCCTGTAGGCCATGTGAGTCATGCCTGTAGGCTGTGTGAGCCATGCCTGTAGGCCGTGTGAGCCGTGCCTGTAGGCCATATGAGCCATGCCTGTAAGCCGTGTGAGCCATGCCTGTAGGCCATGTGAGCTGTGCCTTTAGGCACCCTTCCATAAATTGTCAAAAAGTCAAAGATATGTGAACAAACTTTGATGACCGAGAATAATTCAGTACTCTACCTGTTAACATGTCAGGTGAGGAGACTTGACTTTAGGTTCCCAGGTGTTAGAAGCTTTAACCCTTTACCTAACGAATCGCTCGCATCCACCCGCATAATATGCAAATTGATCAGTCGAAGAAATTAAATTTTTCAAAAATATTTCAACAAAACCATATCATGTGACCCCTCATTGGAACAAGCTCATTGTGTGTGTTGTGTTGTGGTGGGGGGGGGATCAAAACCTCTTTTCAGGAGTCATTAATGCCACTAATCACTGCCTCCTGCAAAGGCATTTCTTCAAAAGATCTATGTAATTTTTTGGTGCCAAAATTTGAGCCAATCATGGAAATTTAGTGTCAAATCAAAGTTTTTCGTGCAATTTGCTATATTGACACCTGATATCATGAACACTGGTCAGCTCATATCACAAACAAACTGCGATATGAGAGGGGATAAACTTTAGAACTCAATGGAGCAGTAAACCAAGGGTTATATGTTTAATTTCTCTCAAACTCCCTGACCACCCACCGCCATTTTGAGACTCATAATTCTATCAGTTCATGCTTTCCACATCACCTGTCCTTCCCAACTCCCCCAAAATTTGTTTTGCTACACCTGCATTTCAGAATGTGATTATGTTTCTGCAAGACCGGAACTTTTTTTTAATGTTTGTCATATCGCTCCTCTGTGAGGAACACTCGATGTGTTTTAATGTTTTGTTGCTGTAAGCTTCTTAGAATTATTATACTTGTGACTAAATTGAGTTAGAAATTACCAAATTTAACTATTATGGTTTTCTGAACAAGTTTTCTCACTTTTCTGAAGAGTCATGGCATAGTATGAAAACTATTGAAATCTTGGTGACCCATTTAGTACTCACTTATAAGGTGGAAATCCACTAATGTTTCTGAAGGAAGAACATTTGCAGCAGACAAGAGTCATGGGATGGTGGTTTGGAAGTGTAAGCGATTGAAATCTTGGTAACACTCCGATTCAATTGGTACTCACTTGTATGGTGGAAATCCACTAATGTTTCTGAAGTACGAACATTTGCAACAGCCATGACAAGGGTCATGGCATGGTGATTTTGAAGTGTAATCTACTGAAATCTTGGTGACACTCGGATTCATTTGGCACTCATCCACTAATGTTTCTAAAGAAAGAATATTTGCAGCAGCCATGACACGATTCTGTGAAAAAATCAAGTTTAACTCTCTGCACACCGTTGTCAAAATATCAGAATTTCAAACTTTGAATTATTCCTATATTTCAACTGGGAATTTAACCCTTTACCTAACGAATCGCCCGCATCCGCCCACGTAATATGTAAATTGAGCGGTTGAAAAAAATACTTTTTTCAAAATATTTCAACAAAACCATATCATGTGACCCCTCATTGGAACGAGCTCATTGAGCTCGTTCCAATGAGGGGTCATATGATATGGTTTTATTGAAATTTTTTGAAAAAATTAAAAAATGATATTTAAAATAATAAATTTTGATATCATCTGCGTTGGGTAAAGGGTTAACAAGTCCTATCTTGTTTGACAGAGCTCATTGAGCTCTGTCAAACAAGATAAATTGGTTAAATTCTTAGTTGCATCATGGGAAAATTTTGGGGCTTGAAATTTTGTTATTTCAAGATTACGGTGCAGAGAGTTTGGAGTTAAATTTCATATCTATCTTCATCAGCGATTCTGTGACTCATTTTTTAAAACGTTTTTAAGAAGTATTTTCTATATTGCACTCCCCAGTAACTTACAAAAACTACTATTTATAAAGAGATGATATATTGACTCCTTTAGAGTTAGTAAGCGGGGCTTATATTTTATCTAAATTTGGGAAAATCCATTTAGATTCTCGCAAAAATGGTTGCAAGAACCCATACGTGCTATGAGCATCCCAGGATCCCATGAGCCCCCTATGGTTGAACCCATGTTGTATACTGATAACACATGTTAACCCTTTATCCAACACAGCTTTTTAATTTTTAAAACATAAACTGAATTTGCTAAATAAAATTTTAAATAAACAATATTTACCAATAAAACCTTACAAATATGGATGTCATTGGAACCGTCTCATTGAGCCTGTTCCACTGACTGCCGTATTTGTACAGTTTTATTAATAAAGTGACAGGATATTTCATGTTAGCCTTGTATTGGTTAATTTGTTGTCTCCATATTAGGTAAAGGTTTAAATTGATTCAATTCTTTTCTCGCGAGTCCTAAGTTGAGATGAAGCAAAAATCTACATGGATTCTCATTGGTTTTGATGCACGAATCTTTGCTTGAATCCATTCATGGATTCTCATCGACATGTAACCAGTTAATACCACAATTGGGAGTCTGGCAGTTACTTGCAACTGCTCAATGGTTCTTTTTTGGATACTCTGGCTTCCTCCTCTCATAAAACTGCCCAATACGAGGTGACCTTAACTGTCAAAGATGCCATTAAACCCCAATAAAAAAATTCATGTCATAATGTCTGTCAGATGATATTGTTACATGTAGCCCAGATTTCCCGCATGGTGTATGTAGCACATTTATCAATGTCTGTATTATATTTGTGTAACATTGAATTTGGCAATTAACCCTTTACCTAACATGAAAGTCAGAAGACACATGTAAACAGAATTCTTGAATAATTTATTTTTATTATTTTCATTTTTGCGTCGAAAACACAGCTTATGACTGATGTTTTTGAGATAAAAAATAAAAAAAATAATGAGCATTGAATGGTGATTTTTGTGAAGTGCGCTGGTCGTTTTTGTCCGTTACATTGGCTAAAGGGTTAATAGTGTAAATTGAGGAACCTTTTCTTAGTACCTATCTATCATACATTAAATATTTTCATAAAATTCATTTCTGCAGCTTCTTGATAGTAGAAAGCGTAGAAACACTGAAATATTATAGTATTAGTTTCAGTGTTCAGCAACTGATTCGCACTCCCACGTTGTATCCTTGGGCAAGGCACTTAACCATGATTGCCTACATGGGGGCTCGATGATGCTGTGTACTAAGGCATACTGCACGTTGGTGGCGTGCATGTCTTCAACCAATCTCCCCCTGCCTGTGCCGCAGTGCAGAGTTCAGAGTTACGATGTTGGAGAGCTGACTGCTGCTCGTCGTTGCTCGGTGGTTCCCTCCGGGTACTCCGGCTTCTTCCACCCATAAAACTGTCACCGACATGATATGACCCTGGCTGTTAGTGTGTCATTAAACCCTAATAAAAAAAAAAATTAGCTTTAGTACTGGTCATGGAAAGCCAAGAGAGAAGCCAAGCATTTTATCTATATTTTGTAGTTTAGAGTATTTTATTTTTTTTTATTGAAATGTACATGGAGAAACCTGATTAACTTTTTTACTGCCATAATCTTATTCAGAATTTAGGGTCAACACTTTTGTGTATCTCTTTGGTAGAGGTGAAGATTGATTTCATAAGTCAAAATTTATTTCTTAACCCTTTACCCAACGAATCGGCCGCATTAACTCACGTAATATGCAAATTCAGCAGTTGAAAAAATATTATTTTTCAAAAAATTTCAACAAAACCATATCATGTGACCCCCTCAATGGAACGAGCTTATCGAGCTCGTTCCAATGAGGGGTCACATGATATTGTTTCGCTGAAATGTTTTTAAAAATTAAAAAAAATGATATTTAAAATAATAAATTTTGCTATCGTCTGCGTTGGGTAAAGGGTTAAGAAATTGTTTTGTTACAATTTATTGGAGAGTGCCTGCATCTCCAATACATAGTAACAAAAAAATTTCAACAAAACCATATCATGTGACCCCTCATTGGAACGAGCTCATCGAGCTCGTTCCAACGGGGGGGGGGGGCACATGATATGGCTTTGTTGAAATTTCTTGAAAAATTAAAAAAAATGATATTTAAAATAAATAATTTTGATATCGTCTGCGTTGGGTAAAGGGTTAAGAAATTGTTTTGTTACAATTTATTGTAGAGTGCCTGCATCTCCAATACATAGTAACAAAATAGATCTTTATAAAGAAATTATTTTGCTTATAACTCAATATGGTGCATATCAAGAAAATATGAAGAAATCTTTACTTGCAGTGCTAGCACTTTCCAGTGGAGCCTCAATTTAGGCTTTTAGCACTCAATCAGTTACAAATCTTTTAGGTAAATAACTAATTAACCCTTTACCCAACAAATCAGTCATATCCACCCGTGTAATATGCAAATTTAGCAGCTGAAAAAATATTATTTTTCCAAAAATTTCAACAAAACCATATCATGTGACCCCTCTTTGGTACGAGCTCATCAAGGGGTCACACAATATGGTTTTGTTGAAATGTTTGGAAAAATGTTAAAAAATGATACTGGTATTTAAAATGTTCGGTAAAAACTTAATTGAGAATTGGATTTGTGAAGAGAATTCGTGAATAAGTATCCATTAGGGGGGACCAACATATCATTAATACTGTATCAGGATTACTAATAAAACACCACAGGGTAGATATTCAAACAAACAGTTATTTACAATTTCTTACAAATGGTACAAAAAACCAGTATCACTATTTCACCCTATAGACCCCCCCCCCCTCCCCCCCCCCCCCCCCCCCCCCAGTGGCAGCTGGAGATCTGTGTGCTGAACTATCACTCTTTCACCTTATGGACCCCCCCCCCCCCCAGTGGCAGCTAGAGATTTGTGTGCTGAACTATCACTCTTTCATCCAATGCCCCCCACCCCCCAGTGGCAGCTGGAGATCTGTATGCTGAACTATCATTCTTTCACCCTATGGACCCTCCTGTGGCAGTTGGAGATCTGTGTGCTGAACTATCACTCTTTCACCCTATGGACCCCCTTTCCCCAGTGGTAGTTGTAGATCTGTGTACTTTCACCCTATGGACCCCCCCCCCCCCCCCCCCCCCCCCCCGAGGTAGTTGGAGATCTCTATGCTGAACTATCACTCTTTCATCCTATGGACCCACCAGTGGCAATTGGAGATCTTGTGTGCTGACTATCACTCTTTCACCCAATGGACCCAACCTCCACCCCACCCCTCCAGTGGCAGCTGAAGATCTGTGTGCTGAACTATTACTATTTCACCCTATGGACCCCAGTGGCAGTTGGAGATCTGTGTGCCCAACTATCACCCTATGGACCCCACCCCCACCCCCCAGTAGCAGTATGTGTGCTGAACTATCACTCTTTCACCCTGTGGACCCCCCCCCCCCCCCCCCACAGTGGCAGTGGGAGATATGTGTGCTGAACTATCACTCTTTCACCCTATGGACCCCCTCCCCCCAGTGGTAGTTGGAGATCTGTGTACTTTCACCCTATGGACCTCGACCACCCCCACCCCCACCCCGAGGTAGTTGGAGATCTCTATGCTGAAATATCACTCTTTCATCCTATGGACCCACCAGTGGCTGTTGGTGATCTGTGTGCTGACTATCAATCTTTCACCCAATGGACCCCCACCCCACCCCCCCCCCCCCCCAGTGGCAGCTGGAGATCTGTGTGCTGAACTATTACTATTTCACCCTATGGACCCCCAGTGGCAGTTGGAGATCAGTGTGCCCAACTATCACCCTATGGACCCCACCCCCACCCCCCAGTAGCAGTCTGTGTGTTGAACTATCAGTCTTTTACCCTGTGGACCCCCCCCCCCACCCCCACCCCCAGTGGCAGTTGGAGATCTATGTGCTGAACTTTCACTCTTTCACCCTATGGACCCACCCCCCAGTGGCAGTTGGAAACCTGTGTGCTGAACTATCACTCTTTCACCCTATGGACCCACCAGTGGCTGTTGGAGATCTGTGTGCTCAACTATCACCCTATGGACCCCACCCCCCAGTGGCAGCTGGAGACCTGTGTGCTGAACTATCACTCTTTCACCCTATGCCCCCCCCCCCCCCCAGTGGCAGGTGGAGATCTGTATGCTGAACTAGCACTCTTTCACATCACCCTATGGACTCCCAGTGGCAGCTGGAGATCTGTGTACCAGTTAACCTTTTACCTAAGGTGATGGTCATAACTTGCCAGTGATATTTATTTGTTAATTACGTGGAAGGATGCTTCCATTCCTTAGGTATATGGTTAAAGATAACAAGGGTGTAAAATCCATGCTGCTGAGTTGTAATGGAAATCCACCCTTCCAGTAGTGTTTGAATGAGCATTTCTGTATTTGTTAAGATTTGTCTGATACTGTAGAATTGGCAGTAATATACTGTTGTGATATCAGAATTATCAATGTTGTTTTATCCAATGATCATTTAGGCTTTGGTAAAAAAAAATGGTTGTCTGATAAGTCTTACTGTGTTTTGAATAACTGACCAATGGCACTATCAGATAGACATATAATTTTTTTTAACCCTTTACCTAACAAATCGCCCACATCCGCCCACGTAATATGCAAATTGAGCAGTTGAAAAAATTAAATTTTTCAAAATATTTCAACAAAACCATATCATGTGACCCCTCATTGAACGAGCTCATTGAGCTCGTTCCATTGAGGGGTCACATGATATCGTTTTGTTGAAATTGTTTGAAAAAATTTTTAAAATTATTTATAAAATAATAAATTTTGATATCGTCTGTGTTGGGTAAAGGGTTAACCCTTTACCTAACATGAAAAGCAGACGACACTTGCCAAAAAAAATATTGAATAACCAATATTTTTCATTTTTTGTCTCAAAAACATAGGTTATGACCCCTCATTGGAACGAGCTTGACGAGCTCGTTCCAACGAGGGGTCATAACCTATGTTTTTGAGACAAAAAATGAAAAAATAATGAAAATTAATTGACGATTTTTGAGAATAGCACTGGCCGGTTTTGGCCGTTACGTTGGGTAAAGGGTTAAAGCATGTATAATAAAAAGAGAATCTATTGTGTTGATACCAATGCTTTTCTCATGTGCACTAATGAGAAGATTATCATCTGTATCCACAAAAAAACTCTAGGTACCCTCTGAGGCCCCCAGTCAAATTCTCTAAGGAATTTGCCATTGTTTTAGCTTGGAACCAGTCTAGCCCTTGAATTGTCCATCACTTTTGCTTAGATTCAGTCATCTAGAATATTTCATTTGGTCGGAAAGGCAAACCTGTGGTTCACTTTTTCAACCAACTGAAATATTCCAGATGTTTGAATATTAGAAATACCACAAATCTTCATTTTCTTTGAATAAATGCAATAAATATTTATCAATCGTGACATGATTGATCAAATCTTGAATGACTTTACCAAAACTATTAAGACATGTTTTTTATTGGAATATCTATAACTGGAGCATGAAAGAATATCTGCATATCTTTGTGAGTAAAGGGACATCACATTAACTCTTAACCCGCTGAGTATTTTCAAGATATTTTTCATCAAATCTAGTCATGGCTGCTATATAGCAGCCATGACTAGATTTAATGAAAAATTCATCAAAATTTAACACAAGAAATCATTGGTGGAAAAATCTCTTCAGTTTTCAGGGGTAAAATTGGATTAAATGTGCTCAAATTAAACTTATTTCAGTGGCAAGAGAAATCCTGTCCTGGGCAGGAATATCTGGCAGCAGCATGCAAGGAGTTAAATCAACAGTTGTCTGCACATAAACTCCACAAAAGTGGGTAAACAAACAGCCCTTAGAGAATCAGATTCTTTACTGAATTTGACAGCGATTCCACTCAAATAAAAAGTTCTTGAATTTTGGCCCAATCCCGAAAAGTGCTTGAAGTTTTTTCTATCCTTGAAAAGTACTTGATTTTCCACCACCTCCCTTGAAAATACTTAATTTTGGTTTACCCATAACCTCTGAGACAACAAGTATCATGATTATGCCTCACAAATTGGTCAGGAATTGCATCTCATAGATCTCAATATTGTCCCTTGGGTGCAACAAGGCATCATCTGCAATGCTTTAGCATTGCAGATGATGCTTTCTTGTACTTATGAGATGATGTATATCGCGCAAGTTGAGTTTTCCAGACAACAGGTCCTCAAGGCTAAAATTCTTTGTGTTGTTTATGGTGTTGTCAGTTCATGTGAAAATTATACTAGCCCTTGAAAAGCACTTGAATTTGATTCTTGGATATCGGAAGGAGCCTTGATGAGATATTATATGGTATTATCAGACTAATATTTGCTATACAGGTCTTATGCAATAATATCTCATGGGAGTTCGGAAACTGGCCTGGTCAGATTCTTCGTTATACAGTACGTGGAGAGTGTATTATCACTAACTCA
Source organism: Pictodentalium vernedei (assembly GCA_031216915.1). Classification (NCBI taxonomy): domain Eukaryota; kingdom Metazoa; phylum Mollusca; class Scaphopoda; order Dentaliida; family Dentaliidae; genus Pictodentalium; species Pictodentalium vernedei. Next base: position 53,233,047 of record CM062294.1, read on the forward strand.
CCTGCAGAGTGGAGATTCCACCCGAGCAATAATTGCAAATTTGCTGCAAAGCATAACCAGCACCAGCAAAGTTTCAGCCAATGGACCTCCGGGTTAAACCCGGAGGTCCATTGGCTGAAACATTGCTTGTGTTTTTTGTCGATATGTACAAAATTTGAAAGTTATAGCTTGGGTGATAACTCCACTCCACGGGTGATTTAGTTACAATCCACTCTCCACGTACTGTAGAATAATGGTCCTTAATTAGTCAATTTTTATGAAATTTTTTTACCTCATTAGTGCTGTAACTTGAACTAACATACTCCAATTTGACTCATTTTTGCCATACAAGTCCTTTGTACAAATATCTCAGGTGAGTTCTAAAACTGGCCTGGTCCACTTTCTCATTACAGATTTATAGGCCTTAATTAGTCCATTTTTACTAATTTTGAGCTTGTCAATTTTTACGAGTTTTGAGCTCAATGCGATGACATTTCTGATTTTCAAAAGAGAGTGCATGAAGTAAGTAGCCACAACTCGACACTTCCATCTCTGATATGCACCTCTTGCTCCTTCTGAAATGATCTGTACAATTTCATATTTTAGAGAGAGAAAAAATTACCAAAAAATTGTCAGCCATTTTTTGTGGCTAAAGCTTTGAATGATTGTTCTTTCAAAAAGAACTTTTCATCCCAATAAATGTTGTATTTTTGTTATCATAGCAATTTTGCAGATTATTAATTACCCACCGAAGCCTATTTTCATCCAGACTGTGTAAAAATAGAGGAAGTTATTTCATTGTGCATGAAATTAAATGGTAGATGTTTTAGAGATATATATATTTGTTCCACTTTTAAAGTGTTCTATTTTTATTTTAAATGTTAGTAAGTTAGCATTCCAATATACATGTATTCTTGTTTTGAAAAAAATAAACATGGGTTTAAATGAAAAGCGTTATCTTTTTATTAGCTTACCCAAGTAAAGCTCAAGAGGAACTTCAATGATGATTTTACATTATCGACTTCTCTTCATAAACTACTGGACCAAATTGAACCCAGTTTGATGTGTATGTTCCTTATCATATGTCAATTCAATTTTATTCAAATAAAGCTGCCACATCCACAGGGGAAAAAACTCTGTTAGCACCAACATGTATCTTTTAACCCTTTACCCAACGCAGACAATGTCAAAATGTTCCCACCTGCGGCAACCGCGTTGTGTCCTTAGGCACGACACTTCGTCTCCATTGCCCGCATGGGATCACGATGACGCCCTGTACTAAGGCGTACTGCATGTCTTCAACCAATCTTCTAACCCTGCCTGTGCTGCAGTGTGGAGTTACAATGTTGGGGAGCTGGCAGCTGCTAGTCGTTGCTCGGTGGTTCTCTCCGGGTACTCCGGCTTCCTCCACCCATAAAACTGTCATGGTCATGATTAGCCATTGTGCATAAATATGTGACCTTAAACATCAATAAATAAATATGTCAAAATGTATTATTTTAAATATCATTTTTTTTTAATTTTCAAAAAATTTCAACCAATCCATATCATGTGACGCCTTATTGGAACAAGCTTGATGAGCTCGTTCCAAAGAGGGGTCACATGGTGTGGTTTGGTTGAAATTTTTTGAAAACTATGTTTTCAGCTGCTGAATTTGCACATTATGTGGGCGGTTGTTGCCAATGCATTGGGTAAAGAGTTAAAAAGTTAAAATTCTTCTCCAGAACTACTGATCAGAATGATTTGATGCTTGGTATGCAGCACTCTTGATGCTTGGTATACAGCACCCTTGATACTTGGTATACAGCACCCTTGATGCTTGGTATACAGCACCCTTGATGCTTGGTATACAGCACCCTTGATGCTTGGTATACAGCATCCTTGATGCTTGGTATACAGCACCCTTGATGCTTGGTATACAGCACCCTTGATGCTTGATATACAGCACCCTTGATGCTTGGTATACCGCACCCTTAGAAGAATCATATTCATGTTTGTACAAATCAAGTCTCTGGTTCACAGCTGTATAAGACAAAGATAGGGGCCTAAACTATAAAACTTTTACAATTGAATTTTCTAGTTACGACTTTAAATGGGTTGAAATGCACCCTTAGCATTTTCAAAGATGTGGCAATTTGGCAGTTTGCAAATTACCATATCTTTGAAAATGTTTATGATTCATTTTAATAAGTTTTATTAATAGGTAGAAAATACAATTCAAGAAAATACAATTGTAAAACTTTTATAGTTCAGTGGAACCCTGTTAATTGAATAGCCACTTTGCCAATGAAAATTATTCAATTAACAGGAGTATTCAATTAACAGGGATTGTGTCAATTTCCTGTATTCTGGAGATAAACTTAGCATTTATTCTATTATATCTTGTTTGACAGAGCTCCTTGAGCTCTGTCAAACACGATATAATAGATTAAATGCCTGTAATGGATGTACTGAGGCCAAATAGGCCTATAACCAAAGGAAAACTGGGGAGAGTCAGGGTAATTTCTCGACAGGTTACAAGATTTTTTATTCAATTAACAGGAGTTTACTCTATAACCTATATCCAATTAACAGGTCAAATTTGTACTGGAGGTATGGTAAATGGTTGTGTGTTGGGAAATTATATTCAATTAACAGGGTTATTCAGTTAAGAGATATCCAATTAAGTGGGCTCCACTGTATTGGCCACTGGTGTTGGACGGACATTTTGTTAGATATTAAACACAGCTACTATTGTTTGTAACAACTGGATTTACAACTTAAATGAGCTCGTTCCAATGAGGGGTCATATGATATGGTTTTATTGAAATTTTTTGAAAAAATTAAAAAATGATATTTAAAATAATAAATTTTGATATCATCTGCGTTGGGTAAAGGGTTAACAAGTCCTATCTTGTTTGACAGAGCTCATTGAGCTCTGTCAAACAAGATAAATTGGTTAAATTCTTAGTTGCATCATGGGAAAATTTTGGGGCTTGAAATTTTGTTATTTCAAGATTACGGTGCAGAGAGTTTGGAGTTAAATTTCATATCTATCTTCATCAGCGATTCTGTGACTCATTTTTTAAAACGTTTTTAAGAAGTATTTTCTATATTGCACTCCCCAGTAACTTACAAAAACTACTATTTATAAAGAGATGATATATTGACTCCTTTAGAGTTAGTAAGCGGGGCTTATATTTTATCTAAATTTGGGAAAATCCATTTAGATTCTCGCAAAAATGGTTGCAAGAACCCATACGTGCTATGAGCATCCCAGGATCCCATGAGCCCCCTATGGTTGAACCCATGTTGTATACTGATAACACATGTTAACCCTTTATCCAACACAGCTTTTTAATTTTTAAAACATAAACTGAATTTGCTAAATAAAATTTTAAATAAACAATATTTACCAATAAAACCTTACAAATATGGATGTCATTGGAACCGTCTCATTGAGCCTATTCCACTGACTGCCGTATTTGTACAGTTTTATTGATAAAGTGACAGGATATTTCATGTTAGCCTTGTATTGGTTAATTTGTTGTCTCCATATTAGGTAAAGGTTTAAATTGATTCAATTCTTTTCTCGCGAGTCCTAAGTTGAGATGAAGCAAAATCTACATGGATTCTCATTGGTTTTGATGCACGAATCTTTGCTTGAATCCATTCATGGATTCTCATCGACATGTAACCAGTTAATACCACAATTGGGAGTCTGGCAGTTACTTGCAACTGCTCAATGGTTCTTTTTGGATACTCTGGCTTCCTCCTCTCATAAAACTGCCCAATACGAGGTGACCTTAACTGTCAAAGATGCCATTAAACCCCAATAAAAAAATTCATGTCATAATGTCTGTCAGATGATATTGTTACATGTAGCCCAGATTTCCCGCATGGTGTATGTAGCACATTTATCAATGTCTGTATTATATTTGTGTAACATTGAATTTGGCAATTAACCCTTTACCTAACATGAAAGTCAGAAGACACATGTAAACAGAATTCTTGAATAATTTATTTTTATTATTTTCATTTTTGCGTCGAAAACACAGCTTATGACTGATGTTTTTGAGATAAAAAATAAAAAAAATAATGAGCATTGAATGGTGATTTTTGTGAAGTGCGCTGGTCGTTTTTGTCCGTTACATTGGCTAAAGGGTTAATAGTGTAAATTGAGGAACCTTTTCTTAGTACCTATCTATCATACATTAAATATTTTCATAAAATTCATTTCTGCAGCTTCTTGATAGTAGAAAGCGTAGAAACACTGAAATATTATAGTATTAGTTTCAGTGTTCAGCAACTGATTCGCACTCCCACGTTGTATCCTTGGGCAAGGCACTTAACCATGATTGCCTACATGGGGGCTCGATGATGCTGTGTACTAAGGCATACTGCACGTTGGTGGCGTGCATGTCTTCAACCAATCTCCCCCTGCCTGTGCCGCAGTGCAGAGTTCAGAGTTACGATGTTGGAGAGCTGACTGCTGCTCGTCGTTGCTCGGTGGTTCCCTCCGGGTACTCCGGCTTCTTCCACCCATAAAACTGTCACCGACATGATATGACCCTGGCTGTTAGTGTGTCATTAAACCCTAATAAAAAAAAAAATTAGCTTTAGTACTCGGTCATGGAAAGCCAAGAGAGAAGCCAAGCATTTTATCTATATTTTGTAGTTTAGAGTATTTTATTTTTTTTTATTGAAATGTACATGGAGAAACCTGATTAACTTTTTTACTGCCATAATCTTATTCAGAATTTAGGGTCAACACTTTTGTGTATCTCTTTGGTAGAGGTGAAGATTGATTTCATAAGTCAAAATTTATTTCTTAACCCTTTACCCAACGAATCGGCCGCATTAACTCACGTAATATGCAAATTCAGCAGTTGAAAAAATATTATTTTTCAAAAAATTTCAACAAAACCATATCATGTGACCCCCTCAATGGAACGAGCTTATCGAGCTCGTTCCAATGAGGGGTCACATGATATTGTTTCGCTGAAATGTTTTTAAAAATTAAAAAAAATGATATTTAAAATAATAAATTTTGCTATCGTCTGCGTTGGGTAAAGGGTTAAGAAATTGTTTTGTTACAATTTATTGGAGAGTGCCTGCATCTCCAATACATAGTAACAAAAAAATTTCAACAAAACCATATCATGTGACCCCTCATTGGAACGAGCTCATCGAGCTCGTTCCAACGGGGGGGGGGCACATGATATGGCTTTGTTGAAATTTCTTGAAAAATTAAAAAAAATGATATTTAAAATAAATAATTTTGATATCGTCTGCGTTGGGTAAAGGGTTAAGAAATTGTTTTGTTACAATTTATTGTAGAGTGCCTGCATCTCCAATACATAGTAACAAAATAGATCTTTATAAAGAAATTATTTTGCTTATAACTCAATATGGTGCATATCAAGAAAATATGAAGAAATCTTTACTTGCAGTGCTAGCACTTTCCAGTGGAGCCTCAATTTAGGCTTTTAGCACTCAATCAGTTACAAATCTTTTAGGTAAATAACTAATTAACCCTTTACCCAACAAATCAGTCATATCCACCCGTGTAATATGCAAATTTAGCAGCTGAAAAAATATTATTTTTCCAAAAATTTCAACAAAACCATATCATGTGACCCCTCTTTGGTACGAGCTCATCAAGGGGTCACACAATATGGTTTTGTTGAAATGTTTGGAAAAAATGTTAAAAAATGATACTGGTATTTAAAATGTTCGGTAAAAACTTAATTGAGAATTGGATTTGTGAAGAGAATTCGTGAATAAGTATCCATTAGGGGGGACCAACATATCATTATACTGTATCAGGATTACTAATAAAACACCACAGGGTAGATATTCAAACAAACAGTTATTTACAATTTCTTACAAATGGTACAAAAAACCAGTATCACTATTTCACCCTATAGACCCCCCCCCCTCCCCCCCCCCCCCCCCCAGTGGCAGCTGGAGATCTGTGTGCTGAACTATCACTCTTTCACCTTATGGACCCCCCCCCCCCCCCCAGTGGCAGCTAGAGATTTGTGTGCTGAACTATCACTCTTTCATCCAATGCCCCCCACCCCCCAGTGGCAGCTGGAGATCTGTATGCTGAACTATCATTCTTTCACCCTATGGACCCTCCTGTGGCAGTTGGAGATCTGTGTGCTGAACTATCACTCTTTCACCCTAT